>CM059439.1:5151301-6373805 GCA_030390025.1 Squalus acanthias
AAAAATATAAAACATGCATCAGCTCCGGCTAGCCATGAAAGCAAACTAAGGTTGAATTTGACTGGGTTGAGGTGACGTAGTGAACCCTCACTGACTGAGGCACAGAGGAGGAAAAGGGTTGTGGGTCCTGATCGCTGTTTGGTGAATCTTGGCGTAGAGTGTATGGACGTCGGACAAGGACAAGATCCGGTTTGCCTGCCATGGCTGAATAGCCTGCCTGCAGTGCCTGGTCTCACAGTGGCTGGCTGGATGAAGTATGAAAGTGAGGAAGGAAGGAAAGAAAGAACTTGCATTTCTATAGCACCTTTCACAACCTCAGGACGTCCCAAAGCGCTTTACAGCCAATGAAGTACTGTTTGAAATGCAGTCACTGTTGTAATGTAGGAAACACAGGCAGCCAATTTGTGCACAGCAAGGTTCCATAGAACAGCAATGAAATAAATGACCAGATCATCTGTTTTGAGGTGTTGGATGTCTGGTACATGTGGAACTCTATCCCAGCAAAAGTCAGCGGGGGTGATTCTGACTTTGAGCAATGATGTAAAATGGGCGATGTAGGATCAGCCGCCCGTTATTAACCTCGTTCAATTTCCCTTTCCCTTTGAAGGACACGGAAAGGAAAACTGGGAGAGGTGTATAACGGGCGGCTGATCCGATATCCCCCGTTTTACAGTGTCGCCCAAAGTCAGGATCACCTCCTGTGGCTTTAAGGGAAGAGGCAGGCAGCAAAGGGAACAAACTGACCCAGAGGAGAATGAAATGCTGGCTCAACTGATGCATTCCTTTACCTCAAGGGTCATGAGTAATGTTGCTCCTCAATTTGCTGTGTTAATAAGTTCCTTTCTACTTGATCTGAATTACATTGATAATATTTTCTAATTTTACAAGTGAATGCTTTTCATTCAAAGAGTATTATATTGAAGAATAGGCTCCATTTTATATTTCCTGATATTTAAAAACAAAACTCCTGCCTCATTGTAAAACACAATCCCATCTTTAATTCACCGCAGGACATTTATTGTTCTTGACATCCGCTAATGACCTTGTAAGTTCACAGTCCTTCCAATTATTGTATTTTAGATTTTACTTTTTTTAGTAGCCCTTAAAAGATGCCAGAGAAATATGTTTCAGTCTGGGAATGTTCCTCAAGACACCTGTACCTTCTTTTCCCATGAAATTTCTGTTTTGTTCAAGATTAGCATTATATTTTCATATCAGTCGTAGTCATCGACTCAATTTCCTGACGAGCTGCCTTGAGACCCACATTTCCAGACCAGCCCTGCCTCCACCTCTACCTTAACCCTCTGGCTACCGAGTAGATTTTGTAACTTAATCTGCAAGAATAGAATGAAAACTTCACTCTGAGAAGTATTGATGACTGTATAGATGACTGGCGTCACAAGGTTAGGATCCTGGACGCCACAAACTGGAGCACTTTGGGTGAATCTGTTTAATTTCCATGGATTGGCTTATGAGAGGGAAAGAAAGAAAGAGAGGGAGAGAGAAAGAGAAAGAGAGAAGGAAAGAAAGAGAGAAGGAAAGAAAGAGAGAAAGAGTAAGACTTGCATCTTTTAACACAAAGCACTTTACAGCCAATGAAGGGCTTTTTTGGAAGTGTAGTCACTGTTGTAATGTGGGAAACGTGGCAGACAATTTGAGCTCAGCAAGATTCCACAAACAGCAATGTGATAATGACCAGATCATTTGCTTTAGGTGATGCTGATTGAGGGATAAATATAAATATAAGGACACTGGAAAAATCTCCCCTGCTCTTCTTTGATATAGTGCCATGGGATCTTTTACGTCCACCTGAGGGGGCAGACGGGGCCTCGGTTTAACATCTCAACCAAAAGACGGCACCTCAGTCACTGCACTGGAGTGTCAGCTTAGATTATGGCCCAGAAATTCGGCTGAATGCGGGAGAGTACGCACTGTGTACTCACCCGTATTCGGTCCCGAAGTGCCGGTTTCCTGCATGCACTGCGCATGCGCGGGAAACCGGCACTTCCGTTATTGCGAAGGGGGCGGTTCCTAAGTGAACCGCGTGCGCACTACAGGCTGTGCGCACGCAGCACACTTAGGTTTTTTTTCAGGTTTGAACGCGAGGGTAAGTATGGAAGATTTTACACATGAAAAAAGGAGGCGTAAGACCCCCTTTTAACAAGGTAAGTAGTTAATTAAGTATTATTTTAATTTTTTTTCAACAGGTTTATCTTTTTTAGAGACTTTAAAGAAAGGTAAGTTTATTTTTATAACTTTTAAAAAGAATTTAAATGTTTTCAAAAATTTAAATTTTTGTTTAAAGTGGTTAATTTATTTAACTATAGTTATTTTATTAATGTGCTGTTTTTTAAAAAAATTAATTGAGGTTTAGCTGTTCTTTTGGGGGCAAGTTGTATTCATAGTTTTGACAGTTCTCCTGTCAAAACTATGAATGAAAGATGGTGTGCTGCCATTGGCTCTAACTGGCCCACGTGATCCCAGAGGTCGCATCGAACTAACTGCGCCTCTGGGACACGCACACACTGCGCGCCGGCACCAGGGAGAGACCCAGGACCAGAAGTTCGTGTGGGCCCGACCCATAAAGGCAGGTGCGGTAGGTAAGATCGCGCACGATCCTTACCCCCGCGGCAACCATCGAAGTCTAATTTCTGGGCCTATGTGTTCAAGTTGCATGGAGTGGGACTTGAACCCCTGACATTCTGACTCAAAAATGAGAGTGCTACCCACTGAGCCACAGCTGACACTAAGAACAGGGGTCAGTTTGGCCAACTGTTACCACCATATTCTCTCCTGTTGCTTCAGTGTTTTTGTTTAGTATTCAATCCCAGTGTCATAAATAACTTATTCTGTCAGCAAATAATAAATCTGTGTGCTTTATCAAAGAAAAAAAACACTGTTTGGCTTACTATTATTCATTTTTTGTGTGTATTGGGTGGCCTAGCAACTTAAGGCAACTGAGCAAGATCACATTTCACAAAAATTGTTTGCTGCTCGGAGCACAAAGAATCCAAAGCGAATGTACAAACCCAAAGCCTGCCCATCACTTAATGCAATGAGGATTCTGGTTCAACAGACGGCCGTTAGCAGTGTGTTGAAACTTTTATACACGAAGGCAGAGGGTGACATTTTCCACAGGGTGTCCATTAAGGCAATTGAGCACCACATAGGGGGAAATTCGCACTGAAATCACGTAAATTCATACCCTGAAGTCTTTCGGATGAGATGTTAAACCTTCAGCCTTCTCAGATGGACGTAAAAGATCCCATGGCACTATTTCGAAGAAGAGTAGGGGAGTTCTCCCTGGTGTCCTGGCCAATATTTATCCCTCAACCAACACCTACAAAAAAAAAACCCAGATGATCTGGTCATTTATTTAATTGCTGTTTGTGGGAGCTTGCTGTGCGTAAATTGACTGTCCCGTTTCCTACATTACAACCGTGACTACAGTTCAAAAAATACTTCATTGGCTGTACAGCACTTGGGACGTCCTGAGGTTGTGACAGGTGCAAGATAAATGCAAGTCTTTCTTTCTTTTTCAGTCGAAGGATGAGACATTTCACATCAATGGGGCGGCTGAGTTTCCCCCCAGCCCCCGCCCTGATTTGCAACTGCCAGCCGCCCCATTCTGCTTCTGTCAAAGTATAAATTTTAATGCTCAGGAAGAAATGCATGACCAGGAGAACGGAGAGAGATACCTGCGGTATATTCCTAAGATTTGCAACGAAGCAGGGTAAACTTATTGGAAGGCTGCGCAGAAATGTGTCACAGAGGCGACACGAGGAAAAACATTTCTACGCACCGAGTGGTCGGGATTTGGAATGCGCTGCCCGATAGAGCGGTGGATACAGATTCAATAGTAGCCTTCAAAAGGGAATTGGATAAATACTTGAAGGAGAAAAAAACTGCAGGGATATGGGGAAAGAGCGGGGGGAGTGGGACTAACTGGATTGCTCTCAGAAAGAGCCGGCGCAGACCCGATGGGCCGAATGGTTTCCTTCTATGATTCTACGTCAGTGCTGACACTTATAACTTGACACTTATATACTTGTTTCGGACACGCTTGCACCCCACATGCTTGTAGCAATGCTATTTGACAATTTTGGCAATTTTTCTGCTTCCGTCAAAGTATAAATTTTCATGCTCGTGAAGATATGCACGACCAGGAGAACGGATAGGTACCCCCGCGATATATTCCTAAGATTCGCAACGAAACAGCGAAAACTTACTGGAAGGCTGCGCAGAAATGTGTCCCAAGTCACTGGTGGAGAAATTCAACTCAAGGTGCTCATTTTGCAGCTGCAAAAACGGGCGGCTGGGAGTTGCAAACCAGGGGAGGGAGGGCACTTAGCCGCCCCATTGATGCCCAGGGTTTGCCTGATGCAATTTTCAGGCAGGCCTGTAAATGAGCAAGCAGTCGGCCTGCCTGAAATAGGCAGAAGGTTGCTTCAATAATCAGGGTCTGACGCTGGTCGTACCGGGCGCTGAAGAGGAAGAGGCCACCCAAAAATAAGGGAAGTGATCCTTTACATGTGTGTGGCCAGGAGGAGCAGGACTGGTCCTCTGGGCTCCACAAGAATAATGTGGGCTGCTGCCACCAGGCTCCTGCCCTCCACGATCGTTTCCTCCCCCCCCACCACCGTAACTACCATCATGCCGGCTGGGACGGGCTCCAGGCCGCAAGATATTGCGTTACCTGGAGCCGGTGAGATGTAGCATGACGTCCGGTTGGCACTCGCAGCTCACACAGTGTAACAACGCCCGAATTTGTTCGCGGCTTCACGTCGGCACGAATGAGCAGACGGAATGTGCGCACTGCCAACTTCAAGCCCATTTCGGGCGTAGGTCAAATTTCTCCCCCGCTCTTCTAGGCCGACGCCCCCGTGCAGTACTGAGGGAGTGCTGCACTGCCGGAGGTGCCATCCTTTGGATGAGATGTTAAACCGAGGCCCCGTCTGCCCTCTCAGGTAAAGGATCCCACGGCACTATTCGAGTAAGAGCAGGGGAGTGTCCTGGACAATATTGATCCCTCAACCAACAACTTACTGTGCACAAATTGGCTGCCATGTTTCCTACATTTCCTTCAAAAAAGTATATTTTTTTTTTGGCTGTAAAGCCCTTGGGACATCCTGAGGTCGTG
Source organism: Squalus acanthias (assembly GCA_030390025.1). NCBI lineage: Eukaryota > Metazoa > Chordata > Chondrichthyes > Squaliformes > Squalidae > Squalus > Squalus acanthias. The sequence continues at coordinate 5,156,442 of CM059439.1, forward strand.
AAAGGCGCTACAGAAATGCAAGTTCTTTCTTTCTTCACTGTATCAATGCTGCAATACTGTTTGAGTATCATCTGCGATACCATTTAAAGTAGTATTGCAGATTCATCTTGTGCTGCTTACTCTCTTACATACCTCTGTCAGGTCACCTCTTAGTCCCCTCATCTCAAGTGTGAAGATCTCGAGTTTCTCCAGTCTTTCCCCATAGCGCAATCCTCCAATGCAATGGGATCAATCTCACTGCCCTTCTCTGCACCACCTACAGGTCCTGAACGTCTCCCTTGAGTCTCGGCGATCGGAACTGGACACAGTCACCTCGGTGTGGTCCAACCATGAAGAAAAAAAATGTAATAAAAACATATCCAATTCAATGACATCCCCTCAGTATGTTCACTGACTAATTGTCTCAATAACTGCCAAAAAACAAATCAACATAATCAAAATCCAGGAAGTGGGAGAAAAGGGACAGCAAGTAGAATTCCTTGGAAAAATTGAAAAGCTGAAATGAGGTTAATGGCATCTGCTGAGATTTAATAAGCCACATCCTTATCTCCTTTCCTCTTTGTGCTCTCAGTGGAGCCATTGGCAGATAATATCTGGGCTAGAATTTGCAGGAACTCACCAGGAATGTTCTGGAACAATCAAAGTTAATTGGGTCAAGCGGCAGACCAGCCTTCCATCGAGGACCAGCTTCCCTTCCGTTCTGTGATTGGCCCCCTTTAGTTGGCCCCAGATGGTATGACTACTTCGGTATTAGAAAATGACCGCAACATCCGACAAATGGTCAGCCACACATTCCAAACCTCTGGCTGACAGCATTGAGCTAGATGCACAGAGACGGTATTCCTTCCAGTGTCCGGTGTCAATAGGGCTTAATCTCCGACACATGTCTATTATGGCCCTGCCAGTAATGAATAAAATTTGTAGTAAATTGGAAAGATTAATTAACAAACTTCTCTGAAGGGACAAAGAAGCCCAGAGTGCGACCCCCAAAAAAGAAAACAAAGAAAGATTTTTCATCTAGACAGCGCCTTTCACGACCTCGGGACATCCTAAAGCGCTTGACAGCCAATGAAGCGCAGTCACGGTTGTAATGTCGGAAACGCGACAGCCAATTTGTGCACAGCAAGCTCCCATAAATGGCAATGTTATAATGACCGGCTCATCTGTTGTAGGTGTTGGTTGAGCGATAAATGTTGGCCAGTTGTAATATACTAAAGAAGCACAGAATAACTGGTATTACTGGGTCCCAAGAACAAAGACACTGTTCCCATTCTACCTCGGAAAATCCCCCAAAGTTACGACACAAAGTGAATTAGCCAGCATGAGGTGTTAATTTGACATTCTTAACGTGACAGAAAACAGACCTGCAAAAGGCAATGGGAGTAATTTTCAACGTTGACATCAATGGAACAAAAAGCAGGCAGGTTCTCCGAAGGGCAGATGAACCGCTCCACTGGGTTACAGCCCAGGCTGCAAAGTAGAAAAATTATCCCCTGAGGCTTAGTGGTGTTGAGCCACTACTAAGTAACAAGTAAAGTTATAGAAGCTACCTCTGCCGACAGCCTGAGATGCAAATAAGGAACAATGTCGGCTTGGCTCACCAGCTGGCACTCTTGCCTGCGAGTCAGAAGCTTGTGCTCCAGAACTGGAGTATATAACCGAGGCCGATACTTGGAGTGCCACGTTGTCAAAGGAACCATCATTTTGATGGGACGTTAAGCTGAGGGGCTTTGTGCTTGTCCTGGTACTTTATGTGGGTGTTAAAGATCCCGTGGCACAATTAGGCCAATGTTTCTCTTTCAGCTAACACAATCAAAAGCAGTAGAATTGGTCAGTCATCTTGTTCCTGCCTGCATGCAAAATGACTGCCACACAAAAACACTGCAGGCTGGATTTTGTCAATGGGGAGCTTTTGGAGGCGGGACTCCCACTTGTTGGGTTTTAGTCCCACCTCCATCGACTTGTGGCCAACCCACGCTATTTTCCCTTCATTGACCTTGTTAAGCCCGCCCAGCAGGTTTAGCAGGCCAATTAAGGGGAAGCCGGTTACAGAGAACGTCAGCGTATGACGTTTCATTTGTCAAAAATGTTTGACAGATGAATTGTCATCATTTGACAGCTCTGTGAAGCTGTCAAACACTGACATTCTCTGTAGTTTGATGAGTTCTTGTATTCAAGACTCATCAAACCTCTTTCTTTAGCAGAAATTAGATGGCTGTTGCATCAGAGAATGCAGCAGCCATCTGTCATCTCTGCCGGTGAGATGCGAGACTCTCCGCATCCCCAACTGTTGAAGCCTGCAGGAAGAAATAAAGGTAAGTAAACATTTTCTATCACTTTCCACTCACTTCACATACTCACCTCTCCACACTTGCATCCATCACTAACCTTCACAGTGCACTTTTGGACCCCTCCAACCCCCGCAGACCCACTGCTCGTCTCGGTGACCCTGGCGGGGTTTCCCGATGTCGGGAAGCCTGTGCCTCTGGTGGAAAAATGGGGATAATCCTCCTAACTGCCTGTTAACTACCTGTTAACAGGCAGTTAAGTGGCTGTAATCCCCTTCCCGCCTCCAGGAGACAGGACCCGGCGCGGGTCGGCTACCCGCCTCCTGGGAAGATGGCACGGAGGTGGGTTGGGGGCGGGATGGGCACCCGCCACCCGCCCCCAGATTCTGCCATTTTCCCAACAGTCCCGCCTCCATACCCGCCTCCCCAGGGCTGGCAAAATCGCACCCTGCATTTCTGAGAGATGTGCTATGTTAATCTTTCTTGCTCCGTTTACACTTGGAGTAAAAAATCTCTTGATTTGGAGAAATCGAAAACAGCAAAAATTGAGGCATCATTAGATCTATGGGAGAGAAATTGGACCTTGTTACACCCAATTTTCTGGGCGCAAAGTGGGGGCAAAAAGGCCCAATTTGTTAGGCTACGGCCCCAAGGGTGTCCGAATCATGCCTGACGCCATTTTGGCTCAGGTGATATTCAGGTGTCCCTGGTGGCCGCCTTGAACAGGCGTTAGGCCTCTTGCATATGCTAATGAGAGGCCTAATGCCTGCTTAAGGACCCCTCTCGGAAACTGGTTAGCGCTGACTGGGCATGCTCAGCTCAGGTTTTCTTGTTCTTGATACGGCCTAACCAGCAGTCCTTAAAGGGACCAATGGAGGCTACCAGCAAGTAAAGGTATCTTTCTTCCTTTTAACTTACCTTCATGTGGAGCCAACAGGAGCAGCAGCGCTTCTCCTGGCTCCAGAGCACTCCTGAGAGCTGCTGCCGGCCTGTGCTCTCCCTCATTCCAGTTCTCCTTCTCCCCGGGACCTACCTGATGGATCTATCGGCGTCACAGCCAACCCAAACTGGTGGGGGCCCAACAGGCCAGCTGCCTCGTGATGCCTTATTGGCAGATTACCAGAATTATACTGATGAGGCACAAGGCCCACATTCGGACCAGCCTTGGCCCTCTGGCTTCTGGCGGGCGCTCCGAGTGCATCACCTGTTTTCGGGCCCGAAAACGGGGCCTCAACCAATATCTGGCCCACTAGAGCTTTACTCGCTCATTTTCCACCTGCACCGAGGGTTGCCAACTCTGGTTGGACGTATTCCTGGAGGTTTCATCACATGACCTCCTGCCTCAACCGCCCCCCACACTCTTCCGCCATTGGTCACCCAACACGTCCATCCCCGCGGCGCACCGTGTTCCTGCGGCCAACTGGGAAACGAACATTACCCGATTGGACGATTCATTAACTTTCCGTCAAACATCTCCAATATGTTTGTAACAAATGAGGGAAAGTGTTCAAATAATTTTTTTTTGAAAAAGACGTTTTGTTTTTATTGTCCCTGATGATTTTTCTCCTTGGTTGCGCGCAGCAGTGTCCTGGAGATTCATCTTCAATTCCTGGAGACTCCAGGCCAATCCTGGAGAGTTGGCAACCCCTGCCTGCACACACAAAAAGACTTAACCCAAAAAAATGAACAGATCCTCTAATGTATTAACTTGGATTTCTCTTGCCTAAAAATGCTAAGCAAATGGTTGCCAAACAATAGGCTGAGCAAACGTAATCTATTCTTGGAGATAAATCAAAGTAGGGGTCAATCTGTCTCTTAAGTGCTACTGATTTTTCCTTGACTAGAGAGATAATGTTTGGCAAACAGCCAATACAACCTGAGCCTTAGACTTGCGAGTGATATCAACTCTAACAGATGGCGACACATATGTGCAGCAATAATTTGACCACAAGACACGCCAGACTCCAGCTGATTCAACTGAAACTAGAAATAAACATCTCCTCGAAACGCATTAGTACATCTTCCGCGGGCCGTGCCTCACAGAATTAACTCTGTTAATGAGGATGGTGAGTTTCCTGAGGGTGCGCGCTGAAACTCAGCTGTACCTACTTTCAGGGGGGGGGGGGGGGGGGGGGATGCAGAAATGGTTGTGGTCCAGGTCTCAGAGAAACCAGCTCGATCCTCCCAGGTCTCCGAGTGGGCATTAAACAGATGGCACACGCGCGGAAGAGTGCAGTTGGCGCCAAGTTGGGCAGGTGGCTGGGAGAGATTTTCCGAAGGGATGCTTTACATAAATGCTATTTTGGCTGGCATGCAGATAAACAAACAAATAACAGCTGATTTTTGATTGAATGTAACGTTCCCTTCAAGGAATCAAACAAATTGAGAGCCAGGACCTCCGCTGGCCAGGAAGCGCTGTGTCACGGACCGAGTAGGACGGGAATGGGATAATCGCACTCGGCATTACGTCTCCCAGACTGTTAATATGCCGGTCATGTGCACATTGCGGATCTAATCTGTGCAGAGATCCAACCTCACTTATCCAAGAATAATTATGATTGTATAATACTGCTGATTTATTCCTGCATGAATTAGACCTATCTGAACCGCACTGTTTTCCAATAAATTTTCATTTTTAAAAAGGCATACGTTGAGAAAGCAGGCAGTTAAATTGGTCTAAAGCTTCCTTTTAATAAATGGACTATTCATTCAATGGGAATGAACGATGTTTTTATTGCCTGGGCAATTGATAATCTGCAAGGAAGAATTGGTGCAGTAAATGATCAAATAAAGGCCCTTACCATGGGATATTTCAAAACCTGACAGACGTGGACAAACAGAATATCACAGCACTTAAAGCTTCATTCAGAGAAAGAAAGACTTGCATTTATGTAGCATCCTTCACAACATCCCAAAGCGCTTTACAGCCAATTAGGTACTTTTGAAGTGTAGTTACTGTTGCAATGTAGGAAACGCAGCCGCCAACTTGTGTATAGCAAGGTCTCACAAACAGCAATGTGATAATGACTAGATCATCTATTTTTTTTAGTGATATTGGTTGAGGGATAAATATTGGCCAGGACACTGGGGACAACTCCCCCTGCTCGTCTTCGAAATAGTGGCCATGGGATCTGTTACATCCACCTGAGAGGGCAGATGGGGCCTCGGTTTAACATCTCATCCGAAAGACGGCACCTCTGACAGTGCAGCACTCCCTCAGTACTGCACAGGAGTGTCAGCCTTGTTCTTATGCTCAAATTGCTGGAGTGGGACTATGAACCCACAACCTTCTGACTCAGAGGTGAGTGTGCTACCCACTGAGCCACTTCATCATAATTCACCTGCTGCCCTTATGAGTAATGGGTCCTTCACTTTATTTTTGCATGCTATTATTGGTAAAATATTGTGTAGACTGTATATTCCTAATACAAATCCTGAAATATGATCCTGTGTAGTATTTAGTAATTTTCTGAGAGGTGCATAAAGAGCTTGGATTTATATGTCCTCAGGACATCTCAAAGCACTTAGCAACCAATGCTTTATTTTTTAAGTGTTCTTATGCAGGCACGCGTAGCAGCCAACTTGCACACAGCAAGGTCCCACAAACAATGAATGAATGAGTCACCAGTTAATCTATTTTGGCAGTGTTGGCATAGGGAGAAAGGTTGTACAGGACACCAGGAGAACTCCCTGCTCTCCTACAGAAAGTTCCATGAGATTGTTTACATCCCCCCTAAGCAAGCGTCAATTTAACATCTCACCTGAAAAATGGCCTCTCCAAGACCAACTTTTAGTCTCCTTATCGAAGGAAGGATATATTTGCCTTGGAGGCTGTGCATCGAAGGTTCACTAGATTGATCCCTGGGATGAGAGGGCTGTCCTATGAGGAGAGATTGAGTAGATTGGGCCTATACTCTCTGGAGTTTAGAAGAATGAGAGGTGATCTCATTGAAACATACAAGATTCTGAAGGGGATTGACAAGATAGATGCTGAGAGGTTGTTTCCCCTGGCTGGAGTATCTAGAACTAGGGGGCATAGTCTCAGGATAAGGGGTAGGCCATTTAAGACCGAGATGAGGAAAACATTCTTCACTCAGAGGGTTATGAATCTTTGGAATTCTCTGCCCCAGAGGGCTATGAATGCTGAGGTTTTGAGTATATTCAAGGCGGCGATAGATGGATTTTTGGACTCTCGGGGAATCAAGGGATATGGAGATCGGGCGGGAAAGTGGAGTTGAGGTCGATGATCAGCCATGATCTTATTGAATGGCGGAGCAGGCTCGAGGGGCCGTATGGCCGACTCCTGCTCTTATTTCTTATGTTCTTATGTAATACAGCACTACCTCAGTACTGAAGTATCTTGGCATCCTATTTAACCCTGAGCTCAGCTTCTGACCCTTTGTCCTCTCCATCACTAAGACCGCCAAGTTCCACCTCCGTAATATCTCCACCCCTGCCTCAGCCCATCTGCTGCTGAAACCTTCGTCCGTGCTTTTCTTACCTCTAGTTTCGTCTATTCCAATGCTCTTCTGGCCGGCCTTCCATCTTCCACCCTCTGTAAACCTGAGCTCATCCAAAGCTCTGCTGCCCGTGTCCTATCTCGCACCAAGTCCCCTTCTCATCGACCTAAGCAAGGCTCAGTTTAACATCTCATCCAAGAGATGGCATCGCCGGCTCTACAGCCCTACCTCAGTACTGAAATAGCAGCCTAGGTATTATGTTCCGGTATGCTGTGGAGCTTGTGACTCAGATTCCCTTTGTCTGCCATCATAACAAAGAAGGCAGCCTATAGGTTAACACCTTACATAAAATAACAGACGTTCTACCAACTGAGGCAAGCTGTCGAGTAACTAAGGCAAAAGTAAGCAAGGACTGGAAAGCATGCTTACTCTAAGGTTGCAACATAAATAGAGAACAACTTTACTTCAATACAATAGCAAAATACTGCGGATGCTGGAAATCTGAAACAACAACAGAAAGTGCTGGAAACACTCGGCAGGTCAGGCAGCATCGTGGAGAGAGAAACAGAGTCAACGTTTCAGGTCGATGACCCTTCGTCAGAACTGGAAAAAGTTGGAGAAGTAACAGATTTTTAAGCAAGTGCAGGGGCAGGGAATGGGAGGAGGGGGAGGAAAGAACAAAAGGGAAGGTCTGTGATAGGATGGAAGGCAGGAGAGATTAAAAGACAAAAGGGATGATGGTGCAAGGCAAAAAGAGATGGTAATGGGACAAGTTAAGAAACAAAAGATGACTCTAGATGAGGTGTGAATGGCAATGGCAGATATATCAACAGCTGCCATGTGAGAAAAAAGAAAACATAGGGGCCGAGGTTATAGTCTGAAATTGTTGAACTCGATGTTGAGTCCAGTAGGCTGTAAAGTAAAGTGCTGAATCGAAAGATGAGATGCTGTTCCTTTACTTGTAAGCTAGAATGACCAGAGGCACATACAAGGTAAAATTCATGTTTTTATAGCTGCTACAATGACAACTATAATAGCGTTTAAACATTACAGGCACTCAGTGCGTGTCATTATGACAGATACCAATGAAAATAATGATTACTGTAATAGTTATTATAGGGCAAAGATGCACACTATCACAGTGGATATCAACAGACAAATATTGTCTATTTCCCCTAATCTAAGTACACGTTATTATGTGAACAATCCCACAGGCTTTTGCAGTCATTAACTACGCTGTGGTAACACAGGAGCCAAAGAACTGGTCCAGGGTTGAAATGATGGTGTGTGACATTAGTGACTAATGTGCTGCAGTGCATTTGATCAAATTCCCTTTGTCTGCCATCTTAACAAAGAAGGCTAAAGAAGGCAGGTTAACACCATACATAAAATAACAGACGTTTTACATTTTGTCAGAAGTCTAAATACATTCATATTTGACAAAATTGTTTGACTTTTCTTCCCTGCACTTCTATAAATCACTGACGATCCCCTATGGCATTGCTCATGGGTAGTCAGGGATCTGGAGTACGGTTGCCATGTTCAGTTACTAAGGGACATCTGTGTTTAAACTGACCTGTCCCTTTAAGACCACTGCTTTGTTACCCCCCCCCGCCCCGTGTGGAATTGTCAAAATAGACTCATCCTGAGGTCAATTGGAGGCTCGTTGCTGTTGCTGATGGAAGTTTCTACAGATTGACGATGAGGTGTTAAAACGAGGTGGATGTTTAGGATCCCATGGCACTTTTTCCAAAGATGAGGGGAGATTTCCCGATTCCTAACATTTTTCCATCAACACCAGTAAACGGATTATTTGGTCATTGGTCTTATTTCCTTGTTTGTGAAACCTGATGCGCACACGTCACTGCTTCATTTTCCTGCAAAGACAACAGAGACTAAACTATTCTTTAAAAAAAAGTAATTTATTGTCTGTTAAGTGGTTTGGGCGATCTGAAGGATGTGAAAGATGCTATTAAATATTAAACCGAGACTGATTTCATCTGTAATCTCCGCTCAGGGATTGATATCAGTTACATCACTCCTGTAGTTTTATATTGTTCTCGCTCTCTGCTTCTGGGCCCGTGACAGTATCAAGTTGTTAGTTAAATGGCCTCAACTACCCTTTCTGGTAACCTATTCTAGCTGCTGTCACCTTCTGTGTAAATATGTTCATATTTGAAAGGGGATAAGTGTTGAGTGGTGGGAGATGCTGGCAGGGATTTAATGAAATAGCGCAGAGAGTCAAACAACATCTCCCATAAGGAATCATCACGTCAAATGAATGTTGTCCTTAATGGTCTAGAAATCATATTTTCAAATTCAGCAATGTCTTTGTCAATTATCTGCCATTTGTCTATTAAATTTTAGTATTAATTTCCAGTTAATTATAATTACTTTTTGAGCAATTAATATGCAGAGCAGGGATAACCGCGGCTTAAGTTTAATGAGTGACAACAAAGATGAGCCTCTTAAAACTGTCAAAAGAGTAAAAGGAAAACAAAAGCTGCTCTTGATGGATCAGTGAGTTTTGTCGAGTGGGAAGATGAGCCCTATTAGATGGGGGTGCAAGAACAGAGAGACCTCGGGGGCTGTTTGTACACAAATCTTTGAAGGTGGCAGGACAGGTTAACAAAGCAGTTAATAAAGCACCTGGGATCCTGGGCTTTATAAATAGAGGCACAGAGTACAAAAGCCAGGAAGTTATGCTAAACCCGTATAAAACACTAGTTCGGCCCCAGCTGGAGTATTGTGTCCAATTCTGGGCACCACACTTTAGGAAGGACGTGAAGGCCTTGGAGAGGGACCAGAAGAGATTTACTAGAATGGTCCCAGGGATGGGGGATTACAGTTACGTAGATAGACTGGTGAAGTTCTCTTTACAGAATCCCCACAGTGCAGATAGAGGCCATTTCGGCCCATCGAGCCTGCACCGACACACATCCCACCCTATCCCCGCCTATTTAATCCCCCTAACACTAAGGGTCAATTTATCATAGCCAAATCAACCTAACCTGCACATCTTTGGACTGGGGGAGGAAACCGGAGCACCCGGAGGAAACCCACGCAGAGAATCTCCAAACTCCACACAGACAGTCACCCGAGGCTGGATTCGAACCCGGGTCCCTGGCGCTGTGAGGCAACAGTGCTAACCACTATGCCACCGTGTTGCCATTAGAGCAGAGAAGACTAAGAGGACATTTGATAGAGGTGTTAAAAATCATGAAGAGTTTAGATAGAGTAAATAAAGAGAAACTGTTTCCAATGGCTGAAGGCTTGGTAACCAGCGGGCACAGATTTAAAGTGATTGGCAAAAGAACCAGAGGCGACGTGAGGAAAAACGTTTTGAGGCAACAAGTGCTTATTTATTATTTTTCCTCAAAAAGTAATCAGAGATAAGCTGCTAAAATGCATGGACTGCAGCGGTTCAAGAAGAGGGCCCGCCACCACCTTCTCAAGGGCGACTAGGGATGGGCAATAAATGCCGGCCTTGCCAGCGACGCTCGTAACCTGAGAGTGAATATCGGGAAAAAAAGAGTCTAAATTCTGTGTTAACATCCAGCGGGGTATCGGCATCTGGTGGGTGTGGGTGGCCCCTCCTCATCGAAGGATTATGGGATCCTCCCCCCCCCCAAAAAATCCTTCAGTCGTATAGGGCTAACCACCCAATCGGGTGGACAGAAACTATCAGCATGGAAACTGACAGCGGCAATACATCCCTCTAATCAGGAGATGCCCAAAATGAAACTGAAGGTGGTCCGTCGGGCCCACTGGAGAGCAGGAGATCCAGCTTGCTAGCAAGCCAGTCAGGAGAAGGCAGCCCACCACCACCCTCTCAGGGCAACTAGGGATGGGCCATAAATGCCAACGACACCGAGAATGATTAATAAAAAAAATTCCAGCACAAGAAAGTAAAGCTTTTTTGACAGGCTCAGAAGGACACTATAGGCTGGAAATCACTAGTGGCATTTATAGCAAATGCTTGATGTGCTCATATGACATTTCAACACGTTAACTTTAAATGCTAATTTAGGTGTCAGCAATGGCTTAGTGGGTGGCGCTCTCGGCTCTCTGAGTCAGAATGCTGTGGGTTCTGGCGTTCTCTGGATTTCTAGACCATTAACATAACCACTACCCTATCGTACACAAAGTGTTAAACAACCAACACAATTTCTGATGCATTGCAAAAACAAAGTCGGCAGGATAGTCTTGAATTGCAGTCCCAGGACATCAAAGGGACCTTATTCCTGAGCACAAACAGCTGCTGCTGTCGAGCAGTAAAGACATGCATCACACTGCTGCAATGTACAGATGTTGCAAAAAATGCTACTTCTGCATAACGAAGTGAGAACGTCAATCACCGTGAGGTCACCCACACCACACCAGATTGGTAGCAGTACTGAGGTTGATGTCAGGAACTCACCAGGGTCACCAGTGGCCAAGACAGACGTAAAGCCCACCACACTGAGCTCCCACTGGGAGTCATCCAAAGAGGATGACCCCACCTCATGTCTGGGTCAGAACAAGATTCTGGCACGTATTTTCCGATCCCTATGGGTGTGTACGAGGTGTGTCAAAAATAAAAAGGACAATGATTCATTCATATAGTGGCGGGGGGGGGGGTGGGAGGGCGGGGGTAGATTTCATACAATCACCAATTGAACAATTCAGTTGTTGTCACCTCTGATAGCTCAGTGAGTTTATCCAGTGAGTACCTGAGCCATACAGGCCAGCAAAGTTCCAGAATCAATCCTTGCCCAGTGTTGAGCTAGCTGGTCTCAGGAATGTGCAGGAATTGTCTATGCTACAGCCAGGGTTTGAACCCCCCAACATTATCCAGTGAGTCCTGTAGAAAGTCTGCGTGCGTCGAGATGGGGTATGGGCAGGATTGGGGCTAGGAGGCGATGTCCCGAATGCAGTCGAATAGCCTGCCAACACCCACTGACAAGGCTTACGCATGAAAACTAGGCAAAGTACCAGAGGCTGCCTGGTGTCGATGGAATTTTGCTCAGCAAAGAGTTTATGCCTTGGGGAAGGGGAGGAGAGAAAGAGATATGGAAAAAAAGGGAAGAAGTCAAAAGTACACTTGAAGAGGAGGGTCTTAAGCAAGTTGTTGAAGGCAGAGAGGGAGACATCGAGGGAGGGAGTTCCAGAGAGTGGAAGCGAGGTGGCCAAAGGAGTGAGCGTGGTGGTGAGGTGGAGGGAGCAGTGAACTAGAAGTAGGAGGATGGGTAGTTTGCTTGCAGTGACACAGGAAATCACGGAGGTTGTGAGGGGCGAGGGACATGAAAGGATAAGAGTCTTAAAGCTAATTCTCTAAGCCGTGGGGTTAAGTGGATCTTAAGCGAGGACACTGACCTTAGTGCAGGGCATTCTGGATAGCGATACTTATCAATGGTAGACACTGGGAGGTCAGCTCCTGATCCGCCCGGCTCTACATTCAGGTAAATACATCCTCCCTTTAAAGACTACCGGTTAGGCTACATGGAGCCCAGACAGCAAAGAGAGTGGACTCTGAGGGAGCCTTTGAAGAAGGAGAGAGATGTAGAAAGGCGGAAGGTGCGTGAAAGTAAACAAAGCCAGAACTGCCATCCTATCTTGAGGGTACTGTTGATGGTTGGTGGACCCAATTTGTACTCGAAGTGGAAAGAGACACGTGGTTTGGCGCTGGTGCTAACATTGACTGAAGCCATGGGTTTCTCAAAGCCTTGGAGCTGCCTTGATAGAGACCTAGCTGATGCATTACTATCATAGCCTATTTTCGTTGACTCAGATATCATTGTCAGTAAAACCAAACATTCTGGCATCCAGCCCAGCAACTAAATTGTCTATGGAGGATATGTTTTTACCATCACTACCATGACAGTAATGAGGAAGTGGTAATATTCTGATTTGCATAATTATATGTTTCCTGCGTGCCTCTGTGTCAGTGAGAGACAACCTATTGTGATGATACCTGGAGCACATTATCTGTTTTATGCTATCAGCATTTATATATGTAAATTTGATCATTACAAAGGGTCATTTTCCAATCGTATACCATGAAATCACTCTTTCTGCCATGATACAATTATACAACGCTATAGGAAATGCCTTCGTGCACTTTTGCATTCAAGATTTATTATTAAAAAAAAGCGAGAAAGTTTCTTTTTAACATGAACGTAGCCGAAGACTGACAGATATGATGATATAATCGAAATTGACTGCTCCAACTGCTGGTGCGGAACATCTGCTTTGCAAAGTTTTCAAGTCAAAACGTTGTCAAAGAAATAATCAAATATTCTTTAGTCTGAGGAAGTTTTAATGAAATTTGTCTTTTCATTGCTTCAAAGCGTTGACTGTGGCAGCACTGCAGAGTGGCACCTCATTCCCTCTGCAATAAGCCTCCCTAGGTTAGCGTGATTAAGACATTTAATTAAGGTGCAGCATTAGTCCATAAGACCCCATTGCAAGATTAAGAGAAAATAAACTGGTTGAAAACTCTTGCTGGGAGATTTGCTCAGGAGACTGAGAAACCAAACCTTGCTAAAGATAGAGTTTTGAGTTAAAACCTTGCTATGCGATATCAATAAATACGTTCATATAGTCACCTGGTGAAACAGCGAGTTACTTGTACTTCTTGCAGTTTAGTATACTGTATTCGCTGCTCACGATGTGGTCTCCTCTACATTGGGGAGACCAAATGCAGATTGGGTGACCGCTTTGCGGAACACCTCCCTTCAGTCCGTAAGAGTGACCCCGAGCTTCCGGTCGCTTGTCACTTTAATTCTCCGCTCCACTCCCACTCTGACCTCACCGTCCTCGGCCTCTTACACTGTTCCAATGAAGCTCAATGTAAGCTCAAGGAACAGCACCTCATCTTTCGATAAGGCACTTTACAGCCTTCTGGACTCAACATCAAGTTCAACAATTTCAGATCATAACCTTTGCCCCTATCATTTTTTTTTCTCTCTCTCACTTGGCAGCTGTCGAACATTCTGCCATTGCAATTTATACTTCATCTAGAGTGTAGGATTTGGCCGGTGCCAACATCAGTGGGTGCATGTGCCTGAAGGATTTTTGGACTTTTAAAAATGGATATGTACCCTTTTAAAATGGAGACGCACTGGGGCTGCATTTCAAAATGGAGTTTGGATTTTGGACTTTTAAAAAGGACTGACTGTTGGTTTCTGTGAAGATAGCAGGAACTGTCTGTCTTTTGGGTTGCCATGGGACCAGTCTCAACGCTGACGTCATGAAAGGCAGGAGCCTTTTCATATTCGAACTTGTGTGATTTGGGGAAAACCACCTTTTGTCCATGGAGCCGGGATGTCTGGATGGACAATGAGGTTTGCAGGCCAAAAGTAACACCTCTGGACTCTTTCAATGAAGGGGCAGTCAAGAACTTAACAAAGAGTTAGCACTTCGAGAACTGCTCATCTACAGTAATGGCCTACCATTGTTTTCATCAAGATGACCAATCCAGGAAAGAGACGTCACCAGGAAAACCAACTAGCATCTCTGTGACCATGGTAACCAGGAATATACGGGGTATAAATATGCTGAACTTTGGGGATTCAGTGCTTGCTTTTCTCTACCATCTGGGACGGGGTTCTCCGTGTAACTATGCGTCCGTCAACTCTCCAGGAGCGCCCGAAGTGAGTGCCTCGCCGTACCGCCTGAACGTAACTCCCTAGGCCTCATCGCATGCCTCTGTTAGGCACGGTTTTGCCTCTGGAGTCGAACGGACCCGGGACCACGTGAATCAACGACAAGGGCTGGTAATTATATCCAGCATACACCTCTAGAAATCCCCAGGACCGCCCGTGTGTTTGGCTGCTGAGGAACTGCAAGTGTCCAAGACGCAGGCTAACACGTGTGTGTGTGTGAGGAGGCTTCCAAGTGTGGGTTCTGACCAAACCGGGAGAGGGGTTTAGTTAGAAGGGTTTTTCCATTATCTAGGCTTAGATTCTGGGAAGGGGTTGGTTCAGCATAACCAACAAGGTGGGTATTTTAGTCTAAGGTTATAAGCTAGTGTCCGCGGTCACCTACTCATTATGTCGTAAGCGAGAGGAGTAAGGGTTGTCGTTTTGTGAGTGTAATAAAGGAATCGATCTTTGACCAACCTGAACCGTTTTGTTTCATCAGAGTCAATTATAATCTATCCACAGTAACTCCTTGGGTCCGAACTTGGGGGTTGTGGGGCTTGTGGTCCACGGTATAATTCGGAAGACCAACCGGGTGGCATCCGGTCACGGCCGGGTTACACAGTAATCCCGCTGGGGACACTGCGCATCGGGCATAGGAGAAGACCTATTTGGCCTTGGTCTCTCTCTCTGTGTGGGATTATCCGCTAATTGATGGGCTAGGCAGGGACTATTGGCAAAAGCTCCTGCTGTCCAAGGGAAACAACCCAAACCGGGGAGTGTTTAATGCACGGGTCGACTCAAGGGAGAGTCATAGAAACACGGGGCATGCAGAAACACCCTACAAGAGTCATCTTTTGTTTCTTAACTTGTCCCATTACCTCTCCTTTTGCCTCGCACCATCATCCCTTTTTCATTTAATCTCTCCTGCCTTCCACCCTATCACAGATCTTCCCTTTTGTTCTTTCCTCCCCTCCACCCTTTCCCTGCCCCTACACTTGCTTAAAAACCTGTTCCATCTCCAACTTTTTCCAGTTCTGATGAAGGGTCATCGACCTGAAACATTGACTCTGTTTCTTTCTCTACAGATGCTGCCTGACCTGATGAGTATTTCCAGCATTTTCTGTTTTTATTGCAGATTTCCAGCATCCGCAGTATTTTGCTTTTGTATGTTCATATATTCGTCCATTGTTCACTACTTTAACAAAGACGCCAATGAATTTGTTCTTAACATCATCTGGTGCGATTTCGACCCTCTTGGATCACAGATGTCAAGACGTAATTTGGCTAGCTGTGATTTGGAGGTTTTTTTTAATGAGAAGCCTAGGTGAAAGGCCAAGGCCCAGCATACAGCGCACCACCAAAGTGAAAGGATTAGGAAAGAAGATGAGGAATATGAGGATGCATCGATTATAAAGAATATTCAAAAATTTCACCAATCTTTATGACCCAGAAATTAATTTAAACTGGTTAGCACCTTTGTTAAAACAAGGGACAAAGTCATGTCCGAAAATACATTTCAAACTTCATATGCTAATATTACACACGGTGATTTCCAGGTCTAAATCTTCTACCATACCAATAATATTAATTCTGTGGGAAAAATATTAATTGGAACTCAACATAGTAGACTGGCATCAATAGGGGGTAGAATCACAGAATCTTTCAGCACAGATGGAGACCATTCGGCCCATCGTGTCTGTGCCAGCTCTTTGAAAGAGCTCTCCAATTAGTCCCACTCCCCCGCTCCCCCGCCCCATAGCCCTGCAAATTTTTCCTTTTCAAGTACTTATGCAATTCCCTTTTGAAAGTTATTATTGAATCTGCTTCCACCACCCATTCAAGGCAGCGCGTTCCAGATAATAACAACTCGCTGTGTAAAATAAATTCTCCTCTGGTTCTTTTGCCAATTTTCTTAAATCTGTGTCCTGTGGTTACCGATCCTCTCGCCATTGGAAACAGATGCTGAATTCAGACAAGATGCTTAGTTGCTGAGACTTTGCTGGTGGTGATATAAGGGCAGTGAGCTTGAGCATAGGGTCCGACCTCTGATTCATAACCGCTCCCACTCTTCATAATCATTTCTGGTTAATGCTTTCCCCCATTTACCTCTGAGAGCAGAGGCACAGTTATAGGGCAAAGGTGTGTAGTTATTATCAAGGTTTCTTGTATGAAGAGCAGAAAGCTGTGGACTGTACACATGGTGCGCTAGATTCTGCACTCAATAGGAAGACAGACTGTGAGTCCCCTGCGATGATTTGGAGAGTCAACATGGCATAATCTCCAAGCCCTTATTTGAAGAAAATATTGTTTGAACTCTGCTCATTTTGGAAACGATTGCTGTGGAGTTCACTGAATACCTGTACACTAGTGTAATGAAGAGTCAAATTCTTAAGGCCCAGCCTGGGATCTGATCTTAACTCATGTGCCCCATGGAGTCCAGCACATTCTGTGTGGCATTAGGCTTGTCCAGTATAATAAGACACCTACAAAATGACACACAACAGAATCAGCCTAGTGACTGTAATCACTTTCATACAGTCAGATCTAAAATATCTGCAACACGCACAGAGAATCCAGCCTTCAGATTGACTGCTGCAGTAAATTTAATAATCAAGTACAGCTTTTGTCGGCTTAAACAACATTATTTATAAAGGCACCGTTAATTCAAAATGTAATTGCTATATTGCAGCTCTAACAAACAACAGCATTATATATTATTTAATGGTTAACAATTTATACAATTTGTACATGTTGAATTTTCATTTTTCTTTCTCTAAGTGGTACCGTTTTATTTTATTAATTCATTCTCGGGATATGGGCGCCACTGGCAAGGCTGGCATTTATTGCCCATCTCTACTTGACCTTGACAAGGTGGTAGTGGGCCTACCTCTTGAACCGCTGAAGTCCATCTGGTGAAGGTGCTCCCACAGTGCTGCTAAGGTATGGAGTTCCAGGATTCTGACCCAGCCATGTGGCGAAAACAGGCTTTTAAATAGTTCACTGGTCATCTGACTAAAATTTGATTATCTGCTCATAAATGTATGTAATTGGATGTTAGAAAAATTTCTGAGGTGTTTTTATCGTGTTTCTGTTGATAATTTACATTGGCACTTGTTTCAATCGCAGCACATATGCGGTGGTGATATACTATCCCACCTGGCATACTCTACAGTCTATGGGCGGTGATCACCTCACCTGGTGTTGGTGGACATTTTTGCCCAGAGTATTAAGCAGACTTGTATTCACAGTCATGAATAGTATTCTTTGTAACAGAAACCTTATTGGCAACACGCGTTTAAAAATATAACGTTCAACGGAGCTCCCTTGATGGATCATTTGGTTAAGTCAGCATATAATTGGGCCGTTGAGACCAGAAGGTTGCAGGTCCCTAGCCTGTGCTTCTGGTATCAGCTTGGCTTGCTTGTCAACACTCTCATCATGTGGTCAGCCCCATTCCAGGGCTCGAGCACATCATCTAAGTTGAGCCTTCAGTGCAGTTCTGAGGGGAGTGCTGCACTTTTGGAGGTGCCGTCTTTTGGATGAGATGTTATACTTCTGCCTGAACATAAAAGATCCCACGGCACTATTTGTAGATGAGCAGTGAAGATCTCCCCGTCTCCTGGCCAACATTCCTCCCACCAACCAGTAGCATCAAAAAAATAACAGATTATCTGGTCATTCATCTCGTTTTCTGTTTGTGGAGCCTTTCTCCGTGTAAATTGGCTGGTGTATTGCCTACATAACAACAATGATTACACTTCAAAAGCAATTCATTGGCTGTGAAGCACTTTGGGACATTCTGAGGATGTGATAAAACACAATATAATCGCAAGTTCTTTTGCTCATTCTTCCAGAGCCAGGTAATCACAGGGCGGTATTTGAGGTTCTATAATTGGTTTCAGCCCCTTAGGCAGCATAAAGAAGAATCCGCCAAGTTCTCCGCTCTTGACCTCTGCCCTCTGACCTCCGCTGGAAAGTACAGTGCGTGGACAGTGGCTGAGGACCGAATTGTGATGACCCTCACTCCCAGTTGTCCAAAGCCTGTCGACATTCACTGTTTAGGAAAGATACTGAGGGATCAATACCAGAGCATGATAGGATGAGGAGAGAGCAGAGGAGAAAAATAAATGGAAAAAAAAGATTAAACATTAGCTACAGGACCATCTATTACAAAGACTCATGTATTAGATACCCCCACTTTTAACCCCAAATGCAATTCTATTCCAGTGTTACACATGAGTATATACATTTACCCATAACAAAATACCCCAATACAATCAGACAAAGTGACGTAACATTCACATTTCAATTCCTCCAATCTTATTACACTGTAATAAATTAGTAAATACATGGGGCCAGAGTTTGCTGTAGCAACTCACCAACAAGTGAGAGTCTAACCACCGCCCCTTGACATTCAACGGCATTACCATCGCCAAATCCCCCACCATCAACATCCTGGGGGTCACCATTGACCAGAAACTTAACTGGACCAGCCACATAAATACTGTGGCAGCAAGAGCAGGTCAGAGGCTAGGTATTCTGCGGTGAGTGTCTCACCTCCTGACTCCCCAAAGCCTTTCCACCAGGTACAAGTAAGGAGTGTGATGGAATACTCTCCACTTGCCTGGATGAGTGCAGCTCCAACAACACTCAAGAAGCTCAACACCATCCAAGACAAAGCAGCCCGCTTGATTGGCACCCCATCCACCACCTTAAACATTCACTCCCTCCACCACCACCACCTCCAAGTTCCCCTCCAAGTCACACACCATCTTGACTTGGAAGTATATCGCCGTTCCTTCATCGTCGCTGGGTCAAAATCCTGGAACTTCCTCTCTAACAGCACTGTGGGAGTACCTTCACCACACGGATTGCAGCGGTTCAAGAAGGCGGCTCACCACCACCTTCTCAAGGGCAACTAGGGATGGGCCAGCGACACCCACATCCCATGAACGAATTTTAAAAAAAGGACCTTTAATGGTGTGCCCAGTTAGTTAGACTTGCCCCTGCACCCTTCAGCTTGAAACATTTTTTGCTCACTAAGATGCTGGAAGTGCGAGCTGATAACGGCGCAGCGAGCGAAACCGGGCATCTGTGACCTGAGTGAACAGGGCAATTAAAAGGATATCTCCTTAACCAATCAGAAAGAAAGAAAGACTTGCATTTATACAGCGCCTTTCACGACCTCCAGACGTCCCAAAGCTCTTTACAGCCAATGAAGTTCTTTTGAAGTGTAGTCACTAATGTAATGTAGGAAGCGCAGCAGCCAATTTGTGCACAGCAAGCTCCCACAAACAGCAATGTGATAGCGACCAGATAATCTGTTTTTAGTAATGTTGATTGAGGGATAAATATTGGCCAGGATACTGGGGAGAACTCCCCTGCTCTTCTTCAAAATAGCACTATGAGATTTTTACATCCACCTGAGAGGACAGACGGGGCCTCGGTTTAGCGTCTCACCCAAAAGACAGCACCTCCAACAGTGCAGCACTCTCTCAGTACTGCACTGGAGTGTTAGTTTAGATCTTTGTGCTGAAGTCTGTGGAGTGGGTCTTTAAACCCACCACCTTCTGCCTCACAGGTGAGGGTGCTACCAACTGAGCCACAGCTGACTTCAGATTGAAGGATTGTGAAATTAATAGCACAAGCACTGAGAATGAAGTGTAAATTAGAGTGGGTGTATTCAATGTCAAATCAGGTACAGAAAGAGAAATAGAGAGAGGGGAAGAAAGATTGGATTCAGAGAGAGAGAAAAAAAAAGGAAAGAAAAAGTAAAACAAAAGTTTTATTTTTAAATTTGACATTTTTTAAATCTCCAACAACAATTAATACCTGAAGGAATGAGACTCCACACTTGTAATAATTACTTTTCAGTGCCAGTGAGGTTGTTTGGCAGTAACTAACAATTATCAAGTCTTTAAAATGGTACTTACGCTTGAAATGACAAGACTTAACTTTCTGTGGCGGGTTTAGTTCCTAGCTACCGTGCAAATACAGCAACTTCATGCCATTCACTGCATGTCAATGGTGAGGCAGACAGTTAGATGCCTTTTCCATGAAGCTAACGGTGGATCGGTGCAACTCGGACAGTAACTTTGGGATATTGACATTTAACAGTCCAGTAACATAGTCATTATGCTACTGGGGTACGGTAGCACAGTGGTTATGTTACTGGACTTGCAATCCAGAGGCCTGGATTAATGATATGATAGCAGACATGAATTCAAATCCCACAACAGCAGCTATGTAATTTAAATTCAATTCATTAAATAAATCTGGAATAAAAGAAACTAGGATCAGTAATAGTGACCATGAAACTATCAGATTGTTATAAAAACCCATCTGGTTCACTAATGTCCTTTAGGGAAGGAAATCTACTGGTCTGGCCTATATGTGACTCCAGACCTACAGAAATGTGGTTGACTATTAACTGCCCTCTGAAATGGCCCAGCAAGCCACTTATTCAAGAAGGTGGCTCAACACCTTCTTCAAAGGCAGTTAGGGATGGGCAATAAATGCTGGCCTTGCCAGCGATGCCCACATCCCATAAATGAATAAACAAAACACGCATCTGCCCCTTGCCTGAAGTTGCTGTGCCATTTACTCATAAATAATGGTGAGCGCCATTAGCCTCACCATTATTATTCTGTCAGCAAAATCTGGCTCATGAATCCCCAAAACCAAAACTGAGGGTATAGAGGGAGCAGACTGTGCTGGCCAAATGTATGAGACCGCAAGGGTTTAAGGGTAAATGGTCTGCCACTTGTGCTCCTGGTGCAGAGCCATTGCTTGGTGGGAACAGGTGGTACAATACCACGTTATGCGGCACAATCTGCACCCAATATTTCAATGTGGGCTCCTGACATGTGATGCTCTGCGACGGGAGCACAAGAGTGGAAATGTGGCGCCATGTTAAGCCTATCCAGAGCTCAGTTATATTTGAATGATAAAGTTGATGCAAGTTAAAATATCTCACGGATTGTACCGCCCGTTCTATTGTGGTAGAAAATTAACTTCCGCCAGAGGCAATGGAAGGGTACAAGTGGGGAATATTAGCCCGGAAACTAGCGTTGGTGATATCAGCAGAGAAATAAGTGGCGCGTTTCCATCAGCTAATGCTTCTGCTAAAATAGCGGACAGAGGAATACCACCTGAACATGTTAAGTATTCGCATGTGATATCACCAGCGATAATTTTTGGTCTATAATTCTCTCCCTTTCCAAGTAATGTCACCTTTCTCAAGCTTCTATGCGAATTCTAAACTTTAACCCAGTGCAAAATATTCATTATTTATTTGCTCTCCCTGTTCAGCAGCTCATAGACTGACTGAGAGACACCAATGGATTTCCTATTGCTTGCAATACAGAAAACACATTAACTTAAAGGAGCTGCACACAAGACTGCATCCATAGTTTCAAGTTGTGCGGAATAGCAGAATAGCATAAAAATATTACTACATTCATTTTGCAAATGAGGCAGGATTGGTTTCATAGCCACAATTCTCCTTGACTGAGCACTGTAATGACTTGTACATTCCAATACTTGTAAGAGAATGCTATTGACTCCCCTCCTCCCACTCCCGCAGAATCCTTTGTTCCTGAGATATACAAGTATTTCTGTGTACAACACGTGATTACACGTAGAAAGCACAAGATATGGTACTGTTTATAATAGCTTTCCTTATTGTGCATATATTTCTTTGTATAAGAACATGATGAAAAATGGAATGGGAAAAAACCCATTCAGTTCATTGACCTCGCTCCTAGTACAGGGTGAATTTGGCATGTGACCTACAAATGGAAGTTGTGTGGAGTGTTTGAAGCATTCGCACTACATGCACACAGGAACAGATGGATGTGAAAATGTATAGTCCACCACATCAGGAATTGTAACTTGGGATACCTGGTACCGTACTCAGTATGGTATTTACAAATAGTGGCTGTTGGACATGGTTGCTTTTTAAAAATTCGTTTTTATGGGATCTGGGCGTCGCTGGCAAGGCCAGCATTTATTGCCCGTCCCTAGTTGCCCTGAAGAAGGTGGTGGTGAGCCGCCTTCTTGAACCGCTGCAGTCCGTGTGTGTGGTGAAGGTACTCCCACAGAGCTGTTAGGGAGGGAGTTCCAGGATTTTGACCCAGCGACGATGAAGGATCGGCGATATATTTCCAAGTCAGGATGGTGTGTGACTTGGAGGGGAACTTGGAGGTGGTGGTGTTCCTATGCGACTACTGCCCTTGTCCTTCTAGGTGTTGGAGGTCGCGGGTTTGGGAGGTGCTGCCGAAGAAGCCTTGGCGAGTTGCTGCAGTGCATCTTGTAGATGGTACACACTGCAGCCACGGTGCGCCGGTGGTGATGGGGTTGCTTAATATAACTGTACATCTTTAGCTTTAGCGAAGGAATAATTGCATGTCGTCTTAAAGAGAATGTATATGGTGGAGGTCCAATTTACGTGCAGGTACATTGCAAGAACCTGCAGGTTAAATTTTAAAATTAGTGAATGCTGAGCTGATTAAAGCATTTAACTATTGCTCTGTGCTGGGGATCTCCAGTTCCAATGTAGAACCTTTGCGTATCTTACGATACGCAAAGGTTCTACATTGGAACTGGAGATCCCCAGCACAGAGCAATAGTTAAATGCTTTAATCAGCTCAGCATTCACTAATTTTAAAATTTAACCTGCAGGTTCTTGCAATGTACAGGAAACTCTTGTTTAACCGGCACCTAAATATCCGGAATTCTCTCTTAACCGGCAAAAATCATACTCCGAAAACTCCTCTCAAATAACCGGCAATGTTGCCGAGTCCGAGTCCGAGTCTCCCGCGAACGCCGAGTTAGTCAGTGGGGGTAGTTCTCCAAAGTGCCACTACTCGGCCTCCTGGCGCTGTCGGAAGTCCGAACACTGCAGTAACAGGAGTCTGATTCTCCTGCGCTGCCGGGAGTCTCTTCTGATCGGCCATTTTACTGTGTGTCTCCCGCGCTGCTGGTAGTCTCTTCTGATACACCATTTTACTGTGTGTCTCCCACTCTGCTGGTAGTCTCTTCTGATACACCATTTTACTGTGTGTCTCCCACGCTGCTGGTAGTCTCTTCCTAGCCACCATTGTTCTGTGTGTCTCTCCATCTTTATCGGGAATTATCTCCCCCATCTTGCATTATGGAATTCCCAAAAGCTGGTCCAAGCAAAAGGAAGAGAGTGGTCTTAACTTTAAAACAGAAAATCGAGATATGCCAACGACTAGAAAGGGGAGAGAAGCGTATCAACATTATGAATGAATTCAAAATCGGTTCGTCAACAATCTACGACATCAAATCGCAGAAGGATAAGCTGCTCAAGTTTTATTCAAGCTCGGAGACATGTAAGAGTGTAGAGAAACGGCGTACGCTTCGTAAGCCTAAGCTTGAAGAGCTGGATACCGTGCTTTATTAATGGTTTTCTCTTAAGCGTTCAGAGGGCATTCCAATTTCCAGACCCATGCTAATTGAGAAAGCGAAGATTTCTACGAAAGGATGGAGCTCACTGACAAGTGTGCTTTCTCCGATGGATGACTAACGCGCTTCAAGTTACGGCACGGGATACGACGATTCGATATTTCCGGGGAGAAGAAATCAGCTGATCATGACGCCGCAGAAGAATACTGCGATTATTTCAATTGGATTGTGCAGCAACATGATTTGTCGTCAGCACAGATATATAATGCCGATGAAACTGGCTTGTTTTGGAGGTTTTTGCCAGAATCAACGCTTGCTGGGGCTAGTGAGGCTAATGCTTCAGGTTACAAGAAAAATAAAGATCGTGTAACCGTGCTAACATGTGCGAACGCTGCTGGATCACACCGGGTTAAACTTCTTGTTATCGGGAAGTATAAAAATCCCCGTGCATTTAAAAATGTGAGGCACTTACCTGTTGAGTACAAAGCTCAAAAAAATGCTTGGATGGATAAGGAAATCTTCTCCGATTGGTTCCATCATATTTTTGTTCCATCTGTGAGGGAACATTTCCGTAAAATAGGGAAACCTGAAGATAGCAAATGCATTTTATTGCTTGATAATTGTAGAGCCCATCCGCATGAATCCGAGTTGGTTTCGGGAAATATTTTCACCATTTATTTGCCACCAAATGTAACTTCTCTCATCCAACCCATGGACCAGGGCGTTATCCAAAATCTGAAGTGTCATTACAAGAAAGACTTCCTACGTAAACTGATAAGCCAAGATGACAATATTCAAGCATTTCAGAAGGAATACAATATTAAAGATGCCATCTATAATGTTGCATGTTCCTGGAACTTTGTGAAAGGTCACACTCTGAGGCAAGCCTGGCGCAAATTGTGGCCTTCTGTAATGTTTGCTGAAGGTTCTTCTTCAGAGGAGGAATTTCATGGGTTCAATGTTCGTCCCAAGAAGAGTACAATAATGGACATGGCTGGCATGGTGAAAAATGCAGGCCCAGCAAACCCTCTACGTCACCTCAGTGAAAGTGATATCGAGCAGTGGGTTGATGCAGATAGAGAAGTTGGTGTTGTGCATATGCTAAGTGATGATGAAATAATTGAGAATGTTTTGAATCCAAAGAAAGAAAAGGAAAGTGAGATGGAAAGTGAAGAGGATGATATTTCTGAAGAGAACAAGATTTCTTGGGCTAAAGCTGCAGAAGGATTTTCTTCAATCCTCAAATTTGCTGAAAGGCAGACTTGCTACTCTGCCCAAGAAGTTATGCAACTCCATATTCTGCATTCCACGTTTCTACAGAAAAGGCAAGAGTCCACTAAGCAAACCGACATCCGCAACATGTTTAAGAAAGCTTCCAAAATAGTCGAAGCAGCGGAAGTGCCTGAAGAATCTGTGGAATCTGTGGAACTGCATGATCCTGCTGACCCAGCTGGCACGGATATTTCTGATGAACCAGATGACTCGGAATAAGTGTACAGTCAACTACAGTACTGTATACAGTCGTTTATAAGTTTTGTTTTACTGTTAAGTAATTAAAGAGTTATGGATTACCCTCAACTGGCAGTACTGTACTTAATCAAGCATCTTCCACCATCCATTTAACACAACATTCTGTAGGTGAGTACCCAAATACTGTATACTGCACATTTCTTGATTTTTTTATTTTTGTTTGTTAAAAATAGCCTCGGTAGATATAACTCTCCGTTATCCGGAACTTTCGATCAACCGGCACCACGCCGGTCCCGTCGGTGTCGGATACCAAAGAGTTTCCTGTACCTGTACGTAAACTGGACCTCCACCATATACATTCTCTTTAAGACGACACGCAATTATTCCTTCGATGTTTAAATTGGGTTCTGTGAACACTGGGCATTAATATTCACTAGCCTGGCAAATTGCACCGCTCCATTTTAATTAACTATTAACTAATAAAAAAATAATATATCAGAAGAACGCTCTGTAATGCAGTGAGAATATTCCATTCTTTAGAGTGAGAGAGTGCTTGGCAACTGGTGCTGCTTAAGGCATGCAAGTCTGGTACTTGAATTTTGCAGCTTATCATGCCTTCAAATGATAAACATTCCAAAAACAATGCCGATGTATCCTTCTACGGAAGGTTGGTTTCACAGCAGCACACTGCAGTGGAACCCCCAACCTATTTACCTGCTGTAAATACGCAGGTATCTCCAGAGGGAACAGGCCGCCAGGGGGAACAGGAATTGAAGTGTCACACACTTAATGAATCTGGCAAAAGAACCAGAGGCGACATGAGGAACAAAAAAAAAAATGCACGCAGCGAGTTGGTATGATCTGGAATGCACTGTCTGAAAGGGCGGTGGAAGCAGATTCAAGAGTAACTTTCAAAAAGGAAATTGGATAAATAATTGAAGGGGAAAAATTTTCACGGTTCTGGAGAAACAGCATGGGCGCGGGACTAATTTGGACAGTTCTTTCAAAGAGCCGGCACAGGCACGATGGGCCGAATGGCCTCCTTCTGTGCTGTATCATTCTCTATGACTCTAATGAAATGGTTATTATAGCAACACCATTGGACCACTGGAGAAGCAGAAACTTTACCCCATCATTATGGCAACTGTGGAAAGCAGAGCAATGTATTCAGGCATGACTGATGGAGTGAATGATTTTAGCCGTTCTCCTTCCCAACACAGGAAACAGCAAGATTTAACAAAGTAATAATGTTTAGGCACTCACTCCTTTAAACTACTCAGTGACGTACGCAAGATCTTCATACCGGAGGCACTTCTATGAAGACATGGATAGATTTTCCATGATATTGATCATGAAAAGTCGATGGATACGCTGTTTTACAAAGACAGGAGCGTTATACCATACAACACACATTGTCTTATTATCTGATAAGGTGAAGCTGTCTCGCCTCCGAGTCAGAAGATTGTCGGATTGAGTCCCACTCCAGGGACTTGAGCACAAAATCTAAGCTGACACTCCAGTGCAGTACCAGGGGAGTGCGGCACTGTTGGAGACGCCGACTTTCAGATGAGACGTTAAACCGAGGCCCCGTCTGCTCTCTCAGGTGGACGTAAAAGATCCCATTGCACTATTTCACAGGAGAGCAGTGGAGTTCTCTCTGGTGTCCTGGCAAACATTTATTCCTCAACCAGCACCAAAAGAAACCAGATGATCTGGCCATTATCACATTGCTGTTTGTGGGAGCTTGCTGTGCGCAAATTGGCTGCCGCGTTTCCTACATTACAACAGTGACGACACTTCAAAAGTACTTAATTGGCTGTGAAGCGCTTTGGGGCGTCCCGAGATTGTGAAGGGCGCTATATAAATTCAAGTTCTATCTTTCTTTTTATAATTTAGCCTATTCCTTTAAGGCAGTAAGGTGTCATTGCTGTAAAAAGGTGCATGCTGATAAGGTCAACTGGAGAACAGAAAGAAAGAGCTTGCAATCTTTTCACATCCTCAGGACTTCCCAAAGTGCTTCACATACAATGACTTACTCTTGAAGTGTAATCATTGCTGTCAGTAGGCATATCTTAAGGTCAATGAGAGGATAATTGCATATAAGCACATCCCGAGGTTCAATTAGAGGCATTTTTTTGGAGTGTTTTTCTGAGACCAGCACGATATGATTGGTTTTCTTTCTCCCATTTAAAAAAAATTCTTTGCTCAGGCCAGAAATTTGCACATGTGCCAAACTGTGATGCATGAAGTGTGACGTATGCATCTCAAAAGTTCTGTATACAAAGAGACAGATTTTGTACAGTCAATCTAAAAACCATATAGCATCCAAGAGTTCAGCAAGGTAATGGGGATACGCTACAATATTCCAGATACTGATCAGGAGTATCTTTACTGGGGAGAGGGGGCACTGGAGAGGTGGTATCGGAGAGGGCGGTGGTATTGGGGAGAGAGGGGTATTGGGGAGAGGTGGTATTGGGGAGAGGGGGTATTGGGGAGAGGGGGTATTGGGGAGAGGGGGTATTGGAGAGAGGGGGTATTGGGGAGAGGTGGTATTGGGGAGAGGGGGTATTGGGGAGAGGTGGTATTGGGGAGAGGGGGTATTGGGGAGTGGGGGTATTGGGGAGAGAGGGTATTGGGGAGAGGTGGTATTGGGGAGAGGGGGTATTGGGGAGAGGTGGTATTGGGAGAGGGGGTATTAGGGAGAGGGGGTATTGGGGAGAGGTGGTATTGGGGAGAGGGGGAATTGGGGAGAGGTGGTATTGGGGAGAGGGGGTATTGGGGAGAGAGGGGGTATTGGGGAGAGGGGGTATTGGGGAGAGGGGGTATTGGGGAGAGAGGGGGTATTGGGGAGAGAGGGGGTATTGGGGAGAGAGGGGGTATTGGGGAGAGAGGGGGTATTGGGGAGAGGGGGTATTGGGGAGAGAGGGGGTATTGGGGAGAGAGGGGGTATTGGGGAGAGAGGGGGTATTGGGGAGAGAGGTGGTATTGGGGAGAGGGGGTATTGGGGAGAGGTGGTATTGGGGAGAGGGGGTATTGGGGAGAGAGGTGGTATTGGGGAGAGGGGGTATTGGGGAGAGAGGGGGTATTGGGGAGAGAGGTGGTATTGGGGAGAGGGGGTATTGGGGAGAGAGGTGGTTTTGGGGAGAGGGGGTATTGGGGACAGAGGGGGTATTGGGGAGAGAGGGGGTATTGGGGAGAGAGGTGGTATTGGGGAGAGGGGGTATTGGGAGAGGTGGTATTGGGGAGAGGGGGTATTGGGGAGAGAGGTGGTATTGGGGAGAGGGGGTATTGGGGAGAGAGGGGGTATTGGGGAGAGAGGTGGTATTGGGGAGAGGGGGTATTGGGGAGAGAGGTGGTTTTGGGGAGAGGGGGTATTGGGGAGAGAGGTGGTATTGGGGAGAGGGGGTATTGGGGAGAAGGGGTATTGGGGAGGGAGGTGGTATTGGGGAGAGCGGGTATTGGGGAGGGAGGTGGTATTGGGGAGGGAGGTGGTATTGGGGAGGGAGGTGGTATTAGGGAGAGGTGGTATTGGGGAGAGGTGGTATTGGGGAGAGGTGTGGCAGTGTGGCATAAGAATAAAACAAAAAGGGTGACTCAACCATGGCTAACAAGGAAAATTAGGGATAGCATAAGATTCAAGGAGAGGGAATATAAATTGGCCAGAAAAAGCGGTAACCCTGAGGATTGAGAGCAGTTTAGGATTCAACAAAGGAGGACAAAGGGATTAATTAAGAAGGGGAAAATAGAATATGAAAGTAAGCTTGCTGGGAACATAAAAACTGACTGTAAGAGCTTTTATAGATATGTGAAGAGAAAAAGATTAGTGAAATCAAGTGTAGGTCCCTTGCAGTCAGAAGCGGGGGAAGTTATAATGTGGAACAAAGAAATGGCAGACCAATTAAATGCATATTTTGGTTCTGTCTTCACAAACGAGGACACAAATAACCTCCCAGAGATGTTGGAGAACATACGGTCTGATGAAAGGGAGGAACTGAAAGAAATCAGTATTTGCAGGGAAATGGTGTTAGGGAAATTGATGTAATTGAAGGCCGATAAATCCCCAGGGCCTGATAATCTACATCCTCGGGTACTTAAGGAAGTGGCCCTAGAAATAATAGATGCATTGCTGATCATCTTCCAACATTCGATGGAATCTGGAACTGTACCCATGGATTGGAGGGTAGCTAATGTTACCCCACTATTCAAAAAGGGTGGTAGAGGGAAAGCGGGGAATTACAGACCGGTAAGCCTGACATCGGTAGTGGGGAAAATGCTAGAGTCCATTATAAAGGATGTAATAGCTGAGCACTTGAAAAACAGTGACAGGATCGGACAAAGTCAACATGGATTTACAAAAGGTAAATCGTGCTTGACTAATCTACTGGAATTTTTTGAGGATGTAACTGGGAAAATAGATAAGGGAGAACCAGTAGATGTGGTGTATTTGGACTTTCAAAAGGCTTTCGATAAGGTCCCGCATAAGAGATTAGCGTGTAAAGTTAAGGCACATGGGATTAGGGGCAAGGTATTGACTTGGATAGAGAACTGGTTGGCGGACAGAAAGCAGAGAGTAGGAATTAATGGATCTTTTTCCGAGTGGCAGGCAGTGACTAGTGGGGTACCGCAGGGATCGGTCCTTGGACCCCAGCTATTCACAATATACATTAATGATCTAGATAAGGGAACTAAATGTAATATCTCCAAGTTTGCAGATGACACAAAGCTGGGTGGGAGTGTGTGCTGCGAGGAGGATACCAAGAAACTCCAGGATGATTTGGACAGGTTGGGTGAGTGGGCAGAAGCGTGGCAGATGCAATATAATGTGGATAAATGCGAGGTTATCCACTTTGGTGTCAAAAACAGAAAGGCAGACTATTATCTGAATGGCAATAGATTGGGAGAAGGGGAAGTGCAACGAGACCTGGGTGTCCTTGTGCACCAGTCGCTGAAGGTAAGCATGCAGGTGCAGCAGGCTTTGAAGAAGGCAAATGGTATGTTGGCCTTCATAGCGAAAGGGTTTGAGTATAGGAACAGGGATGTCCTGCTGCAGTTGTACAGGGCCTTGGTGAGACCACACCTTGAGTACTGTGTGCAGTTTTGGTCGTCTTATCTGAGGAAGGATGTTCTTGCCATGGAAGGAGTTCAGCGAAGATTCACAAGGCTGATACCTGGGATGGCAGGAATGACATATGAGGAGAGATTGGGTCAATTGGGCTTATACTCGCTGGAGTATAGAAGAATGAGAGGGGATCTCATCAAAACATATACAATTCTGACAGGAATGGACAAA
This sequence comes from Squalus acanthias, assembly GCA_030390025.1. Classification (NCBI taxonomy): domain Eukaryota; kingdom Metazoa; phylum Chordata; class Chondrichthyes; order Squaliformes; family Squalidae; genus Squalus; species Squalus acanthias. The sequence goes on from CM059439.1 coordinate 5,187,004, forward strand.
ATAGATGCAGGAAGAATGTTCCCGATGGTCGGAGAGTCCAGAACCAGGGGTCAGAATCTAAGGATAAGGGGTAAGCCATTTAGGACAGAAATGAGGAAGAATTTCTTCACCCAGAGAGTGGTGAACCTGTGGAATTCTCTACCACAGAAGGTAGTTGAGGCCAAGTCATTAAATATATTCAAGAATGAGTTAGATATATTTCTTAAAGCTAAAGGTATCAAGGGATATGGGGAGAAGGCAGGTACAGGGTACTGAGTTTGGATGATCAACCATGATCTCATCGAATGGCGGAGCAGGCACGAGGGGCCGAATGGCCTACTCCTGCTCCTATCTTCTATGTTTCTATGTTTCTATTGGGAGAGAGGTGGTTTTGGGGTGAGGTGATATTGGGGAGAGAGGTGGTTTTCGGGAGAGGTGGTATTGGGGGAGAGGTGGTATTGGGGAGTGAGTTGGTATTGGGGAGAGAGGTGGTATTGGGGAGAGGGGGTATTGGGGAGAGAGGTGGTATTGGAGAGGGAGGTGATATGGGGAGAGAGGTGATATTAGCAACATAGAAAGATAGAAAAATAGAAGCAGGAGTAGGCCATTCAGCCCTTCGAGCCTGCTCCGCCATCATGGCTGATCCTCTATCTCAATACCATATTCCCGCTCTCTCCCCATACCCCTTGATGCCTTTTGTGTCTAGAAATCTATCTATCTCCTTCTTAAATATATTCAGCGACTTGCCCTCCACACCCTTTTATGGTAGAGAATTCCACAGGTTCACCACCCTCTGAGTGAAGAGATTTCTCCTCATCTCAGTCCTAATTGTCCTACCCCGTATCCTGAGACTGTGACCCCTCGTTCTTGACGCAACAGCCAGGGGAAACATCCTCCCTGCATCCAGTCTGTCTAGCCCTGTCAGAATTTTACACGTTTCAATGAGATCCCCTCTCATTCTTCTAAACTCTAGTGAATACAGGCCTAGTCAACCCAATCTCTCCTCATACGATAGTCCTGCCATCCCAGGAATCAGTCTGGTGAACCTTCGCTGCACTCCCTCTATGGCAAGTATATCCTTTCTTAGGTAAGGAGACCAAAACTGCACACAGTACTGCAGGTGTGGTCTTACCAAGGCCCTGTATAACTGTAGTAAGACATCCTTGCTCCTGTACTCAAATCCTCTTGCAATGAAGGCCAACATACCATTTGCCTTCATAACAGCTTGCTGCACCTGCATGCTTGCTTTCAGTGACTGGTGTACAAGGTCCCTTTGTACATCAAATTTTCCCAATCTATCACCATTTAAATAATAGTCTGCCTTTCTGTTTTTCCAACCGAAGTGGATAACTTCACATTTATCCACGTGATACTGCATCTGCCATGTATTTGCCCACTCATTGGAGAGAGAGGTGGTATTGGGGAGAGGTTGTATTGGGGAGTGAGGTGGTATTGGGGAGTGAGGTGGTATTGGGGAGAGAGGGGGTATTGGGGAGAGGTGGTATTGGGGAGAGGGGGTATTGGGGAGAGAGGGGGTATTGGGGAGAGGTGGTATTGGGGAGAGGTGGTATTGGGGAGAGAGGGGGTATTGGGGAGAGAGGTGGTATTGGGGAGAGAGGGGGCATTGGGGAGAGGGGGTATTGGGGAGAGGAGGTATTGGGGAGAGGTGGTATTGGGGAGAGGTGATATTGGGGAGAGGTGGTATTGGAGAGGGAGGTGATATTGGGGAGAGAGGTGATATTAGAAACATAGAAAGATAGAAAAATAGAAGCAGGAGTAGGCCATTCAGCCCTTCGAGCCTGCTCCGCCATCATGGCTGATCCTCTATCTCAATACCATATTCCCGCTCTCTCCCCATACCCCTTGATGCCTTTTGTGTCTAGAAATCTATCTATCTCCTTCTTAAATATATTCAGCGACTTGCCCTCCACACCCTTTTATGGTAGAGAATTCCACAGGTTCACCACCCTCTGAGTGAAGAGATTTCTCCTCATCTCAGTCCTAATTGTCCTACCCTGTATCCTGAGACTGTGACCCCTCGTTCTTGACGCAACAGCCAGGGGAAACATCCTCCCTGCATCCAGTCTGTCTAGCCCTGTCAGAATTTTACACGTTTCAATGAGATCCCCTCTCATTCTTCTAAACTCTAGTGAATACAGGCCTAGTCGACCCAATCTCTCCTCATACGATAGTCCTGCCATCCCAGGAATCAGTCTGGTGAACCTTCGCTGCACTCCCTCTATGGCAAGTATATCCTTTCTTAGGTAAGCAGACCAAAACTGCACACAGTACACCAGGTGTTGTCTCACCAAGGCCCTGTATAACTGTAGTAAGACATCCTTGCTCCTGTACTCAAATCCTCTTGCAATGAAGGCCAACATACCATTTGCCTTCGTAACAGCTTGCTGCACCTGCATGCTTGCTTTCAGTGACTGGTGTACAAGTTCCCTTTGTACATCAAAATTTCCCAATCTCTCACCATTTAAATAATAGTCTGCCTTTCTGTTTTTCCAACCGAAGTGGATAACTTCACATTTATCCACGTGATACTGCATCTGCCATGTATTTGCCCACTCATTGGAGAGAGAGGTGGTATTGGGGAGAGGTTGTATTGGGGAGTGAGGTGGTATTGGGGAGTGAGGTGGTATTGGGGAGAGAGGGGGTATTGGGGAGAGGTGGTATTGGGGAGAGGGGGTATTGGGGAGAGAGGGGGTATTGGGGAGAGGTGGTATTGGGGAGAGGTGGTATTGGGGAGAGGTGATATTGGGGAGAGAGGTGGTATTGGGGAGAGAGGGGGCATTGGGGAGAGGGGGTATTGGGGAGAGGAGGTATTGGGGAGAGGTGGTATTGGGGAGAGGTGATATTGGGGAGAGGTGGTATTGGAGAGGGAGGTGATATTGGGGAGAGAGGTGATATTAGAAACATAGAAAGATAGAAAAATAGAAGTAGGAGTAGGCCATTCAGCCCTTCGAGCCTGCTCCGCCATCATGGCTGATCCTCTATCTCAATACCATATTCCCGCTCTCTCCCCATACCCCTTGATGCCTTTTGTGTCTAGAAATCTATCTATCTCCTTCTTAATTATATTCAGTGACTTGGTCTCCACAGCCTTCTGTGGTAGAGAATTCCACAGGTTCACCACCCTCTGAGTTAAGAAATTTCTCCTCATCTCAGTCCTAAATGTCCTACCCCATATCCTGAGACTGGTACCCTCGTTCTAGATCCCCCAGCCAGGGGAAACATCCTCCCTGCATCCAGTCTGTCTAGCCCTGTCAGAGTTTTATATGTTTCAATGAGATTCCCCTCTCATTCTTCTAAACTCTAGTGAATACAGTCCTAGTCGACCCAATCTCTCCTCATACGACCGTCCTGCCATCCCAGGAATCAGTCTGGTCAACCTTCGCTGCACTCCCTCTATGGCAAGTATATCCTTTCTTAGGTAAGCAGACCAAAACTGCACACAGTACACCAGGTGTTGTCTCACCAAGGCCCTGTATAACTGTAGTAAGACATCCTTGCTCCTGTACTCAAATCCTCTTGCAATGAAGGCCAAAATACCATTTGCCTTCCTAACTGCTTGCTGCTCCTACATGTTAGCTTTCAGTGACTGGTGTACAAGGACTACCTTTGTACATCAAAATTTCCCAATCTATCACCATTTAAATAATAGTCTGCCTTTCTGTTTTTCCTACCGAAGTGGATAACTTCACATTTATCCACGTTATACTGCATCTGCCATGTATTGGCCCACTCATTGGAGAGAGAGGTGGTATTGGAGAGGGTGGTGGTATTGGGGAGAGGTGGTATTGGGGAGTGAGGTGGTATTGGGGAGAGAGGGGGTATTGGGGAGAGAGGGGGTATTGGGGAGAGAGGGGGTATTGGGGAGAGAGGTGGTATTGGGGAGAGAGGGGGTATTGGGGAGAGAGGGGGTATTGGGGAGAGAGGTGGTATTGGGGAGAGGTGGTATTGGGGAGAGGGGGTATTGGGGAGAGGGGGTATTGGAGAGAGAGATGGTATTAAAGAGGGAGGTGATATTGGGGAGAGAGGTGGTATTGGAGAGGGTGGTGGTATTGGGGAGAGGTGGTATTGGGGAGTGAGGTGGTATTGGGGAGAGAGGGGGTATTGGGGAGAGAGGGGGTATTGGGGAGAGAGGTGGTATTGGGGAGAGAGGGGGTATTGGGGAGAGAGGGGGTATTGGGGAGAGAGGTGGTATTGGGGAGAGGTGGTATTGGGGAGAGGGGGTATTGGGGAGAGGGGGTATTGGAGAGAGAGATGGTATTAAAGAGGGAGGTGATATTGGGGAGAGAGGTGATATTAGAAACATAGAAAGATAGAAAAATAGAAGCAGCATTAGGCCATTCAGCCCTTCGAGCCTGCTCCGCCATCATGGCTCATCCTCTATCTCAATACCATATTCCCGCTCTCTCCCCATACCCCTTGATGCCGTTTGTGTCTAGAAATCTATCGATCTCCTTCTTAAATATATTCAGTGACTTGGACTCCACAGCCTTTTGTGGTAGAGAATTCCACAGGTTCACCACCCTCTGAGTGAAGAGATTTCTCCTCATCTCAGTCCTAAATGTCCTACTCGGTATCCTGAGACTGTGACCCCTCGTTCTAGATCCCCCAGCCAGGGGAAACATCCTCCATGCATCCAGTCTGTCTAGCCCTGTCAGAGTTTTATACATTTCAATGCGATCCCCTCCCATTCTTCCAAACTCTAGTGAATACAGTCCTAGTCGACCCAATCTCTCCTCATACGACCGTCCTGCCATCCCAGGAATCAGTCTGGTCAACCTTCGCTGCACTCCCTCTATGGCAAGTATATCCTTTCTTAGGTAAGCAGACCAAAACTGCACATAATACACGAGGTGTGGTCTCACCAAAGCCCTGTATAACTGTAGTAAGACATCCTTGCTCCTGTACTCAAATCCTCTTGCAATGAAGGCCAAAATATCATTTGCCTTCGTAACTGCTTGCTGCACCTGCTTGTTAGCTTTCAGTGACTGGTGTACAAGGACACCCAGGTCCCTTTGTACATCAAAATTTCCCAATCTATCACCATTTAAAAACGTCGTCCAGTACTTCCCCGGAGCGGAGAAACTACGCCATGTTCTTCGCAGCCTTCAACATGTCATCGATGATGACGAACACCTTGCTAAGGCCATCCCCACGCCTCCACTACTCGCCTTCAAGCAGCTGCCTAACCTCAAAAGTACTATCGTTTGCAGCAAATTACCCAGCTGTCAGGAGAACAGCGACCACGACACCACACAACCCTGCCATGGCAACCTCTGCAAGACATGCCAGATCATGAACACAGATACCGTCATCACACGTGAGGACACTACCCACCAGGTACATAGTACATACTCATGTGACTCGGCCAACGTTGTCTACCTGATACGTTGCAGGAAAGGATGCCCCAGAGCATGGTACATCGGCGAGACCATGCAGACACTGAGACAACGTATGAACGGACACCGCGCAACAATCGCCAGGCAGGAGTGTTACCTCCCAGTCGGGGAACACTTCAACAGTCAAGGACATTCAGCCTCGGATCTGCGGGTTAGCGTTCTCCAAGGCGGCCTTCGAGACACACGACAACGCAAAATCATCGAGCAGAAACTGATAGCCAAGTTCCGCACACATGAGGACGGCCTCAATAGGGATATCGGGTTCATGTCATGCCACAGAACGTGACTCAACATCGTTGTCTGTCTTTCCAGTTTTGAAAAAAACCCCACAAAAATAACAAACACAACAAAAAACTGCAGACAGCAGGATTTGACACGTTGGACCCCCTGTGACACATCTCATTGTCTTGGCTGTGCTCTTGGTGTGTCTTTGATGTAAGGACAGCTTCCCTGAAAGATTGTATCTCTGCAGTTTCTGTGTTTATATACTGTGAAATATTGTAGATTCACTCATTGTAACTTTACCTGAGGGAGGGGCGACAGCTCCGAAAGCTTGTAATTTTAAATAAATCTGTTGGACTATAACCTGGTGTTGTGCGACTTCTCATTTTTGTCCACCCCAGTCCAATGCCGGCATCTACGCGTCATTTAAATAATAGTCTGCCTTTCTGTTTTTCCTACCGAAGTGGATAACTTCACATTTATCCATGTTATACTGCATCTGCCATGTATTGCTCACTCATTGGAGAGAGAGGTGGTATTGGAGAGGCTGGTGGTATTGGGGAGAGAGGTGGTATTGGGGAGAGAGGGGTATTGGGGAGAGGGGTGGTATTGGGGAGAGAGATGGTATTCGGGAGAGAGGGTATTGGAGAGGGTGGTGGTATTGGGGAGAGGTGATATTGGGGAGAGAGGTGGTATTGGGGAGAGGGGGTATTGGGGAGAGGGGGGGTATTGGGGAGAGGGGGGTATAGGGGAGAGGTGGTATTGGGGAGAGGGGATATTGGGGAGAGAGGTGGTATTGGGGAGAGAGGTGGTATTGGGGAGAGGTGGTATTGGGGAGAGAGGTGGTATTGGGGAGAGGGGGTATTGGGGAGAGAGGTGGTATTGGGGAGAGAGGGGTATTGGGGAGAGAGGGGTATTGGGGAGAGGTGGTATTGGTGGGAGGGGGGGGTATTGGGGAGAGGGGGTATTGGAGAGAGGGGGTATTGGGGAGAGGTGGTATTGGGGAGAGGGGGTATTGGGGAGAGGTGGTATTGGGGAGAGGGGGTATTGGGGAGAGGGGGGTATTGGGGAGAGGTGGTATTGGGGAGAGGGGGTATTGGGGAGAGAGGGTATTGGGGAGAGGTGGTTTTGGGGAGAGGTGGTATTGGGGAGAGGGGGTATTGGGGAGAGAGGGTATTGGGGAGAGAGGGTATTGGGGAGAGGTGGTTTTGGGGAGAGGTGGTATTGAGGAGAAAGGTGGTATTGGGGAGAGGGGGTATTGGGGAGAGAGGGTATTGGGGAGAGGTGGTTTTGGGGAGAGGTGGTATTGAGGAGAGAGGTGGTATTGGGGAGAGGGGGTATTGGGGAGAGGTGGAATTTGGGAAGAGAGGGGTTATTGGGGAGAGAGGGTATTGGGGAGAGGTGGTATTGGGGAGAGAAGGTATTGGGGAGAGGTGGTATTGGGGAGAGGTGGTATTGGGGAGTGGGGGTATTGGAGAGAGAGGGTTTTGGGGAGAGGTGGTATTGGGGAGAGAGGGTATTGGGGAGCGGTGGTATTGGGGAGTGGGGGTATTGGGGAGAGGGGGTATTGGGGAGAGGTGGTATTGGGGAGAGAGGGGTATTGGGGAGAGAGGGGGTATTGGGGAGTGGGGGTATTGGAGAGAGAAATTATCTTGGGGAGAGGGGGTATTGGGGAGAGGGGGTATTGGGGAGAGGGGGTATTGGGGAGAGGTGGTATTGGGGAGAGGGGGGTATTGAGGAGAGGTGGTATTGGGGAGAGGGGGTATTGGGGAGAGAGGGTATTGGGGAGAGGTGGTTTTGGGGAGAGGTGGTATTGGGGAGAGGGGGTATTGGGGAGAGGGGGTATTGGGGAGAGAGGTGGTTTTGGGGAGAGGTGGTATTGGGGAGAGAGGTGGTATTGGGGAGAGGGGGTATTGGGGAGAGGGGGTATTGGGGAGAGGTGGTTTTGGGGAGAGGTGGTATTGGGGAGAGAGGTGGTATTGGGGAGAGAGGTGGTATTGGGGAGAGGGGGTATTGGGGAGAGGTGGTATTGGGGAGAGGTGGTTTTGGGGAGAGGTGGTATTGAGGAGAGAGGTGGTATTGGGGAGAGGGGGTATTGGGGAGAGGGGGTATTGGGGAGAGAGTGTATTGGGGAGAGGGGGTATTGGGGAGAGAGGTGGTATTGGGGAGAGGTGGTATTGGGGAGAGGGGGTATTGGGGAGAGGGGGTTTTGGGGAGAGGGGTTATTGGGGAGAGGGGGTATTGGAGAGAGGGGGTATTGGGGAGAGGGGGTATTGGGGAGAGGGCGTATTGGGAGAGGTGGTATTGGGGGAGAGAGGGGTATTGGGGAGAGGGGGTATTGGGGAGTGGGGGTATTGGGGAGAGAGGGGGTATTGGGGAGAGGGGGTATTGGGGAGAGAGGGGTATTGGGGAGAGGGGGGTATTGGGGAGTGGGGGTATTGGGGAGAGAGGGGGTATTGGGGAGAGGGGGTATTGGGGAGAGAGGGTATTGGGGAGAGAGGGTTTTGGGGAGAGGGGGTATTGGGGAGAGGGGGTATTGGGGAGAGAGGTGGTATTGGGGAGAGAGGTGGTATTGAGGAGAGAGGTGGTATTGGGGAGAGAGGGGATATTGGGAGAGGTGGTATTGGGGAGAGAGGATATTGGGGTGAGGTGGTATTGGGGAGGGGGGTATTGGGGAGAGGTGGTATTGGGGAGAGGTGGTATTGGGGAGAGGGGGTATTGGGGAGAGGGGTGGTATTTGGGAGAGGGGGTATTGGGGAGAGAGGTGGTATTGGGGAGAGAGGTGGTATTGGGGAGAGGGGTGGTATTGGGGAGAGGTGGTATTGGGGAGACGGGGTATTGGGGAGAGAGGTGGTATTGGGGAGAGGGGGGTATTGGGGAGAGGGGGCATTGGGGAGAGGTGGTATTGGGGAGAGGAGGTATTGGGGAGAGGGGGTATTGGGGAGAGGGGGTATTGGGGAGAGGTGGTATTGGGGAGAGGGGGTATTGGGGAGAGGGGCTATTGAGGAGAGGGGGTATTGGGGAGAGGGGGTATTGGGGAGAGGGGGTATTGGAGAGAGAGGGGGTATTGGGGAGAAAGGGTATTGGAGAGACAGGGTATTGGGTAGAGGGGATATTGGGGAGAGAGGGTATTGGGGAGACAGGGTATTGGGGAGAGGGGATATTGGGGAGAGAGGGTATTGGGGAGAGGCGGTATTGGGGAGAGGAGGTATTGGGGAGAGAGGTGGTATTGGGCAGAGGGGGTATTGGGGAGAGTGGGGGTATTGGGGAGAGGTGGTATTGGGGAGAGGGGGTATTGGAGAGGGAGGTGGTATTGGGGAGAGGTGGTATTGGGGAGAGGGGGTATTGGAGAGGGAGGTGGTATTGGGGAGAGTTGGTATTGGGGAGAGGGGGTATTGGGGAGAGAGGGGGTATTGGGGAGGGAGGTGGTATTGGGGAGAGGTGGTATTGGGGAGGGAGGTGGTATTGGGGAGAGGGGGTATTGGGGAGAGAGGGGGTATTGGGGAGAGGTGGTATTGGGGAGAGAGGTGGTATTGGGGAGAGGTGGTATTGGGGAGGGAGGTGGTATTGGGGGGAGGGGGTATTGGGGAGAGGGGGTATTGGAGAGGGAGGTGGTGGTTGTCTTCAGCTGCTCGTCAGATTTTATGCTTTTAGTCCAATAATTGCTCAGCTTTTACTGTAAATTCATTTTTGTTTGTCAGTCAATCATTCTAATTTCCTTGTTTTGCCCTCAGGGGTTATGCTCCCTTATTGTTATCGGTCTAGCTACTGTATTATTATGTGTTGTTTCGGAGTGAGCTTGGATAATTACAATGTTTGCATTCATATCGCGCTTTTCACATTGAAATCTCCCCGAGCACTTCATGTCCAATGAATTGCTTTTTGGAGTGTTGCAATTATTACTATGTGAGGAAGAAAGATTTGCATTTCTATTGCACCTTTCACAACCTCAGGGTGTCCCAAACTGCTTTACAGCCAATTAAATACTTTTGCAGAGTATTCACTGTTGTAATGTAGGAAACGTGGTAGCCAATTTGAGCACAGCAAGTTCCCACGAACAGCAATGGAAGAAATGACCAGATAATCTGTTTTTTGGTGTTGGTTGATGGATAACTGTTGGCCAGCACACCGGGGGAGAACTCCTCTTGCTCTTCTTCATGGGATCTTTTACGTCTATCTGAGAGGGCAGACGGGGTCTCGGTTTAATGTCCCTTCCAAAAGACGGCATCTCTGACAGTGCAGCACTCACGGCATGGACCTGTTGGGCTGAATGGCATGTTTCCATGCTGTAAATACTACCTTCTGACTCAGGGCGAAAGTGCGACCACTGACACTTAAATGTAGGTAAATACGGCAGCCATACTGTACCAGCTACCTCCCACAAAAAGCCCTGAGATGAATGAGCAGTCAATCTGTTTTTGGTGGTGTTCGTTGAGTGATGAGTGTTGGCCAGGACATTCGGAAACCTCTCGGTTCTTCTTTGAATTACTGCACCTGGTCTCTAGTCGCTTGTATATTGTTCTCTGGTTCCCTAACACAGGTCTCTTGCAGCCAGTGCCCACCTCGATGTAAGCATACCAAATTTCTTTCGGGTTAGCGCCATTTTCTTCAGTAGAGTGAGTATTTAAACTCACTTTCGTGGGCTTTTTTTTGCAGAGGTCGGTGTCGGGAGCGGAGAGAGTGACGGTACAGTGAGTATTTGAACTCACTTTCGCTGGCTTTTTTTCAGAGGCTTACCAATCTCGCAGACCGGCGGCGGCGTTGCAGAGCCACGTCACGATTCAAAAAGTGATGCGGGAAAGAGGAAGCAGCTGATTGGGTGAGTACGGCCAGATGAGTATTTATACTAATCTATAGTTTGACAGTTAAGGTTAATAGTTTATAAAGTTTAGAAGGTCTTAATTTGTGGTTATAGTTTTTAAGGTCTCTGTTGTGTAGCGGGGAGTGCTAGTAAACAAGGGCCCTTGACTATATCATTTAATTGTAGTGTAATTTGTGGTATTGATTGGATTTAATTTAATTTAAATTAATTAAAGGGTAAGGCATGGCAGCACAGCTCGGCCCCATGGCATGCTCCTCCTGCACTATGTGGGAAATCAAGGACACTTCCTGTGTCCCTGACGACCACGTGTGCGGGAAGTGTATCCAGCTGCAGCTACTGGCAGACCGCATTGTGGCACTGGAGCTGCAAATGGATACATACTGGAGCATTCGCGATGCTGAGGACGTCGTGGATATCACATTTAATGAGTTGGTCACACCGCAGGTAAAGGCTGCACAGGCAGGAAGGGAATGGGTGACCGCCAGGCAGAGTAGTAGGCGCAGGCAGGTAGTGCAGGGGTCCCCTGTGGCCATCCCCCTCTCAAACAGATATACCGCTTTGGATATTGTTGAGGAGGAAGGCTTATCGGGGGAAGGCAGCAGCAACCAACTTCCTGGCACCATGGGTGGTTCTGCTGCACAGGACGGGAGGAAAAAGAATGGGAGAGCTATAGTGATAGGGGATTCTATTGTAAGGGGAATAGATAGGCGTTTCTGCGGCCGCAAATGAGACTCCAGGATGGTATGTTGCCTCCCTGGTGCAAGGGTCAAGGACGTCTCAGAGCGGCTGCAGGGCATTCTGGAGGGGGAGGGTGAACAGCCAGTTGTTGTGGTGCATATAGGTACCAACGATATAGGTAAAAAATGGGATGAGGTCCTAAAAGCTGAATATAGGGAGTTAGGAGGTAAATTGAAAAATAGGACCTCAGAGGTAGTAATCTCAGGACTGCTACCGGTGCCACGTACTAGTCAGAGTAGAAATAGAAGGATATTTCAGATGAATACGTGGCTAGAAGAATGGTGCAAGGGGGAGGGATTCAAATTCCTGGGACATTGGAACCGATTCTGGGGGAGGTGGGACCAGTACAAACTGGACGGTTTGCACCTGGGCAGGACCGGGACCGATGTCCTAGGGGGAGTGTTTGCTAGTGCTTATGGGGAGGGTTTAAACTAAAATGGCAGGGGGTTGGGAACCTGTGCAGGGAGACAGAGGAAAGGGAAGCAAGGATAGAAGCAAAAGACAGGAAGGAGTAAAGCAAAAGTTGGAGTCAGAGAAATCAAGGGTGTAAATCAAACATGGCCACAGTAAAGAATAATTCTAAAAGGTCTAAGAGTGTTAAAAAAACAAGCCTGAAGGCTTTGTGTCTTAATGCGAGGAGCATTGGTAATAAGGTGGAAGAATTAGCTGCGCAAATAGATGTAAATGGATATGATATAATTGGGATTACAGAGACATGGCTCCAGGGTGACCAAGACAGAGAATTCAACATCCAATATGTTGAGGAACCAACTAGAGATCAGGCCATCTTAGACTGGGTATTATGTAATGAGAAAGGATTAATTAGCAATCTTGTTGTGTGCACCTTGGGGAGGAGCGATCATTATATGATAGAATTCTTCATTAAGATGGAGAGTGAAGTAGTAGTTGACTCAGAGACTAGGGTCCTGAATTTAAATAAAGGAAACTACGATGGTATGAGGTGCGAGTTGGCTAGGATGGATTGGGGAATGTTACTTAAAGGGTTGATGGTGGATAGGCAATGGCAAACATTTAAAGATCGCATGGATGAACTACAGAATTTGTTCATCCCTGTTTGGCATAAAAATAAAACAAAAAGGTGACTCAACCGTGGCTAACAAGGGAAATTAGGGATAGCATAAGATCCAAGGAGAGGACATATAAATTGGCCAGAAAAAGCAGCAAACCTGAGGATTGGGAGCAGTTTAGGATTCAGCAAAGGAGGACAAAGGGATTAATTAAGAGGGGGAAAATAGAGTATGAGAGTAAGCTTTCAGGGAACATAAAAACTGACTGTAAAAGCTTCTATAGATATGTGAAGAGAAAAAGATTGGTGAAGTCAAGCATAGGTCCCTTGTAGTCAGAATCAGGGGAAACTATAATGGGGAACAAAGAAATGGCAGACCAATTAAATACATACTTTGGTTCTGTCTTCACAAAGGAGGACACAAATAAACTCCCAGAGATGTCGGGGAACATAGGGTCTAATGAGAGGGAGGAACTGAATGAAATCAGTATTTGTAGGGAAATGGTGTTAGGGAAATTGATGGGATTGAAGGCCGATAAATCACCAGGGCCTGATAATCTACATCCTAGGGTACTTAAGGAAGTGGCCCTGGTAATAGTAGATGCATTGCTGGTCATCTTCCAAAATTCTACAGACTCTGGAACAGTTCCCATGGATTGGAGGGTAGCTAATGTAACCCCACTATTTAAAAAAGGTGGTAGAGAGAAAACGGGGAATTATAGACCGGTAAGCTTGACATCAGTAGTGGGGAAAATGCTAGAGTCCATTATAAAAGATGTAATAGCAGAGCACTTGGAAAACAGTGACAGGATCGGACAAAGTCAACATGGATTTACAAAAGGTAAATCATGCTTGACTAATCTACTGGAATTTTTTGAGAATGTAACTGGTAGAATAGATAAGGGAGAACCAGTGGATGTGGTGTATTTGGACTTTCAGAAGGCTTTCGATAAGGTCCCGCATAAGAGATTAGCGTGCAAAGTTAAAGCACATGGGATTGGGGGTAAGGTACTGACTTGGATAGAAAACTGGTTGGCAGACAGGAAGCAAAGAGTTGGAATAAACGAGTCTTTTTCCGAGTGGCAGGCAGTGACTAGTGGGGTACCGCAGGGATCGGTGCTAGGACCCCAGTTATTCACAATATATATTAATGATCTAGACAAGGGAACTAGATGTAATATCTCCAAGTTTGCAGATGACACAAAGCTGGGTGGGCGTGTGTGCTGTGAGGAGGATGCAGAGAAACTCCAGTATGATTTGGACAGGTTGGATGATTGGGCAGATGCATGGCAGATGCAGTATAATGTGGATAAATGCGAGGTTATCCACTTTGGTGGCAAAAACAGGAAGGCAGATTATTATCTGAACGGCAATAGATTGGGAAAAGAGGAAGTGCAACGAGACCTGGGTGTCCTTGTGCACCAGTCACTGAAGGTAAGCATGCAGGTGCAGCAGGCGGTTAAGGAGGCAAATGGTATGTTGGCCTTCATAGCGAGGGGATTCGAGTACAGGAGCAAGGATGTCTTGCTGCAGATGTACAGGGCCTTGGTGAGACCACACCTTGAGTATTGTGTGCAGTTTTGGTCGCCTTATCTGAGGAAGGATGTTCTTGCCATGGAGGGAGTGCAGCGAAGATTCACCAGACTTTTACCTGGGATGGCAGGAATGACGTATGAAGAAAGATTGGGTCGATTAGGCTTATATTCGCTAGAGTTTAGAAGAATGAGAGGGGATCTCATTGAAACTTATAAAATTCTAAAAGGACTAGACAGACTAGATGCAGGAAGGCTGTTCCCGATGGCGGGGGATTCCAGAACCAGGGGTCAGTCTAAGGATAAGGGTAAACCATTTAGGACTGGAATGAGGAGGAATTTCTTCACCCAGAGAGTGGTGAACCTGTGGAATTCTCTACCACAGAAGGCAGTTGAGGCCAATTCATTAAATATATTCAAGAAGGAGTTAGATATATTTCTTAAGGCTAAAGGGATCAAGGGATATGGGGAGAAAGCAGGGACAGGGTACTGAATTTGGATGATCAGCCATGATCGCATCGAATGGCGGAGCAGGCTAGAGGGGCCGAATGGCCTACTCCTGCTCCTATCTTCTATGTTTCTACGTTTCCTGGGTCTCGCTGGCTGCTGCCGGCCTCATTATGAATGGCCTGTGGAAAACTCCCGTGGTCCAGGAATCTGGCGGAGAAAGGGTGGGCTACCTGTAGTTAACTGAAACGTTAACTCTGTTTCTCTCTCCACAGATGCTGCCTGACCTGCTGAGTGTTTCCAGTATTTTCTGTTTTTATTTTTTTAAATTCAGGAAGTCTAGAGTAGAAACATAAAGGGCTAGAGAATGCACTGCAGATCAGCACCTGAAAAGAGAAATCCTAGGTCTATGCTAAAGGCTCCATGGCAACTTGTTTTGGAGAAGAGCTCAGAGTTCTCCTGCCTGCTTGTCTGAACCAGTGAAGTGGCCTTTTGGTGTCCCAATGCCACAAAAATGGCCAATTTCTATCAAGTGCCCCCTCAGGGGTGAACCACCAAAATAATTGGTCCTAACAAACTAAACACGCGTGTGTCACTTCAGAATATGATATTATTTCCAGCAACAATAAAACCACATGTATCTAGTGGTGCCCCACCAGTCCCAAAAGGCTTGAAGGGAGCCCGTGGACATGGCATGATGTTGTTTCAGATTGAATCACCCCTCAGCCTTCTAAAGTCAGGAATACAAGCCAAATGTATAAAACCGGACCTCATAATTTAACCCTTTTAAACCCCTGTATCAGTCTAGTGAATCTGCGCTCTACCCGCTCCAAGGTCAATATATCTTTCATGAGGTTCAGTGCCCAAAGCAGAAATCAGTACTCTAGATAGAGACTGACCAAGGCTCTGCACAACTGGACCAATTCGTCCTCACTTTTGAATTCCAACCCCCTTGAGATTCCATTCGCCTTTTTTGAATATTTCTTGCACCAGTGCACTAGCTTTTAGTGATGTATACATGGACACATAAACCCTTTTCCTCTTCCAGAGCTTCTAGTTTCTCACCATTAAGAAAATATTCCACTTTGTCTTTCTCAGATACAAAGTGGATGACTTCACACTTCCCAACATTGAGCTCCATGTGCCATAACTTTTCTTGCTCTCTCAGTCTGTCCATGTCTCATTGTAACTTCCTGCTCTCATCTACACAACTTACTGTGCCTCCTAACTTAATGTCATCTGCAAACTTGGATATGAAACTCTCTATTGCTTCATACAAATCACTGATATGGTGAAAAGCTGAGACTCCAGTACAGATCCTTGGGGAACACCATTTGTCACATCCCACCAATCAGGAACCATTCCTTGATCCCTACTCTCTGTCTCCAACCCCCAAACAATTACCGACCCAGATCTCCAATTCCACGTCCTGTCATTTTTGCTCAAATCTCTTGTGCGGAAGCCTTCTGTAAGTCTTCTATCCATCATGCTAGTGACCTCAAATTCAATTAGATTAGTCAGACATGACCTACCCGCAAAACCATACTGACACTTTTTGATCAGTTGATACCGGTCCAAGTCTTCAGTCGCTGTCTCTGATGATAGATTCCAGTAAGATCCCCACAATTGATGTTAGACCGACAAGTCCGTCATTACCTGGGGGTAGAAATTTGTCTTGGGCAGTCGTGAAAAATGAGCGGTATTGTATCTGCCGCCCGTTATGCTCCCCGCCCAATAATCAGTGCCATTGACTACAGCAGTACTGACTGCCAAGCGATGAGTATAATGGGCAACTGATGCAATGCCGCCCGTTTTTCCCTACTGCCCGAGACGAATTTCTACCTCTTGCTTTCTCCCTCTCTCCCATCTCAAACAACGGGGTGACATTTGCAATTTTCCAATCCACAAGGCACAATTCCTGAATCTGGAGAGCTCTGGAAAATTAGCCTGTGGATGGTCTTTTTTGCCAGGCCGAGGAGCAGACTGACCAGGAAGTCCTCCGACCAGAGAGAGTTCTCCTCACGTCCGGAACAACATTCATCCCTTGACCAAAACAGTTTAATTGATCATTCAACGCGTTGTTTGTGGGACCTTGCACTGAGCAAATTGGCTCCTGTGTTTATCTGCATTGTGTCAGCTGTGGCTCAGTTGGTAGCACTCTCGCCTCTGAGTCAGAAAGTTGTGGGTTCAAGTTCTGCTCCAGAGACTTCAGCATGTGATCTAGGCTGACACTCCCAGTGCAGTACTGAGGGAGTGCTGCACTGTCAGAGGTGCCATCTTTTGGATGAGACATTAAACTGAGGCCTTGTCTGCCCCCTCAGGTGGATGTAAAAGATCCCAAGGCAATATTTAAAGAAGAGCAGAGGAGTTCTCCCCCAGTGTCCTGGCCAATATTTATCCCTCAACCAACATCACTAAAAACAGATTATCTGGTTGTTATCACATTGCTGTTTGTGGGACCTTTCTGTGCGCAAATTGGCGGTTGCGTTTCCTACAACAATGACTACAATTCAAAAGTACTTAATTGTCTGTAAAGTGCTTTGGGACATCCTGAGGTCGTGAAAGGCACTATATAAATGCAAGTCAGCTTTAACATCGGTGGTAGGAAAAATAATGGAATCCCTACTAAAGGAGCTGAATTCCAGAGGTGAGGTGAGAGTGACTGCCCTTGACATCAAGGCAGCATTTGACCGAGTGTGGCATCAAGGAGCCCTAGTAAAACTGAAGTCAATGGGAATCAGGGGGAAAATGCTCCACTTGCTGGAGTCATACCTAGCACAAAGGAAGATGGTTGTGGTGGTTGAAGGTCAATCATCACAGCCCCAGGACATCGCTGCAGGAGTTCCTCAGGGCAGTGTCCTAGGCCCAACCATCTTCAGCTGCTTCATCAATGAACTTCCCTCCAACATAAGGTCAGAAATGGGGATGTTTGCTGATGACTGCACAGTGTTCAGCGCCATTCCCAACTCCACAGATAATGAAGCAGTCCATGCCCGCATGCAACAAGACCTGGACGACGTTCAGGCTTGGGCTGATAAGTGGCAGGTAACATTCGCGCCACAGAAGTGCCAGGCAATGACTATCTCCAACAAGCGAGAGTCTAACCACCTCCCCTTGACATTCAATGGCATTACCATCGCCGAATCCCCCACTTTCTACATCCTGGGGGTCACCATTAACCAGAAACTTAACTGGACCAGCCACATAAATACTGTGGCAACAAGAGCAGGTCAGAGGCTAGGTATTCTGCGACGAGTGTCTCACCTCCTGACTCCCCAAAGCCTTTCCACCATCTACAAGGCACAAGTAAGGAGTGTGATGGAATACTCTCCACTTGCCTGGATGAGTGCAGCTCCAACAACACTCAAGAACCTCGACACCATCCAGGACAAAGCAGCCCACTTGATTGGCACCCCATCCACCACCTTAAACATTCACTCCCTCCACCACCAGCGTACCGTGGCTGCAGTGTGTACCATCTACAAGATGCACTGCAGCAACTTGCCAAACCCGCGACCTCTTCCACCTAGAAGGACAAGGGCAGCAGGCGCATGGGAACACCACCACCTCCAAATTCCCCTCCAAGTCACACACCATCCTGACCTAGAAGTATATCGCCGATCCTTCATCATCGCTGGGTCAAAATCCTGGAACTCCCTACCTAACAGCACTGTGGGAGTACCATCACCACACGGACTGCAGGGGTTCAAGAAGGCAGCTCACTACCACCTTCTCAAGGGCAACTAGGGATGGGCAATAAATGCTGGCATTGCCAGCGATACCCTGATCCCATAAACGAATAAAAAAAAAATATAGAAGAACATCTAGAAACCAAAAATATAATAATGAATAGTCAGCATGGATTTCAAAAGGGTAATCTTGCTTGACCAACCTTATTGAAATTTTTGAAGAGGTAACAGAGAGCGTAGTAGATGTAATTTATCTAGATGTTCAAAAGGCCTTCGATAAGGTACCACCTAATAGACTAATGGATAAGGTCAGAACATGCAGAGTCAGGGGACAAGTAGCAGAATTAATAATTAGTTGGCTTCAAGACAGAAAGCAGAGAGTAGGGGTAAAGGATGGCTATTCACTGTGGCAGAAGGTGGGAAGTAGTGTTCCACAAGGATCAGCGCTGGGACCACTGTTGTTCACAATTTATATTAATGATTAGACATTGGAATCAAAAACGCAATTTCTAAATTTGAAGATGACACAAAATTCGGGGGGTGGGTGGGGATAGTCAATACTGAGGAGGACTGCAACAAATTACAAGAATATATTAATAAACTTGCAGAATGGGCATCTACTTGGCAAATGAAATTCAACACAGATAAATGTGAGGTATTACATTTTGGTAAGAAAAATAAGGAGTTCACATATTATTTGGAAAATAAGAATCTAAGTGGGGTAGAAGAGCATAGGGATCTCGGAGTACAAATACACAAATCACTAAAAGTAGCGACACAGGTTAACAAGGCCATAAAAAAGCAAACCAAGCACTAGCGTTTATTTCTAGAGGGATAGAA
Source organism: Squalus acanthias (assembly GCA_030390025.1). Lineage (NCBI taxonomy): Eukaryota > Metazoa > Chordata > Chondrichthyes > Squaliformes > Squalidae > Squalus > Squalus acanthias. The sequence continues at coordinate 5,205,717 of CM059439.1, forward strand.
TTGAAAAGTAGAGAAGTTATGCTAAACTTGTATCGAACCTTGGTTAGACCACACTTGGAGTACCGCGTGCAGTTCTGGTTGCCATATTATAAAAAGAATACAGAGGCACTGGAGAGGGTGCAAAAAAGATTTACAAGGATGATACCAGAAATGCGAGGGTATACATATCAGGAAAGGATGAACAGGCTGGGTCTCTTTGCTCTTGAAAAGAGAATGTAATGTGGAGATGCCGGCGTTGGACTGGGGTGGACAAAAATGAGAAGTTGCACAACACCAGGTTATAGTCCAACAGATTTATTTAATTTTACAAGCTTTCGGAGCTGTCGCTCCTTCCTCAGGTAAGTTAGCAGTGAGAGAATCTCCATCAAAGACGGACGCCTCAGCACTTCACTCTACCGCAAGCCCACGGACAACCTCACGATGCTCCACTTCTCCAGCTTCCACCCTAACCACGTTAAAGAAGCCATCCCCTATGGACAAGCCCTGCGAATACACAGGATCTGCTCAGACGAGGAGGAACGCGATGGACACCTACGGACACTGAAAGACGCCCTCGTAAGAACGGGATATGATGCTCGACTCGTCGATCGACAGTTCTGACGGGCCACAGCGAAAAACCGCATAGACCTCCTCAGAAGACGAACACGGGACACAACCAACAGAGTACCCTACGTCGTCCAGTACTTCCCCGGAGCAGAAAAACTACGCCATGTTCTTCGCAGCCTTCAACATGTCATCGATGACGACGAACACCTTGCTAAGGCCATCCCCACGCCTCCACTACTCGCCTTCAAGCAGCCGCCTAACCTCAAAAGTACCATAGTTCGCAGCAGATTACCCATCTTTCAGGAGAACAGCAACCAAGACACCACACAACCCTGCCACGGCAACCTCTGCAAGACATGCCAAATCATGGACACAGATACCATCATCACACGTGAGGACACTACCCACCAGGTACACGGTACATACTCATGTGACTCGGCCAACGTTGTCTACCTGATACGTTGCAGTAAAGGATGCTCCAGAGCATGGTACATCGGCGAGACCATGCAGACACTGAGACAACGTATGAACGGACACCGCGCAACAATCGCCAGGCAGGAGGGTTGCCTCCCAGTCGGGGAACACTTCAGCAGCCAGGGGCATTCAGCCTCGGATCTGCGGGTAAGCGTTCTCCAAGGCGGCCTTCGGGATACACGACAGTGCAAAATCATAGAGCAGAAACTGATAGCCAAGTTCCGCACTCATGAGGATGGCCTCAATCGCGATATCGGGTTCATGTCACGATACAGAACGTGACTTGACATCATGGCCGGTCTTCCCAGGTGTTTTTTTTTTAAAAGACTAACACAAGAACCAACACAAATTGACAGGATATGCAGCCAGCAGGTGGTTTGACACGTTGGACCCCCTGGGACACATCTCATTGTCTTGGCCGTGCTCTTAGTGTGTCTTTGATGTAGGGAAAGATTTGAATAGATTTTGTCTGTGTTTAAATTGTGAATTCTGGGAGATTCTCTCACTGCTAACTTACCTGAGGAAGGAGCGACAGCTCCGAAAGCTTGTAAAATTAAATAAATCTGTTGGACTATAACCTGGTGTTGTGCGACTTCTCATTTTTGAAAAGAGAAGGCTGAGGGTGACCTAATAGAGATCTTTAAAATTATGAAAGGTTTTGATAGAGTGGATACAGAGAGAATGTTTCCACTTGTGAGGAAGAGCAAAACTAGAGGCCATCAATATAAGATAGTCACCAAGAAATCCAATAGGGAATTCAGGAGAAACTTCTTTATCCAAAGAGTGGTGAGAATGTGGAACTCGCTACCACAGAGAGTGGTTGAGGCGAATAGTATAGATGCATTTAAGGGGAGGCTGCACAAGCATATGAGGGAGAAGGGAATAGAGGGTTATGCTGATAGATTTAGATGAGGAAAGAGGCTCGAGTGGAGCATAAACGCCGGCATGGACTGGTTGGGCCGAATGGCCTGTTTCTGTGCTGTATATCCTATGTAATCCTCTGTAAATTTTGCTTTTTTTCCCTTCTAAGTAACAACAGTGACTGCACTTTAAAACCTAATTCATTGGCTGTGAAGCACCCGAGGCTGTTTTGAAGATGTGAAAGGTGCTATTTTTCTTTTTCTTTTAATTATATTTTAACTTCTGATGATTGAGATGCTATAATTTCACAGGGATAACGAAAGAGACAGACGGGAATGTATTTAAGAGATCAGTTTATCACAGAAAAATACATGTTTCTCTTCAACTTTATTCTGGTAAAGGATTAGCACATTTGATTTCTCTTCAGCTTTGCACATTTTACAAAACGCTTCATGCTACACAGCCTCTGCACATATGACTGATGGTGGAGGTGAGGAGCTCATGTTTTGAACACGTTTCTGCAAGGCAAAATACACTGTTTATGCAAGCCGTTAACATTTGAAAACAAGCCACAGATTTGCCATTCATTTTGCTTATTCACCTGTGAGCAAGTCTTTTAAATCCGTGATTGCTGGTGACAAAACACATTACTGCGTGTTTATGTTACTATATTCCAGGCCATGTTTCAGTCAGTCAGTTTGTCTCTAGCAATCAGGTGCCTGTGAAGTGTAGCTGAAATCTGTGCCTTCAGTTGAATGCAAAAGTCCTTCTCAATTCCTCCCCCGGGGAGCTTGTACAATAACATCAGCAAGCTGACTAGCTGGAAGCCAAATACGTTGACAGCATTCTGCCTTTAGGGACAGTGGCAGATAAGCATGACATACTGACAAATACTGTACTTGACTTTTCCTTCTCCTACTGTGATAGGACAAGTGTTGCACATGGGATTACAAAGTCAATGGCTGCTTCCCTATTTAAATACCACACGTATTAAAAACAGGTCCCAATGCAGCATGATCAATCATCTACTAATTTCTCATGACCATTCATGCGCAAAGACAAGGCAGTGCTCTGGATTCCGAGAGCCGGATGACACGAGAATGCAAAGTCGTCATTAAACATGCAGAAGAGTCTCAGGAATATTTTGCAGGCGCTAATTGTGTTTTGAGCGATTTTCCGCAGCTCTGCTCGGCGAGTAGTTTTTTTTTTGCTCGGCTGAAGCTCCTGACGCTTCCCACCAGCCAGGCACGAAGAGGCAGCACTTGTAGAGCAAGCTGTGCAGCAGGCTTCCTGACCAGGCAGCTTATTCTTTCAGCGGAACAGCCGTGGCAGAATTCAGAAACATAAGTACTACAGAGGATTTACAGCACAGAAACAGGCCATTCGGCCCAACTGGTCTGTGTCGGCGTTAATGCTCCACACGAGCCTCCTCCCACTCTACTTCATCTCACCCTATCTGCATATCCTTTCTCCCTCGTGTATTTATCCGGCTTCCCCTTAAATGCATCCGTGCTATTCGCCTCAACTACTCCCTGTGGTAGCGAGTTCCACATATTAACCGCTCTCTGGGTAAAGAAGTTGCTCCTGAATTCCCTGTTGGATTTATGAGTCATGATGCGGAGCTGTTGCCCCTTAGTCAGGTAAAGGTACCTTTACCTGACGAAGGAGCAGCGCTCCGAAAGCTCGTAATTTTAAATAAAACTGTTGGACTATAACCTGGTGTTGTGCGACTCGGATTTATGAGTGACTACCTTATTTTTAGGACCCTGAGGTTTGGACTCCCCCACAAGTGGAAACATCTTTTCTACGTCTACCCTATTGACCCCTTTCATAATTTTAAAGACCTCTAACAAGTCACCCCTCGCTCTTCATTTTTACTGAGGAAGGAGCCCAGCCTGTTCAATTTTTCCTGTTATAGCCTCTCAGTTCTGGTATCATCCTTGTCAATCTTTTTTTTGCACCTTCTCCAGTGCCTCTGTATCATTTTTGTAATATGGTGACCAGAACTGTGCTCAGTGCTCTAAATGAGGTGCTTCTGCAAAGTTGTTTTCACAACTTATTAAGATGCGCTGTTTTGTGGTTTTGTTTGCTGATGAAATTAGTTTTTGTTGACTTAGCTCGCAGTCTTTTAAGGAAGATACCCTATGGGACATGGTGCTGCAATGGTAAAGGAAGACAACATCCCTCACCCGAAAAAGAGAAAACGCATTTGCAAAAATCTCTGGGGCTCACGTGTTAACATATGGCTGGAGACGAAGAATGACATCGCCCCCGAATAAAAATAGCAACACATCTGGACTCTGCTCAATATTCAAATAAATTAAAGGTTTAGAAGTCAATATAGGTACTTGAAGTTAAACCCCCTCAGGCGAAGGTAGGTATGAGCTGGTTGTGTGTTGAAGGCTTGGATCAACCATACACATTCCAGTCAGCTTTAATAAGAGGAAACCAGAATTACAATTTTCGGCTTTACCTCGGTATTTCTCTTGTGTTCTGTGCTGAAGACCGCTCAGGTAAGCTAGCCCTTGTTCCCCGCAAACTGAAAAGTGTGACTCTATACCCACACACAGTTCACATGTCCTTCCATCCAACTGCAGATCCCAGCAGGAATTGGGTGCTGGATCCCTGACAGGGATGGGAGTTCTGGCAGGACCCGGAAATGCCAGGACTTCACTCTTTCTCCCCAAACATAGCCTGATGTCCGGCAGGGTAAAACCAAGGTAGGGAATTCCCACACTCGGCCCCGGGCACCCTTCTGTGAAGTGACGCGGGCGCTGGGATGAACCCAACGATCAGGTCAATTAATGGACAGAAGTAGGGCCCCCTCGAAGACCTTAGAGATGCTGCACTTGAACATTCAATCAACCGTCCTTAAAACAAAGCAGATCAGCCTGTACTTTCAGGAACAGCCTTTCAGTGGTCCCCCCCGTTATGCAGCTCTCTGGTGCTGCCTTCCCGTTTCCCTGCCTGTAGCAGGTGCCCAGGTTGTGCCAGTGCTAACCCAGGTGCCCACTGAGACCTGAGCACAGGCTGATCCCAGCTTTTCCGACTGGGTAGGAGCGGAGGTCAGCAGCGGCCGCTCCACCACACTTACGCTAGCAGAGTGGGGCTGAGGATTTTCAGGTCCACGACTTCTACTAATGTAGCGTTGCCCAAGGATTGGAAAGAACCCCTTGTTACTGTATTTAGCTTTCTGGATATGACACGACTTCTCTTGTGCTCTTCTCGGCTTGGAAAAGTGGAAAAATTAACACTGTCAGACCATGGCGTAGGCTATAAACTATGGGACAGGTTCATTAAGATAACTGGCAAAAGATAAGGGGAAAAATTAGGAGAATTTCTTCTATGCAGCGAGTTGTTCTGATCTGGAATGCACTGCCTGAAAGGGTGGTGGAAGCAGATTCAATAATAACTTTACAAAAGGGAATTGGATAAATACGTGAAAAGGAGAAATTTGCAGGGCTACGGGGAAAGAGCAGGGAGTGGGGCAAAAGAGCTGGCACAGGCACGATGGGCCAAATGGCCTCCTTCTGCGCTGTATCATTCGATGATTAAAGGTAACAGATAAACAAGACAGCAACTTGCACTGTTTTTACAGAACTTTCAATTCACTCGTTCCTCGAGTACATAATAGCAAAAGTTGAGGCAATGCAAAAACTTTACTGTTAATGGTGAAATAAACACCAGAAAATGCTGGAAATACTCAGCAGGTCGGGCAGCATCTGTGCAGAGAGAAACAGAGTCGATGACCCTTTCGCCAGAACTGTTAATGGTGAACCTGGCCAGTAACATCGAACGTATATACATGGGGGTCCGATCCCTCCATCACGGAGTCTCGACACGCCACCTTCACATGAGTGGTACCACATTGGTACAAGAGAAGAGGTGAACTGGGAGTACATCGCCTGGGACATACCTCTCTCTCTCACCCTTTGAAGTTGAAAACCTGGCTACAGGAGAACTAAAGTTATCTCTTATAGTTGAAGCAAGTTGATTAAATCAACGCTATGGTTTCCTGAGTCCCACCCAAATGAGAGAACCCAGTCCATTTGTACATTAGCCGGCACTTTCCTTTCATTTGATTGATTTATGAGCCAAAGCAAGCAATCTGTGTTAAGTGATATCTACTTGCTTTGGCATCAAGATGTATTTACATGGGTTTAATGCCTTTGAAATGACGTTTTGCAAACCTGGCACTAATGCGTATCCTTTACAGCCTGGAGAAAGTAAGCTAGCAGTAGTTAAATTTAAAGTGACCCATTACATCTCGTAGTTAGTTATTAATAATATACAACTTTCTGACTTGAAATATGATGACATTACGATTGACATTTATCAGAAGACACAATGTAAATAGTAGTAAGTAGGGGTCTCTGGCAGATTTTTTTTCGCTAAGAGGGTAATTGACTTGTGGAATAAATTAGCAGAGAAGATCTATGAAGATGACAGTTACATATTATTTATCTTACATTTCTATAGCACTCACTATGTACAAAGAGATGTCTCCGTGCATTTTATAACGCAGTGGAGACTGAGTGGGGAGGAAGGGAAAAAGGAAGTGGATCAGAAGGGGGTGAAAGTATGGTCGAAGAGGGGGATCTTAAAGAGGATTATTGAAGATACGTGACAAGGTAGAGAAGCTAAGGGGGGTGGGGGGGGGGGGAGGTTAAAGGCAATTAGGGATTTACCAGAAAGGGATGTGCCAGCTGAACTGAACATCCTTTTCCCGTTCATTACTACAGTGACTACACCTCAAAAAGTACTTCATTGGCTGTGAAGCGCTTTAGGACGTCCTGAGGTCACAGAAGGCGCTATATAAATGCAAGTCTTTCTTTTTACATTTCCCTAAAATTTCTTGGCCGAGGAATTCGTCTCGGGCAGTGGAGCGAAACGGGCGGCATCGTATCGGCCGCCTGTTATACACAGCGCCTGATATTCAGTTGCATTGACTGCAAGAGAACTGAATATCGGGCGCGGCTTATAACGGGCAGCCCCACCCGATATCGCCCGACACGCGCCACCGCCCGAGACAACATTTCTAGCCCCTTATGTTCTTATACAAGACTGGCTCTCCAGGAAACTCTTGAAGAGAGGAATTGCTGTCAAACTTGCTGTCAAACAACTTCTTCACATTTGCCTGGTTCTGATGGCAGGCTCACTCATTTCTCTTTCGAAGGAGAAATAGATCTGTCCAGTATCCTGTAACTGACAAACCCAACCTGGCTAACAGTAGCTTCGTTGCCTTTTGGTGAAGCGAAGTGTTTTATAGAATTCCCAAACAAAATAGCTGAGGACTAAGATAAATATCCACCGTCAAGATTAATGAAATACAGGAATGTATTAATTTCCACAAACCGTAGAGAACAGGGCAGTATAATAATGAATTATGGATTTGAATATCTATTTCTGCTTGGTAGCTCTGTAACATGCCAGACAAATTAGCTGTGTACCACATACAAAGGGGTGAAAGTCCACCTACCCAGAATTTAAGCAGAAAGGTTGATGAGTCCGACAAAATCTGTATAAAATGTTAACTTGGATAATGTGAGCCCTGATTGTAGAGCATAAAACAAATGAGTTAGGAGCACAGATTCGGCTTAAAGGGGAATGAAGTAGCAGCCATTACAGGGACCTGGCTCGAAGCCGCCTGTGACGGGGAGCTAAAGATTCCAGGCCATAGGATCTTTATTACGAACATGGAAAGGAGGAGTAGTAATATTGATAAAAGACACAATTACAGCAGTGGAAAGAAAGGATTTCAGCAAGGGTCATCAGGCAGTGGAAACACTACGAGCAGAACTGAAGAACAACAAATGATACAAGACTGCGGTGGGAGTTGTTCACAGACCTCCTGGCAGTGGTGATGTAGTGAGGGGATGTATGTATAAATACGGAGTGCAGGGAAGCACGTCGCAGAAACAATGCAGTTATAATGGGAGATTTTAATTTTCACACAGACTGGGAGAAGCAACACAGCTCAAGTACTAAAAGTCTACTAATTTCAAGGGAACAGGCCACACTAGATTTAGTGATAAGAAATGAACCAGAATTAGTTTCCATACTGAGGGTAAGGGAACACCTTACGAATAGCAACTATAATATGACTGGATTTGATATTAGGTTCGAGAGGGAGAAGGGAGAGTCACGAACCGAGGTTTTAAATTTAAAACTAATACCAAAGCAAAAATACTGCGGATGCTGGAAATCTGAAATAAAAACAGAAAATGCTGGAAATACTCAGCAGGTCAGGCAGCATCCGTGGAGAGAGAAACAGCGTTATTGTTTCAGGTCGATGAGCTTTCCTCAGAACTGGAAGTTAGAGATGTAACAGATTTAAGCAAGCTCCGATCATGACCTCTGCCCCCATTTTGTTGGACGGCAGCTGTTGTTGATGATTCTGATATTCCCATTTACACCTCCTCTAGACCCATCTTTAGTTTCTTTACTTGCCCCATTACCATCCGCTTTTGCCTAGCACCATCATCCCTTTTGTCATTTAATCTCTCCTGCCTTCCACCCTATCACAGACCTTCCCTTTTGTTCTTTCCTCCCCCTCCTCCCTTTCCCTGGCCCTGCACTTGCTTAAAAACCTGTTACATCTCTAACTTTTTCCAGTTCTGATGAAAGGTCACCCGACCTGAAACGTTGGGCTGGATTTTGTCTTGGGGTCGGTTTGGGGTCATGTCATCCGCATTTCGTGTTTCCCCCCCCCGACTCCAGATTAATGTGGATGAATGATGCAATTTTCACTTAATGGGCAATTGAGTTCCAACATGTGGGAACCCATGAACTAATTAGTGGTTTCAGTCTGAAAGTCGCCTTTGATGATGTCATTATTGCTGACTGTCTGGTCTCACAGACTGCCTAGTTGTTGGTGAGAGAGGACCTGCCTGGCTTATGATGTGAGTGGACCTGGATCCTGGATGTGAGTGAGAGAGAGAGAGAGAGACATTTTTTTGCATCCAAGTCCTCTCACAGCAAAGGCCATGCAGTCTCTTAAGACATTCAATGCAGCAGCATCAGAGGCGACTTTCACACCTAATACTACTACCTTCATCACAACGGAGATGGACCTGCAGCTGATAGTCAGCTATCTACTTGTGCTCCCGCCAGGTTTCACTGGAGTGTTTCACATCAGGCGTACTTCACGTCGGAAAAGGGTTAAACTAGCTAAAACGTTCCAAAATGGCATTACAGAGCCAATTTAGGGCTTGTTAAGGGCTTTAATGGCCTCTCCCGCCTCTTGGAGGCGGGACGGAGTCGGGAACCCCGTGACTGATTTTGTCAAAATTGCATGGAGTCGGGATGGGGTCGGGACACCCGACCCCGCAAATTTAACCGCCCACACGCCTCCTAACCTGACTCCATGGGTCATTCAAAATCCAGCCCGTTAACTCTGTTTCCCTCTCCACAGATGCTGCCTGGCCTACTGAGTATTTCTGGCATTTTCTGTTTTTCAATTTAAGTCAGACAAACTTCGAAGGATGAGAAATATCTTGACCACAGTAAACTGGGCTGAACTGTTAATAGGTAAACTTACAGACAAAACAGTGGGAAGTATTGAAACAAGTATTTGGTACAATACAAAACTAGTACATACGCATCAAAAGCAAAAGCTCCACTTGTGCAGTTAAGCAACCGTGGTCCATAAATCAGATAGGAGACAGTGTCAAGCTAAAAGGAAAGGCTTACAACCAATGAAATTAAAAGTGGAATCCAGCGGAGCTGTAAAAAACATCAAAGGCAAACAAAGAAAGTGGTGAGAGGTGCAAAACGGAATATGAATAAAAACTTACATGAGATATCAAAGCTAACTGTGAAGGTTTTTAGAAATATATTGGCCCGTATTTTACAACTCCCATGCGTGTGTACGCGCTGTGTACACACCCGTAGGGGCCTCACAAGTGCCGGTTTCAGACATGTGAAGCGCATGCGCTGAAAACTGGCACTTCCGATCTGTCAAAAATTCGCCGGGAGAAGGGCCTCTGCGGGTGGAGAGTTCCGCTTTCTGCAGAACCTCCGCCCGCTGAAAACCTTTAAAAATCTTACGCCTGGTAAAAGCGTGCGTAAGGCTTGCTTTTACCAGCATAAGAGTTTAAAAAAAGTAAACTCATTTATAATTTAAAAATACTTTTAAAAAAGGTAAGTTTATTTTTAGCCCCGTAAAAAACTTTAATTATTTTTTTCAAAAAATTAAATTTTTGTTTAAAATATTTAATTTAATGTAATTTTAACTAATTTTTAAAAAGTGATTAAAAAAATAAATATTTAATGTTTTAGTGTGTTTTTTGAGTGATCCCCATTCATACTTTTGACGGGTCTAAGCTGAGAGACCTGTCAAAAGTGTGAAGGGGGATTCCCTTCTCCTATTGGTTCCCCATGGCCCACGTGATCCCAGGGACGCTTGCGAACTGACTGCTCCCTGGGATACCTGATCCTCTACACGTGCGCACCAGGAGAGGCCAAGGAGCGGAAATGTCTGGACCTCTGGAGCCCTCAGGTAAGGGCGTAGATTTTTTCCAGATCGGAGGCCTCCGCACGCAGGAAGAGAAAGAGAGTGGTAAGGGGGAATGTAGGCTCATTAAAGACAGATGCTGGTCAGACTATAATGGACAATAAGGAAAAAACAGACTTGTTAACTGAATACTTTGTATCCATTTCTACAAGAGAGAAAGAGGGCAAAACAGCAGTGGTACAAGGGAACCTTAATATAAGTCAAGGGGAGGAACTTAGTTGAGTTAATATAAGTAAATAGAATGGGAATGGAGAATATATTGGGACTTAAGGTAGACAAGTCTCCTGGGTCTGATGGTTTCCACCCCAGGGTATTGAAAGAAATAGGTGAGGGAATTGCAGAGGCATTAGCTATAATTTTCCAAAGCTCCTTAGATTTGGGAATTGTGCCTTTGGATTGGAAAACTGCAAATGCCACTCCATTATTTAAGAAGGGAGGGAGGGAAGAAAACCAGAAAACGACTGACCTATAGAATCATAGAAATTTACGGCACAGAAGGAGGCCATTCGGCCCATTGTGTCCGTGCCGGCTGAAAAAGAGCTATCCAGCCTAAAACCGCCTTCCAGCTCTTGATCCGTAGCCTTGTAGGTTATGGCACTTCAAGTGCATATCCAAGTACTTTTTAAATGTGATGAGGGTTTCTGCCTCTACCACCCTTTCAGGCAGTGAGCTTCAGACCCCCAGCACCCTCTGGGTGAAAACATTTCTCCTCAACTCCCCTCTAATCCTTCTACCAATTACTTTAAATCTATGCCCCTGGTTATTGACCCCTCTGCTAAGGGAAATAGGTCCTTCCTAGCCACTCTATCTCGGCCCCTCATAATTTTATACACCTCAATTAAATCTCCCCTCAGCCTCCTCTGTTCCAAAGAAAACAAACTCAGCTTATCCAATCTTTCCTATCAGACCTGTCAGGTTAACGTTAATTTACTGAAACCTACTGCAATCTATCATCAGAGACAGAGCCACCGCACACTTGGGCAAGTATCAGCTGATCAAAGAGAGTCAGCATGGATTTGTGAAAGGTCAGTTATGTCTGACAAAATCTAGTTGAATTTTTTAAGGAGGTCACTAACATGGTGGATAGGGGAGTGTTTATGAATGTTGTCTATATGGACGTCCAGAAAAAAGAAAGACTTGCATTTATATAGCGCCTTTCATGACCACCGGACGTCTCAAAGCGCTTTACAGCCAATGAAGTACTTTTTGAAGTGGAGTCACTGTTGTAATATGGGAAACACGGCAGCCACAGCAAGCTCCCACAAACAGCAATGTGATAATGGCCAGATAATCTGTTTTTGTTATGTTGGTTGAGGGATAAATATTGGCCAAGACACCGGGGATAACTCCCCTGCTCTTCTTCAAAATAGTGGCATGGGATCTTTTACGTCCACCTGAGAGCAGACGGGGCCTCGGTTTAATGTCTCATCTGAAAAATGGCACCTCCGACAGTGCAGCACTCCCTCAGCACTGCACTGGAGTAGGTATTTGATAAGGCTCCGCACAAGAGATTATCAGCAAATATAAAAGTGCACGGAATTGAAGGTAACCTTGTGACATGGGTTGGTAATTAGTTGACAGATAGGATACAGAGATGTGGGAATAAAGGGAATCTTCTCTGATTGGTAGGATGTGACAAGTGATGCTCCCCAGGGATCTGTACTGTATCTGTACAGCTTGTTACCATATAAATTAATGGCTTGGATGAAGGAATAGAGAACTATATATTCAGGTTTACAGATGATGCTAAGTTAGGAGACACAGTAAGTTGTGTAGATGGGAGCAGGAAGTGAGGAAGGGACAGAGACAGAGACAGAGTAAGTGAGTGGGCAAAACTGTGGCAGATGGAGTTCAATGTGAGGAAATGTGATGTCGTCCACTTTGCATCCAAGAAAGCGAGAGACTAGGAGATCTGGAGCAGCGAAGGGATTTGCGTGTCCAGCTACACAAATCACTAAAAGCTAGTGCACAGGTACAAAAAAAGTAATCAAAAAGGCACCAGTCTGTTCTTGTAGCTCTGTTTGAATTGAATTAGTGCTAATTGAGCTTTTCTATCATCATTTCACACAAACAAAGTCATCTGCAGTGAAATGGTCACTGGGCTATGCAAAAAAGGCTACTGGGAACTTTAATGCTTTCAATGGAACTTATTTTATCCCAAACCATTATTTGTCTTGGTGTTGTTCTCATATTTATATTCTTGTTAAAGCTTCTAACAACTCTGCATGGTAAATAATAGAGGAGGGACAACTTGATTTATTATAGTTGAAGCTGAGCCTCTGCTTCCCACCTCCATCGTGCAGACTGACTGACTAACTAACTAGATCTAACCAGTTGACCAATTGATGCAGCACTTACAGATGTGAAGAGAATGTCTCTAAATCTGGAAACTCAAATTAGTATGTCATTACAGTCTTCTGATAGAGCAATCCGTCAATACTTTTGGCCTGGAGTTCAAAGTGAATTTTGCAAGAATGAACAACCTTTCAAGACAGCAATCTAATGGACCCTTCTAACAAATTTATAATATTTATTTCCTCTTGGTAGACGAGCTTCATTTAAAGACTAACCAATCAGGTCCATTTCTGTAAGACTGGGCCAGATTTTGCTGTAGCAGGGCATCTAGAAAGAAAAAAAAGGACCTGCATTTATATAGTGCCTTTCACGACCACCGGACGTCTCAAAGCGCTTTACAGCCAATGAAGTACTTTTGGAGTGTAGTCACTGTTGTAATGTGGGAATCTAATGGCGTCTGCCGTTAGTTAGACTTGCCCCTGCACCCTTCAGCTCCAAACAGGTTTTTGCCCACAGTGTTGCTGGAAGTGCGAGCTGATAACGGCGCAGCGAGGGAAACAGAGCATCTGGGACCTGAGTGAACAGGACAACCAACAGGGTATCTCCTTAACTAATATGAGATTTAAGGATTGGGAAATAAACAGCGGAAGACTGAGAAGGAGGGCGAATTAAAGGGGGGTGAATTCAATGTCAAACCAGGCACAGAAAGAGAAGTAAAGAGAGGGAAAGAAAGATTGGAATAAGAGAGAGAGAGAGAGAAAAAAAGACAGAAAAGAAAAGTAAGAAAAAACATTATTAAATTTAAAATGTGACATTTTTGAAATGTCCCCCAAAAATTCAAAACCTGAAGGAATGAGACTCCACACTTTTAACAGTTAATTTTCAGTGCTAGAGAGGTTGACTGGCAGTCATTGACACTTACCATGTTGTTGAAAGGGTACTTAGTTTGTAATGACAAGACTTAACTTTCTGTGGAGACTATAATGGGCAATTAATGGGCAAATACAGCAGGCTCAGGTTGCGATGCTGTTTTCGTGAAGCTAAAAGCAGTGTGGTGCAACTCGGACAGTAGCTTTGGGATATTGACATTTAACCGCGCATCTGCTCCTCGCCTGAAGTTGCCGTACCATTTGCCCATAAATAACGGCGTGTGCCATTAGACTCACTGGTATTTTGACAGCAAAATCTGACCCAATATTCTCGGTATAGGTTAGTCTTGCGTTCAAAGAATCTATGAATGCTATTCAGTCATATCTGATGGACTGAAATACCGAGGATAGAACAATGTCAATTTTCTAGATGTATTTAACGTATTCTGAGCTTTGTTAAGAATGGTGACGGGTACCGTACATACCAGGCAGCTGGCTAACCAACCAAGTTAGGGAACGGGTGCTTTTTATTCACGTGACTCCTCCATTCTATAGAGAAAAATAATATACTTACTGGTTGGACATATTTTACAAAATGTGGGGGCAGGAAACTGGAAGGAAAACTGGGCGCAGTCCATTATGGGCATGCTATACCTTCCCTCCCGACATTCCTCTTTGTGCTCTGCCTGGGAGAAGCTCTGTGCTCAGACAGCAACGATGAACGTCAACCTCATGAGCTAATTGAGCCGCAGGACATAGGACCTCCCCTCTTGGCAGGCTGCTTCACCATACCATCAATAGGGCCATGCTCAGTCACCCCAGAGTGGAAGCAACAGGGGTGGAGACTTTGTGCTGGCTGCTATCAGTCCACTACCAGTCTCGCTGCAGTTCGGGAAACTTTCTATATATGTTTTTTTTTAAAAGAATGACAAACAAAAGCACTCGTGAGACTTTGCTGGGAGTTTCCTTCGAGTTTCTCCCGTTCCCCCACCACGCCTGTAAACAGGGTTTCCACGGACAATACGGCGCTGGAGCAGGAGAAGCCGCGAGGAATTTCCCGGCCAATTTTTTTGTTGTCTGAAATGGTAATTTAACAGAATGATAACCGGACTGCACGGGTTAAATTACAAGGAGAGATTGGAAGGTTAAGGGGTGATTTGATCGAAGTTTTCAAGATATTAAGGGGAACAGATAGGGTAGATAGAGAGAAACTATTTCCGCTGGTTGGGGATTCTAGGACTAGGGGACATAGCCTAAAAATTAGAGCCAGACCTTTCAGCAATGAAGTTTGGAAACACTTCTACACACAAAGGGTGGTAGAAGTTTGGAACTCTCTTCCACAAACGGGAGTTGATGCGAGGTCAAATATTAATTTTAAATCTGAGATTGATAGACTTTTTGTTAACCAAAGGTATTAAGGTAAGGGGGCAATGGTGGGTATAGAAACATAGAAAAATAGGAGCAGGAGTAGGCCATTTGGCCCTTCGAGCCTGCTCCGTCATTCAATATGATCATGGCTGATCCTCTATCTCAATATCATATTCCCGCTCTCTCCCCATACCCCTTGATGCCTTTTGTGTCTAGAAATCTATCTGTCTCC
This sequence comes from Squalus acanthias, assembly GCA_030390025.1. Classification (NCBI taxonomy): domain Eukaryota; kingdom Metazoa; phylum Chordata; class Chondrichthyes; order Squaliformes; family Squalidae; genus Squalus; species Squalus acanthias. Next base: position 5,220,877 of record CM059439.1, read on the forward strand.
TTCTTAAATATATACAGAGACTTTGCCTCCACAGCCTTCTGTGGTAGAGAATTCCACAGGTTCACCACCCTCTGAGTGAAGAGATTTCTCCTCATCTCAGTCCTAAATGTCCTACCCCATATCCTGAGACTGTGACCCCTCGTTCTAGACGCAACAGCCAGGGGAAACATCCTCCCTGCATCCAGTCTGTCTAGCCCTGTCATAATTTTATACGTTTCAATGAGATCCCCTCTCATCCTTCTAAACTCTAGTGAATACAGGCCTAGTCGACCCAATCTCTCCTCATACGACAATTCTGCCATCCCAGGAATCAGTCTGGTGAACCTTCGCTGCACTCCCTTTCTTAGGTAAGGAGACCAAAACTGCACACAGTACTCCAGGTGTGGTCTCACCAAGGCCCTGTATAACTGTAGTAAGACATCCTTGCTCCTGTACTCAAATCTTCTTGCAATGAAGGCCAACATACTATTTGCCTTCCCAACTGCTTGCTGCACCTGCATGTTTAATTTCAGTGACTGGTGTACAAGGACACCCAGGTCCCTTTTTACATCAACATTTCCCAATCTATCAGCATTTAAATAATACTCTGCCTTTCTGTTTTTCCTCCCGAAGTGGATAACTTCACATTTATCCACATTATACTGCATCTGCCATGTATTTGCCCACTCACTCAATTTGTCTAAATCGCCTTGAAGCCTCTTTGCATCCTCCTCACAACTCACAATCCCACCTAGTTTCATGTTGTCAGCAAACTTGGAAATATTACATTTGGTTCCCTCATCCAAATCATTGATATATATTGTGAATAGCTGGGACCCAAGCATTGATCTCTGTGGTACCCCACTAGTCACCGACTGCCACCCCAAAAAAGACCCATTTAATCCTACTCTCTGTTTCCTGTCTGTTAACCAATTTTCAATCCATGCCAGTATATTACCCCCAATCCCATGTGCTTTAACTTTGCACACTAACCTCTTAGGTGGGACTTTATCAAAGGCCTTCTGAAAATCCAAATACACCACATCTACTGGTTCTCCCTTATCTATTCTACCAGTTACATCCTCAAAAAACTCCAGTGGGTTTGTCAAACACGATTTCCCTTTCATAAATCCATGTTGACTTTGTCTAATCCTGTTGATATTTTCTAAGTGTCCGGTTATCACATCCTTTATAATAGACTCCAGCATTTTCCCTACTACTGATGTTAGGCTAACCGGTCTGTAGTTCCCGTTTTCTCTCCCCTTTCTTTTTTAAATAGTGGGGTTACATTTGCCACCCTCCAATCTGCAGGAACTGTTCCATAATCTATAGAATTTTGGAAGATGACAACCAATGCATCCACTATTTCCATGGCTACCTCTTTTACTATTCTGGGATGCAGATTATCAGGCCCTGGGGAGGTATCGGCTTTCAGTCCTATTAATTTCTCCAGCACACTTTTTTTTACTAATACTAATTTCCTTTAATTCCTCCTTCTCACTAGACCCTTGGATCCCTAGCATTTCTGGGAAGTTATTTGTGTTCTCTTCCGTGAAGACAAAGTGTTTGTTTAATTGCTCTGCAATATGGAGTTAGGTGACAGATCAGCCATGATCTGATTGAATGGCGGAGCAGGCTCGAGGGGCTGAATGTTCGACTCCTGTTCCTGTGTTCCGATGAATCAAAGCCTTTTCTTCTCCTTTAAACATCCTGGGCAGAATTTCCACCAGAATTTGATCAGTGCATGTGAGGAAATTACCCGCAAGTTCCAGCCAAGTGTCAACTCTCATATTTACATCTTTTTGCATCTTAATTTGGCAAATTAAGCTATCCTAATTAACTGACTTTCTTGGAGATTGTTTTAAGCAGCCTCTAGAAATAGAAATGAGAAACTGCGGCACTATAAGTTACCGCATTGACATGCATATTGGTCACCTTGCATATAGGTCGCACACCAAACTTGAGCGCCCCGCCACAGAAACAAATTAAGTTGCACGTAGGCCGCCCATCAAACTCAACCCTTTTGTTCCGCTTTTAAAAAAGTGCAGCTTATGTCAGTAAGGGAGTGTGTGTTAATCTCAGCTGTGGCTCAGTTGGTACCACACTTGCCTCTGAGTCAGAAGGTTGTGGGTTCAAGTCCCACTCCAGGGAGTTGAGCATATAACGTGAGGTTGACACTCCAGGGCAGTGCTGAGGGAGTGCTGCACTGTCGGAGGTGCCATCTTTCAGATGAGATGTTAAACCGAGGCCCTGTCTGCCCTCTCAGGTGGATGTAAAAGATCCCATAGCACTATTTTGAAGAAGAGTAGGGGAGTTATCCCCGGTGTCGTGGCCAATATTTATCCCTCAACCACATAACAAAAACAGATTATCTGGTCATTATCATATTGCTGTTTGTGGGAGCTTGCTGTGTGCAAATTGGCTGCTGCGTTTCCCACATTACAACAGTGACTCCACTTCAAATAGTACTTCATTGGCTGGAAAGCACTTTGAGACGTCTGGTGGTTGTGAAAGGTGCTATAGAAATGCAAGTCTTTCTTTTTCTGTGTATTTTTGCTCAGAATGGGGAAACAAAGAAGCCATACTTCACAGAAGCTGGAGCTAATAGTTGGAAAGGAGTGTCAGAGACAACTGGCCAAATTTGGCACAATCTAGGAAGAAGTGGCTGTGCAATGAACTTATTGGATAAAACATATGCAAATACTTTAACCATGACAGGAAGAACACTGGCAAGGAGAGGATCACATTGAACTGCCAAGCTCATGGAGGCAAACACACTCATAAATTTTCCATAAACTTCACCCAAGCATATTCTTATCTAACAAATGAAATACATTGCACGCTGTTCAGGAAAGAGGACACCGAGGTAGATGACACACTGTCTCAAGACGTGCTCACCTCACCTTTCTGCGACAGACTTCAGAGGCATCAGCAGGATGTGAGTGTTGTCACAGGAAGACCTGTGAACTGCAATGTGGGAAAACACAACTGACATGCAGTTGACCTTGTAACCATGAAGCAATGAATATCAAGGTACAGTGGAGTCAGGCATGCGAGATTTCAAAGAAAGAAAGGATCACATGGTTGCTTGGAATGTAGTTTTGCAGCCCGTGTGTTTAGTTTAGAAATTCCTGATGTCAATGGCAAGCTGTTCGAACAACGATGCAGGAAGCTGTCGGATAAGTGAGGCAAGCATTGGCTTTACGGTCAGTGGCATGATTGAGTTTGCTTGGACTGGTCTCTGGAGCTGAGAACCGAGGCTGGCGTGCCGTCCTGAGAGAGGGTATCAGTCAGTGGCATTGTCTCATCTGACTCTCTGACATTTGCTTGACAGGAATGCGCACTCCACTAACTGTGCGACCCTCATAATGAACTCAGTACAGTAGGCACGGCAAAGAAATAAAAAAAGACTTACTTCGGGAATTTTCCCAGAGCTGCTCCTGTGCCGTAACTTTGCCGGAAGTGTGGTGGAAATCCCGTTTACATGCGGAAAGAGGGTTCCCGCTGCACTCCTAGCAAAGTTATGATGGCAAAGTTGGCCCATTGCAGCAAAGTTGGCCCATTGCAGTCAGATACGGGGGAATATATAACGGGAAATAAAGAAATGGCAGACCAACTAAATGCATACTTTGGGTCAGTCTTTACGAAGGAAGACACAAAAAACCTCCCTGGGATATCGGGAAAAATAGGGACATTTGCAAAGGAGGAACTGACGCAAGTCAATATCTCTAAGGATATGGTGTTAAGGAAGCTAAAGGGATTGAAGGCGGACAAATCCCCAGGGCCTGATAACATGCATCCTAGGGTGCTGAAGGAGGTGGCCCTAGAGATAGCGGATGCACTAAGTATGATTTTTCAGAATTCATTAGACTCGGGAACAGTGCCCATGGATTGGAGGGTAGCTAACGTTACCCCACTATTCAAAAAGGGGAGTAGGGAAAAAGCAGGTAATTACAGACCTGTAAGCCTTACATCAGTTGTGGGCAAAATGCTGGAGTCCATCATTAAGGATGAAATAGCGGAGCACTTAGCAAATGGGGACAGGATAGGACAGAGTCAACATGGATTTACAAAGGGTAAATCGTGCTTGACTAATCTATTGGAATTTTTTGAGGGAGTAACTGGTAAAATAGATGGGGGCGAGCCAGTAGATGTGGTGTACCTGGACTTCCAAAAGGCCTTCGATAAGGTCCCACATAAAAGATTAGCAGGGAAAATTGAAGCTCATGGGATAAAGGGGAAAGTATTGACGTGGATAGAGAACTGGCTGTCAGATAGAAAACAGAGAGTTGGAATAAACGGCTCATTTTCTGAATGGCAGGCAGTAACAAGTGGGGTACCACAGGGATCTGTCCTGGGTCCCCAGCTGTTCACAATTTACATTAATGACCTGGATCAGGGAGTCGGATGCAGCATTTCCAAATTTGCAGACGACACTAAACTAGGAGGGGGGGTGGGCTCAGAGGAGGAGACCAGGAAGCTCCAGAGCGATTTGGACAGACTGGGTGATTGGGCGGATAAATGGCAGATGCACTATAATGTGGACAAGTGCGAAGTTATCCACCTTGGGTGCAGGAACGGGAGGGCAAATTATTATTTAAATGGCATTAAATTGGGAGAGGGGGAAGTACAGAGAGACCTGGGTGTTCTTGTACACCAGTCACTGAAGGCGAGCATGCAGGTGCAACAGGCGATCAAGAAGGCAAACGGTATGCTGGCCTTCATAGCAAAAGGGTTGGAATACAGGAACAGGGATACCTTGCTGCAGCTGTACAGGGCACTGGTGAGACCACACCTCGAGTACTGTGTACAGTTTTGGTCGCCTCATCTGAGGAAAGATGTTCTTGCCATGGAGGGGGTGCAGCGGCGATTCACCAGGCTGATACCAGGAATGGCGGGATTGACCTATGAGGAGAGACTATGTAGTTTAGGGATGTACACACTGGAGTTTAGAAGATTGAGAGGGGACCTCATAGAAGTGTATAAAATTCTGACAGGTCTAGACAGACTAGATGCAGAAGGGATGTTTCCCTTGGCGGGTGAGAACAGAACTAGAGGACATAATTTAAGGATAAGGGCTAAACCATTTAGGACAGAAATGAGGGGGAATTTCTTCACTCAGAGGGTGGTGAACCTGTGGAACTCATTGCCACAGAGGGCAGTGTACACCAGCTCATTAAATATATTTAAGAGGGAATTAGATATATTTCTACAGGCAAAAGGGGTTAAGGGTTACGGAGAGAAGGCGGGGACGGGATACTGAATTGGAGGATCAGCCATGATCTCATTAAATGGCGGAGCAGGCTCGAAGGGCCGGATGGCCTACTCCTGCTCCTATCTTCTATGTATGTATCTATGTATCATAAGATCACAAAGTAATTACAGATGAGGAAGACCATTCAGCCCATCTTAGGCTCTAAGGGCCATTTAAAACCTTTACACCCATGAAAAGAGAATATCAGGTATTTGTTTTGGCTTCGTGCCTGTTTTTGGAATATTGTTTTTTTTAAATTCATTTTCGGGATGTGGGCATCGCTGGGCAAGGCCAGCATTTATTGTCCATCGTCGGTTGCCTTGGACAGTTTGATACAACTGAATGGCTTGCTAAGCTACTTCAGAGCGCAGTGAAGAGTCAACCATGTTGGTGTGGGACTGGAGTCGCACGTAGGCCCGAACAGGTAAGGATGGGAGGTTTCCTTCCCTAAAGGACATTAATGAACTCGTTGCCTACATTGCAACTTGCTGTTATCTCTCGGGCCATTCCACCTGAACCATCTCCGTTGGCAGCAGACACCAGCTCTGTATCCTCTGTGGCTACGTCCTCTCCAGATTTTCCGCAGCAATGGCATGTAGGTGGGCATATTGTGCGGCAACATCATACAAGGATTTGGTATACCTTTTGTGCTGGATCTCCTGATCTATCCAGACAATGCAAACGTATATCTCAGTATGCAAAATGCTCTTTCAGTAAATGGATACGTAGCTTCACGCACCTCATTATACGTGTTCCGCAGGATCTGGTGAATTATGTAGTGGAGTCATTAGTCATGACTTAATTCCTTGAGCTTATCTTCCAACGGCCACCCATCTCTCTCAAACATTCTGGACACAGAGGATTGAGACAGAATGAAAGAGTCATGCCCTGAGCTCGGGTAGTTTGCATATAAATAAGTAATGACATGCTGAGGATTACAAGCCAACTGCATATTCATGAAATAAATTGTTTCCTACATGAGGTAAGGAAAGCCATCCATTATGTGTTAGGTGCATGTGTTGCTGGACCCAGGTAATTCATTGGTACCACATATGAGGAAAACTAACTCGTGCAAACTGCCTGAGCTCAGGGCATGACTCCTTCATTCTGTCTCAATCCTCTGTGTCCAGAATGTTTGAGAGAGATGGGTGGCCGTTGGAAGATAAGCACAAGGAATTAAGTCATGGCTGATGACTCCACTATATAATTCACCAGATCCTGCAGAACACGTATAATGAGGTGCGTGAAGCTACACATCCAAGGCAGTGCAGGTTGGAGACTCCTTCCCTAAACCTCTCCGCCTCTCCACCTCTCTCTCCTCCTTTAAGACACTCCTTAAAGCCTACCTCTTTGAACAAGCTTTTGCTCACCTGTCCTAACATCTCCTCGTGTGACTCGGTGTCAGATTCGGTCTGATAATCGCTCCTGTGAAGCGCCTTGGGATGTTTTTACTACGTTAAAGGCACTATAGAAATGCAAGTTGTTGCTATTGTAGAGATAGGCTTATAACATTCTAGCCCAGGTTCTCCGACTTGCACTCTCAGCAAGGGTGGCTCCCTGCTCGGTGTACAGGAGGGCAGGATTAACTCTTGCATGCTCTGGAGGTTGCTGCAAGTGCACTCAAAGCATGCAGGTGGCAACAGCTCTTGACGTTACACATGCCCATTTCATCGCATCATCTAAAAGAAAGACTTGCATTTCTGTAGCGCCTTTCACGACCTCAGGACGTCCCAAAGCGCTTTACAGCCACTGAAGTACCTTTCAAATGTAGTCACTGTTGTATTGTAGGAAGCCATCTAGCCACGTTCTTCTCTGCCTGTCTCTATATTTATCATCAGCAACTTTTCCAGACAGTAAAAACCCCAATAAGTGAGTTCTGTATAATACGCCCTGAGTTTGCTCATCATAATTAGCCTCACCCTTTCTATCTTTTCTGATGAGTTCCAGCACCCTTTCATTAGTCATCCTTTTTGTCCAACTGATGTTCCATATGTGTCTATAGCACCAGAATTCAAAGACCCTCAGACTTCTCCTTGCTTCAGTGTTCAAGGCCCGTACACTTTTCACACTTGTACACTATTGACTGCAAGCCATGTGATCTTGTCTCCCTGATAAAAGAACATTGTGACCCAAGGGGAGGCAGGGGTTGGGGGTCTGAATCTTGTCTCTCTACCGCCCCGCTTAGGCCTGTAAAAAGCAGGGGGGTTAGACAGGAAAAGAGAAACCTGCTGGCTTACTGCTGGAGTTCGACCTATTCTGATAAGACAAGGCTGTACACGGTGGGCGGTTGGTGATTTTGGTGTTGAAGGGGAGCTGGCTACAGGTGCACATTGTAGATCTCCTGCGATGTTGCTCATGGGCAGCCGTGAGTCTGGAGCAACAGTTGTGACGTTCAACAGCTGAGGTGGAGCTGTGTTTAACACTGACCTGTCCCTTTAAGGCCACTGCTGAGCTATTCCCGGTGTGGAAATAAGTATATCCCACGGCCAGTCAGAGAGTAATTGTTGAGGAAAGTTCCTGTAGGTTGACGGTTGCTTGTAAATCGCCAGCATGTGTTCTTGGGGAGAGGTCAGTTTAATAATGTCAAAAAACCCTTTTTTTTAAATATACTTTTGACACTTTTAAGTGTGACATTTAAATTGTGATGCATGCATGCTAGACAGAAGGCTTTACACACACACACACACACATATGCGGATCTCCTGTGGAGTTGCTCGCCGTACAATGATGGAACAAAACAGAAAACACAAAGAATGGAAAATATTGGAAACACTCATCAAGTCTGCTTTTGTTTCAGCTTCCCAGCAACTGTGGCCTTTTGTTTTAAAGCCCAACGCCGGATTGTTTGATAAGGACGAGCGTTATTCCACGTGACGAGTATTGCATTATGAGTTGGAATTGCCTTTGTTTAAAGCCGCAAAATCTAATTGTTGTCAAGTAAACAGAGGCTGGGGTCAATCAGGGTTTAATTGTTGTTTGGTCCGGGGTACTTCGCAGATTGGAATGTTTTCAGGCTAGAGGTTGGAATTGCAGGTCAGCGCCAGAAGACGTTTTAAGATTGTTTATGCATCTGTAACAAAGGGTGATGTCTGGCGTGTGACATTTGAAGTGTGACGTTTGCTATGTATTGACATACCATTTTAATATGTTAATTGGTATAGACGGATAACAGCCGTAATCTTCAAGAACTGCAAGCTGCAGCAACGATTTAATAATTATAGCTGGCGGAAAATGTTGATACGAGAGAGTCCGGCTGAAAGGCTGCTTTAATTAGTATGTATGTGAACATGCCACACAATATGCTGAGCAATTTCAGAAGTCAAGAAGGTGCAAGTTTCAGAAATAATCCACTGCAAATCAATAGAGTGTGGTGTAAATTGGTTTAATGTACTAGACCGAACACCAAGATCTCCAGAAAACTGTGCAGGAGCTGCTCTGCCGTGTCTAATGACTTTTAACATAACATTTCTCAGCGAAATCATTCCTCATTAAACGAATAAGCCATTAATTTATCAGAGGATATGATGGCTGTGTAGCAATCGTCCTTATATCTGTAACACGTTGACAGAGTTTGATTCCATGCACAGCTCCTCCTGGGAACAGGCTGTCCAATGCCTAATTGTTAAATAGGAAAAAGGTGAGTGAAAGGGTTACGGTAATTAAACTATGTCTTGGAAATTATTCAGTTTACTCAATGAAACTCAGGCTTTCTGCTTTGAGTAGGTCACCGACCTCCTGTATATCTTCTACCACTAATGAGAGCCCTGCTTGGTAGCAAGTGCTGCACAACATCCTAATATCATTTATCTACTTCTCCCTTCCTATGGACATGACATCAACTGCTTAGAAATGTTCAAAGGCCCTTTGAGGAATCTAAACTTCGGATCAAGGCACTGTAATCTCCGGCTACCCAATCATTGTCTTTCCGTTCAGCTACAAGGACTTCATTTGTACATTGTATTTGACACTAGAATCTACGTCTGACACATACATTTTCCCATTGGAGGCGGGTTGGGAGCGGGTTTGGGGACGGGCGGGTTCCGAACCCGCTTCCACTGCCAGGTGGGAAAACATTGCGATTTTCCCCTAATTGCCCAATTAACTCCGGGCGTGTGGGTTCCCCTGGGCCAATTATTGTTTCTGGACTGAAACTCGCCTCTGCTGACGCCACTTATGCAGCTTCATTTAAGGGCTGCTTGCTGCCTTGGCTCATTCCACTGCTGTTTGGGTGGAAGCTGAACACTTTAGCGCTGAGAAGAGACGGCCAACTCCAGAGCCAAGGCCTCCCCGAGGCTCTCCAATGAGTCCCTGAGTATTCTGGTTGAGGGGGTGCGAGCTAGCAAGGAGGTGCCTTCCCCTCATCTGGGAGGAAGAAGCCTCCCAAACAAACCAAGACTGTCTGTGATCTGTGTGCAGCAGAACATGGCCGCAGTGCTGCAAGAGGTTCACAGACCTTGTAAGATCAGCCAAAGTGAGTATACCATCAGCTTGACCCTCCTTCTGCTCCCCTTCTCCTCTCATCACCAGCACTCTGCATTGTCAACCTCCTCCTACACATCCCACTTTACCCTTACAACCCTTGCACCCTTAACCATCCCTCCCACTCTATGAACACAATCACTTCACTATTCAACTATGCTGCCCTCACACTCCTTTTCAATGTTATGCAATGACAACGACTAACAACACACAGGGAGGGCCCTTGGATATGGAATCTCACTCCATCTTTGTCTCCTTCTAAGCATCTATGCTCTGGACTCTCTACACTCACTCCATCATTCTCTCTCAAACTCCACTTGTCTCCCTCACTGCAGGAAAAGAGAGCCCACAATAGAAGGGAAAGGGCGAAGACTGTAGGAGGGCCACCTTCCTTCGCCCATTTGACCAATGCTGAAGAGGCGGCCCTGGAAATTGTTGGCGCTGAGGTGGAGGTGGAAGTGGGGGACGGACAGATGGGCGCAGCAGAGCAAGCTGGTGACAGAATAGTTTTGCTTCTCTCTCTTTGACATTGCAGGAGTCACTAGAATGGCTGCGAATGTACATTTATCGAATGGCAATTGATCATCTGCGCTATTGCATGTGCACGCCACACTACCGTAACATCTCTAACTCATTCCTTTACTTCCCCACAGGACCATCGACCGACACCCTCACCACTGTCCAGAAGGAAGAGCTTGAGGCGGAAGACTCCTCAGAGGAACCTGCAACCTCTGAGGATGCAGCGTCAGCAGATGTAAGCGCACCCAGCACCAGCACAGATACGCACACCTCGGTGGGACCTTCGGGAGATAGAATAGTGTTGTCACCTGGTGTATCACAGCTCACAAGTGAGCATCAGCAGATGGTGGAGACAGGGACAGCAGTGGAGAGCCCTCGTCGGAGGTTGCAGGACTCTCCTAGTTCTGCTCAGCTGCATGTGGACCCTGTGCCTCCGGGTCCATCCAGAAGGAGAGTGGTGCTGGAACTCCAGGAACAGGTGCAGGAGACTCTGGCAGGTTTTGTCTCCAGGGTCACTGCATGTGTGGAGAGGATGGAGGAGTCCAACTCGAAGATGAGCAGAGCCTTTGTGGAGTCATTGGCGCATGAACGCATCTCCTCGGAAAGGTTGGCTACCTCCGTGGAAGCGATGTCTACCTCCGTGGTATCCGTGGCTGCCTCTGCAGACGATGGCCAGGGCCATGGAGGAGATAAGTCGCCAGAGTGTTGAAAACATGGTCAATGTCCAGAATAGACTGACATAAGAACATAAGAACATAAGAAATAGGAGCAGGAGTAGGCCAATCGGCCCCTCGAGCCTGCTCCGCCATTCAATAAGATCATGGCTGATCTGATCCTAACCGCCAATCTACTATCTATCACAGAACCATCTCCTGCATCTAACAGAATTGCACACACGAAATAGGAGCAGAATCAGGCTACACAGTCCCTGGGCCCGCTCCACTACCCACAGGGCCATGACCGATCCGAACCTAGACTCATGTCCAAATTCCTGCCCGCTCCCCGTAACCCTTAATGCCCTTTACTTCTAGGAAACTGTCTATTTCTGTTTTAAATTTAATTAATGTTGTAGCTTCTACAGCTTTTTGTGGCAGCATATTCCATGGACCTACCACCCTCTGAGTGAAGTAGTTCCTCCTCATCTCAGTTTTGAAAGAGCAGCCCCTTATTCTAAGACTATGTCCCCTAGTTCTCGTCTCACCCGTCATCGGGAACATCCTCCCCGCATCCACCCGATCCAACCCCTTCACAATCTTATATGTTTCAATAAGATCGCCTCTCATTCTTCTGAACTCCAATGAGTAGAGTCCCAATCTACCCAACCTCTCCTCATATGACCACCCCCTCATCCCCGGGATTAACCGAGTGAACCTTTTTTGCACTGCCTCAAGAGCAAGGATGTCTTTCCTTAAGTAAGGACACCAAAACTGTATGCAGTATTCCAGGTGCGGTCTCACCAATACCTTGTACAACTGAAGCAATACCTCCCTATTTTTATATTCTATCCCCCTAGCATCTGTGGAGGAGCGATGGCCAGCTATTGATCAGAGAGACCAGAGCTTCATGGAAGTCCTGATGGCCCCCCTGATGTGCAGCAAGGTGCTGTCAAGCTAGTGCTGAGGTGGGGCTGACCCATGAGAGGGATGTTGGTGGCAGAGAACAAGGAAGTGGGGGCTCCTCTCCAAGCGCTCACACTTCCATGCCACTGCGGAGCCCTCGGTCAGAGGCGGGTTGGAGGCGGGTTCTGAACCCGCACTCAATTTTTGCCATTTTACCAACTGTCCTGCCTCCAAACCCGCCTCCTCAGGGCTGGGAAAATCGCCCCCATAATAAAAGAATTTTTAAGTTTCTAGTGGTGCCTGTGTTGTTCTAGAGCTTTTTTATTAAAACTGAATGACCTCCTTTTCATTGATGTTATTATTATTTAGGCATGCATCTTATACATTTAGCAGAAAGACAGGCTCTAACTTTGCAGGCATGTTCAATGAAAGAACTTGCATTTCTATAGCGCCTTTCACGACCTCGGGGCATCCCAAAGCACTTTACAGCAAATGAAGTACTTTTGAAGTGTAGTCGCTGTTGTAATGTAGGAAATGTGACAGCCAGTTTGTGCAAAGCCAGCTCCCACAAACAGCAATGTGATAATGACCAGATAATGTTTTTAATGATATCAAATGAGGGATAAATATTGGCCAGGACACCAGGGATGACTTCCACTGCTCTTCTTGAAATAGTGCCATGGAATCTTTTACATCCTAGAGCAGACAGGCCTCGGTTTAGCGTCTAATCTGAAAGACAGCACCTCCGACAGTGCAGCTGTCCCTTGGTACTGCCCTGGAGTTTCAGCCTAAGTTTGCGCTCAAGTCTCTGGAGTGAGACGTGAACCCACAACCTTCTGACGCAGAGGCAGAGAGTGCGACCGCACTGAGCGACGGCTGACACATGGGGGCCACTGCAACTTCTGAGGATGGACCCACAGCCAAATTGTTAACCTATCCTTTCTCTTTCAGATTGCTGGTGCAGCTGCTATGTATTTTCAACATTGTCAGTTTTTGATAGGACAGTTATTAGATCAACTGAGAAGGGATGATGAAAGACTATGTTTTGCTCCTCTGCAGATTGTAGACTGCTGGAGGTCCTCAGAATAAGTACCTCATTGAAAGAATTAAATGGTGTAGGTGAGAGGAACATAGACTGTGGCTTCCGCTGCTGAGGTCCCATTCTCTAGAATTCCCACCTTAAACCCCTCTCCTCTTTTACCACCCACCTTAAAATCCACTCCTTTGACCAAGCTTTTAATCACCTCTCCTAATCTCTCTTTTCTACAATTCAGCATCTGTTGCTTCTTTTCTCTGAACGACGTGTGACATTTTTCTATATCGAAGGCGCTATATAAATGCACGATACACTTGCATTCATATAGCACCTTTACCGCAGTAAAACATCCCAAGGCGCTTCACAAGAGCCTATTCAGACAAAACTTCAACACCCAGCCAAAGAGGGAGACGTGGGGCTGGATTTTGCCAATGGGGAGCCTTTGGAGGCGGGACTCCCACTTGTCGGGTTTCAGTCCCGCCTCCGTCAAATTCTGGCCAACCCACGCTATTTTCCCTTGATTGACCTTGTTAAGCCCGCCCAGCGGGCTTGGCAGGCCAATTGAGGGGAAGCCGGCTACAGAGAACATCAACGCATGACATTTCATCTGTCAAAGATTTTTGACAGATGAATTGTCATCGTTTGACAGCTCTGAGAAGCTGTCAAACACTGACATTCTCTGTAGTTTGATGAGTTCTTGAATACAAGACCTCATCAAACCTCTTTCTTTTGCAGAAATGAGATGGTTGCTGCATTGGAGAATGCAACGGCCATCTCTCATCTCTACCGCGGAGGTGCGAGACTCTCCGCATACACACCGATTGAAGCCTGCAGGAAGAAACCAAGGTAATTACACTTTTTCTCACACATTGCACTTACCTCAGATACTCACCGCTCCACACTTGCACCCATCACTTACCTTCACACCACACTTTTGCACCCCCGCCGACCCACTGCTCGCCTCGGTGACCCTGGCGGGGTTCGGAGCCTTCGGGAAGCCCGCACTTGTGAGGGCAAAATGGTGATAATCCTCTTATCTGCCTGTTAACTACCTGTTCACAGGCAGTTAAGTGGCTGTAATCCCTTCCCGCCTCCAAGGAGATGGGACCCGGCGCGGGTCGGCTACCCGCCTCCTGGCAAGATGGCACGGAGGCGGGCTGGGGGCGGGCTGGGCAAGCATCCCCAGATTCTGCCATTTTGCCAACTATTCCACCTCCAAACCCGTCTCCCCAGGGCTGGCAAAATCCAGCCCGTTGGGACAGGTGACCAACAGCTTGGTCAAGAAGGTGGGTTTTAAGGAGGGTCTTAAAGGAGGAGAAAGAAGTGGAGTCAGACCAGTAGAGCATAAATTTAAACTGGTGAAAAGTAAATTGAGGCTTAAAATTATTTCCTCAGACCGAGACATAAAAGTCCCTTTAAAATTACCACAAAAAAGAAAGAAAGTGCCTTGGGGACGTCCTGTGGTCGTGAAAGGCCCGATATACATGCAAGCTCTTTCTTGCATCTTTTTTCTCTATAACTCCTGGAAAGACAGTGCAAATAGATAATTCCAGCTGGTTATTCCGTTTGTCGGGGAGTTTCGCAGCTCTCCCACCGAAGTTGGATAAATACTCGAAGGGAAAATATTCACAGGGCTGTGGGGAAAGAGCAGGGGAGTGGAATTCATTCGACAGCGCTTTCAAAGAGCCGGCACAGGCACGATGGGCCGAACGGCCTCCTTCTGTGCTGTATCAGTCTATGATTCTAAGAAGTTAGGCCAGGAGATCAGCAGAACCCCCAACGGAAATGCAGGTCCTTTGTCTGTGCCAACAAGCCCATTTGTTGTATTTGAGTTTGTTTCATATATATATATATATAAATACATTGATTCATTTTAATAAAGAGAATGGGTTGGCGATCGATAGGTTTACAAGCAAAGCCTACGACAACAAGATGCATTAAAATCTCACTGGAACAGTAGACACAGCACTGCAATCAATAACTGATTATACAGTAACAATGGACAGCTGGGACTCATTACAAGGCAGTAATCTTATAGAGGAGCTCTGATGGCATCATGATCCAAAAGAGTGAAGCTCAAAGAGCTTAAATCATTAACCCTCCCACGATACTACAGCCTTGAAACCCCTCCAGAGAATCAGTTTGAAGAAAAATAAGTTCTGAAAAGTTTAGTTGTTTCTGCAAGTGGCTTGTCATAGCAGATAATGAGCAGGCAATGTACCACCGGTCATCAATATGAGATGATGTTAATGACTGTAACTAAGGCCTCGATTTTAGCTGCCTCCTGCCTGCCGGAAAGCAGGCGGGGGGGCGGGGCGGGGGGGGGGGTGAGGGGCAGTTAAAATAAGGCCAGCCACGTATCCCCCTCTATTCCGCTGCCTCCCTGCCGTGTCCCGATCTTGACCTGTTTCTTTTGAGCTCATCCAAGACTCTGCTGCCTGTGTCCTGACTCGCACCAAGTCCCATTCACCCATCGCCCCTGTGCTCGCTGACCAACATTGGCTCCCGGTTCTGCAACACCTCGATTTAAAAAGTCTCATCCTTGTTTTTAAACCCTTCCATGGCCTCGCCCCCCCCTCCCTATCTCTGTAACTTTCTCCAGCTCTACAACCCTCCGAGATTTCTGCACTCCTCCAATTCTGGCCTCTTGTGCATCCCCGATTTTAATGGCCCCACCATTGGTGGCCGTGCCTTCAGCTACTTCGGCCCTAAGCTCTGGAATTCCCTTTCTAAACCTCTCCACCTGTCTATCTCTCTCCCCTCCTTTAAGACCATCCAAGAGTTTTGGTCACCCGTCCTAATATCTCCTTATGTGGCTCAGTGACAATTTTTTTCTGATTACGCTCCTGTGAAGCGCCTTGGGACGGTTTAACTACGATAAAGTTGCGATATAAATGGAAGTTGTTGTGGCAAAGGTTCCCTCCCAGCCTGGAGCCTTGCTCCACGGGATTGGGGAATGGTGTGTGGCGCACCCAGTTTTCTGATCCATGCTCCAGTTGAACGGGGCTCCATGCCCTAGCGTTACTGTGCTTAAAAAAAAAATTAGACACAAGTAAAATGTGGTGGGATGAGAAAGCGCCAATTGATGAAAGGTCATGTGTATTGATGCTTTGAACATCCGGGGAAAAAAAAGGGATGGGGTGAAAAGGTTGAAAAACGTCCAACATAGATTAACGGTCATTGTTGAGAAATCCATGCAACATTCCATGGGGATTTTCCGGGAAACCAGAGGAGGAAATCACTTTTGTCATGGACTGAAGTTACCTCCATGTACCCTCCTAGGTAACCTCAGCAAGAACCAGCAGCAGGTGGATGAGGGTTTCGTTGTTCAGGGCTTTCAGTGAGCTCTGAAATTGAACACCATTATTTCACTTTGAGCCTATTTACGATGGGAGCATTGCTGTTTGCCATCCCTGTTCGGATTCTGCTGTGTACTACATGTGTTTTGTTTGTTTGGCTCTCGGTCAAACTGATGCTTTATTATCCGACACAATGGCTTGTGTAATCAGAGGAGAGAGAAAGGATGCAGGCTCGCACTTCAAAGCCCAAGTGCAACACAGGAGAGGTCCTGATAAGCTTCTAGCCGTGGTCTTTGCTGAGCGACATGGTTACAATGGAACTATTGTCAAGGATCTGATTCAGCACCTTGGCCGTGCTGTGCCTCTGATAAAGGTGGTGTTTCCTGATCCTCATCGGTTCAAAAGGAGAACTGAGCTCTCATCACTATTGAAGGCAGTCGCACCGGACGGCTTATCTACTGTAGCAGGAGGGCTCGGTTGAACACAGGAAACGTCCTCTGTCTGTGCCCACTGTGCCAGTAGGTACCATTTTGTAATGCCTGGAAGAGAAGCCAGCTAGTTGTGAGAAACTCACTTGCGCCTATGGTAATTATGCCACAGTCATCTCCTAACAATCCTGAGATCAAGAAAGAATGAGTGACAGACTGTAAATGACTGAAAATTAATTTCGCCAAGCCGTGTAGTGCTTGTGGTGAAAAGAATTTGTATTTTTACTGCACCTTTCATGACCTCAGGACATCCCAAAGCGCTTTACAGCCAATTAAGTACTTTTTGAAGTACAGTTAGAGAATCCTAGGCCCCGATATTTATGGGGAGGTGGGGAGGGAGCAGGTGGGTGGCCGGTAGCGGCGGGGTAAGCTGGCATTACGGGTTTCCCGGAGGTCCTGCCGACTTTAACTCTGTTTCCCGGCCGGCAGACAGCCAGATTGAAAGGTTGGCTGGCTGGCTGGCTGCTGGGTGGAAGGCCTACAGCACCAGGTCGCAGCTGGGGAGTGGAGATGATGGAGGGTGGGAGAGAGAGATCGGGGGGTGGTGCGGAGTGTGGGGGGGGGGTGACATCGTAGAGGGTCAGAGAAGACATTGGAGGGGGGAGGGGGGGGAACCAGAGACATCGTGGGTAGGGACCATGATTATATCGAGGAAGTTAGAGGAGCCTTTGGGGGGGGGGGGGGGGGGGGCGAAGAAGACATCGATTACATTGGGGGTTGGAGAAAACATGGGGGGTTGGGAGGGGATGTGATTACATCGGAGGGGGCAGAGACGAGATCGGGGGGGGGTCCGATCATGTGGAGGGCATCAGGGAAGCTTGGTGAGCTGGGGGGGAAGCACTCCTGCTCCTCCTGGCCCACAAGCAGTGCTGGAAAGGCACTTATGTGCTGGATCCAGCCCTTCTTGCCTCCCTTCAGCTGCCGGGTTTCCCGAACCCTGGGAAACCCAGCCCGCAGGCGTTAAAAGTATATCTCTGGTTAAATATGAGGCAAGCAGCCTCATTAAAATATTGAAATGATGGACTTGCCTCTGAAGAGCAGCTTCGTTGCCCATCCCCCAACCCACCTCTGTTAAAACCAGGAGTTGGAGGCGGGTTGGGTTCTGGTTTCCGCTTTTTGAATTTTTAACCCCCCCTCGCCCCTTTCCCGCCTGTCCTGCGGAGTTAAAATTATGTAATAGTCACTGTTGTTTTGTAGAAAATGCAGCAGCCAATTTGCGCACAGCAATGTGATAATGACCCGATAATCTTTTACGTCCACCTGAGAGCGTACATAGGGCCTCAGCTTAACGTCTCCTCTGAAAGATGGCTCCTCTGACAGTGCAGCACTCCCTCAGTACCACACTGGAGTGTCAGCTTAGATTATGTGCCTGTATAACGTGTTCTTTCGGTATCTTGTGAACTTCTCCTTGCTGTTTGCGCACGTGCTCTGCTACCCAGTTAAAGGGTTGGCATTGGTGGACTGCCATGTTGCTAAGCCTTAGGCACGCGGAAAGCCTGCGACCAGTATTTGTGCTTATCATTGATGGACCTGCGTCAGCACTGCAGCTCAGAATGGATGGATTGTGCATGCCATTTCCCATGGGAGTGTCGGATCCTGGAATGGCCCCTCTCGGCTTACAGGAGGAGCAGATCTCAGTCGTACTTCATGCATTTCAAGAAGAAAAATTGGAGGAGGAATGGAAAAGGGCTGGGGATTGGGACTAAGTGGAAAGCTCTATCAGAGAGCCAGTACAGGCACGATGGGCCATTAGAATCATGGAATGATACAGCATGGAAGGATGCCACTCGACCATTGTGCCTGTGCCAGCTCTTTGAAAGAGGTATCCAATTAGTCCTACTGCCCTGTGCTGTAAAATTCTATGATTCTATAGGCTTGAATTTCTCCTGGGCTTCTCCAGCTGCCCCACTGTAATAGAATCATAGAATGGTTACAGCACAGAAGGAGGCCATTCGGCCTGTCGAGCCCGTGCTGGCTCTCTGCAAGAGCACTTCAGCAAGTCCCACTCCCCCGCCCTTTCCCCGCAGCCCTGCAAATTTTTTTCCTTCAGGTACTTATCCAACTCCCTTTTGAAAGCCACGATTGAATCTGCCTCCACCACCCTTTCAGGCAGCGCATTCCAGATCCTAACCACTCGCTGCATAAAAAAGTTTATCTTCATGTCGCCTTTGGTTCTTCTGTCAATCACCTTAAATCTGCGTCATCTGGTTCTCGACCCTTCTGCCAATGGGAACAGTTTCTCTCTATCTACTCTGTCCAGATCCATCATGATTTTGAACACCTCTATCAGATCTCCTCTCAACCTTCTCTACTCTTAGGAGAACAACCCCAGTTTCTCCAGTCTATCCACATAACTGAAGTCCCTCATCCCTGGACTCATTCTCGTAAATCTTTTCCGCTCCTTCTCTAAGGCCTTCACATTCTTCCTGAAGTGTGGTGCCTAGAATTGGTCACAGTACTCCAGTTTTATAAAGGTTCATCATAACTTCCTTGCTTTTGTACTCTGTGCCTCTATTTATGAAGCCCAGGATCCCGTATGCTTTTTTAACCACTTTCTCAGCCTGTCCTGCCACCTTCAACAATTTGTGCACATATACCCCCAGGTCTCTCTCTTCATGCACCCACTTTAGAATTGTACCCTTTAGTTTATATTGCCTTTTCTTGTTCTTCCTACCAAAATGTATCACTTCGCACTTTTCTGCGTTAAATTTCATCTGCCACGTGTCTGCCCATTTCACCAGCCTGTCTATGTCTTCTTGAAGTCTATCACTATCCTCCTCATTCTTTACTATACTTCCAAGTTTTGTGTCAGCTGCAAATTTTGAAATTGTGCCCTGTACAAGTCATTAATATATATCAAGAAAAGCAGTGGTCCTAGTACCGACCCCTAGGGAACACCATTGTATACCTTCCTCGAGTCCGAAAAACAAACGTTCACCTCTACTCTCTGTTTCCTGTTACTTAGCCAATCTCGTATCCATGCTGCCACTGTTCCTTTTATTCCATGGATTTGAACTTTGCTGATAAGCCTATTATGTGGCACTTTATCAAACGCCTTTTGGAAGTCCATGTACACCACGTCAACCGCATTACCTTCATCAACCGTCTCTGTTACCTCACCAAAATACTCGGTCAAGTTAGTTAAACACAATTTGCCGTTAACAAATCCGTGCTGGCTTTCCTTAATTAATCCACATTTGTGAAAGTGGCTGTTAACTTTGTCCCTGATTAGCGTTTCTAAAAGCTTCCCCACTGCAGAGGTTAAACTGACTGGCCTGTAGTTGCTGGGTTTAACCTTACACCCTTTTTTGAACAAGGGTGTAACATTTGCAATTCTCCAGTCCTTTGGCACCACCCCCGTATCTAAGGAGGAGTGGAAGATTATGGACAGTATCTCCGCGATTTCCACCTTAACTTCTCTCAGCATCCTAGGATGCACCCCATCTGGTCCTGGTGACTTATCAACTTTAAGTACAACCAGCCTTTCTAGTACCTCCTCTTTATCAAGTTTTATCTCATCCAGTATCTCCACTATCTCCTCTTTCACTCTGACTTTCGCAGCATCTTCTTCCTGGGTGAAGAATAATGTCGAAGTTCGTCCGTAACCCCTTTAGGCACACGAATGGGGGCCTTCACCAATGTTACGAGGGCACAGCGGGAGAAACCCTGAGGAAATTCACCCCCTACGATTCACTTATTTGCAACATAGCTTTGTTACAAGCATCTTACCTAGCTCTCAACTATCCCCTTCATTCTTGGTCCTGCAATTCTTATCCTTAACGCATTGAAACAATAATGCACAGTATTAAAGGAAACTACATTATGAGAGAGAGTAGCATACATTACAGAGTCTGAGATACATGCCAGATATTGTCCAGCTCTCTCTCGGTCTGATTTGTGCCTTAATCGTAGGCAATATCCAATTAGTCTTATGGACCCAACTTGTTCACATTACATTTTCCGTTGGGTTATGCAAAATGTATTATAACGTGCCCCGTGATATTCCATCAAATGGTTCATTTCCCAAGGACAGTGTTGACATTGAAGTATATGTGGGTATGCACTAAGCATGGGAAGAGGGAAGATGGGAAGCTAAGCAATAGATGCTGGATATCCACAAGTGCGCTTTCCAAGTCTAGATTTAGAGTACACTTCGATCTTGCTTGTCATGGATTCTTTCACCAGTTTATATGTTATATTTCATCAATGCCTCATTATTTGTTCCAGCTTCCTGCCTAACTTGCACAGTAATCAGCAATCGGTATATTACTTTGCAGCATGCAAACAGTACACACATCGCCTCTTTTACACATCAGAATTGTCACAAATAGGAAAAGTTATTAATGAACTAACCAATTTTATGGATTCTGGAGTCCATTATTCAAAGCATAAGTGAAGGATTTATTTTTTTTACCTATTCTTTACTGAATGTTTTGATGCAGTCAGTGATTCTTCAGTTGGTTGAGAATCAGTTTCCACTGTTATAGAACATAGAACATAGAACAGTACAGCACAGTACAGGCCCTTCGGTTCTCGATGTTGTGCCGAGCATTGTCCGAAACCAAGATCAAGCTATCCCACTCCCTATCATTCTGGTGTGCTCCATGTGCTTATCCAATAACCGCTTGAAAGTTCCTAAAGTGTCCGACTCCACTATCACAGCAGGCAGTCCATTCCACACCCCAACCACTCTCTGAGTAAAGAATCTACCTCGGACATCCCTTCTATATCTCCCCCCATGCACCTTATAGTTATGCCCCCTTGTAACAGCTACATCGACCCGAGGAAATAGTCTCTGAACATCCACTCTATCTATCCCCCTCATCATCTTATAAACCTCTATTAAGTCGCCTCTCATCCTCCTCCGCTCTAAAGAGAAAAGCCCTAGCTCCCTCAATCTTTCCTCATAAGACCTCCCCCCCAAACCAGGCAGCATCCTGGTAAATCTCCTTTGCACTCTTTCCAATGCTTCCACGTCCTTCCTATAGTGAGGTGACCAGAACTGCACACAATACTCCAAATGTGGTCTCACCAAGGTCCTGTACAGTTGCAGCATAACCTCACGGTTCTTAAACTCAAACCCCTTGTTAATAAACGCTAACACACTATAGGCCTTCTTTACTGCTCTATCCACTTGAGTGGCAACCTTCAGAGATCTGTGGATATGAACCCCCAGATCCCTCTGTTCCTCCACGTTCCTCAGAACCCTGCCGTTGACCCTGTAATCCTTATTCAAATTTGCCCTACCAAAATGAATCACCTCGCACTTATCAGGGTTAAATTCCATCTGCCATTTTTCGGCCCAGCTCTGCATCCTATCAATGTCTCTTTGCAGCCTACAACAGCCCTCCACCTCATCCACTACTCCACCAATCTTGGTGTCATCAGCAAATTTACTGATCCACCCTTCAGTCCCCTCCTCCAAGTCATTGATAAAAATCACAAACAGCAGAGGACCCAGCACCGACCCCTGTGGCACACCGCTGGTAACTGGTCTCCAGTCCGAAAATTTTCCATCCACCACCACCCTCTGCCTTCTATGAGATAAAATTGAGAGGTCGCACAACACCAGGTTATAGTCCAACAGTTTTATTTGAAATCACAAGCTTTCGGAGCTATCGATTGCTCCTTCCTCAGGTGAAGTAAATTGGATACAGAATCGCCAGAGCATATATAGATGGAAAACAAAGCATGTGTACTTTACAATTGCAGACCAATAAATTAAATCATCCTGACTATCTGCCGAGGTGTGATAAAGTTAATTAAGTCAGCCAGGAAGGTACCACATCAAAAGACATAGCA
Organism: Squalus acanthias; assembly: GCA_030390025.1. Lineage (NCBI taxonomy): Eukaryota > Metazoa > Chordata > Chondrichthyes > Squaliformes > Squalidae > Squalus > Squalus acanthias. The sequence goes on from CM059439.1 coordinate 5,243,292, forward strand.
AGATACAACTGAGACAATGAGGTGTAGTCGCAGGGGGTTCTAACGTGTCAAAAGCTGCCGTCTGTATGTAAAACGAAAAGCTTTAAAAAAAATTTACTTTTTTACTGGGAAAATTTTTACTTTTTTACTGGGAATCACATCTGTGAACAAGCCAACGACGACTCGAGTCCGGATCACGTCATGTATCGTGACATAAACCCAAGATCCCGATTGAGACCGTCTTCATGAGTGCGGAACTTGGCTATCAGTTTCTGCTCGATGATTTTGCGTTGTCGTGTGTTTCTAAGGTTGCCTTGGAGAACGCTTACCCGCAGATCCGAGGCTGAATGTCCTTGACTGCTGAAGTGTTCCCCGACTGGGAGGTAACAATCCTGCCTGGCGATTGTTGCGCGGTGCTCGTTCATACATTGTCTCAGTGTCTGCATGGGATATCTATGAGATAGCCAGTTACTTATCCAATCGGCCAAATTTCCCTCTATCCCACAACTCCTTACTTTCTTCATGAGCCGACCATGGGGAACCTTATCAAACGCCTTACTAAAATCCATGTATATGACATCAACAGCTCTACCTTCATCTACACACTTAGTTACTTCCTCAAAGAATTGAATCAAATTTGTTAGGCAAGACTTACCCTTCACGAATCCGTGTTGACTATCCCGGATTAAGTTGCAGCTTTCCGTCTCTCTCTATCTCTTTAAAACATGATGCGGAGATGCCGGTGTTGGACTGGGGTGGACAAATGTGAGAAGTCGCACAACACCAGGTTATAGTCCAACAGCTTTATTTGAAATCACAAGCTTTCGGAGCGCTGCTCCTTCATCAGGTGAAGTGAAGAGATGCATATAGGCACAGCATATATAGTCAGAGAACACTGCCAGATGATTACAGTTAATCTTTCCAACTGCCCTTTATCACACCTCGGCAGAGAGATAATCACGGCAATCAAAGGTGTGGATGGTGTCCAAACAGGTCAGTCAGGAAAACATTACATCAAAGACAATGTGGCAGATGCTGGGGTCTGTATGGAAAACAAAAAACTTTTTTTGCTGGAAATCACAGCAGGTCCGGCCGCATCTGTGTAGAGAGAACAAGCCAACGACGACTCAAGTCTGGATGACTCTACGTCAGGTGGGGTTACATGTAGCGTGACATGAACCCAAGATCCCGGTTGAGGCCGTCCTCATGGGTGCGCAACTTGGCTATCAGTTTCTGCTCGACGATTTTGCGTTGTCGTGTGTCTCGAAGGCCGCCTTGGAGAACGCTAACCCGAAGATCGGAGGCTGAATGTCCTTGACTGCTGAAGTGTTCCCCGACTGGGAGGGAACACTCCTGCCTGGCGATTGTTGCGTGGTGTCCGTTCATACGTTGTCGCAGTGTCTGCATGGTCTCGCCGATGTACCATGCTCCGGGGCATCCTTTCCTGCAACGTATGAGGTAAAGTTATGCTTACTTCTCACTTCCAATCCCCTTGATTTCCCCGCTTGACCCATGCAACTTCCTTCAACTCAGCTGGCAGAACAGTCTGCAGATACTTCTTTGAATTATCATCCGTTCCTTCATGGTCGCGGAGTCAAAATCCTGGAAGGAAAGAACGAAACTTGCACCTATTTCCCTTAGCAGAAGGGTCAATAACCAGGTGGCATCGATTTAAAGTAATTGGTCAGAAGATTAGAAGGGAGTTGAGGAGAATTTTTTTCACCCAGAGGGTGGTGGGGTCTGGAACTCACTGCCTGAAAGGGTGGTAGAGGCAGAAACCCTCATCGCATTTAACAAGTACTTGGATATGCACTTGAAGTGCTGTAACCTACAAGGCTACGGACCAAGAGCTGGAAAGTGGGATTAGGGTGGATAGCTCTTTGTCGGCCGGCACGTACAAGATGGGCCGAATGGCCTCCTTCTGTGCTGTAAATATCTATGATTCTATGATTGCACGATGTAGCGGCCGGCCGGGAATAGTGGTGTGACTATATGCAGCCACATTCAAATAACCCTTTTGCATGAAAACATCTCTTATAACCCCCAGCGCTTCGTGCTCTGTTAATAACCCTAAATTGATGTCTCCTTCTTGCTGATTCACCGATCAGGGAAATAATCCTTCAGTGTTTCACCCTCTCAAAACCTTTCATCATTTCTCTTCGACTTGTGTTTGACGTGTGCCAAAGGCTGGAGAGAGGTCGAGCAGGTAGAGGAGAGATAATGTTTCAAGGTCACAGTCACATAGGATGTCATTTGCGACTTTGATTACGGCTGTTTCGATGCCCTGACAGGAGCAGAAACCTGTTTAGAGAAATTCAAACAGGGAGTCGCTGGGGAAAATGCGCCTGGATTTGTGTGGCGACAACATGTTCAAGGACTTTTGGAGCGAAAAGGGAGGTTGAAGATGGGCTGGTAGTTTGCAAGGACGGAGGGTGTTTTTTTTTGATGAAGAGGTAATAATGGTGGTTATGAAAGGGAGAGGGCCAGTACCTAAGGAGAGGGAATCATTTACAATGTCAGCTAGCATGGGGGCTAGGAAGGGAAGTTGGGTTATAAAAACAGAAAATGCTGGAGATACTCAGCAGGTCAGGCAGCATCTGTGAAGAGAGAAACAGAGTTAACGTTTCAGGTCGATGACTTTTCGTCAGACGAAAAGTCATTGACCTGAAACGTTAACTCTGTTTCTCTCTCCACAGATGCTGCCTGACCTGCTGAGTATCTCCAGCATTTTCTGTTTTTATTTCAGATTTCCAGCATCTGCAGTATTTTCTTTTTGTAAGGGAAGTTGGGTGCTCGGCAGTTTAGTGGGAATAGGGGCGAGACAGCAGGAGGTGGGTCTCATGGACTAGACAAGCTCGGAGAGGGTATGAGGTAGGCAGGAGAGAGACTAGAAAGAGATGTGGATTCAGGGCTAGAGCAGAGGGGAGCCTGGGGGAGGTTTGGCTTGGTGGGCTAGGGGAAGTGGGGGAGGGGGGGGGGGGGGGGGTGGGGGTGCAGGTGAACGGACGGACTCAACCTTACTGGCAACACCGGATAAAGCAGATTAATTGATCATTCATCTCATTGCTGATTGTAAGGTCTTGCTGTGCACATTTAGTTACATAAAAACAGTGACTGCACCTCAAAGTAACTCATTGTCTATGAAGTGATTTGAGGTGCTGCGGTGATATATGACAGGGCGTGACTTAAAACTGTGACATTTACTTTCAAATGATATGACTATTAGAAAAAAAATGAGGAATTCTATAAAGTATCCATAAAAGAGGAAGTAAGTGAAGAAAATGGTCCAGGTCTTACAAAGATTTGATATGCTTCTAAAGAGCCTTGCAGTATTCTCATTAAACTGTAAATGCACTGCGTCCCACAATGCGTAGAATGACATTTGATGTTGACAGGAAAAATGGTAAATTTGTCAGCAAAAATCTCCTGAACCTGTATTTTCATCAAAATTCCATTAACTAGAAAAGAAAATCCATTGATGCTATCATGACATGTGATACAAAGAGTAAACAGACCCATTACTTTTTTTTAACTAAAGATGTGCCAGTCTCCCAGTGGCTTGGCTAGTTAAAGCAGCATGCCATACAGATCAGGTATTTAAAAAAAAATTCATTTATGGGATGTGGGCGTCGCTGGCAAGGCCAGCATTTATTGCCCATCCCTAATTGCCCTTGAGAAGGTGGTGGTGAGCCGCCTTCTTGAACCGCTGCAGTCCGTGTGGTGAAGGTACTTCCACAGTGCTGTTAGGGAGGGAGTTCCAGGATTTTGACCCAGCGACGATGAAGGATCGGCGATGTACTTCTAAGTCAGGATGGTGTGTGACTTGGAAGGGAACTTGGAGGTGGTGGTGTTCCCATGCGCCTGCTGCCCTTGTCCTTCTAGGTGGAAGAGGTCGCGGGTTTGGGAGGTGCTGCCGAAGAAGCCTTGGTGAGTTGCTGCAGTGCATCTTGTAGATGGTACACACTGCAGCCACGGTATGCCGGTGGTGGAGGGAGTGAATGTTTAAGGTGGTGGATGGGGTGCCAACCAAGTGGGCTGCTTTGTCCTGGATGGTGTCGAGCTTCTTGAGTGTTGTTGGAGCTGCACTCATCCAGGCAAGTAGAGAGTATTCCATCACATTCCTTACTTGTGCTTTGCAGATTGTGGAAAGGCATTGGGGAGTCAGGAGGTGAGACACTCGTCACAGAATACATAGCTTCTGACCTGCTCTTGTTGCCACAGTATTTATGTGGCTGGTCCAGTTAAGTTTCTGGTCAATGGTGACCCCCAGGATATTGATGGTGGGGGATTCGGCGATGGTAATACCGTTGAATGTCAAGGGGAGGTGGTTAGACTCTCGCTTGTTGGAGATAGTCATTGGCTGGCATTTCTGTGGTGCAAATGTTACCTGCCACTTATCAGCCCAAGCCTGAACGTCGTCCAGGTCTTGTTGCATGCGGGCATGGACTGCTTCATTATCTGAGCAGATTCAATTGCCAGTGCTTGTTGAGTTGGCTGATCTGGAGTCAGGTCGTGGTAGGGGTGCTGCAGTTGGCTTCAGCACCCCTAAGTTTGGAAGGGGGAGAAACTGGCCAAGGTTCCTGCATCGGAACAGGAGGAGGCCATTCAACCCCTCGATCCTGCTCCGCCATTCAATTAGATCATGGCTGATCTGTACCTCGACTCCATTTTCGCGCCATAGCGCCATATCCCTTGATAGTCTTACCTAACAAAAATCTAGCGATCTCAGTCTTGGAAGCTCCAATAGTCCCCCCAGCATCCACAACCTTTTTGGGGGAGAGAATTACAGATTTCTACTACCCTTTCTGTGAAAAAGTGCTTCCTGATTTTAAAGGGGGTGCTGGAACAGAAAGACCTGATAGTGGCAGGACAAGTTGAGAAGGCTGTAAACAGAGGCATAGTATACAATAACAAGAAAGTTATGCTGAACCTTTATAAATCACTGGCTTGGCCCCAGCTGGAGTATTGTGTCCAATTCTGGGCACCGCACTTTAGGAAGGATGTCAAGGCCGTAGAGAGGGTGCAGAGGAGATTCACTCGAATGGTACCAGGGATGCGGGACTTCAGTTACATGGAGAGACTAGAGAAGCTGGGGTTGTTCTCCTTAGAGCAGAAAAGATTAAGGGGAGATTTGATAGAGGTGTTCAAAATCATGGTGGGTTTTGATGTGGTAAATAAGGAGAAACTGTTTCCAGTGGCAGAAGGGTCGGTAACCAGAGGACACAGATTGAAGGTGATTGGCAAAAGAACCAGAGGCGAGATGAGAGAATTTTTTTAATGCAGCGAGTTGTTATGGTCTGGAATGCACTGACTGAAAGGATGGTGGAAGCAGATTCAATAATAACTTTCAAAAAGGAATTGGATAAATAGTTAAAGGAGAAAAATTTTCAGGGCTATGGGGAAAGGGCAGGGAAATGGGACAAATTGGATAGTTCTTTCAAAGAGCCGGCACAGGCACAATGGGCCGAATGGCTGCCTTCTCTACTCTATCATTCTATGATTTCTTTCCTCAATAGCCTAGCACTAATTTTAGATTATGTCTCCTCATTCTTGATTCCCCTGAAGGGATATTTACTAGTCCGAGCCCCATTAGGGCTACCCCAGATCAGGCGTATTTCTCAGACATTCACTTTCAACTAAAGTTTGAGGTAGCCGAATCCTAAAGACGCTTAATTGGGTCTAAAGGTCTGGACCATCTCTCCCTAAAGGAAAGGAACAACCCGAGAATGTCCTCCAGATAGCGCTTTTAATAAGTTTAGCTAGACTGTAACGTCCCGCATATTATGAGGGTCCGGAAAACTCACTCAGAATTTTGCAACTCCTCACCAAAGTGTGTACAGAGATTGAGTTTGCGAGTTTTTGATACAGAAGTCTTATGTGAGACAATTCTAAAAATATATAGATTTATTAAAGAACCGACATGCAATTTACAGTTGGTGAATCAGTCAATCGCAACATTAACAATTCTAAAAAGAGAAAATGTACTATCTTTTTAACCGAGAATCTTTCTTTTAAATCTTAACTTCGCTACAGTATTACAGTTCTTAAAGTTCTCTATACAGGATATCCATCAATATCAAATACCTTTGATTCCCGAGGTACAAAGAGTGGTAGACTACAGAGCAGCCTCTGAAGCCAAGAATCGCTTTGCCCAATTAAAGCGAGTCTACTATCTCATTTGAGAGTTGAATATTTATACCCTTTTCCAGTGGTACTTCCCCTAAGGTTTTCTGCTGATGCACGTTAATTATCCCAAGTCATCTTTCTGCCGACCTCTGCCATTCTTAATGCCACATCAGCTGGTAGCATTACAGAATCTTGTCTCATCTCTAGGTGTTCTATGTTTACCATATAAAAACGGTGTGACGGCAGGTGTTCCTTACTTTATGTCATCTTTACGAGGGCAGATGTTCCTTATCTTACGTGCCATCTTTACGAAGTTTAAATTAAAACACCTTATCCAGGGTAACCATTGTTTTATTCCCAAAAGTTCAGCCTGTCGGAGCCCTTCACCTTCTGTTTCAATAAGGTTATTTATTTATTTATGAATTTATTTTTATTCGTTTATGGGATCAGGGTGTCGCTGGCAATGCCAGCATTTATTGCCCATCCCTAGTTGCCCTTGAGAAGGTGGTGGTGTGCCGCCTTCTTGAACCGCTGCAGTCCGTGTGGTGAAGGTACTCCCACAGTGCTGTTAGGGAGGGAGTTCCAGGATTTTGACCCAGCGACGATGAAGGATCGGCGATATATTTCTAAGTCAGGATGATGTGTGACTTGGAGGGGAACTTGCAGGTGGTGGTGTTCCCATGCGCCTGCTGCCCTTGTCCTTCTAGGTGGAAGAGGTCGCGGGTTTGGGAGGTGCTGCCGAAGAAGCCTTGGCGAGTTGCTGCTGTTTTAATAAGGCCAGAATTCTTGTAGATGGTACACACTGCAGCCATGGTACACCGGTGGTGGAGGGAGTGAATGTTTAAGGTGGTGGATGGGTGTCGTGCTTCTTGAGTGTTGTTGGAGCTGCACTCATCCAGGCAAGCGGCGAGTATTCCATCACACTCCTTACTTGTGCCTTGTAGATGGTGGAAAGGTTTTGGGGAGTCAGGAGGTGAGACACTCGTTGCAGAATACCTAGCCTCTGACCTGCTCTTGTTGCCATTGTATTTATGTGGATGGTCCAGTTAAGTTTCTGGTTAATGGCGACCCCCAGGATGTTGATGGTGGGGGATTCGGCAATGGTAATGCCATTGAATGTCAAGGGGAGGTGGTTAGACTCTCGCTTGTTGGAGATAGTCATTGCCTGGCACTTCTGTGGCGCAAATGTTATTCAGGGTCAACAACTGTCTTATCTCAATAGCCAGAATTCTTTCATAGCTATTTCATAGTTAGGTTTCTAAATTTCCAAACCCAGTTTGTCATGTTTTAATAAGGCCAGAATTCTTTCATAAGATAGTGTATTTTTCTGAATAGGTTATATGGCTTATTCCTTCACACCCCCACCAGAGGAAATAGTTTCTCTGCATCTACCTATCGAACCCTTTTAACGTTTTAAACACATCAATCAGATCACCCCTCAATCTTCTATACTCAGGGGAATACACGCGCCAAGTTTATGCAACCTGTCCTCATAATTCGACCCTCTAAGCCTTGGTGTCATTCTGGTGAACCTGTGCTGCACACCATCCAGCCAAGGGCAATAGATCCTTCCTGAGGATCTCCTCTCCAAGGCCTTGACATCCTTCCTAAAGTGTGGTTCCCAGAATTGGACACAATACTCCAGCTGGGGCCTTACCAGTGATTTATAAAGCTTTAGCAGAACTGCTTTGCTTTAGTTGTCTATGCCTCTGTTTATAAACACAAAACTGAAGGCAGCACTCCAGTGCTCCTTGCTGGAACTGCTGGTGTGTGGATGTTAGATGAGGACAGGATCAGGCTTTTCAGATGAATAGCATCCCAACACTCATTGTCAATAATGTTTCCTTGGGTGAGCTCCCAGAGAGTGCCTGGCACTTGCAGAGATGTGCCTATCAAGGAACCAATAGCATGAGGGGTAGGGGGGTGGGGGGGGGGGGGGGGGGGGGCGGGGGAGAGGAGAAGAGGAAGCTGCTAGTTCCCACTCCAGACTTGAGCATAAAATTCTAGGCTGACACTCCAGTGTAGTATTGAGGGAATGCTGCACTGTTGGAGGTGCCGTCTTTCGGAAGAGACGCTAAACCGAGGCCCCATTTGCCCTCTCAGGTGGACATAAAGAATCCCATGGCACTATTTTGAAGAAAAGCAGGGAAGTTCTCCCCAGTGTCCTGGCCAATTTTTATCCCTCAACCAACATCACTAAAAACAGATGATCTGATCACTTATTTCATTGCTGTTTGAGGAACCTTGCAGTGCACAAATTGGTTGCTGCGTTTCTTACATCACAACAGTGACTATACTTCAAATGTACTTCATTGGCTGTAAAGCAGTTTGGGATGTCCTGAAGTTGTGAAAGGCGCTATATAAATGCAAGTCTTTCTTTGTTTAAAATATATAATGTGCCGTTCACTGACAGATCACATTTGCTGAAATATGCGTCTGGTGAATAGCTGGACAACCTCTCTTTTGTATCAGGTTCATTAAATATTATTACACTCACCATCTGTAGGGCTTCAATTAATGTGACTGCTATTCTTGTTCCATGTTATTTACTGCCTCATTTAGCAACTTATTACCATACTGCCACATTCATTTTTTTTAATTTGGCAAACATTTCTTAATTTAATTTTTGACTAAGTTCCAATAACTAGAGAATCCTGTTGGACAACGCACAGCTACATGTGAGTTTAGATAAAACATTTGCTTGCTTCTGCACAGGAAGTTAAATTTTACGATAATTTTTATGCTATTTTCATCCACGGTTTTCCGGCAATTTTTTCCCCTTTGCTCCTCTTCTCCCGGACGCTGGTGTCTCGGTTGGGCGTGGACCCAAGGGAGTTTGTTGCCTTCAGTTACCTTGCGAAGTGGCCATTGTTCATGTGCGAGGCTAGACAGTGTCAGTGTCAGTAGACTAATGTACTGTGGGAGGCAGCCCAGATGAGTGCCATTCTGTGTTCAGCTGACGTCTGCACATGTGCAATTCCAGCGTTAGATCATTAGATACTGATCAGGATTTAGGTGTTGAGTCGTGAGCTGACTTTAAAATGAGACAAGGTATCAGCAAGGAGCCAACAATTGCCCTCTCTCTCCCAGAAGCACACAGACTTCACATCCGTAAGAAATGGCAGATTTAGCTTTTGTATGGTTTACATTTACTGATCTGACTGGTACATAAAGCCTTAAGTGACGTGACCTCATTACAGCCTTGGTCCAAATTGGGACAAAAGAGCTGAATTCCAGAGTTGAGGTGAAATCTAGGCAGCATTTGAATGTGTCAAGGAACCCGAGTAAAACTGAAGTCAATGGAGATCAGGGGGAAAGCTCTCCAATGGCTGGAGTCATACCTAGCACAAAGGAAGATGGTTGTGGTTGTTGTAGGTCAATTATCTCAGTCCCAGGACATCACTGCAGGAGTTCCTCATGACAGTGGTCAAGGCCCAACCATCTTCAGCTGCTTCATCAATGTCCTTTCCTCCATCATAAGTTCAGAAGTGGGGCTGTTCACTGATGATTGCACAGTGTTCAGTTCCATTTGTAACTCCTCAGATAATAAAGCAGTCCATGCCTGTATGCGGCAAGACCTGGACAACATTCAGGCTTGGGCTGATAAATGGCAAGTAACATTAGCATCACACAAGTGCCAGGTAATGGCCATCTCCATTAAGAGAGAGTCTAACCACCTCTTCAATGGCATTACTATTGCTGATCAACATCAGCATCCTGGGAATCACCATTGACAAGAGACCTAACTGGACCAGCCGCGTAAATACTGTGGCTACAAGAGCAGGTCAGAAGCTGGGTATTTTGCGGCGAGTGGCTCATCTCCTGACTCCACAAAGTCTTTCCACAACCTTCAAGACACAAGTCAAGAGTGTGATGGAATACTTTCCACTTGCTTGGATGGCTGAAGCTGCAACAACACTCAAGAAGCTCAACACCATCCAGGACAAAGCAGACCACTTGAGCAGCAGCCCAGCCACCACCTTAAACCCCCAACTCCCTCCACCACCGGTGCACCGTGGCTGCAGAGTGTACCATCTACAAGATGCAGCATCTTGCCAAGACTTGCCAAGGCTTCTTGGACAGCACCTGTCACCTCTGCCACCTAGAAGGACAAGGGCAACAGACGCATGGGAACACCATCACCTCCAAGTTCCCTTCCAACTCACACACTATCCTGACTTGGAAATATGTCATAGAATCATAGAATGGTTACAGCACAGAAGGAGGCCATTCAGCCTGTCAAGCCCGTGCTGGCTTTCTGCAAGAGCACTTCAGCTAGTCCCACTCCCCCGCCCTTTCCCCGTAGCCCTGCAATTTTTTTCCTTCAGGTACTTATCCAATTCCCTTTTGAAAGCTGTGATTGAATCTGCCTACACCACCCTTTCAGGCAGTGAATTCCAGATCCTAACCACTCGCTGCGTAAAAAAGTTTTTCCTCATGTCGCTTTTAGTTCTTATGCCAATCACCTTAAATCTGTGTCCTCTGGTCTCGACCCTTCCGCCAATGGGAACAGTTTCTCTCTATCTACTCTGTCTAAACGCTTCATGATTTTGAACACCTCTATCAAATCTCCTCTCAAGGTTCATCATAACTTCCATGCTTTTGCACTCTAAGCCTCTATTTATGAAGCCCAGGATCCCGTATGCTTTTTTAACCGCTTTCTCAACCTAAGCTGCCACCTTCGACAATTTGTGCATATACACCCCCAGGTCTCTCTGTTCATGCACCCCCTTTAGAATTGTACCCTTTAGTTTATATTGCCTCTCCTCATTCTTCCTACCAAAATGTATCACTTTGCACTTTTCTGCATTAAATTTCATCTGCCACGTGTCTGCCCATTTCACCAGCCTGTCTATGTCCTCTTGAAGTCTATCACTATCCTCCCCACTGTTCACTATACTTCCAAGCTTTATGTCATCTGCAAATTTTGAAATTGTGCCCTGTACACCCAAGTCCAAGTCATTAATATATATCAAGAAAAGCAGTGGTCCTAGTACCGACCCCTGGGGAACACCACTGTGTACCTTCCTCCAGTCCGATAAATAACCATTCACCCCTACTCTCTGTTACCTGTCACTTAGCCAATTTCATATCCATGCTGCCATTGTCCCTTTTATTCCATGGGCTTCAACTTTGCTGGCAAACCTATTATGTGGCACTTTATCAAACGCCTTTTGGAAGTTCATGTACACGATATCAACCGCATTGCCCTCATCAACCCTCTCTGTTACCTCGGCCCCACCCCTCCTCTTATTACCCGTTTACTATTTATATGCCTGTAGAAGACTTTTGGATTCCCTTTTATGGTCCCAATGCCCCAGGAATCTGAAGCCCTCCCTCCTGCACCATCTCTCCAGCCACACATTCATCTGCGCTATCTTTTTATTTCTATACTCACTCGCTCGTGGTACCGGGAGTAATCTGGGGATTACTACCTTTGAGGTCCTGCTTTTTAATCTCTTTCCTAGCTCCCTAAAATCTGCCTGCAGGACCTCATCCCTCTTTCAACCTATGTCGTTGGTAACAATATGGACCACGACCTCTGGCTGTTCACCCTCCCCCCTCAGAATGTTCTGCAGCCGCTCGGTGACATCCTTGACCCTGCACCAGGGATGCAACATACCATCCTGGAATCACGTCTGCGGCCGCAGGAACGCCTGTCAGTTCTCTTAACTATTGAATCCCCTATCACTATTGCTTTCCCGATCTTTCTCTTCCCCACCCCACCTGTACAGCTGAGCCACCCTTGGTGCCATGGACTTGGCTCTGGCTGTGCTCCCCAGAGGAACCATCGCCCTCACCAGTATTCAAATACTGGTTAGAGAGTGAGATGCACTCAGGAGATTCCTGCACTACCTGCCTGGTCTTCCTAGTCTGTCTGGTGGTCACTCATTCCCTCTCTGCCTGCACACTCTTATGCTGTGGGGTGACCACCTCTTGAAACGTGCTGTCCATGCAGCTCTCAGCCTCATGGATGCACCGCAGTGAGGCCAGCTGCTGCTCAAACTCCAAAACCTGGAGCTCGAGCTCCTCCAGCTGACGACACTTCCTGCACATGTGGTTGTCCAGGACACAGGAAGCATCCTGGAGTTCCCACATGGCACAAGATGTGCATTCCACGGGACTGAGGTGCCCTGCCATGCTACTATTTAATAGACTATTAACTAACTCAAGGCTTAAAAAAAAACAATCACCAGCTACTCACCAATCAGCTCCTTCCCTTGTGCTGACATCACTTTAAGTTTTTTACCTCGCTCCCTGATGCTCGCGCTGCCTCCGGGCTCCAGGTTCTCAGGCCTACCTTTATCTGCGGCCGCTCCTCTCGCTCTCCCGCAGGTCCGCTCTCGGGCCTATTAGCTTAGACTCCTTGGGTTCTGTGGCTCCACTCCTCCTTTTCAGTTCGACGCCTCAACCGCCTTCCTCCTCTCCACCGATTCCTGCTTTCACCAAACTCTTCCACTCTGCTTGCGGTCCACTCCGATTGCGTTCACCCAGCTCCGTCCTCAAGCTCTGTACTCAAACTCCGTTCCTTCATCGTCGCTGGGTCAAAATCTTGGCACTCCCGACCGAACAGCACTGTGGGAGCACCTTCACCACATGGACTACGGCGGCTCAAGAAGGGAGCTCACCACCATCTTTTCGAGTGTAACTAGGGACAGTCAATAAATGCTGGCCTTGCTAGCAATGCCCACATCCCAAGAATGAATGTAAAATTTTGTTTAAAAAAAAACGTGCATACCTTCTACTGTTAGTGCCCAAGTTGAAAAGCCACACATGTAAGAAAGATAGAAAGAAAGACTTGCATTTCTATAGCGCCTTTCACGCCCACTGGACATCTCAAAGTGCTTTACAGACAATGAAGTACTTTTTGAAGTATAGTCACTGTTGCAATGTGGGAAATGCGGCAGCCAATTTGTGCACAGCAAGCTCCCACAAACAGCAATATGATAATGACCAGATAATCTGTTTTTGTTATGTTGGTTGAGGGATAAATATTGGCCCCAGGACACCAGGGATAACTTCCCTGCTCTTCTTCGAAATAGTGGCCATGGGATCTTTTACATCCACCTGAGAGGGCAGACGGGGCCTAGGTTTAACGTCTCATCCAAAATACGGCACCTCCAACAGTGCAGCACTCCCTCAGCACTGCACTGGAGTGTCAGCCTAGATTTATGTGCTCAAGTCCCATGGACTTGAACCCACAACCTTCTGACTCAAGAAGCGAGTGTGCTACCAACTGAGCCACAGCTGACATACAATATATGCTGGGCATACAACTCCGAATTAACTGATAAGTTTCCAGTAATAATTTCCTCAAAAGTCATAAGGTGCATGGAGAGTTGACATCTGCACTGACAAGGCACACAAACCAAAGGCTGAGTTAATACCAAAGAGAAAATTGAAACAGTACATATTGTACGTAATTTCCGATATCAGAAACTGATTCTGAGACAGCAATTCCATCTCCGCAGTTGAAATGAGTGATTCTAAACTGTTTGTGCTTTGCTACATGGTTCATGATGCCGTCTGAACATGATTAGATTTCTTCCTTGTAATCACTCTTAAGTCTCCATTATTCGCCATATAATTTGTCACTGCACTGTAAGGAGAGAAGTCAAATCTTTCTCTCTTGTGCAGTGCCTGCGGGCACTCTCGAGAAGAAAGTGCAAACAATGTAGGATTATTATTCCCAGGGTTTAAAATGGAATAGTATGATGCCAGCAAGCCATACCTCAGAATATAAAGTGGGGCACCGTGACAGGATATTATCTGTAAGTAGTGATACAAATTGTCCTAAGTACACGCACCGTGAAAAGTTAAAATGTTAGAAATGACAAGTTGGATTGTTCTCTGTGTGCTATTTTAGCGAGTAAGTAGTCGTGGGTATAAAGTGGAAACTGCTGTGTCTCATCATGGCCTCGCGCATATGGTCATACCCTTGCTTTTTGATCCAGAAGGTTGTGGGTTCAAGTCCCATTCAGGACTTGAGGTTATGGAAAGTGCGGTGCTGAGGGAATGCTGCATTGTCAGAGGTGCTGTCCATTGGATAAGATATTGTCTGCAGGAAAGATAGGGAAAATGGTAAAGGGGGAAGAGTAGCCTTAGTGATTAAGGATGAAATCACTTCAATGATAAGAGAGGATATAACGAGAGGTAAGCAGGCAGTGGAGACTTTATAGGTAGAATTAAGGAATAGGAAAGTATTTAAGACACTAGTGGGAGTTGTGTATAGGCCCCCTGGTAGCAGCTGTGAAGTGCTAGATTGTATAAATGCAGAGATTAGGCAAGCGTGTAATAAAGGCAGAGTGGATTAAATGGGGGATTTTAACTTTCATACAGATTGGGATAAGCAGACAAGCACCTGTCCGAAAAGTAGTGAATTCCTTGAGTGTGTCCGGGATAGTTTTCTACAACAATATGTCCCAGAACCAACAAAGGGGACATGCCATATTAGATTTAGTAATGAGTAATGACCCAGATTTAGTTAACAGCCTAACGGTGCGTGAACATTTATCTAATAGCGATTGTAACATGATCGAGTTCAACGTTGTGTTTGAAAGGGAGAAACATGAAACAGCTACTAATATTCTAGATTTAGGTAAGGCCGACTTCAACGGGATGAGACAGAGACTGTCCACAGTAAACTGGGCAAATCTGTTAATGGGTAAAATGACAGAAAATCAGTGGGAGGTGTTCAAAAAAGAATTTAATGCGTCACAGAACTAGTTTATACCCCTGAGGGGCAAGAGCTCTACTTATCAAAAAAAAAAACAGCCATAGACGACGAAAGAGGTAAGAGACAGCATAAAACTAAAAGAAAAAGCATACAAAAAATAGCACAGATCCTGGTGAATGGGAAAGATACTAGGAACAGCAAAGGGTCACAAAACAGATAGTAGGACTGAAGGGATAATCTTTTTTAGTGATGAGACTTTAATTCAGTAGACAGCAGCAAACGTTCAACTCCCCTTTAAGAGGTGCAGGCTGTTTCAAAATGGCGTCACCGAAGCCCGATTTTGCACATCCCTCAATCGGCCAGCTGGCGAGAAACATAGTGAGTAGCGCCGGCAGCTAGCTAACCTTAATCAAATGAGGCAGGAGCACCCATTTTGCTCGTGCGCCTCCCTCACGTGATCGGTTTCCTGCGCCGCATGAATTTCCTCCCCTGTTATTTTCTGCAATTGACAAAACTGAACCCCAAACGGTGAGGCGCCTTGTTTGACGCAGAGAGCAATCCCAAAGTGGTGACACTCTGGATTAGTAGAGTACAAATGTCGCTCGTCAACAAACATGGCACCTGAACAACATACTGAAAAGGTGCCTTCAGTGGGGCCTTTGCTCTGTCGGTCCTTGACATGCAGGTCTTGCACAGTCAACTGCCGCCCCAATGCGAACCGGCTGGATTCACTAAGGCTAAGTTTGCCAACTCTGATTGGACGCATTCCTGGAGGTTTCATCACATGACCTTCTATCGCCAACTGCCCCCCCCCCCCCCCACAGACTCACGATTGGATGCCCAACACATCCATTCTCACAGGGCACCGCCCTCCCACACCAATTGGAAAGCAAACAGACCTCTGTTACCCAATTGGATGATTCTTCACTGCATCAAGCAGCTTCACTCCCCCTCCCCCACCATCTACAATACTTTTATAACTAATAAACACATGTATACAAAGAAAATGAAAAAAAAACATCTTTTTTTAATGATTTTTCTCCCGGGTTTGCGTGCAGCAGTGTCCTGAAGATTAATCTTCAATTCCTTCGAGACTCCAGGGCAATCCTGCAGGGTTGGTAACCCTAACTAAGGCCCATGTCCAGGAAGGCCTATCGAGGCTGACTTTAGTGAATCTGGTAGATTTACATTGGGGTTGCCCTTGTTTGCACTTCAGCAATCAATGACACAAAGGCTCCACTGACATTGACATCAAATCGGCTCAATACATTGCTCCAGATGAAAGTACTTTAGGTTTAAAAATGCTTACGCTCAGTCTTGTCCCAGTGGTCGAATGGATACCTCACTGGCCTCCCCAAAGCCAACAATTGTGCTTCAAGGCCCATCTGGGTGAAATCTTTTGATCAGGCAACTGACTGGACTATTTTAGCAGTAGAACACGCAAGGGCGAACTTGAATCTCCAACCAGTCATTAAGGTGGCTTGGTTTCATCGCAGTGCAGGCCCACTCCCTGGCAGGGGAACAGGAGCCAGAAGACCTCCAGGCACTAAGTTCAAAAGGTCCCTGAAAGCAAAGGAAAAGGCCACTCACCTTTTGGGGCCTCTGTGCCTTGCTGCCTGGCTCCCTCAGACTCTCTGCTGTGAGGGAGGGCAGAGAGCAGGAGGGGAGACATCCAGGCACAAGACCCAATGCCAACTTTTTGGGCTGTCACTCGATTGATTCCTGGGATGAGAGGGTTGCCCTATGAGGAGAGATTGGGCCTCTATTCCCTGGAGTTTAGAAGAATGAGAAGTGATCTCATTGAAACGTATAACATTCTTATAGGGATTGACAGGGTCGATGCTGAGAGGTTGGTTCCCCTGGCTGGAGAGTCTGGGTTGTAGTCTCAGGATAAGGGGTCGGCCATTTAAAACTGAGATGGGGAGAAATCTCTTCACTCAGAGGGTTGTGAATCTTTGGGATTCTCTACCCCAGAGGGCTGTGGATGGTGAATCGTTGAGTATATTCAAGACTGAGATTGATAGATTTTTGGACACCAAGGGAATCAAGGATTATGGGGATCGGGCGGGAAAGTGGAGTTGAGGTCGAAGATCAGCCATGATCTTATTGAATGGCGGAGCAGGCTCGGCGGGCCGTATGGCCTATTCCGGCTCCTATTTCTTATGTTCTTATGTCACAGCTTTGAGATCTTGGGAAAGAAACTAGATGTGGGGGATGATGTAATGAGTCTTCCTCTGAACACAGCTTGAGGGGGCAGGGAGAAAGAGGAGTGCGTAGGATGGGAAATGCTGGCGCTCAAGAGGACAAAGAACTGCTGGATTTAATTTGCATACAATATTTTTAAACATACTGTGCTGCTGGGGATGGATTTAAATTAATTAAGAGTCTTCAATCTGGAAGAATAAGAAGCGCCTAAGAAATGGTCCCCAGGTTCTTCTGCTCTAATGAAAGCAAGATGCTGAGATTAGCAAATGTAAGCTGATTAGCAGGTGATTGGTAGAAATCTTAAGTTTGTTATTTAAAACATTTTCAATTTCCTCTCTTAATCCCCCTCCCCACTTTGCAGGGGTCCATGGGCGCCGGCTCCTTGCCATTACCTTGCCCAAGTGACCATGGCTCCTCTGCGAGCACAGACAGCGAGTTGTTGCAGGGTATTCGACATGGGGTGGAGCGGGGTGGGGACGGCCAGGCCTGAGGCTGAGCTGCTTCTTGCCCTTATTTGATGTCCAGACGCCTGCACTTTTCAGCCGGCGTCAGTGGACCGTGATCAGGAGCAGGGTAACGCTGGCCGATCTTCAGTTCTCCGAACTAAGGTTGATGGCAATGCCCCTGTCCCCACCCTCGCTGAGAGCCTCTAACTCAGGGCACATTATGCGGGGCGGGGGACGGTGGTGGGGATGGGGTGGGCAGTCAAGCCCAGGGTCTTTCTGGTCTGTATGCTCAGCTACCCACTCAACCAGCTCAGCCATCGGGGAGAATGTGTTAAAGCCCTTTTCTAATTGTGAGACGCCACATTATTACTTTTGGATATCTAATGTATGCAGTGATAGATGTGTAGCACTGACACAATTGAGGGAATTCAAAATGATATAAATTATGAAAGTGAAGCTCGAGAGGTTTCTGTACCTCATCAGTTTTCATAACCACTCTGCGATTCTCTTCGGCATCGATCTATTTCTTTAAAAAATAAATACAGTGTTTGACTTCATGACTAGTGAATTAAAACGCACACACACACACACACCGACTTGCTTGAATGCAGCGGCTCCCCCTAACCTGGCGCGCCAATGGGTAAGATTCGCTACATGATGTCAGGAGGTTTAAAACACCCAGGCTTGTAACTCCAACGCTTTGTTAAGATGCTGAGGCAGCGTGTAAATGTTTCGAAACAGGCATCGTCGCCTGCAGAGAAAATCACTGGGATTCTAAATTCAGTACTTCCCACTTGTCTATCTGCACTGACAAAGCAATGAGCCTTTCAACAATAGGTGAAACCAAACCTTTTATAGAACAAATCACCTCGATTGCAGAACCTGCCCAGCAATACCTGCATGAACAATCCCCTCAAAGGCCATCGGAGCCCAGAAATTGATGCGTGTGTGTGTGTGTGTGTGTGTGTGTGTGATAAGCGGACCAACCCCAAACACATTTCTGTGATATTCCTTTGTGCGTTACTATAATTGAGGCGTTAGCCTATTTATTGAAATGGGTGAACTCCTGTTTAAATAATGGACAGAGGGACGCTTTGTGAACGGGCTAAGCTGCCATCCATTAATATTGTCCGTAGACTTTAGGGATAAATTTTACGATTTAGCGCTCGCAGAGCTTTTGCTCGGGAATTTGGACACAATCAATCTTAACGTTTAGATTTGCCCAAAATAGATGCTTCCAACCCCAGTTACTCTCCATCACAAATACCGCCTACTTCCAGCTGTGTAACATCGCCCGCCTCCGCCCCTGCCTCAGCCCACCTACTGCTAAAGCCTTTGTCCATGCCTTTGTCACCTCCAGACTCAACTTTTCCAATAGTGTATACTTCTGCGTATCCTGCACCAAGTCCCACTCACCCCTGTCCTTGTTGACCCACATTGCCTCCCAGTCCTCCAGTGCCTCCAAGTTAACATTCTCATCCACATGTTTAAATCGCTTCACGGAAATGCCTCTCCCAATCTCTATGTAACCTCCTTCAGCCCGAGAGCCACACCAAAACTCTCCGTTCCTCCGATTATGGCCTCTTGTGCATCCCCCTATTTTTGCTTCACCATGGCTGGCCACACATTCAGCCATCTAAGCCCAATGCTCTGGAATTCTCTCCCTAAACCGCTCTGCCGCTCCACCTTCCTGCCCTCCTTTAAGATCTTTTCATAAAACCCACCACTTTTGGCCAAGCTTGTGGTCACCCATCCTAATGTCTCAATCTTTGGCTCGACCTGAATTTTTGTCTGATTACGCCTCTAGGATTTGCCTTGGGGCATTTTCCTACATTAAAGGCACTATATAAATGCAAGTTGTTGTTAATATTATTTGCTGATAGTGGAGTTAGAGGTCATACACTCCTGTCCTTATTTTTATATTCCCATTCTAAATCCCTATGTCAACATTTATAACAGAAACTGCTGACTTAAACTTGTCACCCTGTAATTGCAACCTCCTGCCAGTGGTGGCACTGCAAAAACTCCACTGGAGGAGGAGAGGGTGTAATTACAGCATGACAACAAAAAAACCCAGTTTCCATTATAAATGTGGATAAAAGAATTTAGAATGGAAAAAGTTAATAGGAAGTGTGCACAGACCTAAGAATTCTAGGGGGAAAAATTGAGTCGCGCCCCCTTTGGGGTGCAAACTTCGCCGAGGCGCTACTTTTAGCGCCCCGAAATAATTAGTGCCCCCGCGGTCGAAATTCACTGGTAGTGCCCCAAGAAGGAAGCAGGGCGCTACTGGAAGTGCCCCGCCTCCCTCTTGGGGTGCTGCGAGTGAATCTCGCGGCGCTACATGCAGCAACGCCACGCACTGGGGCACATCGCGCCGCGGTACTGCAGGCCTTCCTCCCCTTCTAAAAGGGGAGGGGCCTAGCACAGCACAAACCGGGGCCCAGCTGGGCCACCAGGGATCGGAGTGCCGACAAAAGAGCCCGGCACTCAAGAGAAGTGCCGGACTCATGGAGCGCAGCCAGCACTCCGCGGGGGGGCTGCTCAGGAGGCCGGGGACGGCAACGGGGGCAGGTGCTGGCAGGCGGCCAGCAACAAAAATGGCCGCCCAGCGCTTTCCCTTAAATCTGCGCCGCCCCGGCCGCAGGTAGGCCCCCCTGACCCCGTGGGACTTAGCGTCCGGCGGTAAGTCAGGGGGCGCTACCGAAGATCGCGGCCAGGTGCTAATGGTTACCACCGCCGCTAACCTCCCGCTGAATTTTGCGGGAGGTGTTGGCGGCGCCGCACCCAGGCGCTAGTTGCTTTGCGCCCCATTAGCTCCCTCTTAGGGTGCTAATGGGAGGTGCAAAGCAACCGAATTTTTAGGCCCTAATATATTGGGCCGGAATTTGCGGTCAGAGGCCTACCGTTGGAGTACGTCTCTGACCCGCTAAAAATAGCCATACTTACCGACAGGCTCCCTGGCTTCGGAAACTTCGGGTCCTGGGCCTACAGGCGTACACCTGCGTAAAGGCTCACGGAGCCCAGGCCAGCTCATCCAATCAGAACGGAGGATTCCTCGTATGCTTATGGGGATTCCATTTATGAACGGAATCCCCACAAGCATATTAGGAATAATTTATACAACTGGAATATAAATAAATGTTCCCGTTTTCAAATTTAATTAAAGGTCCCATCAATAAAGCATATACAATAAAAATTTTATTTTTGAAAAATAATTTTAGACATTTTAATCTGGGCCAAAATTTGCATAAACAAATTTTAAGTGTTTGTGCATGAATTTAATTTTTTAATTTTTAATTTAAGATTGATATTAACCCTTACGCTGGTGAAAGCAGGCTCTTCGTGGGCATTTGCTAGGCAGTAATAGCCCAACTCTACGCCAGCAAAAGTGATTTTTCAGTCGGTGCGGTAGATCCGTCGTGGCGAACCTTTATGGATCGCAAGTTCCGGGTTTTCTCGCATGCGCAGCACTTGTGGGAACCCAGAACTTGCAGGGCCTTTTACAAGGCTTACAACAGCGTACACCGTCATCGGGAGCACAAAATCTGGGCCATGATAGAAATATGTCTATTACAAAAGCAAAATACTGCGGATGCTGGAAATCTGAAATAAAAACAGAAAATGCTGGAAATACTCAGCAGGTCAGGCAGCATCTGTGAAGAGAGAAACAAAGTTAACGTTTCAGGTCCATAACCTTTCATCAGACATGTATAGATATGTTTACATTGTAGCCATCGGCGTAGACTCCAGGGATTTTTTTAGATTATGAACATATACCCTTATTAAAAACTGGACAGGCTGTTTGGGGCGGGGTGGGGGGAAGCAGTGGAAAACCACTCAAGCTGAAGGTGGCTGACGTAACCAGGTTGCATTCGTATGGTAACGAACTGTCCTTGGGAACAATGGCCCGAGAGGCCCACTTCCAAGTCATGAATAACGAGACTGGCGACTCATTGTTGCTGGAGAAGATGAACTCGTTAAGTTAATCAGCTGGGAGATTGAAACGAGATCTAAACCATCCAAACCTGGGAGGAAGTCTGGAAACCATTTCCCTAAGGTCATGTGTCCATTAAAACCACAGACAGCAGTCTGTGTATTGGAGGGGTATATCAGAGAGCAGTTTGGATAGCTCTCTCTCTCTCTCCTGCCCTCTACACAACGGAACGTCAAGAGGAGCTGAGCCTTGCTCTTCCAACCGAGACGGAATTCGACTAAGGCTGGGACTCGCATGCCACAAGGCCGGTACGGAACCAGGTAGCTGAGACGGACGGGAGGAAGCTACAAGCAAGATCAAAGGCAATCTAGGTGAGCATTGCCAAGCCTGCACACCCACAAGATCACTTAGCTGTGTGAGGGGGTGCCTGTATGTTCCTACCAAACCAGAGGGGGTTTAGCCTTGGAAGGGTCCTGTGATAGTTTAGTTCACGGGAGGGTGTTTTTAAGCCGTGGTAAGTCAGCACGGCAGGGGTTGGACAAGTCAGGGTTGTACTGTTTTAAACTGTACTGTTGTGTTCACACCGCTCGTACTGTATGCGAGTGGAGTGGTTTTGTCAACCTTAATAAACACTGTATGGGTGAGCCCGAAAACGCTGTCC
The DNA here is from genome assembly GCA_030390025.1 of Squalus acanthias. Lineage (NCBI taxonomy): Eukaryota > Metazoa > Chordata > Chondrichthyes > Squaliformes > Squalidae > Squalus > Squalus acanthias. Next base: position 5,265,320 of record CM059439.1, read on the forward strand.
GTGTTCAAATCTGTCCTCAGTAATCCCTATGGTCCAGATCTTGTAGTAAGGGGATTTGCGTGCTCGCTACAGGCGGGGCAAAACCACTTACAATAATTGGCGATTGTGGCAGGGCCCATAGGAAATTGGCCACCGCAAAAACCGGCTTCAACATATATACTCATTGGAGTATAATCCAACAAACTAACAGTGCACAGCCCTGCACAGTATCATAAATCGATGTACAAACTCAATTTAGGTTACAAGGGCCGATTTTACAAATGCACACTCTCAACATGGAGACTCACCTGCAGGGAGCACATATTGGGAATTTGCTAGGAGTGTAATTTGGTAAAATTAGTCCAACAGTACATGCACTAAGGAGCTGAAATCATGCTCAGATATTAGTTATCCATGTGCTAACATGCTCCTAGGAAATTCCTTTGTCTAATATTTGAAGGAAGGCGTATATCTGATTATTTAAAATACTTTTGTTAAAATAACAGACAGAGGAACGTCCTACAAATGAATTAAAAATCTGATGCTAATGTCACATAGCATGATTTCAACCCATACATTTTCAAATTAAACTCAATGGAACCTAACCATACTGAATTTAGACACATATGCAAACATTAATCTATTGCACTCATGTATTCATGCTTCTACCCTATTTTTAGATTGGATCAACTGATTCATTCTTCTGTGAGACTATTCATATGTAAAAGGCAAAACTTCTTTATTTTAAATGTATTTGTTATACTTACACTGGGTATGTATTCACTTGAGGCAACAATTTCAAGGCTGGGCCTCAAAGCAAAATACTTGACATTGCTGAAGGTTAATCTTCAGCAGAAGACTTTGTACGTCTGGAAGTATCCATGAGGGATGAGCACCGAAATCAATTGAACAATTGAAAAAGTAGCAAGAATTGGACTATATTGGGGACATTTTGTGAATTTAGCACAGTCCCAAAAGGGGTGGTCCAAACTGCAAGAATTGCAGGACCCTTATTTAAAAATATTATTCTTCACTTAAAAAGCTTCTGGTGTGTGCTCGTGCCACTAATACGACATTGTGTACCAATATGGCAGGTGGCGCACATCCGGCTGTAAGTGTGCGCACGTTTCCTGCCTGCTGCATTGGGGAGCTAGGAGGCTGCTCATGCAGCAGAATATCGAGGCCCATATGTTTCAGTGTCTGTGTAGAAGGGCACTGTCCAGATCTTTCAGTACATGTGTACAAGGGCAGTGTCCCAATGTTTCAGTATATGTGTACAAGGGCAGTGTCCCAATGTTTCAGTGTATGTGTACAAGGGCAGTGTCCCAATGTTTCAGTACATGTGTACAAGGGCAGTGTCCCAATGTTTCAGAATATGTGTACAAGGGCAGTGTCCCAATGTTTCAGTATATGTGTACAAGGGCAGTGTCTCAATGTTTCAGTGTATGTGTACAAGGGCAGTGTCCCAATGTTTCAGTATATGTGTACAAGGGCAGTGTCCCAATGTTTCAGTATATGTGTACAAGGGCAGTGTCCCAATGTTTCAGTATATGTGTACAAGGGCAGTGTCCCAATGTTTCAGTATATGTGTACAAGAGCAGTGTCCCAATGTTTCAGTGTATGTGTACAAGGGCAGTGTCTCAATGTTTCAGTACATGTGTACGAGAGCAGTGTCCCAATGTTTCAGTATATGTGTACAAGAGCAGTGTCCTAATGTTTCCATGTATGTGTACAAGAGCAGTGTCCCAATGTTTCAGTGTATGTGTACAAGGGCAGTGTCTCAATGTTTCAGTACATGTGTACAAGGGCAGTGTCCCAATGTTTCAGTACATGTGTACAAGAGCAGTGTCCCAATGTTTCCATGTATGTGTACAAGGGCAGTGTCCCAATGTTTCCATGTATGTGTACAAGAGCAGTGTCCCAATGTTTCCATGTATGTGTACAAGGGCAGTGTCCCAATGTTTCAGTGTATATGTACAAGGGCAGTGTCCCAATGTTTCAGTATATGTGTACAAGGGCAGTGTCCCAATGTTTCCATGTATGTGTACAAGGGCAGTGTCCCAATGTTTCAGTACATGTGTACAAGGGCAGTGTCCCAATGTTTCAGTATATGTGTACAAGGGCAGTGTCCCAATGTTTCAGTGTATCTGTACAAGGGCAGTGTCCCAATGTTTCAGTATATGTGTACAAGGGCAGTGTCCCAATGTTTCAGTATATGTGTACAAGGGCAGTGTCCCAATATTTCAGTACATGTGTACAAGGGCACTGTCCCAATGTTTCAGTGTATGTGTACAAGGGCAGTGTCCCAATGTTTCAGTATATGTGTACAAGGGCAGTGTCCCAATGTTTCAGTGTATGTGTACAAGGGCAGTGTCCCAATGTTTCAGTATATGTGTACAAGGGCAGTGTCCCAATATTTCAGTACATGTGTACAAGGGCAGTGTCCCAATGTTTCAGTGTATGTGTACAAGAGCAGTGTCCCAATGTTTCCATGTATGTGTACAAGGGCAGTGTCCCAATGTTTCCATGTATGTGTACAAGAGCAGTGTCCCAATGTTTCCATGTATGTGTACAAGGGCAGTGTCCCAATGTTTCAGTGTATGTGTACAAGGGCAGTGTCCCAATGTTTCAGTATATGTGTACAAGGGCAGTGTACCAATGTTTCCATGTATGTGTACAAGGGCAGTGTCCCAATGTTTCAGTGTATGTGTACAAGGGCAGTGTCCCAATGTTTCAGTACATGTGTACAAGGGCAGTGTCCCAATGTTTCAGTACATGTGTACAAGGGCAGTGTCCCAATGTTTCAGTATATGTGTACAAGGGCAGTGTCCCAATGTTTCAGTATATGTGTACAAGGGCAGTGTCCCAATGTTTCAGTGTATGTGTACAAGGGCAGTGTCCCAATATTTCAGTACATGTGTACAAGGGCAGTGTCCCAATGTTTCAGTGTATGTGTACAAGGGCAGTGTCCCAATGTTTCAGTATATGTGTACAAGGGCAGTGTCCCAATGTTTCAGTATATGTGTACAAGGGCAGTGTCCCAATATTTCAGTACATGTGTACAAGGGCACTGTCCCAATGTTTCAGTGTATGTGTACAAGGGCAGTGTCCCAATATTTCAGTACATGTGTACAAGGGCAGTGTCCCAATGTTTCAGTGTATGTGTACAAGAGCAGTGTCCCAATGTTTCCATGTATGTGTACAAGGGCAGTGTCCCAATGTTTCCATGTATGTGTACAAGAGCAGTGTCCCAATGTTTCCATGTATGTGTACAAGGGCAGTGTCCCAATGTTTCAGTGTATGTGTACAAGGGCAGTGTCCCAATGTTTCAGTATATGTGTACAAGGGCAGTGTCCCAATGTTTCCATGTATGTGTACAAGGGCAGTGTCCCAATGTTTCAGTGTATGTGTACAAGGGCAGTGTCCCAATGTTTCAGTACATGTGTACAAGGGCAGTGTCCCAATGTTTCAGTACATGTGTACAAGGGCAGTGTCCCAATGTTTCAGTATATGTGTACAAGGGCAGTGTCCCAATGTTTCAGTATATGTGTACAAGGGCAGTGTCCCAATGTTTCAGTGTATGTGTACAAGGGCAGTGTCCCAATATTTCAGTACATGTGTACAAGGGCAGTGTCCCAATGTTTCAGTGTATGTGTACAAGGGCAGTGTCCCAATGTTTCAGTATATGTGTACAAGGGCAGTGTCCCAATGTTTCAGTATATGTGTACAAGGGCAGTGTCCCAATGTTTCAGTGTATGTGTACAAGGGCAGTGTCCCAATTTTTCAGTACATGTGTACAAGGGCAGTGTTCCAATGTCTCAGTAAATGTGTACAATGGCACTGTCAGATGTTTTTTATTATTCGTTTATGGGATGTGAGCGTCACTGGCAAGGCCAGCATTTATTGCCCATCCCTAATTGCCCTTGAGAAGGTAGTGGTGAGCCGCCTTCTTGAACCGCTGCAGTCCGTGTGGTGAAGGTACTCCCACAGTGCTGATAGAGACGGAGTTCCAGGATTTTGAGCCAGCGACGATGAAGGATTGGTGATATACTTCTAAGTCAGGATGGTGTGTGACATGGAGGAGAACTTGGAGGTGGTGGTGTTCCCATGCGCCTGCTGCCCTTGTCCTTCTAGGTGGAAGAGGTCGCGGGTTTGGGAGGTGCTGCCGAAGAAGCCTTGGCGAGTTGCTGCAGTGCATCTTGTAGATGGTACTCACTGCAGCCACGGTATGCTGATGGTGGAGGGAGTGAATGTTTAAGGTGGTGGATGGGGTTCCAATCAAGCGGGCTGCTTTGTTCTGGATGGTGTCGAGCTTCTTGAGAGTTGTTGGAGCTGCACTCATCCAGGCAAGTGGAGAGTATTCCATCACACTCCTTACTTGTGCCTTGTAGATGGTGGAAAGGCTTTGGGGAGTCAAGAGATGAGACACTCGTCGCAGAATACCAGAATAGTTTGTGGAATGTGGAAGATTTGAGGCCAACCAGGAGAACACACACCTATCAGTTGCCACACATCCTTGGAGACTGACCTGAGAGCTTGCTCATAGAAACCTCAAACATCTTTCTTTTCAGGTGTGTGCTCATGAGTTATCAGTCCAATGACTCTGAAGCCATGGGCAGTCTTATCCTCAGTCTCCACTGGGAAGGTGACATATCTTCATGTACTTCTCACTCCTCTGGCTCCCCTCGTGCTCTCTGAATCCCGCGGTGTCACATTCTCAACAATACTACCTAATTCCGCCCGGGGAAAGTATCTGATCTGATGTCTGGGACTGCAAGTGATGCAATAAGTGACATGGAGGGGAGTTGGTTCAGAAGAACATGGGACAGGATCATGCTCCAGGGACCTATGGCCTGTTCCTCATCATCATCATAGTAAAAGAAGCAGCAATTTATTTCCTACTGCTCCTCCTCATCATCATCTTCCTCCTCCTCCTCATCATGTGCGCCTCCTTTGTTGTGGTGGATCTGCAAAAAATGAGTGTACAAGTTAAGAAGGGTTGAATATTGCTCCTTGGGATTAAGGGCACAGAGAAGGGGATGGAAGTTTGTGGCTGTTTGGTTCATCATAGCGATGCCATGACAATAGTGTAGGTGGCAGCAATATGCCTTTGACCTCATGGCAAGAGCAGAGTGACTCCCCACGGGCTCCATGGCCTTGTCCTTGTGGGCCGTAAGGTGCTTCAGGTTGGGGATATCCTTTCCGGTGGCCTGTCTCTTGTGGGCATTGGGCACAATTTTGTCCTGCCACAAGAATGAGTAAATTAAGTGAAGGCTAACAATTGAGGAGTGTGTGTCAAGCGGCATGGGACAACTGAAGTAAAAGATGCGGTGTATCACTCTGTTAAAGTGGAGGAAGGGGTTTTAGGGTTGTGCATACAAGTAATTGATGTTAGGTGAGATGAGTAGCCACACTGTATGATGCAGAGGGCATTGTGAAGGGTTAGTTTACAGTTGTTACTTTTAGAGGGTGAAGAGTGTGCTGGTGCCCAGGGTGCCCGAGGAAGAAAAGGTGAGATGTGCTACCTTGCCTGCCCTGGTCAGGTCATTGAACTTCTTGCGGCACTGGCCTGCAGTCCTGGGGGAGAAAGTTGGCTCTCTGTGCCATTGCTGCCTCGCTCCATGGGGAACGAGTGACTGTTGCTCCATGGCGGAGAACTTGTGGTATCTTCTTCTCCGCGTCCGTGCCACACTCTGCTCCCTCGTTTGTCTGCCTGCGCCAGCTGCTGCTGTGTTTAACATTCCTTGAAAGTGGCATAAAACAGCAACGAGATGTGCACTCAAGCAGACTGACAGTCAACAGTGTGGGGCCAAGCACTGCTCCTTACTGACCTGCTGTTCTCCCCTGCCCTGCTCCTGTAATCTTCAGGCAGAACTGGCTTTTTAAAGGCCACACTCGAATTTTCATTGCGCCCCGGCACAACACTCCCGTTTTACACCAATCACTGCTCCAATGGATAAGCAAATGAGCTGAATAGTGAAATTCCCACAGTAACGCTGCGGTTACATTACTGGACGAGTAATCCAGAATAGAACGGGAGTTAAAACCCCCCACCCTGAATTCAGTTTCAAAAAGTTTGGATTTAAAAGCTGGTTCACGAAGATGTTGGATCGTCTGAAAAGCCCAATTGGTTCACTAATGTCCTTTCGGGAAGGAAACATGCCGTCCTTACCCATTCTGGCCAATATGATTCCAGACCCACACCAATGAGGTTGAGTCTTAACGACCTCTGAAGTGGCCTAGCAAACTACTTGGTTCTAGGGATGGGCAATAAAATGATGTCCATCATTGAACGAATAGAAACAAAACCTCTCCAGGCCATCGATGGGCGTAACTCTTTTTCCATTGGTGTAACAGCGGTGCCACTCACTCGCTGGAAGTTTGGAGCACCACTATCGACCGGGTACATGCAATGTAACTGGCTCATTAAAATCAACAGAGGAGGTCCAAGCTATCTGTTTATCGTCATGTGTGTGCGTTTCATTTCCAGCCATCTTTCATGTCTCATCCGTGTGAAACAAACCCTATCATGTGATGAAAAATTCTGTTGTCCCAATGGTTTGAAATAGGCGATTCTCTCACTGTAGATGGGTGATTCCTTCAAAGGGATCAATCATGGTGGCAGACTGGGTACTTGGTGCAGAAGTCATATTACAATAATAAAAAATAAATCAAACCCAACTTAATGAATTAGTGCAAAAAAGGCACAGATGCAGATAATGCAAGCTTTTGAATAAGTTAACTTAAAATATTGTTTAAGGTCGTTGACAATAAAATAGACTGACAGGACTCTGAGTCTCATAACTGCTCATTCCCATTCTTGTTCGATAAGCCCAATGTTAGAATGATAGAATCATATGTCCTTTTAGCTTTCCCTTAAACTTAGGCTCCAGAACTATTTTCAGCCTCGACGGGGAACGGAAAACTGATGCTCGCAAAGTGGCCGCCCGTTAAGCCCCGCCTGATTTTCCTTTCCATCAAAGTCAGTTTTCTACCATTCACCGTCGACATTGTCAACGACTCTTTTTATGAAACTTTAAGTGCAGCATTGCTGCAGAACGATAAATATTGCTGATTTTGGCCTCTTCATTGAAAGAAAGGAAGACTTGCATTTCTATAGCGCCTTTCACGACCTCAGGACGTCACAAGTGCTTTACAGCCAATGAAGTACTTTTGAAGTGTAGTCACTGTTGCAATGTAGGAAACGCGGCAGCCAATTTGCGCACAGCAAGCTCCCACAAACAGCAATGTGGTAATTACATAGGATATACAGCACAGAAACAGGCCATTCGGCCCAACCAGTCCATGCCGGCGTTTATGCTCCACTCCAGCCTCCTCCAGTCTTTCCTCATCTAACATTAGCATAACTCTCTATTCCTTTCTCCCTCATATGCTTATCTAGCCTCCCCTTAAATGTATCTATACTATTCGCTTCAACCACTCCCTGTGGTAGCGAGTTCCACATTCTCACCATAATGACCAGATCATCTATTTTTTTAGTGATGTTGACTAAGGGATAAATATTGGCCAGGACACCGGGGAGAACCCCCCTGCTCTTTTTCAAAATAGTGCCATGGGATTTTTTACATCCACCTGAGAGAGCAGACGGGGCCTCGGTTTAACGTCTCCTCGAAAAGACGGATAGGAGCTCCAGACTAGACACTCCAGTCCTTTGCCTGAATCATTGGCTATTTTTCCTTTGTTTTCTCAATAATATATTATCGATAGCTGGTTCCCCGAAGGCCAATAGGTTTCATATACCAGCTCCAAATCAATCTTTATCCTCTCTGTGGTTTTAGATTAATACATACAAGGCAGTCCCGACTCTCCTCTTCATTTAACAGCCAACTTAGTTTGTCAAACTACACCTTTCATCTCAGGAAACTAATTTTGAGCGACACTTCAACAACAACAAACTTGCATTCATATAACGCCTTTAACACAGTAAAATGTTCCAAGGCACTTCACAGGAGTGTTATCAAAAAATTATTGACACTGAGCGATATAAAGAGCTATTAGGACAGGTGACCAAAAGCTTGGTTAAAGAGTTAGTTGTTAAGGAGCGTCTTAAATGGAGGAGAGAGAGGTGGAGAGGCGGAGAGGTTTAGGGAGAGAGGTAGAGGGGCGGAGAGGTTTAGGGAGAGAGGTTTAGGGAGAGAGGTAGAGAGGTGGAGAGGTTTAGGGAGAGAGGGAGAGGGGCGGAGAGGTTTAGGGAGAGAGGTTTAGGGAGAGAGGTAGAGAGGTGGAGAGGTTTAGGGAGAGAGGTTTAGGGAGAGAGGGAGAGGTGCGGAGAGGTTTAGGGAGAGAGGTTTAGGGAGAGAGGGAGAGGGGCGGAGAGGTTTAGGGAGAGAGGGAGAGAGGCGGAGAGGTTTAGGGAGAGAGGGAGAGAGGCGGAGAGGTTTAGGGAGAGAGGGAGAGAGGCGGAGAGGTTTAGGGAGAGAGGGAGAGAGGTTTAGGGAGAGAGGGAGAGAGGCGGAGAGGTTTAGGGAGAGAGGCGGAGAGGCGGAGAGGCTTAGGGAGAGAGGTTTAGGGAGAGAGGGAGAGAGGCGGAGAGGTTTAGGGAGAGAGGCGGAGAGGTTTAGGGAGAGAGGCGGAGAGGTTTAGGGAGAGAGGTTTAGGGAGAGAGGCGGAGAGGTTCAGGGAGAGAGGTGGAGAGGTTCAGGGAGAGAGGTGGAGAGGTTTAGGGAGAGAGGTTTAGGGAAAGAGGTAGGGGGGGCGGAGAGGTTTAGGGAGAGAGGTTTAGGGGCGGAGAGGTTTAGGGAGAGAGGTAGGGGGGTGGAGAAGTTTAGGGAGGGAATTCCCGAGCTTAGGGCCCAGGCAGCTGAAGGCACAGCTGCCAAATAAAATCTCACATGAACATTTGATTGCGGGATAAAACAGCAAATATTCACCTTGGAATTTGTCCTACTATTGATTATATTTTTTCCATTGGGGAACTCAAATAATAATGCATTTTATACTGTTTTAAATTTGATGCATGTTGAACATTGATTAACCCCAACTTATATGTACTTAGTTTTATTTATTGAGTTTATCACTAATCATGCTCTATTTTGCATATATTCTACCCCCTCATACATATTCATACCTATGCTAATTTAAACATCTTTACCTGAATAATCAGGTCAACGAAAAGCAGCTGCACAGCACTCGTTTGGGGAGAGTTTTCTTTTGTGGTTTAGTATCTTTAATAAACATTAGTCTGTCTGCAAGCTGCAGCAAGGCTACTAATTCATTCATGGGAACAGATGCAAAGTGATTTCTTTATTTTTTTAATTTATGAACACTCCTTTGATAACTGAGTGAGTTAATCGGGTGAGTAGCCGGGCCAGCCAGACCCCAAGGTTTGAGCTAACTGATCTCAGCCAAAGGGGTGGTCCAGAAAGAAATTGCATTTATATAGCGCCATTCACAACGTCCCAAAGCACTTTGCAGCCAATGAAGTACTTTTGAAGTGTAGCCACTGTTGTAATGTAGGAAACATGGCAGCCATTCTGCAAACAGCAAGGTTCCACAAACAGCAATGGGATAGTGAGCAGATAATCTGTTTTAGTGATGTTGATTGAGGGTTAAGTATTGGCCAGGACACCGGGGAGAACTCCCCTGCTCTTCTTCGAAATAGTGGCCATGGGATCTTTTACATCCACCTGAGAGAGCAGATGGGGCCTCGGTTTAACGTCTCATCCGAAAGACGGCACCTCCGACAGTGCAGCACTCCCTCAGTACTGCATCTCTCTCTCTCTCTCTCTCTCTCTCTCATTTTGCATCCAGGTCCACTCACAGCAAGGCAAGTCCTCTCTCACCAACAGCCAGGCAGTCTCTGAGACCAGGCAGTCAGTCTCTGACCTGCAATGCAGCAGCAATGATGACATCATCAGAGGTGACTTTCAGACTGAAACCACTAATTGGTTCATGGGTTCCCACATGCTGGAACTCAATTGCCCAATTAAGTGAAAATTGCATCATTCATCCACATTAATCTGGAGTCGGGGGGGGGGGAACACGAAATGCGGATGACACGACCTCAACCCGACCCCAAGACAAAATCCAGCCCAGATGAACCCACAAACTTCTGATCCAGAGGCGAGAGTGCTACTAACTGAGCCACAGCTGTAGAACGAGGTTCGGTGCCTGTGGGTTAGGTTCCCGCTTCGCTTCACATACTGTACAGCGACTCCCCCTGCTGGAAGTGCACGTGTACAGATGGCAAACTGGAGCGGGGGTCAGATGTGATGCCCTTTGTGACCAAACAGCTTGCCAACCCTCACTACCTAAGCTCACCTATGAACAAACTAGGTACCGAAGGTAGGAGAAGAACCTGAAACCCAGCAAAGAGTTAATGTCTTTAGGAAAGGCCGGGGAGAAAATTAGCAAGAGAGAATAAGCTCGGCGAGATCGAATAGTTAAAATATGCTTTTAATAAAGGCTGTGCCGTATATCCTTCATATTGTAACAGTAAAGGCCCATTCATTTTGTTGCAGAAAAACAAAAATGGCCTCTCAAGCTTTGAAGCATGGCGGAATATGGCTGGCAGCCAAATGGTTTCTAAGAGCGACGGGAAACGTCAAACTTGACTTTGTAGTTTAAGAATAACATACTGTCTCGTAATAATTAGTTCTGTTCCGTCAGCCCCAAGAAGCTTATAGCGATGCATTTCTCAACAGGGAAAATGAACCCAGTGCCTTATGGATGCAACCCATTCCTTCAAGGTAGGCTTTGGTCGATCATACAATGCAAGAATCTGGTTTTAGTAAAGCACTGGAGTGTTTATTGCTTCCTGTATTCCCTGCCAAAATAAACATAACTCAAAAGCATGAATCCAAAAGGTACTGTTTATGGGTGACTTTACAAGGATCTCCACAATGCAGTGATATTGCAACCTGCGTGTGCAATGATTGAGTGGCTTTAATGATTAATTAACTGGTAACTCGCAATCGGTGAACTATCATGGAATTGTCAAAACAACATCTGTCCAAAGCCTGACGTTTATCTTTTTTTTAATTACTATCAGCCAGCAATGTGTATCTCTTTCTTCCGTTTGGAATGACTGCATCAACACATCTCGCAACAGGCTGGTAGGATATGAAGCCACAAGAGTGATTCCGGGAATGCTGGGCTCATCACGCCTCTTGTTCACCTCCTCCACCATGGCTGCAGCATGTTCGAGCTACAGACAGATAGCGGTCAGCCGTGACTCAGTGGGTCGCACTCTCACCTTCAGAGTCAGAAGGCTGTGGGTTCAAGTCCCACTCCAAAGACTTGAGCACAAAATCTAGGCTGACACTCCCAGTTTAGTACTGAGGGAGCGCTGCACTGTCGGAGGTGCCGTCTTTTGGATGAGACGTTAACCGTGGCCCCGTCTGCCCTCCCAAGTGGATGTAAAAGATTCCATGGCACTATTTCGAAGAAGAGCAGGGGAGTTCTCCCCTGGTGTCCTGTCCAATATTTATCCCTCAACTAACATCACTAAAAACAGATTATCTGGTCATTATCTCATTGCTGATTGTGGAACCGTGTGTGTGAATTGGCTGCCACGTTTCATATAGTGACTACACTGCAAAAGCATTTCATTGGTAGTAAAAGCGCTTTGGGACATCCTGAGGTCATGAAAGGTGCTATAGAAATGCAAGTTCTTTCCTTTTCTTTAGATGCACTACAAAAAGTCACCAAACATGTTTCAATAAGCGCCTCCCAGCCCCGCGACCTGTAACACTGAGAAAGACAAGATGAGCAATGTACACCATCACCTCCAAGTTACCTCCAAGTCACACACCATCCTGACTTGGACATCCATTGCCTTCCCTTCAAAGTCACTGGGCCAAAGTCCTGGGATTCCCTACCTGACACCATCATGGGTGGACCATCACCATAGGGGCAGCAGCGGCTCTAGTTGACGGCCCTTCACCACCTTCTCAGGAGACGCAGGGATGGACAATAAATGTGGCCCTGTCAGCATCGCCAGCATCCCATGAATAAGAAGAAAATCAAACATTGGGTAAAGCATCAGTGGTGAACACTCTGAGCCCAGCAAATTCAGCTAATTTGCAGGTTCTCCTGCGAATTGAACTCTCACGCCAACTGAATTCCACCCTCTCAACACCTTGCAAGTTGAGGGGTATAGAGACCACAATCTTACCTGGATCACCTTGGTGAGGCACAGGAGGCTCTGTCGTGCTCCACAGAGAAACTGGTTACAGAATGGGGTAGGCCAAAGCCTGGATCTGGAGTTGTCTCGCTGGGCTCTGTGCTGCAGATGATGAGTGGTTAGAGAAGACCTAACTAAAGGGAGGTAAAACAAATTAAAATGTGACATTACTTTTAGAGGATAGATTTTGTGAATTAGCTTTCTTTGAACATTAGAATCATAGTGATGCAGCACAGAAGGAGGCCATTTGGCCCTTCATGCCTGTGCCAGCTCTTTGAAAGGCCTATCCAATTAGTCCCATTCCCCCTACCCTTTCCCCATAGCCCTGCAAATGCTTCTCCTTCAAGTTTTCAAAAAATCAAATTCCCTTCTGAAAGTAATTATGGAGTCTGCTTTCACCACCCTTTCAGGCAGCGCATTCCTTGGCTTAGTGACAGGAGGCAGAGGGTGATGGTCGAAGGTTGTTTTTGTGACTGGAAGCCTGTGTCCAGTGGTGTACTGCAGGGATCGGTGCTGGGTCCCTTGCTGTTTGTAGTGTACATTAATGATTTAGATATGAATGTAGGAGGTATGATCAGTAAGTTCGCAGATGACACGAAAATTGGTGGAGTGGTAAATAGCGAGGAGGGAAGCGTCAGGCTACAGAACGATATAGACGGGTTGGTTAGATGGGCAGAACAGTGGCAAATGGAATTTAACCCTGAAAAGTGTGAGGTGATGCATTTTGGGAGGACAAACAAGGCAAGGGAATACACAATGAATGGTAGGACCCTAGGAAGGACAGAGGATCAGAGGGACCATGGTGTGCATGTACATAGATCCCTGAAGGCAGCAGGACAGGTAGATAAGGTGGTTCAAAAGGCATATGGGATACTTGCCTTCATTAGCCGAGGCATAGAATATAAGAGCAGGGAGGTTATGATGGAGCTGTACAAAACGTTAGTTAGGCCACAGCTGGAATACTGCGTGCAGTTCTGGTCGCCACACTATAGGAAGGATGTGATTGCATTGGAGAGGGTGCAGAGGAGATTCACCAGGATGTTACCTGGGCTGGAGCGCTTCAGCTATGAAGAGAGACTGGACAGGCTGGGGTTGTTTTCCTTAGAGCAGAGAAGGCTGAGGGGGGACCTGATTGAAGTGTACAAAATTATATGGAGCATAGATAGGGTAGATAGAAAGGAACTTTTCCCCTTAGTAGAGGGGTCAGTAACCAGGGGGCATAGTTTCAAGGTAAGGGGCAGGAGGTTTAGAGGGGATTTGAGGAAAAACTTTTTCACCCAGAGGGTGGTTGGAATCTGGAACTCACTGCCTGAAAGGGTGATAGAGGCAGGAACCCTCAACATTCAAGAAGCATTTAGATGAGCACTTGAAACACCATAGCATACAAGGCTACGGACCGAGTGCTGGAAAATGGGATTAGAATAGACAGGGCTTGATGGCCGGCGCGGACACGATGGGCCGAAGGGCCTCTTTCTGTGCTGTATAAATCTATGACTCTATTATGACTCTATTCCAGATCATAACAACTCGCTGTGGAAAAAAAAAAATTCTCCTCATCTCGCCTCTGGTTCTTTTCCCAATCACCTTAAAACTTGTGTCCTCTGGTTACCAATCCACCTGCCAGAGGAACCAGGTTCTCCTCATTTACTCTATCAAAACCCTTCATGATTTTGAACACCTCTGTTAAATCTCCCTTTAATCCCAGCTTCTCTAGCAGTGCTTATTGAGAATTCAGGTGCAGAGGCTAGCACAGCCTGTATCATTTTCCGTTCAACCGTACAAGCATACAATTATAAAGCACTGAAGGAGGCCGTTTGGCCCATTGCCTCTGTGCTCGTGCTGTGAAGTGCTAATCCATTGTAACGAATAGAAAATCCTGCAAGGTGCACTGACGCCTAAATTCCCAATGTCTGTCCTCATGTTTGTGTTTATGTTGCCGTATCCAGGATGAGAAAAGGTCATCAGGGTCCATAAATGTTTTCCCCCCACCCCCCACATCCTTCAGTTGCTTTCATGCCCCTGCACTAACCATCCCTTCTCACATCTCCTGGGAGAAGAAAAAAATCACAGCTCTGTAGCCAATCCAGCGGCCCGCTGCTAAAAATTCCTCTCTGACCCCACAACCCTTCACCACGCGGACTGCAGCGCTTCAAGAAGGCGGCTCACCACCACCACCTTACTTAAGGGCAACTAGGGATGGGCAATAAATGCTGGCCTTGCCAGAGACGCCCACATCCCATGAATGAATAAATAAAAAATTACCCTAGGAGGCCCCAAGATCTACTCATTATTTCCAGAATAATTTACTCTTACTTGCCATTTACCGTGATCTCCTCATTTTTTTTCCTCCCCGGGGTTCTGTATAACACCCACTTGAAGGACTGTAAAGAATGAGTCTTCATGGCCCCCTCCAGTATCCTGCCCACAAGTCAATCGCCCTCTGGGGAAAGTAAATCTTCCGGACGTCCCACTTCACCCCTTTCCTTCCTTAGCTTGTATGGGTGAACGTTAGTTCCATCAATAATGGTGTTCCAGTGTCAGTCATGATTTTCACCAGTACCATCATCAACTTACATTTATATATAGCGTTAACACTGCCGTTGTAAGATACTCTCGACGTTTCTGCTACAAGTCACGTGAAATACCCCCTGAAAGGTTTGACTACTAATTGCAGATCTCACGTATTTACTGCTAAATGTGAATCTGTTGTAATTTAAACAGTAGGGAGTTATTAATATTCACTCTGGTGCAACCCGAGAAGAATGCTAGGATATTTAAAGCCATGCATGATATTTTTAATCCACCAATTGCAATTAATTCGTGTTACAAGGTTGATTTTTAAGGGACAATAAGAATTTGACATTGATGGAAATTGTACTCTTGTATAATTTTTTTTAAACAAACAAATTACTTGGCACCAGACAGGCCACCTTGTGCCTGCATACATTAAAGAAATGAGGACCCAAAGGGAAAAAGCAGCACATCCTGACACAGAGTGCTGGACACAGGGTCACCTTGGAGAGCAGTCTTTTGTTGTTTTAAACAGAAAATACACTCTGAAGTGGTAAGCTGTTTTTCAGCATCAAGGGTAAAGGAGCTGGACACATAATATAAAAACCGATAATGACAGAAAATGCTGAAAATATACAACAGGCCCTGAAAAGAGGCATGACCGGTTCACCTTTTGGATGTGAACACTGCCTCAGGAAGAAAGACTTGCATTTATATAGCGCCTTTCACGATCCAAAGCGCTTTACAGCCAATGAAGTACTTTTGAAGTGTAGTCACTGCTGCAATGTAGAAAACGCAGCAGCCAATTTGCGCACAGCAAGCTCCCACAAACAGCAATGTGATGACGACTAGATAATCTTCTTTTTTTTGTGCAGTTGATTGAGGGAGAAATATTGACCAGGACACTGCTTTTGTTTGAAATAGTGCCTTGGGATCTTTTACATCCACCTGAGAGAGCAGATGGGACCTTGGTTTAATGTCTCATCCAAAAGAAGGCACCTTCCTCAGTACTGCACTGGAGTGTCAGCCTAGACTTTTGTGCTCGAGTCTCTGGAATGGGACTCTGAACCCGCAGCCTTCTTGACTCGGAGGTGAGAGAGTGCTACCAGCCAAACCTCAGCTGACACACATCAGACCTGGAAACTGGGAGATAAATGGACCACTATCGTACTCAACGCCTGCCTCTTTGTGATAGAGTCAATAGAACCAAAAGCAGTTTTCAGTACAGAAAGAGGCCATTCGGCCCATTGTGTCTGGACCGGCTCTTTGCTAGAACAATCCAAAACTAATCCCACTGCCCTCCTCTCTCCCCATTGCCCTGCATCTTCCTCTGCTTCAAATATCAATTTGCTCTTCGCTTATAAAAGGTACAAAGGCCTCTGCCTCAACTACTCCCTGTGGCAACGCCATCCCATCCTCCGTGTAAAGAAATACCTCCTAACCTCGCTCCTCAAATCCATAAATACCTTCAAATTAGAATAAGATAGTTGCTTGAAAAAGGGGACAATTAAAGGGTATGGAGGGTGGACAGGAGAGTGGGATTGGAAGAGGTTGCACAGGTGGAGAAAAGCACCAGTATAGACTTGATGGGCTAAATGGCCTGGTTTTGCACTGCTCCTGTCCTGCCTCGCTACCTCTCTCTCCTCCTTTAAGAGCGCCTTAAAACCTACCTCTTTGACCAAGCTTTTGGTCACCTGCCCTAATTTATCCTTATGTGGATCAGTGTCAATTTTTTTGTCTTAAAATATGCCTGTGCAGCGCCTTGGGACGTTTTACTACGTTAAAGGTGCTATATAAATACAAGTTGTTGTTGTTGGTGGTGCTTTCTATAATTTTATCTGTGCTCTTGTTCCCTCCTTTTTGAATTTGGTCAGTCCTACAAAGATTTGTTAAATTCTCCCCAGCTGGAACACAAAAATGTCCTGGGGTTTAATATCTGGGGGGCTTCTCCCAATCTCCCAGCACTACTTAGGAACATGGGAATTACTAGCTGAAAAAGACCACGGTCCATCTATTTCGCCTTCTACCATCCTGGCAGTCGCATGATGCAATGATAATGGGAGTTGTTGACTTGACATAACAAATCAATCTCTGTCAATGAGTCCACAATAGACCCAGACATGAAGTGAGGAAAACCCCCAGTGGTGGAGAGCTTTGGGAACCATGGGTCCAAAGTCACCTTTTTCCTTCCAAGCACGCTACACTTACCACACGTCATGTCTCAAATTACTCATATACTGTAATCCAAAATGTTATTTTCTGAAAGAAATCTAACTAGTTTGCATTTGAATGAATCAATGTTAACTGTTTCCACTGGAGCCTGTACCATTGATTGACCACTCGCCCACTGAAATAATGTTTCCGCAGATTGGTTTTGAATTTACCCCCTTCAAGCTCAGGCCGTGTCCTCTGTTTCAACTGCTCTGGACACGGTGAAACAGCTTGTCATGGTCTACGTTATCTAGTCCCTTTAGAATCCAAAAAACACCCAACAAATCACCTCTCAACCTTCACTTCTCCAGTGAGAACATGTCCAACTTCGGTGGGAGATTGGCAGAAACTCCGGCACAACAGTGTAAGCAGAAAAGAAAGAAAGAAAGACTTACATTTATATAGCAGCTTTCAGGAACTCAGGACGTCCCAAAGTGCTTTACAGCCAATGAAGTACTTTTGAAATGTAGTCACTGTTGTGATGTGGGAAACGCAGCAGCCAATCTGCACACAGCAAGATCCCACAAACAGCAATGAGATAATGACCAGAAAATCTGTTTTTCGTGATGTTGATTGAGGGATAAATATTGGCCAGGACCCCAGGGAGAATTCCCCTGTTGTTCTATGAAATAGTACCAGGGATCTTTTACATCCACCTAAGAGGTCAGATGGGGCCTCAGTTTAATTTTTAAAAATTCATTCATGGGGTTTGGGCGTCGCTGGCAAGGCCAGCATTTATTACCCGTTCCCAGTTGCCGTTGAGAAGGTGGTGGTGAGCTGCCTTCTTGAACCGCTGCAGTCCGTGTGGTGAGGATACTCCGACAGTGCTGTTAGGGAGGGAGTTCCAGGATTTTGACCCAGCAATGATGAAGGAACTGCGATATATTTCCAAGTCGGGATGGTGTGTGACTTGGAGGGGAACTTGGAGGTGGTGGTGTTCCCATGCGACTGCTGTCCTTGTCCTTCTAGGTGGTAGAGGTCGCGGGTTTGGGAGGTGCTGTCGATGAAGCCTTGGTGAGTTGCTGCAGCGCATCTTGTAGATGGTACACACTGCAGCCACGGTACGCCGGTGGTGGAGGGAGTGAATGTTTAAGGTGGCAATCAAATGGACTGCTTTGTCCTGGATGGTGTCGAGCTTCTTGAGTGTTGTTGGAGCTGCACTCATCCAGGCAAGTGGAGAGTATTCCATCACACTCCTTACTTGTGCCTTGTAGATGGTGGAAAGGCTTCGGGGAGTCAGAAGGTGAGACACTCACCGCAGAATACCTAGCCTCTGAAATGCTCTTGTTACCACAGTATTTATGTGGCTTGTCCAGTTAAGTTTCTGGTCAATGGTGACCCCCCCCAGGATGTTGATGGTGGAGGATTCGGCGATGGATATGCCGTTGAATGTCAAGGGGCAGTGGTTAGACTCTCGCTTCTGGAGATCTTCTTCTTCTTAGGCAGTCCCTCGGAACCGAGGATGACTTATAAAGGGTGGAAGATGCCTGTGCGTGAATTCTTTTAACGTGGGGTGGCCATTGCACACCAGCTACCACATGGGCTTGACAGAGCAAGGTCTTGGTCCAATGGCAAGGGGATCCAAGACAATTGGAGACCAGGCTCTGCTACATCGACCTTTGTTGGAGATAGTCATTGCCTGGCACTTGTGTGGCGCAAATGTTACCTGCCACTTATCAGCCCAAACCTGAATCTTATGTTTTTTGAGGTTGTAACTAACAGAATAGATAAGGCGGAACCAGTGGATGTGGTGTATTTGGATTTTCAGAAGGCATTCGATAAGGTGCCACACAAGAGGTTATTAAACAAAATTAGGGCTCCTTGGATTGGGGGTAATATACTAGCATGGATTGGGGGTAAGTTAATGGACAGAAAACAGAGAGTAGAAATAAACGGGTCATTTTCGGGTTGGCAGGCTGTAACTAGTGGGGAACCACAAGGATCAGTGCTTGGGCCTCAGCTATTCACAATCTATATCAATGATTTGGATGAGGGGACCAAATGTAATATATCCAAGTTTGCTGATGATACAAAACTGGGTGGGAATGTAAGTTGTGAGAATGAGGCAAGGAGGCTTCAAGGGGATATAGACAGGCTAAGTGAGTGGGCAAGAACATGGCAAATGGAATATAATGTGGAGAAATGTGAAGTTATCCACTTTGGTAGGAAAAATAGAAAAGCAGAGTATTTTTTAAATGGTGAGAGATTGGGAAATGTTGGTGTTCAGAGGGACCTGGGTGTCCTTGTACACGAATCACGAAAGTTAACATGCAGGTACAGCAAGCAATTAGGAAAGCAAATGGTATGTCGGCCTTTATTACAAGAGGATTTGAGTATAAGAGTAAAGACGTCTTACTGCAATTGTATAGAGCCCTGTTGAGACCACACCTGGAGTATTGTGTACAGTTTTGGTCTCCTTACTTAAGGAAGGATATACTTGCCATAGAGGGAGTGCAACGAAGGTTCACCAGACTGGTTCCTGGGATGGGGGGATTGTCCTATGAGGAGAGATTGAGTAGACTAGGCCTATATTCTCTAGAGTTTAGAAGAATGAGAGGTGATCTCACTGAAACATACAAAATTCTTACAGGGCTTGACAGGGTAGATGTTTCCGCCGGCTGGGGAGTCTAGAGCCAGGGGTCACAGTCTCAGAATAAGGGGTCGGCCATTTAGGACTGAGATGAGGAGAAATTTCTTCACTCAGAGGGTGGTGAATCTTTGTAATTCTCTACCCCAGAGGGCTGTGGAGGCTCAGTCGTTGAGTATATTCAAGACAGAGATCGATAGTTTTTTGTATATTAAGGGAATCAAGGGATATGGAGATAGTTCAGGAAAGTGGAGATGAGGTAGAAGATCAGCCATGATCTTATTGAATGGCGGAGCAGGCTCGAAGGGACAAATGGCCGACTCCTGCTCCTATTTCTTATGTTCTTAACCGTCTCATCCGAAAGAAGGCACCTCCGTCAGTGCAGCACCCCATCAGTACTGAGCTGGAGTGTCAGCCTAGATTTTGTGCTCAGGTCTCTGGAGTGGGATTTGAACCCACAACCTTCTAACTCAGAAAAGAAAGAAAGACTTACATTGATATAGTGCCTTTCACGACGTCCCAAAGCACTTTACAACCAATAAAGTACTTTTTAATTGTAATCACTGTTTTTTAACATAGGAAATGCGGCAGCCAATTTGCGCACAACAAGCTTCAATGAACAGCAATGTGATAATGACCAGATAATCTGTTTTAGTGATGTTGATTGAGGGATAAATATTGGCCAGGACACAAGTGATGACTCCCCAGCTCTTCTTTGAAATATTGCCATGGGATCTTTTACGTTCACCTGAGAGGGCAAACGAGGCCTCGGTTTTAACATCTCATCTGAAAGATGGCACCTCCGCCAGTGCAGCACTCCCTCAGTACTGCACTAGAGTGTCAGCCTGGATTTTTGTGCTCAAGTCTCTGGAGCAGGTCTTCAAACCAACGAACTTCAGACTCCGAGGCGAAAGAGCCACCAACTGAGCCACAGCAAAAACTCTACCCCATCCTCTACGCCGATTCTGACAGACCTTTTGTCCACATGTTTCTCTTTGGGTTTTTTTTGTTTTAAATTCATGGATTTGTCCCCTCGAAGTCCCAAGTCTGCAATTGTTTTTGCTCCCCGTGGACATCTGGTGATTATTTTAGCAGACAATTTCCTGCAGGATCCCGTCGATGCATCATTGTTGTGAATCCTGTCAGACTTTCCTCTCAAAGACTCTTGTTTTGCTTTCCTTTAAAAGAAAACTCAAAGAAACATTTCTATGGTCAAAAGAAAATGCCTGCACGTCTTCAATGATTTAACTATTAACTGGGTGTTTCAGGAAATGCTGAAAATCCCTGCAGGTGTGTCGGGGACTAAAGGGGAAAGATTGGCTCATGTTTTGCGGGAAGATCTTTCACCCAACCTATCTGTATTTCCTAGATTTTCAGGTTTAGTTTCAGCTTTCCAGTTGTTTTATTATCTCCACTGTCCATTTCAACCAGATAATTAGGTGCACTGCACACACACAATGGAATAAATCCCACACTCCCGGTGGTGAGCTGCAGAGAATCGGGGCTGCAGTGTTGTAGCTATGACCTGCGGCTTTCCTGCTTGGAGCAAGGGATCATGGAATTTACCCCGATAGGCTAAACTATTCATTGAATGGAGCTGACCTTTCAGTAAACACAACAAAATGCTTGTTTTTTTACCAATGCAAACCCCACAATGTGGATGTAGTATGTACAATCAAGAGGATGCACTGTAGCCACTCACTAACGCTGAGAAGCACAAGGGCAGCAAGGTCATGGGAACACCGTCACCTCCACGTTCTCCTCCAAGCCACGCACCATCCTGACTTGGACATGTGTGACTGTTCCCTCCTCATCACTGGGATAACATCCTGGAATTCCCTACCTAACACCATCGTGGGAGCACCATCATCACAGGGACTGCAGCAGTACAAGGAGAAAGCCCACCACTAATAACTCAGCGCAAAAAGGAGTGGGCAATAAATACAGCCTTGCCAGCATCACCCATATCCAGAGACCAACTATATATTACATATAACTGGTCTGGTCTTTTCTCTTCAACTTATTTCCCTAGTCATAAGAACGGTGGCATAGTGGTTAGCACTGGTGCCTCACAGCACCAGAGACCCGGGTTCGAATCTGACCTCGGGTGACTGTCTGTGTGGAGTTTGCACATTCTCCCCGTGTCTGCGTGGGTTTCCTCCGGGTGCTCCGGTTTCCTCCCACAGTCCAAAAATGTGCGGGTTAGGTTGATTTGGCTATGATAAATTGACCCTTAGTGTTAGGGGGGGGGATTAAATATGTGGGGTTATGGGGATAGGATGGGATATGTGTACTGTGGGGATTAAAGCAGGGACAGGGTACTGGATTTGAATGATCAGCCATGATCGTATTGAATGGTGGAGCAGGCTCGACGGGCCGAATGGCCTACTCCTGCTCCTAGATTCTATGTTTCTATGTTTCTAACATAGGAAGTAGGAGTAGGGGTAGGTCATACGGCCCCTCGAGCCTGTTCCGCCATTCAATAAGATCATGGCTGATCTTCGACCACAACTCCATTTCCCTACCCGAGTCTCATATCCCTTGATTCCGCTAGAGTCCAAAAATCTATCTCTCTTTGTCTTGAATATACTCAACGACTCAGCATCCACAGCCCCTTTTGGGGCAGAGAATTACAAAGATTCACCACCCTCTGAGTGAAGAAATTCCTCCTCATCTCAGTCTTAAATGGCCGACCCCTCATCCTGAGACTGTGCCCCCTAGTTCTAGACTCCCCAGCCAGGGGAAACAACCTCTCAGCATCTACCCTGTCAATCCCCCTCAGAATCTTGTATGTTTCAATGAGATCACCTCTCATTCTTCTAAACTCCAGAGAGTATAGGCCCATTCTACTCAATCTCTCCTCATAGGACAACCCTCTCATCCCAGGGATCAATCTAGTGAATCTAGTCGTCTTCTCTTGGATGTACTACCTGCTGGGCTGTACTCAAGGGTGCCAGCTTCTCTCTGAAACCTTACCCGAGTGGCCGTTGTTCACGTGTGATCCCAGGCAGCAACTGTCAACACGCCGTTCAACTGTGTTGGATATTGTAGTAGAGTCTGGATCCAGTTCTTGTTCTCTCCCCGCACACACACACACACACACACACGTAACATTCCAGCAGGGGTGATTACATAGCAATCTGCAGTAGGAATCCCTGCCAATTTTTATTTTGTTCCTCCCTAACCCAGGGACATGGAGACCAATTGTAATACTTCTACCACCAACCTCCCCGAGATCAGCTATCTTAGTAGAGGCTGGTAATTGAACCTGGGACCTCGTGATGTGTATGGCACAGCACTACACCAAGTAGGGCCTTTATCCACTAGGCCACATTGGAACATAGGAACAGGAGGAGGCCATTCAGCCCCTCGAGCCTGTTCCGCCATTCAATGAGATCATGGCTGACCTGTATTTTAACTCCATCCACCTGCCTTGGCTCCATAACCCTTTATACCCGTGCCGAGTGAAAATCTTATTGATCTCAGATTAAAATTTTTAATTGAGCTAACGTCTACTGCTTTTTGTGGGGAGCTTAGGACAATGGCCCGGATTTTACTGGAGAGGGGAAGCTCGCGGTACGCCCTGTTAGACACTTACACGGTTAGGTTTACAATTTTGTTTGCCCACAGAGTTGCTGGATGTATGAGCTGGTAACGGCACAACGAGGGCAATGGGGCATCTGTGACATTGTGAAGAATGGGACGAAAAGTCTATCTCCTTAACCAATGAGATTTAAGGATTGAGAAATAAACAGAGGAAGGACTGAGAAGGAGGGTGAATTAGAGTGGGTGAATTCAACTTCAAATCAGGTACAGAAAGAGAAATAAAGTGTGGGAAATAAAGATTGGAATAAGAGGGAGAGAGAAAAGAGACAGAAAGGAAAAACAAAAATTCATTTTCGATTTTACAAATCTCCAACAACAATTCACAACCTGAAGGAATGAGACACCACACTTTTAATTGTTCACTTTCTGGGCAAGCGAGGTTGATTGTCATTGCATTTACAATTATCACATCGTTAAAAGGGTACTTATGCTGTTAATTACGAGACTTAACTTTCTGTGATGAGTTTAATGGGCAAATGCAGCAACGTCATGCAACTCGCGGGGATGTTAAGGGTGAGATACCATTTTCGCGAAGCTAAGTGTAGAGCGGCACAAATCTTGTGGTGATTCGCAATTCACAGAGTATCTCTTCATCGCCACAAGGTACTGGCCGATTTGCACATTAATAACGGCGAGCGTCATTCACACACCGTTATTTTTTCAGCAAATTCTGGGCCTTTTGTTTTTCTTACTGTTAGACATCAGTGCACTTACAAAGATCTCAGTGACAGTACAGATACCATTTTTCATTTTCCAGTGCGGGAGTGAACAAATGATCAAAATACAAGTCCCAGTATTTCACATTGGTCTTGCTTTCATTTTAAGTAGGAAAAGCAGGGATATGGTCAGGAGGTCTTGGGTGCAGTGGCGCAGTGACACAAACATTTCAATGATGTCAGTAGATCAAGAAATGTTAGTACAAAGCCACGCTCAACCTCATCCTGCTGTGCCTCTCATCACATCACAATCACTCTGCCTTCCCTACCCTACTCCTGCACATCCTTACTCACACCAACTTATCTTGCACCTCCACCCATCTCTCTCTATCTACATTATCACTTCCCCAGCTCACTAGCCACCCCTCACACTCACCCTTATTCTAGTGCAATCATACCAACTAATAACACACAAGGGTAGGCACTTGGGTGTTTTATGCAATGTTCATGTAAAGTTTCTGTTAATGTAGTGTCAAACATTGAAACCTTTATTTTCAACACTTTGCGTTCTTGGACAGATTTGTGTGCACCTTTGGAAATGGCTTAGTGAGTTATAATGATACCCCCACAATGGTAATGAGTATGAAAGGAATGGCTTGGGCATTGTAGAGATGCTTTATGGTGTTGGTGTTGGTGTGGGGTGGTGCGAACCTGGTGCATCATGTGGCAGCCAGGGTGTACAACGTCAAGTGAAGTAAATCTGGCCATGGTGAGGCCATCCCTAGCCTCTCGGGCAGCAATGTGGTCGGGTACTGATGCCCTGTGTCCTGTGCAGCATCAGTTGATTGCGGAGAAGGTTGGTGTTGTTGTTGGTGTGCCTGGTGCTGCTGGTGTTGGGGCTGATAGTGGTTGGATTCTGAGGACCAAGGTGAATGTGTATAAACGGCACCCATGTTGATGGAATAGATGGCAGGTGAAGTAGAGATGACTGAAGCAATCTGTCAATGGTGCGAGAGATAATGAGGTCAGACTGGATGGAGACTTGTGTAAAGACTTGCAGCATTCTGAATCTGTAGTGGAAATGCAGCTAAGAGAAGCTAGTCGTTAAGGAAACATTTCTCAATCAGCTGGGAGTTTTGACTTGACATTTGAAGCTGTCAACTCATCAGCTGATTCAATGGCAAGTGACCTCCTGCCTCAGCTTCACAGACGACATCTAGGCACAGCGGAAAACCGGTGGGCGGCCTGTCAAATTCAAAAAGCTGGGGGGAAAAAAAATGTTAATTAGCTATAAACAAGCCACAAATGATTTTAATTGCCTCCCCCGCCGCTGCGTATTGGGTCTGCTCAGCGCTGACAGACCAGACTTTTGGTAAAGGCACATGGTGGCGTGTTCACAGCGGGGTCCTGACCCGCTGGGGAGAAAAAAATGTTCCCACCTGAACCACCACCGATCGCGCCTGCTGATCCCCCACAAAATCCAGCCCATAGTTTTCAAAAAGAAAGATTGCAGCTATATACACTGTCTCACTTCTCTTAAGAGATGGCTCGAAGCCCTTAACATACAATTCATTATTTTTGAAGTGCATCGACTGTTCTTATGTAGACAAATGTTTTGTGCACAACAAAATCCCACAAACCGCAACTGGATCGGGAACGGTAGCATAGTGGCAATGTCACTGGACTAGTAATCCAGAAGCCTGGACTCATGATACGTGAGACGTGAGTTCAAATCCCACCATGGCAGTTGGAGAATTTAAATTCAGTTAATTAAATAAATCTGGAATAAAAAGCTATTATCAGTAATGGTGACCATGAAACTACCAGATTGTCGTAAAAACCCATCTGGTTCACTAATGTTCCTTAGGGAAAGAAATCTGCCGTCCTTACCCGGTCTGGCCTATATGTGACTCCAGACCCACAGCAATGTGGTTGACTCTTAACTGCCCTCTGAAATGGCCTAGCAAGCCACTCAGTTGTAACAAACTGCTACGAAACACAATAATAAGAATGAAACTGGACGGACCACCCGGCATCGACCTCAGCACTGGCTACGGACAAGACAACGGCACACCCAGACCAGTCGACCCTTCAAAGTCCTCCTCGCCAACATCTGGGGACTTGTGCCAAAATTGGAAGAGCTGTCCCACAGACTAGTCAAGCAATAGCCTGACATAGTCATACTCACAGAATCATACCTTTCAGCCAAAGACCTAAACTCCCCCACGAGCAGGACAGACCTACCAGGGGTGGTGGCACAGTGGTATACAGTCGGGAAGGAGTGGCCCTGGGAGTCCTCAATATTGCCTCCGGACCCCATGAAGTCTCATGGCTTCAGGTCAAGCATGAGCAGGTAAACCTCCTGCTGATTACCACCTACCGTCCTCCCTCAGCCGATGAATCAATACTCCTCCATGTTGAACGCCACAAGCATTGAGCATAGCAAGGGCACAGAATGTACTCTGGGTGGGGGACTTCAATGTCCATCACCAAGAGTGGCTCAGTAGTACCACTACTGGCCGAGTCCTGAAGGACATAGCTGCCAGTCTAGGCCTGCGACAGGTGGTGAGAGAACCAACACGAGGCAAAAACCTACTTGACCTCGTCCTCACCAATCTACCGGTCACAGATGCATCTGTCCATGACAGCATTGGTAGCAGTGACCACCGCACAGTCATTGTGGAGACGAAGTCCCGTCTTCACACTGAGGACACCCTCCATCGTGTTGTGTGGCACTACCACCATGCTAAATTGATAGATTCAGAACAGATCTAGCAGCTCAAAACTGGGCATCCATGAGGTGTTGTGGGGCAGCAGCAGAATTGTATTCCACTACAATCTGTAACCCCATGGCCTGGCATATCCCTCACTCTACCATTAACACCAAGCCAGGGGACCAACCCTGGTTCAATAAGGAGTGTAGAAGAGCATGTCAGGAGCAGCACCAGGCATACCTAAGAATGTGGTGTCAATCTGGAGCAACTGCAACACAGGACTACGTGCATGCTAGCAGAAGCAGCATGCTATAGTTAGAGCTAAGCGATCCCACAATCAACGGATCAGATCAAAGCTCTGCAGTCCTGCCACATGCAGTCGTGAATGGTGGTGGATCATTAAACAACTAACGGGAGGAGGAGGCTCCATGAATATCCCCATCCTCAATGATGGTGGAGCCCAGCACGTGAGAACAAAGCTGAAGCGTTTGCAACCATCTTCAGGCAGAAGTACCGAGTGGATGATCCATATCAGCCTCCTCCTGAGGTCCCCACTACCACAGAAGCCAGTCTTCAGCCAATTCGATTCACTCCACATGATATCAAGAAACGGCTGAGCGCACTGGATACAGCAAAAGCTGTGGCCCCAGTCAACATCCCGGCTGTTGTGCTGAAGACTTGTGCTCCAGAACCAGACAAGCTATTCCAGTGCAGCTATAACACTGGCATCTATCCGACAATGTGGAAAACTGCTCAGATATGTCCTGCCCACAAAAAGCAGGACAAATCCAATCTGGCCAATTACCACCCCAGCAGTCCACTCTCAATCATCAGCAAAATGATGGAAGGTGTCGTCGACAGTGCTAACAAGCAGCACTTACTCACCAATAATCTGCTCACTGATGCCTAGTTTGGGTTTCGCCAGGACCACTCGGCTCTAGACCACATTACAGCCATGGACAAAAGAGCTGAATTCCAGAGGTGAGGCGAGAGTGACTGCCCTTGACATCAAGGCAGCATTTGACCGAGTGTGGCTTGAAGGAGCCCTAGTAAAACTGAAGTCAATGGGAATCGGGCAGGGGGGTTGCGGACGGACTCTCCACTGGCTGGAGTCATACCTAGCACAAAGGAAGATGGTTGTGGTGGTTGGAGGTCAATCATCACAGCCCCAGGACATCGCTGCAGGAGTTCCTCAGAGCAGTGTCCTAGGCCCAGTCATCTTCAGCTGCTTCATCAATGACTATCCCGCCGTCATAAGTTCAGAAGTGGGGATGTTCGCTGATGATGGCACAGTGTTCAGTGCCATTCACAACTCCTCAGATAATGAAGCAGTCCATGCCTGAATGCAACAAGACCTGGACGATATTCAGGCTTGGGCTGATAAGTGGCAGGTAACATTCGCGCCGCACAAGTGCCAGGCAATGACTATCTCCAACAAACGAGAGTCTAGCCACCTCCCCTTGACAATGAATGGCATTACCATCGCCGAATCCCCCACCAGCAATATCCTGGCAGTCACCATTGACCAGAAACTTAACTGGACCAGCCACATAAATACTGTGGCAACAAGAGCAGGTCAGAGGCTAGGTATTCTGCAGCGAGTGTCTCACCTCCTGACTCCCCAATGCCTTTCCACCATCTGCAAGGCATAAGTCAGGAGTGTGATGGAATTCTCTCCACTTGCCTGGATGAATGCAGCTCCAACAACACTCAAGAAGCTCGACACCATCCAGGATAAAGCAGCCCACTTGATTAGCACCCCATCCAACATTCACACCCTCCACCACCGCGTACCATGGCAGTGTGTACCATCTACAAGAGGCACTGCAGCAACTTGCCAAGGCTTCTTCAGCAGCACCTCCCAAACCCGCGACCTCTTCCACCTAGAATGACAAGGGCAGCAGGCGCATGGGAACACCATCACCTCCAAGTTCCCCTCCAAGTTACATACCATCCTGACTTGGAAGTATATCGCCGTTTCTTCATTGTCGCTGGGTCAAAATCCTGGAAGTCCCTCGCTAACAGCACTGTGGGAGTACCTTCACCACACGGACTGCAGTGGTTCAAGAAGGCGGCTCCCCATCACCTTCTCAAGGGCAATTAGGGATGGGCTATAAATGCTGGCCTCGCCAGCGACGACCACATCCCATGAACGAATTTAAAAAAAAGGATGAATGAGCTGTTTACACTGTGACATGAATCTGTCATTCATGACTTATGAAATAATACTGAGTGGCCTGCGGGTGGCGCTGTCCAGGGAGAGTATAAATACTCGGGCACGGGCCCAGCTTGCGCAGGACATTCTTAACCGGAACCAGTGAAGGACACAATTAGACGTCCATGTTGTAAAACAGTTGATTAAAGCTTTGTTTAACGCTTAGACCAAGTGCCTAGTAGTTTTCTTACGTCACACTGCATTGCTGGCCAGGCCATTGAGCGAAACGCCTCACTCTTTACCAGATAGCGCAGGGGAAATCTCTAATGGCTGCTTCAACCAACGGAAGAGCCAGTAAGTTTAGTGTCTCACCCAAAGGACGGCACCTCCATGGGCTCGTAGATGGTGCCGTAACAGGCCGCCGTTTTGAACATGGCCTCTAATTGGAGAATAATTAAAGGCAGAGACTGGTATTTTTGAGAAACAGACTTGCCCAAGAGGCATATACTTATTAAAAATTAATGTTAAGCCCTACCCAGACTATATAAAGCCTCATGTAGTCAGCCTGGGATGTGCAGAGAGCAGCAAGGTGGATTGGTGGGTAGCCTGAAGACTATAAGCATTGTGGACTTTATACTGAAAGATACCATTAAGCTACTCTCTTGTTAAACCGCTACAGTAGGGAGCTGGTTATTTATGATTTCCTGAATCGGATCCCTCATGTTACAATCGTTTTAATATGTTCGGGGGATATGATTACACCAACACATACAAGTCCTTTACATCAGTAAGCTGAAGGAAATGAGTCCATTTCTAAAGTCTCGAAATTAAAACCACGAGACAGCCATGGGACAAAATAAAAGAAATTGATTTAGTTTTGGATGATAATAAGCCCATCAAAAGGGCAGCCTTCCCTCCAGGTTATTACTGCGGTTTTCTGGGCTGAGTTTCTGACTGCAGTCTAGCCCAGTAGATGGATGCTTTCCCACTTAAGAGTTAAGCTTCTATTTTTGAATCGTGATGTCTCCATAGGAGCCACTTATCACCAGACCGCCTCCTCCAGCTTGGAGGGCAGGACGGTCTGGGTCACAGGATTTTTGCACTGCGCCAGCGCTGAGAATACCAATAGGAGATAAACTATCTGCAGGTTGAGCTACATCAGTTTATTCTTTTACAACCTTCATTTATATATATATAGCATCTTGCCCTACCATGACTCTCCATGTAGCAGCCAGTCCCAGATCTGATAAGACTCACTTTTGCTGACAAGCAGGCTCAATAGCCCCTGGACTTCAGCACAAAACTCTCTTTGTAAAGCGGACACTCTGCAGCCTAGGCTGCCGTGCTGTGGGTATACGGTGGTGTAATGGGTACGTTGCTGGACTAATAATCCGGAAGAACGCAAGCTCAAATCCCACCGTGGCAGTTCGAGAATTTGAATTCAGTTTAAAAAATATTTGGAAATAAAAAGCCGCCGTCAGTAAAAGTGAGCATGAAGCGGAGGAATTGTCGAGAAACCCCAACGGACTCACTCATGCCCCCTTTCAACAACAACTTGCATTTATATAGTGTCTTTAACGGAGCAAAAGGTCCCAAGGCACTTCACAGGAGGGTCATCAAACAATATTTGATACAACAACAGAAAACGCTGGAAAAACTCAGCAGGCCAGGCAGCATCCGTGGAGAGAGAAACAGAGTTAACGTTTCAGGTCGAAACCCTTCGTCAGAACTGGAAAAAAGCCCGACGAAAGGTCTTCGACCTGAAACGTTAACTCTCTTTCTCTCTCCACGGATGCTGCCTGGCCTGCTGAGTTTTTCCAGCGTCTTCTGTTGTTATTTCGGATTTCCAGCATCCGCAGTATTTTGCTATCATATTTGATACTGAACCATATAAGGAGATATTAGTGCCCAAAAACTTGGTCAAAGAGGCAGGTTTTAAGGAGCGTCTTAAAAGGAGGAAAGAGAGAGGTAGAGAGGTTTAGGAAGGGAATTCTAGGGCCCAGGCAGCTGAAGGCACGGCCGCCAATGATGCAGCGATTAAAATCGGGGATGCACAAGAGGCCAGAATTGGAGGAGCGCCGAGTTCTCTGGGGGTTGTAGGGCTGGAGGAGGTTACAGAGGTAGGGAGGGGCGAGGCCATTGAGGGATTTGAAAACAAGGATGAGAATTTTTAAATTGAGGCGTTGCCGGACCGGGAGCCAATGTAGGTCAGCGAGCACAGGGGGTGATGGGCGAACGGGACTTGGGGCGAGTTAGGATACAGGCAGCAGAGTTTTGGATGAGCTCAAGTTTATGTAGGGTGGAAGATGGGAGGCCGGCCAGGAGAGTATTGGAATAGTCAGGTCTAGAGTTAACCAAGGCATGGATGAGGATTTCAGCAGCAGATGAGCTGAGGCAGGGGCGGAGTCGAGAGAGGTTACAGAGGTGGAAGTCGGCTATCTTGGTGATGGAACAGATGTGGTCGGAAGCTCATCTCAGGGTTAAATACGAAACCAAGTTTGTGAACGGTCTGGTTCAGCCTCACACAGTTGGCAAGGAGAGGGATGGAGTCGATGGCTGGGGAACGGTGTTTGTGGAGTTTGTGGCGGGGACCGAAGACAATGGCTTCGCTCTTCCCAATATATTGCTGGAGGAAATTTCTGCTCATCCAGAACTGGATGTCGGACAAGCAGTCTGACAAATCAGAGGTCGCAGGTAAGGGAAACCTGCCGTCCTTACCCGGTCTGGCCTGTGTGTGACTCCAGACCCACAGCAATGTGGTTGACTCTTAACGGCCCTCTGAAGTGGCCCGGCAAGCCACGAAGTTGTCTCAAACCTCAGAGCAACTGGGGATGTGCCAATAAATGCCAGCCTTGCCAGCGACGCCCACATCCCGAGAATGCATTAAAAAAAAAACAAGCACCTGACAAGCTCCTTTTCTCTTCATTTCGGGAAAAGAAGGAAAACAGCAAGCAGCACAAGGCCGTGATGACTGATGAGGCTCATATGGGATGTGCTCAGTGCTGCCGCTATTGTATCATTCATCATAGTAATTCTTTACTTAACTCATTTTACTTCAACTTATTTTTATCGAGTGTTGTCACACACAATATTAGTTGGCCCTCCACAACTGAAGCTAAAAGAACATCAGATTAATGATGGGAACAAATTGTACAGAAACTCATCTGTCACAAATTTGATTACAGCCACTACTAATGCACCAAGTCGTTTACCAAAGATAAACTGAATTTAGTTAACAGTGAGTTGCAGATCCAGACTATAAATATACCTTTAAGCAGTTAAGCCCATGTTGGAGACAGAGGCAAATCATGGTGATGTATATGTGCTGTAATGCTGAAAAGAGATCCGTAATGTTGGTTAATACAAAATGCAACTCACCGGTGCGGAGATGCAAGTCTTGCCTAATGTTTCATCGCAGCACAAATCCCAGAAGACTTCACATTTGAGATGCAGCTGTGCGTGTGCGAATGACACTGGTGTCAGTTCTAACCCATTAATACGTAGCAGAATAAAGCCCACAGTTGGTGATCTGACAAGTCAACCCTGACTTATTAAATGAAGGACAGCGAGTCATCATCCTGACTTGTTTATACTTGCCTCAATGATGTGTTGTCAGCAGAGATCGATTTGAAGAGGGCTTGCTTGTAAATTCTTGGACTATATTCCAGCTGAAGTCAACGAGAAGCATGAAGTGACCCGAGGGTGGGCGGATTGCAGCCACGGAGACATTTAGTTGCGTGACTTCACATTTATTCGGTCAGGTTCGCTGCTCCTTTCTTATTTTACTTGTTGACCGAAGGGCTTCTCAACTGGCACAACGTCAGTAAAATAGGCTCTGCGGATCCAAGCTCCTCTTCAGCTGAAGTCAAAGGCTACTCAATGTCCTTATGCCAATGTACATTAAATTCATTTTGCTCCCTTGAAAGTCCAGCTAACAGTGATGGTAATGTTGTGATTGACAGTGCTCTCAGTTCCAGTCAACATGGCAAAAAGGCAGGCAACGCGGAAGAAAATATTTTGGACTCTGAAGTGGCTGAATAGCTAACTTTGAGGTAAAAATAATTCCTTAGCTACAGCCATGGCTCCATTTTTTTTTCGTTTTATTCGTACTTGGGACGTGGGCGTTGCTGGCAAGGCCAGCAATAATTGCCCATCCCTCATCACCCTGAACAACTGAGTGGCTTGCTAGGCTACCTCAGAGGGCAGTTAAGAGTCAACCATGTTGGTGTGGGACTGGAGTCACATATAGGCCAGACCTGGGTAAGGACGGCAGGTTTCCTTCCCTAAAGGACATCAGTGAACCAGTTGGGTTTTACGTTAATCCGACAGCTTCATGGTCAATTTTTACTGACACTGGCTTTTTATTTCCAGGTTTTTAAAAACTGAATTAAAATTCTCAAACCACCATGGCAGGATTTGAACTTACATTCTCTGGATTATTAGCCCAGGCCATTGGATTATTACTCCAGTAACATAAGCATTACACTACCGTATGCTACAGTATCAATTTGCCCTCCATGTCAAGCTCGGAAAAGTAAGTCGAAGGAGAAATTCCGCGAGGTTCCACTCTCAAGATTGTGACGCAATAAATGGGAACATGGGTTGGGGCTGGAACACTGAAGGGAAGATTCTGTGACCTGTGCTTCCGCCTAGCTTCGCCTTAAAAAAATTCCTCTTTCCGGTATCAGTTGTGCAAGGTTTGACACAAGTAAAGCACTGGGGTTAATTGCTAGAGGAATAGAATTCAAAAACAGAGAAGTTATGTTAAACTTGTATCGAACCTTGGTTAGACCACACTTGGGAGTACTGTGCACAGTTCTGGTCTGCATGTTACAAACAATGCATAGAGGCACTGGAGAAGGTACAAAAAAAGATTTACAAGGATGGTAACAGATCTGAGAGGTTCTACCTATCAGGAAAGATTGAACAGGCTGGGTCTCTTTTCTCTAGCAAAGAGAAGGCTTAGAGATGACCTAATAGAGTTCTTTATCCCACTATTTATCTGTCAATCAACATAACAAATACAGATTATCTGGTCATTATTACATTGCTGTTTGTGGGAGCTTGTTGTGTGCAAATTGGTTGCCGCGTTTCCTACATTACAACAGAGACTACACTTCAAAAGTACCCCATTGGCTGTAAAGCGCTTTGGGATATCCTGAGGTTGTGAAAGGTGCTATAGAAATGCAAGTCTTTCTGTCTTTTAAAAAAATTATGAAGGGGTTTTTAGGGTAGATGTTTCCACTTGTGGGAGAGTCAAAAACTAGGGGTCATAAATATAAGACAGTCGCTAATAAACCCAATAGGGAATTCAGGAGAAACTTCTTTACCTTAGAGAGTGGTGAGAATGTGGAACTCACTGCCACAAGGAGTAGTTGAGGCGAATAGCATAGATGCATTTAAGGGGAAGCTGGATAATCACATGCGGGAGAAAGGAATAGAAGGATATGTTGATAGGGTGAGATGAAGAAGGGTGGGAAGAGGCTCGCGTGGAGCATAAACACCGGCATAGACCTGTTGGGCCAAATGGTCTGTTTCTGTGCTGTAAATACTGTGTAATATGTAATGCAAGAAGCCATCTACCATCATCCCCCTTTTCTCTTGGGTGTTCAATTTCTTCTGGTCAAACAGTGCTTAACAGTTTCACAATTGTGTGTGTGTGCAATTTTAATAAAGCCAATAACTGGCACAGGCACAGGCACGTTGGCCTCCTTCTATGCTGTATCATTCCATGATTCTAATATTTCTATTTTAAAACTCCAGAGGAAAATGAACCCCCGTGTTGCTATGTGGTTGTAACTTAGATCCACGCTCCCTATAAAAGGTGCTTTTATTTCACATTTCAGGAGAGCAATGCCATACCAGCTCTACATTCCCACCCAGTGCCACTGCTCATCAGATGGTGGGCAGGCATGGAGTTGGAAAA
The DNA here is from genome assembly GCA_030390025.1 of Squalus acanthias. NCBI lineage: Eukaryota > Metazoa > Chordata > Chondrichthyes > Squaliformes > Squalidae > Squalus > Squalus acanthias. Next base: position 5,299,810 of record CM059439.1, read on the forward strand.
CCCACCTGCAGTTTGCAAGGCTCACGATAAAGTGGGTCTCCAGTGCCTCTGGGAACAAGGCGAGCCAATGCTTTTATACTTAGTGGTCCAGCTGGAGAACGGTATACGTGCAGTCGGTCGCACGTGTGGATATTGGGGGGAAAACGCACTTTTAAAGCTTCTGAAAGCTACGACTCCTTTTAGTCATGTTTATACCAGTTTATACTTTTATCCTGAACAAGAAGGATCAGGAAAGCGATCCGAGAGTCATAGCTGACAGATCCCGCAACACATCAAGGCAATCTCTGGCTGCTGTCGATAAAAGCTATTGGAACGTTAGGTTGCATAAAAAGAGAAATAGAATGTAGGTCAAAGGAAGCAATCCGGTCGCTATATGGAATAGCGTGCGCAGTTCTGAAACTCACACTACAGGAAGGAAATAGTAGAAATGGAAAAGGGACAGAGAAGAGCTACTAAAATGATAATGGGGCTAGAGAATTAAACATATATTAGGGTTTCGTTTCTATGCTTAGGTTGGATTCCAGAAGACTGGATTCCTTTAGCAAGCCAGCTTTCCACATTTACACTGCTAAATCAAGCTCCCACATCCTACTGGGAGAACCATAAGCCCAGGAATAACTGGCTCTAAGATTCCACCTACGGGTTAAGGGAATCAGAATTAGCAATGCAAACGCCAAGAACGGCTCATAGAACTCAGACTCCAGGAATCTGACTCGAGTGTGTATGCGTATAAAAGCAGCTTAACCGTCTTTCTGAAGCAGAAGGTTTGGTGTTATCTGCCTGTGGAGATAATCTAAGGGTTCCCACCTGTTTGTTGTTACTTCTGCCTGGGCCACTTCATACATAATGGAGGACTCCATTCTGTCTCTTCAGGAACACAGTGCCTATGCACAGCTAGACAACATATTAAAAACAGATTTAGTTTCTCTCATCAGGTGACAGCCCAGTTTTCTTTTCTTTTTCTCTCCCTCTTTACCTCGTCTCCCATTCTTTCTCAAATAAAAACAGAAAATGCTGGAGATGCTCAGCAGGTCAGGCAGCATCTGTGAAGAGAGAAACAGAGTTAACGTTTCAGGTCGATGACCTTTCGTCAGAACTGGAAAAAAGCAGGAAATGGAACAGATTTTTAAGCAGGTGTGGGAGCTGGGAAAGGGGGGAGGGGATGAAATAACAAAAGGGAAGGTCTGTGATAGGATAGAAGGCAGGAGAGGTTAAGAGACATTAAGAGATATTCAAGGCAAAAGGAGATGGTAATGGGACAGGTTAAGAAACAAAGGAGGGCTCTAGATGAAGTGTAAATTGCGCTGGCAGAATGAAAGACAGCTGCCATGTGGGAGCGAAGAAAAAAAAAGTGTGGGAAAAAAATATGTATGATAGGGGCCGAGGTTATGATCTGAAATTGTTGAACTCTATGTTGAGTCCAGAAGGCTGTAAAGTGCCTAATCAAAAGATGAGGTGCTGTTCCTCGAGCTTATGTTGAGCTTCAGTGGAACAATGTAAGAAGCCGAAGACAGTGAGGTCTGAGTGGGAGTGGAGCGGAGAATTAAAGTGACAGGCGAGCGGGAGCTCGGGGTCCCCCTTATGGACTGAACGGAGGTGTTCCGCAAAGTGGTCACCCAATCTGCGTTTGGTCTCCCCAATGTAGAGGAGACCACATCGTGAGCAGCGAATACAGTATACTAAATTGCAAGAAGTACAAGTAAATCACTGTTTCACCTGGAAGGGGTGTTTGGGTCCCATTCTTTCTCTCTGTCCTTGCCCTGTTTTTTTTCTTAGTCTCCCCTGCCTCTCTCCCCACAGTAGAGTCCATTATAATTATTCTGCGAGTAGGTTATCTTCATTTATCCTACAATGTAATTCCTTTCAGTCAAATGTCCCAAATGAAGCCATGATAAAACCAACACTAATATTAATTTACCTGTGATTTATAATATAAGGATATAGATATGGATATAGATATGCACAAGATTGAGAAGTTCAGTCAGTTTACATAGAATTACATAGAATGTACACCACAGGAATAGGCCATTTGGCCCAACTGGTCTATGCCGGTGTTTATGTGCCACACAAGCCTCCTCCCAACCCTCTTCATCTCACCCCATCAGCATATCCTTCTATTCCTTTCTCCCTCGTGCACTTATCTAGCTTCCCCTTAAATGCATCTATGCTATTCGCCTGAACCACTCCTTGTGGTGGCAAGCTCCACATTCTCACCACTCTCTGGGTTAAAGAAGTTTCTCCTGAATTCTTTGTTGGATTGATTAGTGACTATCTTATATTTATGGCTCCTAGTTCTGGTCAGGTGCTGGACTCAGCTTGGTTTTAAAGCCTGTCAGGGTTCACCCAACCCATTATCTTTCCAGGGTGGATAAAATGCCTTCAGGATGTTGGCTGAGAATCCGAGACTCCTGGCTCTCCAGCATTCAAAATCAAAGCTCTGTACCTAATGGAGGCTGACTGACCCCTGTACGCCATCTTCTTTTAACCTTTACTGCCTCAGTTGGTTGATGTCCTTTCTATTTTATGGTGTATAAATTATTTACAAAATAGATAGGCACTGTGAACTGTAGTGTTGTATACGTGTCTACTTAGCCAGAATACCTTTGCTATTTTAAAAGGCAGGTGTCAAGGATATTTTTATTTATTCTGTTCAGGCCCATAAGCCAAGAAATTCCCACATGTTAAAAGAGGCAAATTATGGGTGATGAAAATAACAGCGAGTTGTACCAATTTGGTCAACAACCATTTTTTGATATTCTTAAGGCAAAAATTCCCTAAAATACCTTATTTAAAGAGGACGCAATAAATTGCAAACAACACATTGAAATTGTACGGGTTGAAAATGCAGGCTGGATGAGGGAGGATGCTCTTGGTGTGGTGAAATTGTACACCCAGGACGTGAGCACAAAAATCGACTCCGACACTCCAGTGTAGCACTAAAGGGAGTGCTGCACTATCGCAGTTGTTGTCTTCCTCTCAGGTTGATGCAAAAAATCCCATCTCAAAATCGCACTATTTCAAAGAAGAGCAGGAGAGTTACCCCTGGTGTTCTGACCAACATTTATCTCTCACCTAAAACAGATTATCTGATCATATTGCTGCTTGTGGGAGCTTGCTGGGTGCAAATTGGTTGCTGTGTCTCAAAGCACTTCACAGCCAATGAAGTACTTTTGAAGTGTAGTCACTGTTGCAATTGTTAATGACCAGATAATCTGTTTTTATTATGTTGGTCGAGGGATGGTACCGGGGATAACTCCCATGCTCTTCTTCGAAATAGTGCCATGGGGTCTTTTACGTCCACTTGAGAAAGCACCTCGGTTTAACGTCTCATCTGAACGACGGCACCTCCAACAGTGCTCAGCACTCCCTCAGCACTGCACTGCCTAGCTTTGATGCGGAGATGCCGGTGTTGGACAAAAATGAGAAGTCGCACAACACCAGGTTATAGTCCAACAGTTTTATTTGAAATTACGAGCTTTCGGAGCTCTGCTCCTTCTTCAGGTACAGTGGCTAGCTTTGTACACTCAAGTCCCTGGAGTGGGACTTGAACCCACAACCTTCTAATCTCAGAGGCAAGTGGGCTACCCACTGAGCCACACACGACACTGATACAACAGGACTCAAAAAATAATTAATTGGCTGTTTAAAAATACTTTAATTGGGACATCCTGAGGTCATGATAGATTCTATAGATTCTATATTCTCATTAATAATCTCTTTTCTGTATGAGCATGTTGCTTAAAACCAATCCTCATTAACAACTAAAATCAGACTACGTTTTTTTTTCTCTGCGGGGTTTGATCAGTCATTGAAAGGGGAAGATATCTGAGATGATTAAGAACTTACTAATGTTTGCAAATGGCCTTCAATCGTTGGCTTTGCATTGTACCTGCAGGTTGCAAACCAACCGCACAGTCCCATCAGTAATTCTTCAGTCCAAGACACATCCGTCAGAGTGCTTTGCAGGGAACAGATTTCATTGGTCTGACCTAACCAAGCAAACGGAGAGTATAACCTTATTAATAATGTGCATATGTTAAAGCATGAGACAAACTCCCCGCTGGGCATTTTGAAGAGGCTATCAATCTGCCCCAGCTCTCCAATCTAAGTGGGCGCCCCCAAGCAGAGCTGATGTAACTGTGGGAACAGATGCTTAATCACCAAAAAAAAAGAGATAGATTTTAAAAAAAGAGTGGGAAGACAGCAAATTTTTTAATATAAATATATATGTATATTTTGACATATATTTTATGCAGCACAAACTGTTAAATAAAATCTATTGAATGCATACCGCTTGGCACAGTGATTATGGGATCTGCGAGTGACTGTAGGAAGCCAAGCCATTTCTGTACTGAAGAAATGGTTCAGCCATTGCAAGATAGAGGGCAAAAGTAAAATCGAAATACTTCAGATTTCCCAATGCTACCACAAGTGGTGGGTGACCACCGAATGCAGAATGCAGGCCACAAACGGCTGAGCAGGACATAATCCGCCCGCAGCATAATCCACTCACAGTTACAGTAGTCCTGGGTTGTGTGGCTGGCTCAGGTTGCATGGTCACCTCATGTGAATCGCGCCGGATACGTCGGTATGGGGTTCAGGCTTCCTAACCACAGCAAATTGGGAAAGCCATGACTAGCGATCATTTGCTGAATGCTAATTCGGTGAACATAACCTTCAAACCCCCTCAGCCATTACACTTCTCCAATATCACCAAGATTTTAATAAAGAAAAAGATAAAAAAGCTGTAAATCCTTTTTTCATTCGCTCTCAAATAACCTTTTTTGAAACTTGACTCTTATCGATTGCGGTATTAACAGCAAACATGCCTGTCTTCCCTTTTTAACAAAGGCCTTAATCTGATTTGCTCAACCACTCTGTCACCTCCGCCTTTGATGCCGTGAGCCACAGCAAAACCTTCTGTGTGCCCCATCACAATTGTTTCCCCTGGTCTGGTCCCCATCTTTACTCCCTCACATCCAAGGGGCACAGAGTTGACCATTTCTGGCAGACAACTGGCTTGGTCATCCATCGCCAGATTTGACTGGACCATATCAAATTCTACTGAGCCCAACTCTCCTCTGCCAAAAGCCACCCATTACTCCAGCATCACCCTGAAGAGCAAAGATAACACCGGTTATTTTCTTCACTACCAAACACCTACTTGAACCCTTCTCCCCAGCCCACTCCATCCTCATCTCCAACAACCAGTATGAATCATAAAATAGAATCATAGAAATTTATGGCTCAGAAGGAGGCCATTTCGGCCCATCGTGTCAGCCGAAAAAGAGCTATCCAGCCTAATCCCACTTTCCAACAATTGGTCCGTAGCCTTATAGGTTACGGCACGTCAAGTGCATATCCAAGTACTTTTTAAATGTGATGAGGGTTTCTGCCTCTACCACCCTTTCAGGCAGTGAGTTCCAGACCCCATCCCTCTCTGGGTGAAAAAAGTTCTCCTCAAAGTCCCTCTAATCCTTCGACCAATTATTTTAAATCTAGGCCCCCTGGTTATTGACCTCTCTGCTAAGGGAAATAGTTCCTTCCTATCCACTCTTTCTAGGCCCCTCATAACTTTATACACCACAATTAAATCTTCCCTCAGCCTCCTCTGTTCCAGAGAAAACAACCCCAGCCTATCCAATCTTTCCTCATAGCTAAAATTCTCCAGTCCTGGCAATATCCTTGTAAATCTCTTCTGTACCCTCTCTAGTGCAATCACATCTTTCCTGTAATGTGGTGACCAGAACTGTACACAGTACTCTAGCTGTGGCCTAACTAGTGTTTTATACAGTTCAAGCATAACCTCCCTGCTCTTGTATTCTATGCCTCGGCTAATAAAGGAAAGTATCCCATATGCCTTCCTAACCATCTTATCGACCTGTCCTGCTACCTTCAAGGATCTGTGGACATGCACTCCAAGATCCCTCTGTTCCTCTACACTTCTCAATATCCGACCATTTATTGTGTATTCCCTTGCCTTGTTAGCCCTTCCCAAATGCATTACCTAAAACTCCTCCGATTGAATTCCATTGCCACTTTTCTGCCCACCTGACCAGTCCATGATATCTTCCTGCAGTCTACAGCTTCCTTCCTCACCATCAACCACACCGCCAATTTTTGTATCATCTGCAAACTTCTTAATCATGCCCCCTACATTGAAGTCTAAATCACTGATATACAAAAAGCGTGGGACCAAGTACTGAGCCCTGCAGAACCCCACTGGAAACAGCCTTCCAGTCACAAAAACACCTGTCGACCATTACCCTTTCCTTCCTGCCACTGAGCCAATTTTGGATCCAACTTGCCACTTTCCCTTGGATCCCATGGACTTTTACTTTTGACCAGTCTGCCATGTGGGACCTTGTCAAACGCTTTGCTAAAATCCATGTAGACTACATCAAATGCACAACTCTCATCGACCCTCCTAGTTACCTCCTCAAAAAATTCAATCAAGTTAGTCAGACACGACCTTCCCTTAACAAATCCATGCTGACTGTCCTTGATTAATCCGTGCCTTTCTAAATGACGATTAATACTGTCCCTCAGAATCTTTTCCAATAATTTGCCCACCACCAACGTTAGGCTGACCGGCCTGTAATTACACAGTCTATCCCTTTCTCCCTTTGTCAACAATGGTGCAATGTTAGCAGTCCTCCAGTCCTCCGGCACCACACCTGTAGCCAGAGAGGATTTGAAAATGATGGTCAGATCCTTGAGCTATTTCCTCCCTTGCTTGTCTTAACAGCCTGGGATACATTTCATCCAGGCCTGGTGATTTATCTACTTAAAAAAATGTTAAACCCCTTATTATTTCCTCTCTCACTATATTTATCGCATCTAATATTTCACAATCCTCCTTCTGCCTTCACATACAGGTTACCTTCCAGATAAGAGAAATGAGTTCATGAATTTGCGCCAGTAGTGTTTCTCTGCCATGCTTTAGTGCCTCGGCAGGGATTCCATCTGCTCCTGAGGCCTTGTTGTTTTTCAGTTGTCGGATGGCCTTTTCAACCTCATGCCGGGCTGAGGCTGTGCTGAGATGGTGGCGGGTAGCATGCTGCGGGATGGAGTTGAGGACACCTGCGTTGAAGACAGAGTCTCGGTTAAGGAGATCTTCGAAGTGCTCCTTCCAGCGGGCACTGACTGCCTAGAAACATAGAAACATAGAAGATATGAGCAGGAGTAGGCCATTCAGCCCCTCGAGCCTGTTCTGCCATTTAATGAGATCATGGCTGATCATCCAAATTCAGTACCCTGTCCCTGCTTTCTCCCCATATCCCTTGATCCCTTTAGCCTTAAGAAATATATCTAACTCCTTCTTGAATATATTTAATGAATTGGCCTCAACTGCCTTGTGTGGTAGAGAATTCCACAGGTTCACCACTCTCTGGGTGAAGAAATTCCTCCTCATCTCAGTCCTAAATGGCTTACCCCTTATCTTTAGACTGTGACCCATGGTTCTGGACTCCCCCGCCATCGGGAACATCCTTCCTGCATCTAGTCTGTCTAATCCTGTTAGAATTTTATAAGTTTCAATGAGATCTCCGCTCATTCTTCTAAACTCTAGCGAATATAAGCCTAATCGACCCAATTTCTCCTCATACGTCATTCTTGCCATCCCAGGTATCAGTCTGCTGAATCTTCACTGCACTCCCTCCATGGCAAGAACATCCTTCCTCAGATAAGGTGACCAAAACTGCATACAATACTCAAGGTGTGGTCTCACCAAGGCCTTGTACAACTGCAGCAAGACATCCTTGCTCCTGTACTCGAATCCTCTCGCTATGAAGGCCAAAATACCATTTGCCTTCTTAACCGCCTGCTGCACCTCCATGCTTACCTTCAGTGACTGGTGCACAAGGACACCCAGGTCTCGTTGCACTTCCCCTTTTCCCAATCTATTGCCGTTCAGATAATAATCTGTCTTCCTGTTTTTGCCACCGAAGTGGATAACCTCGCATTTATCCACATTATACTGCATTTGCCATGCATCTGCCCAATCACCTAACCTGTCCAAATCATGCTGGAGTTTCTCTGCATCCTCTTCACAGCACACACGCCCACCCAGCTTTGTGTCGTCTGCAAACTTGGAGATATTACATCTAGTTCCCTCGTCTAGATCATTTATATATATTGTGAATAGCTGGGGTCCTAGCACCGATCCCTGTGGTACCCCACTAGTCACTGCCTGCCACTTGGAAAAAGACCCGTTTATTCCAACTCTTTGCTTCCTGTCTGCCAACCAGTTCTCTATCCAAGACAGTACCTTACCCCAATTCCCGTGTGCTTTAACTTTGCACGCTAATCTCTTATGCGGGACCTTATCGAAAACCTTCTGAAATTCCAAATACACCACATCCACTGGTTCTCCTTTATCTATTCTACCAGTTACACCCTCAAAAAATTCCAGCAGATTGGTCAAGCATGATTTACCTTTTGTAAATCCATGTTGACTTTGTCTGATCCTGTCACTGTTTTCCAAGTGCTCTGCTATTACATCTTTTATAATGGACTCTAGCATTTTCCCCACTACCAATTTCAGACTTACCGGACTATAATTCCCCGTTTTCTCTCTACCACCTTTTTTAAATAGTGGGGTTACATTAGCTGTCCTCCAATCCATGGGAACTGTTCCAGAGTCTATAGAATTTTGGAAGATGACCAGAAATGCATCTACTATTTCTAGGGCCACTTCCTTAAGTACCCTAGGATGTAGATTATCAGGCCCTGGGGATTTATCGGCCTTCAATCCCGTCAATTTCCCTAACACCATTTCCCTACAAATACTGATTTCATTCAATTCCTCCCTCTCATTAGACCCTATGTTCCCCGACATCTCTGGGAGGTTATTTGTGTCCTCCTTTGTGAAGACAGAACCAAAGTATGTATTTAATTTGTCAGCCATTTCTTTGTTCCCCATTATAAATTCCCCTGATTCTGACTGCAAGGGACCTACGCTTGACTTCACCAATCTTTTTCTCTTCACAGATCTATAGAAGCTTTTACAGTCAGTTTTTATGTTCCCTGAAAGCTTACTCTCATACTCTATTTCGCCCCTCTTAATTAATCCCTTTGTCCTCCTTTGCTCAATCCTTATCTGCTCCCAATCCTCAGGTTTGCTGCTTTTTCTGGACAATTTATATGTCCTCTCCTTGGATCTTATGCTATCCCTAATTTCCCTTGTTAGCCACGGTTGAGTCACCTTTTTTGTTTTATTTTTATGCCAAACAGGGATGAACAAATTCTGTAGTTCATCCATGCGATCTTTAAATGTTTCCCATTGCCTATCCACCGTCAACCCTTTAAGTAATGTTCCCCAATCCATCCTAGCCAACTTGTGCCTCATACCATCGTAGTTTCCTTTATTTAATTTAGGACCCTAGTCTCTAAGTCAACTACTTCACTCTCCTTTTTAATGAAGAATTCTATCATATTATGATCGCTCCTCCCCAAGGGGCATCGCACAACAAGATTGCTAATTAATCCTTTCTCATTACATAATACCCAGACTAAGATGGCCTGATCTCTAGTTGGTTCCTCGACATATTGGTCCAGGAAACCATCCCGTATACACTCCAGGAATTCCTCCTCCACAGTATTGTTACTAATTTGGTTAGCTCAATCTAGATGTAGATTAAAGTCACCCATGATAACTGCTGTGCCCTTATTGCACGCGTCTCTAATTTCCCGTTTAATGCCATCCCCAAACTCAGCATTACTGTTTGGGGGTCTGTATACAACTCCCACTAACGTTTTCTGCCCCTTGGTATTTCTCAGCTCTGCCCATACAGATTCCACATCATCAGAGCTAATATCCTTCCTTACTATTGAGTTAATCTCCTCTTTAACCAGCAATGCTACCCCACCTCCTTTTCCTTTTTTCCTGTCCTTCCTGAATATTGAACACCCCTGGATGTTGAATTCCCAGACTTGGTCATCCTGGAGCCATGTCTCCATAATCCCAATTATATCATATCCGTTTAGATCTATTTGCGCAGCTAATTCATCCACCTTATTACGAATGCTCCTCGCTTTAAGACACAAAGCCTTCAGGCTTGATTTTTTAACACTCTTAGTCCTTTTAGAATTATTATTTACTGTGGCCCTGTTTGATTTACATCCTTGATTTCTCTGCCTTCCACTTTTGCTTTTCTCCTTCCTGTCTTTTATTTCTATCTTTGCTTCCCTTTCCTCTGTCTCCCTGCACAGATTACCAACCCCCTGCCATTTTAATTTAAACCCTCCCCAACAGCACTAGCAAACACTCCCCCTAGGACATCGGTTCCGGTCCGGCCTTCTCTGTCCTTGATGAGTATCTCTCTGTTCTTGGCCTGCAGTGGGGTAGGACCTTGGGTGCTTGGGCCGTAGATGGTCTTGACTGCACTAAAGAATCCACGCACGTCGTTGTTGTCGGCTAGCTGCTGGATCTCCTGCGCTTTCTCCACCCACCATCTGTTCTTTCGGTCGAGAGTTTTTTGTTGGACCTCGGCCTTCAGGCATCTGTAGAGCTGCTTTCTTGCTCTCGAGTTGTGTTATCTTAGTCTGGGTATTATGTAATGAGAAAGGATTAATTAGCAATCTTGTTGTGCGATGCCCCTTGGGGAGGAGCGATCATAATATGATAGAATTCTTCATTAAAAAGGAGAGTGAAGTAGTTGACTCAGAGACTAGGGTCAGATCTGGAATGTCTTGCGCTTGCGGCTTATTAGCTCCTGGATCTCCTGGTCATTCTCGTCGAACCAGTCTTGGTGTTTTCTGGTCAAGTGACCGAGCGTCTCTTCACATGTGCTGATTATGGAGGCCTTGAGTGCAGACCAGACACTGTGGACACTTAGGGCTGGATTTTCAATGACCCGTGGAGTCGGGTTTGGAGGTTTGTGGGGGGTTAAAGTTGCAGATTCGGGGGTCCCGACCCCATCCCAACTCCATTCCGCCTCCACGCAATTTTGACAAAATCGGTCGCGGGGTTCCTGACTCCGTCCCGCCTCCAAGAGGTGGGAGAGGTCATTAAAGCCCTTAACAATCCCTAAATAGGCTCTGTAATGCCATTTTGAAACGTTTTAGCTAGTTTAACCCTTTTCCGACGTGAAGCACGCCTGATGTGAAACACGCCAGTGAAACCTGGCGGGAGCACAAGTGGATAGCTGACTATCAGCTGCAGGTCCACTATTACAACGGAGATGTGTGAAGGTAGTAGTAGTATTAGGTCTGAAAGTCGCCTCTGATGCTGCTGCATTGAATGTCTTTGGAGACTGCCTGGGAGGACTTGGTTGGAAAAAAATTCTCTCTCTCTCTCTCTCTCTCTCTCTTCCCCCTCTCAGATGCTGCTCATTTTGCATCCAGGTCCTCTCACAGCAAAGGCCAGGCAGTGTCTGAGGCCAGGCAGTGTCTGAAAGCCTTCAATGCAGCAGCAATGATGACATCATCAGAGGCGACTTTCAGACTGAAACCACTAATTGGTTCATGGGTTCCCACATGCTGGAACTCAATTGCCCAATTAAGTGAAAATTGCATCAATCTCCCACATCCAATTGCAGTCGGGTGGATAACATGAAATGCGGATGACACGACCCCAACCCGCCCCAGTATCAAAATCCAGCCCTCTGTGTCTCTGCATCACTAGGAGTTGTCAGGTTGTTTGTGAGGTACAGGCTGAATAGGGCTTTCTTAGCGGGGTCTTTGAGTGCCCCAGCGTTGATTTTCCTGCGGCATTGTTTCTATTGCCGCTGCTGTTTTGGGGCTACATTGATGGAGATGACAGAGACACCGTAATTGTGACCATCTTCAAGAAAGGTGACAAGTCTGATTGCAGTAATTACAGAGGAGTCTCCCTGCTGTCTGCCACAGGGAAAGTCATCGCAAGAATCCTCCTCAATTGCCTTCTCCCAGTGGCCGAAGAGTTCCTCCCATAGTCGCATTGCGGATTCTGCCCACTAAGGGGCACAATGGACATGATCTTCACCGCACGTCAATTACAAGAGAAATGCAGGGAACAGCACCAACCGCTGTACATGGCCTTCTTTGATCTCACAAAGGCCTTCGCCAATGTCAACCATGAGGGATTATGGAGTGTCCTCCTCAAATTCGGCTGCCCTCAAAAGTTTGTCACCATCCTCCGCCTGCTTCATGACGACATGCAAGCCGTGATCCTGACCAACGGTTCCAACACAGACCCAATTCAGGTACGGACCGGGGTCAAGCAAGGCTGTCTCATCGCACCAATGCTCTTCTCGATCTTCCTCGCTGCAATGCTCCATCTCACCCTCAGTAAGCTCCCTGCTGGAGTGGAGCTAATTTACAGAACAAATGGGAAACTGTTCAACCTCCGTCGCCTCCAGTCCAGATCCAAGGTCGTCCCATCCTCTGTCATCGAATTACAGTACGCAGACGACGCTTGCGTCTGCGCTCACTCGGAGGTTGAACTCCAAACCATCGTCAACACCTTCACCGACGCATACGAGAGCATGGGCCTTACGCTAAACATCCGTAAGACAAAGGTCCTCTACCAACCTGCCCCCGCCACACTGTACTGCCCCCTGATTATCAAAATCCATGACGAGGCCTTGGACAACGTGGACCACGTTCCATACCTTGGGAGCCTACTGTCAACAAGGGCAGACGTCGATGACGAAGTCCAACACCGCCTTCAGTGTGCCAGTGCAACCTTCGGTCGCCTGAGGAAGAGAGTGTTTGAAGACCAGGACCTCAAACCCGGCACTAAGCTCATGGCCTACAGAGCAGCAGTAATACCCGCCCTCCTGTATGCCTCAGAGACATAGACCATGTACAGCAGGCACCTCAAAGCACTGGAGAGGTACCACCAATGCTGCCTCCGCAAGATCCTGCAAATCCATTGGCAGGATAGGCGCACCAACGTCAGTGTTCTTGCTCAGGCCAAATCCCCAGCATCGAAGCTTTGATCACGCTCGATCAGCTCCGATGGACGGGTCACATCGTCCGCATGCCCGATACGAGACTCCCAAAACAAGCGCTCTACTCGGAGCTCCGATACGGCAAAAGAGCCCCAGGTGGGCAGAGGAAATGCTTCAAGGACACCCTCAAAGCCTCCTTGAAAAAGTGCAACATCCCCACTGACACTTGGGAATCCCTGGCCCAAGACCGTACAAAGTGGAGGAGAAGCATCCGGGAAGGCGCCGAACATCTCGAGTCTCTTCGCCGGGAGCAAGCGGAAACCAAGCGCAAACAGCGGAAGGAGGGCACATCAACCCAAGCACCCCACCCACCCGCCCCTTCAACCACCATCTGCCCCACCTGTGGCAGACACTGTGGGCTGGATTTTGTCAATGGGGACGTGATGGAGGCGGGACTCCCACTTTTTGGGTTGTAGTCCCGCCTCCATCGACTTGTGGCCAACCCATTGTATTTTCCCTTGATTGACCTTGTTAAGCCCGCCCAGCGGGCTTAGCAGGCCAATCAAGGGTCCCTTGGATACAGGTGACGTCAGCCATTGAAATTTCATCTGTCAAGAGGTTTTGACAGATGAAATTTCAGTGTTTGACAGCTCTGTGAAGCTGTCAAACACTGACAATATGATTTCTAACGTGAGTCCCTGTACTTAGACTCAGTTAGAAATCAATCCAGCACAGAAAGCAGAGACTGCAGCTTTAGACAGCTCCGCGGCCATTCTACTTTCTGTGCCGGTGAGCTGAGGGACTCCCGAGAACTGAAGGAAGGAAGCCTGCAGGACAAAGTTAAGGTAAGTACAAGTTCTTAAAACACTTTACACACACCAAACACACTTACCTCTGCACTCATGCACCCATCACTCACCTGCACACCGGACATCTCGACCCCTCCAAGCCCTCCAGACTGACGGTCCGCCTCGCTAAATTGGCGTGGTTCTGACCTGTCGGGAAGCCCACACTTCAGGGCTAAAAATAGGGATTAGGCAAAAAACTGCCTGTTAACTACCTGTTAACAGGCAGTTTATTGGCACTAATCCCCTTCCCGCCTCGGGGAGGCGGGTCCCAGCACAGGTCAGGTACCTGCCTCCTTTGAAACTGGCATGGAGGCGGGTTGGGGCGGGATGGGTTCGGGACCCCCGAATCTGCTATTTTAACCCCCCACACGCCTCCAAACCCGCCTCCACGGGTCAATGAATATTCTGCCCTGTAGGTCCCGCATTGAACTCATCAGTCACCTGAGAACTAATTTTTAATGTGGAAGCAAGTCATCCTCGGTTCCGAGGGACTGCCTAAGAAGAAGAGACCTTTTTTGTCTTGAGTAGGCCCTACTCTTTCTTTAGTTATCTTTCTGCTCTTTATGTATTTATAAAACAACTTTGGGTTTTCCTTGATTTTACTTGCCAGTAATTTTTCATGCTCTTTCTTTGCTTTCCTAATTTGCTTTTTAATTTCATCCCTGCACTTTCTATACTCCTCTAGGCTTTCTGAAGTATTTAGCTCCTGGTATCTGACATAAGCTTCCCTTTTTTACCTTATCCTACCCTGTATGCCCCTTGACATCCAGGGGACTCTAGACTTGGGAGTCCCACCCTTTCTCTTTGTGGGAACATATTTGCTCTGAACCCTCGCTATCTCCTCCTTGAACACCTCCCACTGCTCTGACACTGATTTACCTTCAAGTAGCTGTTTCCAGTCCACTTTTGCTAAATCACATCTCAGCTTAGTAAAATTGACCTTTCCTCAATTGAGAACTTTCATTCCTGGTCTATTTTGTCCTTTTCCATAACTATGCTAATCTAATTGAATTATGATCACTCCCACCAAAATGCTCTCCCACTGATACCCCTTCCACCTGCCCAACCTCATTCCCTAAAACTAAGTCCAGAATTGCCCTCTCTCTTGTTGGGCTTGTTACGTACTGGCTGAAAAAAGTTCTCCTGAATGCATTTTAAGAATTCTGTACCCTCTATACCTTTTACACTAATTTTATTCCATTTAATACTAGGGTAGTTGAAATCCCCTACTATTACTGCCAGAAATTTGCCTACATATTTGCTCTTCTATCTCCCTCTGACTGTTTGGGGGTCTATAGTACACTCCCAGCATTATGATTGCCCCTTTTTTATTCTTCAGTTCAACCCATATGGCCTCATTTGATGATCCTTCTAACATATCCCCCTAAAAGCTGTAAGTTTTTCTTTAACCAATATTGCGATCCCCCCTCCTTTTTTATTCTCCCTCTCTGTCTCGTCTGAAAACCCTGTAACCAGGAATGTTGAGCTGCCATTCCTGCCCTACTTTAAGCCATGTTTCAATAATGGCTATGTTATCATACTTCTACATGTCTATCTGTGCCCTCAGCTCATCTGCCTTATTTACTAGACTCCTTGCATTGAAGTATATACCATCAAGCACTGCCAAACCCCTTTTGTTGTCTATTTTCTAGCCTTTGTTTCCTCTGCCTTCCAAACTCACTTACTAATTTTACATAGAAACATAGAAACATAGAATCTAGGAGCAGGAGTAGGCCATTTGGCCCGTCGAGCCTGCTCCACCATTCAATACGATCATGGCTGATCATCCAAATCCAGTACCCTGTCCCTGCTTTAATCCCCACAGTACACATATCCCACCCTACCCCCGTAACCCCATGTATTTAATTCCCCCTAACATATCCCATCCTATCCCCATAACCCCACATATTTAATCCCCCCTAACACTAAGGGTCAATTTATCATAGCCAAATCAACCTAACCCGCACATTTTTGGACTGTGGGAGGAAACCGGAGCACCCGGAGGAAACCCACGCAGACACGGGGAGAATGTGCAAACTCCACACAGACAGTCACCCGAGGTCAGATTCGAACCCGGGTCCCTGGCGCTGTGAGGCACCAGTGCTAACCACTATGCCACCGTGTTGCCTCCCATTTCGAGCTTTGCATCTCTCCCTTCTGAATCCACTCTCAGGTTTCAATCCTACTGACAAGCTAGTTTAAACCTTCCCCAACAACACTAGCAAACCTCCCCACGAGGATACTGGTACTGGCGAGGATTTCTTTGTCACCAAGATGGAGACCATCCATTCTGCTGCCTCTACTGTATCCTCACCTTACCCACCAAGCCAAACCCATCCTAAGCCCCACCCCATCCACCCACCACCCACCCTAGCCTTGAACCCCTGTCTCACTCTAGTTTCTCTCTCCGATCCAATTTTAAATCCGCTTAAACATTTTAGGTCATTTACCTGATGGTTTACATATTGAAGGGGGGAGGGGAACAGAGATCCCACACAGCTCTCTTCCCAAGTCAAACTGTGGGATTCTATGGAATTGGTACCATTGCTGCAAAGTGCAATCCACTTTACAGCAATGGTCAAGTTGCAGGAGGAATCAACTTTAGTGGCATCTACCTGATACAGTGTGTACCATCTACCTGATACAGTGTACCATCTACCTGATACAGTGTGTACCATCTACCTGATACAGTGTGTACCATCTACCTGATACAGTGTGTACCATCTACCTGATACAGTGTGTACCATCTACCTGATACAGTGCGTACTATCTACCTGATACAGTGTGTACCATCTACCTGATACAGTGTGTACCATCTACCTGATACAGTGTGTACCATCTACTTGATGCAGTGTGTACCATCTACCTGATACAGTGTGTACCATCTACCTGATACAGTGTGTACCATCTACCTGATACAGTGTGTACCATCTACCTGATACAGTGTGTACCATCTACCTGATACAGTGTGTACCATCTACCTGATACAGTGTGTACCATCTACCTGATACAGTGTGTACAACACGGTGGCATAGTGGTTAACACTGGTGCCTCACAGCGCCAGGGACCCGGGTTCGAATCTGGCCTCGGGTGACTGTCTGTGTGGAGTTTGCACATTCTCCCCGTGTCTGCGTGGGTTTCCTCCGGGTGCTCCGGTTTCCTCCCACAGTCCAAAAATGTGTGGGTTAGGTTGATTTGGCTATGATAAATTGACCCTTAGTGTTAGGGGGGGATTAAATATGTGGGGTTACAGGGATAGGATGGGATATGTTAGGGGGGAATTAAATACGTGGGGTTACGGGGATAGGGTGGGATATGTGTTGGTGCAGGCTCGATGGGGATTCTGTGTGAGAAAGCAGGGACAGGGTACTGCATTTGGATGATCAGCCATGATCGTATTGAATGGTGGAGCAGGCTCGACGGGCCGAATGGCCTACTCCTGCTCCTAGTTTCTATGTTTCTATGTTTCTTATACAGTGTGTACTATCTACCTGATACAGTGTGTACCATCTACCTGATACAGTGTACCATCTACAAGATGCACTGCAGCAACTCGCCAAGGCGCCTTCAACAGCACCTCCCAAACCCACGACCTCTACCACCTAGAAGGACAAGGGCAGCAGGCGCATGGGAACACCACCACCACCCAGTTACCTTCCAAGTCACACACCATCCTGACTTGGAAATATATCGCCGTTCATTCATCGTCGCTGGGTCAAAATCCTACAACGCCCTGCCTAACAGCACTGTAGGAGCACCTTCACCACACGGCCTGCAGCGGTTCAAGAAGGCAGCTCACCACCACCTTCTCAAGGCCAATTAGGGATGGACAATAAATTCTGGCACAAAAGCAAAATACTGCAGATGCTGGAAATCTGAAATAAAAACAGAAAATGCTGGAAACACTCAGCAGGTCAGGCAGCATCTATGGAGAGAGAAACAGAGTTAACGTTTCAGGTCAATGACCCTTCGTCAGAACAGGGTCATCGACCTGAAACGTTAACTCTGTTTCTCTTTCTAGAGACGCTGCCTGACCTGCTGAGTATTTCCAGCATTTTCTGTTTTTATTTCTAATAAATTCTGGCCTTGCCAGTGACGCCCACATCCTGTGAATGAATAAATGGTGGAAGCACGCTCATCTCAGGGTCAGAAACTTGTAGGTTCAAGTCCCACTCCAGTGATGTAGGCCGCGATTTTATTAATGGAGGCGCATTGAGTGCGGGACAGCTGGTTTCTGGTTTCCAGTCCCACCCCCAGCTGCTTCCGCTCCACTGATGTGATTTTGCCTTGATTGACCTTGTTAAGTCCGCCCTGCAGGCTTGCCGGACAATTAACAGGAAGCGGATCAGATGACGTCATTTGATGACGCGTCATCTGCCGATTTCCTTAAAGGGACCACGCACAATTTTATTTTGACAGTTGTTTTCTCAGTGTTTGCCAGCATTGAGGTGCTGAAAACACTGACAATCATTGCACAAAGGTGACCTCTTGCGCCCAGGCTCTCCAGTGACTCCCTCCATAGGCTGGAATAGATGGCAGCTGCAGGTGAGGTGACAGAAGCGATCTGTCACTGGTGAGAGAGGTTCTCCCAATGAGGTGGCACTGGACAGGGATTTAAAAACTTGTAAGCTAAAGAAATCTGTAAATGTATTAAAAATGCATTTCCCAACATTTTCTTTCCTCTGAAACTCACCAGTGCACCATTGGATCCTTCACATCACTTCTGCAACTGTCATCAATCCAGAAACATTACAGCAGACTCACAACACGCCACACTTACCTGACGTGTTATCTGGACGTTGGGAAACCCAAGCCAGAAGTGACAAAATCCAAAAACAGGCTGACAACTACTGGCAAGTACCTGTTAATAGGCAGGTAATTGCCTTTAGTCCGCTTCCTGCTGCTAGGTGTCGGGTCCATTCACAAATCGGGGACCCGAAGCTTGGGAAGGTTGTTTGGTGGCGGGTTGATGGCAGGATCGGAAACCGCCGTCAATCAAAACGATTTTAACGAATACAAAAATAGGGAGGTTGTGCTTCAGTTGTACAGGGCATTGGTGAGACCACATCTGGAGTACTGTGTACAGTATTGGTCTCCTTATTTAAAGAAGGATGTAAATGTGTTGGAAGCAGTTCAGAGAAGGTTTACTAGACTAATACCTGGAATGGGCGGGTTGTCTTATGAGGAAAGGTTGGACAGGCTAGCATTGTATCTGTTGGAGTTTAGAAGAATAAGAGGTGACTTGATTGAAACATATAAGATCCTGAGGGGTCTTGACAGGGTGGATGTGGAGAGGATGCTTCCTCTTGTGGGAGAATCTAGAACTAGGGGTCACTGTTTAAAAATAAGGGGCCGCCCATTTAAGACAGAGATGAGGAGAAATTTTTTCTCACAGAGGGTCGTGAGTCTTTGGAACTCTCTTCCTCAGAGGGCGGTGGAAGCAGAGTCTTTGAATATTTTTAAGGCAGAGGTAGATAGATTCTTGGTAAGCAAGGGGGTGAAAAGTTATCGGGGGTAGGCGGGAATGTGGAGTAATCGGATCAGCCATGATCTTGTTGAATGGTGGAGCAGGCTCGAGGGGCCGAGTGGCCGACTCCTGCTCCTAATTCGTATGTTCGTATGTTCGCATGTAACCTATGACCTGCCTCCAAACCCGCCGTCTGAGCGCCGGCAAAATTGCGGCCGTAACGTCCCTCCCCTACATGCTGATTAGTGCCCGCAGCTGCACGATGGCTTGGGAGGGAGCACTGCGGAACCTGAATGGCCAAAATTAGACATTGGTAAAGTGATTTTGGCACGACCATATTGAAGCCATGTTTCTAACCGTGTGGACCTAGGACCACACACACAGCAAATTAATCTTGCACTATCATCCCAAAACTGACAAATGTCATACAGCTCACCAAGGATTTAATAAAAACATGAAAACCGAGAGCCATGGCTCTTTGTGATTCTCCTGGCCGTTCCCCTGGTGCAGCTACCAGAATTAAAATAGCAGCTTTAGCAGCAGATCACACTGAAAGACACATTTAAATATGATATTAATGCATCTCTGGAGCCACTCGGCATTTAATGTGACAGGAAAATCTTAACTTTGGGCAGAAGCGCAGTCTCAGCACCAAGATTGCACCTGGGCTGCTCAAAATACAAGAGCGGATCCAATAACTACTCGGAGGATTAGACACCAATCTGCTTCATGAAGAATCTTCAAAATACAAAAAAGTAATCATATCAGCGCACAGCATCAAGATTTATTACAAGTTAACAACCCACCTGTACGCTCACTCCCACTCTAAGGAATCATCAGTGCTCAATGCTTGTTTTCACCTCCCTCCCTTATTCTGACCCCCATCACAATCATTTGTCTCTATTTGTCTTCTCTTCAGCTGGGATGGCAGGTGAACAGCTGACGTACCGTACTTCCGATGCCAATTCTATTCTGAATCCAGCTGCCAAGTTAAAAGAAAAGAAAAGACTTGCATTTCTATAGCGCCTTTCATGACCTCAGGATGACCCAAAGCGCTTTGCAGCCAATGAAGTACTTTTGAAGCATAGGGCAGAATTTTCATTGACCCGTGGAGGCGGGTTTGGAGGCGTGTGGGGGGGGGTTAAAATTGCGAAAGCGGGCGGGCACAAGCCCGCCTCCATCCCGCCTCCACGCAATTTTCATTAAATCGCGTCTGCTGGTCCCGACTCCGTCCCACCTCTAAGAGACGGGATAGGCCGTTAAGGCCCTTAACAAGCACTAAATTGCCTCTATAATGCCATTTTGAAAGGCCTTTGTGATTTTAACCCTTTATCCACGTGAAGCACGCCTGTTCTGAACCACGAATGTGAAACCTGGATTGGATTGCTGACTATCAGCTGCAGCTCAACCATGAAATAGGAGATGTGATCAGCCATCATTTGCAGTTGGCAGGACTTTGTTGTCTGAGGTCTGGGGGATCTTTTATATGGTATAACCACAGCTGTGGAAGTTTGGAGCCTGACACCCATCTCCAGTGTAATCTCCTGGGAAACCCCTCTCGCCACCTTGACTGAGCACTTCCTCAACTGAGGCATATACCAGAAGCATGGGAACCATTTATTTCCTTTCCTCCTGGACATCAGATTCGGACGAGGACCAGCCGTGGCAGCAGTAGAACCATGAACAACAGCACCACCAGCAGCAGCAGCATCAACAGGAGTGCCAAGCTGCTCCTCACCCACCTGAAGCTGCACAGGCCAGAAGGCGCCAGCGCGCAACCACATTGCTGCCCGAGATGCAAGGGACGCACTTGACCAGATTTGCTTAGCCTGCACAATCAAACACTTTTGCCTCGCACCTTCTTATCAGACCATCGACAATGGCCAGGAACCTACGGATTCCTATCACTCTGACCACCATACTGACAATTGCAAGTCATCCTAAGCCCTCAATGCGGAAGTCCCATTTGCAAAATGACAGATGCCACAACTTCAGCAGTTTGCCAGCAGAATTTTTAATCACACCAAGCAAGTGCTGGCATTTCAAGATTAAACACAACATCACACCCAAGTGACTACCCTTGTGACTACTTGTGCATTATTTTTCTTTTACGCGTGCTCCTACGTGGTGCTTCCCCTGTGGCTTCAGCAGATGTGGAGGCCCCTTGCTCACTTTCTTACTGCTCCTGCCGCGACACCTTTGGCGGGCGTCCTCTGGGGTTGTGAGCCTGTGAGGGCTCGGCAACAGTCTGCTGCTCCTGCGGCTGTGCAGGGGTTGAGACGCCGATCTCAGTTGGGTGAGGACTCTGGTGGGTCTCTGACCGAGGGCTTTGCAGTGGCTTGGTCGTGTGAGTGCTTGGAGAGGAGCCCCCACTTCCTTGTTGTCTGCCAGCAACATCCCTCTCATGGGTCAGCCCCACCTCAGCGCTTGCAAGTGGATTGAGAGCACCTTGCTGCACATCAGGGGGGCCATGGAGACCCGTATCTGCACTGGAAGTCCTACTCAGAAGGACTTCCATGAAGGTCTGGTTTCTGTGTTCAATAGATGACCATCGCTCCTCAAGAGATGCCAGTCTATTCTAAACAATTACCATGTTTTCTACACTCTGGCGACTTATCTCCTCCATAGCCGTAGCCTACCTCTCCTCTACTGTAGCCATCCTTTCCACGGAGGTTGCCATCCTTTCCGTGGTGATGCGTTCATGCGCCAATTACTACACAAAGGCTCTGCTCATGTTCGCTATGGACGCCTCCATTCGCTCCACACTCGCAGCGACCCTGGAGACAAAACCTGCCAGAGACTCCTGCATCTGTTCCTGGAGTTCCAGCACCGCTGATCTTATGGACGGACCCAGAGGCAGAGGGTCGACATGCAGCTGAGCCGAGCTGGGAGATTCCTGCGCCCTCCGACTAGGACTCTCCATTGCTGTCCCTGTCTCCACTATCTGCTGATGCTCACTTGTGAGCTGTGATACACCAGGTGACAACACTACTCTATCTCGCGATGTTCCCTCCGAGGTGTGAGTTTCTGCGCTGGTGCTGGGTGAGCTGAATTCTGCTGACGTGGCGCCCTCAGAGGTTGCAGCTTCCTCTGAGGAGTGGTGAGGCTCATGCTCTTCCTCCTGGATGGTGGGGACGGCTGCTCGCGATGGTCCTGGGGGGGAGTAAAGGAAAGAGTCAGAGATGTGAGTCCAAGGTTACATGCACATTGCCTATTGCAGATGATCATAAGTCAGTCGGCTGGAGCATCAGAATCATCATCAGTGACTCATGCAATGTCAATGAGAGAGATGATAAACTATTTTGTCACCAGCTTGCTCTGATGCACCCGTCTGTCCGTCCCCCACTTGCGCATCCTCCTCCACTCCCATGATCTCCAGGACCACCTCCTCCCAGGTGGTGAGCTGGGCTACTGAAGGTGGCCCTCCTCCTGTCCTCACTCTTTCCCTCTTATTGTGAGCTCTCTTTTCCTGCAATGAGGGAGACAAGTGGAGTTTGAGTGAGAATGAAGGAGTGAGTGTAGAGAATCTATATCATTGATGGTTAGAAGAAGACAAATTCGGAGTGAGGTGGCAAGACCATGGGCCCTCCCTGTGTGTTGCAAGTTGTTTTCATAGCATCACAGCGATAGGGAGTGTGAGGGCTGCATAGTCGAATAATTAGGTGAATGTGACCATAGAGAGAGAGGGAATGGGTAAGGGTGCAGGGATGTCAGTGTCAAGTGGGATGTGGAGGAAGAGGTTGTCAAAGCTGAGTGCTGGTGAGGAGAGGCAATGGGGATCAGAATGAGGGTGATGGGAAATTCATACTCACTTTTCCAGTGCACAGCAGGTCATGAAACCTCTTCCTGCACTGAAGCCAGGTTCTACGGGTTATGGACAACGAGTTGACCTCTTCTGCCACCTGGATCCACACAGCTTTGGTTTGATGGGAAGGCTTCTTCCTCCCTGAAGAAGGGAAGAGCACCTCCTTATTAGCTCTGGCTCCCTCAATTAAAGCTTGCAGGGCGACGTCATCAAATCGAGGTGAAGACCTAGGTCTCTGGCTGGCCATTCTTCCTGCAGGTGCCTCTAACATGCAAAGGCAGAAGCTTGGCAGTCTGCAGAGGAGGCAAGGCTTGTTGCAGACCTTAAATGCTGCAGCAATGATGATGTCATCGGAAGCGACTTTCAGACTGGAAAAACTCACTGGCCATGGGTTCCCACACGTTGGAACTCAATTGGCCAATTATGTTAAAATCGCATCAATCTCCCACATCGATTAAATTCGGGTGGCTAACACGAAATGCGGATTACACGAAGCCAGCCCGCCCCTGAATCAAAATCCAGCCCATAGTCACTGCTGTAATGCAGGAAACGCGACCGCCAATTAGCGCACAGCAAGCTCCCACAAACAGCAATAAGATACATTGAGTGATTTTGATTGATGGATACATGTGGCCAGGGAGAACTACCCTGCTCTACTTCGAAATAGTGCCATGGGATTTTTACACTGAGAGGGCCGACAGAGCCTCAGGTTAACGTCTCATTCGAAAGACGGCACCTCTGACAGTGCAGCACTCCCTCAGTACTGCACTGGAGTGTCGGCCTCGATTTTCAACGAGAGTGCTGCCCACTGTACCACAGCTGACACCAAAGTGGGTTTGCGATAAACACAGGAGCTAAAGTGTGACACTTCAGATACAGCAGCTCAGTTGAGTTTTCGGGATGGAACAGGTCTGAAATTCAATATTATCACCAAGGCTTTCTCCAAAACTTGGCAGGATTGGAACAAACACAAGCAGCTCGTCGGCTTGGCAGTTGGGGCATGTCTGCAACCATTCTGCATTATGGGCACTAGAGGCCAGTGTAACCAGAGCAAGAGACATTATGGGCCATCAAGATGAGTCTGAATTGACCATTATCCTCGACTGTAACTCAGTCTCCCCCTTGTTTAAATAATGAAGCCAGCTCCTCTAAAGGCTACACCAATATTCAACACAACGGGGTATAAGTTCGTCCTGGATGGTAGCACAAAGCAGACAATAGTGAAAACAGACAGTAGCGAAAATGGAGAATAGCAAAACAGACATAGCAAAAATTACAGCCTGATTTTCACCGATTCACTGTCACCCGTTTTGCGCTACCGCCCAAGACAGCTTTATAACCCCCAACGTATACAAACAACAAACACACAAAACTCAGTGTAAATTGTAGGGGGTCTTTGTGGATAATGGGTTCTAGATTCCTTACACTGGAATGCACCTCGTGGTGTTGCCATGACGATTTCCTTTGGCCGCTGTGTGTTAGCAACATTGTAAACATAACGGGAAGATTTCTAGTGTGAACACGTACATTTAGAAAGAAAGAACTTGCATTTATATAGCGCCTTTCATGAAGTCAGGACCTCCCAAAGCACTTTACAGCCAATGAAGTACCTTTGAAGCGTAGTCAATCAGAAGACACCTATGATTTTATAAGAAATGATCAAACACAGGAATAACTTCTCACTTTTTTCATGGAGTCTCGAGCACACAATGGCCAGAGGAAATCTTCCCCCAGTGTCACTGCTTTGGTGTGTGACAAAACCTGTGGTGATCTGATTTTTTTTTTTAATTCGTTTATGGGATGTGGGCATCGCAGGCAAAGCCAGCATTTATTCCCATCCCTAATTGCCCTTGAGAAGGTGGTGGTGAGCCGCCTTCGTAAACCGCTGCAGTCCGTGTGGTGAAGGTACTCCCACAGTGCTGTTAGGGAGGGAGTTCCAGGATTTTGACCCAGCGACCATGAAGGAACGGACGATATATTTCCAAGTCGGGATGGTGTGTGACTTGGAGGGGAACTTGGAGGTGGTGGTGTTCCCATGCGCCTGCTGCCCATGTCCTTCTAGGTGGTAGAGGTCGCGGGTTTTTGAGGTGCTGTCGAAGAAGCCTTGGCGAGTTGCAGCAGTGCATCTTGTAGATGGCACACACTGCAGCCACGGTACGCCGGTGGTGGAGGGAGTGAATGTTTAAGGTGGTGGATGGGGTGCCAATCAAGTGGGCTGCTTTCTCCTGCTTCTGATTGTGTGCAGCCGTGGAGTTTGTTAAAATAAATTTTCAGCTACTAAAATCGGACAAAAAGCGGGACCACTGTTCGCTGTAAGCCGCGCAGCTGCACGCTGTTCCAAGGACCCCACGCAGCCGGCTTTCAAATAGAAAAACCACGTATGCGCGGTATTTGGAATGGGTCGCGCGGCCCGAAAAAAACTTTGCAGGGATCGTTACGTGGGACTGAGCATGACTGCTGTTTCAAAGAGCCAAGACAGGCACGATGGGCCAAACGGCCTCCTTCTGTGCTGTAGGTTTCTATGATTCTGTATCACTGGTCGGACTGACCTGTCAGGACACAAACGGCAACTGTTCTGTACTGTGGGCACTAGAGGCCAGTGTAACCAGAGCAAGAGAGACTTCATGAGGCGTTGAAGCCGAGTGTCTCCGACTGAGAATTGACCATTATCCACATTTGGAAGTCAAGTTGTACCTTATTTAAATAATGGAGCCAGCTTAGCTGAAGGCTACACTCACTTTCAACAAAACGTCTATAAACAACAAACAAAATTCAGCGCATGCTGCGGACAGCACTATCGGAAATGCATTTCAATCGTGTGCTCGAGTGGCAAATGATTTTGTGCCAATTGATTCACAAATCTGTTTTGGGTAACCTCGTAACCCGTGCAGTTTAAAAAAAGAGACGTTTAGCATAAATGTGGCTTAAGGCCCTTTTTTTAATATTAAGCCTCAGGAGTAGCTGGGGCCAAGAAACTGGAGCGGGGCTGGGAAAACCGGCATGAAATGGGCCTCGCGAAGGGAATGTTCAGGACGAACGAGTCGGCGCGAGGCTCACTGGAAATAATCGGGGGCCTCGGCCCTGACCGGCGTAAAACCGACGACCAACCGGGTCTCCCGACGCAGTCGCCGGTCGGCGCCTCAAAGAAAATAGTCGGGCTGCTGCGCCACGCCGCGCCGCGCTGCGCCGGCACGCACCCGGTAGGTCCTGAGAGGTGGGGGGGGAGGGGCAGGAAAACAGAGGCGAACCAGAGGGCGACGAGTCCGGACATGCAGTGGCCGGCACTCCTGCTCCGCCTGGCTCCACATAAATGTAAGTAAAAAAAAGAAAGATGTTTGCTTTCCACTTCGTCGGAGGCCTCCAGCGGTCTCTTTAAGGACTGCTCGTCTGGAAACTCTGGACCCGGGAAAAAGTCGAGCGCCGCAGGCTACACCCAGTTCAAATTTGGAGCGGGGGTCCTAAAACAGGCATTCGGACAACCATTAGCCAGGAAATTGGACCCCCAACATTAATTTCTCCCCCTTGACTGCTTATGCTAGCATTGTCCAGTAAGATGTATTTTACTAGCTAGTTGATCGTTCAGTTTTCTTTTTAAATGGGTTATTGAAGTGATGGAATAACCTGGTTGCTTGGAACCTGTGCTTCCAAAATGGTGGTCATGGTAACAGTTTTTCCACACTGATTGTTAAAGTAGAGTTCGGACAGAAAAAAAACCCCTACTTTTATTGATTTCATTTCTGGAATGTTCAAAACGTTTTATTTATTTCGGGCGTTATACCAGAAGTGTCAACATTGGAAAAAAATCCCAAGCCTTGACATTGTAACCCATGAGCAACACCTGGAGCCAAAAACATACGGGTCGAAAAGACCATTGGCCACGTCCTCATATCAAACGCTCAAGATACTCATGCAAATTTTTTTTTTTTATTCGTTTGTGGGATGTGGGCGTCACTGGCAAGGCCAGCATTTATTGCCCATCCCTAATTGCCCTTGAGAAGGTTGTGATGAGTCGCCTTCTTGAACCGCTGCAGTCCGTGTGGTGAAGGTACTCCCACAGTGCTGTTAGGGAGGGAGTTCCAGGATTTTGACCCAGCGACGATGAAGGATCGGTGATATATTTCCAAGTCTGGATGGTGTGTAACTTGGAGGGCAACGTGGAGGTGGTGGTGTTCCCATGCGCCTGCTGCCCTTGTCCTTCTAGGTGGTAGAGGTGGCAGGTTTGGGAGCTGCTGCCGAAGAAGCCTTGGCGAGTTTCTGCAGTGCATCTTGTAGATGGTGCACACTGCAGCCACGGTACGCCGGTGGTGGAGGGACTGGGCTGGGTGTGCCGTAGTCGTGTCCGTAGCCGGTGCCGTGGTCGATGCCAGGTGGTCCGTCCGGTTTTATCCTTATTGTTTTTCGTAGCGGTTTTTTACAACTGAGTGGCTTGCTAGGCCATTTCAGAGGGCAGTTAAGAGTCAACCACATTGCTGTTGACTCACGCCAAATTCAACTCTATTATTTTAACAGAGCCGTTAAGAAAGAACTTGCATTTCTACAATGCCTTGTCGCATCCCAAATGCTTCATACCCAATGACCTATTTTTTGAAGCGTAGTCACTTATGTCGGCAAGAGCAGCAAAAGAATTAGTGGTCAGCAAGGGCCCAGAAACAGCATCATTTGTGTATGGCGACTTTACTCGAGGTATATGATGATCCGAACACCAGAGGAGTGCCTCCTTTCGCCTTGCACCATCGACCCGTTTGTCATTTAATCTCTCCTGCCTTCCACCCTATCACAGACCTTCCCTTTTGTTCTTTCCTCCCCTCCCCCCTTTCCCTGCCTCTAAACTTGCTTAAAACCTGTTACATCTCCTAACTTTTTCCAGTTCTGACGACCTGAAACGTTGACTCTGTTTCTCTCCCCACAGATGCTGCCTGACCTGCTGCGTATTTCCAGCATTTTCTGTTTTTATTATTAGGAGAATTCCCCTGCTTTTCTTCAGATAATGCCACGGGATCTTTTACGTCCACTGAGCAGGCAGATGGTACCTCGATTTAACATCTCAGCTGAAAGACAGTGCAACACT
This sequence comes from Squalus acanthias, assembly GCA_030390025.1. NCBI lineage: Eukaryota > Metazoa > Chordata > Chondrichthyes > Squaliformes > Squalidae > Squalus > Squalus acanthias. Next base: position 5,327,873 of record CM059439.1, read on the forward strand.
CCCTCGGTACTGCACTGAAGTACCTGCCTGTAGAAAGCTTGAATCCATAATCTTTTTGGCTCAGAGTCAATGGTGCTACCAACTGAACCAAGTTGACACTTGAAAATTAATGTGTGTCCAAGAAGAGCAGGGAGAGGACTGGGTATGAGCGTGAGAAACATATGTATGGTAAGAGACAACAAGCTGTGCCCATCATGAAAGCTACAAGGGATGGCATTAAAATATTCCCCCTCTCCCTTTTTCTGCCTTTCCCTTTCTCTATTCACAGGTTGACTGGCTGCGGAGTTTGTAAATGCTGGAGAGCGAGAAGAAAGGGGTAGAATGTCACGGAAGTGGGGCTATCCCAGCGTCCACTGCAGTGATGAAAGCTCTCTATTAAAACTATATTAACTGTACTTTTGTTAGAAGGATTTCACTGCCTCCAGTAGTGGTAGTGGAAGGGGGAGAGAAAAACATAACAAGCAGTGCTGCCACTTGCAGCCATAAGATCGGAATCCCCAGCTCGGAGGGTGGATTATCATGGTCTTCTGTGTGACACTCCCAACTGATTGCAGGAATGTTGATAGATTTGTCTTTTGCTGCTCTTCTATTGCAATGTGCGCAACGTCTCTGTTTGTTAATGGAGAAATAGCATAGAGACCACATTTATACTTTCTCCACAGGTCTTATTTACATTTTCTTTGGCTGTCAATGACTTGGAGGCTTTTTCCCCATCCGCCCTCCCGGAGGCTATTGCGGAGTTATGCTGATGACCTGCATCCACCTCTACCAGTGGAACTGCCTGTAGCAGAGACAGGTGAAAACGACCCTGAATGTTTTTGACACTGGATCCTTCCAAGCAGACTCAGATGACCTTTGTCACATTCAGTCAAGCAGCAGCACACCTGTGCCTTATGTGATGCCTCAATCTAAGACCCTCCATCTAGTCCCTTTTATATCTTCATTCCCCTCTCTTTCACAGTACTAGGCTAGAGGAATTCCCTTTAGGAAATCCATTTTCCCTAATCTAGATAGATACTTTCTCCAGTTCTTACAAAACCGCTCAAGAAAAGTCTGCAGAGAAGCTCTAGAGCTGGTTTTGCTTGGAATTGGAGCCTTGCTGGCCAGGAAACCAGGAAAACTCCCTGCTCTACTTTGAATAGTGTCACGGGATCTTAAATGAAAGCCCAGTCTGCCTGTTACACCGTTTCAGACAGACATCTAAAGGGTAATTATCCGAATGTAAGGAATGTGCCTGAATCTCCTACCTGCAGCCTGGTGGGTAAGACTCCCTGCCAGAGATGCAAAAAAAAAATGGAAAATTGCCCTTTAAATGTCTCGTCTGAAGGACGGCACTTTTGACAATGTCGTGCTCTCTCAGTATTGTTCTGGAGTGTTTGCCCAGTCTCAAGTACTTTTGCGACTTCACCCTGGTGACCATACGCGCAAGCCTAGATAGTGGAAGTCAGCAGGCATCACAGCCAAGCTCAATTCTATACCCACTCAACATCCACAAGAGGACGCCCCCCAAGAGGAGTCACTGGGATGACAGGTGGTGGCAACCCTGGCTAGATTTGCCTCTTCCTCATCTGGGACCTCCAAGGCCAATTGTGGTGTCCCAACGGATACCTTGGCTGAGATTAGCCAACAACAACAACGACGACTTACATTCACAAAGCGCCTTTAACGTAGTAAAACGTCCCAAGGCGCTTCACTTAGCACAGACTGAGAATTGAATCTGGGAAGTTTCCAATTTGCAATGGCTTAATAACACACCACGCAGTTCATTGATAAACTGGTAAATTATTATAAATATATTCGCCTCGATACAGTGAGTGGGTGACCTCATTTAAAGTGCAGCAGAATTTAAAAAAAACTGCTGCTGCACCATTCAGAGTAATATGATTCATTGTTATATAATAAACAATTGTAGTTTAATGTAAAACCTTTTCTCTGGTTTCTATTAAAATCATCACTCTTAATCCAAAGTTATGATGGTCATCAGTCTACGGTTTCAATGCAGTGAGATTTATGTGCCTATTCATTTATTGCCTTTAATTCCCCAGATCTCGGGCTGCTTTCTGTTTCTCTATCATCGTCCAGCTACAAATGAAGAGACAGGTTTTGCAAATCACATGATCGAGGTGGTCAGCGAGCGAGGACCAATTCCTGATGGGCGCCTCCATTCAGAAACAGGTGCTGCGTTTTTAAACGGTGCTGCGCGCGTTTAAATATCCAGTTAGAGCTGGTTTTGCGCTCAGTTCCATTTGATATCCCGATTTGCAAGAGCTCGACCGTCACCCAAAAAACATTAGCTGTGGTTCAGGTGGTAGCACTCTCGCCTCTGAGCCAGTAGGTTGTGCAGTTCAAGTCCCGCTCCAGAGATTTGAGGACAAAAATCTAGGCCGACACTCCGGCTGCAGCGCTGAGGGAGCGCTGCAGTGTCGGAGGTGCCGTCTTTCGGATGAGACGTTAAACCGACGCCCCATCTGCCCGCTCAAATAAATGTAAAAGATCCCGTGGCACTATTTCGAAGAAGAGCAGGGGGGGGTTATCCCCGGTGTCCTGGCCAATATTGATGCGTTTCCTACATTCCAACAGTGACTACACTTCAAAGTACTTCATTGGCTGTAAAGCGCTTTGGGAAGTCCTGAGGTCGTGAAAGGCGCTACATAAATGCAAGTCTTTCTTTCTTTAACCAGTTGCTTTTACATTGCATGATACTCTGGGTCGAGAGCGAGAGTGAGCTGGCAGGCGCTGCTCTCCCAGGTTTGTCTGCTGCAGCGTGGAGATCCAGTATTCCACACAGATTGGCCGTGATCTTTTTTTGGCTGGTGCTCATGTGTGGCGTAGTGATGTCATAAACTGGCACCGTGGCATTACTGCAGGAGAACAGTGGCATGTGTGCGTGATGATGCCGTGCTGTTGGGTCATGGCGTCATGCCCAAAGCGTGGCGAGGCAGCCGGAACATTGGCCTAGAATTTGCTGGGAAACTAATGGTGAGTTTACGGCGCAGGCCGTTATTAGTGCGTTTAAACCCCCACCCCCCCCCCCCAAACCCTCAGCAATTTGTGGCGAGGAAGAGATACGCCGGGAATTGCGAATCGCCACCGATTGCTGGACGATTTGCGCCGCTCCACCATGAGCTTCGCAAAAACCGGGAGCTTGCCGACAACCTCCTCGTGAGTGTCACAAAATTGATGGATTTGCACCGTAAATACGAATTAAACTCGCCGCAGAAAGTTAGGGCTGTTATTTCACGGCATAAATACACTGTTAATGGGATGATTTATGTTCCTGCAATGCCACAACCTTGGAGGCCCAGAAAGGCAGCAATTGAAACTCTGGCGTCTCATTCCTGCAGGTCATAAATTCTTCCTAGAGGTTTTAAAAAATTTTCAATTTACATTTTTTTCTTATTTTTCCTTTCTGCCTCTAATTTGACTCTAAGGGCAGGGGGGGGGCTGGTGAAATTGGGTGCCTTTGCGCCTCCAGTTGGTGCTAACAGGTCGCAAATGGCTTTGCGACCGGGCGCCACACTGACATCAACTCCCGTCATATTCGGCGGGAGTTTTGCGGCGGCGCTACGGCGTTGCGCCCCTGATCTCCTTCGCCAGGAGATCGTGACGTCATCGCCGTGCGCATCGCCCCGGACCTGAAATTGACATCCGCCCCCAGCAGCAGCGCCGGTCGAAAACACCGACGGCTACAGGAGGCGTTCATCGGGCAGCCGGCCACTTCGGGGGCGATGATTAAAGGCGAGGTGGCCGAGGTAAGTAAAAAAAAACTTACCTTTCTTGTTCCTGTTTTTTTCACCGGTTCCTGCCTGCGATCGATCAGCCCGGCGCTCTGCTTGAGTGCTGGGCTAATCGGCGGGTCATGTCTGCCTTGGTGGTCCAGGTAGGTACTTTTTAAATTGCAGAGCCTGCAGCGATGGCCCTTCCCTTTAAGGGAGGGAAGGAGCCTTTGAACACGACGGCGCTGCACGGCCCAGTGTGCAGCGCTGCTGAAGACTCCGCCCTGCTCTCTGATGTTAGCGCCCCAAGAGGAAGTGGAGCTGCCTGATTTAACGCTCCACTTCCCTTGAGGCGCTAAAACTCAATTTCGCGGTCGCCGGCGCTAATTAGCGCTGGGCGCTAAGCGATGTTAGCGCCCCAAAATGGTCAATACCGAATTTTTCCCCCTAATTCTCCCTATTTCCTTCTCCATCGTTTGCTCTGTTCCTTTCTCTATCCTGAAATCTCATGGGTTAAGGAGATAGACTGCTGGCCCTGTCGTTCACCAAGGTCCCAGATGTCCTGTTGCCCTCACCACGCCATTATCAGCTCGCACTTGCAGCAATTTGCGGTGCAAAAATAATTGCAGATGGGCGAGATGCCCTGCTCCAGCACATTCTGGGTCATTACTTTATACTGAGCCCAGGGAGATCAGCACCCAAAAAGAGGCAGGTTAAAAAAAAATGGAATTTCCTGGCTATGGGTCTTAAAAAGGTGTTAAGTTTACTTCAATGTGTCTGCCGCCTGTGAGGGACCAGAGCGACAGGACCCGGCCGCCCGAAGACAATCCCATGTGGTTGAGCACTACAGCTATTTTCTGTAGCAAAGTGTTTATGGGTTACTGCCCAATCAGTTTACCCTTTCGCTCATCATTTCTTATTCATTCCTTCATGTATTAAGACATTTACTATATTACAGATTGTTCATTGAGAAACTAAGATGAAGAGGCAATGCAGAAAGCGCAGGACCCCTCCAAAATTGAAAAGAGAGTGAACAGATGACAAGGAGTTGAGAGAGGGACTGCCCAGAGAATAGGCTTTCCTGGTATCCAATCTAAGAGAGGTGGTAGAAGAGCCTCACAAGATAATGGTGATCTTTTATTGCCTTGGATGGAGTTGGCATTTTGTAGAGAGTTAGAAATCAAGACAAAAAGGAAATGTTTGGCTGGAAAGAGGAAACCAAAGTTTCCGGGGGACAGCTTCAGCAATGGGGAAGTTCCCATTGAGGTCAGATGAATTATGCAGGTTAGAGCTAAAGGTAAGAGGTGCTACCCATTTTTTAGGCTTGCCAGAGACCTGAAAAAAGTGTATCTTTGAAGAACTGGAAGAAACAAAACATTCGTTGAAAGTCATAGAGATCAAGATTTAGTGATACAGCACCATGAGAGGACTGGAGTCTGAAAGTACTGAGGGAATGCAATCTGAAAGAAGTTAATGAATAAGAGTGGAATAATTAGCAATAGTGGATAATGGATACTTCTGAAAGAGTAAAGACTAACTGGTGCATATTCGAACAGTTTATAAAGTCATTTGAACTCTCAATTGGATTGTTGCCTTGTAATCACGCGCAAGTGTCCATTATTTTCCTACATACATCTTATCATTTATATCAGGCAATGAATTGTTATTTAAAATCTTTCATTGTTAACAATGAAATTGTCTTCTGTTGCGGCTTCCCAGTGCCATTTCAATTTCAAAAAAATTGCAATATGGTTAGGACAAAGGATGCTTTCATGTTTATGATCTAGAATAGATAGAAAGAAAGAAAGAATCTGCATCTATAAAGCACCTTTCATATCCCCAGGATATCCCAAAGTGCTTCTCAGCCAATGAAGTACTTTTTAAAGTGTACTATTGTAATGTAGGCAACGCAGCAGCCAACTTATGCACAGCAAGCTCCCACAAACAGCCGTGGTGTAAATAACCAGATAATCTGTTTCAGTGATATTGGTTGAGGGATGAATGCTGGCCAGGACACTGAGAATTCCCCTGCTCTTCCTCAAAATAGTTTTGTGGGATCTTTTACACCCCCACCTGAGAATGTAGAAGGGGCATCAGTTTACAATCTCATCTGAATGTTGGCACCTTTAACAGTGCCGCACTCCCTCAGCACTGCACTGAAATGTCAGCCTAGATTATGTGCTCAAGTCTCTGCAGTGGGGCTTGAATCTTCAACCTTCTAACTCGGAGCCAAGGCTGATGTCTTGGACCATGTGCTAGCTTACACTGTGACCAACTGGTCTAGCAACATCCTGTTGCCACTACATACATAACAAAACGGTGCACATTAAAACTCTACCACCATGGTGGAGGGGAAAGTTAACGGCATTAAAAAACTACACAAACTCCAGCAGCAAAATCCATCTGAAAAGCCTGAAGTGCTACTTGTTAAGTGCTCTCAAAAGCTTTAGCATAATCTTGAGGGTTTGCATCATAAGTTGCTTGAGTTTTACCCTGGTGGTTGATGCAAGCACGTCTAATGTTACAGCCTTGTGACCCTCTCCTAAACATCTGTTATTCTCCATCCTTGGAGGGTGGTCTTTCAGCCACTGTGTCCCTGTTCTTTGAAACTCTCTACCAAATCCACTTTGCCTTGCTACCTTTCCTCCTTCAAAAGCCTTCTAATTACCTATTTCTTTGACCCAACCTTCAGTACCCTCCTTCAATTTGTCTTGTTGCCACCGGGGCAGCCTCCTCTCCTTTCCTCTAGTTATGTTGCTGATGTGGGCAAGAAAAGGCCATCATGCCCAGACATGCTTGCCCCCATTATTTGTCTGGAGTCAACCCCATGTTCCTTACACCCCCCTGCAAAAAAAATAAACACAGAGACCCTCAGCCAGTTCAGGAATCCTGCATCAAAAATTCCTCACTGACCCCACAAAGGGGATCAATCAAACTCCAGGAAAAACATAGAAACATAGAAGATAGGAGCAGGAGTAGGCCATTCGGCCCCTTGAGCCTGCTCCGCCATTCGATGAGATCATGGCGGATCATCTAAACTCAGTACCCTGTACCTGCCTTCTCCCCATATCCCTTGATACCTTTAGCTTTAAGAAATATATCTAACTCATCCTTGAATATATTTAATGACTTCGCCTCAACTACCTTCTGTGGTAGAGAATTCCACAGGTTCACCACTCTCTGGGTGAAGAAATTCTTCCTCATTTCTGTCCTAAATGGTTTACCCGTTATCCGTAGATTATGACCCCTGGTTCTGGACTCTCCGACCATCGGGAACATTCTTCCTGCATCTAGTTTGTCCAGACCTGTCAGAATTTTATATGTTTCGATGAGATCCCCTCTCATTCTTCTATACTCCAGTGAGTATAAGCCCAATCGACCCAATCTCTCCTCATATGTCATTCCTGCCATCCCAGGTATCAGCCTTGTGAATCTTCGCTGAACTCCTTCGATGGCAAGAACATCCTTCCTCAGATAAGGCGACCAAAACTGCACACAGTACTCAAGGTGTGGTCTCACCAAGGCCCTGTACAACTGCAGCAGGACATCCCTGTTCCTATACTCAAACCCTTTCGCTATGAAGGCCAACATACCATTTGCCTTCTTCACTGCCTGCTGCACCTGCATGCTTACCTTCAGCGACTGGTGCACAAGGACACCCAGGTCTCGTTGCACTTCCCCTTCTCCCAATCTATTGCCATTCAGATAATAGTCTGCCTTTCTGTTTTTGACACCAAAGTGGATAACCTCGCACTTATCCACGTTATATTGCATCTGCCACGCTTCTGCCCACTCACCCAACCTGTCCAGATCATCCTGGAGTTTCTCGCTATCCTCCTCGCTGCACACACTCCCACCCAGCTTTGTGTCATCTGCAAACTTGGAGATATTACATTTAATTCCCTTACCTAGATCATTAATGTATATTGTGAATAGCTGGGGTCCAAGGACCGATCCCTGCGGTACCCCACTAGTCACTGCTTGCCACTCGGAAAAAGACCCATTAATTCCTACTCTCTGCTTTCTGTCCGCCAACCAGTTCTCTATCCAAGTCAATACCTTGCCCCCAATCCCATGTGCCTTAACTTTACCCGCTAATCTCTTATGCGGGACCTTATCGAAAGCCTTTTGAAAGTCCAAATACACCACATCTACTGGTTCTCCCTTATCTATTTTCCCAGTTACATCCTCAAAAAATTCCAGTAGATTAGTCAAGCACGATTTACCTTTTGTAAATCCATGTTGACTTTGTCCGATCCTGTCACTGTTTTTCAAATGCTCAGCTATTACATCCTTTATAATGGACTCTAGCATTTTCCCCACTACCGATGTCAGGCTTACCGGTCTGTAATTCCCCGTTTTCTCTCTACCACCCTTTTTGAATAGTGGGGTAACATTAGCTACCCTCCAATCCATGGGTACAGTTCCAGATTCCATCGAATGTTGGAAGATGATCAGCAATGCATCTACTATTTCTAGGGCCACTTCCTTAAGTACCCTCGGATGTAGATTATCAGGCCCTGGGGATTTATCGGCCTTCAATACCGTCAATTTCCCTAACACTTCTTCCCTGCAAATACTGATTTCTTTCAGTTCCTCCCTTTCATCAGACCGTATGTTCTCCAACATCTCTGGGAGGTTATTTGTGTCCTCCTTTGTGAAGACAGAACCAAAATATGCATTTAATTGGGCTGCCATTTCTTTGTTCCCCTTTATAACTTTCCCCGCTTCTGACTGCAAGGGACCTACACTTGATTTCACTAATCTTTTTCTCTTCACATATCTATAAAAGCTCTTACAGTCAGTTTTTATGTTCCCAGCAAGCTTACTTTCATATTCTATTTTCCCCTTCTTAATTAATCCCTTTGTCCTCCTTTGTTGAATCCTAAACTGCTCCCAATCCTCAGGGCTACCGCTTTTTCTGGCCAATTTATATGCCCTCTCCTTGGATCTTATGCTATCCCTAATTTCCCTTGTTAGCCACGGTTGAGTCACCCTTTTTGTTTTATTCTTATGCCACACTGAGATGTACAAATTCTGTAGTTCATCCATGCAGTCTTTGAATGTTTGCCATTGCCTATCCACCGTCAACCCCTTGAGTGACATTCCCCAATCAATCCTACCCAATTCGCGCCTCATACCATCGTAGTTTCCTTTATTTAAATTCAGGACCCTAGTCTCTGATTCAACTACTTCACTCTCCATCCTAATGAAGAATTCTATCATATTATGATCACTCTGACCCAAGGGGCCTCGTACAACAAGATTGCTAATTAATCCTTTCTCGTTGCATAATACCCAGTCTAAGATGGCCTGATCTCTGGTTGGTTCCTCGACATATTGTTCCAGAAAACCATCTCGTAAACATTCTAGGAATTCCTGCTCCACAGTATTTTTACTAATTTGGTTAGCCCAATCTATATGTAAATTAAAGTCACCCATGATAACTGCTGTGCCCTTACTGCATGCTTCTCTAGTTTCCCTTTTAATGCTGTCCCCAACCTCCGTATTACTGTTTGGAGGTCTATATACCACTCCCACTAACGTTTTCTGCCCCTTGTTATTTCTCAGTTCTACCCATACAGATTCCGCATCATCAGAGCTAATATCCTTCCTTTCAATTGTGTTAATCCCCTCTTTAACCAGCAATGCTACCCCACCTCCCTTTCTTTTTTGCCTATCTTTCCTAAATATTGAATAACCCTGGATGTTGAGTTCCCAGCCTTGGCCACCCTGGAGCCATGTTTCTGTAATCCCAATCAAATCGTATTCATTTACCTCTATTTGCGCAGCTAATTCATCCACCTTGTTCCGAATGCTCCTTGCATTAAGACACAAAGCCTTCAGGCTTATTTTTTTAACGCTCTCAGACCTATATGAATTATTATTTACTGTGACCATGTTTGATTTAAACCGTTGAGTTCTTTGCCTTCTACTTTTGTTTTTCTCCTTCCTGTCTTTAGCTTTTATCCTTATTTCCCTTTCCTCTGTCTCCCTGCTCAGGTTCCCAACCCCCTGCCACTTTAGTTTAAACCCTCCCCAACAGCACTAGCAAACACTCCCCCTAGGACATCGGTTCCGGCCCTGCCCAGGTGCAGACCGTCCCGTTTGTACTGGTCCCACCTCCCCCAGAACCGGTTCCAATGTCCAAGGAATTTGAATCCCTCCCCCTTGCACCATTCCTCTAGCCACGTATTCATTTGAAATATCCTCCTATTTCTACTCTGACTAGCACGTGGCACTGGTAGCAATCCTGAGATTACTACCTTTGAGGTCCTCTTTTTTAATTTACCTCCTAACTCCCTATATTCTGCTTTTAGGACCTCATCCCGTTTTTTACCTATATCGTTGATGCCTATGTGCACTACGACAACTGGCTGTTCGCCCTCCCCCTCCAAAGTGTTCTGTAGCCGCTCTGAGACGTCCTTGACCCTTGCACCAGGGAGGCAACACACCATCCTGGAGTCTCGATTGCGGCCGCAGAAACGCCTATCTATTCCCCTTACAATTGAATCCCCTATCACTATAGCTCTTCCACACTTTTTCCTCCCAGCCTGTGCAGCAGAGCCACCCATGGTGCCAGGAAGTTGGCTGCTGCCGCCTTCCCCTGATAAGTCATCCCCCCCAACAGCATCCAAAAAGGTATATCTGTTTGAGAGGGGGATGGCCACAGGGGACCCCTGCACTACCTGCCTGCACCTCTTACTCTGCCTGGTGGTCACCCATTCACTTCCTGCCTGTACACCCTTTACCTGCGGTGTGACCAACTCACTAAACGTGTTATTCACGACGTTCTCAGCGTCGCGAATGCTCCAATATGCATCCATCCGCAGCTCCAGCACCGTAATGCGGTCCGTCAGTAGTTGCAGCTGGATACATTTCCCACACACATGGTCGTCAGGGACACAGGAAGTGTCCCGGATTTCCCACATATTGCAGGAGGAGCATATCACGGCGCCGAGCTCTGCTGCCATGACTTACCCTTTAATTAATTAATTAAAATTAAACTAATTGAATCCCACCAATTTCACTTCAATTAAATGATATACTCAAGGGCCCTTGCTTAACAGCAGTCCCCGCTACACCACAGAGACCCTAGAAACTATAAACCACAGAATTTAAGTATGGAAAAAAGGAGAAAAAGAGAAATACTCACCAACCAATCACTTACCTGCTTTCTGGTGACGTCACACTTTGATTATTTTCTACTTCTCTCTCTCCCGCTCTCGGGGCTCAGATTGGTAAGCCTACCTGGTCGCCTCCTCCTCTTTTATGGCCGCCGCCTCGCCGCTCCAAACCCCATTATTATTACCCAAAATCTTATCTTATCTTCATTCTGTTCTTTCTGCTGTGATCGCGTCTAACGTCTTCCTGGAGGACCACATGGAGTCTGTCCTCGTTACCACCCATGGAATCCTGTGCCACAGGTTGACCGCCCCCCACGACCCCCACGAGGAAAATGACATCTGAACTTCACTCCTGATTTCTGAATTTAAATGGCTGTCCCCCATTCAACCCAACCATCACCTCAAACAATCTATCTACTTGTATGTTATCAATCATTTTAAATACCTGAATCAGATTCCATCAAGTTTAAACCTTGACAATGAATCCAAGCCTAAGGCACGAGGTCTATCTTCATAGCTCAACGTCTTAGACTGGGGGAAATTATCCTGGTTGTCCTTCCCTGTACCTTTTCTAGAGCTGCAATATCCACCTTGAGGTTGTGGGGGAAACCAAAATAGTACACAATACTCCCAATGAGGTCTCGCCAAAACTTTATATAACCCTACTACCGTGGCCCTAGTTATGCACTAGGTAATAGACCCTAGGACCCTGTTTAGCCACAGCAGCCTGACACTTCACTTGAAGCTTTAGGGAGCTGTCAGTGATCACTCCAAGTCAATCTCCCTGCCTGTCATCCATAATCTACACCCATATATTCTATACCTGAATATTTCACACCAATGTGCATAATTGCACACTTATCCATATTGAACCACATTTGCCAATCTTGGCCCCACTTCCTCGACCTATCTAAATCCAGTTTCAATTAATTTCCTTCTTTTAAAGTCCTGACTATCACACAATTTAGTATCATCCACAGATTCAATAAATGTACTGTCTATGCCATACTCCAGATCATGAATAAACAGAAGGGGATCTAGCATCAAATCCTTGGGCACCCACTAGTGATCGGACACATTAGGAACCAACTCCATTTGAAACCATCCTTTGTTTCCAGATCTTTAGCCAATTTATGATCCATCTCAAACTGTGGGACTTAATTTTACCAGTCACTTTATCAAAAGCCTTTTACAAATCCAGGTACATGACATGTATCACATATTCTGGATCCACAATGTTAGTAACTTAAAAAAATCATAGTATATTTATATTACATTTGAAAATACCTATAGAAAAATGTCCCAAGAGACTTTGAAACGTGACCTCTGCTTTCTTAAGTTATGTGGGTATCCCATATCAAACCCAAGTGTCCTGGATGATCATTGCTGACATCCCTAATGATGTTTTCCATTATCTTCTCACAGGTTTTTATTTATTCATTCACAGGATGTGGGCATCGCTGGCAAGGCCGGCATTTATTGCCCATCCCTAATTGCCCTTGAGAAGGTGGTGGTGAGCCACCTTGAACCGCTGCAGTCCGTGTGGTGAAGGTACTCCCACTGTGCTATTAGGGAGGGGGTTCCAGGATTCTGATCCAGCAGCCAGGAAGGAACGGCGATATACTTCCAAGACAGGTCTATAGTTTATGATTTTAACACTCACGTGTTCCTTCATCTAATTATTTAGCATTTCCCTCGTTCTCATTGCACTATTGGAAACATTTGCTATCTCCTCACTCATGACCGCTGTTATTGCCTTCAGTATTCTTGGAGAAATTAAATCTTGTCCTGGTGCTTTTATCACCTCAAATCCTTTTAAATTTTGCTTCCAGCATTTCCCTTGAGATGTGCAAGAAAGTAATTTGAGTTTCAGTTTGATCTATCATGCAAAGGGGCAGATGCAACATGCAGATGGCATAGTTAAAAACAGATACCAAGTATCTGTTCAACTCTTCTGCCAAGCCCTTGTTATCACCTATAAATTTGCTCGTGTAACCCTGCGATGGTCCTATTTGTTTTCTAACTGACTGTGACTTCCAACATATGCAAAAAAAAATGTTTTTCTATTCTTTTAGTTGTTTTCCATTATCCTCTTTTTCTTCCCCAGATTCATTTAAGCTTACCTAATACTTACTTTTATTTGCGCTAACTGCTTTTTAATGCCTTTCCCTGCCTGAAAGACTATTACTCATTTAATGCACCTTAAAATAGCTCCTTTTGAAACAAGAAGCCATTATAGCTTCCTCTCACATTATACACTCTTTTCCTTCTCATAGGGACGCAAAGCTCGAGAACCTTTCAGGATTTTCAAATATGAAATATTCCATTTACTTTGTGTGCCAGAATCATTCTCAGCCCTCCCACATTTAACCACCACATGGCCTCTCGATAAAATAAACCATTTTAAAATGTGGCACCAGCATGGGCTTGCCTGGATGAGTGCAGCTCCAACAACACTCAAGAAGCTCGACACCATCCAGGACAAAGCAGCCCGCTTGATTGGCACCCCATCCACCACCTTAAACATTCACTCCCTCCACCACCGGCGTACCGTGGCTGCAGTGTGTACCATCTACAAGATGCACTGCAGCAACTCGCCAAGGCTTCTTCGGCAGCACCTCCCAAACCCGCGACCTTTACCACCTAGAAGGACAAGGGCAGCAGGCGCATGGGAACACCACCACCTCCAAGTTCCCCTCCAAGTCACATACCATCCTGGCTTGGAAATATATCACCGTTCCCTCGTCGCTGGGTCAAAATCCTGGAACTCTTCCTAACAGCACTGTGGGAGTACCTTCACCACACGGACTGCAGCGGTTCAAGAAGGCGGCTCACCACCACCTTCACGAGGGCAATTAGTGATGGGCAATAAATGCCGGCCATGCCAGCGACGCCCACATCCCAGGAACGAATAAAAAATACCATTACCCTAAACTTGTTATATCTCCAAACCTTCCATCTCATATTGGAATGGCCGGAATCAGTGAGGTGCAGTCCTACTTCTAGATCAACTATCAGCCGTTTTTCATTACTGAACATTAAGCCCAAGATATTAACTCCTCTAGTGATAGTGCTCACAAGCTGAATTAAGAAGCAATCTTTGGTTGTTGCATTATTCAATGCCTCTGTGGAGCCTCTCATCTCTTATGCCTGTCCCTCATTTGTTCACTTTATAAATGGATATTGAAATCTCCCCTCACCACTACCTTCCATTCAATGGGACATTGGTGATTTGATTAGACTTGCGCCGACCCCGCACCCCATCTTTTTAATTGCCAATTAGGATGGCTGCGTGTCGTCAATTAAAAGCAATTTAGCAAAAAAGTGCCCCCTTTTTAAAGGGGCACAAGCAATAAACTCCAAATGATAAGTAATACAAAAAGGAAACTTATCCAATTAAATCATAATGTTACTTTCTGTATCCACTACACACCCCAGTCCCTACGGTGCGGAAGGCCTCAAGCGTACCGTTGGACACCGTGTGCTCCTTCTCTAGGGCCACCCAAGTGCGGAAGGGAGGCGGGCAGCCAGAGCGAACACCCCCCATTGCAGACCCCTCCGTTTGTTGGTCTACAACAGTCCCAGAAATACAGTCTTATTTCTGATGAAATCTTGCAGGAGCCAGAATGTATCCGAACTATTTTTTCCACTTGCATTATCACCTCACTCCGCTACCTTTATTTCTTTCTGAAGGACCACCGCTCCGCCCCCCCCCACCTCACCTATCCAATCCTTTCTGACAACAGAGTTCAGAAATGTGAGACTGAGCATCAGAATCCAGCCCTGGCTCAGTTGTGGCACTCTCGCCTCAGTTCAAGTCCCATGCCAAACACTTGACACTCCAGACACTGAAGGAGTACTGCACGGCTGGAAATACCGCCTATCAGATGAGATGTTAAACCGAGGCCCCGCGTGCCCTCTCAGCTGGAAGTAAAAGATCGAACATTACTATTTCGAAGAGAAGCTGGGGAGTTCTCCCCGGTGTCCTGGCCAATATTTATACCTCAACCAACATCACGAAAAGAGATTATCTGGTCATTATCACATTGCTGTTTGTGGGAGCTTGCTGTGCGCAAGTTGGCTGCTCCTTTTCCGATATTACAACGGTGATTACACGTCAAGAGTACTTCATTGGCTGCAAAGCACTTTGGGATGTCCTGAGGTTGTGGACAGCACTATATAAGGGCAAGTCTTTCTTTTTTAGCCACATTTCTGTGAGGGCGATCAGCTCAGGGTTTTTAGTAGCAGCCGACAGCTGTGTTTGTCAATTTACTCAAGGCTTCTATGGTTGGTTTAGAAGTATCCAATAAATACCCAAGATTACTTCAGTACAATTCCAGTTGCCTGATTTCATCCTTTTGTGCTGGGCCCAACTGAAGAGGTGAATTAAAATTTGCTTTGTTTGAAGTGACATGGTCGGTGCTCGGACTCGCACTATTATTTTATGTGATATGCATTTTGCCCCCCCCCCACCCCACCGGCCTGATCAGTTTGAAGAAACCCCTGAGTGCTCGCTCCACATTGGAAGCAAAGAGTCCCACACCAACCTACCTCTGGTGGACCCAATCCTCATTGAAAAGCTCAGTGGGTAGAGTTGCTGTGTGGGTGTGTTCCCGATTGTCCGCCGTATTTTTGGTGGAAATTGCGCGGACACCCCGGTGAAATGGCAGGGGTTTCTGTGGACCTCCTGCCGAGGTTATGTCGGGCGATCAGGCGAACCCCTTGCGGAAAGTAATGGCGTGCGTCTTATGAGCTGGCTCCAATTGCCGATGAATGGCGTCTTCTTTCTCTTTGCCCAGATTTGTAACCAGATGCTGAAAGCCACGATTGTGCTGCTCTGCTCAGTTACTTATATCACTGAGGTCATGTTTCCCAAGTTGTATTACGTGGCTTTATGTCATACCATGAGGTTGAGTTATAATATAATAGTACAGCAGAGCTGTCTAGCAAGGTTGACTGACAAGGAGGGAGTGTATTACTGAAACATGGGCCTCTATATTTACGGGGAGGCGGGGAGGGTGCGGGTGAGGTCGAAAAGGCTTTCGATAAGGTCCCACATAAGAGATTAGTGTGTAAAGTTAAGGCACATGGGATTGGCGGCAAGGTATTGACTTGGATAGAGAACTGGTTGGCGGACAGAAAGCAGAGAGTAGGAATTAATGGTTCTTTTTCCGAGTGGCAGGCAGTGACTAGTGGGGTACCGCAGGGATCGATCCTTGGACCCCAGCTATTCACAATATACATTAATGATCTAGATAAGGGAACTAAATGTAATATCTCCAAGTTTGCGATAACACAAAGCTGGGTGGGCGTGTGTGCTGCGAGGAGGATACCGAGAAACTCCAGGATGATTTGGACAGGTTGGGTGAGTGGGCAGAAGCGTGGCAGATGCAATATAACGTGGATAAATGCGAGGTTATCCACTTTGGTGTCAAAATCAGAAAGGCAGACTATTATCTGAATGGCAATAGATTGGGAGAAGGGGAAGTGCAATGAGACCTGGGTGTCCTTGTGCACCAGTCGCTGAAGGTAAGCATGCAGGTGCAGCAGGCGGTGAAGAAGGCAAATGGTATGTTGGCCTTCATAACGAAAGGGTTTGAGTATAGGAACAGGGATGTCCTGCTGCAGTTGTACAGGGCCTTGGTGAGACCACACCTTGAGTACTGTGTGCAGTTTTGGTCGCCTTATCTGAGGAAGGATGTTCTTGCCATGGAAGAAGTTCAGCGAAGATTCACAAGGCTGATACCTGGGATGGCAGGAATGACATATGAAGAGAGATTGGGTCGATTGGGCTTATACTCGCTGGAGTATAGAAGAATGAGAGGGGATGTCATCGAAACATATAAAATTCTGACAGGTCTGGACAAACTAGATGCAAGAAGAATGTTCCCGATGGTCGGAGAGTCCAGAACCAGGGGTCATAATCTAAGGATAAGGGGTAAGTCATTTAGGACAGAAATGAGGAAGAATTTCTTCACCCAGAGAGTGGTGAACCTGTGGAATTCTCTACCACAGAAGGTAGTTGAGGCCAAGTCATTAAATATATTTAAGAATGAGTTAGATATATTTCTTAAAGCTAAAGGTATCAAGGGATATGGGGAGAAGGCAGGTACAGGGTACTGAGTTTGGATGATCAGCCATGATCTCTTCAAATGGCGGAGCAGGCTCGAGGGGCCGAATGGCCTACTCCTGCTCCTATCTTCTATGTTTCTATGAAAATCCTGGCCGAAGACCGGGGCCGCAGAGGTCCTGCCGAACTTCAGGACTTCACTAACATGTTTTAGCTCCGTTTCCCGCCCGGCAGCTGGCCAAATGGACAGGCTGGCTGGAGGGGGGCAGGAGGGAAAACCAACGGCAGGAGGCCACAGCCAGGGACCCTTGGGGACAGTCCCCGGAAATCGAGAGGTCGGAGAGGCCCACGATCAGGAGGAGGGGGGAGGAGGGGGTGGCCAAAGGCCGAAGGCTTCCTTGAGGGGCCTGGGGGGGGGCGGGAGAGCAATCCTGGTCCTCCTTGTCCACAAGGAATGGTGAAAGAGCCACTTACCGTGTGGAGCTGGCACTTCCTGCCTCCCTTTCACTGCCGAGTTTCTCAACACTGGGACACCCGACCAGCAACTCAATGTTAAATCAGGCTCCCAATTGCACTGTGTGGGAGCCTGATTTAAATATGCTAATTAAGTGACCCGCCTCTCCGTGTTGGGACCCTTGGACGACCCAGTATCCGTTGCTGTAAAAAAAAAAGGCAACGGGCGAGTGTGCGGCAGGTTGGAATCACGGTCATAAGAGCATAAGAAATAGGAGCAGGAGTCGGCCATGTGACCCTCGAGCCTGCTCCGCCATTCAATAAGATCACGGCCGATCATCGACCTCAACTCCACTTTCCCGCCCGATCTCCATATTTCTTGATTCCCCCTGGAGTCAAAAAATCTATTGATCTCAGGTCTTGAATATACTCAAGGACTGAGCATCCACAGCTCTCTGGGGTAGAGAATTCCTAAGATTCACAACCCTCTGAGTGAAGAAATTTCTCCTCATCTCTGTCTTAAATGGCCGACTCCTTATACTGAGAATGTGACCCCTAGTTCTAGACTCTCCGCGTTCCCCGTATTTAACTCTATAACCAGCCCTCCGCCCACCCCCGACCCCCTCTCTCTCTCTCTCGTTGTTGGGGGCAGGGGGGGGGTGGGTTTAATATCGAGGCCTTGAAATCAGTGTGTTGCTGGGCCATAATGGGCTTGTGTATATACTCCGGGAGGATGGAGACTTTCGGGCTTCATTAAACTACCTCACAACAGCAATGATATTCAATTTAACATGATATCGCAACAGCGAAGGGGGAAGAAAAACAAACAAAATGAAGATTAAAGCCATCAAAATGTAGATTTTATAGGAGCCACTTGGCCCGAAAACCTTCCAGGATACTGGAGATCAAGTGAGAAGGATTTTTATTTTTTTTTGTAAAACTATGCAACTTTGGAAGTTTATAAATATTCATAACTGTAATTTAATATGAAGGTTTTTAATAGCAGGCGTGTTGAAATGCAGAGAAGCAGCCAAGAGAGGTTGTTTGAAGTTTAATTATTAATTTATTTATTGAGATGAGGGGAAAATAATAAGTGCATGATTAAAATAAAGTTGTAATTTTTGATGGCTAGTTTTGCATTGCAATTACAGTACAGGTTTAATACTTGTGCAAATTGCATTTGCTGATCATGTTAGCAGCCAGTACAAGCATAAACAATTAGTGAAGGGCTGAAATAAATAAAATCGCACACAAACCTGCATCATTTGTAAAATGCGACGACATTAATTTCTGCGGAGATTAGCACGACATTTGCTACAAAGCGATGGTTAGCCAAGTGTATGAATAGCAAAGTTGATAGGAACCAAAATGTAACTCCCTCCTCCAGCCATCGCAACAAGCCTGTTTCAACCGAGATCTGCAAGTGGATTTTCTAAATGTCACTTAGGTATCGATGTTTGATAGACACGGTGCTCCAAAATGCTAGCTGAGATTCAGGACAGGGTGAGCAAGTCCAGGATCCACTCCACGACCCAGTTTAGAAAACTCTGAGGGTAATGTTGCCCAGTCCAGCTCCTCTGTGGGAAAATACCAACCCCTTCATGGCCTCGCCCCTCCCTATCTCTATCACCTCCTCCAGCCCTACATCCCTCCGAGATGGGTGCACGCCTCCAATTCTGGCCTCTTGCGTATCACCGATTTTCATCGCTCCACCATTGGCAGCCGTGCCTTCAGCTGTCTAGGTCCTACCCTC
Source organism: Squalus acanthias (assembly GCA_030390025.1). Classification (NCBI taxonomy): domain Eukaryota; kingdom Metazoa; phylum Chordata; class Chondrichthyes; order Squaliformes; family Squalidae; genus Squalus; species Squalus acanthias. The sequence goes on from CM059439.1 coordinate 5,346,992, forward strand.
TGGAATTCCCTCCCTAAACCTCTCTACTTCTCTCCGCCTCTCTACTTCTCTCCCCTCCATTAAGACGCACCTTAACACCTACCTCTTTAACCAAGATTTAAGTCACCTGTCCTAATATCTGCTTATGTGACTCGGTGTCAAATTTTGTCTGATAATCGGTCCTGTGAAGCGTTTTGGGACGGTTTACTACGTTAAAAGTGCTATATAACTGCAAGTTGTTGTTGCTGTTCATAAAATCATAGAATGATACAGCACAGAAGAATGGCATTCCATCCATCGTGCCAACTCATTGTTGTTGAACATACGATAATGATGGGCGGGAAAAGACCAGCTGGTCCATCAAGCCTGCCCCACATTCATGATGGTTGGAGCATCCTGAATAAACACTTCCCCTCATCCTACTGCTGCCATGTAATCTCCTGGGAGAGACAAAAAAACAGAATAAACCCAATAATGGAAGGAATGCTCTGGAAACTTGCTCTACGACCCCCTCAGATGGTGGAAACCTCTTCCAGAAGATCACATCTCCGCCACCACCAAGCATCTCTATGGTTAGGAGACGTGTGATGAAACCTCCTGGAATATGTCCAACCAGAGCTGGCAGGTTGTGAGGGAGCCCAATCTGGCGCTCCCAGTGAGGCACGCGGGTCAGGATCTCTCAGCGCTACTGTGCCCGATTGGTACAACCGTTCATATAACTGCATCGAAAGCCAAGCACTGCTGGTCTGCGATTTTCAGCCCAATGCTCTCTCCAAGCGCAGCTGCTCACCAAAAGCACCTAATCAGCCCTAGTGAGTATTTTACTGTGATGGGGCATCACAGCTCATCCTGCTCCTGCCTTCACTCAATGTGCAAACACACAGGCCTCCAGTAAACATTTGTATTACATAAAAATTACAACACTGAAACAGGCCCAACCAGTCCTTGTCAGTGTTTATCCTCCACATGAGCAGTAATCCTAATTACAGGTGCCTGCCCTGCTCCCATATCCCTTTATTCTCACTTCCTTCAACCGTTTACCTAACCTACTCTTAAATATTGACATGGCCTCTGCTTCAATCACTAACTCCCTTGTGCATTCCATCAACCCTCTTGTGTTTCAAAAAAAAAGTTTCTCCTGCTCTCTGTCCTAAATCTCTTACACTTAACCTTATATGGATGTCCCCCTCATCCGGTAGAAACAGACCCATCCCTTCATGAATTGAAACACCTCTCAGATCACCCTTAATATCCTCATTTCTAACCAAAGTAGTACCAATTTTTCAATGGCGCGTTAGGGGTCATTTTCCAACTTTTGTATTCCTGGTGGGGAGCTTCGCCCCAGCGAGAACACGAGCCGCAATTTCCTGACCAACCCCCAAAAACATGCATCCGATTTTCCGATACGTCCCTTTTGCCGGGGCAGGGCTCCTCTCTGGGAGTGCCCGATTGGAAAAAAAACAAAACCCCTATTAGATGTAAGTGGAGGGGGACACCTTTGCGTAAAAGCTCTCGAGACTTTAACACACCACTTTCAAACCAACAGAAGGAACAAGAATCGAAGTGTCTTTTAAATTGTGATTGGATAACAACCAGTTCTGGCACTTTCCTTCATGCATGCTAATTGTTTGTCAATCTGACAAATGAATGTGTTTGTTACGAATTAAATATGTGACTGCCAAATACTAATTGAATAGTATATGTCAAACATTATTCGAATGAGTATTTTGCTTTGGGAATGCCATGAAAAGACATTTGACAACAATGAGATAGTGATAACAATGTTGTCTTACTCTAATGGGTTGTGTGAGGCACATAAAAATTATAACTATGCAGCGCTTAATTACTGGTGCAACAGAGTCAGCAATAACAGTTTTGAAAGCACAACTCTTTATTCATTTGATTTGATCAGCCAAGTGGCAGTCAAAAGCAGAAACCCATCACTCTGAGTCTCCAAGTCAGGTGGGGGGTGGTAACTGGTTGGTACAGTTGGATTAGGCAAGTGGCCTCTCGCCTTTGGGACTTGCATTCAAATCCAGCCTCGACTGATGGAATGAAAGACTCCTTTGTTTGCTGGCCATAGAAGGTCCTCTGTAAATTGGGTTTGGGTAGTCTCGGTGCATTTGGGAGTGAACATGGGTTCACAGCATACAACTGCTTAACTAGTTGGCAAATCCCTCAGAGAGGCCACAAGATGGCCGGTGCAGGCAATGGAGAATAAATCTGGTGCAGAATAGGGTGCCTCTATGCTTGGGGTTGAGTACTCTAATTTGGCTGTGCTATATCTGAACTGAGAATGCATGATGCTGACCCCGAGTGCCTACAATGCAAAGAGTTGCATTCGTCCACACTAATATCACTCTCTCCGAGCACAGAAAACTTGAGAAAAAGCCCACAGATCAAAGAGAAATCCGCATAAGCAGAGTTTCTGTCTGTTGGATATGGAGTAAACAGCCTCCCCCTGTTCGGACACAGAGTTCGAAGACTATGGGGGTGATTTTAACTTTTGACAATATAGTGGAAACTGACCTCTTGAGCAGCCCCGATTTTAATCACTCCACCATTGGCGGCCGTGCCTTCAGCTGCTTAGGCCCTAAGCACTGGAAATCCCACCCCAAACCTCTCCGCCTCTCTACCTCACTTTTCTCCTTTAAGGCGCCCCTTAAAACCTACCTCTTTGACCAAGCTTGTGATCATCTGCCCTCATATCTCCTTATGTGTCAAATTTTGTTTTAGAACGCTCCTGCGAAGCGGCTTGAGACACTTTACTACGCTGAAGGTGCTATATAAATGCAATTTGTTGTTGTTGTTGTTGATATTAGGTAGGCCGTCCGTTATACACCTCTCCCAACTTTCATTTCCATTGATCCTATTAGGTCATTGCCTTGGGGGGAATATCTGGAACTGAGTCAAAAGAAGATCGGGTGCGGTGAAAGGACTACCCAGGTTCAGGTTCTATTGATGAGCCAGGCTATCCTGGTCAGTCATCCTGGGCTGTTGTTGACTTGGTTTGCCAAGTTTGCCACACATGACTGATATTGCGTGGCCAGGTCAACCACCTTGGAACCATTTCATCTCTGCTTACCCTCCCTCCCACCCATTGTCAGGCCCTTTGAAAACCCACCACTGAACGGCAGACATTAAAAAGCTCCAAAATAACAACAGAAAACGCTGGAAAAACTCAGCAGGCGAGGCAGCATCCGTGGAGAGAGAAACAGAGTTAACGTTTCAGGTCGAGACCTTTCATCAGAACTGGAAACAACAGGAAATCAAATAGATTTAAGGCAAGGATAAAGCTGGGAAAAGGGGGAGGGGATGAAAGAACAAAAGGAGAGATTAAGAGACTTTAAGAGACATTAAGAGATATTCAAGGCACGAGGTGGTGTTAATGTGACAGGTTAAGGCTGAAAGAAGTGTGAAATGCACTGGCAGAATGAAGGACAGCTGCCAGCTTCTAGGAGGGAAAAAAAGGGGGGGGCAAATAAAAGGGTGGATGAGAAAATAAAATATAAATGTGATGGGGCTAAGGTTATGATCCAAAATTGTTGAACTCGATATTGAGTCCAGAGGGCTGTAGCGTGCCTAAACGAAAGATGAGGTGCTGTTCCTCGAGCTTACGCTGCGCTTCCGTGGAACAGTGTAATAGGCCGAGGACGGTGAGGTCAGAGTGGGAGTGAAGCAGTGAATTAAAAAGCTCCATGTTGGTTCTTAACTTCAAGAACCCAACAGTTCCTGAAACTAGGGGTAAATGTAAGAATTTAATGCTCTCAGCGCAGAGATTTACATGAGATTTACCAGTCCTGTCAGCAATTCCAGTGACATTAAAAATGAACATATCAATGGAAATGATTAAAACCTGTTACAAGTTGAGAGGCGCCGCCCAGTCTACAAGCAAACGCACTTCACTCATCCTCCCAATTAAAAATTTCCGAACGGGGATTAACAGATTTTTGTTCGGCAAGGGTATTAAAGGTTATAGAACCAGGGCGGGTAGATGGAGTTAAGATACTGATTGGCCATGATCTAATTGAAGGGCGGAACAGGCTCGAGGGGCTGAATGGGCTCCTCCTGTTCCAACGTCAAAATCGGTCCCAGCGCACCCAAGCTGGAGAGGAGGACGCGCCCCCTTGCTGCACCGCCGTTGGTTGGACGAGCCGCCGCAGGGTTCGGTCCTGGTCGTCCCAAAATCCGGGCTGCTATATAAAAGGTTGCTTTTAAACCGGATTTGTCACTGGACTGGAGTTATACATCGTGTAGTGTCAAACCCAAGCGATCATCAAGATGGAGGGAGGTGGGGAGTGTAGGTGGTTTGCCTTGGTGGTTCGAATGACCTCTCCTACTTAGTTCTAGACGACAGGAATTACGGTGAACAGGATTGGAACACAGACAAGCTTTTCAGACTCAACCGTACGGTGTTTAATAAGGTTAACACACACACCCGCCTCCAGTACGTAAAATGCTTGGTGGCGTAAAACAAACAGTACAACAATACAACTTGGCCCGTCGAACAGGCCCCTGTCTCGTATTAAGATACCTAAAATCACACTGTGTTGCTATACAGAGTATAACATGGACTTGTCCCACAAACCCCAGAACATACACTATATAATACACACAGAACCTCCCCACTAAACCCCTCTGGATTGGTTGGGACACACAACACCCCCTCACACAGTACCCGTGGTCTTAAGGATGCGTGGGCTTGGACAATGCTCACCCCGATTGTCCGTTTTCTTGCTCGCTGCTCCCCTGCGTAGAGAGTGTCTCCTGGTTCCGTATCGCCGGTGCAGTATCCAAGTCCCAGTTTCGAGGTTCGTTCCTACAGTCGAAGAGCAAGGCGAGGCTCTTGTCGCTCGTGGTGGTTTCTTCTCTCCGTCCCGGACGGAGTGCTCGGTTCTTGGCTCAGAGATGAGGGCACGTGAAGGCGAGAGCAAGCGAGAGAGAGCGAGAATGGCCAAAGCTGCCTTCTCTTATACCCTAAAAGTTCATTAAGGTCTGAGTATTGTAGTGATGTCTTTTTAATCACCCTTCTTTGTCTGGTTTCCCGCCTTTCGGGGCTATCCCATCTAGGTTCTGGTGTTAATGGCAGATGATGGGCCGCACTTCTTACCCGATCCGGGTTAAGTGGTTTCCCATTAGTTTCCAATGGCCCTCCATCTTCTGCCCGTCACCGTATGAGTCACCTACCCGGGCCCATTGTTTCCCAGAGAACTCTGTCTGCTCAGACATTCTCCCGTAATCAGTTTGTCGGCCTGGCTGGAATCTCCTGTCCATCACGAACACCTGGGCCCCTCCCATCTTCTCCAAACAGGCTGCTGGTCAATCAGCAGCAACAATCAGACAAAATGTCCGATACAAAAAATCCTTGGGGCCTGCGCTGATGCTTACAGGAGGAGGGAGTCACACCACCCTGGGCTCTGGAATCGGGTGGCGCTGGACTCCAGAGCTGCACGGCAAATTTAGCATCGCTGCGCAAAGGAAACCCAGTCAAGAAGATATGCCAGTTTGGCTAGAGGTGCCCTGCACATTATCGGTGAAGCCACTCTCACAGCAGAACAAACATGCAGTATACCTGCCCTATTAGCGTTCAGCCCCAGTAACAAAACCAACTTACGCTGGCTTCTTTTATCCAAGCGTGCTCAATCCTAAATAAACTCAAAAGGAGGGGATTATATCACTAGAACGACACGCACAAAAGAATTGAAGTGGCTCATCGATTTTTTTGTTAAATCCATTGAGAAAAATAACAGAACTTTTCCATTGAACGGAGCCGAGTGAGAAAAATGGGAAACAAAAGAATGAACCTTTCAATCTTAGTCCTAATGCAGCCTAAAACCTCAGACTATCCCTGCTCTTTGTTACATAAGCTGCTTATTTTAAACTGTTGCCATTATAATATCTAAAAATTACCAGGGTTGCTCTTACGATTTATTCTGCTTAAAAGGGGTGATGAAAGGGAGGATTAAAGAGTTGCATTTTGCATTAAAGTGGCTTAGGTTTTAACCCCATCTTGTATTACTCTAACACCAACATGCCAACTGCATATCTGCTGTACAGAGTGCCTCTGCCTTCAATTTTCTTATCACTGAAGGGCCAAGGTAAAGAGCCTATAGTTCAGTACACTACTAAGAGTCTTGGGGGCAGAAATTCGGTTGGTTAGCGCCTCCTATTAGCGCCTCTGGGGGGCGCAAACAGGGCACTAGGAACTTAGCGCCCAAGCGCAGCGATTTTAGCGCCACTCGCGAAATTAACTAGTTGTTTTGCGGCGGCGCTAAACACTACCGTCACAATCTCCTGCGCCCGCAAATCGTGACGTCAGTCGAGCGTGCAACACCCCAGACCGGATATTGAGTCGCGCCCCCTGCCTTAGTGCCTGCCGTTAGGAACGACAGGTAGAGGGGAACGTTTTCAAGTTGGGAAGGGGCTGGGGGAGCGCTATTTAAAGGCGGGCGCTTCCTGCCTTTTCTTGTCGGCAAAAAGTTTTGGTACACGCAGGTTGAGAGGGAGAGAGACGTCTGGAGAGATTTAACGCTGTCCTAAGGAGTTTTGGCCCTCAGCACCACTTTTGAGTTTCTTAAGCGTCGAGCTCTTTCCCTGGGCCTATCCATTAATGCTTCCAACACAATTGCTTTAGAGGTCTCTCCAGGCCGAGATTCAAGGCTGCAATGAGTAGGGTGTGGCTGGCCAGCAAGATGGCCCCTCCCCTTTAAGAACTGGACGGCGCCAGTCTGTCTGGCTTCCATGGTAACTGATATCGCCTGAGCTTCGGTAGCGTTCTGAGGTAGCGCCTCGCTCCCCGACGTTTACACCTTGAGGTGTGTAGCGGTTGATTTAGCGCTCAAATCACCTCCGGGGGCGATAGAGGTGAATTTTGCAGTCGGAGGCGATAATTAGCGCCGGGTGCTAAACTTTGCGCCTGGCCGATATTAGCGTCCCAAATGGGCGATACCCAATTTTTCCCCCTTGGAGTATATTTTCAGGCACTTAAATTATGTTCCTAGCATGTGGGCAACACAGACAAAACAGTATTTATTGTACATCCCTAGAGACCCTGAGGGCATTAAGAGTCAACATGTAGGCCAGACTGGGCAGGGGTGGCAAATCCCTCTCCCAGGGTATGGTAGTGTAGTGGATATACTATTGGACCATGAATCCATGGGCTGCCACTAATAATCCAGTCAGAATGCGAGTTCAAATCCCACCCTGTGAGATTGAGAATTTGAAATTGGTTTTCAAAAAAAAAATCTGCAAATTAAAAGCTGGTATCTGTAAAAGTGACCATGATTGTTGTAAAAACCCAACTGGTTCACTAATGTCCTTTAGAGAAGGAAAACTGCCGTCTTTACCCATAGTCTGGTCTATATGTAACTCCAGTCCCACGCCAACGTGGTTGACTCTTAACAGCCCTTTGAAGAGGCCTAGCAAGCCAGTTGCATCAAACCACTGCAAAGAACACGGTTCAAGAAGAAGGCTCATCATCACCAACATCTCAGGGTAACTAGGGATGGGCAATAAAGGCTGGTCTGAACATCCACATCCCTTGAATGAATAAAGAAAGAAGTTGGGTTTTTACAACAATCATGCTCATCTGCTCTGGTGCCAGGCCACAAATGACCCGATTTATTGAATTCAATCTCACAACTTGTCACGGTGAGATTTGAACTCCAGTTCTTTGGGTTAATAGTCGAGTAGCATACCTCCTGGGTCAACAGCTGCCTAAACATTAGCACATAAGGAACGTAGCATCAAGCATTTGACTTGGATGTCTCCAATGAGAAGGAATACCTCAAGACACGGTAAATCAGGAAGTAGGGATTCGATGATGCCAAGCTTGGGTTTTCAAAACCTGTAGAATGTAGGAGATAGGAAACACTGAGGAAGCTAATGAGTGCCGCAGTCTCGAGGTCCTGAGCAAGAATCGGTTACGGTAGGTGATTGTTGCTATTGTTTTCAACACAGAGGATACCGGGAGGAAGGAGAGTGTGCGGGAGGGGGTGAGATCAGAGCTTAGAAGGATTGGAGAGGGAAATTCAGAGGCACACTAACCACAGTAGCGCCGATAAAAATCGAGCGACGCAAGAAAGGTTGGGATAGAGGGAGAGGTTGGAGGCGGAGGGTGCGGGAGGAGACAATTGTCCAGCAGCAAGTTGCAAAAACCTGCAGCAGATTGTCTGCAGCTCCCCTTCCAAGGTGTTTTAATCGAAGGTGGATATGCCACAGAAAATTGAGGCAATTTTAATTTTAGGTTCGTTAAAACTTCACTGCCAAATTCACTGCGATTTTGTTGAACTCTTCCAGATGTTTTTTTTAGTCAAAATATTGAGCCAGATTTGTTTTTTGACAGTTCTAAGCGAAACCCTGGTAGGTGGGCTATGTGAAAAAAAAGGGATTCTGTCACTTTAAAGGATGGTGCACAATTAATTAATAATGCATAAAAAAACAACATGTCAATATACAGCAGTGGTTTGCAAATTTTTCTGTAGATTCCAAAATAGTGGAAAAAGCACCAAATAAAAGGGGGGAGAAAAAAAAATCAACGTTTGAGGTAAACATTTCACAGTAATTGTTCAGAGAGTTCTATCAAAATCAGCAGTATTACAGCACGGCACTGGACTGTCAGACTAGATTTTGTGCTCCAGTTGACTTCGAGCAGACAGGAGGAGATTGGTGTTAGCAAAGCTGAACAACGAGGTGCTGTTTTGAAACATGTCTTCCTCTCATGACATTTCCGGTGGGTATTTGGAGTGTGGATGATGGAGGTTACACGGTATGGAAAGTTACGTCAGGTACTGAAGGAATGTGGAATAGCATTCACAAAAAAGAAAATGCTTTCTTTATCCTCAATTTCTCAGCTTCTCTCCTTGCAGGAATCACCTGTCACCAGATAGGCTCCTTCAGCTGGGCCAGCAGTCTAAGCCTGAGCCACGGACATCTCAATCGTTCTTTCTCCTAGACCAGCTGACAGAAGGTGCACTCAGAGGACTGTAGACCTTGCCCTTCTCCGCCCCCCCCCCTCCCTCCCTAGGATGCCATGTTAAATGTGTTCCAGCCCGTGACCTCGACATAACCTGACAAAGCCTACTCCCAACAGCAGTAGGCCCGAGTGACAGGCAGCTCAAGGACTTTAAAAGGCAGGAAGCAGGAATTCTATTGCCTTTGCTAGCAGCTCTCACAACGAGGGGTCCTTAATTATTCACATCAGAAGAGAAACTGTCGTCATGAGGAAGAATGGACATATCTCTATACCTGCTGTACCCTTAATTACTCTAAACAGTTAATCGCACTACCCCGTTAGCTTGGACTCATCATTTTCTTTTAGGTTCTTAGAATAGAATCATAGAATGGTTACAGCACAGGAGGCCATTCGGCCCATCGAGCCCGTGCCGGCTCTCTGCAAGAGCACCTCAGATAGTCCCACTCCCCTGCCCTTTCCCCGTCGCCCTGCAAATTTTTTTCCTTCAGGTACTTATCCAACTCCCTTTTGAAAGCCACGATTGAATCTGCCTCCACCACCCTTTCAGGCAGTGCATTCCAGATCCTAACCACTCGCTGCATAAAGAAGTTTTTCCCTCATGTCACTTTTGGATCTTCTGCCAATCACCTTAAATCTGTGTCCTCTGGTTCTCGACCCTTCCACCAGTGGGAACAGTTTATCTCTAGTTAATCTGTCCAAACCCCTCATGATTTTGAGCACCTCTATCAAATCTCCTCTCAATCTTCTCTGCTCTAAGGAGAACAACCCCAGCTTCTCCAGTCTATCCACGTAACTGTAATTCCTCATCCCTGGAACCATTCTTGTAAATCGTTTCTGCACCCTCTCTAAAGCCTTCACATCCTTCCAAAAGTGCGGTGCCCAGAATTGGACACAATACTCCAGTTGTGGCCCAACCAGTATTTTATAAAGGTTCATCACAACTTTCTTCTTACCCTGAATACCCCTTTTAGCTTCCTGGGGAAGCTTTAGGCTGCAGTATGTTTGTAGCATGAATGATTGCGCAGCTAAACTTCACTTTTGCCTGTATTATTAGGCAGTTTATAAGCCACAGCACCAGGCTTAGAATGCACCACCAGCTTTATCCTGCCCTCTCTTATTGCATCATGCACTGCCCACCACAGGCTAAGACTCTGGTGATAGAATGCTTGTCGTCATTTTGTATGCCACGTTGAAACGTTCACAATCTGGTGGCCGTGCTGTTAGATCACACTCCAAGTGATGCCACCAGCACCAGCATTCCACGTGCGGGTCTGTGACTCTGCTCAGAAAAAAAAAAGACTTGAAGCCTCTGGCTCTGTTGGATACCACTGAACCCTGTTCTCACTATACCAGCTGTTCAACAAACATAATAAGATTACTGTGAAGAGTACAGCTTCCCCCAGGTCCTCCTCTAGGTGTATGTCAGGCAAGTTAGCAAACCACTTGAAGCAGTGATAGAACCCTTCTCGACTGGGCAGCGAGCAGATGTGACAAGCTGAATTTATTTCTGCTTCCGACCAGGCAGCTATGTGGGACGCTGGTAACATATGGAGCTTTTTCCCCCCTATTATCTGGAGCTAGAAACAAAGGGAATGCTCCCAGGATCTGGCACGCTCTCATCTCTCCTGCCAAATAGTAGCCAAAGAAATCTAGGGCTTTGCAAAGACCCAGTTTTCTCAGCAGCCCAGAGCCGATAGCCTGTAATTCTGAGTGAACTAAGTGTGGCGATCTAATTTAATTATTGAAAGATGTTTAGATCAGAGACTCAGCCAGCATGACTTCTAATATTGAGGTTTCTGGTCCAAAAGTACAATGCTCAAGTAATGCAAATGAAGAAAATACTGAGGCATAGGAGATAAAGGCTTCCATTTGATTAAGCTCTCCTTTTATCTTTCATTTTCTCTCCACGTCTGATGCTATTACATAATAAAACAGAATTAGTTAAATTACATAATGATTAAAATCAATCATCCCAAGGCGTGGGTTAATTGCTGCTAAATATAATTTTACTTGCTATGCCTGGCCTTTCTCTCCCATCATTTTCTGCACAGCTTCAAAGATAAATGTGGGCAGGGTGTGAAATATGGATTGTCCAGTGACCTGAAATTCCACAACCATGTTTTCATGGACACCGAGCGATGTTGTACAGTTCAGAAGGTAACATCTCTACTGTTAACAGAGGATATCCTTACTGTTCGCAGGTATATAGTCCCTCTAAGTCTCTCCCCTCTCCAGAGTGTGCTCATCAGTCCCATTGGTTTATACCAGAGACACTTGGCTACACGATAAACGGCTACAGTTCTGGTCGCACAAATGCAGCTCAATCATGGTCATTTGGTCTCTGCTTTAGTTGTAGTGTTGGCGCCCATCGAGTGCCAGCTTGGCTCAGTTGGCAGCGCTCTCACCTCTGAGTCCAAACAGTGGTTGCAAGCTGCATTGTTGGACATGTTAAGCTGAAGCAACATCTGTCTGCATCAATAGTTCATTAAAGATCCTGTGACCCTTTTGCGAAGAACAGCAGAGATTTCGTAGTGCCCAGGCTAACATTCCTCCGTCAAATCAGGTGTCAGGTGTGGCTCAGTGGATAACACTCTTGCCTCTGAGTCAGAAGGTTGTGGGTTCAAAGCCCCACTCCATTAGACTTGAGCACATAATATAGGCTAGCACTTCAATGCAGTACTGTGGGAGTGCTGCGCTGTCTGAGTCACTGTCTTTTGGAGGGGCCGTAAACCTCATAGCCCTCTCAGGTTGACGTAAAGGATCCCATGGCACTATTCCAAGAAGAGGAGCAGGGGAGATCTCCCCGGTGTCCTGGCCAACATTTATCCCTCAACCAACATCATTGAAAAACAGATTATCTGGCCATTATCTTGTTGCTGTTTGTGGGAGCTTGCTGTGCATTGGCTGTAAAGCGCTTTGGGACTTCCTGAGGTTGTGAAAGGCGCTATATAAGTGCAAGTACATTTGTCTTTCAAATACCACCGACACAAAAAAAATGACCATCTGCTCATTCATCTCCTTTTCTGCTGCGTTTACCTGCATAACAACAGTGGCTGTACTCTCAAAGTAATTATAAGAAAGAAGGACTTACATTTTTATAGTGCCTTTCACGACCACCTCAAAGCGCTTTACAACCACTGAAGTACTTTTGAAGTGTAGTCACTGTTGTAATGTGGCAGCCAATTAGCGCACAGCAAGCTCCCACAAACTGCAATGTGATAATACCCAGATAATCTGTTTTTGTTGTGTTGATTGAGAAATAAGTATTGGCCAGGACACTGGGAACAACTCCCCTGCTCTTCTTTGAAATAGTAGCCATGGGATCTTTTATGTCCACCTGAGAGAGAGCAGATGGGGCCTGGGTTTAACGTCTCATCTGAAAGACGGCACCTCTGACAGTGCAGCACTTCCTCAGCACTGCACTGGAGTGTCAGCCTAGCTTTATGTGCTCAAGTCCCTGGAGTGGGACGTGAACCCACAACCTTCTGACTCAGAGGTGAGTGTGCTTCCAACTGAGCCACAGCTGACACTGAAGGGCATTATAAAAAGTCATGAGAAGGTGCTGTAGAAATGCAAGTCTTTCTCTCAGTCATGGCACTTAGAAGGAATTGATTGTGCGTTGTAGGTGGTTTGCCTTGGTGGTTCGAATCACCTCTCCTACTTAGTTCTAGACGACAGGAATTACGGTGAACAGGATTCGAAACACAGACAAGCCTTTCGGACTCAACCGTACGATATTTAATAAGGTTAACACACACACCCGCCTCCAGTACGTAAAATGCCTGGTGGAGTAGAACAAACAGTACAACAATACAACTTGGCCCGTCGAACAGGCCCCTGTCTCGTGTTAAGACGTCTAAAATCACACTGAGTTGCTATACAGAGTATAACACGGACTTGTCCCACAAACCCCAGAACATACACTATATAATACGCACGCTGCTTCCCTGTGTAGAGCGTGTCTCCTGGTTCCGTATCGCCGGTGCAGTATCCAAGTCCCAGTTTCGAGGTTCGTTCCTACAGTCGAAGAGCAAGGCGAAGCTCTTGTCGCTCATGGGTTTCTTCTCTCCGTCTCGGACGGAGTGCTCGGTTCTTGGTTCAGAGATGAGGGCACGCGAAGGCGAGAGCAAGCGAGAGAGAGCGAGAATGGCCAAAGCTGCCTTCTCTTATACCCTAAAATTTCATTAAGGTCTGTGATGTCTTTTTAATCACTCTTCTTTGTCTGGTTTCCCGTCTTTCGGGGCTATCCCATCTAGGTGCTGGTGTTAATGGCAGATGATGGGCCGCACTTCTCACCCGATCCTGGGTTAAGTGTTTTCCCATTAGTTTCCAATGGCCCTCCTTTGTCCGGTTCCCGCCTTTCGGGGCTATCTCATTGTTTCCCAGAGAACTCTGTCTGCTCAGACATTCTCCCGTAATCAGTTTGTCGGCCTGGCTGGAATCTCCTGTCCATCACGAACACCTGGGCCCCTCCCATCTTCTCCAAACAGGCTGCTGGTCAATCAGCAGCAACAATCATACAACATGTCCAATACAGAAAATCCTTGGGGCAGCGCTGATGCTTACAACGTGAAGTAATTTGAGATGTTTTGTAGAGACATGTTAAGGCTCCATCAATACAAATCTCTCTTTATAGTATACAACAGGAAAAATACGGTGGAATTTTAAAAAAATTCCTGAGATCCGTCAATCTAATAAAGAACCTGAAGGTTTCTCGAATGTTTCGGAATTAAGATACTTCAAAAAATTATTTCACTGCAGAAATCCAAGAGCTACAAATGTCAGTTGTTCGTTACTAATAATCATTGTCCAAATAGTACAATTACTGGATTTCCACAAAAGACATTATACCTTTCTATATTTTATCATGCCCAATCTGTCTTGTGAAATAATCAGGAGGGTCCATTAACAGATTTTCCAATTTAAGAAGCTTCAAATGAACTGGCCCTAGTGCTTAAACATTTTTTTTCTGTATTCGGTGATAGAATGAGTCCGTGGCAGAGCAAATTTTTTTTATCAATAGAATTGATTTCAATGTGATCAAAAGTGTCAGTTTGGCTCAGTTGGCAGAGGTGTGGGCGCAGAGCACCTCTGTGCAATCCAACCTGCCTGCCGTCTCTTGGCTTGCCATTTTCTCCTTCCCATAAGCTAAAAAAACAAAACTTTATTTTTTGAAAAACCTGGAAAATGTAGCAGGCATTTGAAATGAAATGAGAAAATAAAACAGTTTGGGACTTCTGAAAGGTCTATCAATGGGAATCAGAATGCACAAAGTCAAAATGTCCAATTCATACATCTCACTGCTCTTGCAAGTTGTGGGTTGAAGCACCACTCCAGGACTTGAGCGCATAATCCAGGCTGACACTCCACTGCAGTACTGAAGGAGTGCTGCACTCGCAGAGGTGCCTTCCTCCAGACAACCGTTGAACCAAGGCCCCAGCTGCTTGTTCTACATATTCTGTGGCACTATTTGATGAAGAACAGTATAATGTATTATCATGTGGTTTGGTATGAGCATGCTCAGTTCGCTCTGGCCTAATAAATCAGCACATGGACTAGCAACTCATCGTGTCTGTCCTTCATTTGTTCTGCCCAGGTATATTACATTTTGGCGACGAGGATGGGATCCCAAAGCCATTTTTAGGGATCATGGAAGGACACAGTGTTCAACCTTCGAGTGGACAAGTTTAAGGTGAATTTGTGACACCTAAACTGAATTTTTGCAATGTTTTACCGTTAATGCTCATGCAGAATCGTCTGTGCTTCACTTTCACGTGTATGTGTACACAGTAACAGCAGCATTGATACTGTTCGTCGGGATCGGGACAATCATGGCTGCCCCTACAGGATTCATCGGAAGCCTCGGCTGTATGACCGAGCTCGCGAACCATTCAGTTGTTACATTGAGCAGATGGAGATGTTTTTATAGGCCAATAATATTATTGAGACCAAAGGTGCAGATGAGAATGTTCAAGCTCAAAATAAAGTAATTCGTGAACGGTAACAATCAATTTTTCTAACAGAGATCGGGCCAGATGTCTACTGAACGTTGACAAACTTATTCGCGGCAGGGAAACAAAGGATGCGTCCTTTGAAGACATCGTCGAGAACCTTGAGGACCATTTCGACCCAAAGCCATTAGAAATAGCAGAGAGCTATAAGTTTGGTACCAGAAACAAAAAAGAAAGTGAAACCATCCATGAGTAAGCTCTTAAGAACTTGTCTTTGCATTGTATCTTCGACACATTTTTGGATCGTGCGCTGCGAGATCAGTTTGTGTGGACTGGTGTATGAGCGCACACAGTCCAAGTTACTGAACACTCCGAAACTAACGTTTGACATAGCATGCAAAATTGCTCGGTGGTATCTAAGAATGCTAGAGAGCTCCATCCAACTCAAGTGACTGGTGCAGCTGAGGTCTACAGTCAAAAAGCCACCGCCAAACCTAAAGCTGTGAGACCGAGTCAAAAGCACGTCAGTGAGAGTAGTTCAGTGAATTGTTATCGCTGCAATGGAAATCACTCACCACAGTCCTGCCAATACAGAAAGGCAAAGTGTTTTTACTGTCAGAAGCAAGGCCATATTTCAACAACTTGCAGAACTGATTGAAAGCAGGAAGTAAGAAGCATTCAAGTGGCAATGCAAAGCAGCGACAGCAAAAGGGAGGAATTCACAATATTGAAATGAACACACCTCTGATGTTGAAGAACTAGGCATCTACAGTATCTATGCCACTAGCTGCAAAGCTAGCTGTCACGAGAAAGACTTCCGTACAAAACTTTTGATCAACGAGCAATATATTAATGTGTATCAACACGGTGGCGGACTGCTCTATCATGAGTTAGGACACATGTGAGAGTAAGTTTAATCAAGTACCATTTACAAAGAGTACCGTAGAGTTAAAAACCTACTCCGGAGAAATCCTAGAGACATGTGGACAAATGGAATGTACAGTTCAGCACAATGGCCAGTCAGTAAAGCTGCCTATTATTGTAGCGAGCTACAACAACAGGCCAACCCTCATGGGCAAAGACTGGTTGAGAATGTTAAAACTAGACTAGAAAAACATCTCCAGTGTAGATGCTTCAAAGAAGCAACTCGACACAATGCTGAATAAGTATGAAAGCCTGTTCACAGACAGTTATGAGGGCATCACTGGGTATGACGTGCATATCCGCATCAAGTTCAACGTGAAGCCTCTCTATTGTAAGGCAAGGCCGGTCCCCTATAGAAACATAGAAGCATAGAAGATAGGAGCAGGAGTAGGCCATTCAGCCCCTCGAGCCTGCTCCGCCATTTAATGAGATCATGGCTGATCATCCAAATTCAGTACCCTGTCCCTGCTTTCTCCCCATATCCCTTGATCCCTTTAGCCTTAAGAAGTATATCTATCTCCTTCTTGAATATATTTAATGAATTGGCCTCAACTGCCTTCTGTGGTAGAGAATTCCACAGGTTCACCACTCTCTGGGTGAAGAAATTCCTCCTCATCTCAGTCCTAAATGGCTTACCCCTTATCCTTAGACTGTGACCTCTGGTTCTGGACTCCCCCGCCATCGGGAACAGCCTTCCTGCATCTAGTCTGTCTAGTTCTGTTAGAATTTTATAAGTTTCAATGAGATCCCCTCTCATTCTTCTAAACTCTAGCGAATATAAGCCTAATCGACCCAATCTCTCTTCATACGTCATTCCTGCCATCCCAGGTATCAGTCTGGTAAATCTTCGCTGCACTCCCTCCATGGCAAGAACATCCTTCCTCAGATAAGGCGACCAAAACTGCACACAATACGCAAGGTGTGGTCTCACCAAGGCCTTGTATAACTGCAGCAAGACATCCTTGCTCCTGTACTCGAATCCTCTCG
This sequence comes from Squalus acanthias, assembly GCA_030390025.1. Classification (NCBI taxonomy): domain Eukaryota; kingdom Metazoa; phylum Chordata; class Chondrichthyes; order Squaliformes; family Squalidae; genus Squalus; species Squalus acanthias. The sequence continues at coordinate 5,363,807 of CM059439.1, forward strand.
CTATGAAGGCCAACATACCATTTGCCTTCTTAACTGCCTGCTGCACCTGCATGCTTACCTTCAGCGACTGGTGCACAAGGACTCCCAGGTCTCGTTGCACTTCCCCTTTTCCCAATCTATTGCCGTTCAGATAATAATCTGTCTTCCTGTTTTTGCCACCAAAGTGGATAACCTCGCATTTATCCACATTATACTGCATCTGCCATGCATCTGCCCAATCACCCAACCTGTCCAAATCATACTGGAGTTTCTCTGCATCCTCCTCACAGCACACACGCCCACCCAGCTTTGTGTCGTCTGCAAACTTAGAGATATTACATCTAGTTCCCTCATCTAGATCATTAATATATATATTGTGAATAGCTGGGGTCCTAGCACCGATCCCTGTGGTACCCCACTAGTCACTGCCTGCCACTCGGAAAAAGACCCATTTATTCCAACTCTTTGCTTCCTGTCTGCCAACCAGTTTTCTATCCAAGTCAGTACCTTACCCCCAATCCCATGTGCCTTAACTTTGCACGCGAATCTCTTATGCGGGACCTTATCGAAAGCCTTCTGAAAGTCCAAATACACCACATGCACTGTTTCTCCCTTATCTATTCTACCAGTTACATCCTCAAAAAATTCCAGTAGATTAGTCAAGCATGATTTCACTTTTGTAAATCCATGTTGACTTTGTCTGATCCTGTCACTGTTTTCCAAGTGCTCTGCTATTACATCTTTTATAATGGACTCTAGCATTTTGCTCACTACTGATGTCAGGCTTACCGGTCTATAATTCCCCATTTTTTCTCTACCACCTTTTTTAAATAGTGGAGTTACATTCGCTACCCTCCAATCCATGGGAACTGTTCCAGAGTCTATAGAATTTTGGAAGATGACCAGCAATGCATCTACTATTTCTAGGGCCACTTCCTTAAGTACCCTAGGATGTAGATTATCAGGCCCTGGGGATTTATCGGCCTTCAATCCCGTCAATTTCCCTAACACCATTTCCCTACAAATAGCGATTTAATTCAATTCCTCCCTCTCATTAGACCCTATGTTCCCCGACATCTCTGGGAGTTTATTTGTGTCCTCCTTTGTGAAGACAGAACCAAAGTATGTATTTAATTCATCAGCCATTTCTTTGTTCCCCATTATAAATTCCCCTGATTCTGACTGCAAGGGACCTACGCTTGACTTCACCAATCTTTTTCTCTTCACATATCTATGGAAGCTTTTACAGTCAGTTTTTATGTTCCCTACAAGCTTACTCTCATATTCTATTTCCTCCCACTTAATTAATTCCTTTTTCCTCCTTTGCTGAATCCTAAACTGCTCCCAATCCTCAGGTTTGCTACTTTTTCTGGCCAATTTATATGTCCTCTCCTTGGATCTTATGCTATCCTTAATTTCCCTTGTTAGCCACGGTTGAGTCACCTTTTTTGTTTTATTTTTATGCCAAACAGGGATGAACAAATTCTGTAGTTCATCCATGCGATCTTTAAATGTTTGCCATTGCCTATCCACCGTCAACCCTTTAAGTAACTCTCCCCAATCCACCCTGGCCAACTCGCGCCTCATACCATCGTAGTTTCCTTCATTTAAATTCAGGACCCTAGTCTCTGAGTCAACTAATTCACTCTCCATCTTAATGAAGAATTCTATCATATTATGATCGCTCCTCCCCAAGGGGCCTCGCACAACAAGATTGCTAATTAATCCTTTCTCATTACATAATACCCAGTCTAAGATGGCCTGATCTCTAGTTGGTTCATCGACATATTGGTCCAGGAAACCATCCCGTATACACTCTAGGAATTCCTCCTCCACAGTATTGTTCCTAATTTGGTTAGCCCAATCTATATGTAGATTAAAGTCACCCATGATAACTGCTGTGCCCTTATTGCACGCGTCTCTAATTTCCCGTTTAATGTCATCCCCAACCTCAGCATTACTGTTTGGTGGTCTGTATACAACTCCCACTAACGTTTTCTGCCCCTTGGTATTTCTCAGCTCTGCCCATACAGATTCCACATCATCAGAGCTAATATCCTTCCTTACTATTGTGTTAATCTCCTCTTTAACCAGCAATGCTACCCAACCTCCTTTTCCTTTTTGTCTGTCCTTCCTGAATATTGAATACCCCTGGATGTTGAATTCCCAGCCTTGGTCACCCTGGAGCCATGTCTCCGTAATCCCAATTATATCATATCTGTTTACATCTATTTGCGCAGCTAATTCATCCACCTTATTACCAATGCTCCTCGCATTAAGACACAAAGCCTTCAGGCTTGTTTTTTTAACACTCTTAGTCCTTTTAGAATTATTATTTACTGTGGCCCTGTTTGATTTACACCCTTGATTTCTCTGCCTTGCACTTTTGCTTTTCTCCTTCCTGTCTTTTGCTTCTATCCTTGCTTCCCTTTCCTCTGTTTCCCTGCACAGGTTCCCAACCCCCTGCCATTTAAGTTTAAACCCTCCCCAACAGCACTAGCAAACACTCCCCACAGGACATCGGTCCTGGTCCTGCCCAGGTGCAAACCGTTCAGTTTGTACTGGTCCCACCTCCCCCAGAACCGGTTCTAATGTCCCAGGAATTTGAATCCCTCCCCCTTGCACCATTCCTCTAGCCACGTATTCATCTGAAATATCCTTCTATTTCTACTCTGACTAGCATGTGGCACCAGTAGCAATCCTGAGATTACTACCTTTGTGGTCCTATTTTTTAAATTTACCTTCTAACTCCCTATATTCAGCATTTAGGACCTCATCCTGTTTTTTTCCATATCGTTGGTACCTATATGCACCACGACAACTGGCTTTTCACCCTCCCCCTCCAGAATGCCCTGCAGCCGCTCTGAGACATCCTTGACCCTTGCACCAGGGAGGCAACATACCATCCTGGAGTCTCGTTTGCGGCCGCAGAAATGCCTATCTATTCCCCTTACAATAGAATCCCCTATCACTATAGCTTTCCCGCTCTTTTTCCTCCTGTCCTGTGCAGCAGAACCACCCATGGTGCCAGGAAGTTGGTTGCTGCTGCCTTCCCCCGATAAGCCATCTCCCTCTACAATATCCAAAGTGGTATATCTGTTTGAGAGGGGGATGTCCACAGGGGACCACTGCACTACCTGCCTGCACCTACTACTCTGCCTGGTGGTCACCCATTCCCTTCCTGCTTGTGCAGCCTTTACCTGCGGTGTGACCAACTCCCGAAACGTGCTATCCATGATGTCCTCAGAATCGCGAATGCTCCAGTATGCATCCATTCGCAGCTCCAGCGCCGCAATGCGGTCTGCCAGTAGCTGCAGCTGGATACACTTCCCGCACATATGATTTCCCACATAGTGCAGGAGGAGTATGCCACGGGGCCGAGCTGTGCTGCCATGACTTATCCTTTAATTAATTTAAATTAACTCAAATCAATACCACAAATTACACTACAATTAAATGATATACTCAAGGGCCCTTGTATACTAGCACTCCCTGCTACACAACAGAGACCTTAGAAACTATAACCACAAAAATTAGGACCTACTAAACTTTATAAACTATTAACCTTAACTGTCAAACTACAGAGTAGTATAAATACTCACCTGGCCGTACTCACCCAATCAGCTGCTTCCTCTTGTCCGCGTCACTTTTTGAATTGTGACGTGGCTCTGGAACGCCGCCGCCGGTCTGTGAGATTGGTAAGCCTTTGAAAAAAAGCCCACAAAAGTGAGTTTAACTACTCACTGTGCTGCTGCTCTCTCTGCTCCCGACACTGGCCTCTGAAAAAAAGCCCACGAAAGTGAGTTTAACTACTCACTGTGCTGCTGCTCTCTCCGCTCCCGACACTGGCCTCTGAAAAAAAGCCCGCGAAAGTGAGTTTAACTACTCACTGTGCTGCTGCTCTCTCCGCTCCCGACACTGGCCTCTGCAAAAAAGCCCCGCGTTGAAAGATCAGGTGGAGGAAGAGCTAGCGAAGCTTAGAGAGAATGGAGTACTAGTAAAAACTGACAAAAGTGAATGGGCTACCCCGATTGTGGTATTGCCCAAAGCAGACAAAACTGTACGCTTGTGCGGTGACTACAAAGTTACTATCAACAAAGCAGTTGACAATGAGCAGTACCCATTACCTACATCGCAAGATTTGTAAGCAGCATTCTCTGGGTCAAAGGTTTTCTCCAAGCTTGACCTGCTGCATGCTTACGCTCAGCTGAATGTTGACAAAGATTCAACAGTATCTCACCATCAACACGCACAAGGGACTGTACTCATACACCAAGCTGCCATATGGTGTAAAGTCCTCACCCAAAATCTTCCAGGCTATGATGGATAAGATTTCGCAAGGAGTTGCAAATTGCTTATGCAACAAAACAATGTGCTGATTGCAACAAGCAGCAAGGAGTTAATCTAGAAGTGTTAGATGTAGTGCATCAAAGGTTGAATGCAGACAACGTCAAATTGAAAAGGAGCAAATGTGCTCTTGTGCAGCCCAAGGTTGTGTACCTTGGTCTGAAAGTTGATGCAAATGGCTTGCAACCAGTGAAGGAAAAGGTTGATGCTGCCATCAATGCTCCAAGGCCACAAAACGTGTCTGAGTTAAGATCTTTCCTTGGAATGGTCCAGTACTACTCACAGTTCTTACCCGAGTTAGTGACCATGTTAGCTCCATTGCCTGAGCTCCTCAAGAAGGATGTCCAGTGGAAGTGGTCGAAAGTGCAACAGGAAGCTCACAACGCTTGTAAGAGAAGTCTCTCTAGCGATGCTCTACTTTTGCACTACGACACAGAGCGTGAGCTTAAGTTAGAGTGTGATGTTTCCAGCTACGGTGTGGGAGTGGTCATAAGCCATGTAATGGATGATGGCCAAGAGAAACCAATCACATTCGCATCGCAAACCCTCAAAGAGCAAAAGAAACTACAAATTGAAAAGGAAGCACTCGCCAAAGTGTTTGGAATCAAGAAATTCCAACAGTTCCTGATCGGCAGAAAGTTTACCCTGATAACCAATCACAAACCGCTCCTAGCAATATTGGGGCCCAAATCTACCATCCCTGCAATGGTCACATCAAGAATGCAACATTGGGCAGTGTTGTTGTCACAATATGAATATCGCACTTCAAAGCAAAACGGAATCGCAGATGCCTTGTCCAGGTTGCCACATGTGTTGGGAGTGAAGGTACGATTTTCACGCTAGGTACAGTTGACAAAGACTTTCCTGTGACTGCAACTGAGATTGCAGATGAGACTCAAAAGGACTCAGTACTGAAAAGAGTGTATGAAAACACCTTGAATGGATGGACTGATCAGTGTATGGACACAGAATTGAAACCATTCCATAACCGTCGTATTGAATTGTCTTGTCAGCAAGGTTGTATCAAGTGGGGAAATAGAGTGGTGGTACCTACTTTTTTGAGAGTTAGAACTCTGGCCTAACTTCATACTGAACATCCACAGATCATCAGTATGAAATCAATTGCAAGAAGCTTTGTTTACTGGCCTGGATTGGACAGTGATCTTGAATCACTTGTCAGCAAATGCAGCGTTTGCCAAAATTGCAAAAACAAACCACCCAAAACTCCACTACAACCCTGGTCATGGCCAAGTAGACCTTCTCAGAGAGTACATGTTGCAAATGATTATTTCCTGATACTTGTAGATAGTCACTCAAAGTGGATTGAAGTGAAACACATGGGTTCAAATACTACAACTGAACATACCATAGATGAGTTGAGGTCTATCTTCGCATGTCATGGCTTACCTGAAGAGTTTGTTTCTGACAATGACCCTCAGTTCCGTTCTGCTCTATTCCAAGAATTCATGAAATGGAACAGTATCAAACAGACTCTCGTTCCACCATATCATCCAGCTTCAAACAGAGCAGCCAAAAGGTCAGTCAGAATAATGAAAAAAGATCTCAAAAAGCAAGTGTTGCAGGGTTGTTCAGGGCTCAGCATGAAGCAACGTTTGGCAAATTTCTTGCTGAAGTACAGAACTACTCCGCACACTATAACTGGACATACCCCAGCAGATGAAGAGGAGATTGAGAACATGATTGAGTCTTGCTCAACTGAATTTGGCCTCAATAGTTGAGCAGAAACAGTTGAGTCAGAAATATTATGACACCAATCAGCAAGAACGCAGTTTGAAACAAAACGAGTGCGTTCGTGTTCTCAGTCCCCCTGGGAAGTTGAGTTCACACAAGTGGGATGTAGGAACCATAGTAGAGGTTGGTGGAACCAAGAGATACTTGGTTGAAATTGGTGAAAAAATCCAAAGTGTACATGTAGATCAAATGATCTCTGCTAGAGATGAACCAAGATATGATTGTGAACTACTTAATCATGAACTCATACATGAGCTTGACTCAGTTCAGACTTCAGTAACTGAAGTACCAGGTTCAAACAAGTCTGAGATAGAAACAGGATCATCTTTGAGTTCGGAACCAAAACAAAACAGCTGGAAAATTGGTTCAACACCAAAACTTTCTGTGAGGAGATCAGGAAGGCTCGGCAAACCTGTTATTAAACTGGATTTGTAATTAATTTAAAAGAAAAAAAGCCAGGAGTCTTTGTTATGTGGTACATGTAATGCTGAGAAAGGTGGGACCATAGATTTGTTGTACTTGAGGGAAATACATACACTTTAAGGGGGAAAGCAGAGTAATGTATTATCACATGGTTTGGTATGAGCATGCTCAGTTTGTTCTAGCTTGATAAACTAGCACATGGACTAGCAACTCATCGTGTCTCTCTCCTTCATTTGTTCTACCCACATATATTACAAACAAGGGACTGGACTTTACTCACCGAGACGCGTTGGGGGCGGGACTGCTGCCTTCTGGGTTCTAGTCCCGCCCCCAGCGACGTCTGACGAACTGACGCTATTTTCCCCTGATTGGCCTTGTTAAGCCCGCCCTGCGGGCTTGCCAGCCAATTAACGGAAAGCCGGTGTCAGATGACGTCAGTGCACGACACTTCATCTGCCGGTTTTCTTAAAATAACATAATTTTTTGACAGATGAGGTGCTGTCAAACACTGACAATCACTGTCCAAAGGAGAGCCCTTGCACCTAGGCTCACCAATGACTCTCTCCTTAGGATAAAACAGATGGCAGCTGCATGTGAGATTGCAGAAGCCATCTGTCAATTCTTCCAATCAGATGAGGCTTCACAGAAACATCAAATCTTGTCACCTGCAGATACATATAAACAGAATTAAAATATTTGTCACTACATTCTCTCACCTGTCATACTTACCTGTGCACCATTGCACCCATCACACTACCCTCTGCAGCTGTCATTTGCACACTTACACAGCAGCAGACCCACAGCTCACCTCACTGACCCTGCCGGGGTTTCCCGACATCGGGAAGCCCGCATCAGCAGGCGGAAAATGGGAAAAAGCCTCTTAACTACCTGTTTACATGCAATTAATTTGCACCAATCCCCTTCCCGCCACTAGGAGATGGGTCCCTGCGCGAATCAGGGACCCGCCTCCCGGGACAATGGTTCGGAGGCAGGTTGGGAATGGGGTTGGGACCCGCTCCCAATTTTTCCCATTTTCCCAGCAGTCCCGCCTCCAAACCTGCCTCCTCAGGGCTGGTAAAATCCAGCCCAGGATGTCCTGCCCAACATTCCTCCTGTAAATAAAACCACCAAGGGCCAGATTAACTGACCATTAATATAACACCTGCTTGTGGGACATTACTGGAGCATAATGGCTGCAATCTTTGCCTGCAGAACAACACTCACAGAACACCAACAAATCATTTATCGTATGCCAGATACTTTGAAAGAAAGAAAGTACTTGCCTTTATATAGCGCCTTTCACGACATCCCAAAGCACTTTACAGCCAATGAAGTACTTTTGGAGTGTAGTCACTGCTGTAATGTAGGGAAACACAGCAGTCAATTTGCGCACAGCAAGCTCCCACAAACAGTAATGTGATAATGATCAGATAATCTGGTTTTTGTGAAGTTGATTGAGGGATAAATATTGGCCAGGACACCGGGTATAATGTCCCTGCTCTTCTTCGAAAGATTGCCATGGCTTCTTTTAATGTCCACTTCAGTTTAATGTCTCATCCGAAAGACAACACCTCCAGCAGTGCAGCACTCCCTCAGAACTGGCACTGGAGTGTCAGCCTAGATTTTTGTGCTCAAGTCTCTGGAGTGGGACTTGAGCCCACAACCTCTTGACTCAAACAAACAAAGTGCTACCGACTGAGCCACAGCTGAGACATTTTGATGATGTAACAAGGTGCTGTACAACTGCGAGTCTTTGCCTGCCTTTCCTTGTTTCATTAATTCCTTTTGAAATATAAAATATTACAGCTTGCCTGTGGGTTATGATACAGTGTTGAGGTGTTCTGTGAAATAGTTTATTCTTCTGTTATGATGATCTGGAATGCACTGCCTGAAAGGGTGATGGAAGCAGATTCAATCGTAACTTTCAAAAGGGGACTGGATATATGCTTGAAAAGCAAAAATTTGCAGAGCTATGGGGAAATAGCGGGGCCAAAGGGCGTCCTTATGTGCTGGAAGATTGCCTCGATATTAAGCTCCCCATGACGGGCGGGAGAGGGTTGGGGGTCAGGGGTTAAAGAATTAACTATGGGGAACACGACCCCAGCCTGTCGCGCACGTGCCCTCCATCATTTTAATGGCGGCGGATATTGGTGCGTCCGAGTGTCCCACTGTGGAGAGGCGGGCACTTCATTAACATATTTAAGGCAGGCTCCCACAGTACAATTTGGAGCCCACTTTTAAAATTGACTGCCCAGGGCTTGGGAAACCCAGCAATGAAAGGGAGGCAGGAGCTGCCAGCTCCACAAGGTAAGTGCCTCTTTCAGCACTCCTTGTGGGTCAGGAGGAGCAGGAGTGCTTCCACCCCGGCCCCACGAAGGACGCCTTCGGCCTTGCTGGGTTCTTTGGCCATTTTTGGCCTCCCCAACTCCCTGCAAATAACGGAGCCTATGATTCTACAGGCTGGCAATCCATTAATTCTTCGTAAGCTCCTATCTTGAAGTAACTACTGTGGAGTTAGCCAACTTTGCAACTGAAGCAATGACGGTGGGTGGCTCTGGAGAGGGACAGGTGAATGAATATCCTTAGCAGACATCACAGGGCTTATAGTTGTTGCTCCTGGTCAGCCTACAAATAAACCATCTCGCAAAAATGGGCAATAACCATGAGACCAAATCATTTTTTTATCCTTACTTAACTCAATCCGCCCATAGATCAATAATTGCCGTCGATTTCTAATGCCGCTATTTCATCTGAGCTGAGATTATGATTGCTTATATCTCGATCATGTTCAGTTAATTTAGATTAAAGCTCAAGAATGATCATTTATAAATGCTGTTCCGTTCTTAACACCTTGGGTCAGCTGGGCTCAGTTGAGTCAACAGGTTGCAGTCGTGAATGGTGGTGGACCATTAAACAACTAACGGGAGGAGGAGGCTCCATGAATATTAGATGAAATAAACATAGTGAGAGAGGAAGTATTAAGGGGCATAGCAGCTTTAAAAGTGGCTAAGTCCCCAGGCCCGGATGAAATGCATCCCAGGCTGTTAAGCGAAGCAAAAGAGGAAATAGCAGAGGCCCTGACCATCATTTTCCAATCCTCTCTGGCTTCAGGTGTGGTGCCGGAGGACTGGAGGACTGCTAATGTGGTACCCTTGTTTAAAAAGGGAGAAAAGGATAGACCGCATAATTACAGGCCAGTCAGCCTAACTTCGGTGGTGGGAAAATTATTGGAAAGAACTCTGAAGGTCAGGATAAATCTTCATTTAGGAAGACACGGATTCTTAGGCAGTCCCTCGGAACCGAAGATGACTTGCTTCCACATTAAAACTGAGTTCTCAGGTGACTGATGAGTCCAATGCGGGACCTACAGTCCCTGTCACAGGTGGGGCAGATGGTGGTTGAAGGGGTGGGTGGGTGGGGTGCTTGGGTTGACGTGCAGTCCTTCCGCTGTTTGCACTTGGCTTCTGCTTGCTCCCAGGAAAGAGACTCGAGGTATTTGGTACCTTCCCAGATGCTTCTCCTCCACTTTGTACGGTCTTGGGCCAGGGATTCCCAGGTGTCGGTGGGGATGTTGCACATTTTCAAGGAGGTTTTGAGGGTGTCCTTGAAACATTTCCTCTGCCCACCTGGGGCTCACTTGCCGTGTCGGAGCTCCGAGTAGAGTGCTTGTTTTGAGAGTCTCGTATCGGGCATGCGGACGATGTGACCCGTCCATCAGAGCTGATCGAGCGTGGTCAAAGCTTCAATGCTGGGGATGTTGGCCTGAGCGAGAACACTGACGTTGGTGCGCCTATCCTGCCAATGGATTTGTAGGATCTTGCGGAGGCAGCGTTAGTGGTACCTCTCCAGTGCTTTGAGGTGCCTGCTGTACATGGTCCATGTCTTTGAGGCATACAGCAGGGCGGGTATTACTGCTACTCTGTAGACCATGAGCTTGGTGCCGGGTTTGAGGTCCTGGTCTTCAAACACTTTCTTCCTCAGGCGACCGAAGGCTGCACTGGTACACTGAAGGCGGTGTTGGATTTCGTCATCGACATCTGATCTTGTTGACAGTAGGCTCCCGAGGTATGGAAAGTGGTCCACGTTGTCCAAGGCCTTGTCATGGATTTTGATAATCGGGGGGCAGGTTGGTAGAGGACCTTTGTCTTACGGATGTTTAGTGTAAGGCCCATGCTCTCATATGCTTCGGTGAAGGTGTTAACGATGGTTTGGAGTTCGACCTCAGAGTGTGCGCAGACGCAAGCATCGTCTGCATACTGTAATTCGATGACAGAGGAAGGGACGACCTTGGATCTGGACTGGAGGCGACGGAGGTTGAACAGTTTCCCGTTTGTTCTGTAAATTAGCTCCACTCCAGCAGGGAGCTTACTGAGGGTAAGATGGAGCATTGCAGCAAGGAAGATCGAGAAGAGCATTGGTGCGATGACACAGCCTTGCTTGACCCCAGTCAGTACATGAATTGGGTCTGTGGTGGAACCGTTGGTCAGGATCACGGCTTGCATGTCATCATGAAGCAGGCGGAGGATGGTGACAAACTTTTGAGGGCAGCCGAATTTGAGGAGGACACTCCATAATCCCTCACGGTTGACAGTGTCAAAGGCCTTTGTGAGGTCAAAGAAGGTCATGTACAGCAGTTGGTGCTGTTCCCTGCATTTCTCTTGTAATTGGCGCGCGGTGAAGATCATGTCCATTGTGCCCCTTAGTGGGCGGAATCCACATTGCGACTCTGGGAGGAGCTCTTCAGCCACTGGGAGAAGGCGATTGAGGAGGATTCTTGCGATGACTTTCCCTGTGGCAGACAGCAGGGAAACTCCTCTGTAATAACCGCTATCGGACTTGTCACCTTTCTTGAAGATGGTCACAATTACGGCGTCTCTGAGATCCCCTGGCATGCTCTCCTCCTTCCAGATAAAAGAAATGAGTTCATGAATTCGCGCCAGTAGTGATCCTCCGCCATGCTTTAGCGCCTCAGCAGGGATTCCATCTGCTCCTGAGTTGTTCTTCAGTTGTCGGATGGCCTTTTCAACCTCATGCCGGGCTGGGGTTGTGCTGAGATGGTGGCGGGTAGCATGCTGCGGGATGGAGTTGAGGACACTCGCGTCGAAGACAGAGTCTCAGTTAAGGAGATCTTCGAAGTGCTCCTTTCAGCGGGCACTGACTGCCTCTCTGTCCTTGATGAGTACCTCTCCGTTCTTGGCCCGCAGTGGGGTAGGACCTTGGGTGCTTGGGCCGTAGGTGGTCTTGACTGCGCTAAAGAATCCACGCACGCCGTGGTTGTCGGCTAGCTGCTGGATCTCCTGCGCTTTCTCCACCCACCACCAGTTCTTTAGGTCGCGAGTTTTTTGTTGGACCTCAGCCTTCAGGCGTCTGCAGAGCTGCTTTCTTGCTTTTGAGTTGTGTTGCTGTTTCCAGATCAGGAATGCCTTGCGCTTGCGGCTTATTAGCTCCTGGATCTCCTGGTCATTCTCGTCGAACCAGTCTTGGTGTTTCCTGGTCGAGTGATCGAGCGTCTCTTCACAGGTGCTGATTAGGGAGGCCTTGAGTGCAGACCAGGCACTGTGGACATTCTGTGTCTCTGCATCACTGGGAGTCGTCAGGTTGTTTGTGAGGCACAGGCTGAATAGAGCTTTCTTAGCAGGGTCTTTGAGTGCTCCAGTGTTGATTTTTCTGTGGCATTGTTTCTGTTGCCACCACTGTTTTGGGGCTACATTGATGGAGATGACAGAGCGGATTAGGCGGTGGTCTGTCCAGCAGTCGTCAGTTCCTGTCGACTGCTGATTAATTGACGCAGATTAATCAAGGATAGTCAGCACGGATTTGTTAAGGGAAGGTTGTGTCTGACAAATTTGATTGAAATTTTTGAGGAGGTAACAAGGAGGGTAGATGAAGGTAATGCATTTGATGTAGTGTATATGGACTCTCGCAAGGCTTTTGATAAGGGTCCACATGCCAGACTGGTCACGAAGTTAAAAGCCCATGGGATCCAGGGCAAAGTGTCAAGTTGGATTCAAAACTGGCTCGGAGACAGGAAGCAGAGGGTAATGGTTGATGGGTGTTTTTGTGACTGGAAGGCTGTTTCCAGTGGGGTTCTGCAGGGCTCAGTACTAGGTCCCTTGCTTTTTGTGGTATATATCAATGATCTAGACTTGAATATAGGGTGTACGATTAAGAAGTTTGCAGATGATACTAAAATCAGCTGTGTGGTTGATACTGAAGAAGGAAGCTGTAGACTGCAGGAAGATATCAATAAATTGGTCAGATGGGCAGAACAGTGGCAAATGGAATTCAATCCGGAGAAGTGTGAGGTAATGCATTTGGGGAGGGCTAACAAGGAAAGGGAATACACATTAAATGGTAGGACACTGAGTAGTGTAGAGGAACAAAGGGTCCTTGGAGTGCATGTCCACAGATCCCTGAAGGTAGCAGGCCAGGTAGATAAGGTAGTTAAGAAGGCATATGGAATGCTTGCCTTTATTAGCCATGGCATAGAATACAAGTCATGATGCGGAGATGCCGGTGTTGGACTGGGGTGGACAAAATTGAGAGGTCGCACAACACCAGGTTATAGTCCAACAGTTTTATTTGAAATCACAAGCTTTCGGAACTATCGCTCCTTCCTCAGGTGAAGTAAATTGGATACAGAATCGTCAGAGCATATATAGATGGAAAAAAAAGCATGTGTACTTTACAATTGCAGACCAATAAATTAAATCATCCTGACTATCTGCCGAGGTGTGATAAAGTTAATTAAGTCAGCCAGGAAGGTACCACATCAAAAGACATAGCAAGATACAACTGAGACAATGAGGTGAAGTCGCAGGGGTTCTAACGTGTCAAAAGCTGCCGTCTGTATGTAAAACGAAAAGCTTTAAAAAAAAAAATTTACTTTTTTACTGGGAAAATTTTTACTTTTTTACTGGGAATCACATCTGTGAACAAGCTAACGACGACTCGAGTCCGGATCACGTCATGTATCGTGACATAAACCCAAGATCCCGATTGAGACCGTCTTCATGAGTGCAGAACTTGGCTATCAGTTTCTGCTCGATGATTTTGCGTTGTCGTGTGTTTCTAAGGTTGCCTTGGAGAACGCTTACCCGCAGATCCGAGGCTGAATGTCCTTGACTGCTGAAGTGTTCCCCGACTGGGAGGTAACAATCCTGCCTGGCGATTGTTGCGCGGTGCTCGTTCATACGTTGTCTCAGTGTCTGCATGGTCTCGCCGATGTACCATGCCGCGGTGCATTCTTTCCTGCAACGTATGAGGTAGACAACGTTGGCCGAGTCACATGAGTATGTACCATGTACCTGGTGGGTAGTGTCCTCACGTGTGATGGTGGTATCTGTGTTGATGATCTGGCATGTAAAGAAGCATACCGACAACTGGACAACCAGGAACACTACAGACAGCTACCCGCAGATCCGACCAAAGAACACACCCGCCAACTCAATAGACTGATCAAGACCTTCGATCCAGACCTTCAAAACATCCTACGCGCTCTCATCCCACGTACTCCCCGCGTGGGAGACTTCTACTGCCTCCCAAAGATACACAAAGCCAACACACCCGGACGTCCTATCGTATCAGGCAATGGAACCCTGTGTGAGAACCTCTCTGGATACGTCGAGGGCATTCTGAAACCCATCGTACAGGGAACCCCCAGCTTCTGTCGCGACACTACAGACTTCTTACAGAAACTCAGCACCCACGGACCAGTTGAACCAGGAACACTCCTTGCCACGATGGACGTATCGGCACTCTACACCAGTATCCCCCACGATGACGGCATCGCTGCAACAGCCTCAGTACTCAACATCAACAACAGCCAATCTCCAGACGCCATCCTACAACTCATCCGCTTCATCCTTGACCACAATGTCTTCACCTTCGACAACCATTTTTTTACCCAAACACACGGAACAGCCATGGGGACCAAATTCGCACCCCAATACGCCAACATCTTCATGCACAAGTTCGAGCAAGACTTCTTCGCTGCACAGGACCTCCAGCCAACGCTGTACACCAGATACATCGACGACATTTTCTTCCTTTGGACCCATGGCGAAGGATCACTGAAAAGACTACACGATAACATAAACAAGTTCCATCCCACCATCAAACTCACCATGGACTACTCCTCAGAATCGGTCTCATTCCTGGACACACGAATCTCCATCAAAGACGGACACCTCAGCACTTCACTCTACCGCAAGCCCACGGACAACCTCACGATGCTCCACTTCTCCAGCTTCCACCCTAACCATGTTAAAGAAGCCATCCCCTATGGACAAGCCCTGCGAATACACAGGATCTGCTCAGACGAGGAGGAACGCGATGGACACCTACGGACGCTGAAAAACGCCCTCGTAAGAACGGGATATGACGCTCGACTCATCGATCGACAGTTCCGACGGGCCACAGCGAAAAATCGCATAGACCTCCTCAGAAGGCAAACACGGGACACAACCAACAGGGTACCCTACGTCGTCCAGTACTTCCCCGGAGCGGAGAAACTACGACATGTTCTTCGCAGCCTTCAACATGTCATCGATGACGACAAACACCTCGCTAAGGCCATCCCCACGCCTCCACTACTTGCCTTCAAACAGCCGCCTAACCTCAGAAGTACCATCGTTCGCAGCAAATTACCCAGCTTTCAGGATAACAGCGACCACGACACCACACAACCCTGCCATGGCAAACTCTGCAAGACATGCCAGATCATCAACACAGATACCACCATCACACGTGAGGACACTACCCACCAGGTACATGGTACATACTCATGTGACTCGGCCAACGTTGTCTACCTCATACGTTGCAGGAAAGAATGCACCGCGGCATGGTACATCGGCGAGACCATGCAGACACTGAGACAACGTATGAACGAGCACCGCGCAACAATCGCCAGGCAGGATTGTTACCTCCCAGTCGGGGAACACTTCAGCAGTCAAGGACATTCAGCCTCGGATCTGCGGGTAAGCGTTCTCCAAGGCAACCTTAGAAACACACGACAACGCAAAATCATCGAGCAGAAACTGATAGCCAAGTTCTGCACTCATAAAGACGGTCTCAATCGGGATCTTGGGTTTATGTCACGATACATGACGTGATCCGGACTCGAGTCGTCGTTAGCTTGTTCACAGATGTGATTCCCAGTAAAAAAGTAAAAATTTTCCCAGTAAAAAAGTAAATTTTTTTTTTTAAAGCTTTTCGTTTTACATACAGACGGCAGCTTTTGACACGTTAGAACCCCTGCGACTTCACCTCATTGTCTCAGTTGTATCTTGCTATGTCTTTTGATGTGGTACCTTCCTGGCTGACTTAATTAACTTTATCACACCTCGGCAGATAGTCAGGATGATTTAATTTATTGGTCTGCAATTGTAAAGTACACATGCTTTTTTTTCCATCTATATATGCTCTGACGATTCTGTATCCAATTTACTTCACCTGAGGAAGGAGCGATAGTTCCGAAAGCTTGTGATTTCAAATAAAACTGTTGGACTATAACCTGGTGTTGTGCGACCTCTCAATAGAATACAAGAGCAGGGGGGTTATGCTTCAAATGTATAAAACACTAGTTAGGCCTCAGCTAGAGTACCGCGTGCAGTTCTGGTCACCACATTACAGGAAAGATGTGATTGCACTAGAGAGGGTACAGAGGAAATTTACAAGGATGTTGCTGGGAGTAAAGAATCTTAGCTATGAGGAAAGATTGGATAGGCTGGGTCTGTTTTCCTTGGAACAGAGGAGGCTGAGGGGAGACCTTATTGAGGTGTATAAAATTATGAGGAGTCCAGATAAAGTGGATAGAAAAGACCTATTTCCTTTAGCAGAGGGGTCAAAAACCAGGTAAAGTAATTGGTGGAAGGTTTGGGTTCCGCCAAGACCACTCAGCTCCCGACCTCATTACAGCCTTGGTCCAAACATGGACAAATTGCTGAATTCCAGAGGTGAGGTGAGAGTGACTGTCCTAGACATCAAGGCAGGATTTGACCGAGTGTGGCATGAAGGAGCCCTAGTAAAACTGAAGTCAATGGGAATCAGGGGGAAAGCTCTCCACTGGCTGGAGTCATACCTAGCACAAGGAAGATGGTTGTGGTGGTTGAAGGTCAATCATCACAGCCCCAGGACATCACTGCAGGAGTTCCTCAGGACTGTGTCCTAGGCCCAACCATCTTCAGCTGCTTCATCAATGACCTTCCCTCCAACATAAGGTCAGAAATGGGGATGTTCACTGATGACTGCAAAGTGTTCAGTACCATTCACAACTCCTCAGATAATGAAGCAGTCCATGTCCGCATGCAACAAGACCTGGACGACGTTCAGGCTTGGGCTGATAAGTGGCAGGTAACATTCGCGCCATACAAATGCAAGGCAATGACTATCTCCAACAAGCGAGAGTCTAACCACCTCCTCTTGACATTCAACGGCATTACCATCGCCGAATTCCCCACCATCAACATCCTGGGGGTTACCATTGACCAGAAACTTAACTGGACCAGCCACATAAATACTGTGGCAACAAGAGCAGGTCAGAGGCTAGGTATTTTGCAGGCTAGCGTCTCACCTCCTGACTCCCCAAAGCCTTTCCACCATCTACAAGGCACAAATAAGGAGTGTGATGGAATACTCTCCACTTCGCTGGATGAGTGCAGCTCCAATAACGCTCAAGAAGCTCGACACCATCCGGGACAAAGCAGCCCGCTTGATTGGCACCCCATCCACCACCTTAAACATTCACTCCCTCCACCACCGGTGTACCGTGGCTGCAGTATGCACCATCTACAAGATGCACTGCAGCAACTCGCCAAGGCTTCTTCGGCAGCACCTCCCAAACCCGCGACCTCTTCCACCTAGAAGGACAAGGGCAGCAGGCGCATGGGAACACCACCACCTCCAAGTTCCCCTCCAAGTCACACACCATCCTGACTTAGAAGTATATCGCCGATCCGTCATCGTCGCTGGGTGAAAATCCTGGAACTGCCTCCTAACAGCACTGTGGGAGCACCTTCACCACATGGACTGCAGCGGGTCAAGGCGGCTCACCACCACCTTCTCAAGGGCAATTAGGGATGGGCAATAAATGCTGGCCTTGTCAGCAACGCCCACATCACAGAAAACGAATAAAAAAAAAATCCCAGGTCCCTGCGCCGCTCCAGGGTTTCAGCAGCTACTGCAGGATAATGCTCCAGTGAGGTGGCGTGGGGGTGGAAGGGGGAGGGAGGGGGCCGCGGCATTATCTGTGGTGTCATCCTTTGGTGTTAAATGTGATCGGGTGGTTCTGTTGAATGTTCAGGCCAATACACTCCTGGCTGGCCTCCCATCTTCCACCCTCTGTAAACTTGAGCTCATCCACTACTCTGCTGCCCGTATCCTAACTCGCACCCAGTCCCGTTCACCCATCTCCCCTGTGCTCGCTGACCTACATTGGCGCCCGTTCCGCGACGCCTCGATTTAAAATTCTCATCCTTGTTTTCAAATCCCTCCATGGCCTCGCCCCTCCCTATCTCTAACTTCCTCCATTCCTACAACCCTCCCAATCCTTCAATTCTGGCCTTTTCCGCATCTCCGATTTTCTTTGTTCTGCCATTGGTGGCCGTGCCTTCAGCTGCCTAGGCCCTAAGCTCTGGAATTCCCTCCCTAAACCTCTCTGCCTCTCTACCTCTCTACCCTCCTTTAAGATGCTCCTTAAAACCTACCTGTTCGACCAAGCTTTTGGTCACCTGTCCCAATGGGGGAGAAATTCAGTATCGCCCCATTTGGGGCGCAATTATCGGCCGGGCGCAAAGATTAGCGCCTGGCGCTAATTATCGCCACCGACTGCAAACTTGACTTTTATCGCCCCTGGAGGTGATTGCAGCGCTAAATCAGGCGCTTCACACCTGTCTTAAGCGCAAAGGCCGAGGAGCGAGGCGCTACCTCAGAGCGCTGGCGAAGCTCATGTGATGTCAGTCAGCAATGGAACACACACACAATGGCACGGGCCAGTTCTTAAAGGGGATGGTTAATCTTGCTTTCCATCCACATCCTGCTCATTGCAGCCTTGAATCTCGGCCTGGAGAGACCTGCACATCAAATGTGCTCGAAAGAACAATGGAGAGTACCAGGCAAAGAGCTCAGAGTGCAGCCCCCACAGTCTCTGCTAAATCGATACAAGGAATGGCAAATCAAAATGAACCTGCAAAGTGCTGCTCAGTACCCAAAACTCCTTCACACAACGTTGAATCTCTCCAGGAGTCTCTCCCTCTCTCTCTCAGAATGCGTAGTTCAGAAATGGCACCAACAATAAAAGGCAGGAAGCGGTCACCTTTAAATAGCGCTCCCCCTTTCTCTTCATGACTGCAGAACGCTCCCCTCAACCTGTCGTTGCTAGCATCAGGCGGTAAGGCAGGGGGCGCCACTCAATATCCGCTCCGGGGCGATACCGGGGCGTTGCGCACTCGAGTGACGTCACGATCTGCCGGCGCAGGAGATCGTGGCGGTAGTGTTTAGCGCCGCCACAAAATGTCTAGTTAATTTCGCGAGCGGCGCAAACTTCGCCGCGCCTGGGCGCTAGATGCTTTGCGCCCTCTTAAGGCGCGAACGGGAGGCGCAACCAACTGAATTTTTCCCCCTATATCTTTTCATGTGGCTCGGTGTCAAATTTTGTTTGATAACATTCCTGTGAAGTGCCGTGGGTTTTTTACTACGTTAAGGGCACTATATAAATGCAGGTTGTTGTTGCTGCTAGAGATCCCATGGCATTATTGGAAGAAGAACAGGGAGTTTCCTGATGTTCTGGGCAACATTCCTCCCTCAACCTAACGCCACTAAAAACAGATTGAATGAACATTCCCTTCACTACTGTTTGAGAGAGCTTGCTGATGCAGATGGCGTCTTTTACCTCTGTAACTACAGTTCTACGTCACGTTGCCCGAGAAACTTGATACAGTACTGCATAAATTCAAGTCATCATCTTTAACTTGGCTCAATGCTAATTTTTACTGAGATCTATAAATGCACTTCAATCTGTAACAATTAGTTGTAGCAGTTTAGGGCACATGTTATACACAGCTACTTAGAGAGCATGAATTATTGAGATTCAGTGATTATACCAAGAGTTTTACAATGTGGTGATAATCAATTACAGAATTGACATTGATCTCACTGTGAATTATTGATTCCTTCTGTTGTGCCTTTCCATTTTATTGGTCGCTTCGGATTTTATTTGCTGCATGTCTCGGTCAACGTGCCATAAAGTAAAATAAAAACACAACAATTCCGAGAAGTGCAAGAACATTCAATTTTAAAATTCTCACCCTTGTTTACAAATCCCTCCATGGCCTCCCGTCTCCCTATCTCTGTAATCTCCTCCAGCCTGGCAACCCTCCGAGATCTCTGCGCTCCTCCAATTTGGCCTTTTGCGCATGCCCAATTTTCTTTGCTTCATCTTCAGCTGCCTAGGTCCTATGCTCTGGAATTCCCTCCCTAAACCTCTCCGCCTCTCTACCAATGTTCCCCTTATGCTTATGCTTGTGGAGGAAGTCAGAGCACGCAGGGAGGTCCTCTTCCTTTCCGATGGGCGGAAGAGACCTCCCCAGGAGACCAAAACAGCTTAGTTACACATTGCACAGGAGGGCACAAGCAGGGATGTGGTCAGGAGGACCTGAGTGCAGTTCCGCAAACGTTTCAATTATCTCATTAGATCACGAAACCTTAGTACAAAGCCACACTCAACCTCATCCTGCTGTGCCTCTCATCACATCCCCATCACTCTGCCTTCCCTACCCTTACATCCTGCACATCCTTACTCACACCAACTTACCTTGCACCTCCACCCATCCCTCTCTCTATCTACATTATCACTTCCCCATCTCACTAGCCACCCTCACACTCACCTTCATCCTAGTGAAATCATACCAACTAACAACACACAAGGGTAGCCACTTGGGTGCTTTATCCAATATTTATGTAAAGTTTCTGTTAATGTGCTGTCAAACATAAAAATCTTTATTTGCAACACTTTCTGGTCTTGGACAGATTTGTGTGCACCTTTGGAAGTGGCTTAGTGAGTTGCAGTAAATGGTGAAACAAAACATTCCCCCCCCACCCCCCAATGGTGATGAGTGTGAAAGGAATGGCTTGGACATTGTAGGGATGCTTTATGTGGTTGGTGTGGGCTGGTGCCAACCTGGCGCATCATGTGGCAGCCATATAGGTGTACAACGTAAAGTTAATTAAATCTGGCCATGATGCGGCCATCCCTGGCCTCCCGGGCAGCAATTTGGTCAGGTACCCTCTGTCCTGTGCAGCATCAGGTGATTGCAGAGAAGGTTGGTGTTGTTGGTGCTGCTGGTGTGCCTGGTGCTGCTGGTGTTGGGGCTCATCGTGGTGGGATTCTGAGGACCAAGGTGAGACAGTATAAATGACACCCAAGTTGATGGAATAGATGGCAGGTGAAGTACAGATGACAGAAGCGATCTGTCAATGGTGAGCGAGTTCTTCCAATGAGGAGACTTTGCTGGAAACACTTGCAGCCTGCAGAATCTGTGCTGGAAATGGACTGAGCAATAGCTTCTGGCTGAGGAAAGTGATGATCTGTCAGGTGGGAGCTTTTACTGCACATTTGATGCTGTCAAGTAATCATCTGGAGCAATGACCACTGAACTCCCGCCTCAGGTTGGCGTGTGTGCGTGCTTGAGAAAGCCCAGGTGAGAACACTTGGTGTTTCATTTTTAACACATTCATTGGATGTGGGCGACGCTGGCAAGGCCAGCATTTATTGCCCATCCCTACTCCCACAGTGCTGTTCGGGAGCGAGTTCCAGGATTTTGACCCAGCGACGATGAAGGAACGGCCGATATATTTCCAAGTCAGGATGGTGTGTGACTTGCAGCAGAACTAAAATGTGGTGGTGTTCCCATGCACCTGCTGCCCTTGACCATCTAAGTGGTAGAGGTCACGGGTTTGGGAGGCAAACTAATGCTAAACTGTGATTAGGCAACTAGGTCTGGGAAAACTGATTCATCATCTAAAACCATTTCAAACTGAAGTAAACTCCATACTGACAACCAAATAGGGAGTTAATGAGTGCAAGCCAGATCATAGCTAGGCCTCTCGAACGTGTTTTTTTGATGTCCCACCATTGGTGGAAGACATGCAGTGCTCTCTAATGATGGTCTATCATTATAAAGGAGGTGAGCCCCATGCCTGCGATGGTGTGTGGGATCTGACATTCCTGGTAATTGGAGCTGCGGAAAACCCAAGTCCCTGCCCAGTGGCTGACAGTGACTGGGAGGAAGAAGTGGTTCAATAAAATGTGATACTTGGGTCTCTGTTTCAGTGATGCTCCTCCAGTGCTTTTTACAGTAACATAAAAGTGCGTCAAACTGCTTGGTTTTGAGCTACTAATGAACATACGAACAATGCCGACAGGAAAAGACCCCCATGGTCCATCCAGCCCACCCCACGCAATTTTGATGCCTTGTCCACCTGAAACCATGTGATCACCTGGGAGAGGCGAAAAAACAGATAAAACCCAGACCAATTTGAAGAAAATAATCCTGGAAATTCCTCTCCGACCCATTTAGGTGATCAAAACCAATCTAGGAGATCACTTTAGCTGTGATAATTCTATACAGTACCTACCTTTTGTACGAGGTGCTTTCCATCCCAGCTCGAAGCATGTCTCTTGCTTGAAGGAATTCAGTGAATCGGCGAGCACAGATGTGTGTCCTACGCCCGTGAACTCTTGCCTTGGTTAGGAACAGAGGCCTTGATGTTTTTGTATGAAACTCCCTCGTTCACTACCTTAACCTAAGTGATAATACCGTTTGAGTAATGTCACACGGAGTCGTAGCATGGCTCGAGCGAGTATTGTCAAGTATCCCATCAGGCACTACGCCACCTGTGCTTATGTAAGAATGGGAACTGAGCTAACTAAGTTCAGGAGAACAATAACGGTCTGACGAGCTGAGGTAAGGATGAGGTTGAAACATTCGGGTTGAATGAGCACATCCACCACTTACTGCCGATAAACAGGACAGTTGGATAAAATAATCACAGGGTCAGAACACGTTGAGACAAGAAGTTGCCACACCAGAGGAACTAAATTATCATGCAACAAATGCGTAGAATGAAAGAATTGCATTTATATAGCACCTTTCACGACCACCTCAAATCGCTTTAGAGCCAATGAAGTACTTTTGGAGTGTAGTCACTGTTGTAATGTGGGAAACGCGGCAGCCAATTTGTGCACAGCAAGCTCCCACAAACAGCAATGTGATACTGGCCCAGAAATTAAACATGGATGGTTCCCGCGGGGGTAAGGATTCCCCGCGATATCGCACTCCGCGCCTACCTTTTAGTTTGGGGCCCACACGAACTTTAGTTTCAGAGCCTCTTCTTGTTGCAACCACGCAGTGTGTGCGTATCCCAGAGGCGTAATTAGTTCGTGCTAGCTCTGGGATCACGTGATTCAGTTAGAGCCAATGGCAGCACACCATCTTTCATTCATAGTTTTGATGGCAAGGGCTGTCAAAGCTATGAATACTACAAACCCCCAAAAGAACAGCTAAACCTCAATTAAATTTTTAAAAAAGCCATCACATTAATAAAATAAGTATAGTTAAATAAATTAACCACTTTAAACAAAAAATTAAATTTTTGAAAAAATTTAAAATCTTTTTAAAAGTTATAAAAATAAACTTACCTTTCTTTAAAGTCTCTAAAAAAGATAAACCTGTTGAAAATGTTTTAAAATAACACTTAATTAACTACTTACCTTGTTAAAAGGGGGTCCTACGCCTGCTTTCTTTATGTGTAAAATCTTCACCACTTACCTGCGCGTTCAAAGCTGAAAAAAAAACTAAGTGCACTGCGTGCACACAACCTGTAGCGCACACGCGGTTCACTTAGGAACCGCCCCCTTTGCAATTCACGAAGTGCCGGTTTCCCGTGCATGCGCAGTGCATGCAGGAAACCGGCAATTCGGGATCTAATACGCGAGAGTACACAGTGCGTACTCTCGCGTATTAGGTTTAATTTTCGGGCCAATGACCAGATAATCAGGTTTTTTTTGTTATGTTGGTTGAGGGATAAATATTGGCCTGGACACCGGGGAGAACTCCCCTTTTCTTCTATGGAAATAGTGCCATAGGATCTTTTACATCCACCTGAGAGAGCAGACGGAGGCTTGGTTTAACATCTCATCCGAAAGACGGTACAGCACTCCCCTGGAGTGTCAGCCTAGTTTAATATGCTCAAGTCCCTGGAGTAGGGACTTGAACCCACAACCTTCTGACTCCAGAAGCGAGTGTGCTACCAACTGAGCCACAGCTGTCACTTGAGCCAGCCCAGGGGTATGAAGGGAGGGCTCAGGCCACTTAGAGCCAGCACAATTCTCGGGGACGGTTGGAAGTCCACAGCCTACAGAGGTCAAGCCTGATCACTTTGGGTCCACGGGTAAACCAGGTTCTGTAAGTTGGAACCTCCTTGGAACAGAGAAGGTGAAGAGGTGACCTCAGAGGTGGTCAAGATGAGGAGAGGTTTTGATAGAGTAGATAGAGAAAACCTGTTCCCTCTGGCGAGTGGGTCAATCAGCAGAGGTCATAGATTTAAAGCCATTGGCAAAAGATCGAGATGACGGATGAGGCAAAATGTTTTCACTGAGTTGCCGGGATCTGGAACGCTCTACCTGAAAAGGTGGTGGAAGCTGATTCCATAAATAATTTTAAAAGAAAGTTGGACAGGTGCTTGGGGATGAGGAACTCACAGGGTTACGAACGATGAGGAGGGGAGGAGAAGAAGAAGAACACTTGCATTTATATAGCGCCTTTAACGTAGCAAAATGTCCCAAGGCGCTTCACAGGAGCGTTATCAAACAAAATTTGACACTGAGCCACATAAGGGGATATTAGCACAGGTGACCAAAAGCCTCGTCATAAGGTAGGTTTTAAGGAGCGTCTTAAAGGAGGAGAGAGAAGTAGAGATGTGGAGAGGTTTAGGGAGGGAAGTTCAGAGCTTAGGACCTCGGCAGCTGAAGACACGGCCGTCAATGTTGGAGCCATTAAAATCGGGGATGCGCAAGAGAGCAGAATTGGAGGAGCGCAGAGATCTCAGAGGGTTGTAGGGCCGGAGGAGGTTACAGAGATAGAGAAAGACGGCTCTTTCAAAGAGCCAGCACAGGCACGATGGGTCAAATGGCCTCCTTCTGTGCTGTAAGTTTCTATTATTCTACGGTAAGGTCTTACTATGAAACCGTAATAGTTGTTACACTATTGGTGTCTGTGTAATAAACTTCTGTTCAACAACATGCTAAGCCTGAGCTGCGAAGAATCATTTGTCTAAATTCAGTATGCTAGAAATTAGATAATAGGCATGGGCACTGCATTGCGAGGCGCTGCTGACGGGCTGTGCACTCAGCAGGGGGCTGAAGTTCACATTGTTCGAGCAAGGCTCGCTTAACTTAAAGCTAGTCTGCTCCTCTTAAAGGCAGTCTGCACCTCTGCCGTCTGCAGACGAAAAACTTTAAAAGTGCTTCAGCACTAACCCAAATGGCTCAACAGGCCAGAGAAGGGGCACCCAGGGTCTCACATGCAGCACTCGAGCTCTGTGCAAGGGTCAACACTCCGAGAGAGGTCCTCTACCCACAGTGGGCCAGCAGGCCCTCCAGAAAGAAGGATGTGGGACCAGATCACCGAGGCTGTCACTGCCAGCAGTGTCGTCCCCAGGACCTGGCTCCAGTGCCCAAAGAAGTTTCACAACCTCAAACGAGTGGTCAAGGTCAGCGAATGCATCTTCAAAAGCCGTCTCCTACCAACTGCGCCACTAGCCTCACACACTGCTCATTGCATGACTCCCACCTCCCCCCCCCCCCCCACAATCACTCACCTACCAACAATCTCTACCAAACATGAGGCACGCCTCCCATTCCTAGCTTCACCTCACCTCCTTGGAGGAGACGGTGCTGGCCATTCTTGGCAGGGGC
Organism: Squalus acanthias; assembly: GCA_030390025.1. Taxonomy (NCBI): domain Eukaryota; kingdom Metazoa; phylum Chordata; class Chondrichthyes; order Squaliformes; family Squalidae; genus Squalus; species Squalus acanthias. Next base: position 5,389,281 of record CM059439.1, read on the forward strand.
ATGGCTGAGCCCTTGGCCAGCAGCGGGGTTGAAAGAATACAAGGTGCTGGTATCCTCATATGTTATCCTCCTTCTCACATCCCAATTCCTCCTCATCCCACAATCTCTTCTGATTTACAAGCTGCACATGGTGTAAGCATGCACCTCTTGCTTTACCGCCCCCCCCCTTCCCCTCACCACAACCCTACCCTTGTACCGTCCTCATTTCAGACACCCAAGAAATCCAGCCCGAGGATGAGGATGAGGATGAGAAGAAGAAGAAGGTGGTACCACTGGTACCGCAGGTGGATGACTCAATCCCGGATATCCCGGCCAGAAAGGGGCTGTCTGGGTTGCCTCCTTCCTTGCACTGCCTCCTCTTCTGCTTCCTCCTCCCTCTGCGAGCAGCTTGTCCCCTCTGCTGCCTCTGCTCCATCTCTGTGTCATGCTGCAGCCCAGGGAGGGACTGCAAATACAGCCTCCAGGACTGGGAGGCAAGTGGTGTTCTCAGAGGCCTTCCTTTAAGAGCCAAAGCCTTGCATATAGTCCAGCAGCACTCCCTGCACACTTTAACAACTTTTTAAATGTATTACAGCAAGCCATTACTCCAATAAAATGTAAAGAAACCAGTACAAAAGCAAAAGTCTAAACTTACTTGAAAGTTCCGTGTGTCCCTTTAAGAAGCGCTGGTAGGGGATCAGTCGTACTGCTGCACACGCATTCAGCTGTGCGTGCTTTGGAGAGGGTGATAAAAGGAGCGGCGACGGCCAAAATACCAGATCGTGAGTCAATTCAGCGTTGCACGCCGATTGACGTCACGATCTGGCTCAGCTAAATGGAGCGAGTGTAGATAATGGCAGCACTGCCTACCTGCCCAAAATGGCGGCTGCCGCATTCCGCACCAGAAGTGGGCGGCTGCCATCTTTTCTTCCAAACCGCCTTAAAGTCTGGCGCAAACGGGTCCAATTTCACGGCCCTAGTTTCCTTACACACGGTGTGGCGTTAAGGTAAAGTATCCTGTCAAAAGGCTTTTGCCTGACACATTAACCCATCTTTTCAGATGCTGGCCGACCTGCATTTTCTAAGTTTTATTTGTGATTTTCAAGTCACTTGGGATCTTTCGTACATGCGATACGCCCTCGAACCTCAACCAAGCAAGAAATGGAACAATAAACCTTTGGCGCTTTATCTGCCACCAACCCACAGCCTCATGTCGCTCCTTGCTCAGTGTAAGCTGCTGCCCTTCCGCCGAGCGTATACCTCCTCCTCTGCTGGTTTTAAGAACTTCCTATTCAATAAGGACGCAAGGTTGAATGGGAGTGAATAAGGCGGCTGCAATTTAATTGCTGGATTTGCATGTTATAAACCACGCACAGGAGGGCTTATATGGTCCACAAAGATCAAATGATCCCTGAAATGAAATGGCAACCTCACCACTACTTAGTATTTTTTTTAACATATATAATTTAATATACAGTTTCAATCAGATGAAAACTATTAAAATAGCATTGAAACTACATTCACTGGAGACTCACAAAGTTAATATGCATCATTGTTGCAGCCAGGATACTGCTGCAACAATGTTTATTCATGTTAAGGTATTGTGCAAGATGTAACTTGCAGCTCAGATGCATAATGATTGGCTACTGAGATTATACACGAACCCATCAGGGCACAGTTCAACAGTCAAGTGTTGTGGAATGATTTGCTTGCATCTTTGTGGGATGGCATGTGGGATTTGAACTCACAAAATCTGGGTTGCTAGTCCAATGCCGTAAGGGGCGATCTAATTGAAGTGCTTAAGATGATTAAAGCCGTCGATCGGGTAGATAGAGAGAAACTATTTCCTCTGGTGATCGGCAAAAGAACCAGAGGCAACATGAGGAAAACATTTTTACGCAACGAGTGGTTAGGATTTGGAATGCACTGCCTGATCGGGTGGTGGATACATGTTCAATAGTAGCCTTCAAAAGGGAATTGGATAAATACTTGAAGGAGAAAAAAATTGCAGGGATATGGGGAAAGAGCGGGGGGAGTGGGACTGACTGGATTGCTCTTCAAAAGGGCCAGTGCAGACTCGATGGGCCGAAGGGCCTCCTTCTGTACTATTCTATGATTCTTTGGTGGGAGAGTCCAGAACAAGGGGGAATAACCTTAAAATTAGAGCTAGGCCGTTTAGGGGATGATGTCAGAAAGCACTTCTTCACACAAAGGGTATTGGAAATCTGGAACTCTCTCCCCCAAAAAGCTGTTGAGGCTGGGGTCAATTTATAGGTTTTTGTTAGGCCAGGGTTACGGAACCAAGGTGGAGTTAAGATACAGATCAGCCATGATCTAACTGAATGGCTCGAGGGTCTCCGCTCCTTTTACTTTGCTCTCGCGTTTTCCTGAGGGGTGAGGGGGCTGAGCGGGACCTGTATTTTCCAGGAGGCACAGGTCCAAATGGCCTATTCCTGCTCCTATTTCTTATGTTCTTATGTCTATTGAGCCCATGCTAATGAGGAGGAAGGGAGTGCTCCTGTCTCATTCTCCAGATCGAACGCTTGTGCCAGTAAACATGACATCGTCAACTTGCCCCCGAACCCCTGCCAACCAGAAGGCCCGTGACGATCCAGTGGTCAGGCTGACGATTTTACGGAGGGCCTTGTTTTGGTGTTTGAACACCCTCCTCCATCAAAGATGTCCAGGCCTAATCGGGACCCTTTGGCTGCCAATCTCCCATCGATAGCCAGAAGGTGCCAATTTCTGAGGCCCAACACACAGCTGCAGTCTCACTTCCCTGGGCCTTGCACCAGTTCCAGGCCATGCCAGGAGTTGGGATTGTGCCAGGGTAGCCCCCAGGCCACGTATGTGGACCAGGACAGCAAACCCTGGTGCTCCTGTGCTTGGATTTCGCTTGCGATGTCATAGAAACATAGAAGATAGGAGCAGGAGTAGGCCATTCGGCCCCTCAAGCCTGCTCCGCCATTCAATGAGATCATGGCTGATCATCCAAATTCAGTACCCTGTCCCTGCTTTCTCCCCATATCCCTTGATCCCTTTAGCCTTAAGAAATATATCTAACTCCTTCTTGAATATATTTAATGAATTGGCCTCCACTGCCTTCTGTGGTAGAGAATTCCACAGGTTCACCACTCTCTGGCTGAAGAAATTCCTCCTCATCTCTGTCCTGAATGGCTTACCCCTTATCTTTAGACTGTGACCCCTGGTTCTGGACTCCCCGACCATCGGGAACATCCTTCCTGCATCTAGTCTGTCTAGTCCTGTTAGAATTTTATAAGTTTCAATGAGATCCCCTCTCATTCTTATAAACTCCAGCGAGTATAAGCCCAATCGACGCAATCTCTCCTCATACGTCATGGGGACTGGTGGCAGGAAAATCTGACCTAATGTCAAATTCATTTTTATTACAAAAGTATTTAGGGATTTTTACTGGTGCTTTCAGAATCAAATCCACAACTGTACTGTAACCTGTAATGACGCCCTCCCTCCAGTGGTGGTGCTACAAGTTTACATATGCATTTTCCATCATAAGCGTGAACATAGGAGTTTATAATGGAAATATAAAAATACCTTGAAACCAGAACTGAATTACCTCTAAATTTGAGCTCGTGCAAAACTCTGTTGCCCGTATCCTAACTCGCTCCAAGTCCCGTTCACCCATCACCCCTGTGCTCGCTGACCTACATTAGCTCCCGGTCCAACAACGCCTCGCTTTTAAAATTCTCATCCTTGTGTTCAATTCCCTTCATGGTCTCGCCCCCTCCCTATCTCTGTAACTCCCTCCAGCCACACAAGCAATGTTCCCCCTAAGCTGCACAGCCACGCAGCCGCACAGTAATGGGAAAGGTCCCGCACAGGCCAATCACTGGTTTCTCCATTGCAACCACCACGTACGCGCAATGATTTAAAGGGACTACGCACTAAAAGAACCAGGCAGCGCAGAACAAAGCGCAGCTTACAAGGAACATTGTCCACAACCCTCCGAGATCTCCGCGCTCCTCCAATTCTGGCCTCTTGCGCATCACCGACTTTAATCGGCCCGCCATTGGCGGCTGTGCCTTCAGCTGCCGAGGCCCAAAGCTCTGGAATTCCCTCCCCAATTCTATCCGCCTCTCTCTCCTCCTTTAACACTCCTTAAAACCTACCTCTTTGACCAAATGTTTGGTCGCCTGTCCTAATAGCTCCCTATGCAACTCGGTGACAAGCGCCTTGAGATTTTTTTTTAATGTTAAAGGTGCTATAGAAACGCAAGTTGCGGTTGTTGTTTGATCTGGACTAATTAACCCACACCCTCTAATCCCACTTTAGCTGAAGACTACACTTGGTCTTGACCCCCAGTGTGCAACGCCACGGGAGACCGACGAGTAATATGCGCGAGTAGATATCCTGTGGCATTGCTCATTGCAGGCCAGGGAGGGTTTGCAGTTTTCTAACAATAGCTGCGCTCTGTCACGTAATCCACAATATATTATCAAGGGGACTGAATGAGTCAAATTGGAACAGGGAGACTTTTACAGGAAATAAGCGTGACACTTACAGGAAGTGCACAATACTCCGTTTCATCATTCTTTTCAATCTATTGAATACAGCTGTGTGCCATTTGCAGTTGGACTATTCATGCGTCTCCAGATATCAGACATCTCTGCACAATTAGGAGGCTGGGAAAGTTAAAGTAGCCACTAAATATGTATGAAATCAAATTAAGATCATGAGCTAAACAGCACTGACGACTGACAGCCCCAAATAGCAGGAGGTAAGGTTTGCTCTGTCTCCGCCATGAACACACAGCTTTCACTTTAAATGAACTGATTTCCAAAAATGCACATCAAAGCCACAGCTTAGGTAGCACATGCCTTGTAAAGCAGCAGGGTAGCATAAATACATTTTTGTCGACAAAAATGACAGCTGACTAAGATAAGATTTGTCTGATTATGCAGGTGCTGGCACACCAAGGTAATTACGATTTGACGTTGGTCGATCTTTAAATTGTATCTTGCGCCGCCTGCTATTTTGGGAATTGGACGTGGAAAAAAAAAAACTTTAGTTGCGGTGCCAAAAAAAATAAATAAATCGGCAACTGGATAATTTGCAGCCGGTGGGGAAAAAAAGCATTTTCATTTTTATGCACCAACCGCGTCTTCAGCAGGTGCAAGTCCTCATTTGCGTAGCTTGAAGAAGCCCGCACGCTAATTGTGAACATTTAATCTGGCTCGCGAATAATGTGGCAGAAGGAATACTTGTGGCTTAGCTAATCGACTAAGATGCATGCCATTAGAAGAGCGTTTGAAGTGGTTGAGTGGTTAGAATGTGGAACTCGCTACCACGTGGAGTAGTTGAGGCGAATGGCATAGACGCATTTAAGGGGAGGCTGGATAAGTACATGAGGGAGAAAGGAATAGATTCATAGAAACTTACAACACTGAAGGAGGCCATTTGGCCCGCCATGCCCGTGCTGGCTCTTTGAAAGAGCAGTCGTTCCAAGTCCCACAGTCCCTGCTTTTTGTCCATAACCCGGTAAGTTGCTCATCCTCAAGTACCCGTCCGACTCTGTTTTAAAATTATTGATGGAAGCAGCTTCCACCACCTTCTCAGGTAGAGCGTTCCAGATCCCCACAACTCTCTGAGTGAATAAGTTTCTCCTCATCTCCCCTCTAGATCTTTTTCCAATGATTTTTAATCTCTGACCTCTGGTTATTGACCCACTCGCCAGGGGGAATAGTTTTTCTCTATTTACTCTATCCAAACCTCTCATCATCTTGAAAACCTCTATTAGGTCACCTCTTAACCTTCTCTGTTCCAAGGAGAACAGTCCGAACTTTTCCAACCTCTCCTCATAACTGAAGTCCCTCATCCCTGGTAACATCCTGGTAAACCTCCTCTGTCCCCTTTCTAATCCCTTTACATCTTTCCTGAGTTGTGGTGCCCAGAATTGTTCACAATACTCCAGATGAGGCCTAACCAGTAATTTATAAAGTTCTAGCATGATCTGTTTGCTTTTATATTCTATTCCTCTAGTTATAAACCCAAGTAACCCATATGCTTTTTTAACCACCTTATCATCTTGCCCTGCCACCTTTAAGGATTTGTGTATATGGACACCAGGGTCTCTCTGCTCATCTACACTTTTCAAAAACGTGCTGTTTATAGTGAACTGTCTTTCCATAATAGTCCTCCCAAAGTGCATCACTTCACATTCTCTGCATTGAACTCCATCTGCTGTGCTTCTGCCCATTTCACCATCCTATCTATGTCAGCCTAAACCCTATGGGGGAAAAAATTGAGTTGCGCCCCTTCTGGGGAGCTAACTTCGCCGGGGCGCTACTTTTAGTGCCCTGAAAAAATTAGCACCCCCACGGCCGAAATTCATCGGTAGCGGCCCCAGAGGGAAGCGGGGTGCTACTGGAGGCGTTCCCCCTCCTTCTTGGGGCGCTGCGAGTGAGTATCATGTGCAGCAGTACTGCAGGCCTTCCTCCCCTTCTTAAAAGGGGAGGGGCCTTGCGCAGCGCGACCCGGGGCCCAGCTGTGCCACCAGGGATCGGAGTGCCGGCAAAAGAGCACTCAAGAGAAGTGCTGGGCTCACGGAGCGCAGCCGGCACTCCGCGGGGGTGCTGAAGAGGAGGCCGGGGACGGCAAAGGGGGCAGGTGCTTGCAGGAGGCCAGCAACAAAAATGGCCGCCCGGCACCTTCCCTTTAATTAGCGCCACCCCGGCCGCAGGTAGGCCCCCCATACCCCGTCGGACATAGCGTCTGGCGGTAAGTCAGGGGGCGCTACCGAAGATCGCGGCCGGGACGCGAGCAGGGCGCTGCGCACGGCGATTACGTCATCGCCGGCGGCGCTAACAGTTACCGCCGCCGCTAACCTCCCGCTGAATTTCGCGGGAGGCGCTGGCGCCGCCGCGCCCGGGCGCTAACGGGGGGCGCAAAGCAACCGAATTTTTAGGCCTATAACTATCCTCATCAGGACCTACCACTTTGCCAAGCTTCTGTCATCTGTAAACTTTTAAATGCTGCTCCCTACACCCGAGTCTAGGTCAAAGAGCAATGGACCCAAAACTGTCCCTTGGGGAACACCAGTGCAAACCACCTCCCAGTCTGAAAAACATCCATCCACCACCACCCTTTGCTTCCTGTCACTGAGGCAATTCCATATCCATACCACCACTTTCCATTAATTCCATGGGCTTCCATCTTCTTAACAAATTTCCTGTGTGGCACTTCGTCGAATGCCATCTGAAAGTCCATTTATACCCACACATAATATCTACTGCATTACCTTGATCAACCTTACTGTTACCTCGTCAAAGAATTCAATCAAGTTAGTCAGACACTATTTACCTTTAACAAATCCATGCTGGCTCTCCTTGTTTAACCCATGCCTTTCCAAATGAAAGTTTATTTTGTCCCTGATAATGGTTTCCAATAACTTCCCCACCACCGATGTTAGGCTGACTGGCCTGTTAGTTTCCTGGTTTATCCCCCTCCCCTTTCTTGAATAGTGGTATAACTTTAGTAACCCTCCAGTCCTCCAGCACTACTCCTGTATCCAATGAGGATTGAAAGATTGTGACCAATGCCTCTGCTATTTCTACCTTTGCTTCTTTCAGCAACCTTGGATGCATTCCATCTGGACCAGGTGACTTACCAACTTTCAGTAATGCTAATCTTTTTAGTAAGTCTTCTCTATCTATTATCCTGTCCATAACTTCCACCTTCTCTTTAGTGTAACCTTCACATCAACCGCTTCCTTTGTGAAGACAGATGCAAAGTACTTATTTAATACTTTTGCTATTGTCCTCTGCCTCCACATGAAGATTTCTCTTTGGGAAAGGAAGAAAGGAAGAAAGGTTGTTTTAGTGATATTGGTTGAGGGATAAATATTGGCTAGGACACCGGGGATAACTCTCCTGCTCTTTTTTCAAATAGTGCCATGGGATCTTTTACGTCCACCTGAGAGCAGACGGGACCTCGGTTTTAATGTCTCATCCGAAAGACGGCACCTCCGACAGTGCAGCATTCCCTCAGTAATGCCCTGGAGTGTCAGCCTAGATTTTTGTGCTCAAGTTTGCTGTGTCAGCTGTGGCTCAGTGGGTAGCACACTTGCCTTTGAATCAGAGGTTGTGGGTTCAAATCCCACTGCCAGGAACTTAAGCACAAAAATCTAGGCTGACACTCCAATGCAATGCTGAAGGAGTGCTGCACTGTCGGAGGTGCTGTTTTTTGGATGAGATGTTAAACTGAGGCCCTGTCTGCTCTTTCAGGTGATCCCATGGCAATATTTCAAAGAAGAGCAGGGGAGCTATCCCCAGTATCCTAGCCAATATTTATCCCTCAATCAACATAACAAAAACAGATTATCTGGTCATTACCACATTGCTGTTTGTGAGAGCTTGCTGTGTGCAAATTGGCTGCTGCATATCCTACATTCCATAAGTACTTCATTGGCTGTAAAGCACTTTGAGATGTCTGGTGGTTGTGAAAGGTGCTACATATATGTAAGTCTTTCTTTCAAGTCTCTGGAGTGGGACTTGACCCCACAATGTTCTGACTCAGAGGCATGGGTGCTTCCAACTGAGTGACAGCTGATACTTAATAGGTCCAAATATTTCCCTCGCAAACTGCTGACTCTGTTTATAAAAAGTTTTCGGGTTCAATTTAATGTTGCCTGCTAATCTTTTCTCGTAACCTCTTTGCCTCCCGTGTTAACTTTTTCAATACCCTCCTGTACTTTCCATAATCTTCCTTGTTATTAACTGAACCTTGCTCCTGACATTTGTCATAAGCCTCCTTTATTTGTTTTATTTTAAATTCTATTTCTTTTGTCATCCAGGGCACATTAGCTATGGCTGCTCTACCTTTTCCCTTCAAAGGAATATGCCTAGTTTGTATCTGAACTCTCTCTTCCCTGAATACCCTCCATTTCTCCATTGCTGCTTCACCCTACAATCGCCTTTTCCAGTCTACCTGTGTTAGGTTCCTTCTTAAATCACTGAAATTAGCTCTTCCCCAGTTTAGCATTTTTACCTTTGATATTTTCTGGTCTCTTTCTATAATTACTTTAAACCAAATGACGTTGTGGTCACTGTTGGCTCGATGATCTCCTATTGTAACACACTCCACTTATCCTACTTCATTTCCCAGAACCAGATCCAACACTACTTCCTTCCTTGTTGGACTGGAGACATATTGATTGAAAAAGTTCTCCTGTGCACATGTCAGAAATTCTTCCCCTTCCCTGCCCTTAGCACTATGTTTTTCCCAGTCTATATTAGGGTAATTAAAGGCTTCTAATGTTACTCTATTTTTGTTACATGCCTTTGAAATTTGCCGACAAATTTGCTCATCCATCTCCTTCTCATTATTTGGAGCTCTATAAAAAATACTCCCAGCAATATAACAGCTCCCCCGCTGTTCTCAACTCAAGCCAAATAGATTCAGTCCCAGAAACATCGAGTAAGTCCTTTCTGCTTAGAACTGTAACATCATCCTTAATCAATGCTGCCACACCACTTCCTCTTTTTCCTTTCCTATCATTCCTGAATAGAAGGATATGCTGATAGGGTTAGTTGAAGAGGGGTGGGAGGAGGCTCGTGTGGAGCATAAACGCCAGCATAGACATTTTGGGCTAACTCCATGTTTCTGTGCTGTAGACTATGGCTGGAATTTTAATTTGGAGGCGGGTAGGGAGTGGGGGGGCGGGGCTGCAATATGATCAGGTCCTGCCAAATTTAACGGCAGGGCCTGATTAACATTTTGAATCTCTGTTTCCTGCCCGCAGCCAGTCAGATGGAGAGGCTGACTGGCTATCAGACGAGTAGGCCTGCGGCACCAGGCCACAAGAGGAGAGAGAGGGAGGGATCCGGGGGTGGGGGGGTGGGGGGAGCAGTCGGAAATCACTGGAAAAAAGGCAGGGGGTCCGTAAGCATCTCTTGGGGCTGCTGGCCGCCGACGGATCCCTGGTCTCTGATCCGGAGGGCATCAGTGCCGAGGCCTGTGCCTATTACGGTGCTCTGTTCTCTCTGGATCTGTCCAGCACAGATGCTCGCAGAGTTTTGTGGGAGAACCTGCCGAAGGTCAGCCCGGAGGTCGCTGAACAGCTGGACGCTCCACTGAGCCTGGCGGAGTTGACCGGTGCTATTGAGGGGCTGAGGGGCATGTCCCCGGGGCTGGACGGGCTGACTGTGGAGTTCCATAGGGTGTTCTGGGACATCCTGGGGGGGCGAATACGTGCGGGTCCTGGGGGAAAGTCTGGCGACTGGGGAGATGCCCCTCTCTTGGCACAGGGTAGTCATCGCCCTGCTGCCCAAGAGGGGCAAGCTCTGCCTACTTAAGAACTGGTGCCCAGTCTCCCACCTCGGCACGGACTACAAAATCTTTGCCAGGGCAATGTCTGCTGGCCTTGGTACCGTGCTGGCCCACATGATCCACCCCGACCAGCCCTGCACTGTCCAGGGCCGGACCATCCATGACGACATCCATCTGATCCGGGACCTGGTCCACCATTCCCAGAGGGCTGGTCTGTCGGTTGCCTTCCTTTCCGTGGATCAGGAGAAGGCATTCGACAGCATGGCTCACGAGTACCTCTTCAGGCCGCCTGCAGTTTCTGCGGCCTGGAGGAGTCCTTTTTCCATGTATACAGAGTGCAAGAGGTTGCGGCCCCTCTTCCAATTTTTGAAGGGGCTGGTCCTCAATTTTTGGCTGCACCTCAGTCCCACGCTCCTGATCCTTGGGCGCCCGGTGCGGAGGGGAGCGGGCAGATCGGAGGACCTCCTTGTTGGACTGCTCCTGGGCCTGGCCCAGGTGGCCATTAACAGCTGCAAGCAGCGGGCAGCCGAGGAGGTCGTTCGACCCGACTGCCTGCCTCTCTTTCACGCCCGGGTGTCCCTGGAGATGGAGCACGCGGTGTCCACCGGTACGCTTGAGGCATTCCACGACCGGTGGGCACTGGAGGGACTAGAGTGCTTCATCACCCCCGAAAACAAAATTCTGATTTGATTTGTTAAGTTTCATTTAAATTCGGTGGAATTTAGGGTTTAGTGGTTGCACCCCTTTAAAAGGGGCACTTGCTTCCTTTGATTGAGTCATAGAGTCATAACGGCACAGATGGAGGCCATTCAGCCCATCGAGTCCATGCCAGGCTCTCTGTAGAGCAATCCGTTCAGTCCCATTCCCCCGCTCTATCCCCGTAGCCCTGCAAGTTTATTTCCCTTAAGTGCCTATCCAGTCTTCCTTTGAAAACATTGAGTGTCTCCGCTTCCACCACTTCCGTCGACAGCGAGTTCCAGGTCCTCACCACTCGCTGCGTAAATAAGTTTTTCCTCACGTCCCCCCGTATCTCTTGCTCAAAACCTTAAATCTGTGTCCCCTGGTCCTTGTACCATCAACTAGTGGGAACAGCCTTTCTCCATCTAGCCTATCCAAACCCGTCATAATCTTGTACACCTCTATCAAATCACCCCTCAACCTCCTTTGCTCTAATGAAAACAAATCCAGCTTCTCCAACCTGTCCTTGTAACTAAGATCCCCCATCCCCGGAACCATTCTGGTAAATCTCTCTGCACTCTCTCAAGGGCCTTCACATCCTTCCTAAAATGTGGTGACTAGAACTGGATGCAATACTCCAGTTGAGGCCTAACCAGCACTTTATAAAGGTTTAGCATAACTCCTCTACTTTTGTACTCAATACCTCTATTTATAAAGCGGAGATGCAGGCGTTGGACTGGGGTGGACAAAAATGAGAAGTCGCACAACACCAGGTTATAGTCCAACAGATTTATTTAAAATTACAAGCTTTCGGAGCTGTCGCCCCTTCGTCAGGTAAAGTTACTGTGAGAGAATCTATCAGAATTCACAGAATATAAACACAGAGAAAATGCATAGATTAAATCTTTCCCTACATCAAAGACACACTAAGAGCACAGCCAAGACAATGAGATGTGTCCCAGGGGGTCCAACGCGTCAAAACACCTGCTGGCTGCATATCCTCTCCATTTGGGTTTGTTTTTTGTGTTTGTTTCTTGTGTTTGTTCTTTTTTTTAAAACTGGAAAGACCGGCAATGATGTCAAGTCACGTTCTATAGCGTGACATGATCTATTTATAAAGCCCAAGATCCCATATGCTTTGCTAGCCACTCTCTCAATATGTCCTGCCTCCTTCAGGGACCTATGCACATTTGGTGATGGCACCAGCCATCAATCACTGACATCACCATATCAAAGGTATAAGCAAGTAAAGACTGGGCTCTCGTACTCTATCTATCCTTCACCACCTGGCTAGCCGACACTTTACATTTGGAAGGTGACCGATGCTCTCAATATCTTTGTATAATTGGATTACACTCTAAGGTACACTCCTCCCTATCATGTACCTGCTCTAAAGAGCAGACAAGTGCTGTGGAACTCCACTAATTACTGCTCCAGATAGCCTTTTCCTTTTCATCCTTAACTTCCCTATTCCACTGTGAAGCCAATTTGCAGACAGCTAATTTGCCATTAATTCCATTAGACCTGTTCTTTGTTAAGAGGCAGACATGCAGAACTTTCTCAAACTGTTGTAGATTATATCCTCTGGATGATCCTGGTCTACTAATTCAATGACATTGTCAAAAGACTCTTGTAGTTTTGTGAGGCGTGACATATTGCTTCTTAAACCAGGCTGACTAATCCTTATAGCTTCTTTAGATCAAAATTGATCACATCTTGTAAAATGGTCTCAAGCATTTCCTGCACGATCAATGTTAAACTAACTGGCCTACAATTCCACAATTTGTCTGTATCCATTTTTTAAATATATATCACAATCGCATTTGCAGTCCTCAGTTAAGATTCCTGGATTTACAGAACTGCTAAAAATATAAACCAGGGCTTCAATTCTTTCCACATATATGGCCTGTCCCTTTAAGTCCGCTTTCCAGAAACCTCCCGTGGAAAATTGGCATAAATAGATCCTGCGCTCAACTCGAGACCAATGGCTCTTGTTGCAGTTGGAAGTTTCATCCAGTCTAGAGATCTGTTATTTGAGTTGCTTTAAAGCAAATACTTACCTGAGATCTCCAAATGTTACAGGTTCCTGAGTTCATTTGATTGGATCTTGAACTTTCCATAATTTTCATCTTTGAATACTATAATTTCTTGATATTTTTCTAATATTTTTACCCACACTTTAACAACTATTCGGGTCTCTAACACACCAACTGCGTCTTGCATAGATAATAATTTCTTGTGACCCCTGTTGTTGCTGTCCAATCAGTTGTCCTATTATTGCTTCCAACACTCCCATTAGTTATCCTCAACCAGCTTTCTTATCTTCTTCTTAGGTAGTCCCTCGGAACCGAGGATGACTTGCTTCCACATTAAAAATGAGTTCGCAGGTGACTGATGAGTCCAATGCGGGACCTACAGTCTCTGTCACAGGTGGGGCAGACGGTGGTTGAAGGGGCAGGTGGGTGGGGTGCTTGGGTTGACGTGCGCTCCTTGCGCTGCCTGCGCTTGGCTTCCGCTTGCTCCCGGCGAAGAGACTCGAGGTGTTCGGCGCCTTCCCGGATGCTTCTCCTCCACTTTGTGCGGTCTTGGACCAGGGATTCCCAGGTGTCGGTGGAGATGCTACACTTTTTCAAGGAGGCTTTAAGGGTGTCCTTGAAGCGTTTCTCTGCCCACCTGGGGCTCTCTTGCCGTGCCGGAGCTCCGAATAGAGCACTTGTTTTGGGAGTCTCGTATCGGGCATGCGGACAATGTGACCCGTCCATCGGAGCTGATCGAGCGTGGTCAAAGCTTCGATGCTGGGGATGTTGGCCTGAGCGAGAGCACTGATGTTGGTGCGCCTATTCTGCCAATGGATTTGCAGGATCTTGCGGAGGCAGCGTTGGTGGTACCTCTCCAGTGCTTTGAGGTGCCTGCTGTACATGGTCCATGTCTCTGAGGCATACAGCAGGGCGGGTATCACTGCTGCTCTGTAGACCATGAGCTTAGTGCCTTAACCAGCTTTCTTATGACTCCCATTTGTCATACACTTTGGGCTGGATTTTGTCTTGGGGTCGGGTTGGGGTCGTGTAATCCGCATTTCGTGTTTCCCCCCCGACTCCAGATTAATGTGGGTGCCTGATGCAATTTTCACTTAATTGGGCAATTGAGTTGGAGCATGTGGGAACCCATGAACTAATTAGTGTTTTCAGTCTGAAAGTCGCCTCTGATGATGTCATCATTACTGACTGCCTAGTCTCAGAGACTGTTGGTGAGAGAGGACTTGCCTGGCTTTTGATGTGAGTGGACCTGGATTGGGGGGGGGGGAAGGAGAGAGAGAGAGAGAGAGAGAGAGAGAGAGACTGACTTTTTTTGCCAAGTAAGTCCTCCCAGGCAGTCTATGAAGACATTCAATGCAGCAGCATCAGAGGCAATGTTCAGACCTACTACTACTACCTTCATCACATCTCCGTTGTAATAGTGGACTTGTAGCCGATAGTCAGCTATCCACTTGTGCTCCCGCCAGGTTTCACTGGAGTGTTTCACACCAGGCGTGCTTCACGTCAGAAGAGGGTTAAACTAGCTACAATGTTTCAAAATAGCATTACAGAGCCAATTTAGAGCTTGTTAAGGGCTTTAATGGCCTCTCCCGCCTCTTGGAGGCGGGACGGAGTCGGGAACCCCGCGACTGATTATGTCAAAATTGCGTGGAGGCGGGATAGGGTCGGAAACCCCGACCCCGCAAATTTAACCCCCCACACGCCTCCAAACCCGACTCCATGGGTCATTCAAAATCCAGCCCTTTGTATCTTCCAAGTACTGCAGGCTTAACCTTTAGGCTGTTTTCCACTTACAAGTTACAACTTTTCTCCTCAAATTTGGGGATCTAAATCTAGAATTACACAGCACAATATTATTGTCCAAATGCTTAACCCATTTGTATCAAATTCTTTTGTCTGATGTTTGAATGGAGGCCGAATGGCCTCCTTCTGAGGCCTACATTTCTGTGATTAACCAATTTAAAATAAATCTGCTTAAAATAAGTTTTAACAATTCCTACAGTAATATTACACACTTTAATTCTCTACTTCCCTCCCACATGCCTTAAAGTAATTAAAAAAAAAGATCTAGCTTTCTTGCTAGTTACCTTCTCGGTTAATCCTTCCTCAAGCTAATCTCATAGATCCAGTTATTCTCTTCTGAAGTCTTGCATATTTGTGTTATTATTACTGGCATAGAGTTTATTGTCAAACTATATTGACACCAAATGCCCAAGTGTTCACCCAATTCCAGATTACTCATTTCTTATTATTTCTGGTGGTCAGTGAACTATTATATATTTTTAAAATATTTTCTTGGGATGTGGGTGATGCTGGCAAGGCCACATTTATTGCCTATCCCTAGTTGCCCTGAGAAGATGCTTGTGGTGGGTATTCCCCTTGAACTGCTGCAGTGCTGGTGATGGTACTTCCACAATGGTGTTACGTAGGGAATTCCAGGACTTGACACAAAGACAGCGAAGGTACGGTGATATATTTCCAAGTCAGGATGGTGTACGATTTGGAGGCGCACATAAAGGCGATGGTGTTTCCATGATGATGCTGCTCTTGTCCTTCTCAGTGATAGGAGGGAAGTGCAATCAAAGTAAGCTTGGCAGGTCGCTGCAGTGTATCCTGCAGAAAATACATACTGCAGCAACTCCCAAAGCTTACTTCAATAGCACCTCCCTCCCACGTGACCTACATACCAGTAATAGAGGGAGTGGATATTGAGTCCAGTGGCAGAGTTGCCAATCAAGCAAACTGTTCTGTCCTGGATGGTGTTGAGCTTCTTGAGTGCATCTGCACCATCCAAGGCGAGTGGTGAGTATTCTATCACGCTCCAGAGTTGAACCTTGTAGATGGTGGATAGGCTTTGAGGAATCAAGAGGCAAACTTCTCATTGCAGAGTACCCAGCCTCTGCCTTGCTCCTGTAGCCATGGCGTTGATGTGACTGATCCAGTTAAGCCATGGTCAATGGTGACTCCCAAGATATTGATGGTGGGGGAATTCAGCGATGGTGGTGCTTTTGAAGGGCAAGGGGAAGAGGAAATTGTGCCTTTTCTTATTGGAGATGGTTATTACCGGGCACATGTGTGACCTGCCACCTGTAACAAGTGTTACCTGGCACTTGTCAGCCCAAGTCCAGATGCTGTCCAGATCCATGTGTAAGCTAGCATGGAGGAGTTGTGAATGGAGCGGAGCACTCTAGAATTGTCAGGGAATAGCCGTACTCCTGGCCTTATGACGGGGGATGATCATACGGCATCTGCTCTAGAATCTGACTTCACATCTTCTGCTAAGCAGTAGTTGCCTCGATGAAATTGTTTGAAGTGAGCTGGGTGGTGCAGCAGGTTAGAACACTGGTCTTTTACTTTAGCGATCTGGAGTCAGATCCAGCCCAAACTGATCGGAGAAAATACCCCTCTGGCTGTGAATAGAGTTTAAGCAGCTACTGCTGGAAATGGATCTGAAGCACAAAACCGCGCTGAAATTTGACACGAGATTGACAGTCTCATTCAGAGAAGCCACAAAATACCAAGTATGGAAAATAGCTGGTGCGCTGGGGAGTACTTTTCAGAGGTTGAGGCAAAGAAGAGAGAGATTCTGCATCTAATCATGCTGTACACGACCCAGGAGTACTGGATGCGGATGCTCAATACTCAAGACGAATGATGTTCCATTCCCCAGCGCTAAAATCTGTATTTCCACAAAAAAATTCCCTCTGCTTTTCGTTCTGTTACACCTGAAATATTAACTTATTTTCTTTCTCCACAGATGCTGCCTGGCCTGCTAAGTCATATTTTCTGTTTTTATTGCTTTGTCCACTTTACCTGTGGAAATCTTTTGAAATCACCCATTACTACTGGGTTATAATTCCCTGTAGTCGCTCCTACTTGCTTCAACAGCTTGCAGCCCATCTACTCACCTTGAGCTGATGGTCAAAAGAGGTTGCCAATTGTTACTTCCTTTACCTTATCATTAGCATTTACCTGTATTCACAAGGTAGTTACTGATGGCTGGGGCTCTTTCCTCTAGTCAATGAGAATCATAAAATCATAGAAAGTTACAGCACGGAAGGAGGCCATTTCGGCCCATCGTGTCCACGCCGGCCAACAAAGAGCTATCCAGCCTAATCCTACTTCCCAGCTCTTGGGTCCGTAGCCCTGCAGGTTACAGCATCCCAAGTGCACATCCAAGTACTTTTTAAATGTGGTTATGGTTTCTGCCTCTACCACCCTTTCAGGCAGTGAGTTCCAGACCCCCACCATCCTCTGGGTGAAGAAATTTCCCCTCAAATCCCCTCTAAACCTTCCACCAATTACTTTAAATCTGTGCCCCCTGGTTTTTGACCCCCCTGCTAAGGGAAATAGGTCCTTTCTATCCACTTTATCTAGGCCCCTCATAATTTTATACACCTCAATAAGGTCTCCCCTCAGCTGAAGGGATAATTACAAGTCCTAGCCCTTCTCGGGCTACCCCAGATCAGGCGTATTCCCCAGACGTTCCAGTTCAACTAAAGTTAGAGATAGCCGAATCCTATAAGATGCTTAATTGGGTCTAAAGGTCAGACTATCTCTCCCTAAAGGAAAGAAACGACCTGAAGATGTTACCATCCTCCGGATAGCACTTTTAACAAGTTTAACTAGACTGTAACCTTCCAGATATTATGAGGGTCCGGAAAACCCCCCAGAATTCTGCAACTCCTCACAAAAGAGTGTACAGAGATTGAGTTCGCAAGTTTGATGCAGAAATACTCTGTGAGACAATTTTAAAAATATATAGATTTATTAAAGAACCGACATGTAGTTAACAGCTTTTGATTTCAATCGCAACTTTAACAGTCCAAAATACAAATAGATTACATTTCTTATCAGAGATCCTTATTCTCAAATCTTAACTTCGTTACATTTCCACACTTCTACTTATTCTTAATCCAGAATATCCACCAAAATCAAATACCTTGATTACCCGAGACTGAAAGGGTTAAAGAACTTACAGAGCCTGCCTCTGATGTTGAGAATCGCTTGCCTTTCCAGCGACTTCTTCTCTCTATCTGAAAAGCTCTATTTTTATACCTTTTTTTTGTGGTTTATCCTTTGAAGTTTTCTGCTGATGTAAGTTAATTATCTCTAGTCATTCTCTGTTGACTTCTTTTCTATTCTTACTGTCAATTCAGCTGTTAACTTTTAGAATCCTGTCTGCTGTATAGGTGTTTCAAAGCTTATCATAAAAAATAATGTAACAGCAGTATCTATTTGATGCCATTCTTCGCAAGGTCTTCCATTGATTTCTTAATATTGGCTTAACTGCTTGTATTACAGACTTCTCGTCTCCTAACTATTCCATTTTCAATACAAACACAATGTGATTGCTTGGTACATGTATTGATGTAATATTTTCAAAGTGTTCTGTTGTGTACCTTTTACAATATGTAAATCAAAACCACTTCATCCAGGGTGTTTGTTTTCCTAGCCATCTTAGTTGGTTATATATATAATCGTGTTTCCTGTTTCATTTGATGTTACTTTTACAAAGGCACATGATTTTTTAATATTCTGTGTTTCTGTTCGACGTGTTAGCTTTTAACACTTTAAACTGGGTATAGCTACTGTGTTGCTTCCAAACTGCAGACTCCTTGGAACCAACTCTTTGCTTCTTCAATAGGCCATTGTCTCAGTGTCAATAATCAATCTTTATCTCAAAAGCCTGTATGGTGTTTACAGCTTTGTGACGTTGAGGCTTTTAGATTTTTAAACCCAGTTTGTCATGTTTTAATAAAATCAGAATTCTGTTCATAGGATGGTGTATTTTTCTGAATAGGTTTGGCTCATTCCTTTACACAGCCTCCTCTGTTCCAAGGAAAACAAACCCAGCCTATCCAGTCTTTCCTCATAGCTAAGATTCTCTACTCCCGGCAACATCCTTGTAAATCTCCTCTGTACCCTCTCTAGTGCAATCACATCTTTCCTGTAATGTGGTGACCAGAACTGCACGCAGAACTCTAGCTGAGACCTAACTAGTGTTTTATACAGTTGAAGGCAAGAGATAGAGGTCTTTGAAATTATGAAGGGGTTCGATAGGGTAGACGTAGAGAGATGTTTCCACTTGTAGGGTAGCCCAAAACTAGGGGCCATCAATATAAGATAGTCACTAATAAATCCAACAAAGAATTCTGTATAAACTTCTTTACCCAGAGAGTGGTGAGAATGTGGAACTCGCCACCACAAGGAGTAGTCGAGGCGAATAGCATAGATGCATTTCAGGGGAAGCTAGATAAGTACATGAGGGAGAAAAGAATGGAAGGATAAGGTGATAGGGTGAGATGAAGTAGAGTGGGAGGAGGCTCATGTGGAGCATGAACACCGGCTGAATGGCCTGTTTCTGTGGTGTAAATCCCATGTAATTCTATGAGGAAGGCTGTGCGGCAATCTTAGCTCATTCTAACCAAAATAAACCTGTTGCCCACCCCACCCTCCCCAATCGTCGTATCCAACTAAGATTCCAGGGTTTTTTCTATTAATCCATCATTTCACATATTGATTATGTGAAGCCTCTCCTGGTGTCACTCCCAACTTTCCCTTTCACTCCATTAGCTCCACCTTCTCCCATTCTGCTGTTAAACCCACCTTTGAGATGATTGTTGTATCATTCCTTGCCAATTATGCCGGTCGACCTCTGTTTTATAGATCCAACACGCTCTTAGCTACGTTTCTTACCTGCAGAGTCTATGATGCCTTTGAAACATTTTCTAATACTGTTAAATAAATAGTTCACAAAACACAGATTAAGTATTAATAAATCACACATTGCTCCGACACAGCCTATAAAAATTTCAGTATTTCCAAATCCTTGTAAAACTCTGATATTATCCATTTGGGTTATTAATTTTACATCATACACCAAAAGGTATGAAGCTAAATGCAAGCTTGATACATAAAGAACACTTATTAATTCATACATAACATGATACGTAAAACACTTTGCATAGAAGTGGAAAATAAATAACAGGATCAATAAAAATATCTGTGAAATGACATAATTGAAATGATTTGACTCCTTTCTGTTTTATTCCAATTTATCTTTTGTCTCTTGTTTAAATTGATTCGGACTTTTAGTTCCCTAGTGCTCATTTACTTAAAGGGGTTCATTAACCAAGCTGCCTTGTGTAGATTTTAATTCTTATCTCACCTCACCTCACAGAAACACCTCGTGCACATACAATTAATTACTGAGCAGTATACTTATGTCTGTAAGCCATTTTGCACAGATCCAGGAGTAGAAATTTATCGCAGCGTGTGTCCCAACCGGTAGGACTGAGGTCAGCCCCAAATTAGGCCTCAGGCCTGATCTCAATAAATTAGGCAAGTTGCCAGCACCTGATTGAACCTCCACAGGCAGCTTGCCCATTTCAGAAGATGAATTTCAGGCTGCTTGCTTCAGGTGAGTGCCAGGTGTGGGTTGGGGGAGGGATGGACAGCGGAAGGGGGCCTGATCGAAGAGCACTGTGGAGCATTTCTCCTGCTCCTAGCACCACATGCATTTACAACACATATTACGTCATTGTCGTCATCGTGGTGGTGGTCGTGGTGGTGGTGATCGTGGTGGTGATGGTCGTGGTGGTGGTTTATTCCTAGGCCACGTCCAGGCCTGGTATACCCTGAGTGGAGCAACCTGCTCAAGACAGCCCAATCTGTTAGTGGGTCCTAATCAGGAGTTAGGCCCCTCATTAGCACATACAACAGGCCTAACGCCTGTTTTAGGTGGCCGCCCCAGACGCCTAAAAATCGTCCGAGGCCAAGATAGTGTTGAACATTTTTCAGACAACCTTGGGGCACAGGGCATAGCCAGCAAATTGGTCATTTTTGCGCCCTTTCCTGTTTGGAAAATGGGCAAAGCAATTACCAATTTCTACCCCACAAATCCACAAACCTCCGTGAGATGAAAGACAGATAATCTGCTTTGGTTGAGAGGGGTATTTTTGGCTGCTATGCCAAGAGAGCTCTCTGTTATTGTTCAAAAGTACCATAGGATCTTTTAACATCCAGCTGAAAAGGCAGACGGGGCTTCAATTTAATTCAAAAACAGCTTCAGTAACAATCCAGCACTCCCTCAGTACTGCACAGGGAGTGTCAGCTGAGAATTACTAAATGATGGTAAGGTTGGTTGTTTCTGTCTACACATCATGTAAACCTGTGAAATCAATGTGCTGCAGGCATACGAAGCGTTATGCCTTGGGCCCGATCTCAATAATGAGGCGAGCTGCTGGCGTCTATTGCGCCTCCACAGGCAGTTCGCCCATTTCAGAAGACGAACCTGAGGCCGCTTGCCTCAGGTAAGTGCCGGGTGTATAGGTTCCGGTGCGCTGTGCAGAGTGAGCTGATCTAGCTGGAACGGAGATGGTGCAAAGCATAATGGAGCTTCGGTAGATCCTTCTGCCATATGCCAGGTCCCATTAGGATCATAGAAGTAGGAACCCCCAGTGTACAACCATACAATCCTCTAGAACTCGGCATTCCTCCAATTCTAGCCTCCTTGTGCATCCCTGATTTCCTTTGCTGCTCCATTGGCGACCGTGCCTTTCATCTCCCAAGGCCCTAAGCTCCGGAATTCCCTCTCTAAACCTCTCCGTCTCTCTACCTCTCTCTACTCCTTTAAGACGCTCCTTAAAACCTACTACTTTAACCAAGCGTTTGGCCACCTGCCCTAATATCTCCTTATGTGCCCCTCCTCTGATATCGCACCTCCAGTACTCTCTGCCTGTTTGCCACCCAGCTGGGGACCCTAGAGGAAAATGTACCCATATTACTTTCCTATTTTAGCTTAAAAACCTGAATCCTATTTCACCACTATGTATAACTTGAACCTTAAACCTATCTTAAACTATTTTAAGTTCAAGAATCACTCTTGATGCTCTCTGTTGTACCATCTCTGTGCCCTTTTCCAAGTAAGGTCTTGAGAATTGGACCCAATATTTCGAGTAATGAGTTACAGAGAGTTATCATAACTGGAATAAAACAGAAAATGCTGGGACTACTCAGCAGATCAGGCAGCATCTGTGGAGAGAGAAACAGAGTTAATAACTTTTCAGGTCGATGACCTTTCATCAGAACTGGAAAAAGTTAGAGATGTAACAGGTTTTGAGCAAGTGCAGGGGCAGGGAAAGTGGGGGAGAAACAAAGGTAAGTAAACATTTTCCCACACTTTCACTCGCCTCTCATACTTACCTCTCCACACTTACACCCATGACTCACCTCCACAGCAGACTTTTCGACCCCTCTCACCCCCGGCAGACCCGCTGCTCGCCTCGCTGACCCTGGCGAGGTTCGCAGCCGTCGGGAAGCCCGCACTTGCAGGGGTAAAATGGGGATAAGCCTCAAAACTGCCTGTTATCTACCTGATAACAGGCAGTTAATTGGTTCTAATCCCCTTCCCGCCTCAAAGAGTCGGGTCCCTGCACGAGTCGGGACCCGCCTCCCGGGAAGATGGAGGCGGGTTGGGAGCGGGTTCGGTACCCGCTCCCAGTTTCTGCCATTTTCCCGGCAGTCCCGATCCAAACCCACCACCCCAGGGCTGGGAAAATTCCCCCCCATGTTCTTTAACCACGTGACGCCCCCCACCACCCCCCCCCCGCCCCGCCCCCGCCATGCCCTCCTCAATCTGTTAAAATGGAATAATCTGTCAATAGGAAATTATTCATAATCCTTTTTTCTCACCTAAATGCATTTTCTCTGCATATCTCTGACCAGGTTGGGAGCCTCACCCAGTTCCTCTTGCAAGCTACTGGCCTTTGCCTGTATGTGCTGCCGAGTTGCAATGTTTGTTTGCAAACTGAATGGCTCTGTTTACAAAACCCCTTCTCCTCCCGATCACTGGTAATAACATGATTTAGGTGTTAAGGTTCCTTTTGTTGGAATGGGACTTTGCTGCTTTAGTTTAAGCATCTCTCAGTCTGATTGGACCACATGTTAGTTTATTGTTTTAGCTGGTGCCATTCAGGGGCACTTCTGTCAGGTGACACTGGAGCAACTCACTTCCTCCCCTATTGGTCCAATTAAAATCGGCCCAGATCACGAACGCAGACCCCCCAGGTAGACCCTTCCAAACCCACCCCCTCCACCACCTAGAAGGACAAGGGCAGCAGGCACATGGGAACACCATCATCTCCAAATTGCCCTCCAAGTTACACACCATGCTGACTTGGAAATATATCGGCTGATCCTTCATCGTCGCTGGGTCAAAATCCCTGAAAGATTGTATCTCTGCAGTTTCTGTGTTTATATACTGTGTAATATTGTAGATTCCTTCATTGCACCTTTACCTGATGAAGGGGCGACAGCTCCGAAAGCTTGTAATTTTAAATAAATCTGTTGGACTATAACCTGGTGTTGTGCGACTTCTCATTTTTGTCCACCCCAGTCCAACACCGGCATCTCCGCATCAAAATCCTGGTACTCCCTCCCTAACAGCACTGTCGGAGTCCCTTCACCACACGGACCGCAGCGGTTCAAGAAGAACGCCCATCACCACCTTCTCAAGGGCAACTTAGGATGGGCAATAAATGCTGGTCCTGCTATCAATATCTGTATCCTGAGAATGAATAGAAAAAAATGACAATGGGAAATGGGCACAACCAGAAAGATGTTAATGATGGGTGGGACATTGATAAGCTGAGGAGCAAGTGCAGATTCATACAGAATTCTACTTGCAGGAAAACCACCCATCATTAACATCTCTCTGGTTGTGCCCATTTCCCATTGGTTACATGGGGTAGATCGTTGTCTTTACCGCCTGGATGCTAAGCATCGCTTGGGCGGAGTGCAAAGAGGAAACCTGGGTGGGGAGGAAGGCACACCTCACACAGAATGCTGCTGGATTGTCCGTCTGTGAGGTGTCAGCCGTGGCTCAGTGGCAGCACTCTCACCTCTGAGTCACAAGGTCATGGATTCAATTCCCACTCCAGAGACTTGAGCACGTCATTTTTTTTTTTATTCGTTCATGGGATGTGAGCATCGCTGGCAAAGCCAGCATTTATTGCCCATCCCTAGTTGCTCTTGAGAAGGTGGTGGTGAGCCGCCTTCTTGAACCGCTGCAGTCCATGTGGTGAAGTTACTCCCACAGTGCTGTTAGGGAGGGTGTTCCAATGTTTTGACCCAGGGACGATGAAGGATCGCCGATATACTTCCAAGTCAGGATGGTGTGTGACTTGGAGGGGAACTTGGAGGTGGTGGTGTTCCCCTGCCCCTGCTGTCCTTGTTCTTCTAGGTGGTAGAGGTTGCAGGTTCGGGAGGAGCTGCCAAAGAATCCTTGGCAAGTTTCTGCAGTGCATCTTGTAGATGGTACACACTGCAGTCACGGTACGCCGGTGGTGGAGGGAGTGAATGTTTAAGGTGGTGGTTGGGGTGCCAATCAAGCGGGCTGCTTTGTC
This sequence comes from Squalus acanthias, assembly GCA_030390025.1. Classification (NCBI taxonomy): domain Eukaryota; kingdom Metazoa; phylum Chordata; class Chondrichthyes; order Squaliformes; family Squalidae; genus Squalus; species Squalus acanthias. The sequence continues at coordinate 5,413,687 of CM059439.1, forward strand.
CTGGATAGTATCGAGCTTCTTGAGTGTTGTTGGAGCTGCACTCATCCAGGCAAGTGGAGAGTATTCCAACACACTCCTTACTTGTGCCTTGTAGATGGTAGAAAGGCTTTGGGGAGTCAGGAGGTGAGACACTCGCCACAGAATACCCAACCTCTGACCTGCTCTAATGCCACAGTATTTATGTGGCTGGTCCAGTTAAGGTTCTGGTCAATCGTGACCCCCAGGATGTTTATGGTGGGGGATTCGGCGATGGTAATGCTGTTGAATGTCAAGGGGCGGTGGTTAGACTCTCGCTTGTTGGAGATAGTCATTGCCTGGCTCTTCTGTGGCGCGAATGTTACCTGCCACTTATCAGCCCAAGCCTGAACGTCGTCCAAGTCTTGTTGCATGCAGGCATGGACTGCTTCATTATCTGAGGAGTTGTGAATGGCGTTGAACACTGTGCAGTCATCAGCAAACATCCCCATTTCTGACCTTATGTTGGAGGGAAGGTCATTTATGAAGCAGCTGAAGATGGTTGGGCCTAGGACACTGCCCTGAGGAACTCCTGCAGTGATGTCCTGGGGCTGTGATGATTGACCTTCAACCACCACAGCCATCTTCCTTTGTGCTAGGTATGTCTCCAGCCAGTGGAGAGTTTTTCCCCCGATTCCCATTGACTTCAGTTTTACTTGGGCTCCTTGATGCCACATTCGGTCAAATGCTGTCCTGATCTCAAGGGCAGTCACTCTCACCTCACCTCTGGAATTCAACTCCTTTTTCCATGTTTGGACCAAGGATGTAATGAGGTCAGGAGCCGAGTGGTCTTTGCGGAATCCAAACTGGGCATCAGTGAGCAGGTTATTGGTGAGTAAGTGCCGCTTTATAGCAATGTCGATGACACCTTCCATCACTTTGCTGATGATTGAGAGTAGACTGCCCTTGACATCAAGGCAGTATTTGACCGAGTCTGGCATCAAGGAGCCCTAGTAAAACTGAAGTCAAAGGGAAGCAGGGGGAAAACGCTCCACTCGCTGGAGTCATACCTAGCACAAAGGAAGATGGTTGTGGTGGTTGAAGGTCAAACATCACAGCCCCAGGACATCGCTGCAGGAGTTCCTCAGGGCAGTGTCCTAGGCCCAACCATCTTCAGCTGCTTCATCAATGACCTTCCCTCCAACATAAGGTCAGAAATGGGGATGTTTGCTGATGACTGCACAGTGTTCAGCGCCATTTGCAACTCCACAGATAATGAAGCAGTCTATGCCCGCATGCAACAAGACCTGGACGACGTTCAGGCTTGGGCTGATAAGTGGCAGGTAACATTTGCGTCACAGAAGTGCCAGGCAATGACTATCTCCAACAAGCAAGAGTCTAACCACCTCCCCATGACATTCAATGGCATTACCATTGCCGAATCCCCCACTATCAACATCCTGGGGGTCACCATTAACCAGAAACTTAACTGGACCAGCCACATAAATACTGTGGCAACAAGAGCAGGTCAGAGGCTAGGTATTTTGTGGCGAGTGTCTTACCTCCTGACTCCCCAAAGCCTTTCCACCATCTACAAGGCACAAGTAAGGAGTGTGATGGAATACTCTCCACTTGCCTGGATGAGTGCAGCTCCAACAACACTCAAGAAGCTCGACGCCATCCAGGACAAAGCAGCCCGCTTGATTGGCACCCCATCCACCACCTTAAACATTCTCTCCCGCCACCACTGGTGTACCGTGGCTGCAGTGTGTACCATCCACAAGATGCACTGCAGCAACTCGCCAAGGCTTCTTCGGCAGCTCCTCCCAAACCCGCGACCTCTTCCACCTAGAAGGACAAGGGCAGCAGGCACATGGGAAAACCACCACCTCCAAGTTCCCCTCCAAGTCACACACCATCCTGACTTATAAGTATATCGCCGATCCTTCATCGTCGCTGGGTCAAAATCCTGGAACTCCCTACCTAACAGCACTGTGGGAGTACCATCACCACACGGACTGCAGCGGTTCAAGAAGGCAGCTCACCACCACCTTCTCAAGGGCAACTAGGGATGGGCAATAAATGCTGGTATTGCCAGCGACGCCCTGATCCCATAAAACAAATTTAAAAAAAAGACTGATGGGGCGGTAATTGGCCAGGTTGGATTTGTCCTGCTTTTTGTGGACAGGACATACCTGGGCAGTTTTCCATATTATCGAATAGATGACAGTGTTGAAGCTGTACTGGAACAGCTTGGCTAGAAGCGCAGCTATTTCTGGAGCACATGTCTTCAGCACGATAGCCGGGATGTTGTCGGGGCCTATAGCCTTTGCTGTATCCAGTGTGCTCAGCTGTTTCTTGATATCGCGTGGAGTGGATCGAATTGGCTGAAGACTGGCTTTTGTGATGGTGGGGACCTCAGGAGTAGGCCGATATGGATCATCCACTCGGCACTTCTGGCTGAAGATGGTTGCAAACGCTTCAGCCTTGTCTTTTGCACTCACGTGCTGGGCTCCGCCATCATTGAGGATGGGGATATTCATAGAGCCTCCTCCTCTTGTTAGTTGTTTAATGGTCCACCACCATTCACGACTGGATGTGGCAGGACTGCAGAGCTTTGATCTGATCCGTTGATTTTGGGATTGCTTAGCCCTGTCTATAGCATGCTGCTTCCGCTTTTAAGCATGCATGTAGTCCTGTGTTGCAGCTTCCCCAGGTTGGCACCTCATTTTTAGGTACGCCTGGTGCTGCTCCTGCCATATTCTTCTACACTCCTTATTGAACCAGGGTTGGTCCCCTGGCTTGGTGGTAATGGTAGAGTGAGGGATATGCCGGGCCATGAGGTTACAGATTGTGGTGGAATACAATTCTGCTGCTGCTGATGGCCCACAGCGCCTCATGGATGCCCAGTTTTGAGCTGCTAGATCTATTCTGAATCTATCCTATTTAGCACGGTGGTAGTGCCACACAACACGATGGAGTGTGTCCTCAGTGTGAAGACGGGACTTCGTCTCCACAGTGACTGTGCGGTGGTCACTGCTACCAATACTGTCATGGACAGATGCATCTGCGACAGGTAGATTGGTGAGGATGAGGTCAAGTAGGTTTTTCCCTCGTGTTGGTTCTCTCACCACCTAGTCGCAAGCCCAGACTGACAGTTATGTCCTTCAGGACTCGGCCAGCTCGGTCAGTAGTGGTGCTACCGAGCCACTCTTGGTGATGGACATTGAAGTCCCCCACCCAGAGTACATTCTGTGCCCTTGCTACTTCTTCCAAGTGGTGTTCAACATGGAGGAGTACTGATTCATCAGCTGAGGGAGGGCTGTAGGTGGTAATCAGCAGGAGGTTTCATGGGGTCCAGAGTCAATGTTGAGGGCTCCCAGGGCCACTTCTTCCCAACTGTATACCATGGTGCTGCCACCCCTGATGGGTCTGTCCTGCCGGTGGGACAGGACATACCCAGGGATGGTGATGGAGGAGTTTGGGACATTGGCTGAAAGGTTTGATTCTGTGAGTATGAGTATGTCAGGCTGTTGCTTGACTAGTCTGTGCGACAGCTCTCCCAATTTTGGCACAAGTCCCCAGATGTTGGTGAGGAAAACTTTGCAGGGTCGACTGGGCTGGGTGTGCCGTTGCCGTGTCCGTAGCCGGTGCTGAGATCGATGCCGGGTGGTCCGTCCGGTTTCATTCTTATTATTGTGTTTCGTAGTGGTTTGTCACAACTGAGTGGTTTGCTAGGCCATTTCAGAGGGCAGTTAAGAGTCAACCACATTGCTGTGGGTCTGGAGTCACATATCAGCCAGACCGGGTAAGGACGGCAGATTTCCTTCCCTAAAGTACATTAGTGAACCAGATGGGTTTTTACGACAATCTGGTAGTTTCATGGTCACCATTACTGATACGAGCTTTTTATTCCAGATTTATTTAATTACTGAATTTAAATTCCCCAGCTGCCGTGGTGGGATTTGAACTCACGTCTCCGGATCATTAGTCCAGGCCTCTGGATTACTAGCCCAGTGACATTACCACAACTCTACCGTTCCCTTTATCACACTGCTGTTTGTGGGACCTTGCTGTGCGCAAATTGGCCGCCGTGCTTCCTACATTATAACCCTTCAAAAGTACTTCATTGGCGGTAAAGCAATTTGGGACGTCCTGAGGTTGTGAAAGGTGCTATATAAATGCAAGTCTTTCTTTCTTCTTTTTCTAATAATTTGGATGGAAGGAAACCACCAGGTTCAGATACCATTGTGCTCTCCTCCCCTGCCAGCCTTTCATTTCTGCACGCCACCCAGGCGATGTTTAATGCCCATGTAGTGAAGACAAAGATTCACCCTATAATCTCTTGCCGGCGCCAGTCGCCTTTTGTTGCCGCACCGTCGAATACTTTCTGCCAGTGGAGACGTTCACTAGATGTCTACCAGCTTAGTTGCATTCTCATGGAAGCCACTCAGTGGGCTGCGATTTCTTATGCCTAAAGCTAAACTAGCTGCGTATGACAACCTGCATTCTTACTAAGTGATCATTAACTGCATCCCCTGTAATTCTCTCAAGCATTTCCTCACTATGAAGTCAAGCTTATTGACATTGTTAGCAAGGTCAGGTTTCGGGCTTTATTAAAAATAAATGATTCACCTTTAGGCATAGATAGATGTCGAATGCTTCAAACACTACCAACAAGCCCAAATGGGAAAAACAAAATTACTGGAATGCCTGAGCATAATTCTGTGATCCTCCCTTCTTGAGCTGTGTAGGAGAGTCTCCCAGGTGGCCTGAGATGGATATTTTTAACCCAACGCAGCAGCCAACTTAAGTCCAGAAAGAAACCCATCCAAGACTCAATTTGCTTCTGATTGAAGGAAAGGGAACTATCCGAAAAATAACTTGAAATATCAAAAGTTTAGAATACGTATTTTTGGGAGTTATCAGTGTTTTGAGAAAGGTTTAATATGTTTGGCACACTTCCTCACTTGATAGCTATACAACTTTACCCTCCAAGGCCCTGAAATTCAGTAAGTGTCCCACCATAGATTTGGCAGGTGACCCGCAGAACCCCCAGAGAAGTGAGGGCGGAGAGAGCCAGCCTGAGGGCAAACAGTGTGAGAGGACAACAGATAAAAGCAGGGGAACCGGCAGCAGAGAGTCAGTGAGGGCGGAGAGAGCCAGCCTGAGGGCAAACAGTGTGAGAGGACAACAGATAAAAGCAGGAGAACTGACGGCAGAGATAGTGAGAGCGCGAGCAGAATGCAGAAATCTGAGAAAGAAATTCAAAAGTGACGTCACTGCTGTGGAACAAGCAGATTGGTGGGTAACAGGTCAAGTACTTCGATATTAAGGGGCGGGAGAGAAAGCGGCCCAAGAGTACAAAGCGAGAGAGAGAGAGCCCAAGAGCGTCAGGGAGAGAGGTAAAAAAAACATCAAAAGTGACATCAGCACAAGGGAGGGAGCTGATTGGTGAGTAGCTGGTAAGTTTTTTTTTGTCCAGATCAGAGATCAGTCTTAGTTTATTTCTGGTAAGTAGTCTAATAAATAGAGGCACGGCAGGGCACCTCAATCCTGTTGAATGCTCATCCTGTGCCATGTGGGAACTCCAGGGCACTTCCCATGTCCTGGACAACCACGTGTGCAGGAAGTTTCATCAGCTGGAGGAGCTCGAGCTCCGAGTTTCGGAGCTTAGGCAGCAGCTGGCGTCACTGCGGAGCATCCGCGAGGCTGAGAGCTTCGTGGATAGCACGTTTCAAGAGGTGGTCACCCTGCACCTTAAGTGTGTGCAGGCAGAGAGGGAATGGGTGACCGCCAGACAGACAAGGATGTCCAAAGTCTTCCTTCTTTCACGAAGCTGTGCTATTGCTGACCTGCAAATGCTTGATGCCGATATTGGCTGACTCAAATGGAGCATATTCCATTCTCGCCACCTTGACGAACACAAAATGCACAAGACAAAAGTTCAGAAAGAAACTGCTGAGCATGAAGACGGGAGTCCTATAGCTCACAGCGATCATCTCCCAGTAATGGCTCCCCAGGAAACAGCATCCAGACAATCACCACCGATTTACATTCCCAGTGTAGTAAGATCACCAACACGGAAGCCATGAAATTGCTTGTCACAGCTGCAAGGGTCTCAGAGATCTGCACCTGTGTTGCCTGTACAGAACTTGTGCACAGAATAGCTGGAAGTAAGATTATAACTACACCTCCCGTGAATTCCGGGCAAACATTTTCTTGCAGCCGGTTCGTTGCAGCTTTCTCATTACTTTTTTTCAGCCAGCCTCAACGTGGTTCCTGCTGTTCTAACTAATCACCTGTGGCATTGCTCCTGGCTAGTTGTTTCTGTGCGGCAGATTATCGCTGTGAGTTTAAGGGGCTCCTGTTGTCTTAGTGCTCGGCAGTTTCTTTATTTTATCTGTGTATTTTGTGTTTGTCAAGGTGAAGGGAATGGGACACTTTCCATTTGATTCAGCCAGTGTTAGCATCAACCATGCTCAGCTAAAGAATAGCATGATTTGATGCCTCAAAATTAAATTCTCTTCCTTGTGTTTAAATCCTGTCATGGCCTCGCCCCCTCCCTATCTCTGTAACCTCCTCAATAAACTCTCCATTCCTTGACTCTGGCCTCTTGTGCACTCCTCTCTCCTTTTGCCCCACCATTAGAGGCCATGCCTACATCGGCGTAGACCCCGCGCTCTGGAATTCTAAAATTCCTTGGGGGAAAAATTCAGTTGGTTGCGCCTCCCGTTAGCGCCTTAAGAGGGCGCTAATGGGGCGCAAAGCAACTAGCGCCTGGGCGCGGCGATGTTTGCGCCGCTCGCGAAATGAACTAGATATTTTGCGGCGGCGCTAAACACTACCGCCACGATCTCCTGCGCCGGCAGATCGTGACGTCAGTCGAGTGTGCAACGCCCCGGTAGCGCCCCGGGGCGGATATTGAGTGGCGCCCCCTGCCTTACCGCCTGCCGCTAGCAACGACAGGTTGAGGGGAGCGTTTTGCAGTCAGGAAGGGAATGGGGGAGCGCTATTTAAAGGCGACTGCTTCCTGCCTTTCATTGTTGGTGACATTTTTGAACCACGCATTCTGAGAGAGAGAGAGAGAGAGACTTCTGGAGAGATTCAACGCTGTGTGAAGGAGTTTTGGGTACTGAGCAGCACTTTGCAGGTTCATTTTGATTTTCCCTTCCTTGTATTGATTTAGAAGAGACTGTGGGGGCTGCACTCTGAGCTCTTTCCCTGGGCCTCTCCATTGTTCTTTCCAGCAGATTTGATGTACAGGTCTCTCCAGGCCGAGATTCAAGGCTGCAATGAGCAGGATGTGGATGGAAAGCAAGATCGACCCTCCCCTTTAAGAACTGGCCCGTGCCATTGTGTGTGTGTTCCATTGCTGACTGACATCACATGAGCTTCTCCAGCGCTCTGAAGTAGCGCCTCGCTCCTCGGCCTTTGCGCCTTAAGACAGGTGTGTAGCGCCTGATTTAGTGCTCCAATCAACTCCAGGGGCGATAAAAGTCAAGTTTGCAGTCGGAGGCGATAATTAGCGCCAGGTGCTAATCTTTGCGCCCGGCCGATAATTGCGCCCCAAATGGGGCGATACTGAATTTCTCCCCCCTAAACTTCGCCACTTCCCTCTCCTTCTTAAAGACCCTCCTTCAAAACCCACTGCTTTCGCCAACTTTTGGTCACCCCTTCTAATAACTGCTCCTTTGTTTGATTACGTCCCTGTGATGAGCGTTGGGATGTTTTTTTCTCTACATTAAAGGCACCCTATAAATGTAAGCTGTTGTTGTTTTGTTAGAATGAAAAAACAAGCCCGAATTTAAGCTGTCTTCCGAAACAAAAGAGCTGAGATTTAGTAAGCTCTGAAACCTCTTCTCTCTGATATTTGGAGCCATATGTTACTTCTTTATATACCTGTTCTATCTGAAGCGGAGTAGCCATTTCTATTGCAATTTAGATTTCTGGCATGACTGGACAATTGCAAAGGTACCAAAAAGAAAAGTGTGGAGGTGCCAGTTTCAATTCCCCTCCGTGTGAAGCAGCATATTTTCAATGTTACATTTCCAAGTGTTTTTGGCACTTGGTTCCTACAGCTGTATATGCTCCGCAGATCCTACGCAGCACAAATAGGGGCTAAACATGAGCAGCTTGCAGCTGCTAAATTTCAATTACAATTACACTGCTTCTTATTGACGCAAATGGGGAGCCGTCCTCAATGGCTCAGTTGATAGAGGCAGCATTAGGCTAAGCCGTAAAGGCCAGCGGATTGCTGGTTTGATTCCTGGTCTGAGGTGAATTCGCTGACTTTAGGTGGTGTTGGAGTCGGGCGGCACCAGCACCTTCTTTGGGGAAAACAGCTTGGGAGCCCAGTCTTAGTCACTATCCAGTGACACCTGCTGCAAAGTGTGTGTGTGTGCGTGTGCTCATGTGTGTGCTCATGTGTGTGCTCATGTGTCTGCATGCACGTGTGTGTGTGTGTGTGTATGTCTCCACGTGTGTGTGCGCTCGTGTGTGTGTCTCCACGTGTGTGTGTGTATATGTGTGTGTGTGCACGTATATGTGTGTGTGTGTGTGTGTGCTCGTGCGTGTGTGTGTATGCATGTGTGTGTGCATGGGTGTGCTTATGTGTGTCCGTGGCGTGTGTGCGCGTGTGTGTGTGTGTCCACGTGTGTGTGTGGATGTGTGTGTGTGTGTGTGTGTGCGTGCATATGTGTGTGTGAGATCAGGCTTGGCTCCAATATTCCCACACATGAAAACTTGCAGGGGTAGACGTTGGTCATAATTGCACCCATTTTGCAGGTGTAGCACGAGTGCAACTAGGACCCATTTCGGGGCGCAACACCCCGCACTCTAAGGACTTCTGAAAATCGTCCGATCCAAAATTGGTTTGGACCATTTCTCAGGCATCCGGGGTGGCTGGCTAAAACAGGCATTTGGCCTCTTCTGTATGCTAGTGAGGTGCCTCTTTGAGGACCCTTTCCAGGAATGTGGCTGCTCTGCCCCAGTTACATTTGGCTCCACAGTACTCCTGATGGCCGCTGTCGACCGGGATCAACCCTCCCTACTGCCTCCCTCCCCAAGATTTACCTGAGGGCTTCTGCCTGCGAGGCAGGTGGTCTGAAACTGAAGTGTTACCTCCGAGATCTCTGTGCTCCCCTCATTCTGGCCTCTTGCACACCCCCGATTTTCAGTGCTCCAACACTGGCGGCCGTGCCTTTATCTGCCGAGGCCATAAGCTCTGGAATTCCCACCCTAAACCTCTCCGCCTCTCTACCTCTCTCTCCTCCTTAAAACCTGCCTCTTTGACCAAGCTTTTGGCCACCTGCCCTAATACCTCCTTATGTGGCTCGGTGTCAAATTTTCTTTGTTAACACTCCTGTGAAGCGCCTTGGGACGTTTTACTACGTTAAAGGCGCTAAATAAATACAAGTTGTTGCTGTAGTTGACTTGCTGGCAGATCGCCGAAAGATCTTGAGGAGTAAGACAGACAAATGAAAATCCACTGTTGCACACCTTACCTGAAAGAAGCGGAGATGCACATTTAGTTGGTTTTTCTCACGTATTCCACTAAGTCCTGTGGCAGCCAGATGATTCCTGGGGAAGATATGCTCATTGATGCAGCTGGGCATTTAGATCTCGGGGAAAAAAAAATCATGTTTTGCCGTCAGGCAAACCACATCAGTGCCTATAAAATGTGCAGCCGTTCTTGTAAGTGAACACCTGGGAAACCAGCAATATTGCTATTTTTAGAAAATATTTCTACCAACATTTTTAATTGCCAGCTTGGCAAAATCTCAGACTGTACCGTTACGGAATTGTTTGCACTGCTTCAAAGTGATCTGATTTTTTTTTTAACCCGTTTCAACCAAAGACCTCTCAAATGCTAGCCTGATTGCAAGAGTCTGACAGCACAGAAGGAGGCCATTCGGCCCATCGTGCCCGTGCCGCTCATTCGAACGAGCCATCCAATTAAGCCCGCTCCCCCTACTCTTTCCCTATAGCCCTGCAAATTTATCCCTTTTTTTTTAATTAGCTCCTGGGATTTGGGCACTGCTGCCAAGGCCAGCATTTATTGCCCATCCCTAATTGCCCTTGAGAAGGTGGTGGTGAGCCTCCTTCTTGAACCGCTGCAGTCCGTGTGGTGAAGGTACTCCCACAGTGCTGTTAGGGAGGGAGTTCCAGGATTTTGACCCAGCGACGATGAAGGATCGGCGATATACTTCCAAGTCAGGATGGTGTGTAACTTGGAGGGGCGCTTGGAGGTGGTGGTGTTCCCACGCACCTGCTGCCCTTGTCCTTCTAGGTGGAAGAGGTCGCGGGTTTGGGAGGTGCTGCTGAAGAAGCCTTGACGAGTTGCTGCAGTGCATCTTGTAGATGGTACACACTGCAGCCACGGTACGCCGGTGGTGGGGGGAGTGAATGTTTAAGGTGGTGGATGGGGTGCCAATCAAACAGGCTGCTTTGTCTTGGATGGTGTCGAGCTTCTTGAGTGTTGTTGGAGCTGCACTCATCCAGGCAAGTAGAGAGTATTCCATCACACTCCTTACTTCTGCCTTGTAGATGGTGGAAAGGCTTTGGGGAGTCAGGAGGTGAGACACTCGCAGCAAAATACCCAGCCTCTGACCTGCTCTTGTTGCTGTAGTATTTATGTGGCTGGTCCAGTTAAGTTTCTGGTCAATGGTGACCCCCAGGATGTTGGTGATGGAGGGATTCGGTGATGGTAATGCTGTTGAATGTCAAGGGGAGGTGGTTAGACTCTCGCGTGTTGGAGATAGTCATTGCCTGGCACATCTGTGGCGCGAATGGCACTTGCCACTTATCAGCCCAAGCCTGAATGTCGTCCAGGTCTTGCTGCATGCGGGCATGGACTGCTTCATTTTCTGAGGAGTTGCAAATGGCACTGAACACTGTGCAATCATGAACAAACATCCCCATTTCTGACCTTATGTTGGAGGGCGGGTCATTGATGAAGCAGCTGAAGATGGTTGGGCCTAGGACACTGCCCTGAGGAACTCCTGCAGCGATATCCTGGGGCTGAGATGATTGACCTCCAACAACCACAACCATCTTCCTTTGTGCTAGGTATGACTTCAGCCAGTGGAGAGTTTTTCCCCTGATTCCCATTGACTTCAGTTTTACTAGGGCTCCTTGATGCCACACTTGGTCAAATGCTGCCTTAATGTCAAGGGCAGTCACTCTCACTTCACCTCTGGAATTGAGCTCTTTTGTCCATGTTTGGACCAAGGCTGTAATGAGGTCTGGAGCCGAGTGGTCCTGGGGGAACCCAAACTGGGCATCAGTGAGCAGGTTATTGGTGAGTAAGTGTCGCTTGATAGCACTGTAGGCGACACCTTCCATCACTTTGCTGATGATTGAGATTAGACTGATGGGGTGGTAATTGGCCTGATTGGATTTGTCCTGCTTTTTGTGGACAGGACATACCTGGGCTGTTTTCCACATTGTCAGGTAGATGCCAGTGTTGTAGCTGTACTGGAACAGATTGGGTAGAGGCACAGTTTGTTCTGGAACACATGTCTTCAGCACGATAGCCGGGATGTTGTCAGGGCCCACAGACTTTGCTGTATCCAGTGCGCTTAGCTGTTTCTTTATATCACATGGAGTGAATCAAATTGACTGAAGACTGGCTTCTGTGATGGTGGGGACCTCAGGAGGAGGCCGATATGGATCATCCACTTGGCACTTCTGGCTGAAGATGGTTACAAACGCTTCAGCCTTGTCTTTTGCACTCGCGTGCTGGGCTCCGCCATCATTGAGGATTGGGATATTCATGGAGTCTCCTCCTCCTGTTACTTGTTTAATTATCCACCACCTTACATGACTGGATGTGATAGGACTGCAGAGCTTTGATCTGATTCGTTGATTGTGGGATCGCTTAGCCCTGTCTATAGCACGGTGGTTGTGCCACACAACACGATGGAGGGTGTGCTCAGTGTGAAGATGGGACTTCATCTCCACAAGGACTGTGTGGGGGTCACTGCTACCATTGCTGTCATGGACAGATGCATCTGCAACTGGTAGATTGATGAAGACGAGGTCAAGTAGGTTTTTCCCTCGTGTTGGTTCTCTCACTACCTGCCACAGGCCCAGACTGGCAGTTATGTCCTTCAGGACTCAGCCAGCTCGGTCCGTAATGGTGCTACCGAGCCACTCTTGGTGATGGACATTGAAGTCCCCCACCCAGAGTTCATTCTGTGCCCTTGCTACCCTCAGTGCTTCTTACAAGTGGTGTTCAACATGGAGGAGTACTGATCCATCAGCTGAGATGATTGACCTCCAACAACCACAACCTTCTTCCTTTGTGCTAGGTATGACTCCATCCAGTGGAGATTTTTCCTCCGATTCCCATTGACTTCACTGTCCAAAGCCAATGCCTAGGTCAATGCCGGGTGCTCCGTCCGGTTTTATTATTATTTCACGTATTTATCCAATTCCCTTTTGAAAGTTACGATTGAAACTGCTTCCACCACCCTTTCAACAACCCACTGCATGAAACAAATTCTCCTCATCTCCCCTCTGGTTCTTTTGCCAATTATCTTCAATCTGTGTCCTCTGGTTAACAACCCTCCTGCCAGTGGAAACAGTTTCTCCCTATCTACTCTTTCAGGTGGACATAAAAGATCCCATGGCACTATTTTGAAGAAGAGCAGGCAAGTTCTCCCCGGTGTCCTGGCCAATATTTATCCCTCAACCAACATCACTAAAACAGATTATCTGGTCATTAACACATTGTTGTTTGTGGGAGCTTGCTGTGCACAAATTGGCTGCCATGTTTCCTACATTATAGCAGTGGCTACACTTCAAAAGTACTTAATTGGCTGTAAAGCGCTTTGGGAAGTCCTGAGATGTTGAAAGGTGTTATATAAATGCAAGTTCTTTCTTTCTTACTCTATCGAAACACCTCATAAGTTTGAACACCTTTATTAAATCTCCCCTTAACCTTCTCTGCTCTAAGGAGAACAACCCCAGCTTCTCTAGTCTCTCCATTGGAGCTTTAAAATTAGCTCACAACAACAACAACGTGTATTTATATAGCGCCTTTAAGAACATAAGAACATAAGAAATAGGAGCAGGAGTAGGCCAATCGGCCCCTCGAGCCTGCTCCGCCATTCAACAAGATCATGGCTGATCTGATCCTAACCTCAAATCTAAAGAACACAAGAAGTAGGAGCAGGACCCGGCCACTCAGCCCCTGGGCCCGCTCCGCCACCCACAGGGCCCTGACTGATCCGAACTCAGCCTCATGTCCAATTTCCTGTAGTAATGTAGTAAAACGTCCCAAGACGCTTCACAGGAGTATTATAAGACAAAAAATTTGACACCGAGCTACATAAAGAGATATTAGTACAGGTGACCAAAAGCTTGGTCAAAGAGGTAGGTTTTAAGAAGCATTTTAAAGGAGGAAAGAGAGGTAGAGAGGCAGAGAGGATTAGGCAGGGAATTCCAGAGCTTAGGGCCGAGGCAGCAGAAGGCACGGCCGCCAATGGTTGAGCGATTATAATCAGGGATCCGCAAGAGGGCAGAATTAGAGGAGCGCAGATATTTCGGGGGGTTTGTGGGGCTGGAGGAGATTACAGAGATAGGGAGGGGCGAGGCCATGGAGGGTTTTGAAAACAAGGATGAGAATTTTGAAATCGAGGCATTGCTTAACCGGGAGCCAATGTAAGTCAGGGAGCACAGAGGTGATGGGTGAATGGGACTTGGTGCGAGTTAGGACACAGGCAGCCGAGTTTTGGATGATCTCAAGTTTACGTAGGGTAGAACATGAGAGGCTAGCCAGGACTGTGTTTGAATAGTTAAGTCTAGAGGTAACAAAGGCGTAGATGAGGGTTTCAGCAGCGGATGAGCTGAGGTAGGGGCAGAGACAGAGGTGGAAATAGGCGGTCTTAGTTATGCCGCGGATTTGTTCATTTCAGGGTCAAATATGACACCAAGGTTGCGAACAGTGTGGTTCAGCCTCAGACAGATGTTAGGGAGAGGGATGGAGTCAATGCCTAGGGAATGGAGTTTGTGGCGGGGACCAAAAACAATGGCTTCAGTCTTCCCAATATTTAATTGGAGAAAATTTCTGCTCATCGAGTACTGGATGCCGGACAAGTAGTCTAACAATTTAGAGACCGTGGAGGGATTGAGAGAAGTGGTAGTGAGGTAGAGCTGGGTGTCATCAGCGTACATGTGGAAACTGACGCTGTGTTTTCGGATGATATCGCCAAGGGGCAGCATGTAGATGAGAAATAGGAGGGGGCCAAGGATAGATCTTTGGGGGCCACCAGAGGTAACGATGCGGGCGTGAGAAGAGAAGCCATTGCAGGTGATTCTCTGGCTATGATTAGATAGATAAGAATGGAACCAGGCGAGTGCAGTCCCACCCAGCTGGATGACGGTGGAGAGACGTTGGAGGAGGATGCAGTGCCTGGTCAAAGCTTTTAAGGAGCGTCTTAAAGGAAGAGAGAGAGGTGGAGAGGTGGAGAGGTTTAGGGAAGGAACTCCAGACTAAGGGCCTAGGCGGCTGTAGGCACAGCCCCCAATGTTGGAATGATGAAAATCGGGGATGTGCAAGAGGCCAGAATTGGAGGAGCGCGGAGATCTCAGAGGGTTGTCGGGCTGGAGGAGGTTACAGAGATAGGAAGACAAGTCGGAAGGGAGAGCCTTCACAATTTGAATGTTTAATCGAGATGTTCCCACAACATTCACCCCTGTTAACAACCTCAAATCCATGGTTGTAATAATTGCAAAGCGAGGATATTGTCTTCTAACGAAACCTTATTCGGATTGTTTCATTTTGCGGGTGAAATGATTTCCATCGGCTGTTATTAATAAACTAAAGGTTTGCGTGTCTCTCTCTGTCAGGAGTTTAAAGGATAATTAGTGCAGAAGGCTGCACAATACCACATCAGCAGGCTCGCTCCCAAAGACGCGCAGTGGCATTTAAGTGCACTCTAGTAACAAGGCAGACAATGGCTTCTCCTTCAGTCCCATTTGGTGCGAAAGAGGGAAGCAGATGATAAATGCCCTCTCCGGGTAGTCATTCTGTTGAGCATCTCATTACTTCTCACCGGTTAGCGAGGAAATAAAAGGGGGGGGGGAAATTATTGTAGCAGACGGGAAAACATCTCCCCTCTTGACAAGCTGAAACAGCACAGCAACTTTTGAAAACAAAAATACATAAGGACGCGGGCTGGAGGGTGAGTAATTAGTTCCCCCAGAAAAGAAAAAAAAAAGTTGTTTCAAAAGGAGTTGAGATGACAAGGGAAGGACAGAGCAGGCTCTTTATAAAATGGGTTTCTCTTGTGCCAGTGCTCGCTTTGTTTCCCTGAATGGTTATCTGAGGAGCTGAAGCAAAATGTCAGGGACGTGTCATATTTGGTCAGTAGCTCAGTTTGTCTGGAGAGAATTTTTTTTTTTTTTAACGCTCTGTTAAAACCAGCGGTAAATCATTGATATGTGTGTTGCTTCTCGCTGACAGGCAGAGAGAGCATCTGTCTGTAAAACTGAGCTTTTTTTTTTAGCTGACATCTCCAGAGACTGCACAACTACATTTTACTGCGGCAATGTGTCAGATACAAATTGGAAAGATTTTAATGCAGAATGGATGCGCTTTGCGAAAGCAAAAGAAATATCTATCTATCTAAAGGCTCACATAAGATTTCGAATCTGTTTGGTGTGATTATTTTGTACTTTGATTTGTCAGAAAGCAAGAACAATTTTAAATAACAAAGGTTCGGCAGCTTGTAAACGCAAAAAAATGATACAGATCACGTAATTGTCGAGAGGTACAAAGGAATAATTCCAGTCCGACAGAGCTTGATGCAAAGCAAAGCATTAAGAGGAATATTCTAATACCAGCTCAGTGTGATGTAAATATGCCGACCATATGTTGCAGTTTATATCCAAAACGGAGGATTCTACTTACCTGGGATCTTTTCCAGCTCGTGTGTTTAGAATACAGGCCAGTGTCATCACAGAAGGAAGGAGTTGACTCTTCCCATTAACTTCAATCAAGCGGATCAAACGACCCCGCTAATCCACTCGCCCTGTGGGGTGGGAGAGAAAACGAAAGACTTGCATTTATATAGCACCTTTCCAGGGCCTCAGATCATCCCAAAGTGCTTTGGGAGTGGAGTCACTGTTGTAATGTAGGAAACATGGCAGCCAATTTGCGCACAGCAAGCTCCCACAAACAGCAATGTCATAATGACCAGATAATCTGTCTCTTAGTGATGTTGATTGCAGGATAAATATTGGCCAGGACACCGGGGATAACTCCCCCTGCTCTTCTTCAAAATAGCATCATGGGCTCTTTTACCTTCGTGAGAAGTCGCACAACACCGGGTTATAGTCCAACAAAACTGTTGGACTATAACCTGGTGTTGTGCGACTTCTCACATTTGTCCAGCCCAGTCCAACACCGGCATCTCCACATCACATCTTTTACCTTCATCCGAGAGGGTAGAGAGGTCTCAGTTTAACGTCTCATCTGAAAGAGGGCACCTCCGACAGGGCAGCGCTCCCTCAGCACTGCCAGTGTCAGCCTAGATTTTTGTGCTCAGGTCTCTGGAGTGGGACTTTGAACCCACAACCTTCTGGCTCAGAGGCGAGAGTGCTGCCCACTGAGCCACGGCCGACACTGTAAATCGCACCAATCCAATCCCCCACAGAGCTGGGAATAACGGTACAGGATTCCAACCTCTCGGCAAAGGGCCGTCTCTGTGGAGGAATCAGAAATTCCAAATGGATCATAGGACTCACCCAATGGGTTTATCCAGTGACAAGCTGTGTCTTTTAGACCAGGAAGGTCAAAGGATCTTTTACTACATTAAAGGCGCTATATAAATGCAAGTTCTTGTTGCTGGACTTGAAGCAGTGCTCTGGATTTACCTTTCCATACTGTGAACCTCTAGGCATTCCAGCCCTTGGCTCTCAAGAGATTTAGTTAGTGAGGGTAAAGAGGCTCCTTTAGGGATCATTTCACGGGTTCATGCTGCTGGCTGGAGTTTGGGGTGGGGGAGTTTCGCCCACTGGTAGCTCAGATCGGAGACTGGGGCACGCGCTGACCGTGATTTAGGGTTTGTTATCTATATGAGTTCAACAACTTCAGATCATCACCGCCGTTCCCATTTTCTCGGATTACAGGTGCTGGTAATGGTTCTGCTTTTGCCCTTTACACCTCCTCTGGAGCCACCTTTTGTTTGTTTCTTGTCCCATTACCACCCTCCTTGCATAGGCCAAAATAACCATTCAATCACTCCTCCCTTCCACCCTATCACAGACCTCCGCTTTTGTACTTTCCTCCCCGCCCCTCCACTTTTCCCTGCCTCTGTACTTGCTTGTAAACTTTTAAATCTCTAATATCTTCCAGTTCTGACGAAAGGTCATCGACCTGAAACATTAACTCTGTTTTTCTCTCTCCACAGATGCAGCCTGACCTGCCGAGTGTTTCCAGCATTTTCTGTTTTTATTTGATATCTGTATCCGTGTCTCAGATTTTGGCTGGCGAGAGCCATGGAATTAACATCAAAGGTCAACATTGCTGTGTGGTAAGGGCAGGCTCCCCAACATCAATAGAGTCCTGTTGATCTCCCCTTATATTCCTCAATTTTCTGAAAATATTTCATAAGCTCTTCATAAGACTTTTATTGTTGGAGTAAAAGTTCCCGATAGGGTTGTTATTCATGGCTAGATAATAGGAAGCAGAGACTATTTATGGATTACAGCCATTCTAATTCAGCAACTTTATAAAACCTTTATAAAACACTGGTCTGACCTCAACTGGAGTATTGTGTCCAATTCTGGGCGCCGCACTTTAGGAAGGATGTGAAGGCCTTAGAGAGGGTGCAGAAAAGATTTACAAGAATTGTTCCATGGATAAGGGATTTCAGTTATGTGGATAGACTAGAGATGCTGGGGTTGTTCTCCTTGGAGTAGAGAAGGTTGAACGGAGATTTGATAGAGGTGTTCAAAATCATGAGGGATCTGGACAGAGTAGATAGAGAGAAACTGCTCCCATTGGCAGAAGGGTCGAGAACCAGAGGACACAGATTTAAGGTGATTGGCAGAAGAACCAAAGGCGACATGAGGAAAAACTTTTTTACTCAGCGAGTGGTTAGGATCTGGAATGCACTGCCTGAAAGGGTGGTGGAGGCAGATTCAATCATGGCTTTCAAAAGAGAATTGGATAAGTACCTGAAGGAAATAAATTTGCAGGGCTACAGGGAAAGGGTGGGGGAATGGGACTAGCTGAAGTGCTCTTGCAGAGAGCTGGCAGGGGGACTCGACAGGCCGAATGGCCTCCTTCTGTGCTGTAACCATTCTATGATTCTATATGATTAATCCTGTTCTAATTGTTAACAATTTCAATTCAGGTAGCAAACGGTTCACCCCACACTCCCAGCAGGGAAGCTACACTCACAGAGATCCCTGCTTCTCCGTCTAGTGCTCCCTGCAAGCGTGGAATGACGGGATCACCCCGGATTATGTTTATAGCCAAGAGGAAGTTGTTTGGTAAAGCGGGAAGTTCTGAGTGGCGATATATAGGACACACAACAGGACTAGGCCATTTGGTCCATTGTGCCAGTTGCACCATTTTGTTAACATGGCAGCTCTTTATTTTTCAATTCTCTGCCTTTTCTCCAGATCCTTTAAAACCCTGACACCCTAAGTTCTTTGTATCTTCTCTTTTAAACAACTCAATTGATCCTGCCTTTGAGGACAGTGCATTCCACATTTTCGCAACCCTTGTCTATCTATTTTAGCTTAGAAAGATGCCAATAACCACGAAAACTGACCACTTGAATGACAGGTAGTGAGAGGTAATGCATGTCAGTGCTAAACCTAACAAAATATGATCATACAATGTACTTAAACACAGGGCAATATGGAAAAGGTCTGGAACAAAAGCCTTTGTGGAAAGCTCCCCTACTGATATGAATCTATGAAATCTGCCCATGGATGTCATGTCTATTAAAGCTGTGAGAAACACTCCTCTCCCTCAAATGACAACAACAGCAATAACTTGCATTTACACAGCGCCTTTAACATAGTAAAATGGCCCAAGGTGCTTCACAGGAGCGATTATCAAACAAAATTCGACACCGAGCCACATAAGGAGATATTAGAACAGGTGACCAAAAGTTTGGTCAAAGAGGTCGGTCTTGAGGAGCATCTTAAAGGAGAAGAAGAGAGCGGAAAGGTTTAGGGAGGGAATTCCAGACTTTAGGGCCTAGACAGCTGAAGGCACGGCCACCAATGGTGGAGCGATGAAAATCGGGGATGCACAAGAGGCCAGAATTGGAGGAGCGCAGAGACCTCGGAAGGTTGTAGGGCTGGAGGAGGTTACAGAGATAGGGAGGGTGAGGCAATGGAGGGATTTGAAAACAAGGATGAGAATTTCTCAGATAAAGAAGGGATTTTTATGCCTCCAGGTTACACTTTGAGATATCAATACAAAGACCATGACATTAGAGAAAGTTGACCATCTCCCCTTGACTATATTTGCCTTTGATATGCTCATGGCTCCCACTAGCCAATATCTGAGACAAGGATACAGATAAGACATACAAAAAGTGCAACTGTGCCTAAATCACTGCTAGAAACTTGGTTAAAAAAATGTCATGGCCTCAAGGCAATCTGGGAAATGGGAATGGTTTCACTTGCACAAGATTAGAAACACTCGTGTCTCCAGTGAATAGGCAGATGCAGGATATCCACTATCTGAGCTGGAATGACCTTCAAAGTTGAACTCAGTCTTTATCTGAAGTACGCACTGTTGGTAGAGAGACCCCACCATGTGGCTTAAGAAACAGCAAGTAATCAATGTGTCAAAGCAGAGTCTTCCTCTGCAATGAATGTGGAAGGAGAGGCATACTCTTCATGGATCCACCAGGATAATAAAGATTCAGATCATATCTCATGCAAAGACCTGTAGAAATTCAGTTTTTAAGATTTTTTTGGCCTATGCTTCCCCTAAAGTGCTAATTGTCTCGATAAGGGAACAGGAGACTAAAGGTTTCGGCATGCAGCATAGACCCACCAACCATCAGAATGCTAGACAAGGCTCCAAAGAGCTGAGGGCCAGATACATTGTTGACAAAGAGCGATTCTGGGGCATCAAAGTACAAGGGGGTTATAGTTGAATGGAACAAGAAGAGAACTTTTCTTGAACGTTTAAATCCTTTGGGCCTAAATGGGTCGGAGGTCACAAAAGGTTCACCGTGAAACCTGGAAGAGAAATGAAACTTCAGCTTGGAATCGGATTCTACGGATGTGAATTCTTACAAGATTTGGGTAGGTCAGTGAGAGTCAAGTGATTCAGGGAAAGAGAATGCAACGTAGTCGCTCCACAGTAACCCCAAAATAATTGATTGAAACAGCAATTCTAACATTCCAGTACAGAATTTAAATTGTACTGGGACATGCAGTTTGACGATGAACACAGAAGTTGGCTTTCAAAACGAGAAAACACACAGAGAAAAAAATAAGAGTTTCAATGTTTTTCTTCCGAAAAGATCCCGGCACTTTTTGTTAGTCAGATACCTGCAGAAACCAATTACCATGGTGAAGAGTCTTCAAGGCTGAACTACTGAGAGGTCCTTGTAAGCAGAGTTTGTGTTTGCTTGATAGGAGCAAGCATTTTACACGCTTAAAGCCCAAAAAAGCTCAGGCACAAGTTGGCAGGACCAAGTTAGGCTTATACTCGCTGGAGTATAGAAGAATGAGAGGGGATCTCATCGAAACATATAGAATTCTGACAGGTCTGGACAAACTAGATGCAGGAAGAATGTTCCCGATGGTCGGAGAGTCCAGAACCAGGGGTCATAATCTAAGGATAAGGGGTAAGCCATTTAGGACAGAAATGAGGAAGAATTTCTTCACCCAGAGAGTGGTGAACCTGTGGAATTCTCTACCACAGAAGGTAGTTGAGGCCAAGTCATTAAATATATTCAAGAATGAGTTAGATATATTTCTTAAAGCTAAAGGTATCAAGGGATATGTGGGCCAAAGAAAACGCTTGCACTGAATGCCGAGGAGATACAACCCATGAAGGATAACTCTCTGGCCTTGACATTAGATCGCTCCCGAATCGGGGTGCGATCCTGATGCACGCGCCTAAATGATGGTGGTGGCAGGACCATGGGAAATTGGTTCCCCACCTTCATTTGTTTATTGCCAAGGAGCTGCAGGCACCAGTCGCAGCCTCAGAGGCAGCTCGCCGGTCTGGGGAAGCATGATGGGCTCAGACATTGGCCGAGGTGGTAAGACATAGGATTACATAGGATATACAGCACAGAAACAGGCCATTTGGCCCAACCAGTCCATGCCAGCGTTTATGCTCCGCTCGAGCCTCCTCCCATCTTTCCTCATCTAACTCTATCAGCATAACCCTCTATTCCCTTCTCCCTCATATGCTTATCTAACCGCCCCTTAAATGCATCTATACTATTTGTTTCAACCACTCTTTGTGGTAGCGAGTTCCACATTCTCACCATCCTCTGAGTAAAGAAGTTTCTTCTGAATTCCCTATTTGATTTCTTGGTGACTATCTTATATTGATGGTCTCTAGTTTTGCTCTTCCCCACAAGTGTATCTAGTCTATCAAAACCTTTCATAATTTTAAAGACCTCTATTAGGTCACCCCTCAGCCTTCTCTTTTCAAGAGATAAGAGACCCAGCCTGTTCATCCTTTCCTGATAGGTATACCCTCGCATTTCTGTTATCATCCTTGTAAATCTTCTCTGCACCCTCTCCCGTGCCTCTATATCCTTTTATAATTTATGTGATCGGCAGAGAGGGGGTAGTGAAAGCCAACTCCAATGGTACCCTCCTCCTGTCGAAATGCTTAGAACATGGCCTTGTCATAATCAACACCTTGTTCCGTCAGAGAGACAAGTACAAGGCTTCATGGCAGCACCCTCGCTCCAAGCACTGGCATCTGCTGGACAACGTCATTGTCCAAGCGAGGGACCGCAAGGACATCCGCATCACCCGCGCCATGACAGGAGCTGACAACGGCTGGAAAGACCACCGCCTAATCCGCTCTATCATCTCCATCAACGTAGCCCCAAAACAGCGGTGGCAACAGAAACAATGCCACAGGAAAATCAACGCTGGAGCACTCAAAGACCCTGCTAAGAAAGCCCTATTCAGCCTGCGCCTCACAAACAACCTGACAACTCCCAGTGATGCAGAGACACAGAGTGTCCACAGCGCCTGGTCTGCACTCAAGGCCTCCATAATCAGCACCTGTGAAGAGACGCTCGGTCACTCGACCAGGAAACACCAAGACTGGTTCGATGAGAATGACCAGGAGATCCAGGAGCTAATAAGCCGCAAGCGCAAGGCATTCCTGATCTGGAAACAGCAACAGAACTCGAGAGCAAGAAAGCAGCTCTACAGCTGCCTGAAGGCCGAGGTCCAACAAAAAACTCGCGACCTAAAGAACAGATGGTGGGTGGAGAAAGCGCAGGAGATCCAGCAGCTAGCCGACAACCATGACGTGCGTGGATTCTTTAGCGCAGTCAAGACCACCTACGGCCCAACCACCCAAGGCCCTACCCCACTGCGGGCCAAGAACGGAGAGGTACTCATCAAGGACAGAGAGGCAGTCAGTGCCCGCTGGAAGGAGCACTTCGAAGATCTCCTTAACCGAGACTCTGTCTTCGACGCGAGTGTCCTCAACTCCATCCCGCAGCATGCTACCCGCCACCATCTCAGCATAACCCCAGCCCGGCATGAGGTTGAAAAGGCCATCCGACAACTGAAGAATAACAAGGCCTCAGGAGCAGATGGAATCCCCGCCGAGGCACTAAAGCATGGCGGAGAAGCACTACTGGTGCGAATTCATGAATTAATTTCTCTTATCTGGAAGGAGGAGAGCATGCCAGGGGATCTCAGAGACGCCGTAATTGTGACCATCTTCAAGAAAAGTGACAAGTCCGATTGCGGTAATTACAGAGGAGTTTCCCTGCTGTCTGCCACAGGGAAAGTCATCGCAAGAATCCTCCTCAATCGCCTTCTCCCAGTGGCTGAAGAGCTCCTCCCAGAGTCGCAATGCGGATTCCGCCCACTAAGGGGCACATTGGACATGATCATCACCGCACGTCAATTACAAGAGAAATGCAGGGAACAGCACCAACTGCTGTACATGGCCTTCTTTAATCTCACAAAGGCCTTCGACACTGTCAACCGTGAGGGATAATGGAGTGTCCTCCTCAAATTCGGCTGCCCTCAAAAGTTTGTCACCATCCTCCGCCTGCTTCACGACGACATGCAAGTCGTGATCCTGACCAACGGTTTCACCACAGACCCAATTCACGTACGAACTGGGGTCAAGCAAGGCTGTGTCATCGCACCAACGCTCTTCTCGATCTTCCTGGCTGCAATGCTCCATCTCACCCTCAGTAAGCTCCCCGCTGGAGTGGAGCTAATCTACAGAACAAACGGGAAACTGTTCAACCTCCGTCACCTCCAGTCCAGATCCAAGGTCATCCCATCCTCTGTCGTCGAATTATTTTATGCAGACGATGCTTGTGTCTGCGCACACTCGGAGGTCGAACTCCAAACCATCGTCAACACCTTCACCGAAGCATACGAGAGCATGGGTCTTACACTAAACATCCGTAAGACAAAGGTCCTCTACCAACCTGCCCCCGCCACACAGTACTACCCCCCGATTATCAAAATCCACGACAAGGCCTTGGACAACGTGGACCACTTTCCATACCTCGGGAGCCTACTGTCAACAAGGGCAGACGTCGATGACGAAGTCCAACACCGCCTTCAGTGTGCCAGTGCAGCCTTCGGTCGCCTGAGGAAGAGAGTGTTTGAAGACCAGGACCTCAAACCCAGCACTAAGCTCATGGTCTACAGAGCAGCAGTGATACCCGCCCTGCTGTATGCCTCAGAGACATGGACCATGTACAGCAGGCACCTCAAAGCACTGGAGAGGTACCACCAACGCTGCCTCCGCAAGATCCTGCAAATCCATTGGCAGGATAGGCGCACCAACGTCAGTGTTCTCGCTCAGGCCAACATCCCCAGCATCGAAGCTTTGACCACGCTCGATCAGCTCCGAGTGACGGGTCACATCGTCCGCATGCCCGATACGAGACTCCCAAAACAAGCGCTATACTCGGAGCTCCGACACGGCAAGAGAGCCCCAGGTGGGCAGAGGAAATGCTTCAAGGACACCCTCAAAGCCTCCTTGAAAAAGTGTAACATCCCCACCGACACCTGGGAATCCCCGGCCCAAGACCGCACAAAGTGGAGGAGATGCATCCGGGAAGGCGCCGAACACCTCGAGTCTCTTCGCCGGGAGCAAGTGGAAGCCAAGTGCATGCAGCGCAAGGAGCGCACGTCAACTCAAGCACCCCACCCACCTGCCCCTTCAACCACCATCTGCCCCACCTGTGACAGAGACTGTAGGTCCCGCATTGGACTCATCAGTCACCTGCGAACTCATTTTTAATGTGGAAGCAAGTCATCCTCGCTTCCGAGGGACTGCCTAAGAAGAAGAGGATATCCTTTTTATAATATGGCGACCAGAATTGTACGCAGTACTCCAAGTGAGGTCTACCCAAGGTTCAATACAAGTTTAGCATAACTTCACTCCTTTTCAATTCTATCCCTCTGGAAATAAACCCTAGTGCTTGGTTTTTTTTTTTTATGGCCTTGTTAACTTGTGTCGATACTTTTAGTGATTTGTGTATTCGTACTCCGAGATCCCTTTGCTCCTCTACCCCATTTAGATTCTTATTTTCCAAGTAATATGTGACCTCCCTATTTTTCTTACCAAAGTGTAATACCTCATATTTATCTGTGTTGAATTTAATTTGCCAATTATATGCCCATTCTGCAAGTTTATTAATGTCTTCTTGTAATTTGTTGCAGTCCTCCTCAGCATTGACTATCCCCTACAATTTGGTGTCGACCGCAAATTTAGAAATTGTGTTTTTGATTCCAAAGTCTAAATCATTAATACAAATTGTGAACAACAGTGGTCCCAGCACTGATCCTTGTGGAACCCCTTGTAGATCCCTCCCCCCGTCTTACTAGTTTAAAGCCTTTGCCACTTCCCTATTTCCGCTTTCCGCGAGGACATGGGTCCCATCCCGGTTCAGGTGGAGTCCTTCCCATCGGTACAGCTCCTCCCTGTCCCAGTACTGGTGCCAGTGTCCCATGAAAAGGAACCCCTCCTTCCCACACCAGCCCTTTAGCCACGTGTTAATTCTCCTGATCTGACAATTTGCATGTGGCTCGGGCGAGTAGCACACCTCGCCATATTGGACACCTGTAAAATGGGCACACGCCAACAAATTGCTCGGCCTCTGGACTTACAAATTATGCGCCGCAGTTGTAACCCACTCAAGGACTTTCTGTCATGGAAGAAAGATGAAAAAGGCAAGACTGCTCTCTTCCTCCTGCTCAGCACAGTCCCAAAGAACTGTGTCCAAGCTAAAGTTGGCATCCAACAAACCATTATTACTAATTAACTGGAATTAGTGGCCTGAATCTGCTATGTGGAAAACAACCTTACAGTCAGTGAGTACAGAATCCAGGTGTGTAGCATAGTATTGCAAGCTGAGAAGAATTGAAAGCACTGCCTAGATAAAATAAAAAGTAGCAGAAACTGGGGAATAGCCCTGGCAAGAAAATTAGATGATACTGAACAATATTGATGGAACAAATCCAAACTGCGGACTTAAATAAAAGAGTAAAAGATGCTGATATTAAGTTCGTGCCAATCTTGTCTTCTGGAACTGGTTGGACTAGAGCAGGAAATGAGACAAGCATTTGAAATGTTCACCGCTCTCTGGCAGTAAAGCTACACTCCACCCACTGCCCATCAATACTTCCAGTTCCAAGACAACAGGTATCATAGAATCATAGAACAATGCAGCACAGAAGGAGGCCATTCGGCCCATCGTGCCTGTGCCGGTTCTTTTAAACAGCTGTCCAATTAATCCCACTGCCCTGCTCTTTCCCCATAGCTGTACAAATGTTTTCTTTTCAAGTATTTATCGAATTCCATTTTGAAAGATACTATTGAATCTGCTTCCACCGCCCTTTCAGGCAGCGCATTCCAGATCACAAGAACTCGCTGCGTAAACATTTTTTTCCTCATGTTGCCTCTGTTTCTTTTGTCAATTACCTTAAATCTGTGCCCTCTGGTTACCGACCCTTCTGCCACTGGAAACAGTTTCTCCTTATATACTCTATCAAAACTGTTCAAGATGTTGACCATCTCAATCAAATCTCCCCTTAACCTTCTCTGCTTTTAGGAAAACAATCCCAGTATAAGAACATAAGAACATAAGAAATAGGAGCAGGAATAGGCCACTTGGCCCCTCGAGCATGCTCCGCCATTCAATAAGATCATGGCTGATCTTGGGCTCAAAGCCACTTCCCTGCCCGCTCCCCATAACCCTTCACTCCCTTATCTTGTAAAAATTTGTCTATCTCCACCTTAAATGTATTTAATGACCCAGCCTCCACTGCTCTCTGGGGCAGAGAATTCCACAGATTTACAACCCTCTGAGAGAAGCGATTCCTCCTCATCTCAGTTCTAAAAGGGCGGCCCTTTATTCTAAAACTATGCCCCCTAGTTCTAGATTTCCCCACGAGGGGACACATCCTCTCTGCATCTATCTTGTCGAGCCCCCTCAGTATCTTATATGTTTCAATAAGATCACCTCTCATTCTTCTAAATTCCAATGAGTATAGGCCCAACCTGCTCAACCTTTCCTCATAAGTCAACCCCTTCATCTCCGGAATCAACCGTTTGAATCGTCTCTGAACTGCCTCCAATGCAAGTATATCCTTCCTTAAATAAGGAGACCAAAACTGTACGCAGTACTCAAGGTGTGGTCTCACAAATACCCTGTACAGTTGTAGCAGGACTTCCCTGCTTTTATACTCCAACCCCCTTGAAATAAAGGCCAACATTCCATTTGCCTTTTTGATTACTTGCTGCACCTGCATGCTAACTTTTTGTGTTTCATGCACAAGGACCCCCAGGTCCCTCTGAACTGTAGCATTTTGTAATCTCTTTCCAGTTAAATAATAATTTGCTTTTTTATTTTTCCTGCCAAAGTGGATAACCTCACACTTTCCCACATTATACTCCATCTGCCAAATGTTTGCCCACTCACTTAGCCTGTCTATATCCCTTTGCAGATTCTTTCAGTCCTCTGCACAACTTGCTTTCCCACCCATCTTTGTATCATCCACAAACTTAGCTACATTACACTCGGTCCCTTCATCCAAGTCATTAATGTAGATTGTAAATAGTTGGGGCCCCAGCACCGACCCCTGTGGCACCCCACTAGTTACCGTTTGCCAACCAGAAAATGACCCATTGATCCCGACTCTCTGCTTTCTGTTAGTTAGCCAATTCTCTATCCATGCTAATCTATTACCCCCAACTCCGTGAGCTCTTATCTTATGTAGTAACCTTTTATGTGGCACCTTATCGAATGCCTTCTGGAAATCCAAATACACCACATTCACTGGCTCACCCTTGTCCACCCTGCTTGTCACATCCTCAAATAACTCCAGCAAATTTGTTAAACATGATTTCCCTTTCCCTTTTTAGAATAGGAGCAGGAGTAGACCTCCGCTATTCAACAAGCTCATGGCTGATCTTCTACCTCAACTCTACTTTCCCGCCTGATCCCCATATCCCTTGATTCCCTTAGTGTCTAAAAATCTATCGATCTCAGCCCTGAATATAGTCAACGACTGAGCATCCCCAGCCCACTGGGGTAGTTTCTCTGGTCTCTCCACATAACTAAAGTCTTTCATCCCTGGTCCCATTCTAGTAAATCTCCTCTGCATCCTCTCTAAGGCCTTAACATCCTTCCGAAGGTGTGCTGTCCAGAATCAGCCAGAGTACTTCGCGGGGGTGTTGTGGGGTGGTGCAGCTAACCAGCATTTTATAAAGCCTTAGCATCGGTAGATTCTGAAAACAGCTTGCAACAAAGTGCATTGGGGCTATTGGTGTCAGCCTTGGCTTTGCAGTAGCACTCTTACGTTTGAGTCAGAGAGTCGCGAGTTTAAGCCCCACTCCAGAGACTTGAGCACCAAACCTAGACTGACACTTCAGTGCAGTGCTGAGGGAGTGGTGCATTGTCAGAGGTGCCGTCTTTCGGATGAGACGTTAAACCAAATCTGCCCTATCAGGTGGATGCAAAAGATCCCGTGGCACTATTTGAAGAAGAGCAAGTGAGTTCTCTTAATGTGCAGGGCCAATATTTATCCCTCAACCAACATCACTAAAAAATAAAAGCAGAAAATGCTGGAAATACTCAGCAGGTCAGGCAGCATCTGTAGAGAGATAAACAGAGCTCATGTTTCAGGTCGATGACCCTTTGTCAGAACTGGAAAAGTTGGAGATGTAACAAGTTTTTAAGCAAGTGCAGGGGCAGGCAAAGGGAGGAAGGGGAGGAAAGAATAAAAGGGAAGGTCTGTGATAGGATGGAAGGCAGGAGAGATTAAAAGACAAAAGGGATGATTGGGCAAGGCAAAAGGAGATGGTAATGGGATGAGTTAAGAAACAAAAGATGACTCCAGATGAAGTGTAAATGGCAATGGCAGAATCATCAACAGCTGCTGTTTGTGGGACCTTGCTGTGCGCTAATTGGCTGCTGCGTTCTTCTACATTAAAACAGGGACCCTATTTCAAAAGTACTTCAGGGTCTGTAAAGCACTTTGGGACGTCCTGAGGTCATGAGTAGTTGCTGTATAAATGCTAGCTCCCAAAAAATGGTGCTTTTTCAGAATAAATCAGCAGCAGATAACAGCAGGTTTTTGCTGATCAGGAAGCCACTGAAACAGCTGGGAATTCATTAGTGTCTAATTTCAGGAATGGAGTGACAATGGGCCCTTGAATCATCTGGGAAGCTAAAACCCCCCATTGACTGAGCTGGGATATTTTTGCTATCGAAAGCTATACATCTTCTCTGTTAGGCTCCTCTGCAATGGTGATGCCTGCAGAGTCCTTTCTTAGGTACAGCCAAGATGCGCCAATGAGTAGATGAGTCACTGCAGAAATATCGCTGTGTTCTTTTGATTGGCAGACACAGGATTGTCGGTTATGCATAAACTTTGAGGCAGCGTGTATATTAAGGTATTAAATTAGCGCACGGTCACTGGCACAGGGGAGGGATTCTCACTCCGCTTCACCCTGGCGTTGTGAAGCCAAATCTGCTTTGCTCTGACGCTAAACTTGTAGTGTGAATGCCCCACAAGAGGGGGATCTCATAGGGACATATAACATAGTAAATGGTACAGGGAAGATTATTTCAAATTAAACAGTGACAGTAGGGTGGGTTCAAACTGGCAACTGGTAGTCAGGAAGTTTTTGTTCACACTAGGACTGGTCAACGTGTGGGTTGGACTTCCAGGTACAACACTACAGCCATAAATCTTAGAATCATTCAAGAAACATTGGATACTCGACTATTCCACTGCTCTCCTGGCCGGCCTCCTATCTCCCACCCTCCGTAAATTTGATCTCGTCCAACACTCTGCTGCCCGTATCCTGACTCGCACCAAGTCCCGTTCACCCATCACCCCTGTGCTCGCTGACCTACATTAGCTCCCAGTCTGGCAACGCCTCGATTTTAAAATTCTCATCCTTATGTTCAATACCCTCCATGGCCTTGCCCCTCCCTATCTCTGTAACCTCCTCAAGCCGTATAACCCTCTAATATATCTGCGCTCCTCCAACTCTGGCTTCTTGCACATCCCTGATTTCCATTGCCTCTCCATTGGTGGCAGTTCTTTCAGCTACGTAGGGCCTAATCTCTGGAATTCCCTCCCTAAACCTCTCCGCCTCATTACCTCTCTTTCCTCTTTTAAGATGCTCCTTAAAACCTACCTCTTTGATCAAGCTTTTGGTCACCTGTCCTAATATCTCCTTATGTGCCTCGGTGTCAAATTTTGTTTGATAACGCTCCTGTGAAGCTCCTAGAGATGTTTCACTACGGTAAAGGCGCTATATAAATGCAAGTTGTAGTAATTGTAGTACTGTGATGAGGGGGGAAATGTTTGGCAGAACTGCGAATGGGCTGAATGGCCTTCCTCATCATGTGAGCTTCTGAGAGTAGAAGTGGGCACCAAATACACACTGAGCACAGATTATCCTTGCATTCTGTGCACAATATGCATTATAGAATCATAGAATCATAGAAATTTACAGCACAGAAGGAGGCCATTCGGCCCATCGTGTCTGTGCCAGCCAAAAAAGAGCTATCCAGCCTAATCCAACTTTCGAGCTCTTGGTCTGTAGCCCTGTAGTTTACGGCACTTCAAGTGTATATCCAAGTACTTTTTTAAATGTGATGAGGGTTTCTACCTCTATCACCCTTTCAGGCAGTGAGTTCCAGACACCCACCACCCTCTGGGTGAAAACATTTCTCCTCAACGCCGCTCTAATCCTTCTACCAATTACTTAAATCTATACCCCTGATTATTGACCTCTTTGCTAAGGGAAATAGATCCTTCCCATCCACTATATCTGAGTCCCTCATAATTCTATACACCTCAATTAAGTCTCCACTCAGCCTCCTCTCTTCCAAAGAAAACAACCCCAGCCTATCCAATCTTTCCTCATAACTAAAATTCTCCAGTCCTGGCAACATCCTCGTAAATCTCCCCTGTACCTTTCATCAGAACTGGAAAAAGTAAGAGATGTAACAGGTTTTAAGCAAGTGCAGAGGCAGGGAAAGGAGGGAGGGGAGGAAAGAACAAAAGGGAAGATCTGTGATAGGGTGGAAAGCAGCAGAGATTAAAAGACAAAAGGATGATGGTGCGAGGCAAAAGGGGGTGGGAATGGGACAAGTAAAAAAAAAAAGATGGGTCTCGAGGAGTTGTAAATGGGAATAGCAGAATCAACAGCAACAGCTGCCATCCAAAAATATTGGGGGCAGTGCTTATGAGCTGAAATTGTTGAACTCAATTTTATGTAGCTGTAAAGTGCCTAACTGAAAGATGAGGTGCTGCTCCTCGAGCTTACGTTGAGCTTCATTGGGACAGTGTAAGAGGCCGAGGACAGAGAGGTCAGAGTGGGGCGGAGAATTAAAATGAGAAATGACCGGAAGCTCAGGGTCACACATGCGGACTGAACGGAGGTGTTCAGCAAAGCGATGACTTTAACCAGGTCCAGTACGGCACAGCCAGATGGAACGTGCAAAGTCAGACTTTCCCCAAACCAAGACATGGTCAGGAGGGAAGACTGGGCTGACCAGGAATGCGATGAGTTAATGTGCCAAATAAAAGTTATGATGCGGAGATGCCGGTGTTGGACTGGGGTGGACAAAAGTGAGAAGTCGCACAACACCAGGTTATAGTCCAACAGCTTTATTTGAAATCACAAGCTTTCGGACCGGCTGCTCCTTCGTCAGGTGAAGTGAAGTGATGCATATAGGCACAGCGTATATAGTCAGAGAACACTGCCAGATAGGTAATCATCTGGCAGTGTTCTCTGACTATATATGCTGTGCCTATATGCATCTCTTCACTTCACCTGACGAAGGAGCAGCGCTCCGAAAGCTTGTGATTTCAAATAAAGCTGTTGGACTATAACCTGGTGTTGTGCGACTTCTCAAATAAAAGTTAGCCTTTATTTTTTCCCCCCAAAATACTTAAGAAGTAAACTGGCAAAATAAAACAATGCAGAGCTGCATAGCCAAACAAAAAAGCAGCTTTTGCTGTTTGACTTCAAGGAAACAAAAAGCTAGTGGTGTCGGTTGAGTTCGATCCTCCGGGACTGGTAGATATGGAGGAGTCTCTTCACTGATTCGCCTGCTTCTTCTAATCTTCCTAGTTCTTTAGCTGGAACCCTGTAAGCATCCAAGTATGGAATACAAGAGCCTGCAGGTTCAAACAGTCCACATCCATATTGTCATTAACTTAATCGGCTTCCTGTGGGAGGTGATTAGCTGCAAGTGCGATCTCCAGGAGAAAAAGCCTTGTGAAAGTTCCCCCCTCTGCCCAAAGAAAACTATAATGCCAGATATCAATCCGATATCATCATTTTTATTATTTAACTGTAATCAGTTGCGCTGTACAGATATGCTTCCCATTGTTCCAGAGTTTTAATTATTTATCTCAAATTCGCCCGAATAACCTTTGACCCTGTTCTTATCCAAATGTCAGTCCAACTTATTTTTGAATGAGTTAATCAATAGGGCATTGACTGCTCCACTGCATTTTCTCAAATGCCCTTTGACCATCCATATATACAACATCCACTGCATTTCCTTTATCAATATACTTCATTATTTCCTCAAAGAAATCCATGGACTTTGTCAGACACAACTTGCCTTTTACAAATCTGTGCTGGCTGTCCTTAATTATTCCATGTCTTTTTAAGTGAGTATTAATTTTATCCTATATTATGACCGTTTACCCACTGCCATGTTAGGCTGACTGGTCTACCAATGCAATAGCAAAGTACCGCGGATGCTGGAAATCCAAAATAACAACAGAAAACGCTGGAAAAACTCAGCAGGCCAGGCAGCATCCGTGGAGAGAGAAACAGAGTTAATGTTTCAGGTCGAAGACCTTTCGTCAGAACTGGAAAAAAGCAGGAAATGGAATAGATTTTAAAGCAGGTTTAGAGGCAGGGAAATGGGGGAGAGGATGAAAGAACAAAAGGGAAGGTCAGTGATAGGATAGAAAGCAGGAGAGATTGAGAGACATTGAGAGACATTAAGAGATATTCAAGACAAGAGGAGGTGGTAATAGGACAGGTTGAGGAACAAAGGAAGTGTGAATTGGGCTGGCAGAATGAAGGACAGCTGCCATGTGGGAGGGAAGAAAAAAAGGCCAAACAAAAAGTGTGGATAAAAAAATATATATATATATGTGACAGGGGCCGAGGTTATGATCTGAAATTGTTGAACTCTATGTTGAGTCCAGAGGGCTGCAGAGTGCCTAATCGAAAGATGAGGTGCTGTTCCTCGAGCTTACGCTGAGCTTCCGTGGAACAATGCAAGAGGCCGAGGACGGTGAGGTCAGAGTGGGAGTGAAGTGGTGAATTAAAGTCACAGGCCATTAGAAAAAGGTGTAGTGCCAGAGGACTGGCGGATAGCTAACGTAACACCGATATTTAAGAAGGGAGATAGAACATGTTCAGGGAACTATAGACCAGTCAGTTTAACATCGGTGGTAGAAAAAATAATGGAATCCCTACTAAAGGAGAAAATAGAAGAACATCTAGAAACCAAAAATATAATAATGAATAGTCAGCATGGATTTCAAAAGGGAAAGTCTTGCTTGACCAACCTCACTGAATTCTTCACAGAGGTAACAGAGAGAGTAGACAAGGGTAATGTAGTAGATGTAATTTATCTAGATTTCCAAATGGCCTTCGATAAGGTACCACATAATAGACTAATGAATAATGTCAGAGAATGCGGAGTCAGGGGACAAGTAGCAGAATGGATAGCTAGTTGGCTTTGAGACAGAAAGCAGAGAGTAGGGGTAATGGGTAGCTATTCAGAGTGGCAGAAAGTAGAAAGTGGGGTTCCACAAGGATTACTGCTGGAACCAATGTTGTTCACAATTTATATTAACGATTTAGACTTTGGAACCAAAAACACAATTTCTAAATTTGCAGATGACACCAAATTGGGGGGGGGGGGTGGGGGGGGGTGGGGCGGGGGGGGGATAGTCAATACTGAGGAGGACTGCAATAAATTACAAGAAGACATTAATAAACTTGCAGAATGGGCATATAATTGGCAAATAAAATTCAACACAGATAAATATGAGGTATTACATTTTGGTAAGAAAAATAAGGAGGCGGTAGAAGAGCAAAGGGATCTCAGAGTACAAATACACAAATCACTAAAAGTATCGACACAGGTTAACAAGGCCATAAAAAAAAGCAAACCAAGCACTCGGATTTATTTCTAGAGGGATAGAATTGCAAAGTAGAGAAGTTATGCTAAACTTGAATCGAATCTTGGTTAGACCACACTTGGAGTACTGCGTGCAGTTCTGGTTGCTATATTATAAAAAGGATATAGAGGCACTGGAGAGGGTGCAAAAAAGACTTACAAGGTTGATACCAGAAATGCGAGGGTATACCTATCAGGAAAGGATGAACAGGCTGGGCCTCTTTTCTCTTGAAAAGAGAAGGCTGAGGGGTGACCTAATTGAGGTCTATAAAATTATGAAAGATTTTGATAGAATAGACACAGAGAGAATGTTTCCACTTGTGGGGAAGAGCATAACTAGAGGCCATCAATGTAAGATAGTCACCAAGAAATCCAATAGGGAATTCAGAAGAAACTTCTTTACCCACAGAGTGGTGAGAATGTGGAACTCGCTACCAGAGGGAGTGGTTGAAGCGAATAGTATAGATGCATTTAAGGAGAGGCTAGTTAAGCATATGAGGGAGAAGGGAATAGAGGGTTATGCTGAAAGAGTTAGATGAGGAAAGACAGGAGGAGGCTCGGGTGGAGTATAAACGCCAATATGGACTGGTTGGGCCGAGTGGCCTATTTCTGTGCCATATATCCTATGTAATTCTATGTAAAAGCTGCAAAAAAAACATCTTCACTAAACGCCCTAAGCCCACGGTTAAATCTTCTCAATATGGATCCCAGCATTTGATGGCTTTTGTTGACAACAGTCTAGCACTGACCAGATGCACCCACAGGTTAGTCAATAGTCTCATCCTTTCATCCCCCTCCCCTTTGCCTGACTGAGCTAAGTTCAAATATTTACAAAGAAGCTCAAGTGATGCAATGGGCAGCGATGTCTCTGTGGATTAGATGGAATAAGTTTGTATATACAAGCTTCACGTTTCCAGCGCCAATATTCATTACTTGGTTCATCCATTTAAGTTACCCAGATGCCATGCACAGATCCTAGAATGGGGAAGAAGGAGTATAATACCGATCGACAGACAAGCAGACAGTCACGTTTATAAACATTTTGTAAGATCGATTGTTCATTCGCGCTTGGGGTTTGGGTATTTGCCCAGGGCTTGATGAGGTTGCAAATACAAGTGATTAAGGATGAACATTTGGCTTCTTTGCAAGAACTATAATTCAGGCCCAGACAATCTCCAACACTGAAGTTGAGACTATATCAGCAATAGGATGGAAGTAATGTGAAAGAACAGGCATGCCATCATTGGCACAGAATAGCAGTGAATATCCAAAAGTAGACAGGCAGAGAAATGTATCCCCTGTCTCACAAATGAAGCCTGATATGCGATGGCCTCATTAGCTAATTTGGGAATCCATGATTACAGCTTGTTAAAAATAAATTGGATGTGTAGTCTGCTTCTAACCCATCAGAAATTCCTCCCACCTATACTGGACAACCAGGTAGAAAAACAACAATCTATCTTTCTAAGAAATGAGTAAACAAAGTTATTGCGGGCGCAATAGCTCCAGGCACAGATGTGAGTCCCTGCCTACTATAGCGCCAGAAAACATCGTAACGGGGCGTTGAGAGAAGTGATGTATAAATTCATCAGCATCAGTGAGATGGATGGCAATCATGTTGCTCAGGTAACAGAATGCAACATTGCCCAAACGGGGCTAAATCCAAATATTTACAAATAAACTCAACTGACACAATGGGCAAAGATGTCCATTGTCCCCTGTGGATTAAATGTAAAGAGATTGTAAACCCGTTGTTTGTAAATGCGCACAGAGAAAATGTTCCTTAATATGGGCTACAAATTTGGTTCACATCTAAGCCCTACAGTTTGTTGCTGATAAGAACATGGCATCAAATTAGCCCAAACTATTACTTTTAGCTTTAATGGACACCGCACTTTAGGAAGGATAGCAAGGCCTTCTGATTTAAACATTAGAAATCCAGTATAAAAACAGAAAACGATGAAAATACTCAGCAGGTCAGGCAGCATCTGTGGAGAGAGAAACAGAGTTAACGGGCTGGATTTTACCAGCCCTGAGGAGGCGGGTCTGGAGGTGGGACTGCTGGGAAAATCAAAAAAAATGGGAGCGGGTCCCGAACCCACTCCCAACCCGCCTCCAACCAATCTTCCCGGGAGTCGGGTCCCCGATTTGCGCAGGGACCCAACTCCTAGCAGTGGGAAGAGGATTATAGCCACTTAACTGCCTGTTAACAGGTAGTTAACAGGCAGTTAAGAGGCTTTTTCCCATTTTGAGACTTCTGCTGCGGGCTTCCCGACATCGGGGAACCCCGCCAGGGTAAGTGAGGCATGCTGTGGGTCTGTTGTTATGTTGGTGTATAGATAACAGCTGCAGAAGTGGTATGAAGGATGCAATGGGACACTGGTTAGTATCAGAGGTAAGGAAATGTTGGAAAAGTAATTTTTAATGTGTTTAGATTTTTCTGTAGGTGACAAGCTTTGAAGTGTTTGTGTGGCCTCACCTCATTGGGAGAAGTAACAGATCGCTTCTGTAACCTCACCTACAGCTGCCATCCGTTTTATCCTAAGGAGAGAGTCATTGGAGAGCCTGGGTTAAAGGGCTCACCTTTGAACAGTGATTATCAGTGTTTGACAGCCCCTCAATGCTGTCAAACACTGACAAATCATCTGTCAAAAATAAAAGGTTCATGGCACTTTAAGAAAGCCGGCAGATGAAGCATCATCAACTGACGTCATCAACGGACGTCATCTGACACCGGCTTTCCCTTAATTGGCCGGCAAGCTCGCAGGGCGTGCTTAACAAGGCCAATCAGGGGAAAATAGCATACGTGCGTCGGTCGTTGCTGGGGGCGGGACTAGAACCCGGAAGGCAGCAGTCCCGCCCCCAACTCGTCTCAGCAGGTAAAATCCAGCCCAATGTTTCAGGTCGATGACCTTGAAACTCTGTTTCTCTCTCCACAGATGCTGCCTGACCTGCTGAGTATTTCCAGCGTTTTCTGTTTTTATTTCAGATTTACAGCATCCGCAGTATTTTGCTTTTGTATTAGAAATGCAGTGTTTGAATCTCATTGAGCACCTCGCTCAAATCTCTCCTTAATCTTCTCTGCTCTAAGGAGAACAACCCCCAGCTTCTCCAGTCTATCCACGGAACTGAAGCCTCTCATCCCTGCTACCATCTTGGTAAATCTGCCCTTCACCCTCTCTAAGGCCTTGACAGCCTTCCTAAAGTGCGGTGCCCAGAACTGGCCACAGTACTCCAGCTGGGGCCGAACCAGTGTTTTATAAAGCTTTAGCATAACTCCAGTGAAGAACAAAGTATGATGGTGTTTAATGAGATTCAAGCATTGGATATCTTAATGTTTTGGATCAGAAGGCCATTAATTGTTAGCCGGACAGCTGAACTTTTGAATCGCATCTGAGGGTTAAAGATTTTAGACCTACGAATTCTGTTTGATTCTGTCAGAAGTGAAGCGAGAGATTGGCAGAACAATCAGCTCAAAACACATAACCAGGTGGCACCCGATTAGGAGCTCGGAGAAGAAGTCAAGAGTGCTGGAAATCCAAAATAAAAGCAGAAGATGGAAGAAACACACATCGGACCCACCAGGGTTAATATTTGAGATGCAGCTCCTTGCTCACAACTCTGATGGTGGGGCGATACACACAAAATGTTAACCTATCTTTTCCCTTTTTAGATGAGGGATCTGCTTAAAATCAATGCTGCTTTCAATAGTAACTTTCAAAAGGGATTTGGATAAGGGGAGAAAATTTGCAGGGCTATGGGGAAAGAGCAGGGGAGTGGGACTAGTTGGATGGCCCTTTCGGAGAGCTGGCAGAGGCACGATGGGCCGAATGGCCTCTGGTAAGATTCTCTGATTCTTTCAAGACAGAGACCAATAGTTTTTCCAAATGGACCGGCCAGATTGATGAGACACTGTTTCCAATGGAATGGGAGCATCAGAACAAATGATATGCATCACTGTTTTACTTCAAATCCTCTGGTACGCATGATTGAAATTTAGGGATGTGTGTTTGTTGTTCTTTTATTGTCTGAACGGTCTCGTCTCCCGTCTCCCTGGGATGGCCAGTTCTTTGAGGTTGCAGCTTATGCACCAGGACATTGAAACATAAAGGTTATTCCCGTAATATGAAACATTACGGAATGACGCAAGATTATGCGATTGAAATACGTGCTTAAAGTAAAAAATCTTCAGCACTTTAGCCTAGACATTATTGTTGGTGATCACGTCTGCAGAAGAACAGTTTGGGGTTAAATTTCTAGCACCAGCGGCCGTGTCTTGCCCGCAGTGAGCAGCCCTCTGGAAAGTTGCAGGGGTACCGCCCTTGATGGAACATCACGGGCAGTGCACCCGTCACTTTCCTATGAAGCCGCCCGCTGGATGCCAGGGCACAATAAGTGTGCTGGATCGCCAAAACCGCCACCCGGTGAGTTCGCGGCGCCATTGTCCTTTGTCTGCTACTTCAACGCAGGCGTTTCACCGTTTCTTACAGATGGGTTAACTTTGAAGAAGAAGAAGAAGAAGAAGAAGAAGAAGAAGACTTGCATTTCTATAGCGCCTTTCACGACCACCGGACGTCTCAAGGCGCTTTACAGCGGAGTCACTGTTGTAATGTGGGAAACGCGGCAGCCAATTTGCAGCTGGGACGGCAGGCAGAGCAAGACTAATACAGATTGGAGGTCATTTTGGCTTTGGGCGTTAGGGTAAAAGGTGCGATATCGGCTTGGCCGTCCGTTAAGCCACTCTCCCGATTGTCAATTCCATTGACTTCAATAGAAACGAAAATCAGGAGAGGTGTTTAAAGGGCTGCCGAGCTGATAATGCCCCATTTTACACTATCGTCTACACCCATTATGTATCTATATAGAATTACCTAGAATTTACAGCACAGAAACAGGCCATTCGGCCCAACTGGTCTATGCCGGTGTTTATGCTCCACACGAGCCTCCTCCCACCCCTCTTCATCTCACCCTATCAGCACGTCCTTCTATTCCTTTCTCCCTCATGTGTTTGCCTAGCTTCCCCTTAAATGTGTCTGTGCTGTAATTGTCTGCTAATATCCTCAGCAGCGATTGCCGAGCTATTAATTCTGCATGCCCTGTGTTCTCCTTCCCTTTCTTAGTTCTAGACTCAGTCAATCTCTTTCTGTACCATTTTAGCTTTACGTTTACTTTTTTCTATGTAACCTTCAGCCAGTGGCTCAGTGGGCAGCACTCTCACCTCTGCGTCACAAGGTTGTGGTTTCAAGTCGCACTCCAGAGACCTGAGCACAAAAATCCAGGCTGACACTCCAGTGCAGTGCCTGAGGGAGCGCAGCACTGTCGGAGGTGCCGTCTTTCAGATGGGATGTATAAACTGAGGCCCCGTCTGCTCTCTCAGGTGGATGTAAAAGATCCCATGGCACTATTTCAAAGAAGAGCAGGGGAGTTCTGCCTGGTGTTCTGGTCAATATTTATCCCTCAATAAACATCACTGAAACAGATTCTCTAGTCATTATCACATTGCTGTTTGTGGGAGCTTGCTGTGTGCATTTTTGGCTGCTGCTGTGTTTCCTATATTACAACAGTGACTGTACTTCATAAAGTACTTCATTGGCTGTAAAGTGCTTTGAGTGGTCGTGGAAGGCACTATATAAATGCAAGCT
Source organism: Squalus acanthias (assembly GCA_030390025.1). Classification (NCBI taxonomy): domain Eukaryota; kingdom Metazoa; phylum Chordata; class Chondrichthyes; order Squaliformes; family Squalidae; genus Squalus; species Squalus acanthias. Next base: position 5,453,192 of record CM059439.1, read on the forward strand.
TTTCTTTCTTATAACCTGATGTATTCTAACTTTTTTCCCTCTCCTAATGGCTCCTATAATCTCTTTTTGCTGATGAAAGCTTTGAAAGGCAGTTTCCGCTAACTGAAGGTTGATATGAATGTACCACAGGTATGACCAGGTCAATCGTTGGTGAGTAGATGTACACCTGGCCTGAAGGAGTGCTTCCTGATGGGTAGACTCACCAACTGCTTGTCGAACTCAACCGTAGTCCTGGTCAATTAGACCTGGATGCTCCTTTAAAGAAATGCCTGTTACAGGCGGTTGTCGGGTGGTCTGACAAATAAAATGGGTTGGAGACGCCTTGCACCAAAGCAAGCCAACAGGTACAAGACCACCTGGGTGCATCCTCTTTCTGGCCACTGGCACCCAATTGACGATGTTATTGTGCGCCAATCAAGATGTTACGATTGTAAGATCATTCGAATCTGACAACCAAATATGGTTTGCACCTGAATCCTTTTATTGTGTTTGACCAAGTCTTTGACACACACAATGGCTGGAATTTTCACAGGAAAGAACGGATGGGTTGGAGGCGTGGGGGGAAGTGAAAGTTGTAAAAATCTAAAACCCGACCCAACCCGCCTCCAACTCGCCCACTTTCACCTTTTAATCCGGCGGGACGGGGGGCGGGGGGCGGGCAGCCAACCCGTTGCCAAGAGACAGGTGAAAGGCGCTATATAAATGCAATCTTTCTTTCTTTCTTTCACAAATCACACATCCTGCACTTTCAGTAGAAGCTAAACAGCAGAGTCAGCTAAATTGTACCCTGACACATTAAACCCGAAAGCATCCGGGAATGAACCACTTCAACCATTTCATTATTTCTAGCTACAATACAAATCCACAAACCATTTATAACTAAAAAGAAAGCAAAAACTCTAATCATGCGAGATTAAACCAAATCCTAACCCTATGTATATATGTATACATGGCTAGGGTACCTCACCCGATCACCCGTGTAATGCGTGGCACTCGTTGCTGGTCTGACTTCCGATGGTGAGGGGCACCACGAGTTGATCAGTCGCCCAAAGCAACTCCGGCGTTGCCCAGGAGGTGGAGGAAGGGTCGATCTGCAGGTGCCAGGCTCCCTGTCAGATGCTTCCTTCTGCAAGCGTTCAGCACCTGTGAGGGACACAAGGACACTCACTTCAGGAAAGTGCTCTGCGATATTTGAGTCAGGATAAGGTGGTTGAGCAATAGCCAGAGGCCTTCCCAGTAACATAATGGCTGTGTTACTGGACTAGTAATCCAGCGGTCTGGACTAATGATCCCAAGACAGAGGGGGTGATTTTGCCAATGGGGGCACGTTGGAGGCGGGACTGCTGCTTGTCGGGTCGATGTCCCGCCTCCATCGATTTGTGGCCAACCCACGCTATTTTCCCTTCATTGACCTTGTTAAGCCCGCCCAGCGGGCTTAGCAGGCCAATTAAGGGGAAGCCGGTTACAGAGAACATCAGCGTATGACGTTTCATCTGTCAAAAATTTTTGACAGATGAATTGTCATCATTTGACAGCTCTGTGAAGCTGTCAATCACTGACATTCTCTGCAGGTTGATGAGTTCTTGTATTCAAGATTCATCAAACCTCTTTCTTTAGTAGAAATTAGATGGTTGTTGCATTGGAGAATGCAGCAGCCATCTGTCATCTCTGCCACGGAGATGCGAGACTCTCTGCATCCTCAATGATTGAAGCCTGCAGGAAGAAACAAAGGTAAGTAAACTTTTTCCAACACTTTCCACTCACCTCACTTACTCAGCTCTCCACACTTGCACCCATCACTTACCTACACAGCACACTTTTGCACCCCGCAGACCCCCGCAGACCCACTGCTCACCTTGCTGACCCTAGCGGGGCTCGGAGCCTTCTGGAAGCCCGCACTTGTGAGGGCAAAATGGTGATAATCCTCTTATCTGCCTGTTAACTACCTGTTAATAGGCAGTTAAGTGGCTGTAATCCCCTTCCCGCCTCCAAGGAGACGGGACCCGGCGCGGGTCGGCTACCCGCCTCCTGGCAAGATGGCACGGAGGCGGGTTGGGGGTGGGATGGGCACCCGCCCCCAGATTCTGCCATTTTCCCGGCAGTCCCGCCTCCATACCCACCTCCCCAGGGCTGGCAAGATCGTGCCCATGAGTTCATAACCCCACCACAGTAGCTGGGGATTTTGAATTCAGTTAATTAAATAAATCTGGAATAAAATTTTTTTTAAAAGCTAGGGCTAAAAATTGAGTTGCGCCCCACTTGGGGCGCTAACTTCGCCACCCCGGAAAATTTAGCACCCACTGTGCCGGAAATTGAGTGGTTGCGCCCCAAGAGGGAAGTGGGGTGCCACTGGAAGCGCCCCGCATCCCTCTTGGGGCGCTGCGAGTCAATATCGTGGCGCTACGTGCCGCGGTATTGCAGGCCTTCCTCGCCTTCTTAAAGGGGAGGGGCCTTGTGTAGCGCGACCCGGGGCCCAGCTGGGCCCCCGGGGATCGGGAGTGCCGGCAAAAGAGCCCGGCACTCAAGAGAAGTGCCGAGCTCTTGGAGCGCAGCCGGCACTCTGCAGGGGGGTTGGGGGGGGGGGGCGTTCAGGAGGCTGGGGACGGGAGCGCAGGCAGGTGCTGGCAGGCAGACAGCAACAAAAATGGCGGCCCCGCACCTCGCCTTTAAATAGTGCCTCCCCGGCCACAGGTAGGCCCCCCTGACCCTGCCGGACATAGCGTCTGGTGGTAAGTCAGGGGGCGCTCCCGAAGATCGCGGCCGGGGCGCGAGCGGGGCGCTGCGCACGGCGATGACGTCATCGCCGGTGGTGCAGCGCCGCGGGGTGCTACCAGTTAGCGTCGCCGCTAACCTCCCGCTGAATTTCACGGGAGGCGTGGGTGGCGCCGCGCCCGGACACTAGTTGCTTTGCACCCCATTAGCGCCCTCTTAGCAACCCAATGTTTCCCCCCTAGTATCAGTAATGGTGATCATGACACTACTAGACTGTTGTAAAATCCCATCTGGTTCACTGATGTCCTTTAGGGAAAGAAATCTGCCGTCTTTACCCGGTCTGGCCTATATGTGACTCCAGAACCACAGCAATGTGGTTGACTCTTAACTGCCCTCAGATATGGCCTGCAGTTTGTACTTGTACCAAAGAACAGTGGTTCGAGAATGCGGCAATAAATGCCGGCCTTGCCAGCGACGCCCACATGCCATAAATGAATTTTTAAAAAGTTTGCGGACGGCCAAGGGAAATGCTGGCAGGTGGGCCTGGGCGGACGGGCAGAAGCCACACTCTTTAACGGTTTTCTTCTCTTTAATGGTTTTGTTTAAACAATGCGCACGGTCGCCACCTTCGACGGGTCGGCCCACAGCTCAGCAAAGGGTTAATTTTAAACGGCAGTTGTCACCACCTGGTATCCCCTTGGTAATAAAAAAAAAACGGGCAGTAATGAAGGAAAGAGCTGATGCCATCACCAGAGGACCGAACTTGTTGGCGTTACTGAGCCTGACAAATTGAATATAAAAAGAGAAGAAAATTAACATGTAGAGTTATGCAGTCGCGAGTGTCACGTTAATGGCATTAACTCTCTACTGATGCCAATTCAGCCTCGTCAGATAGTGAGGCTCAGAAGCCCCTTTGAAACCGGTTCTCTGAAAGTGGCATCAGCATGCACTGTTCAAACAAAAAACATTAAAAGGACAAAAACAAATGAATGCTGAAATATTAATCATAACTCTCTGCAACTCTTTGAATCTTCAAGTTAAATACTCATGCCGACCCTAATTCTAACAAAAACAACCTGCATTTATATCATGCCTTTAACATAGTAAAACGTCCCAAGGCGCTTCACAGCAGGTTATCAGAAAAACACTGAGACTGAGCCACATAAAGAGATGTGAGGACAAATGACCAAACGCGGTAGGTTTTAAGGAGCATCTTAAAGGAAGAGAGAGAGAGAGTTAGAGAGGCGGAGAGGTTTAGGGAGGGAATTGCAGAGCTTGGGGCCCAGGCAGCTGGAGGCACGGCCGCCAATGGCAGGGCGATGAAAATCGGGGATCCGCAAGAGGCCAGAATTGGAGGAGTGCGGAGATCTCGGAGGGATGAAGGGCTGGAGGAGGATCTGATAGGAAACTAACTCAAATGTAGACGTGTTATTGAAGGGGATGTAAACTGCCTGTACAACAGCTGCGGTTCTCTCCATTGTGAATTCAATGCAGAACATAATAAAAAAGGAAATCGAGCAAGCCACCACAGGTAGTTTTATTTTAATAAATTTTAATTTGTTATAATCAGCAGCAGCACCGATTAGGCTCAGTGCATTTAAAAATTTACTTTCTTCCAACGCCAGTTATCATTTTCCCGTCCTGCTGTCTGGGGCCTAGCAGGTCTCATTTTGAATGGTGCCTATAATGACTACATCGGGAAGCTGATTTCCAATTCAGTAATGCTGGAAGTCCCCTTGCTTTCAAAAGCCGGGTTTACATAGCAATCAAAATCAAACTTTAGTCTTTCATTTTTTTTAATTCATTCTTGGGTTCATAGAGTACAAAAGCAAGGAAGTTCTGCTAAACCTTTATAAATCACTGGTTAGGCCCCAGCTGGAGTATTGTGTTCATTTCTGGGCACCACACTTTAGGAAGGATGTCAAGGCCTCAGGAAGGGTGTAGAGGAGATTTACTAGAATGGTGCCAGGGTTGAGGGACAGATGCGATGGGCCAAATGGCCTCCTTCTGTGCTGTATGATTCTATTTATGGGGAAGCAAGGAGGGAGCAGGGGTTTGGGCGTGTTTTAGCGGCCGGGAAACCCAGAAATTAGGGAAGGTAATGCGGAAGTCCTGCCGAATTTAGTGGCAGGACCTCATTTGAATTGCTTGTTCTCCTTTACCTACCCGCATAGAGAGGCTGTCTGGCGGGAAGGCCTGCAATTGAAGGCTGCATCCAGGGAGAGGAGGGAGGGAGAGATCATGGGATGGGGGAAGACATTATGGGGAGGAGGAAAGATCGTGGGGGGATTGTGGGGGGGAGATTGCAGGGGGGCTTCGGATCACGGGTCGGGGGAGATCACGGATCGGTCTGGAGGTCATGGGGCTTCGGCCGATTGTGAGGAGGGAGGCCGATCGTGGCAGGTTAGCTTGGTGGGCTGGGTGGAATCACTCCTGCTCCTCCGGGCCCACAAGCCGTACTGGAAAGGCACTTGCCTGCTGGATCCGACCATTCTCGTCTCCCTTCAGCTGCCAGGTTTCCTGAGCCCAGGGAGACCTGGCCCACAGCCATTAAATGTAAAAGTCTGTTAAAATCTGAGGCATGCGGCCTCATTAGCATATTTAAATTACTGAGGCGGATACGCGCCCAACCCCCAAACCGCCCTGGTTACAACATAGGTAGGCGCCTTCTCGGCGGGTTGGGGTCGGATTTCACATTTTTCAGAATTATCCATCTCTCCGCCCCTATCCCGCCCCTCCTGGGGGGTTCAAATTCCCCTTTATAGAAACATAGAAACATAGAAACTAGGAGCAGGAGTAGGCCATTCGGCCCGTCGAGCCTGCTCCACCATTCAATACGATCATGGCTGATCATCCAAATCCAGTACCCTGTCCCTGCTTTCTAACACAGAATCCCCATCGAGCCTGCACTGACACATATCCCACCCTATCCCCGTAACCCCACGTATTTAATTCCCCCTAACATATCCCTTCCTATCCTATCCCCGTAACCCCACATATTTAATCCCCCCCTAACACTAAGTGTCAATTTATCATAGCCAAATCAACCTAACCCGTACATTTTTGGATGATTCTATGGGGGTGATTTTGCCAATGGGGGGGTTTTGGAGGCGGGACTGCTGCTTGTCGGGTTTTAGTCCCGCTTCCATCGACTTGTGGCCAACCCACGCTATTTTCCCTTGATTGATCTTGTTAAGCCCGCCCAGCGGGTTTAGCAGGCCAATTAAGGGGAAGCCGGTTACAGAGAACGTCAGCGTATGACGTTTCATCTGTCAAAAATGTTTGACAGACGAATTGTCATCGTTTGACAGCTCTGTGAAGCTGTCAAACACTGACATTCTCTGTAGTTTGATGAGTTTTTGTATTCAAGACTCATCAAACCTCTTTCTTTAGCAGAAATTAGATGGCTGTTGCATCAGAGAATGCAGCAGCCATCTGTCATCTCTGCCGGTGAGATGCGAGACTCTCTGCATCCCCAACTGTTGAAGCTTGCAGGAAGAAACAAAGGTAAGTAAACATTTTCTATCACTTTCCACTCACCTCACATACTTACCTCTCCGCACTTGCACCCATCACTTACCTTCACAGTGCACTTTTGGACCCCTCCGACCCCCGCAGACCCACTGCTTTCCTCGGTGACCCTGGCATTTGATGTTAACAGGCAGTTAAGTGGCTGTAATCCCCTTCCCGCCTCCAGGAGATGGGGCCCGGCGCAGGTCGGCTACCTGTCTCCCGGGAAGATGGCACGGAGGTGGGATGGGCACCCGCCCCCAGATTCTGCCATTTTCCCGGCAGTCCCGCCTCCAAACCCGCCTCCCCAGGGCTGCCAAGATCGCGCCCATCGATTGGGATATGGCCACCACTAGCAAGGCCAATCTTTATTGCCCATCCCTAATTGCCCTTGAGAAGGTGGTCATGGGCTTTCTTTTTGAACTGCTGCAGTCCGTGCGGTGAAGGTACTCCCACAGTGCTGTTAATTTTTTTTATTTATTCGTTTTGATGGGATGTGGGCATCGCTGGCAAGGCCAGCATTTATTGCCCATCCTAATTGCCCTTGAGAAGGTGGTGGTGAGCCGCCTTCTTGAACCGCTGCAGTCCGTGTGGTGAAGGTACACCCACAGTGCTGTTAAGCGGGGCGTTGTAGGATTTTGACCCAGCGACGATGAAGGAACGGCGATATACTTCTAAGTCAGGATGATGTGTGACTTGGAGGGGAACTTGGAGGTGGTGGTGTTCCCATGCGCCTGCTGCCCTTGTCCTTCGAGGTGGTGGAGGTCGCGGCTCTGGGAGGTGCTGCCGAAGCAGCCTTGGTGAGTTGCAGCATCCTGCAGCTGGTACACACTGCAGCCACGGTGCACCAGTGGTGGAGGGAGTGGATGTTTAAGGTGGTGGATGGTTTGCCGATCAAGCGAACTGCTTTCTGCTTGTTTCTTTGCATATACTTTTCACCAGAACAGAGAAGATCAAGATAGAGCTGTTCAAAATCTCAAGAAGCTTTGATGAGATAAAGAGGGAATAACTATTTCCACCGGTCATTGAGTTGGTAACTAGAGGTCAGAACTTTAAGATCGTCACCAAAGGGAGATGTTAGGAGAAGTGTTTTTAATACAGAGGGTTGTCAGAACATGGAAGTCCCGACCAGAAAGAGTAGGGGGAGCAGAAACCAGAATAGCTCTTAAAAGGAGAAATGAATAAATATTTGAAATTGGGAAATTTAAAAGAAAAAGGGCAGGAAAATGGGACTAAGCGGATAGCTCGTTCAGAGAGCTGGAATGGGGCAATGGGCTGAACGGCCTCTTACTGTGCTGTAAAATTCTATGATTCTCAAGTTAAACCATTCTACATGGAGCAGTTTCATCAGTGATGTGGAGAATAGAGAAGCATTGAATTTTACACGTTCTGCATATTTTCCAAGAATGTCACTCATCAAGCCTCTCCAGGGGTGGGATTTTAACTCTCCCGGGATGGGCAGGAATGGAGCGGGCGAGCAGTGAAAATGGAGTGGCTCCGTTCCCACCGATCTCCGATTTTAGCGGCACTGATTTTGGCGACGGACGAGTCGCCCGCTGGACTCAGACATGAGCCTCGTGCATGAATAGGACCCCGGTGGTATTTTGACCGGGGCCTGAGCAGCGAAGGCCGCGCACCCCCCCCCACCCCCCAATTTCCCGCCAAGCGGAAGCAGGTGAGCAACCGGCTCTTTGAAAGAGCTAAAATAAATTAAATGCCAGCTTTGCCAGCGACGCCCACATCCCGAGAATGAACTTTAAAAAAGACATTAATCCAAGGCACCTGTTGAGGTGGATGTTGAAGATTCTCATACAAGCAGGGAGCTCTCCCAGTGCAATGGGCAATATTCCTCACCTCAAGCAACACCACCAAATAAACCAATTAACTGGTCATTCATTTCATTACTCCTTTTGTTTCATTACTGGCACAGAATCCTGCTGCATTTTCTCTATAACAGTTATTAAATCTCAAAATATAACTCCTTGTGAGAAAGCATTGACAGCATGTTGAGGGAGGTATAAGAGGATATACCACTTTCAATCATTCCTGCTGCTGCTGAACACTCATCCACACCTTTATTACACCCAGGCCCGGATTGCTCCAACATTCTCCTCACCAGCTACCCGATCTCCTCTGTGCACCGCACTTTAGGAAGGATGTGAAGGCCTTAGAGAGGGTGCAGAAAAGATTTACAAGAATGGTTCCAGGGATGAGGGACTTCAGTTACGTGGATAGACTGGAGAAGCTGGGGTTGTTCTCCTTAGAGCAGAGAAGGTTGATGGAGCAGAGATTTGATAGAGGTCTTCAAAATCATGAGGGGTCTGGACAGAGTAGATAGAGAGAAACTGTTCTCATTGGCGGAAGGGTCGAGAACCAGTGGGCACAGATTTAAGGTGATTGGCAAAAGAACCAAAGCCGACATGAGGAAAAACTTTTTTACTCAGCGAGTGGTTAGGATCTAGAATGCAGTGCCTGAAAGGGTGGTGGAGGCAGATTCAATCGTGGCTTTCAAAAGGGAATTGGATAAGTACCTGAAGGAAAATAATTTGCGGGACTACGGGGAAAGGGCGGGAGAGTGGGACTAGCTGAAGCGCTCTTGCAGAGAGCCGGCACGGGCTCGACAGGCCAAATGGCCTCCTTCCATGCTGTAACCATTCTATGATTCTATTCCATGATTCTATGTTGAGGGAGGTATAAGTGGATATACTGTTTTCAATCATTCCTGCTGCTGCTGAGCACTCATCCGCACCTTTATTACATCCAGGCCCGGAATTCTCCAACGTTCTCCTCACCAGCTTCCCAATCTCTGTGCACACATTTCTCCTCCTCCCCACCATAGGAAGTCCAGTCCTGGCCAACCATGCTGGCTCCCTGTCCCTCAGCACATCAACTTCATAAATCCTCACCTTCACAGGAGGCTGTGGGTTCAAGTCTGACTCCAGAGATATGAGTGCAAAATCCAAGCTGATACTTAGAGCCCCTTATACAATGATGCGGAGATGCCGGTGTTGGACTGGGGTGGACAAAAGTGAGAAGTCGCACAACACCAGGTTATAGTCCAACAGTTTTATTTGAAATCACAAGCTTTCGGAGCGCTGCTCCTTCGTCAGGTGACCTGACGAAGGAGCAGCGCTCCGAAAGCTTGTGATTTCAAATAAAACTGTTGGACTATAACCTGGTGTTGTGCGACTTCTCACTTTTGCCCCTTATACAAAGCAGCAGAGTTTACTCCATTTTAAGAGAATTGACAAAAAAGCCAGGGGCGAGTTGAGGAGAATTTTTTTTTATACGCAGCGAGTTGTTATGATCTGGAATGCCCGGCCTGAAAGGACGGTGAAAGCAGATTCAATAGTAATTTTCAATAAGGAATTAGATATATACTTGAAAAGGAAAAATTTGCAGGGCTACAGGGTAAAGGCATAGGAACATCGAATCATCGGAATAGGAGTAGGCCATTCAGCCCCTCGAGCCTGTCCCGCCATTCAATGAGATCACGGCTGATCTGTGTCAGGGAGAGTGGGACAGCTCTTTTTCAAAGAGCCGGCACAGGCATGATGGGCCGAATGGCCTCCTGCTCTGCTGTATCATTCTATGATTTTACAGCATGTCATCTCCTTTCATTTAATCCTTTGCATAGTTTCCATTCATTTAAACGTTTTGAACAAGGACCCGAGCTCTGACTAGAGAGCTAACCTGCTTGGTTTACTGACCTCACACGGAACATTTTAATGCAACAATCTCGGCAGCCTTTGCAGATTGCTTTTATTGCGTCTGAAACAATCGGGAGTTTCATTATAAAAACATCACAGCTCAGGTCTACGAGCACTTTATCCCTTATAACACAAAGTTAATAAACAGATTGTCACATCTCTCCTGTGTTCTCCCAGCAAAAGTACGTTTAGCCACCTGTACTTTCTCATTTAACTGGTATTTAAAGATTTATGGTAAGTGGCTGCACAACAAACCGCAGAGAAATACGTTTCCGAGTGAAAATATTTATTACTGCGATTAAAGTTCAATCCACGCAATATAGGGATTTATTACAATGAAACTGCTATTGCACAATATAAATAAAGAGGATTTTTTATCTCTTATGATTGGTATACAAAAAAGTGGAATGCAAAAATGCTCATTAGTACGGCTTAGAATCATACAGCACAGAAGGAGGCCATTCGGTCCATCGTTTCTGTGCCGGCTCCTTGAAAGAGCTGTCCAATTAGTCCCACTCCTCTGCTTTTTCCCTGTAGCCCTGCAATTTTTTTCCTTTTCAAGTATTTATCCAATTCCCTTTTGAAAGTTACTATTGAATCTGCTCCCACTGCCCTTTCAGGCAGCGCGTTCCAGATCACAACAACTCGCTGCGTAAAAAACAAAAATTCCTCATCTCCCCCTCTGGTTCTTTTGCCAACTACCTTCAATCTGTGCCCTCTGGTTACTGACCCTCCTGCCAGTGGAAACAGTTTCTCCTTATTTACTCTATCAAAACCCTTCATGATTTTGAACACCTCTATTAAATCTTCCCTTTAACCTTCTCTGCTCGAAGGAAATCAATCCCAACTTCTCCAGTCTCTCCACATAACTGAAGTCCCTCATCCCTGGTACCATTCTGGTAAATCTTCGGCTTGATTGTGACAGTAAGAGTTTTCTGCGATGATAGCCATTGTTCAAATGCAAAGAACAAACATGCCTAGGTGTCAGCCATAGCTCAGTGGTAGCATTTTCACTCTGGGTCAGAAAGTTGTTGGGTTCAAGTCCCACTCCAGAGACTTCAACACATATTCCAGGCTGACACTTCAGTGCACTACTGAAGGAATTTTGCACTATTGAAGTGCCGTCTTTCGGATAAGATGTTAAACTGTCTGCCCTCTCAGGTGGACGTAAAAGATCTCATGTCACTATTTCGAAGAAGAGCAGGGGAGTTATCCCCGGTGTCCTGGCCAATGTTTACTGCCTCAACCAACATCAACAAAACAGATGATCTGGTCATTTATCTCATTGCTGTTTGTGGGAGCTTGCTGTGCGCAAACTGGCTGCCGCGCTTCCTACATTACAACAGTGACTTCACTCCAAAAGTACTTTGTTGGCTGTAAAATGCTTTGGGACGTCCTGAGGTTGTGACAGGCGCGAGAAAGTTCTTTCTTTTTACAAGGATGACTATATATTGATCTCAAACGACCCTGGCACATGATCAATGACCTTGGTGATGAACTCTTTGTTTTAATTTGGTTCTTGCAGCTGAGCACAAAGGGAACTCCCACTGAAACCACGCCTGGCAACTCTCAGAATGTCCAACGGGCAATGCTGGCGGTCACTGCTGGTGCCTATAAAGCAGCTCCTATATCTTTGCGATGGCACAAATGATTCAGTTTCATCATTTTTTAATGAACTGCCTGAGCAAAACTAAACTGAAGCAGGGTGGTTCTATTGATGGCAGTTTGGCTCAGTTGGCAGTACTCTCTTCTCCAAGTCAGAAGGTCAGGGGTTCAAGCCCCACTCCAGGACTGGAGCAGATAAAGCCCCGAAATTCCAGGGGGGGGGTGGCGGTATGATTCCCCTTGCTCTCCCACTCTAACTCTGGCAGGAGAGAGGTAGAAGCCTCAGGGAAATGGCGGCAGTCTAGTTGGGTTGGGTATCTGCCCTTTCTGGGCATAAGGGATGGAACTTCTGACCACCCCTTACGAATAAAATAACAGACAAGGGACGGGGCCAGTGGTGAGGACTCCCAAACCCAGTACTCCTCCACTCCTGACCCAACATTGAGTGTCGCAGTGGCTGCTGGTATGCCTACTGAGGTGAGGTGTGCTGCTCCACAAGAGTACACACTGTCCCCACCGGAGGTTTCAGCTATGCTCAGAGCAACCCCACCCCCCTTTTCCCCGGAAATCCTGAGGGTCCAGTTGCTCTGTCAGCCTGAGAGGTTGCGGCAGGTTTCCTTCCCATTGCAAGACTTCCCCTGCTATCGGTGTGTGGCTCAGCTCTCTCGCTGATTTGCGGGGGGAGCGGAAGGCTGCTGAAGGCCCGTGATCCGATTGAAGCCCCCTACCCATTCGGTCTCTCAGCCTGTTCAAGGCGGAGGAGAGGGTGGGGGGAGTCCAGATTACCTGCATGGCCCTCACATCGGCATCCCACAGAGGTGCTATTGCTGCTGCCGCAGACTCCTGCAAGGAGGAGCTGGCTACTGCACCCTTTGAGGTGACCGCGCGCTCCATGGATGACTGCAGAGTGTCAGTGTCGTGTACAAGAACCCCACACAAAAGCTGGTGGTGGGCACCTCAACACTCACTGGCACGCTGTGGAATCTCCCCTGGCAGGCAGTCCGATGCATTGAGCAATCGGTGGTGCATGGAAATGACCCTTATTTTAAAGGTTGGGCCCCTTCTGCAGCTTTGTTCTCTCCAGCAGAGCTCGGCTGGGAGCTCGGCTGTCCAGTGAGCTCTTTCCTGGGCCGTCCTTTCCATCTGCACGTGTGCTCGGCAAATCACCCAGCACAGACCCCTCCAACTCACTCTCTACAAACACGAAGGGGTGCCGATCTCTCTGCTGGTGAGTCCGAGCGATGGTCTATCTTGGAGAGGGTTCTCCTCCTCAGCCTCTGCTCCAGCTTGAGACTTCAAATGGACCTGGAAAGAAGGGGAGAGGGACAAGGGCTAGCACGAGATGGTAAGCAGCAACAGTTGATTGGCAGCCCTGTGCTCCACCCAAGTGGTCATGTTGTCTGCATCAAGTGTAAAGATAGATAAAAAGGGAAGATGCCCAGAGACTCCGCTGAGTGTGTGGCCTTCCGCCTCGCCATCTCCAAGGTTGCACGCCCTCCTCCTCATCACATGCGCTCCAAAACTGCGCTATTCCTCTTATTAGTTTCAGCGCGGCGCTTGCTATACATCTGTGCTCTGTCAGTTCTCGTTATATTGGACAGGTTTTCTTTGAACCTGTCGGCATGGTGACAGCACTCTGTTGCTCATTGTGTCGATCGCTGCATCAGTGGGCCTCGCACAGGCTCAGGCTTCAGCTGAGGGGATTTGACTGAATTGTCTTCATGCCAGTGGGTGAGCTGAATCTTGACGCTCGATTTGCCACGAGTGAATGAATCTCTGGCCTTCGCATCTCATCGCCCGAGCCAAATTACTTTTTGGCCAAACGTGCCGACAATGGTACACATTAAAAATTGAGACAAGATGATAACCAGGCACAAATAAATGAGGCCTGCTAATTAGAGGATGTGCGAGCACTGGGAATCAGTGAGGTATCAAGAATTAAGCTTTTTGTACAAGCAGCGCGTCGTTCAGTCCTCATTAAAAGAACACCTGTTCAGATGCCATTTTTATTTTGATAAATACTGATTGTAATATAGACATTTCCGAAAATACTTTGAAGCAGAACTTTTCTTCTGTGAATTTTATACTCATCAATGTTAATGCTGGGAAATGGAGCACTTTCCATTTCAAGCACAAAAAGTCAGCATCCAGGTCGAGTAGAGTATGGTTCGTTGCACCAAAAGGGCTTCTTCTACTCTGCTCCAACACTGTTTGAGTCCCAGCGTGAGATGAGCACACCCTACTATGGCACATCATCATTACACTAGTATCGAGTGAGATTGAGTTTGCTGTCAAATTAGGGGCAGTGTTATGCTGTAGACCTAGCCCAAACTCAATTCACATAGGCCCTGAAATTATCTGTAACTTACTAATGTACAAATGCTTAACATATTCATTGGAAATTACTCTCTCTCTGCTACTTTAGTGGAGTAATTAACCCAGAAAACTCTCAGAAGAACTCATCAAGTCTTCATGCAACAACTGCTTGCATTTCGATAATGTCTTTAACATAGAAAAACGTCTTAAGGGGCTTCACGGAGTTATAATGAAAAATGGACACCAAGTCAAAGATGTGACCAAGCGTTTGGTCAAAGAGTTGGGTTTTCTTAAAGGAGGAAAGGGAGGTAGAGGTGTTTAGGGATCAAGAGCCTGGGGCTTAAGTAACTGGAGGCACAGCCACCAACAGTGGGGTGAAGGGAGGGAGGGTGCACAAGAGGCTATCGTCACAAGAACAGAGAGTTTGAGCGAAGGGGTTGTAGCACTGGAGGAGGTTACAGAGATAAGGTGTGGCAAGGCCGTGGATGTATTTAAACACAAGGATAAGAATTTTTCAATTTGAAGTGTTGGGAGACCGGGAACTAATATAGATCAGTGAGGACAGGGTGGTGTTGGACAAGTGGGACAGGATATGGGCAGCAGAGTTTTGGATGAGGTGAAGTGCATGGAGGGTGGGAGACCATTCAGGAGAGCATTGGAGTAATCAAGTCATGTATGCTGACATTCAATGACATGATTCCTGGGCCATTACACCTTTACAACCAGCAGACAGAAGAGATTTGCATCCCTCACACCAGGCTGGATTTTAACCCTGTTCCCCAAGGTTAAAGGTCAGTGTCTAACCTGCTGCATTATCCCACAACCCTTAGCAAAAATCCTATTTATTTGAAAGTTTCTAATAAAACTTGAAAAGGGTTGTGGGAAAGAACCAATTTAATAAATTCTTAACTCCAATTTGCATCAACATCGCTAGTTTTTGAAAAAAAGTTTTGTGATGGCTTTGAAAGTTTTGAAATTTAAAAAAAATTGGTGTGGCAGTGGATAAAACAAATAGGACAACAATTTCATGACCCAAATGATACTATAATCAACCGTAGGTTAAAAACTCCTGGTAATACCTACAGACTGCCCTGTTGGAATGCCAAACCAACACAATTGATCCACAGTAAGGGTCTGCAGCTCACCAACTTCGCAAACCAAGACAAACACTGAAGGTGGAGCTTTTCATATTTGAAGATGAAAGAACAATAGGGATATTAACTCATGAAATGTAACTCACTGTTCCAACTGGGAGCAAGCGAGGGGTTAACTGGGCACATTTTCGAAAACAGCTCACCTAAAATGGGACACGAATGGGAGCCCCCTTGTGATGGAAATTCCAGTGGCCCATGAAAGGTTGAGGTAGCCACAATATTACCCTGAATAGAACTAAGTTTTAAACCAACATCGAATAAATGATGAAGTTACTCCAGAACATGCAGGACATCATAGGATTGCATGGGACATCATAGGATGACATAGGATGACATAGGATTGCATAGGACATCATAGGATGACATAGGATTACATAGGATTACATAGGACATCATAGGATGACACAGGATGACATAGGGTGACATAGGATGACATAGGATTACATAGGACATCATAGGATGACATAGGATGACATGGGATTACATAGGATTTACAGCACAGAAACAGGCCATTCGGCCCAACCAGTCCATGCCGGTGTTTAAGCTCCACTCCAGCCTCCTCCCGTCTTTCCTCCTCTAACTCTATCAGCATAACCCTCTATTCCCTTCTCCCTCATATGCTTATCTAGCCTCCCCTTAAATGCATCTATACTATTCGCTTCAACCACTCCCTGTGGTAGCGAGTTCCACATTCTCGCCACTCTTTGGGTAAAGAAGTTCCTTCTGAATTCCCTATTGGATTTCTTGGTGACTATCTTATATTGATGGCCTCTAGTTTTGCTCTTCCCCACAAGTGGAAACACTCTCTCTGTGTCTACTCTACCAAAACCTTTCAGAATTTTAAGATCTCTATTAGGGCACCCCTCAGCCTTCTTTTTTCAAGAGAAAAGAGTCCCAGCCTGTTCATCCTGTCCTGATAGGTATACATCACATGATATAGGGCTACCTGACTTATTAGCTATTGTGCAACCATTTTCCATTATGTGTTGTGAGCTCCATTTGCGCATGAACTGCTTGAAGTAATCGAGGTATCGACCACTGAGGCTGAGAACCTGTCTGTTAGCGTTCAGGGGGTAATTGTGTGACTACTTATCGGTGGTAGGGATCCTCGCCAGTGTATATCGGAAAACTGCAGGCCCTGGACTTGGACAATGGCCCCTTTACTGTCTGGGTTTCCTGTTGCAGTGTCAGCTGTGGCTTAGTGGGGAGCATTTTTACCTCTGGAATCAGAAGGTTGTGGGTTCAAGTCTGACTTCAAGAGACTTTAAGCACATAATCCAGGATTGACACTTCAATGCAATGGTGAGGGAATGCTTCCCTATAGGAGGTGCCATCTTTTGGATGAGACATTAAAACAAGGCCCCCTTTGCCCTCTCAAGTGGATTTAAAAGATCCCACGGCACTATTGGAAGAAGAACAGGGGAGCTCTCCCCGGTGTCCTGGCCAATACTTATCCCTCAACCAACACCTAAAGCAGTTTACCTCATCATTTATTTCATTGCCGTTTGTGGGGACCTTGCTGTGTGCAAATTGGCTGCTGCGCTTCCTATGTTACAACAGTGCTGTAGTATCAAAGTACTTCATTGGTCGTAAAGAGCTTTAGGACGTCCGAGGTCATGAAAGGTGCTCTATAAATGAAAGTCTCTGGGCTGGATTTGCCGGTGCTCAGAGGGCGGGTTTGGAGGTGGGTCAAAGGGTAAAATCATTTTGATTGACGGCGGGTTGCGATCCCACCATCAACCTGCCTCCAAACAATTTTCCCAAATGTCGGGTCCCCGATTTGCGCATGGACCCGACACCTAGCAGTGGGAAGAGGGTTAAAGCCAATTACCTGCCTATTAACAGGTAGTTGATAGTAGTTGACAGGCTATTTTTAAAATTTTGCTACTTCTGCCTCGAGTTTCCCGACATCCGGACACCACACCAGGTAAGTGTGGCGTGTTGTGAGTCTGCTGTAATGTTTCTGGATTGATGACAGCTGCAGAAGTGGTGTGAAGGATCCAATGGTGCACTGGTGAGTCTCAGAGGTAAGAAAATGTTGGGAAATTAATTTTTAATGCATTTACACATTTCTTTAGGTAACAAGTTTTGAAATCCCTGTCCAGTACCACCTTATTGGGAGAACCTCCCTCACCAGTGACAGATCGCTTCTGTCACCTCACCTGCAGCTACCATCTATTCCAGCCTATGGAGGGAGTCACTGGAGAGCCTGGGTGCAAGAGCTCACCTTTGTGCAGTGATTGTCAGTGTTTGCAGCACCTCAATGCTGTCAAACACTGAGAAATCAACTGTCAAAAAAAAATTGTGCGTGGTCCCTTTAAGAAAACCGGCAGATGACGCGTCATCAAATGACGTCGTCTGACACCGGCTTCCTCTTAATTGGCTGGCAAGCCTGCAGGGGCGGGCTTAACAAGGTCAATCAAGGCAAAATCACGTCTGTGGAGCGGAAGCAGCTGGGGGTGGGACTGGAAGCCGGAAACCAGCTGTCCCGCCCCCAACCCGACGCCAATGAAAAAATCACGGCCTTTTGTTTTCCTTTTAGTCTATGGAACTACACGCCTGCCTGACTTAACCCCCTTCAGCAAAAAATAACTCAAGTATCGCAAACTTTTACATCAATATAGCTACTGCTATCTGCAATGCAGACAAGTCATTTTGCAAGAAGCCTGTCCCTTCGCAGTGATAAGAGGTTCAGAAATGTTAAGCAGCAAACTCTGCTTTAAAATGCCAGGCAAGAATGATGCCAAGGTCAAAAACCTCAGTGACATCTTGTGTAAATGTGACTTTGCTTGCTTGTCACCCTTTGCCATAAAATATATTGCTACCTTCATTACCGCAGCCTGCCCCAATTACACCAGTTTTATCAGGCTCTGCCATTCCCCCAGAGAAGCATGAACAAGACATCCTTCGCCAAGTGTGATTATTAAAATATTTAAAGGAATACTCAAAGGCTCGTCTCTCAGCCATCCTGTGTTGCTCAATGTAATTAAGAATGCCGCTCTCAACTTGCAATGTCTTCACTTTTTTTATATTTCAAAAAGAAATCTTTGACCGTTGGCAGATATTTTTGCACAATCAGCAAGCTCTCTCATCGCAGCTTGTATATATTTTTTTGTTGTTGATTGTATCAGGTGTGAAACACACAACGCATTGCATTGCTAGCTTGGTAAATTTATACTAACAGCAGTCTGCCCTGCCCAAAGAAAGATTCACATTTATATCACACCTGATCATATCTTTGAGAAATGTCTCAAAGCACTTTGTACAATGAATGACTTTGAAATGCAGTGACTGTTGAGGTATAGGTAAATGTGGCAGCCGTTATATACACAGCAAGCTCCCACGAATAGCAATGAGATGAATGACTGGTTAATCTGTGCTTTATAGAATCATAGATCATAGAATAGTTACAGCACGGAAGGAGGCCATTCGGCCCATCGAGACCGTGCCGGCTCTCTGCAAGAGCACTTCAGCTAGTCCATGCAAGATGTAGCCCTGCAATCTTTTTCCTTCAGGTACTTATCCAATTCCCCTTTCAAAGCCATGATTGAGTCTGCCTCCACCACCCTTTCAGGCAGTGCATTCCGGGTCCTAACCACTTGCTGCGTAAAAAAGCTTTTCCTCATTTGGTTCTTTTGCCAATCACCTAATTTGTGTTCTCCGGTTCTCGACCCTTCCGCCAATTGGAACAGTTTCTCTCTATCTACTCTGTCCAGACCCCTCATGATTTTGAATGCCTCGATCAAATCTCCTCTCAACCTTCTTTGCTCTAAGGAGAACAACACCAGCTTCTCTAGTTTATCCACGTAACTGAAGTCCCTCATCCCTGGAATCATTCTCGTAAATCTTTTCTGCACCCTCTCTAAGCCTTCACATCCTTCCTAAAGTGCAGTGCCCAGGATTAGACACAATACTCCAGTTGAGGCTGAACCAGTGTTTTATAAAGGTTCATCATAACTTCCTTGCTTTTGTACTCTATGCCTCTATTTATGAAGCCCAGGATCCCGTATGCTTTTTTAACCGCTTTCTCAACCTGCCCTGCCATCTTCAACGATTTGTGCACATATACCCCCAGGTCTCTCTATTCATGCACCCCATTTAGGATTGTATTCTTTAGTTTATATTGCCTCTCCTCGTTCTTGCTACCAAAATGCATCACTTTGCACTTTTCTGCGTTAAATTTCATCTGCCATGTGTCCGCCCATTTCACCAGCCTGTCTATGTCTTCTTGAAGTCTATCACTCTCCTCTTCATTGTTCGCTATACTTCCAAGTTTTGTGTCATCTGCAAATGTACACCCAAGTCCAAGTCATTAATATATATCAAGAAAAGCAGTGGTCCTAGTACCGACCCCTGGGGAACACCACTGTATTCCTTCCTCCAGTCCAAAAAACAACCGTTCACCCCTACTCTCTGATTTGAACAAGGGTGTAACAAGGGTGTAACGTTTGCAATTCTCCAGTCCTCTGGCACCACCCAAGGAGGATTGGAAGATTATGGCCAGTACCTCCGCGATTTTCTCCTTAACTTCCCTCAGCATCCTAGGATGCATCTCATCCCTGGTGACTTATCAACTTTAACTACAGACAGCCTTTCTGGTACCTCCTCTTTATCAATTTTTATCTTATCCAGTATCTCCACTACCTCCTCTTTCACTATGACATTGGCAGCATCTTCTTCCTTGGTGAAGACAGATGCAAAGTACTCATTTAGTACCTCAGCCATACCCTCTGCCTCCATGAGTAGGTCTCATTTTTAGTCCCTAATCAGCCCCACCCCTCCTCTTACTACCCATTTACTATTTATATGCGTATAGAAGATTTTTGAATTCCCTTTTATGTTAGCTGCCAATCTATTCTCATACTCTTTCTTTGCCCCTCTTATTTTCTTTTTCACTTCCCCTCTGAACTTTCTATATTCAGCCTGATTCTCACTTGTATTCTCAACCTGACATCTGTCATATGCCACCTTTTTCTGCTTCATCTTACTCTCTATCTCTTTCATCATCCAGGGAGCTCTGGCTTTAGTTGCCCTACCTTTCCCCCTCGTGGGAATGTACCTTGACTGTACCCGAACCATCCCCTCTTTAAAGGCAGCCCATTGTTTGATTACAGTTTTGCCTGCCAATCTTTGATTCCAATTTACCCGGGCCAGATCCATTCTCAACCAAATGAAATTTGCCTTCCTCGAATTAAGTATTTTTACTCTAGATTGCGTTCTGTCCTTTTCCATAGCTAATCTAAACCTTATGATACAATGATCACTATTCCCTAAATGTTCCCTTACTGACACTTGCTCCATTGACCCACCTCATTCCCCAGAACCAGATCCAGCAATGCCTCCTTCCTCTTTGGGCCGGAAACATACTGATCAAGAAAGTTCTCCTGAACACACTTCAGAAATTCTTCCCCTTCTCTGCCCTTTACACTATTACTATCCCAATCTATATTAGGGTAATTGAAGTCCCCCATTATCACTACTCTATACTTCTTGCACCTCTGTAATTTCCCTGCAAATTTGCTCCTTTATCCTTCCCACTAGTTGACGGCCTATACAATACACCTAGCAGTGTAATGGCAGCTCCATTGTTTCTTAACTCTAACCAAATGGATTCTGTCCTTGACCCCTCCAGGACATCCTCTCTCTCCAGCACTGTAACATTCTCCTTAACCAATACTGCCACCCCACCTCCTTTCTTTCCTTCCCTATCTTTCCTGAACACCTTATATCCAGGAATATTTAAAACCAAATCCTGCCCTTTTTTGAATCAAGTCTCCATTATTGCCACAACATCATATTCCCATGTGGTTATTTGCGCCTGCAACTCACCAACCTCATTTACCATGCTTCATGCGTTTACACACATGCACTGTAAACCTTTGGCGGTGCTGATTGAGGAATGAATGTTGGTTAAGACACTGGAAGAACTTGCTACCCTTCTTCAATTAGTGCTATGGGATCTCCTCCATCTGCCAGCATAGGCAAGCACGGTCCAGCCATTGATTTGAGAGACAGCACCTCCAACAATGCCGCCCACATGCAGTAGCACGGAGGAGTGTCAGTCTGGAGCTCAAGGCCTGGACTGGGGCTTGAACCAACAACCTTTTGATTCAATGACTAATGCCCAAGCTGACATGTAGGCTGGCAAATTCCTTGAAGCTGCTCCTGCTCAGCCGCTGCACCTTAGCTGGGAGAGCGTTGATGAACCCGCTTAAATGCACAAATGGGATTTCCGGCACACTACCGGCAAAGTTACGGTGGTGGAATGGGAGCATGCCTGAGGAAATTTCAAGCGTTAGGTTTATCCGTGCACTAACTGTCCTGGACGCATACATTCTTTCAGGGACTGTCGATCATAGAAAATTATCAGCAATGGTCACTCCCATAGTCACCAAATATATGCAAGAGATTGTGGTGTCTCAAGTTCACTGCCGCAGGAAAATCAACGCTGGAGCACTCAAAGACCCCGCTAAGAAAGCCCTATTCAGCCTGCGCCTCACAAACAAACTGACAACTCCCAGTGATGCAGAGACACAGAGGGCTCGATTTTGACAGGCCCGAGGAGGCGGGACTGGAGGCGTGTGGGGTGTTAAAATTGCAAAAAATGGCGGGCAGGCCCGACCCCGCCTCCATCCTGCCTCCGAGCAATTTTCCAAAATACGTGGTTTCTGATCCCGTCTCTGTCCCTTAAGGCCCTTAGCAACCACTTAATTGCCTCTATAATCCCATGTTGAGAGGCCTTTCTGATTTTAACACTTTTCCGACGTGATGCACGCCTCCTCTGAAACACGACGGTGAAACCTGGTGGTAGCGCACTTGGATTGCTGATTATCAGCTGCAGGTCCACCATTAAGAAGGAGATTTGATCAATCATCATTCTGGGGGAACTTTTAGCAGTCATAATCATTGTTGTGAAAGTCTGGAGCCTGGAGTAGTAGCAGTAGTGGTGGTGGTGGCGGTGGTGGTGGTGGCGGTGGTGGTGGCGGTGGTGGCGGTGGTAGCGGTGGCGCTGGTGGCGGTGGTGGTAAAAAAAAAATCTGGGAGCAGACTTAGGTCTCCTGCTGCTCATTTTGCCTCCAGGTCCCTCTCACAGCAAAGGCCAAAAGCTTCCCAGTCTTTGCAGACCTTAAATGCAGCAGCAATGATGACATCATCAGAGGCGACTTTCAGACTGAAAACACTAATTGGGTCATGGGTTCTCACATGCTGGAACTCAATTGCCCAATTAGGGGAAAATCGAATAATTCTCCCACATCCAATTGGAGTCGGGTGGCTAACACGAAAAGCGGATGACACGACCCCAGCCCACCCCAATGACAAAATCGAGCCCAGAGTGTCCACAGCGCCTGGTCTGCACTCAAGGCCTCCATAATCAGCACCTGTGAAGAGACGCTCGGTCACTCGACCAGGAAACACCAAGACTGGTTCGACGAGAACGACCAGGAGATCCAGGAGCTAATAAGCCGCAAGCGCAAGGCATTCCTGATCTGGAAACAGCAACAGAACTCGAGAGCAAGAAAGCCTGAAGGCCGAGGTCCAACAAAAAACTCGCGACCTAAAGAACAGATGGTGGGTGGAGAAAGCGCAGGAGATCCAGCAGCTAGCCGACAATCACGACGTGCGTGGATTCTTTAGCGCAGTCAAGACCACCTACGGCCCAAGCACCCAAGGCCCCTACCCCACTGCGGGCCAAGAACGGAGAGGTACTCATCAAGGACAGAGAGGCAGTCATTGCCCGCTGGAAGGAGCACTTCGAAGATCTCCTTAACCGAGATTCTGTCTTCGATGTGAGTGTCCTCAACTCGATCCCGCAGCATGCTACCCACCACCATTTCAGCATAACCCCAGCCCGGCATAAGGTTGAAAAGGCCATCTGACAACTGAAGAACAACAAGGCCTCAGGAGCAGATGGAATCCCTGCCGAGGCGCTAAAGCATGGCGGAGGAACACTACTGGTGCGAATTCATGAACTCATTTCTCTTATCTGGAAGTAGGAGAGCATGCCAGGGGATCTCAGAGACGCTGTAATTGTGACCATCTTCAAGAAAGGTGACAAGTCCGATTGCGGCAATTACAGAGGAGTTTCCCTGCTGTCTGCCACAGGGAAAGTCATCGCAAGAATCCTCCTCAATCGCCTTCTCCCAGTGGAGGAGAGGCGATTGGCCCCTGTGAGTGTCATAGTTAGCACCCAGGCCTATAATGAAAAGGGGGATAAATCCTCATTTGAGAAGCGCTCCATTCCCCTCAATTAGAGGACTCCAATTTGCAGCAACGCTAGTCAGAGAATAGATTGAAGTAGTTGAGGAATCAATGTTTAAAACATTTCATCCTCGAGGTGGGGACTTGTACGAAAGGCTGATATTTAAAGATATTTAGTAGACGAGAATCATATATGTATAACTTCAAGTGTAGCCATTGACCAAATAGTATTACCCATAATTACTCCTGGGTAACTAGAAAGCTAAGACTTGTTCATAATGTAGCTGCAGACAGTTCAAAAGTAGTTTTGACTAAGTTTTGATAACAAACAGCCACAGGCTGCGAGTGAAGGTTAAATCATTAAATAACAGATTATGATGCTAAGTAGAAATTAGAATTCGCTTAACAAAACTAATTGCAACAATATTTAAAGAATAATTAGTATAAGGACATAAAATGAGAGAGATCATGGAGATAAGGTATTTATCTGGTCGATTAGAGTGAGATAGTCTGGATACCTCAAGACTAGTGAAACAGCGCTGATATGGGCCCTTGGTATAAAGGCCTTGTACCAGGGAAGCCAGAAATTAAAGAGATAAAGTAAATTCCAATGGGGTGAAAAACTATAAACAAGATAACACTGAACATGGCAAAGTTGGTGGAAAAATACTGGAAAGGTGGGATGCTACCGTAGTCTGAGTGACAATGGTATTCTGACCATTAGAACCAATTATAAAAGGTGATTTTGTTAAAGACCATATATGGACACTGGCCAAACCAACTGTTGATAAGAAAAGGGTTAAAACCTCGATACTCAAAGAACAACTTCACACAGACTTACTGCGAGGACAAAGGAACAGACTTAAGACGACATCATCTGTGTCGGAGAGGTTCCAGAGACCAAGGGCTGCGAGCTACTCGTTAAAACTATCGCCTAATGTTAAGTATATTACGCTGTAGCTTAATAAATCTTGATCTATTGCTCAAACATACTGGCTGCTGCCTATTGGTGTCTTGTCCAAGAACTCAGAGATCGTTAAGATCTTACATCCCCACCGACACCTGGGAATCCCTGGCCCAAGACCGCACAAAGTGGAGGAGAAGCATCCGGGAAGGCACCAAACAACTCGAGTCTCTTTGCCGGGAGCAAGCGGAAGCCAAGCGCAAGGAGCGCACGTCAACCCAAGCACCCCACCCGCCCGCCCCTTCAACCACCGTCTGCCCCACCTGTGACAGAGACTGTAGGTCCCGCATTGGACTCATCAGTCACCTGAGAACTCATCTTTAGTGTGGAGGCAAGTCATCCTCGGTTCCGAGGGACTGCCTAAGAAGAAGAAGAAGGCATCTAATGTAACGTCAGCATATTTGAGGTCTGAGGTATTCGATTCCAAAGTGTTGGTGATAATTGATCAGCCAGTCTGCCTCTCTGATTGGACCTGAAGAGATAGATTTGCCACTGGGTCTTGACTCTTCCCACTTGCCTCCAGCTAACCTTATAAGCCACTGCCCGAGCAGGACAAGTAACATTTATTCACCCACAGTTCAGCTGGTGCAACCATGGCCCTTCAGTACTCAGCAACTGTGCAATGCTCAAAAGAATAACATAGAATTTACAGCACAGAAACAGGCCATCCTGCCTAACTGGTCCGTGCCGGCATTTGTGCCCCACACGAGCCTCCTCCCACCCTACTTCATCGAACTCTATCAGCATATCCTTCTATTCCTTACTCCCTCATGTGTTTATCTAGCTTCCCCTTAAATGCATGTATGCTACATCACCTCAACTACTCCCCGTGGTAGCAAGTTCCTCATTCTCACTACTCTCTGGATAAAGAAACTTCTCCTGAATTCTTCATTAGATTTATTAGTAATAATCTTATACTTAACCTTAAAATCAGAGCCAGGCCATTCAGGAGGGAAGTTAGGAAGCACTTCTTCACGTAAAGCGCGGTAGAAGTGTGGAACTCACTCCCACAAAAAAATGGGATGGATAGATTTTTTGCTCGACAAAGGTATAAAAGGATATGGAGCCAAGGCAGGTGGAGCTAGGATACAGATCAGCCATGATCACATTGAATGGCGGAACAGGCTCGAGGAGCTGAATGGCCTACTCCCATGTTCCTATCATCCTTGTAAATCTTTTTTGCACCTTCTCTAGTGCCTCTATATCCTTTTTGTTATATGTATAAACAATTGTTTCCTTCCTGACAGCTGAACAAGCCTTTTAACCTGCTGGTTGTCTAAATTGATGTTACGAGCAGGACTGACTCCCTGTGAACTGTTTAGTGAGAAATGTTGAACAGTAAAATCTGCTTTTTGATAGTCCATCTGCGGAGTCCTGGGTGAGTTACCCAGAGGAGCTCTGTTGCACAGTTAGTTTCCTGTTTGATTGCAGGTTGATGTTTAAACAGAAATGTCAGTCGTACAACTTGCTGGTCCTTGCGCTGAGATTATCTGGGGCTGTAGTCACTCTTTTTGTCTACCAGGACAGACAGGTCCGACGAATCCAGCTCCTTTTTCAATGGAGAATCCAGGTGCGAGGCCTCCTGTTGCTCACTTTATCTCAAGGCAATTGAATATAAAAGGTGGGGTGGGGGTGTGGAAGTTATGTTACAGTTGTATAAAGCTCTGGTGAGCACTGCCTTCAGTTCTGGGCACCGCACCTCTGGGGGGTGCAGTGCAGATTCCCCCAGAACGATACCAGGGCTAAAAGGGTTAAATTATGAGGAGAGGATGCATAGACTAATCTTGTATTCCCTCGAGTATAGAAGAATAAGGGCTGATCTAATTGAAGTGTTTGAGATACTTAAAGGATTTGATAGGGTAGAGAGAGAGAAACTATTTCCTCTGGTGGGGGGAGTCCAGAACAAGGGGCCATAATCTTAAAGTTAGAGCCAGGCCGTTCAGGTGGTGATGTCAGGAAGCACTTCTTCACACAAAGGGTAGTGGAAATCTGGAACTCTCTCCCCCAAAAAGCTGTTGAGGCTGGGGGAGTCAATTAAAAGTTTTGAAACTGAGATTGATAGATTTTTGTTAGGCAAGGGTATTAAGAAATATGGAACAAAGACAGGTAGCTGGAGGAACAGGCTTGAGGGGCTGAATGGGCTACTCCTATTGCTATGTGGCTTGTTTTTTATCTAGAAGCTCTGTGGGGAGGCAATGCACAACTCTACACACCATATACATCAGCTGATCGAGCGTGGTCAAAGCTTCGATGCTGGGGATGTTGGCCTGAGCAAGAACACTGACGTTGGTGCGCCTATCCTGCCAATGGATTTGCAGGATCTTGCGGAGGCAGCGTTGGTGGTACCTCTCCAGTGCTTTGAGGTGCCTGCTGTATATGGTCCATGTTTCTGAGGCATACAGGAGGGCGGGTATCACTAGTGTCAGTGTTCTCGCTCAGGCCAACATCCCCAGCATCGAAGCTTTGACCACGCTCGATCAGCTCCGATGGATGGGTCACATCGTCCGCATGCCCGATACAAGACTCCCAAAACAAGCACTCTACTCGGAGCTCCGACACGGCAAAGAGAGCCCCAGGTGGGCAGAGGAAATGCTTCAAGGACACCCTCAAAGCCTTCTTGAAAAAGTGCAACATCCCTACTGACACCTGGGAATCCCTGGCCCAAGACCGCATAAAGTGGAGGAGACGCATCGGGAAGGCGGCGAACACCTCGAGTCTGTTCACCGGGAGCAAGCGGAAGCTAAGCGCAAGCAGTGCAAGGAGCGCACGTCAACCCAAGCACCCCACCCACCCGCCCCTTCAACCATCGTCTGCCCCACCAGTGACAGAGACTGTAGGTCCCGCATTGGACTCATCAGTCACCTGAGAACTCATTTTTAGTGTGGAAGCAAGTCATCCTCGGTTCCGAGGGACTGCCTAAGAAGAATACATCAGCTCTGATTGCTGGCCCTCTCCACAGGTCCTCCTGTGGAGTTACATTGCTGACAGCCAACTAGTTGCTTTATTAAAGTATGAGGTGGCATGACAGGGCATTAGGCCCAATGCGGGGCTTAAGATTGTTTCCTCACATCTCCACTCCATAAGAACATAAGAATTAAGAGCAGGAGTCGGCCATACGGCCCCTCGAGCCTGCTCCACCATTCAATAAGATCATGGCTGATCTTCGACCTCAACTCCACTTTCCTGCCCGATCTCCATATCCCTTGATTCCCTTAGAGTCCAAAAATCTATCGATCTCAGCCTTGAATATACTCAAAGACTCAGCATTCCAAAGATTCACAACCCTCTGAGTGAAGAAATTCCTCCTCATCTCAGTCTTAAATGGCTGATCCCTTATCCTCAGACTATGCTCTCTCATTCTAGACTCTCCAGTCGGGGGAAACAACCTCTCAGCATCTACCCTGAGATCTGCCCATCTCAGCTTCATACTGCTGACTGTTGCTGTGCCATCTCCTGGGTGGGGTGGGATTTTAACGCCCCACCCCCCGCCCCCCACCCCTCATCCATAGGCAGCAGTCTAACGTTAGGGTGCATTTATGTCACAAGTTTAGTTTTGGTGTGAAGCGATTTCCATTTGCCGCCGATGCTAATCTTTCAGGGTAAATCTGGAGTCAGGATCCAAACTGTTACTGCAGACTCCCTGGAGACGCTGGTCTGACTCTGCTTCAGTTCACAGGGCAAGGAGAGTAAAGCCAGTGCCTTGCCAAACCTGGTCCATTGAAGGTCATGGACACTTTTTAAACCTACCTGACAGAAACATAAATGAAGCAGGAAATCCCCTCTTCCCACACTCTAAGCGTCGGAATTTCGAATTACTGGGCCATAGCTGTGCACCGGAGGCATTGGCTCCAGTCTCTCCTGGGCAGGACAACAACAACTTGTATTTATATAGTGCCTTTAATGTAGTAAAATGTCCCAAACAGAAAAAAAGGCCTACGTTTCCCCCCTCATCACAGTACTACAATTACTACAACTTGCATTTATATAGCGCCTTTAACGTAGTTAAACATCTCAAGGTGCTTCACAGGAGCGATTATCAATCAAAATTTGACACCGAGCCATGTAAGGTGATATTAGGGCAGGTGACCAAAAGCTTGGTCAAAGAGGCAGATTTTAAGGGGCAGCTTAAAGGAGGAGAATGAGGAAGAGAGGCGGAGAGGTTTAGGGAGGGAATTCCAGAGCTTAGGGCCTTGGCAGCTGAAGGCACGGCCGCCAATGGTGGAGCGATTCAAATCGGGGATGCGCGAGAGCGCAGAGATCTCGGAGGGTTGTAGCTCTAGAGGAGGTCACAGAGATATGGAGAGCTTTGAAAGCAAGGATGAGAATTTTAAAATTGATGCGTTGCCAGACCAGGAGCCAATGTAGGTCAGCGAGCACTGGGGGTGAGGGGTGAACGGGACTTGGTGCGAGTTAGGATACAGGCAGCAGAGTTTTGGATGAGCTCAGTATGAAAAGGAGATTAGAGTATGTGCAACCAGGGATCCTCAAGTTATCAACCACTATGAAAGAAAGACTTGCATTTATTTAGTGCCTTTCATGACCTAAAGTGCTTTACAGCCAATGAAGTTGCATAGGAAGCGCGGCAGCCAATATGCGCAGAGCAAGGTCCCACAGACAGCAATGTAATATTGACCAGATAATCTGTTTTTAGTGATGTTGGTTGAGGGATAAATATTGGCCGGGACACCAGATAAAACTCTCCTGCTCTTCCTGCAAAATAGTGCAATAAGATCTTTTACATCAACCTGAGAGGGGAACCACAAGATGGCACCTACAACAGTGCAGCACTCCCTCAGTACTGCACTGGAGTGTCAGCCTAGATTTGGTGCTCAAGTCTCGTGGAGTGGAATTTGAAATCACAACCATCTAACTCAGGGTGCAAGAGTGCAACCCACTGCGCCACAGCTGACAGTAGGCCTGCTTTGTTGGACCCTAAGTTGCACCTTGATATGCATTTCATTGGCATCAGGGCATACCTTACCTGCAAACTTGTCCCTCATAGATTAAAGCTGGGAATGTGAAGATAGTGAATATATTGCAGTTTCTTTGATCCCAGTTTAAAGTTTAGTCAAAATTCAGTGACTGCACACTCCTCTGCACTGTGTTGGTCTGTGGACTGAAGGCTGCTGTGCACCAAAGAGCACTGCTGACTCAACAGCACATTGCAGAGGGAGGTTCTCTACACTCAATATTAACCATGCCCTTATGATTGGAAACCCTGCAGTCGAATCGCCTTTTTCTTTTTGCTCCGCTTACTCCGACTTGATTTGACGCGTAACTCGCTCCTTCTGCCCGGTTGAAGCCTGAGCAAGTTTTAGGCTTCAAGCTGTCAGCCGTGGTTCAGTTGGTAGCACTCTTGCCTCTAGAATCACGAAAGTTGCGGGTATCCAAGTCCCACCCCTGAGGCTGACACTTCAGAGCAGTGCTGAGGGAGTGCTGCACTGTCGGAGGTGCTGCCATTTTGCATGAGGCACGAGACGTTAAACCGAGGCCCCGTCTGCTCACTCAGGTGGTTGTAAAAGATCCAATGGCACTATTTCGAAGAAGAGCAGGTGAATTATCCCTGGTGTCCTGGCCAGTGTTTATCCCTCAATCACCATCACTAAAAAACAGATGATCTGGCCACTATCACATTACTGTTTGTGGGAGCTTGCTGTGCACAAATTGGCTGCCGCGTTTCCTACATTACAACGGTGACTACACTCCAAAAAGTACTTCATTGGTTGTAAAGCGCTTTGTGGTGGTTGTGAAAGGCGCTATATAAATGGAAGTCTTTCTTTTTAAACTGGGAACTACCTAGGGATGAATTGCTGGCTTTCTGTAAACACTGAAGTGGGGGAGGGGGTGATGATTTAGATTCTGGAAACAGGGCTCCCTGGAGAAAGGAAGCACAGCGAATTTATGAACTGATTTAAGGTTTCAGCTGGCACATTTTGCCTGCTTGACTTTAGAAATTAGGGACGTCTCGTCTCTGCCTCTCTGCCTGGTGCCAAAGGTGGGAATAGCTGTGAGAATTCAGGGCACAGTACAGACACCCCGCTCTCTCCAGGACTTTTGTCCAACTGGATGTAACGTGTATCTGAGTTCCTGATATGTGCTCCTGGTAGATGCAAAACTCGATTAATGACTCCTGAATCTCACAGGTGAGAAAACAATTGCACTTCTTAAAAACCTCATCCTTGTTTCCAAATCCTCCATGACCTTGTCCCCTCCCTATCTCTTGAACCTCCACCAGCCCTACAAGCCTTCCAGATCTCTGCGCTGCTCCAATTCTGGCCTCTTGTGCATCCCCGATTTTAATTGGTCCACCATTGGCGGCCGTGCCTTCAGCTGCCAAGGCCCTAAACTCTGGAATGCCCTCCCCAAACCTCTCCGCCTCGCTACCTCTCTCTCCTCCTTTAAGATGCTCCTTAAAACCTACCTCTTTGACCAAGCTTTTTGGTCACCTGTCCCACTATATCCTTATGTGGCTCTCTGTCAAATTTTGTTTGATAATGCTTCTATCGGGGGTCAGGGATTGGACCACCTCAGGGTCAGGGATTGGACCACCCCCTGGGACCAGGCCCCACCCCAGGGTCAAGGATCGGACCGCCCCCTAGGACCAGGCCCCACCCCAGGGTCAGGGATTGGACCGCCCCTTGGGATCAGGCCCCACCCCAGGGTCAGGGATTGGACCGCCCCTTGGGACCAGGCCCCACCCCAGGGTCAGGGATTGGACCACCCCTTGGGATCAGGCCCCACCCCAGGGTCAGGGATTGGACCACCCCCTGGGACCAGGCCCCACCCCAGGGTCAGGGATTGGACCACCCCTTGGGATCAGGCCCCACCCCAGGGTCAGGGATTGGACTGCCTCAGGGTCAGGGATTGGACCGCCCCTTGGGATCAGGCCCCACCCCAGGGTCAGGGATTGGACCGCCCCCTGGGTTCAGGCCCCACCCCAGGGTCAAGGATCGGACCGCCCCCTAGGACCAGGCCCCACCCCAGGGTCAGGGATTGGACCGCCCCTTGGGATCAGGACCCACCCCAGGGTCAGGGATTGGACCGCCTCAGGGTCAGGGATTGGACTGCCTCAGGGTCAGGCTCCACCCCAGGGTCGGGGATTGGACCCCCTCTTTGGGATCGGACCCCCCCCCCCATGACAATGTGGAATGATTGGTGCGGGAAAGGGGGAAAATATCACATTGGAGCACTTATGAGGTTGGGGCTGAGGCACATTGTTGGTAGATAGAGAATGCTTTATTTTCCATCTAATCATGGTACACCTGACTTGGGAGTGTTGATCCTGACACTGGGTGCCGGCAATGTTGCCTAATTACACTCGTGTTCCATGAGCCTCTTTTTGCCTGATAAAATGCTCAGCAATTTGATGATTTCAAAATGTCACCGCACTCCAAAACAAAAAGAGATTAAAGAATTAGCGCAAAGAGGAACAACAGAAGTGGTCTCAGACCTGCAATAATTCCAACTCCAATCTAGTTATGCCAGAACGGGCTGGAAACAACAGCGAACAGATGGGATTTGGGGGGAGCTGTTTCTTTCTGCCTGTTTAAAATGGCTGCTTACATTCCAAAATGGCCACAGAAATTTCTTTTCATACACAAACAGATGCTTTACAGCACTGAAGAAGGCCATTTGGCTCATCGTGGCTGTGCAGTGCCTTTGCTAGAGCAATCCAGAATTAATCCCTCTGCCCTGCTCTCTCCCCATGGCCCTATATTCTTCTCGGCTTCAAAATCCATATCCAATCTTCCGTTAAAAGATGCAATGGGCTTTGCTTCAACCACTCCCTGTGGCAAAGCATTTTGTGCTCCAACAACCCTCTATGTAAAGAATTTTTTCCGAATCTCTTTCCTCAGTCAGTTAGTGACAATTTTAAATTGATGAGCCCTTGTGACTGACTCCCCAACCACTGAAGTAGTCTTTCATTGTTCGCACTCTCAAAACCCTTCACAATTTGAAAAGAAAATCTTTATTAAATCTCCACTTAACGTTCTCGATTCCAGTGAAAATATTTAAGTTTTTTCCTCATAACTGTAGTTTCCTGTCCATGGCATCATCCTGGCGAATCGATGCTGTACGTTCTCTGTGCCTTTAATGTCCTTTCTATAAAGAGGCAGTCATAACTGCACATAGTATTCTAATTGTGACCTAACCAATGCTTTCTATAAAGTTATCATTACATCTTTACTCGTGCTCTATGCACCTATTTACAAAATCCAAAATGCCGTTGGTCTTTTTTATGGCTTTATTCGTCTGCACACACGTTTTCAGGAAATGATGTATTTGTAACCCCTAGGTCTCTCTGTCCTGTGTGTCTTTCCATTAAGTGTCTGCTCCCAAGGCTGCCAACGGTGGGATGAAAGGAGGTGAGGATGCACAAAAGTCAGAGGAAAGGAGGGTTGAGGGGGTTGGGGGGTCGGAGGGGGAGGGGGGGGTTGGGCGTGGAGGTTGTACTGCAGATTACAGAGAGAGTGAAGGGTAAGGCCATGGAGCTATTTAAATACAAGGATGCAAATTCTAAATGTGAGGCTTTGGGAAGACCGGGAGCCAATGTAGGTCAGCGAGCACAGGGCTGATAGGCGAGCGTGACCTGGTTCAGGGTCGGATGCGGGCAGCAGAACCTTGGATGAGCTGAAGTCTATGGAAGGTGAGGCAGGCCAGGGGAGCACTGGAGTCGTTGAGCTTTGAGGTGATGAAGACAAGGATGAGGGTGGCAGCGGTGAGCAATCTGCTTTGGCGGTATACACACACAGGGAAGCAACATTGGGCTTGGAAAAAATAATTGCAGAGGAAACACTGGCCTCAATCTGAGAACAGTTCAATTATAAGAGTTAAATAAAGATTTGATTTCTATAATAACATGTAGCAGTATTCAATACATGGTATTAACATGATTGAGAGGCAAGAAGCAACTGATGTCATTGGAACACCCACTTAATAGACCCTGGTGGAAATCAATCATAACATCTCTGTTACAAGAGGTCGTACTTTTTCAAACGCCGATTACAGAGTATTCAAATTGCTCTCGGGCTGAGGAGAAGAGCCAAAATAATGGTGCCTCTACCAAAGTGTGAAGTCTTCTGATCATAGAGCTATATGTCAGTAATTGATCCCATGTGACTGAAATACAATGCCCCACAGTTCCTTTGGCTCAACTTTTTCTTCTCTCTCTCTCTCACCCTCGCTTTTTTCAGTGGGACAGTGAAACAAAAAGGAAAAGTGAAGTAACTCGCAGGATTTTTTTTTTTTTTAAGTCGATCCAAGTCTGAGCTGCACCGTCCAAATTTCATGTAGTATGGATTTCTGGCCCCCGAGATTGGCACTAATCTCTAATTCTTCCCGAAGGGGTTCGGCAGCTCACTTTTGATCTTTCCCCTGCCTAGGAGATAGAAGATTTTAACCAAGGCATTAATATATATATATATAGATATATATATACGCTGTTATTGAAAACCTTTCTACCCATCCAGGGCCAGCCTGACAGGTAATCCTTGAAAGAATGGCTGGAGTGAAGTGCTGGGAGATTTTTTGCTTGTGCCTCCTCACTTGTGGAAATGCTGAGCATAGACTTCCTATTAGACCAAATATATGAAGTACCAAAATCCCCATAACAATCAAATCCAGTCCAGACTTGAAGCTGACAGCTTGCTGTGGCCAAATATTCACGCGCCTGTCAGACAGGACTGGTGATTGAAAATCTTATTACTATACATTACTGGGACCTGTGTGGAGAGTTCCTTTGACAGGACTTTGAGAAGAATTGTCAGTGATGGCACAATAAAAATGTTTGATTTTTTTCGGTGGGGGGGTGGGAGGGGGGTGCTGAGCACGAATCAAAGTACAATAAATTATCTTCGAGCCAGATACTAATTTGTAGCCTTCTTTACTTCACAGGGATGATGTGGGCTAGTGCCTGGGTAGCTTTATCCTGTCAATCTATTTTATAGGTTGAAATCTCGCAATTATTGCTCAGGGGGATCATAACTTTCAATAAGCTGGTCGTTCTGATGTCCCTCCCAGCTGACTTTTAAATAATATTTCCCTCACGACGAACCAGCATCCCAGATTTTTCAATAACAGCTGCATATTCCACCAACATCACTTAGCACAAGATCCAGAAAGATTTACTACGCAGTTCATCAATCTGATGAGATAATCATTTATTTCGGAGTTCAGATGGTTTATGCTTAATTAAACAAATAATTTAACACTTGGCCTGTTAGGAGCCCACACGACACAATTGTCATTCTGTTATGTATTGCTCTCGGCCATCCCTTCATGATTTACTGAGTGGAGGAGAATTATTACCTTTGGAAAGAGATCGAGCAGAGCTTTTGGATTCATAGGTCGGGGGTTAGTCAGTTAACTGAAACCAGAGACAGCCCTAGCTCCATAAGCAGGTTAATGCCCGCGAGAAAAGAGTGCTCACAGAGATGTAGTATGATTGCGTTAAGGGTTTGCATGTGCAGTAGGCCAATCAGAATTTCTGCACAGTTCTTAACAGTCGATTTATTCCTCTTTGGATTTGAAAGGCCAGAAAGAACCTGCATTCCTATAGCGCCTTTTCACGACCTCGGGATGTCCCAACACACTTCACAGCCAATGAAGTATTTTTGAAGGCTAGTCGCAGTTGTAACGTTTGGAGAAATGGCAGTCAATTTGTGCACAGCAAGATCCCACACACAGCAATGAGATAAGTAACCAGATAATCTGTTTTAGTGATATTGGTTGAGGGATAAATATTAGCCAGGATACGGGGAGGCGGGTGGGGGGATATCTCCCCTGCTCTTCTTCAAAATAATGCCATGGGATCTTTTACGTCCACCTGAGAGGGCAGACAGGGCCTCAGTTTGACATCTGACCTGAGGAGACGGCTGTTTTTAATGCTGTTGCCTTATTGATAGATAAATTTCAATTTAGCTCACTAAGATATATTACCCTATTGATAATATGTGTAAATAATGGCAAGATTGATTTTATCTTTGTAAATGGCTTATGGATCTAAGATGCTCATAAAGACAAAAAGCTTGAACACTCCTGCTGTAGATTAACTGGGACAGGGAATGTTTAGATAGTTAATCTGTTTGGATAATCTATCACTGATTGGAAAAACATAAATCTCAAGCTTTTACTTTCATTGTATAATGGACTTTACATATCCCTGTAATGTGCTGCATGTATACAATTGTAATGTACTGTGCACATACCTGCATTGTGCTTTACATATACCTGTAAGGTGTTGTGTACATACATATATTGCACTTTACATATACTACATCCATGATATTCAGCTTTCCTCGAACCACTGCTCTCCCCGCTTCCTGAGATCCACACTCAACGCCATGTGCATGCTCTCGACCTCTCTCCTCAGCAGCACCGACTCACTCTATTTCAGAGTTGCCCTGGTCCGCAGTTCCATTTCATCCTTCGACTCATCCAGTGCTTTAACACAAAACTTTTTTTCAGGTGTCAAGGGTTGCAAGCTTCAACAACTCTTGGACACCAACACCCCTCTGGAACCTTCTTCCCCTTCACTTTCCTCTGACCCCATCCCTCCTTCCAATCATACCCTTTGTTGTGTTGTCACTATTCCCTCTGACCTTCCCTTCTCTGACCCCAATCATTTAATCCTTAGCAAAGGCCTGAGCTTCATCCCCTTACACCCCCAACTCAATGAATTTCGAGCTCGGTACGATGCTGAGCTCTTCTTCCGTTACCTTCACCTCCACTCCCATTGCTTTGGCCAGGAGTCTTCTTCCCTTTTTCCCGTCTTTAGAATTCTTGTTCCACCTGGACCCCTCCCTCTGGCCTCTTACCCTCTCGATCTTCTCATAGGGAATTCCTGGAGTGACATCAGCTGTCTCAATTTCTCTACTCCCTTCACTCACTCTAACCTACCTCTCTCTGAACTTGCAGCTCTCCGTTCTCTCAACCCTGACATTGTCATTAAACCTGCTGACAAGGGCAGCTCTGTTGTTGTTTGGCGAACCGACCTTTACCTTGCGGAGGCTGAATGCCAACTCTCCGACACTTCCTCCTACCTCCCCCTGGATCACAACCCTGCCACCGAACATCAAGCCATCATTTCCAAGACCATCACTGACCTCATCTACTCTGGAGATCTTCCCTCCATGGCCTCCAACATCATAGTCCCCCAACCCCGCACAACCTGCTTCTACCTCCTGCCCAAGATCCACAAACAGGACTGCCCTGGTAGACCCATCGTTTCAGCCTGTTCTTGCCCCACGGAACTGATTTCTTCCTATCTCAACACTATTTTTTCTCCCTTTGTCCAGTCTCTTCTCACCCACATCCACGACTCTTCCGACGCACCCTGCTATTTTAACAGTTTCCAGTTTCCTGGCCCTCACCCTCTCCTTTTCACTATGGATGTCCAGTCCCTCTACACCTCCATTCCCCACCAAGACAGTCTGAGGGCGCTCCGCTTCATCCTTGAACGGAGGTCCCACCAGTTCCCATCCACCACCATCCTCCTCCGCCTGGCTGAACTTGTTCTTACATTGAACAACTTCTCCTTTGACGCCACTCACTTCCTCCAAATAAAAGGTGTTGCTATGAGAACCCGTATGGGTCCGAGCTATGCCTGCCTTTTCGTGGGATATGTGGAACATTCTTTGCTATAGTTCTACACCAGTACCCTCCCTCACCTCTTTTTCCAGTTCATTGATGATTGTATCGGTGACGCTTCCTACTCTCACCCCGAACTGGAAAATTTCATCAACTTTGCTTCCAATTTCCGCCCTTCCCTCGCCTTCACATGGTTCAGCTCCGATTCTTCCCTTCCCTTACTCAACTTCTCTATCTTCATTTCTGGAGATAGGCTATCTACCAATATCTACTATAAGCCCACTGACTCCCACAGCTACCTTAATTACAGTTCCTCCCACCCCACTTCCTATAAGGACTCTATTGCATTCTCCCAATTTCTCCGTCTCCGTCACATCTCTTCCTTTTTCCTAAACTCCACAGTGGTTGACCATGTCTATCGCATTTCCTGCTCTTCTGCCCTCACCCCCTTCCCCTCCCTCCCAAAACCACGATAGGGTTTCCCTTGTCCTCACCTTCTACCTCAGCAGCCTCCACATTCAATGGATCATCCTCCACCATTTCCGACACCTCCAACACGATGCCACCACCAAACACATCTTCCCCTCCCTTCCCCTTTCAGCATTCCGAAGGGACCGTTCCCTTCATGATAGCCTGATCCACTCTTCAATCACTCCCAACAACCGCTCCCCTTCCCCTGCAAGCGCAGGAGATGCAATACTTGTTCTTTCATCTCCTCCTTTCCCACTGTCCAGGGCCCCAAGCACTCCTTCCAGGTGAAACAGCGATTTACTTGTACTTCTTGCAATTTAGTATACTGTATTCGCTGCTCACGATGCGGTCTCCTCTACATTTGGGAGACCAAATGCAGACTGGGTGATCGCTTTGCTGAGCACCTCCGTTCAGTCCGCAAGCGTGATCCTGAGCTTCCAGTCGCTTGCCATTTTAATTCTCTGTCCCATTCCCACTCATGTCTCTGTCCTCAGCCTCATACATTGTTGCAATGAAGCTCAACGGAAGCTCAAGGAACAGCACCTCATCATTTGATTAGGCACTTTACATCCTTCCAGACTCAACATTGAGTGCCACAATTTCAGACCATAACCACCGCTCCCATATCTTCAGACAGCAGATGCTGGTAAATGGTTCTGCTGTTGCCATTGACACCTCCTCTAGACCCAGCTTTTGTTTCTTTACTTGTCCCATTACCACCTCCTTTTGCCTTGCCCCGTCATTCCTTTTGTCATTTAATCTCTCCAGCCTTCCACCCTATCACAGACCTTCCCTTTTGTTCTTTCCTCCCCTCCCCCCTTTCCCAGCCTCTAAACTTGCTTAAAATCTGTTACATCTCTAACTTTTTCCAGTTCTGACGAAAGATCATCGACCTGAAACGTTAACTCTGTTTCTCTCTGCACAGATGCTGCCTGACCTGCTGAGTATTTCCAGCATTTACTCTTTTTATTACATATACCTACAATGTGCTTTACATAAACCTGAAACTTCTTCCTGAGGTTTCCAAGGCTCTTCCCTCATGGTGAACAAGTGTGAGAACCCAGCAGATATTCACCCCACCCCCGAGACCTCACTTTTGAGGCAGTGATGATTCTAACCCTGAACATTTTCTAATGTCAGACCTCATTCTGTTTCTAATGTATCTGTATCCATTTATTAAAAAATATAATTATACAGGATATTTGAACTAAGCTTGAAAGCTTGTTTACAATATGTTTCTGTCTTTAATCAGAACAGGGTCAGGAACCATTGGCTGCGAATGTCTGGAACATTACTTCTACAGCTTTCATGAATTGACACACCTGCCTTCTGTTCTCAAACGTCTGGCAAAGGATCAAAGTGTTGTTTTGCTTAATTTGTGGTCATTATAATCTGTACATACTTTGAAGTGTTGACAGCATTAAAGACCTTCATATCTACACAGGACTGGCCATGGTATCGGTGCATATGCCACCCCCCCCCCCCCAAGCAACATTCAGCAGCAAAACAACCACAACTACCGTGCAGGACATCGTCAAATTGAAGAGCTAAAGAGGAATAAATCAGGAAACAGTGATTAAGTGACCCCACACTTAGGATTTAAAAGGCTGAAGCTTGTAGGGGGGAAGGGAAGACTGAATATATGAATATGGCCCTACTATAAGTCATATTTATTGATTCATTGATGCTGATGCACTGTAACTTCCCTTTTTGGGGCAAGATGCTCCACAAACTATTAGGTAGACCATCTAGAGTACATTTTCATGTTCCACAATTTCTTTTAGACTGCCAGAAGAAAAAGGCCTCACGCAACCAAACCCATCATCCCGATACAGGCTGGTTCCTCCACGGGCATTGGGCACTTGGACAAGGTACTGGAGGGCTACCAGCCACGTGGAGCTGAGCCTCGGCATCAGTAGCTAGAATTAGCAGAGGAGAAACTCTGTAGCTTTTTATATCAAACTGCAGAATCATTTCAGTTTCCATCACAGAACGAAAGCCGTTTGTCTGTGTCTGTGCCGGCTGTTTGCTTGCACCATCGAAAAGTAATCTCTCCCTCCCCATAGCCCTGTATCTTGCTCTGTTTCAAATGCTTATGTAAGCTTCCCTTAAAAGATGTGATGGTCTCTGCCTCAACAATGCCCTTTGGCAAAGCATTCTATGCTCCGTGTAAAGAAATGTCTCCTAATCTCTCATATAACTGTCTTAGTGATTTTTAAAATAATGACCCCTCATCGCTGACTCCCCAACAAGAGGAAACAGTCTTTCCCTATTAATCTAATCAACACCCCTCATTACTTAAAAAAAATCTTTATTAGCCTTCTCCGTTCCAGTGGAAATAGTCCTACTTTCTCAAGTCTCTCCTAATAATTATAGTTTCCCCTCCCTGGAATCATCCTGGTAAATCTATGCTATATGTTCTCTATGGCTTTAATGTCCTTTCTATAAATGGCACAATGTGCAAGAAATGCATTATGGCAAACAGGGTCAGGAATAGATGAGATTCGGATTGTAGCATAGTTTCATCCCTCAGTGAGACAGACTGGCTGTCCCATCATCAAAAGCACTCTGGAGGGTTATTTTCCTGAAAAGGGACAGGACTAGCCTGTTTCCATCCTGACTTGGTGTAACCTACATCCATCATCAATGCCACCCCACCTGCCACAGTCAAACAGTCTTCTGGGAGAAGCAATAAAACAAGGAAAAATAACCTTGGGCCAATTTTGGAATGGGAAATTCCTCTCCAACCCCCAAAGGCAATCGACCAAGCTCCATGGAAATCTCACTGACTGATATTGCTTGTCCCAGTTAACCCACCTACCTTTTATAATTTGAGATGTCTTCCACTCGTCCTACCCGGAAAGTGGAGAGAATGTGGAACTCGCTACCACAGGGAGTAGTTGAGGTGAATAATATAGATGCATTTAAGGAGAGGCCAGACAAGCATATGAGGGAGAAGGGAATTGAGGGTTTTGCAGACAGATTTAGATGAGGAAGGATGGGAGGAGGTTTGAGTGGAATATAAGCACCAGCATGGACTGGTTGGGCCAAATGGCCTGTTTCAGCGCTGTATAATCTATGTAATTCTATGTAACTCCCTCTTTAAAGGCAGAGAATCCACATTCGCCACACATACTGGCAACCCATCCAGAGGTCGATGAACCTGTGAAAAAAAAAAGTACTTTCCTGCAATCTAACCTAACTCTATGCTTTTGTATTTTGGACTGATGACCCCTCGTCCTCTTCTGCCCATCTAACTCAAATATCCTATCCATTTGTACAAGATGTAATCCCTTCATCATTTTAAAAATCTCAATCATGGCCCAGAAATTGATCTCGCTCTGTTCCCGCGGGGTTAAGCCTTTCCCCGCGATGTCTCACCCGCTTATGCTTTTTCTGATCAGCTGTCGCACGAAATTGATGTTCCAGACATCAGCGTGCTGGGCTTGCGTATCCAGCGGCATAAAGTGAATTCGTGCGAGCTGTGGGAACACGTACTCAGTTAGACCAATGGCAGCACACCATCTCCATTCATAAGTCACACAGCATGGCTGTGAAATCTAGTGAATCTTACACCCCCCAAAATAAACAGCTAAACCTCATTATAATTTAAAAAAAAACCCATCACATTAATAAAATAATATAGTTACTTAAATTAACCATTTTAAATAAAAAAATTAAATTTTTTGAAAAAATTTAAAATCTTTTAAAAAGTTATAAAAATAAACTTACCTGTCTTTAAGTCTATAAAAAGATATACCTGTAAAAAAAAATTCAAAAAATACTTAATTCACTTCTTACCTTCTGAAAAGCGGTTACTTACTCCCCTTTTTACATTTCCAAAAATCTTCCCTACTTACCTGCTCGTCCAAAGCATGAAGTGCACAGCGTGCGCGCAGCCTGTAGTGCGCACGCGATGCCCCCAGGCCCCGCCCCTTATCGTAAGAGCATTGCCGGTTTTCAGGCGCATGCGCAGGGCATGCAGAAATCCGCAATTGGAGTGGGAAACGCGAGAGTTCAGTGCGTACTCTCGCGTCCCGGGATCAATTTTCGGCCCCATATTCCCTGGAGTCTGTGCTTTTCCAAAGTAAAAAGCCCCGGTTCCTTAAGCCTATCTTAATAACTAACGGTTCTTCAACCAGATATCAGTTGAATGGCCCTCCACTGAGCCTTTTCCTGGGCCTCAATATTCTCCGCCATACGAGGCGATCAAAGCTGGGCAAAGTATTCTAGCTGGGTAAGAATTGTACTACTACTTTTATATTGAATTATCCTAGCTGTACACCCGAACAGCCTATTCGCTTTCGCCACGCTCTTGCAACACTGGTCATGGGCCTTCAATGTCTCATGATCTACAGCCCTCATGGCCCTTCTCCTACTCAGCAGCCATGAGCTGACAACCCTGTATGGTGTATGCTTGCCTGGAATTATCCTGGCTAAAAGGCATCACATTGCACTTGTCTACATTGAAAGGCATCTGCCAGACATAAGCCAATTCTCTCAGTGTGTCTAGATCAGCCTGCAGAATATCTTGGTGTCATCAGCAAAATTTGCGAACCGTTCCCTCCAATGTCTTCATTCAGTTCATTCATAACGATAGTGAAAAAGAGCAATGGCCCTAACATCCGTCTCTGCAGGGCTCCACCAACGACCAGCTCCCAAGCAGACTTGCTGCCGGAATGAAAGCTGGGCGTAGGGGGTTGAATTATGAGGACAGATTGCATCAACTTGGCTGGTATTCCCTTGAGTTTAGAAGATTGAGGGGTGAGCTAATCGAGTTGTTCCAAACGACAAACAAATTCGCTAGGATAGTTAAAGGGAAACTAGTTCCTCTAGTGGGGGATCGAGAACAAGGGGGCATAATCTTAAAATTAGAGTGAGGCTATCCAGGAGTGATATCAGGAAGCACTTCTTCACACAAAGGGCACTGGAATTCTGGCGCTCTCTCCCCCAAAAGGCTGTGGATGCTGGGGGGACAATTGAAACTTTCAAAACTGAGATCGAAAGATTTTTGCTGGGTAAGGGTATCCAAGAATATGGAGCAAAGGCAGGTAAATGGGGTTGAGGTACAGATCAGCCATAATCTAACTGAATGGTGGAACAGGCTCAAGGGGCTGAATGG
The DNA here is from genome assembly GCA_030390025.1 of Squalus acanthias. NCBI lineage: Eukaryota > Metazoa > Chordata > Chondrichthyes > Squaliformes > Squalidae > Squalus > Squalus acanthias. Next base: position 5,495,543 of record CM059439.1, read on the forward strand.
CCTACTCCTGCTCCCATGTACTATTAATAACTGTCCTCGGTCTAGGTGAATATATTCAATTTGCTATCAGCTGCCCTCCAATTGCTACGGAGCTGCCTAGCTCCGGAGTTGGATTACTGAGTCTGCCACGGAGAATGAACTCGCTTCCAATCTCCCATTGCCAGGCTTGTCATCTTAGAGCCAACTTGACCTCGAAAGACCTTGCACATTTTATTCTGTGATGCAAAAATTCATGGCCAGCTAATCTGTGTTACTGTTTACTGACTGGTATCTTGTGGTAGCAGTTTACTTTGCCCTTTCTAAAATGATTTAATTCTATTCCATGTCCATGATTGGACGTTTTCACCACTCACAGGATTGTTATTTCACAGATTTACTTTTTTATAAAGCGAGAAAATGATCAGTCAAGCATATAAAATAAGACTTGAGCATTCATGTCAAGATGTACTGCCAGGAGTCATGCTGTCCAAACAAGCATAACATCTCCTCAATGACAAGGAGTTTGAATGAAAATATCACAGCTCTCTTACACCAGTGCTGCTCATCATTCATGAGGCTCCTGCACTTATGCAGTAGCTGCCATAACTCAACAGTGAGAAATCCTCAACATGATATTCTACACCTACTGTACTGAGTATAAACCCATCATTAGCAGGGCCCAAAAGAAGCAGTAAAGCAATACAGATCACGGCCTAGAAATTGGATCATGCAGCGCCCATTTTTCAGGGATTGAGGTACAGATCGGCCCTTTTTTGAGGCCCCTCATTAGCATTAGGGCTGGTTTTGATCATCTGAGGGGGTCGGAGAGGAATTTTCCGGAGTGTTTTTTCCCCTTATTGGCCCTGGGTTTTTTCTCTGTTTTATGCCTCTCCTAGGCGATTACGGAGGGCCTCATGCCTGTTTCAGGCAGCCGCCAGGGACACCTGAATATCGCCCGAGCCAATGTGGCGATGGACATATTTCAGGCTCCCTTTGGGTGCAGTACAGAGCCTCGCATCAGGGGGTCCAATTTCTACCCCCATGCCACGTGCAATGAATCATCTATTGTAAGTGAAGCTCTTCTCTGTTTACCTGGCCCTGGCTACAAACAGTGGCTTGAATTCGTTAAAGGGAATAGAAACATAGAGACATAGAAGATAGGAGCAGGAGTAGGCCATTCGGCCCCTCTAGCCTGCTCCGCCATTTAATGAGATCATGGCTGATCATCCAAATTCAGTACCCTGTCCCTGCTTTCTCCCCCTATCCCTTGATCCCTTTAGCCTTAAGAAATATATCTAACTCCTTCTTGAATATATTTGATGAATTAACTGGGTAGTTATAACCTTCCTAAATTTTCTTCAGGAAAAATCTCTCCTTCTCTCCTGAAGGTGCTGGGATGCAATTCCATTCCAGCTGTCTAGTAACTCAGCTAGATGGATACTCCTAATGCGTAGGTCCGGGACGTGAGACCTAGATTTTCCAGCCCGGTCCTGCTGGTTTCCCATTGGATCTGAGGCAGACAGGGCTAGAAATGTGCTCAGAGGCACACTCCACCATCTCCGCTGATTTTCCAATGGGCGGGCACAGCAGCATGAAAGGTACTCGCCAACACGTGGGCAGGCACATGCAAAGGACGCATCAATGAGGAAAGCACAACCTCTGCTACTTACCCAGTTCGAATACTGGATCCTTTTCGCATCTGATGTGTGTACACACACTTTCCAGCAACAATAAACTATTTGCATTTATATAGCACTTTTAACGTAAAATTAAACACTGAGCCACATAAGGCAATATTAGGACAGGTGACCAAAAACTTGGTCATAGAGGTAGGTTTTAAGGAGCATCTTAAAGGAGGAGAGAGAGAGAGGTGGAGCGGCGGAGAGGTTTAAAGAGGGAATTCTAGAGCTTAGGGCCTAGACGGCTGAAGGCACGACCGCCAATGGTGGATCAATGACAATGACAAGAGGACAGAATTGGAGGAGCGCAGAAATCTCAGAGGGTTGAATGGATGGAGGAGGTTGCAGAGATAGGGAGGGACGAGGCCATGGAGGGATTTGAACAGAAGAATAAGGGGGAGAAATTCGGTATCGCACCGTTTGGGGGGCAATTATCGGCCGGGCACGAAGTTTAGCTCCTGGCGCTAATTATCGCCTCTGACTGCAAACTTGGCTTCTATCGCCCCTAGAGGTGATTGGAGCGCTAAATCAGAATCAGGCACTACACACCTCTCTTAAGACGCTAACGCCAAGGAGCGAGGCGCTACCTCAGAGCACTGGCAAAGCTCAGGTGATGTCAGTCAGCAATGGAACACAGACGCACTGGCGCCGGCCAGTTCTTAAAGGGGAGGGTCGATCTTGCTCTCCATCCACACCCTGCTCATTGCAGCCTTGAATCTCGGCCTGCAGAGACCTGTTCATCAAATCTGCTGGAAAGAACAATGGAGAGGCCCAGGGAAAGAGCTCAGAGTGCAGCCCCCACAGTCTCTTCCAAAATGAAGCAAGAAAGGTCAAATCAAAATGAACCTGCAAAGTGCTGCTCAGTACCCAAAACTCCTTCACACAGCGTTGAATCTCTCCAGAAGTCTCTCTCTCTCTCTCAGAATGCATGGCGCAAAGATGTCGCCAACAAAAAAAGGCAGGAAGTGGTCGCCTTTAAATAGCGCTCCCCCAGTCCCTTCCCGGCTGCAAAACGCTCCCCTCAACCTGTCGTTGCTAGCGGCAGACAGAAAGGCAGGGGGCGCCACTCAATATTGGGTCCGGGGCACTACCGGGGCATTGCACGCTCGACTGACGTCACGATCTGCGGGCGCAGGAGATCGTGGTGATAGTGTTTAGCGCTGCCGCAAAATGTCTGGTCAATTTTGCAAACGGCGCAAACATCGCCTGCGCCCGGGCGCTAGTTGCTTTGCGCCCCCTCTTATGGCGCTAACGGGAGGCGCAAAGCAACCAAATTTTCCCCCCTAAGAATTTTGAAATCAAGACATTGCCGGACCCGGAGCCAATGTAGGTCAGCAAGCATAGAGAGTGATGAATGAACTGGACTTGGTACAAGGATCACTGAAGAGAAAATAGGAGCAGGAACATCTGAATTTTGTCCTCCCTGGCCCAGAGTGGCTATAGCTAATTGCATTGCTCCAATTGCTGCCTCAAATACCTATACAGGGAGCACACGTTAGGAATTTAGCTGCAGAGGTCAGCATGCCTGATTGTCAGCCCACACGATTTCCTGGCTGTCTCTCTTTGATGGGCAGAAAATTGTGCGGGGCGTGAATCGGATGTACTGAAACTTTCGTTCAATTTCCCGATGTGCGTTCCTCTGCGTCAGGACCATCAACCTGTGAACTCTACCCCTATACTGCACCGAGTGTTCCACTAAAAGATCTCTTCTACTCCTCAGTTACATACCCTTGCATTATACATTCCTGTTCACTTGTACCAAGTCATTCATTCGAGCTCTTGGTTTGAAAACTTTGCCTTTTTTCTCTCTTGGGTTTAATTTTTAAGAAATTCATGTGAAATCTCTTCTGATTTTATTGTATTTGGATTCACAAGTTGCAAAGGTATATTCCAATCAACAATTCAGATAAAATATTGTCTTTTGACTGAGATGTTAAACTGAGGCAACATCTGCCTTCTCGAGTGGACGTAACAAATCCTATGGCACTTTTCGAAGAAGAGCAGGGGAGTTCGCCGGGTGTCATTTATCTCATCGCAGTTTGTGGGACCTTGCTATGTGCAAATTGGCTGCCGTGTTTCCTGAAATTACTACAATGGCTACTCTTCAAAAGTACTTAATTGGCTGTAAAGTGCTTTGGGACATCCTGAGGTCGTGTAAGGTGCCATATAAATGCAAGTTCTTTCTCTCTCTCTATAAAACTATGCATCTCCTGAGCATTGAGTTAAGTGGCAGATTCTTAACTCATTCGGTTATCTGGTATTTTAAGCATCATTTTCTATGGAATTTTAATTCCAAATTGCTTCTGTGACAACTTCCCATTCTGCTGCCTTTTTTTTTAGAATTTTTCCGTCATTTTACTGCTGAATGAGAAGGACAAATTAATCAAATTAGTGGCAAATTACAAGGACATGTCAACATGTATAATTTCCTTTCAGGTCTTGTGCTTTCATGTGCGATAACACTTGGGTTCCCTTCACTTCTGAACATATTGACTTCACTACATATAGGAGAGACGAGACCATACTGCACAGGGAGTGTTACAAGTGAAAGTAGAAATCACTGGGGTACTGTCGTGTTGTGGCGGATCGCCACCTAAAACGGGCATAATCCACTCTTCCGTCTGTGGACAAATTTCCAGCACCTTCCCCTTTAAGGCACCTTACCTTTAAGACAGAAGGGGGCGGGGCCTCAGGTTTTACCCAGAGAATTCTGGGGGTTTTGCCAGAGAATTCTGGGAGCAGCTCTCTCAGCCATTTTGTGTGCCATGCAGTGAATTAAAGTTTTCTTGTTTTCCACATATGGATTCAGCCTCCATTCGTGTTTCGCGGCAGCCTCAACAGTGTCGTGGTTATGTTACTGGACTGGCAAACCAGAGGCCTAGACTAATAATCCTGATGAGTTCAAATCCCACCATGGTAAGTAAGAATTTGAATTCAGTTTTAAAAATCTGGAAATAAAACCATGATCTTGAAGCTATCAGATTGTCATAAATACCCAGCTGGTTCACTTTCGGGAAGGACACCTGCCGTCCTTACCTGGTCTGGCCTGTATGTGACTCCAGTCCCACACCAACGTGGCTGACATTTAACTGCCCTCTGAAGTGGCCTAGCAAGTCACTCAGTTGTATCAAACAGCGCTCAGCGGTTCAAGAAGAAATCCAACCATCCCCTTCTCAGAGCGATAAATAGGAAATAAATGCCCGCCTTTCCAATGACATCCTGAGAATGAATTTTTAAAAAGAACTATTATTTTTGAAGTGAAACATTGACATTTAACATAATGAGGCCAAATTTACAGTGACTAAATAGTCCAAAAATTATCATTGGGAATATTCACGAGCAAATACTTAATTTGTATTTTAAAGGAATCGTTAATCCATTTGAAACAAGGGAACCGAGGAATGTCATATGAATGTTCTTAATTGTTCATCTGCTACTATCAGGCCAATTTCTCTCCACAAGATTCCCTTCCCATCTCTTCTCCTGCTTGCTATGTGTCCACAGCATTAGTCACCCTCATGTGGCCATTATTTACCTGTCATAAGAACATAAGAACATAAAATTAGGAGCAGGGGTAGGCCATTCGGCCCCTCGAGCCTGCTCCGCCATTCAATAAGATCATGGCTGATCTTGAACCTCATCTCCACTTTCCTGCCAAATTCCCATATCCGTTAATTCCTCTAGAGTCCAAAAATCTATCTATCTCAGCCTTGAATATACTCAACGACTGAGCATCCACATCATTTTGGGGCAGAGAATTCCAAAGATTCATAACTCGCTGAGTGAAGAAATTCCTCCTCATCTCAGTTTTAAAAAGCCGACCCCCCTATCCTGAGACTATGCCCCCTAGTTCTAGACTCTCCAGCCAGGGGAAACAATCTCTCAGCATCTACCCTGTCAATCCCCCTCAGAACCTTACATGTTTCAATGAGATCACCTCTCATTCTTCTAAACTCCAGAGAGTATAGGCCCATTCTACACAATCTCTCCTCATAGGACAACCCTCTCGTCCCAGGGATCAATCTAGTGAACCTTCGTTGCACCGCCTCTCAGGCAAATATATCCTTCCTTAAATAAGCTGTGCACAGTACTCCAGGTGTGGTCTCACCAGAGCCCTACACAATTGTAGTAAGACTTCCTTACTCTTGTACACCAACCCTCGAGCAATAAAGGCCAACATGCCATTTGCCTTCCTACTTGCTTACAGTACCTGCATGCAAACTCTTTGTGTTTCTTGTACTAGGACACCCAAATCTCTCTGAACACCAACATTTAATAGTTTCTCACCATTTAAAAAAAATTTGTTTTTCTATTCTTCCTACCAAAGTGAATAACCTCACATTTCCCCACATTATACTCCATCTGCCACCTTATTGCCCACTCACTTAATCTGTCTATATCCCTTTGCAGGCTCTTTGCGTCCTCCTCACCTCTTACTTTTCCACCTAGCTTTGTATCATCAGCAAACTTGGATACATTGCACTTGGTCCCTTCATCTAGGTCATTAATATAAATTGTAAATAGCTGAGGCCCAAGCACTGATCCTTGCGGCACCACACCAGTTACAGCCTGCCAACCTGAAAATTACCTGTTTATCTCTACTCTCTGTTTTCTGTCTATTAACCAATCTTTTATCGATGCTAACACCTTACCCCCCAACCCCATGTGCCCTTATCTTGCTTAACAACCTTTTATGTGACACCTTATCTGTCAGCCTCAACAGTGAGTGTCCGAAGCATAGGGGACATCACAGTTGAGTCCACTCCTGTCCTCCCTTAATGTTCACAGACTCATACTTCCACCAGAGGGCAACCGGACAGCAATCATGAGGAGGAGAAACCCTGGTCGATTTTCTCCTCCATAACCCAGGTCCATGACATTCAGTTACAACACGCCTTTCCACTACAGCCCTGACTGAGATTAGCTAACTCATTGCTGAGCAGAGATGATGGCGCCAGAGACCTTCCATGTTTGTATAAGCTCAGCTAATCACTGTATAAGCTCGCAGAGCCATCAAAGATAATATTAATTACATTCCTGCTTCTCTCGTAAACCAAGACCAAGGAATCCCAATACTTCTGTCCAAAGAGGTAATGCCTGCATTGAATGCTTGTATTTGAAGTTGGCATAAAGACTCTAACATCCTGAACAGGATGTGCCTTTCTTTGTGTGATGTGGTGTTATTTCCTAGGCTTCGGGATTGATATCTTATTTTCATTAATGGCAAGGTGTAGGAATTTTCTACCTCCTTTTCAGATGAAAATTCTTGTCAGAGATTGGCCTTGCTTCCCTTGCCACTGCCAGGGTGCATCCTCCCCTGCTGGAGTTCAAGTTTTCCATTCAAGCTTTCTACAGAGACTTATACAGATTTGTATCCTCTTCTCAATGGCACGTAACACACAATGAAAAGTCATACAAGTTTTGTGAACTGGATAATGGAGCTCACCTTCAGACAAGTTCAATGTACGGAACCTTTGCTGTAGGATGTCAGAAATTCTTTTCAATTGTTTTTTTTGTGTTGCAGCACAATGTACTTGGGCTCCCTGTAGGGTTTCAGAGCAGTGCAGAGATGTTCAGAGCCATGTCTTCGAACCGTAGACTTTGTCCCCTGGGAGCCATCCAGTCATCCATCCATTCAATCAGTCACTTTGTTCGAAAAAAAAAACCTTATCAAGACTAGTTGACTCGGAGGAAAGGAATTACGGACCAGAGAAACTGGCAGGATTTCATGCTTCACGTTACTAATGAGCTCTGCGTTGAGGGAATATTGTCCCTGGCAACTGGTCCAAGCTAGAAGTGTGTGCCTGTGTCCTGATGCTTCCCTACAAGATATCCAGCACTCAAATTACAGAAGGGAAATCCGCTCTTGGCACAAATGCAGCCTTGGATAGAAATCTGCCCCAAAGAGATTTTGAAAGGTGCAACAATCTCCCCGCTTTCTGAGGCGAAGCGTCTCCATCACCTCCTCAATGCAAATGGACACTACACATTGAAGATGCCACAAGAACTGTTGCATGGTGACTGGAAGCACACCTTCACTGCTACTGGTAAGGCTACAGCAATGAAGGATAGAAGTTCACTACATTTTCTTTCTTCTCCTCAAAGTTGTCTCCTAAGTTGTGACCCCAATGAACACTCCACTCGTATGAATAGTCGCCAAAGTCATAAATATGTTAAAGGTATTGGGTGCCTGGACAGTGACATTAAACTCCATTTCAATTATGATTAAATATTTTGGAATGAATTTTAAGGAGCATAAATGTTCTTAACTATTTAATCAAGTCTGCTTTACGAGGGTGTTTTGGTCAAGTGTCAGCCTTGGCCTCAGTGGTAGACCTCTTGCCTCTAAGCCAGAAGACCATGGGTTTAAGCCCCACTCTAGAGACATGAGTACATAATCCAGGTTGACACCTCAGCACAATACTGAAAAAATGCTGTACTGTCAGAGGTGCAGTCTTTTGGAGGCGATGTTAAACTGAGGCTACGCCTGTCCTCTCAGGTGGATGCCAAAGACCCCATCGTGCTATTCGAAGAAGAGCAGGGGAAGTCTCCTAGTGTCCTGGCTTACAGTTATCCCTCAACCAACTGCACTAAAAGCAGATTAGCTGGTACTTTATCACCTTGCTGTTTGTGGGAGCTTGCTGTGCACAAATTGGCTGCTGTGTATCCTACATTACGACAGTGACTACACTTCAAAAGTAATTCATTGGTCGTAAAGCGCTTTGGGACGTCCTGAGGTCATGAATTGCCCTATATAAATACAAATTCTTTCTTTCTGAACCTCTCGGCCCATGAAATGAAAAGAGGAAAGATCTATGAACAAGAACTATGGCCTTGACTGTAACTCTCTGCATTTGCCAGACATCAGACGGGGAGTGGCAGCTAAAATGGAGCGAGAGAGTTAACCACTCCATTCCCCCCCCCCACAATCTCCTCGGCTGCAAATTAAATTGCAGGTGGCAAGGACGGCTACACCAAGCCTTTTTAAAGAAAGACTTTCTTAATACAGCAGCTTTCAACCTGAGGACCACCCAAAGCGCTTTACAAGCAATGTAGTAATTGTCCTGTTGTAATGCAGGAAATGCGGCAGCAAACTGGCACGCAGCAAGGTCCCACAAACAGCAATGAGATATTGACCAGATCATCTATTTCAGTGACATTGGTTAAGAGATAAATATTGGCCAGGACAGCGGTGGGAAAACTCTCCTGCTTTTCTTCGATATCGTGCCGCAGGATCTTTTACATCCACCTGAGAGGGCAGATGGGGCCTCGGTTGATCTTCTCATCCAAAAGACGGCCTCGAAGAGTGCCGTGCTCCCTCAGCACTGCACTGGAGTGTCAGCTGGATTTTGTGCTCAAGTCCCTGGAACGGGACGCAAACCCACAACCTTCTGACTCAGAGGCGAGAGCCCTACCCACTGAGCCACGGCTGACACTTCCCGGCCCTTTTGATTGGGAAGTCGGCAAGCAGCATGCAAATAGTGCTGGCCGTTATATTGCCGTGTTGTCGCCCGGAAGTGAAAATTGAGGCCGATGGTCCTGTACCCCTTGTTACTGCAAATTTTACACAAGGCCTGCAGAATAGTTATCATTCCCGTAAATGAGGCATTACCACCATTGTTAACATACTGCAGTCAGCAGTAAGTATGAGGCATCTACCTCACCAGGCACAGCAGGAGAGGCTATTACTTTTTATTTAAATTTATTGACAAACCTAGGTGAAGGGGCAAGGGTCATAGTTCATGCTAGAAAACCACCAAGTTTAAAAAGAATAGACGATCATGGGCCTGAATTTGCGGGCGGGGGCTTCCCGCGGGCGAATGGCAAAAAGTCTACGCACCTACCTGATGGTCCTGGACCCACGGAGACTCGGGCTCCTGGGCCTCTCTGCGTAGACATGCGTAGAGGCCCACGTACCCCGGGAGCGCAGGCGGTTCACGAGCGCCCCTGGGATCACGCGGGCCGGCCCAACCAATGAAAGAACCCCCATAAGCATTAATGGGGATCGCATTAAAAACATGTTTACATAACAAATTAAAAAAAATTACATGTTTAAAATTAATTAAAACACAATTTAATTAAACATTTAAACCAAAAATGTAACTTTTTGAAAAATAAATTTAAATGTTTTAAAGGGCCCAAAGATGACCTTAACTTATTTAGCAGGCCATGATGTGGAGATGCCGGTGTTGGACTGGGCTGGACAAATGTGAGAAGTCGCACAACACCAGGTTATAACCAAGTCACCTGACGAAGGAGCAGCCGCTCCGAAAGCTTGTGATTTCAAATAAAGCTGTTGGACTATAACCTGGTGTTGCGCGACTTCTCACATTTATTTTACAGGTGTTTTAATATTTAAATAATTGAAAAAAATTATTTTTGTATTCATTTAAACTCTTACGCTGGTAAAAGCAGGCCTTACGCCTTCTGTTACCAGGCGTAAGAGTTTCACGGGCATTCGCTGGGCAGATAGCCCAACTCTCCGCCCGCGGAGGCCCTTTTCCCGGGGATAGCTACGATCTGTCAAGAAGATTCTGTATAGATTGCAAGTTCTGGGGTTTTCGCGCATGCGCTTTGCACGCGAAAACCCGGAACCTGCGGGGGCCTTTACGGGCGAGTACGCACCACGCACGCACCCGTAGGGGCCGCAAAATATGGCCAATATATATCAAGAGGTAGTGATAGCAAAGAGGTCTTCAACACGTAAAGTTGTGGAATGGACTTCCAGGTAGGCCAAGACCCTGGATATTATTTAAGAAACAATTAGACTCTGTAATGGAAACAAGATTGTAGGCACTTTCCACATGGATAAACTAGAAGTGGGGCCTGAATTTGCGGTCGGAGGCTTCCCATGGGCGGATGCCTCCAAATGGCAAAAAATCTGCACACCTTCGAGCTTGCTCCGCCATTCAATAAGCTCAGCTTCATCCTTATTTATCTTAGTCTTGTGATCGTGTGACTATTGGGCATCAAGCTTTGGGCTTTTAAAGTCTGAAGGTTCTGAGGAAAAGGCTGGCAGAAGTAAGGAGCTCTTTTGAGTTTAAAAATAGCAGCTGAAGAATCAAAGAGCGGCAGAACTAAGAGAACTTTCGAGAAGAAAATGAGATTGTCTAAAATGATCAATCAGTTGAACCAAATGCGTTAAAGCAACAATAACAATAATTACGTTTGGATCAGTTATATCAAATAAAACATAGACTTACAAAGCATGCTGCTTATCGGACCCGGCAACCAGTCACACCAGCAGGATTTAAAAGAATATATTCCAGGGGAACATGAGCACTTTTTGTATGAAAGTGCACTCTTTAAAAATAAAACTTGTTTCCAAGCGGTTGCCAAGTGACAGTGTTTCCAAGGCTGCATTACCACCAGTGATGAGAGACTGCTTAAAGAGCTTAAAAATTCCATTTTTGGGGGGGCGAGGGCATAGATCCTTTTGGTTGTCATTTGCTCCAGAGGATGTTGGGAAGCTCACAAAATAAGCTGTCTTCCCAAGTAATGGCGTGCGAACTCGACACATTCCTGATTGATGTGTACAATTGCTCTTGTTGAAATCCGAAAGATACCGCAGCATCGAAGGAGAGGAAGCAGCAGTACAACTTCACTGGCTGTGCCAAGGGGGTGGATTGGACTCCAAATCCTCCTACCTCCTCACCCATGCGGCATGCCATGCCCACCAACTGGCAAAAGAACCAGAGGCGAGAAGAGGAGAATTTTTCTTTACGCAGCGAGTGGTTGTGATCTGGAACGCACGGCCTGAAAAGGGTGGTGGAAGCAGATTCAATAGTAACTTTTCAAAAGGGAATTGGATAAATACTTGAAGGGAAACAATTTACAGGGCTATGGGGAAAGAGCAGGGGGAGTGGGACTATTTGGACGGCTCTTTCAAAGAGCCGGCACAGGCACGATGGGCCGAATGGCCTCCTTCTGTGCTGTATGATTCTATGATTCTATGATTTACTTCATGATGGCGCAACCACAATATTGATATGAATATCCAGTTGCCATTTTACAAAACTTGACCTCCTGTCAATTAAATAACCTCGGTGATAGCCTCAGCTCAGTTGGTAGCACTCTCACCTCCGAGTCAGAGGATCATGGGTTTAGATTTGAGCTCATAATTCATTGATCAAACTTTTGGTCACCTGTCCTAATATCTCCTTATGTGTCAAATTTTGTTCGGTAACACTTCTGTGAAGCGCCTGGGGACGTTTTATTACGTTAAAGGCGCTATATAAATGCAAGTTTTTGTTGTTCTTTTCAAAGAAGAGCAGGGCCATTTTCCTGGTGCTGTGGACCACATTTATCTCTCAACCAACCTCACTAACAATAAGCATTATCTCTCCATTCATCTGATTGTTGCTTGTGGGAAACTGCTGTGAGGGATTTGGCTGCCAAGGTTCCCTACATTACAACAGTGACTGCACTTCAGAAATGACTTCATTGGCTGTGAAATGCTTTGGGGCATCCTGAGGACATGATAGGCACTATATAAATGCGAGTTATTTCTTTACTAAAGCAACAGCTCAACAGAAATAGGGTCATTATGTCCTTGAATAAATAGAATCACCAATTCATTGCAGACTGCTCATCAATAGAGTATGAAACGGCTCATGCACGAGTGCAAATTGTGATTGCCATGGAGTTGTGGGGCCCATTCATCCATATTTTCCAACACGCAAGGTTTTAAAAAAAATCTTTCTGCTGAGCGGCAGTAATATCTCCAATTCTGGGCACTGCGCTTTAGGAAGGATGTCGAGTCCTTGGAGCGAGTGCAGAGGAGATTTACCAGAATGGTACCAAGGATGAGGGACTTGAAATATGTGGAGAGATTGGAGAAGCTGGGATTGTTCTCCTTAGGGCAGAGAAGGTTAAAGGGAGATTTAACACAGGTGTTCAAAACTATCAGGGGTTTGGATAGAGTAATTTTTAAAAAATTCGTTTATGAGGTGTGGGCGTCGCTGCCAAGGCCAGCATTGATTGCCCATCCCTAATCGCCCTTGAGAAGGTGGTGGTGAGCCGCCTTCTTGAACTGCTGCAGTCCGTGTGGTGAAGGTACTCCCACAGTGCTGTTGGGGAGGGAGTTCCAGGATTTTGACTCAGCGATGATGAAGGATCGGCCGATATACTTCTAAGTCTGGATAGTGTGTAACTTGGAGGGGAACTTGGAGGTGGTGGTGTTCCCATGTGCCTGCTGCCTTTGTCTTTCTAGGTGGAAGAGGTCGTGGGTTTGGGAGGTGCTGCCGAAGAAACCTTGCTGAGTTGCTGCAGGGCATCTTGTAGGTGGTACACACTGCAGCCACGGTACGCTGGTAGTGGAGGGAGTGAATGTTTAAGGTGGTGGATGGGGTGCCAATCAAGCGGGCTGCTTTGTCCTGGATGGTATCGAGCTTCTTGAGTGTTGTTGGAGCTGCACTCATCCAGGCAAGTGGAGCGTATTCCATCACACTCCTTACTTGTGCCTTGTAGATGGTGGAAAGGCTTTGGGGAGTCAGGAGGCGAGACACTCGCTGCAGAATACCTAGCCTCTGACCTGCTCTTGTAGCCACAGTATTTATGTGGCTGGTCCAGTTAAGTTTCTGGTCAATGGTGACCCCCCAGGATATTGATGGTGGGGGATTCGGCGATGAGAATGCGATTGAATGGCAAGGGGAGGTGGTTAGACTCTCGCTTGTTGGAGATAGTCATTGCCTGGCGCTTGTGTGGCGCGAATAGGGTGAAACTGTTTCCACTGGTAGGTGGGTTGGTAACCGGAGGACACAGATTTGAGGTAATTGCCAAAAGAACCAGAGGGGAGATGAAGAGAATTTTTTTTTATGCAGCGTGATGATATGATCTGGAATGCACTGCCTAAAAGGGCGGCGAAAACAGATTCAATAGTCACTTTCAAAAGGCAATTGGATAAATACTTGAAGGGAAAAAAATTGCAGGGCTATGAGGAAAGGTCTTGGTTTAGCATTCCATCCACGGGATGGAGCTTGCCATCTGATTTATTAAAATGGGGTAGAAGCGTGGGACTAATTGGACGGCTCTTTCAAAAAGCCGGCTGAGGCACGATGGGCCGAATGGCCTCCTCCTGTGCAGTATCATTCTCTGATTCTACTGCAGTGGAGAGGTGCAGAAAGCCCAGAGTAATGGTGTAAATGCCTGTCTGTGTCGTATCTACAGGGCTTTCGCCGATATTCTGCTCAAGTTAAGGTGGGAGATCAGGAGAGCCCCCCAAGCAAAATTTCACCCCTCAGTTTCCACAAATTACATAAAAACAAGAAATGCTGAAAATACACAGCAGGCCCGGCTAGCTCCTGTAAAGAGAAAAGACCGGTCAACGTTTCGAGCGTACGCTCTTCGTCAGGACCTTTAGCTCGACAGATGCTGTGAGCCTGCTGTGTCGATCCAATATTTGCCCTTCTACAAATTATATGTTATCGATACCTTTACTGAACATGAAAGAAATAGTCGCTTTGATATAGTTCCTTATAATCATTGACACAGCTCAAAATGTTTATACCAAAGGAATTGCTGTTTCGGGTGCAGTGACTGTTGAGATGTCGTCATTCTGCACCGGCCACAACTCACAAACAGCAGCAAGAAAAATGACCACTTCATCTAGTTCTTTTTTGGTGGCATTAGTTGAGGGAGGTATATTGTCCAGGACACCGGGGCGATCATTGTTCTGATCTGGAATGCACTGCCTGAAAGGGTGGAGGAAGCAGATTCAATAGTCACTTTCAAAAGGGAAGTGGGTATATTCTTGAAAAGGAAAAGCTTGCAGGGCTATGGGGGGGAAGAGCAGGGGGAGTGGGGACTAATTGGAGAGCTCAGTCAAAGAGCCGGCACAGGCACTTATTGAAATATATAAGATTCTGAGGGGGCTTGACAGGGTAGATGCAGGGAGGATGTTTCCCCTCATGGGGGAATCTAGAACTCGTGGGGCACAGTTTCAGGATAAGGGGTCGCCCATTTAAAACAGAGATGAGGAGGAATTTCTTCTCTCAGAGGGTCGTGAATCTGTGGAATTCTCTACCCCAGAGAACTGTGGAGGCTGAGTCATTGAATATATTCAAGGCGGAGATAGACATATATTTGAGCTACAGGGGAGTCAAGGGTTATGGGGAGCAGGCAGGGAAGTGGAGTTGAGGCCAAGATCTTATTGAATGGCGGGGCAGGCTCGAGGGGCCGAATGGCCTACTCATGCTCCTAGTTCTTATGTCACGATGGGCCGAATGGCCTCCTTCTGTGCTGTGAGGTTCTATGAACCACCTGCTCATCTTTGAATGGTACCATGGGGTCTTTAACATTCGTCCAAATAGCAAGATCGGTGGTGGGGGGGTGGGTCTTGGTTTATCATTCCATCCACTGGGTGGAGCTTGCCATCTAATTTATTAAAATGGGTAGCAGCAACTCATTAAGTAACTGGGAAGGAAAGAAAGTACAAAAACAAAATGGTTTGGCTTCCTGCAACCTATTGCCTACAGCTGTTTGCTTTTATTTAAGACTTTTAACAATTAGCAGTGTAATAATGATTGTGCAGAGCAGATTACAGGCAGCCAAACCCAGCAGACGAATCAGAAGACTGCTTAAGTGCTCCCACATAATTATTATTGCATCTCAAATCTCACCCATGTAAATATTTCTTCAAGTAATAGCCAGACCACAGTTTCATGCTGAGTGCTCCACAGCAGCTCTCAACTTATTTGATCACTACCAGAGCTCACTCCTTATCAGCTGTCATTCTAGGTGCAGTACTTGAAAGTCTTTACTTGGGAACGTCTTCTGAGATGCTTTGATGCTGTCTCTCTGCCTAGAGAGACAGAATCTCAAGCAGATGCTGGCAGGCGGCTATTGATAAGATGACGAGCGCAATTCAAAATGGTTTTACGCTTTTTCAACAAAAAATGAGTCGCCCTGTTTGAATTATGCAATGTAAATACCCCAGCAATGTGGGGACTTAGTGCTAAAAAATTAATGATCGTGCAATTTGAATTGAGCAACTTTGAATTAAGGGGAATGCAAATGAGCTAAATTTGCAGATGACTCCAAAGTCGGAGGGGCAGTGGAATCGAAGGCAGCAGCCCAGAAATGACAGAATGAGCTAAACAAAGTGTGTAAGTGGGCCGAACGATGACAGGTGCAGTTTAATGTAGATGCGTGAAAAGTGAAAACAACGGACAACTTGCAGACTTCATGAATTGCAGTGAAAGAAGAATAAAGTTGAGGGAGACCTAGGAGTCTTGGCAGGCTCAACGGTCAACATCTCCAGCCAGAGCAGAGGAGCAGTCACCAAAGCCAATGAAAGTTACAACTACATGGTCAATCTAGTAGAATACATGTCAGAGGAAGTCATGATCAAACTTGGTCCAGTGTCAACACAAGAGGGATACTCTCGGAAGCTGCCTTGCAGGTAATATCAATCGAAACCTGACTAGTTTGGGGAAATCCAGAACAAGGAGGAATAACCTTAAAATTAGAGCTAGGTCTTTGAGGGGTGATGTCAGGGAGCACTTCTTCACACTAAGGGTAGTGGAAATCTGGAACTCTCTCCCAAAATGATGTTGAAGCTGGGGGTTAATTGAAAATTTCAAAACTGAGATTGACAGATTTTTGTTAGGTAAGGGTATGCAGGGTTACGGAACCAAGGCGGGTAGATGGAGTTAAGATATTGATCAGCTATGATCTAATTGAATGCGGAACAGGCTCGAGGTGCTGAATGGCCTGCTCCTGTTCCTATGTTCCTAACTGTACCCTTTGTGTGAAGAAGTGCTTCCTGACATCACCCCCCTGAACGGCCCCGCTCTAATTTTAAGTTTATGCCCCCCTTCTCCCAAAGTCTTGAGTTTGGTGAATGCAAAAAGAAACCATCATTGAGGGATTGATAATGAGATGCTGTTCACCAGTGCCCTGCATTATTGGGCTTGGAGGAGTGAGGTCCACTCCATGCCCGATGGGCTGAGAAGAGGGCAACACAAATGAGAAGCACAGAGGGTCTCGACTTCAAGTGCCAGTCCGCTCTCCTCCTGGCTCAAAAACGCCAATTCTATATTCTGCAGTATCTCCTGCCATAAAGGAACTGGGAGCTCTAATTAAGGTCTCAAGTAATTAAAGTCAACATTAAGGCCAGATGGCTGCAAGTGCCTAATAGAAAGATAAGATATTGTTCCTCAAGCTTGTTTTGCGCTTCCTTGGCACAGTGTAAAAGGCCAAAGGTGAAGAAGTCAGAATGGGAGTGGGATAGGAATTGAAGTAACAAGCAGCAGGTATTTGGCAAAGCGATCGCCTAATCTGCATTTGGTTTCCCCAGTGTAGAGATAACTGCACCTTGAGCAATGGATACAGGTTGGAGGACCTACACATAAAATTGCGGTCTCACCCAGAAGGTGTGTGTCAGGCCCTGGGCAATGCTGCGGGAGGACGTAAATACCCAGGTGTTGCATCTCCTGTGCTTGCATGGGAAGAATGCTAGGGTAGGAGAGCAGGGGGTGGAGTGATGAAAGAGCAAACATGGAGGCTTGTGGAGAGAATAATCCCTTCACAAAGCAGAGAGGGAAGGTGGGTGGCGGGGGGGGGCGGGGGGATGGGGAAGATGGATTTGGTTCTGGGATCATGTTGGAGGTGGAAGAAATGTCAGAAGATGATCACTACCTGAAGGAGCTGACCTCCCACCCAGCACCCAAGGTATCAGCTTGTTCTTTCGCCCATGGAAAAATAAATGCAACAAAATCAGCTTAACTAGCAGCACACTGACTAATGACAGATTTGTTTCTGCCAATCGTGGATAGTCCTATCAATATATAATTCACACCACCTCCCCCAGGGGAATACGACTGTCTGCAAAGGGTGAAGAAGTGGAGAGTGGAAATATGATAGAAGGTGGGTCTCCTGGCTCATTGAGAATGCCGAATCTGAATAGTCGCTACTCACCGTCTCCCCCAAGAAGCCAAGGCACCAGCAGAACAAAGGCAGTGGATGGAGACCACCAGTAATGAGGATGCTTCAAAATGTGTCCATGGGCTAGAATAAGCCAGTAGGTAAACAAGTTTAGGTAACTTGCTGAGATTCCGTGAGTGATCCATGCTTACTCGGAGACATTTTTATTCAGATGTTCTCTTCCTAACAGGATCAACAGGTTGCTATCGAAATTGACCTGTACTTGAAGACCAGAGGACCTACTGATACCTGACTCTGAAATATCATTCCCTGTGCGTTCAGCTGCTCCCAGCGGAAGAGAAGCCAACCAGAAAATGGCTTGGACAATTCATAATGCTTTGGGGTTTCTGTACTGGACCCAGTTCAGTTCAGTTCAGGACCCAGGTCGATTTAAGCACTGCACCCTGAACAAAAACCCACCGACCACTGGTATGGTACACTCACAGCTCGCAAAAAGTAGATGAACACAGATCACCGATCCCTCACTCCGAAGGTGAGCAGTAAAGGTGACAATTGGCCTCCACTGACTCATCTGTCCTTCTTCAAGCTGTGGGCTGCTGGAATTACATTTCCCCGTTCTATTCTGGGTTCTCCATTGCACAGTTCTTTCCACTGTGTTAACAGATGAGTAAACAGTTATTCATTAAACAATTAATCACATTCTGTGCTCAATATTTTATGTTGTTGGCATTGGTCACAGCAATATTTTAATATTAATGTGTTTATATGTTTTGAATGTTACCATTGTTTGCTTTGACCCTGATAAAAAAAAGGAGAAAGATTACGTAAATGTTGGTACTTATACACTATGGATTTTGCTACTTAATGATTTATCATGAAATATGGTTGCATTAAATACTTTTATACCAACGTCAGCAAAATGCAGTGAAGTTATTCACTAATGAGGCTGGCACTGAATTAAATACCGATATTTACAGGATTTTATAGCAAAGAGTGGATCGTTTGCATTGACTACCACCTTTTGGGGAGCAGATGTGGTTAGAGTGAGATGACTGTGTGCCATCCAAGCCAATGTTTCTTTTAATAAACAGTAAACGATGCTTCAGTTGGTAAAGGCAGTGCACAGCTGTGCCATACAGACCAGAAGGTCTGGGTTTGATGTCCAATCTGTGCTTACTTAGCCGATCTGAACTGATGGTGAAAATTTTGAACACTTAAGAAGGCTAAGAAAAGACTGCCATGCCCATTAACGCTTACCTTATCTATTAGATGACGCAACCTCGTGCTCCCTCCTCCCCAACCCCTGAGATGAGAAAAAAACTGGGTCCAATTTCAGAAAAAGCTCCCCAAATACAAAAGCCAATCAAGCAAAACCAAGAGACGATGGGGTAGATTTTCACTTTCGCCAGTGGTGGAAAGTGGGTGAGAGTGGCTCGGCCGCCCGTTATACATTCTGCCCAATCTACCTTTCCATTGAAGGCAATGGAAAGGAGAATTGGGCAGGGTGTGTAACGGGCAGGCGAACACCTACCGCCTATTTTCCACCACTGCCAAAGGTGAAAATCGACTCCCATAGTTACCCATCATGTATCATTAGGCAAATGAAACTAAGGTCCCCCATTTCTGATATGCTCCAATGTCTTCGTCCCTCAGGAGCCTGTCAAGTCCCTTCCTAAAGGGACTATAACACCCATACTTACCACATCTGCCACTAGTATGGTTCAGAGAATGGCAAACCTCTGAGAGCAGAAACCTCTCGGCACATAATCCAACTCTTTGCCTATGTATTTTAGAGACACCCTCTAATCTTATCGCTATCTATTCAGAATATCTTATTCAAATCTACCATGCTCAATCCTTTGATGATTTTAAAACCCTCAGCCGTATCCCTCCGGAGCCTACATTACTCCAGAGTGATTACTCGTAAATCCTGGATTTTCTGATTGCCGTCATTTTACCAAAAGCACAATGGGTTGCCGTCAGCATTAAAACGATGCCAATTGGAAATTCCAGAGGGATCTAAGTTTAGGTATCAAACTCATTGCCTGCTTTTGTCCCCTCTCTAGAGGCCCAAGATCTACCATGAGCTGTGGGGACAAAACTGGGCAAAAAATGCGCTCCAAATGTGAATATACCAAATACTCATGTACCTGAACTGCAGTACTCATAGCTTTTGCTTCATTTATCTGGCAATACTTCCTACCAGCTTATTTGCTTCTCTACAGCTACCTCACACTGCTGGTTACTGGCCAATGACTATTCCCAAGTCGCCTTCCTCCTCTGTTACTTTGAATGAGCATGGAATAGGGAGCTCTAGAGTTACCTGACTCAGTGAGCGTAACACAGGACTGCTCCATATTAAATGACATCTGCCCATTCACAGAATTCTGCTTGCAATCTTATCATCTTCTGCTTGGTGCCAATCCACGCATGCATTGTCACTTCATCTGCAAATGTAATTGTACTATTGATGCCCTCCTCAGATTATTGATTAAAAATAATGTATAGTAAAGGACCAAGGACCTGGAGAACTCCACGTGTCATCAGACTCCTATTTGAACCCTTCCGGTGAATGACCACTCTCTGATTATGTTATTTCAACCAAGTACCAATTCATTCCACTATTTCATAGGAGTATAGGAATTGCTAGACGAAAAAAGACCAAGGTCCATCTAATTCGCCATCTACCATCCTGGTAGTCACATGATACAACGATAATGGAGTAGTTGACTAATCACAGCAATCAATCTCTATCAATTAGTCAACAACAGACCCAAACATGATGATATGGAGATATTTGGGAACTCTCTTCTTCTTCTTAGGCAGTCCTCGGAAGCGAGGATGACTTGCTTCCACATTAAAAATGAGTTCTCAGGTGACCGATGAGTCCAATGCGGGACCTACAGTCTCTGTCACAGGTGAGGCAGACGGGTGGTTGAAGGGGCGGGTGGGTGGGGTGCTTGGGCGCTCCTTGCGCTGCCTGCGCTTGGCTTCCGCTTGCTCCCGGCGAAGAGACTCGAGGTGTTCGGCGCCTTCCCGGATGCTTCTCCTCCACTTTGTGCGGTCTTGGGCCAGGGATTCCCAGGTGTCGGTGGGGATGTTACACTTTTTCAAGGAGGCTTTGAGGGTGTCCTTGAAGCATTTCCTCTGCCCACCTGGGGCTCTCTTGCCGAGCGGGAGCTCCAAGTAGAGCGCTTGTTTTGGGAGTCTCGTATCGGGCATGCGGACGATGTGACCCGTCCATCGGAGCTGATCGAGCGTGGTCAAAGCTTCGATGCTGGGGATGTTGGCCTGAGCGAGAACACTGACGTTGGTATGCCTATTCTGCCAATGGATTTGCAGGATCTTGCGGAGGCAGCGTTGGTAGTACCTCTCCAGTGCTTTGAGGTGCCTGCTGTACATGGTCCATGTCTCTGAGGCATACAGGAGGGCGGGTATCACTGCTGCTCTGTAGACCATGAGCTTAGTGCCGGGTTTGAGGTCCTGGTCTTCAAACACTCTCTTCCTCAGGCGACCGAAGGCTGCACTGGCACACTGAAGGCAGTGTTGGACTTCGTCATCGACGTCTGCCCTTATTGACAGTAGGCTCCCGAGGTATGGAAAGTGGTCCACGTTGTCCAAGGCCTTGTCGTGGATTTTGATAATCGAGGGGCAGTACTGTGTGGCGGGTACCCAAACATGATGATATAGAGATATTTGGGAACTAGAGGTCCAAAGTCACCTCTTTCCCCAATAGTACCAGGACTTTTTTAATAGCTATTGATGTGGTCCTTCATAAAATCGTAGAATGATACATCACAGAAGGAGGCCATTCAGCCTATCGTGACTGTGCTCTCTGGTAAAGCTATCCAATTAATCCCACTCCCCTGCTCTTTCCCCATAGCTCTGTAATTTTTTTCCCTTCAAATATTTATCCAATTCTCTTTTCAATGTTACTATTGAATCTGCTTCCACCACCCTTTCAGGCAGCACTTTCCAGATCACAACAACTCGCTGTGTAAAACAATGTTTCCTCATGTCGCCTCTGGTTCTTTTGCCATAGCTGTCGATGTGGACACTGCATAAAAATCTTTCTGGAAATTGAAGTAGACAAGATCAACTGGATATGCTTCATCTGGTGTTTTCGTCACCTCCTCAAATAACCTCAGTATTCTGAATGTACTTTTCTAAGGGAACCATTTTCCCACTTGCCATTCCTGATGAAGAACTTCACCTACATTAGAAATTCGGCCATGTGTTGCACACAATTTTCCAACCATTATTTTGTTTGGTTCCAAAGATCATGTGCAGCAGACACCTCTAATATGCACTCCCAGCTAGCAAGGGTCTCAGCACAAAATCATATCACACTGTTAAAAATCTTCCCTACAGCTCAAGGTCATTGGCCTTACAGAAAGAAAGAAAGAAAAACTTATACTTATATAGCGCCTTTCACGATCACCGGACGTCTCAAAGTGCTTTATATCTTTTACTTTTGGAGTGTAGGCACTGTTGTAATGTTCCCACATTCTGATTTCTTACCTTTTTAAAATAACAAAATCCGATCAACAGACACCTCCACTATGATCTTCCTCATTTCCTTGAACCCTCTAGGAAAAATTGAATAAGATGCTGCAGCACTATTGACCTTCAGTTTATCCTAACCCGCACCAAGTCCCATTCACCCATCACCCCTGTGCTCGCTGACTTACATTGGCTCCCGGTCCGGCAACGCCTCAATTTTAAAATTCTTATCCTTCTGTTCAATTTCCTCCATGGCCTCTCCAATGTCCTCCCCGGCCTGCGATCTCTTCGTCCCCGCTCCCCCAGCTAAACTGCACCGCCCCCCCACTCTGCTCCCTCCCTGCCTATATCTGGGCTGTTACTTCTAATTTATTAATTTTACCTAAACTCCTATCCTGCAAAATGCGGATTTTTCTATTGCCTTCAGAAGTGAAAACACAAAATAGCTCTCTCCCTCATCAGCCCATTTCCTTATCCTCATTTATAACCTGTCTGCTCAAATCTTTCAAACATCAAATCTGGTCTTTAATTGTTCTTTTTCTCCTTACACAGAAAGGAAAGACTGACTTGCTGATAACTGACCTTTTTTGTCATTGTAGATTACATAAATTATAAATTAGGACCATAATGAGTACAAATACAATTTCTGCTCAGTCAAAATCCCTTAGTATCCAAATTAACTCTCTTCTCAATTACAATAGGTGCACAGTTGGTCTCAGTCTTCTTGGTGAAAATTAGCCAGTCTGCCCTTACTTAATTGCTATCCATTAACTCCTGCTGTTAAGTGCATTCAGGCAGATATGGGGTGCTGACAAGATCAGGCTTGCATGCGATGCCCCTCTGTGGAGGTACAGCTCACTAGCACTCACTATCTGGTTCACAGCTGAAGAGTGACTACTTGGGTGGGGTATCGGAGGGTGACTGCTGTCTGTGGACACACATTGCAGCAAAAGTCAATGGGGGTAATCTGGACTTTGGGCAAGAGGGTAAAATGCACAATAGTGGCTCGGCCACCCATTAATCACCTCTCCTGATTTTCGTTTCATAAAAAGAGAAAAAGAACGAATTTGCATTTATATAGCACCTTTCACGACCTCAGGACATCACAAAATCTCTTTACAGCCAATGAGGTACTTTTGAACCGCAGTCACTGTTGTAATGTAGGAAACACGGCAGCCAATTTCGCACAGCAAGGTCCCACAAACAGCAATGTGACAATGACTAGACAATCTGTTTTAGTGATGATGGTTGAGGGATAATTGTTGACCAGGACACCGGGGAGAACTCCCCTGCTCTTCTTCGAAATAGTGCCTTGGGATTTTTTACGTTCACCTGAGAGGGCAGATGTCTCATCCGAAAGATGGCACCTCTGACAGTGCAGTGCTCCCTCAGCACTGCTCTGAAGTACCAGCCTAGAATTTTGTGATCAAGTCTCTGGAGTGGGACTTGAACCCCCTACCACTAAGGCAGCCATAGATGACACCTATAGACATCATGTTGGTGGGGGGAGAGGGGGTGGTCATCACACCTGAGCCGGACATTCACACACATACACTTGCCAGAAGGAGTCTGGGACAGTGATCAGGAGGAGAAGCAAGAGCTGATTTTACCCCTTCCCAGCCCAGAGGCACAGCGGCCAACTGTGGCTCTCTCAATCAGCTAAGAATGAACTCAGTGCCGATCGACCATGGGATTTGTTAATGGAGAGAAGGGTTAATTTGAACATTAAAATCTCTGACTGAGCAGATTGTGTTTGCCCTCCTTATACTTCCAATTTATAATTAATATACAGCGAGGGGGGAAAAAAGGCATCTTCGAGAAAAGGTCAGTTATCATCAAAAGGATTTTTCCTTTCACTGTTAAGCTTTTGACTGCAGAAATGCAGCTTTTTGCTTCTTGTGCAAAAGAATGAAAAATGGATTGAAGTGCTGGTGAGTTGGCAAAGGTATGATTTTAAGAGTTTAATGCTCTTGCAACATGTTCAAAGCAAGCTTGTTTGTAGAGCATGCAACACGCATAATTCATCCTAATCAGTTACATTTGAAGTGTAAACTCAACAATATTGAATTCAAATTTTAATGACCTCAAAAAATATTTTCCTTGCAATGAAACATATTCAAAGCATACATTTAACAGCTGCATAAAAAATTCAGACTTTAAAATAAATTCATAAGAAATTCATGAATTTAATACAATTCTAATGATTACTCCTGCGACGTGGTTTAAATGCAGTAAAAAGCTTTATTTACATTTGCTGAAACATTAATCAGAAATCTCTTTCAATCTAATGTCTGATTTATGTCAGGCAGTGGGAAATATCAAAGCCCACGGCAAAAGTGACAGATTTTTGCATTAGAATGGTACTTGAAAAGAAGAGCTTTCAATAGACAGCCAGAAAATTACGAAGCGCTGCCCGCAGTTTACCGTCTGTCGTTGAGTTTAACCGGCTCGCCGCAATTTTCTGGGGATGGGCAAGGTTCATCACTGTCAGCACCTACTTGAAAAATTAGTCCCGTAAAATGCTGACAAGTTCAGGTTCCCTTCTGTCTCTCTGGACTGCCTGGTCTTGTACACTATCAGCCCGTATACTGTGAGGTTGAAGCCTCCACTCAATAATAAGGTGGTAAAGCTACTAAAAAATCAGAACTGAATTTAAAATTCTCAACTTTGCTATCAACCCTCCATGGCCTCACCCCTCCATATCTCTGTAACCTCCTCCAGCCCTACATTAGAAATTCGCCTCCTTTGCGCCTCCCATTAGAAACCTCCGGGGGGCGATAACGGGGCGCTAACGATTTACTGCCCGGGCGCGGCGATAGTACCGCCGCCCGCGAAATTCACCTGGTGGTTTGTGGCAGCGGTAACCCCTAGCGCCACGCTCTCCTGCGCCCGGAGATCGTAACGTCATCGGCTGCGCAGCGCCCCGGACCTGAAATTCGGTTCCGGCCCCTGCAGCATCGCCGGGCGACAGCACCGACAGCTGCAGGAGGCGTTGTTCGGGAGGCCGGGCGCTTCGGGAGCGTTAATTAAAGGTAGGGCCGCTGGTCTTCGGTAGAAATGTGTTTCCTTCCTTTAGGGTGCATTTTGAACATTTTTAAAAGGCGCGATTGATCAGCCCTGCACTCTGTTAGAGTGCTTGACGCTGATCGTCGAGGATCCCAGCTGCCGTCGGCGATGAGGGAGATCGTTCAAATGCAGAGCCTGCAGCAATGCCCCTTCCCTTTAAGGGAGGGAAGGAGCCCTCGGATTCCAGCAGTGCTGCACCTCTACTGCCCCCCCTGTTTGGTTTAGCGCTCCAGGAGGGAAGTGGTAGCGTTTGATTTAGCGCTTCACTTCCTTCCTGAGCGCTAACACTGAATTTACTGAAAGATGAGAATGATTAGCGCCCGGCGCTAATTTTTCCAGCTTTAAAATTTAGCGATACCGAATTTCTCCCCCTATGTTCCTCCAATTCTGGCCTCTTGTGTATCCCCGATTACCTTCGCTCCACCATTGGTGGCCGTGCCGTCAGCTGCCTAGCTCCTACGCTCTGGAATTCCTTCCCTAAAACTCTCAGCTTCTCCAACTCTCAATCCTCCTTTAAGATGCTCCTTAAAACCTACCTCCTTGACCAAGCTTTTGGTCACCTGCCCCTATAGCTCTTTGTGGCTCAGTGTCAAATTTATTTTGTTAGTGCTACTGTGAAGCACCTTGGGATGTTTTACTATTCTGAAGTTGCTGCAGAAACGCAAATTGTTGTAAAATACTAAACAGATTTTTCTATTGAAAGAACAAATTTACATACTTCACCACTGGTCATTCTGTTGCCCTTTTTATCCTGCTATTCTCTTTGCCCTTTCCTAATTTTAATTAAATACTCTGTTCTACCTACTATAACCATTTAATCTCCCTTCTGCTTCATGCTTCTACTATCAGTTTGAAGTTGAGAGCAATTTTGAATGGACACTGGGTTTACACTTCAGAAACCTACCGCAGATTACCACCTACCGCCCTCCCTCAGCTGATCAATCAGTACTCCTCCATGTTGAGCACCACTTGGAAGAAGCACTGAGGATAGCAAGGGCACAGAATGTACTCTGGGTGGGTGTACTTCAATGCCCATCACCAAGGCCGGCGTTCAGAGGGCGGGTTGGGAGGCGGGTCAGGTGTTAAAGTCACAATGATTGACGGCGGGTCGGAAACCCGCCACGAACCCGCCTCCGTGTAAGTTTCAAGAGTGTCGGTTCTGTGATTTCACAACAGACCCGACACCAAGCAGCGGGTAAGGGATTTAAGGCCTTGTTAACTCCTTGTTAAGTGCCTGTTAACTGCAATTTTGAGAGCCTTTTGCAATTTTCCAACATTTTATTCGGGTTTCATGACGTTCAGAGATCACGCCAGGTAAGTGTGTCGGGAAGACCAATGAGCTGGAAATTTCACAGCTGCAACTGCAGTCTACAAGCTGCACTGTCTAAACTGCTCAATTTCAAATGTCAGAGGTTGCTGATTTCACGATTTGGGAGACTGTCTTGAGCCTGTGAGTGTATGTTGTTAGCTCTATATCCACTGTCACCTGCATTGCTGGACATAAAAGGCGCCCTCACCCTTCACTGTGCCACCTCAAATTGGGATCACACAAATGGCAAAGACGTCAAACTTTCATACAAGATTAATTTGCTCCAACATAATAAAAGAACAGAAACTTAACATTGAACTCTATCAGAACACCCAAGTGAGTACCCTTGTGATCATTTATGTGTCAACGTTCTCTTACGCATGCTTCTACGTGGTGCTACACCTGTGGCTTCAGCAGATGTAGAGGCAGCCTGCTCACTTCCCTGCTGCGCCTGCTTAGATGCCTTTGGCGGGTGTCCTCTGGGTTTTGGAGCCTTTGAAGGCCCCGCCAAAGTTTGCTCCTCCTGCGGCTGCACAGCGGCAGAATCGGCCATCAGTGCTACGGCAGTCATCTGGGGCTCTGACCGAGGGGTTGGCAAGGGGGTGGAAGTTGGAGCGCTTGGAGAGGAGCCCCCACTTGCATATCGCCTCCCACCATCATCCCTCTCATGGGCCACCCGCACTTCTCGGCTAGCAAGTAGCTGGAGAGCACCTTGCTGCACATCAGTGGGGCCATGAGGACCCGTCTCTGTACTGACAGTCCTCATAACGGGGATGTCCATGTACCTCTGGTTCCTCTCCACGATAGATGCCCATCTATCCTCCATAGCTGACCATCTATTTAGAAGAGTCACCATGTTCATTTGAGTCTGGCGATTTATGTCCTCCATGGAGGTTGCCATCCTTTCCATGGCGGGACCTACATTCGCCATTGCATGCACCACGGCACTGCTCATGTTTGAGATGGACTCCTCCATTCTCTGCACACTTGCAGTCACCGTGGTTGCAAACCCAGTCAGAGCCTCCTGCACTTGTTCCTGAAGCTCCAGCACCACTCGCTTTCTGGGTGGCCCCAGAGGCACAGCGTCTACATGCAGCTGAGCAGAGCTGGGAGCGTCCTGCGGCCTCCGACGAGGACTCTCCACTGCTGTCCCTGTTTCCACCATCTACTCTAGCTCACTCGTGAGTTGTGATACACCAGCTGACAACATCACACTATCTCGCGAATGACCCACCTTGGTGAGTGTCACTGCGCTGGTGCTGGGTGCGATCATTTCTGCTGACGCTGCTCCCTCAGAGGATGCAGCATCCTCTGAGGAGTCCTCCTGCTCTTCCTCCTGGACAGCAGGGAGGGGGGCTCTTAATGGTCCTGTGGGAGAGTAAAGACATGAGTTAGACATGTGATATGTAGATTGCAGACACATCCCATTGTGCACATGATGAGCATTCAATTTCTAATGACATCAGATGCCAGATGTCACTCATGAAAGCCAAATAAGATCACCAGATTGTTCAACTGAGCCCGTCTCTCCGTCCCCCACTTCGAGCTGTTCCACTGATCCCACAATTTCCAGAGTGGCCTCCTCAGCGTTGATCAGTTGTGATAAGGATGGTGGTCCTCCTCCTATTCTCTCCCTCTCCCTCTTATTGTGGCCTCACTTTTCCTGCAATGAGGGAAAGAAGTGGCATTTCAGTGAGAGTGATGGAATGAGTGTAAAGAATGGATAGGATAGATATTTAGAGGGAGACTGTGAAGGAGTGGGTTCCCATTATGAAATTCCCTCCTTTTGAGTTGTTAGATGTTGTCAGTGCATAACCTTGAGGGTGGGTGTGAGGGGCGCATAGTAAGATGGGGAAGTGAATCTCTGCATAGGGAGAGAGGGATGGTGCAAGGGATGTTGTGGTGAGTTAGGATGTGCAGGAGTAGGGTTAGCAATGCAGAGTGATGGGGATGTGATGACAGGCACAGCAGAATTAAGGTAAGTGAGATTTTATACTCACTTTTCCAGATCGCAGGAGATCATTGAGCCTTTTCCTGCATTAGACCCAGGTGCGTCTATACACAGACCTGGCATTGACCTCCTCAGCTATTCGCAGCCAGGCTGCCTTTGTCTACTGAGGAGGTTTCCTTCTTCCATCAGATGGGTACAGGACCTCCCGACGTCCTCTGACTCCCTCCACAAGAACATGGAGGGAGTCCTGGTTGAAGCGGGGAGCTACCTTTTGTTTCTCTGCAGACATCGTGGTGAGAAGCAGCAGTCAGAAGCACTAGAAACCACCCGAGATCTAATGGGGAAATTGCCCCCTTGAATGCACCGCCTGCAAACACGTCAGCATATCAGCTGAGCAGACCCGCACCTGGTGATGAGGGCAGGTAACCCACACAGCGGGCTTAAGTAGCCCAATTAACCAAAAATTGTGTCAGCAGGATGGGAACCCGCCCACTGCCGTTCCCGATGCAAACCCACCTCCAGGAAGAAAATCACAGCCCAAGAGCGGCTCGGTAGCGCCATTATTGATCGAGCTGGCCGTGTCCTGAAGGACATTGCTGCCAGTCTGGGCCTGCGACAGGTGGTGAGAGAATCAACACAAGGGAAAAACCTACTTGACCTCGTCCTCACCAATCTACAGATGCATCTGTCCATGACAGTATTGGTAGCAGTGACCACCGCACAGTCATTGTGGAGACGAAGTCCCGTCTTCAAACTGAGGACGCCCTCCATCGTGTTGTGTAGCACTACCACCGTGCTAAATGGGATAGGTTCAGCACAGATCTACCAGCTCAAAACTGGGCATCCATGAGGCGCTGTGGGCCATCAGCAGCAGCAGAATTGTATTCCACCACAATCTGTAACCTCATGGCTTGGCATATCCCTCACTCTATCCCCATCCACAATGATGGTGGAGCCCAGCACATGAGTGCAAAAGACAAGGCTGAAGCGTTTGGAACCACCTTCAGCCAGATGTGCCGAGTGGATGATCCATATTGGCCTCCTCTTGAGGTCCCCGCCATCACAGAAGCCAGTCTTCAGCCAATTCGATTTTCTCCATGTAATATCAAGAAAGGGCTGAGCACACTGGATACAGCAAAGGCCCCAACAACATCCCGGCTATCGTGCTGAAGACTTGTGCTCAAGAACCACCCACGCCTCTAGCCAAGCTGTTCCAGTACAGCTACAACACTGGCATCTATCCGACAATGTGGAAAACTGCCCAGGTATGTCCTGTCCACAAAAAGCAGGACAAACCCAATCTGGCCAATTACCACCCCATCAGTCTACTCTCAATCATCAGCAAAGTGATGGAAGGTGTCGTCGACAATGCTATCAAGCAGCACTTACTCACCGAAAACCTATTCACTGATGCCCAGTTTGGGTTCCGCTAGGACCACTCGGCTCCAGACCTCATTACAGCCTTGGTCCAAACATGGACAAAGGATCTGAATTCCAGAGGTGAGGTGAGAGTGACTGCTCTTGACATCAAGGCAGCATTTGATCGAGTGTGGCATCAAGGAGTCCTATTAAAATTGAAGTCAATGGTAATTGGGGGGGAAACTCTCCACTGGCTGAAGTCATACCTAGCACAAAGGAAGATGGTTGTGGTGGTTGGAGGTCAATCATCACAACCCCAGGACATCGCTGCAGGAGTTCCTCAGGGCAGTGTCCTATGCCCAACCATCTTCAGCTGCTTCATCAATGACCTTCCCGCCAACATAAGGTCAGAAATGGGGATGTTCGCTGATGACTGCACAGTGTTCAGTGCCATTTGCAACTCCTCAGATAATGAAGCAGTCCATGCCCGCATGCAACAAGGCCTGGACGACATTCAGGCTTGGGCTGATATGTGGCAGGTAACATTCGCGCCACACAAGTGCCAGGCAATGATTATCTACCAAAGCCTTTCCACCATCTACAAGGCACAAGTAAGGAGTGTGATGGAATACTCTCCACTTGCCTGGATGAGTGCAGCTCCAACAACACTCAAGAAGCTCGACACCATCCAGGACAAAGCAGCCCGCTTGATTGGCACCCCATCCACCACCTTAAACATTCACTCACTCCACCACCAGCGTACCATGGCTGCAGTGTGTACCATCTACAAGATGCACTGCAGCAACTCGCCAAGGCTTCTTTGGCAGCACCTCCTAAACCTGCGATCTCTACCACCTAGAAGGACAAGGGCAGCAGGTGCTTGGGAACACCACCACCTCCAAGTTCCCCTCCAAGTCACACACCATCCTGACTTAGAAGTATATCGCTGTTCCTTCATCGTCGCTGGGTCAAAATCCTGGAACTCTCTCCCTAACAGCACTGTGGGAGTACCATCACCACACGGACTGCAGCAGTTCAAGAAAGCGGCTCACCACCACCTTCTCAAGGGCAATTAGGGATGGGCAATAAATGCTGGCCATGCCAGCGATGCCCACATCCCATGAACAAATTAAAAAAAACATGGGTTCAAATCTAGCCCATATTTATGGGATGCAAGTCTTTTCTAACTGCCCTCTGTGAGATAGTTTGGCCAGTTATCTTGTTCCAAGTGGACCTGGGCCCACAGCACAAAACTGCATCAAATTTGGGCATCAATATCTGACGTGGGAGTGCTTGAGGCTGGCATTGGGTGCCTGAAAGTGAAGCTGTTCTATTCCCCAACTCTAATATCCCTCACCTCGATGACAAACAAGAAAAGAAAACTTGACTGGCCTTTCTGTGTCAATTAGGAAAATATCAGTGTGAAAGAGGAAGTGATTTGTGTGTCGCACAGGGAGTTCTGCTGGTGGATCGATAAAACCCAAGAAAAAGTGGGTTAAATCTCTTTAGGTTTATTTTGGAATATTTAGGTTTACCAAGGCGAGGGGTGCTAGCGCTGGAGATCGGAAGACTGTAAGCTGTTTGGCAGGTCATGGAGGAAGTGCACTTACCTCCTCCATTGGCTATTCATGTTCCTCTCTCAGCTACTGATCAAGGCCCTCTCAGTGGTATTGTTAATTAAGTTCATTAACAGGTGAACAGCTGGTGGACAGCCTTACTCCAAGTTACAGCTACAGATTGAACTCTCTGCCTGCTGTAGTACAATTTACTCCACAGAACATCATACATCCTTATACTTTCCAAATAACTGCCCCTTCCCTTTCCTTGCAACCACCATGCTCACTCCCTCCCTCCCAGGTTCCTGTCTACTGTGGCTCACCCTCTCTTCATGCAGACATGTTTCTCAAAGTTTCCCATGCTCTGCTCCTCATGTGAACTCATCCTTCGATGCTCATCCATGGTGTCAGCTGTGGCTCCGTGGTAGCCACTCTCACCTCTGTGTCATGAAGGTTGAGGGTTCAAGTCCCACTCCAGAGATTTGAGCATACAAATTTAGGCTGACGCTCCCAGTGCAGTACTGAGGGAGCGCTGCACTGTCAGAGGTGCTGTCTTTCTGATGCAACGTTAAAAAGAGGCTCTCTCACGTGAATGTAAAAGATCCCAAGTCTCTATTTCAAAGGAGAGCCAGTGTCCCGGCCAATATTTATCGTTCAACCAACATCACTAATACATATTATCTAGTCAACATCACATTGCTGTTTGTGGGACCTTTCTGGGTGCAAATTGGCTGCTGTGTTTCCTACATTGTAACAGTGACAACATTTCAAAAGTATTTCATTGGCTGTAAAGCGCTTTGGGACGTCATGAGGTAATAAAAGGCTCTATATAAGTACAAGTCATTCTTTTTCTTCTCACATTCTTCTGTTGGCTCACCCCCTACTCAGCTGTTGAATCACCATCACAATAATTTTCCACTTTTGGGCTCTGGAGTCAATCTCAACTTTACCCTACCAACGTACCTTAATTTCAACCTCAGAAAAACAGCCCCTGCTACACCAAGTGTGAGTTTCACCACTTCCTGCAACAGTCATTCTTGAAGTCCCTCAGAATGGCACTGCCAAATTTGTGCCTGATTATGAACAGTTTGTATTTACCTCAAATTCTGTAACCAGCTTTGGCCACCAATATAACGAGGCACTTTAGCTTTGAAAGAAGGTGACTGAGAGGTGATCGGCCTTTTAAGACTGAAATGAGGAGGAATTTCTTCACTCAGGAGGTTGTGAATCTTTGGAATTCTCTGCCCCAGAGGGCTGTGAATGCTGAGTCTTTGAGTATATTCAAGGCTGAGAGAGATAGATTTTTAGACTCTAGGGGAATCGAGGGATATGGGGATCGGGCAGGAAAGTGGAGGGGAGGTTGAAGATCAGCCATGACCTTATTGAACGGCGGGGCAGGCTCGAGGGGCCGTATGGCCGACTCCTGCTCTTATTTCTTATGTTCTTAAGTTCCTGTAAATATACATACAGAATAGAAAAGATAAATCAGAGCACGTCTCTAAGGTTCAATAGGATAAGGTGCACAAGTTTGAACAGGTGAAAGGAATATTTGCAATTGCTGATAGATAGATTCTCTTCACACAAATACTAATGAACACTTTGCAGCTGGGCAATGGAGGTGAATCTGTGACAGAAATTCAACAGTCAGTTGGGTACTACAGAGGGGACACTGCACGGATGGGTAAGCTAAGATGCCATCAATGTCTTGTCATATTTTTCCAAATTATTTTTCTGGGACATCAATTATTTCCCACATCAAGCGGGAAACCAGGTCAGCACCTGCCAGCTCTGTGTCACATCATTCCATGATGGGCCAGGAGGTAAGCATCGATCAGGAATGCTGAGTGAGCCAGGGTGGCAACAGATACACGACAACTGGTCTCAGTGCCAGTGGACTAGGGAGGAGAATGATCCTTCTTCTGATGGCTTTTCAGCATCCTTGCTGGAAGTATATGCCTGTGGGTGAGGATAGGTCCAAGTGCAGTTGTGATGACCTTCCCTATCTCTGTAACCTCCTCCAGCCCTACAACCCTCTGAGCTCTTTGCACTCCAAGTTCCCTTCCAAGTCACACACCATCCTGACTTAGAAGTATATCGCCGATCCTTCATCATCATTGGGTCAGAATCCTGGAACTCCCTATCGAACAGCACTGTGGGAGAACCTTCACCATACGGACTGCAGCGGTTCAAGAAGGCGGCTCACCATCACCTTCTCAAAGGCGATTAGGGATGGACAATAAATGCTTGCCTTGCCAGCGACGCCCACATCCCATAAATGAATTTAAAAAAAACTCACCCAATTCTGACCTCTTGCGCACCCCCGATTTTCATCATTCCGTCATTAGCGGCTGCGCCTTCAACTTCCTATGCCCTAAGCTCTGAAATTCCCTCCCTAAACCTCTCTGCCTCTCTACCTCTCCCTCCTCCTTTATGACGCTCATTAAAACCTAACTCTTTGACCCAGCCTGTCCTAATATCACCCAATGAATTTGTCTGATAATCGCTCCTGTGAAGTGCTTTGGGACGTTTTACAACATTAAAGGTGCTATATAAATGCAGGTTGTAGTTGTTGATGGTGAATATCCTGCTGACCCTGTCTACATTCGTACATGAATTTCTGAAGTGTGTTCAGGAGAACTTTCCTGATCAGTGTGTTTCTGGCCCAACGAGGAAGGAGGCATTGCTGGATCTGGTTCTGGGGAATGAGGTGGGTCAAGTGGAGCAAGTGTCAGCAGGGGAACATTTAGGGAATAGTGATCATAATATCATAAGATTTAGATTAGCTATGGAAAAGGACAGGGAGCAATCTAGAGTAAAAATACTTAATTGGAGGAAGGCCAATTTCAGTGGGTTGAGAACGGATCTGGCCTGGGTAAATTGGAATCAAAGATTGGCAGGCAAAACTGTAATTGAACAATCCTTTAAAGAGGAGATGGTTCGGGTCTTGTCGAGGTACATTCCCACGAGGGGGAAAGATAGGGCAATCAAAGTCAGAGCTCCCTGGATGTCGAAAGAGATAGAGAGTAAGAGGAAGCAGAAAAAGAGCACAAATGACAGATGTCAGGTTGGGAATACAAGTGAGAATCAGGCTGAATATAGAAATTTCAAAGAGGAAGTGAAAAAGAAAATAAGAGGGGCAAAGAGAGAGTATGAGAATAGATTGGCAGCTAACATAAAAGGGAATTCAAAAGTCTTCTATAGGCATATAAATAGTAAACAGGTAGTAAGAGGAGGGGTGAGCCTGATTAGGGACCAAAAAGGAGACCTACACATGGAGGCAGAGGGTGTGGCTGAGGTACTAAACGAGTACTTTGCATTTGTCTTCACCAAGGAAGAAGATGCTGCCAAATTCATAGTGAAAGAGTAGGTTGTGGAGATAGTGGATGGGATAAAAATTGATAAAAAGGAAGTACTAGAAAGGCTGGCTGTACTTAAAGTTGATAAGTCACCAGGACCGGATGAGATGCATCCTAGGATGCTGAGGGAAGTTAAGGTGGAAATCGTGGAGGTACTGGCCATAATCTTCCACTCATTAGATACAGGAGTGATGCCAGAGGACTGGAGATTTGCAAATGTTACACCCTTGTTTAAAAATGGGTGTAAGGATAAACCTAGCAACTACAGGCCAGTCAGTTTAACCTCAGTAGTGGGGAAGCTTTCAGAAATGATAATCAGGGACAAAATTAACAGTCACTTGGACAAGTGTGGATTAATTAAGAAAGCCAGCATGGATTTGTTAAAGGCAAATCGTGTTTAACTAGCTTGATTGAATTTTTTGATGAGGTAACAGAGAGGGTTGCTGAGGGCAATGCGGTTGATGTGGTGTGCATGATAAAGTGCCACATAATAGGACTGCCAGCAAAGTTGAAGCCCATGGACAGTGGCAGCATGGATACGAAATTGGCTAAGTGACAGGAAATAGAGTAGTGGTGAATGGTTGTTTTTCGGACTGGAGGAAGGTATACAGTGGTGTTCCCCAGGGGTCGGTTCTAGGACCACTGCTTTTCTTGATATATATTAATGACTTGGACGTGGGTGTACAGGGCACAATTTCAAAATTTGCAGATGACACAAAACTTGGAAGTATAGTGAACAGTGAGGAGGAGAGTGATAGACTTCAAGAAGACATAGACAGGCTGGTGAAATGGGCGGACACGTGGCAGATGAAATTTAACGCAGAAAAGTGCGAAGTGACACATTTTAGTCGGACAAACGATGAGGCAATATAAACTAAAGGGTACAATTCTAAAGGGGCTGCATGAACAGAGAGACCTGGGGGTATATGTGCACAAATCATTGAAGATGGCAGGGCAGATTGAGGAAGTGGTTAAAAAAGCATACGGGATACTGGGCTTCATTAATAGAGGCAGAGAGTACAAAAGCAAGGAAGTTATGATGAACTTTTATAAAACACTGGTTCGGCCTCAACTGGAGTATTGTGTCCAATTCTGGGCACCACACTTTAGGAAGGATGTGAAGGCCTTAGAGAGGGTGCAGAAAAGATTTATGAGAGTGGTTCCAGGGATGAGGGACTTCAGTTACGTGGATAGACTGGAGAAGCTGGTGTTGTTCTCCTTAGAGCAGAGAAGGTTGAGAGGAGATTTGATAGAGGTGTTCAAAATCATGAGGGGTCTAGACAGAGTAGATAGAGAGAAACTGTTCCCATTGGTGGAAGGGTCGAGAACCAGAGGACGCAGATTTAAGGTGATTGGCAAAAGAACCAAAGGCGACATGAGGGAAAACTTTTTACGCAGTGAGTGGTTAGGATCTGGAATGCACTGCCTGAAAGACTGGTGGAGGCAGACTCAATCGTGGCTTTCAAAAGGGAATTGGATAAGTACCTGAAGGAAAGAAATTTGCAGGGCTACGGGGAAAGGGCGGGGGAGTGGGACTAGCTGAGGTGCTCTTGCAGAGAGCTGGCACAGGCTCGATGGGCCGAATGGCCTCCTTCTGTGCTGTAACCATTCTATGATACTATGATTCTATGATGAAGTGTGAGCATATGATTGAAATAGCTGAGGGTGCCTGGCACACTTTTGAAACCATGTGCCAGCAGGAGTCAATGCCTTTCAGGGAGAAAGAGGGGAGTCAAAGGGGAAAATTGCTACAAAATATGCAGGATTCCATCAAGAAAAGGAGCCTCCTGATTGTCGCCAGCTGGCTGATCTATATTCATTTTGCATGCAGTGAAGGACCAGCATTATAATCAATTACAAAAATGATGGTTCCTTCCAGCACTGGTGCCTCGCAATCAGAGCTTGGAATGAATAGAGGTAAAGAACTTGACGAATGGTAACATTCCTGTGCGGTACTTAACATCATGGCATTGCTATGCAACTCATAATAGAAACAATGGAAACACTGTTTATCTGGCTACAACTTTGGAAGAGTGGAACTATTATGCCTATTTTCCTTGCAAGACATGCCATCCTCAACTCATAGGCAGGCATAATTCACCTTGTGGCATTAACCCACGTGATCGAACCAGTCCGATCTTCAAGTTAGTGGGTGCAATACTCAATTAACTTATTCTAATTTCAACTGAGGAGCAGAGAAACATGGAAACCTTCAATGCCATTCGAGAAACTGGGCCTTACATTGAAAGGCGTAAGCTGTGTGCCTTAGCTGCTTGAGTGCTGGATGCAGGGACCACCGGTGATGGCTGGTGTTGGCTTCCAATACTACGAAGGTTGACTCAGCCGGCTGCACGGGACCTCCAGACAGCTCCGCGGCCGCGCAACTTAACGGAACATTGCTTGGAATGCTTCACCACAATCGGCTGTTGAGGCAGAGATCATAACGTCATATAAAAGGGAACTGAATAAGTATTTGAAAAGGAAGAATATAAGGGGATATAGAGAAAGGTCATGGAATTAGATAGCTTCATTTGAAGAGCTGGCACCAGCATAGGGGCAGTGTGCTGAATGCGTACGTTCAGTGCTGGAATCGCTATGGGGGTAACTGAAGTCAATGGATTGTAAAATCAGGCTGTGTGAAAAACCAGTGTTCGAGCCCAATCTGACAGCTTCCCACCAGGTGGGCTCGATTAAAATTACCCCCAATGGTTCTATAAAACCGCGCAAAACTCCATCAGCAGTTACTGGGTGACTTAAATGGTCTTCAAGTGTCAACCATGGCTCAGTGGATGGCACTCTGGTGTCTGAGTCAGAAGGTTGTGGGAATGGTTCATGACTTGTGAGCACAAAATCCAGGCTGACAATTCTGTGCCGTGCTGAGGGAACGCTGCACTGTCGGAGGTTCCGTCTTCTGGATTCGACGTTAAATCCAGGCCCCGTCCGCCCTCTCAGGTGGACATAAAAGATCCCACGGCACTATTTCGGTGGCCAGGCCAATATTTACCCCTCAACCAACATCACTAAAAAACAACAAACCTGGTCATTGTTACATTCCTGGCTGTGGGCCCTTGCTGTGCACAAATTGGCTGCTGCGTTTCCTACATTGCAATAAGAGACTAGGGGGGTGATTTTCTCAATGGGGAGCTTTTGGAGGCGGGACTCCTACTTGTCAGGTTTTAGCCCCGCCTCCATCGATTTGTGGCCAATCCACACTATTTCCCCTTGCTTGACCTTGTTAAGCCCGCTTAGCAGGCCAATTAAGGGAAAGCCGATTGCAGAGAACGTCAACGTATGATGTTTCATCTGTCAAAAGTTTTTGACAGATGAATTGTCATCGTTTGACAGCTCTGTGAAGCTGTCAAACACTGACATTCTCTGTAGTTTGATGAGGTCTTGAATTCAGTCCCACCTTCAAACCTGCCTCCCCAGGGCTGGCAAGATCGCGCCCTGCACTTCAAGAAGTACTTCATTGGCTGTAAAGCACTTTGGGATACCCTGAGGCCATGAAAAGCACTACAGAAATGCAAGTTCTTCCTTTTATTTCCAACTACAACTTTTGGATGTCTCCATTTTTATTAGCGGCACTGGACAAGGACTTTCTTGCTCCAGGCTCAGACTGGCTTCGCCTTTTTAACCTCGCTGTAGTTTCAGTGGCAGCACAGACATGCTCCCGAGCAGCTTACTCAGTCTTCCATTGATAGCAGAGTCAGTCCTGTTCAGGCTGAGACAATCACTCCCCCCCACCCCCCGTCCCCCCGAGTGGTCACCTTCTAACTGGCTGCCACTCAGTTACTGAGTGGCACTCACAGCAGAAATTCCAAAAAGTGTCAGCTCTAGACTGTTCTCCAGGGATTCCAACACTTAGCTTTCTCTTCCCTTCTCATGGGGCCTAGTGCCGTCAACAACATACAGGAGCCTTAGGACCTGTTGTAAGTTTTGTGAATATACTTGAGAAAAACTCAAATGGAGGAAGTTCTCAGAAATTCCAATGCCACCCCGCCCTCCCCCCACGCTCCACTAGCAAAAGAGTGGTGAAGCGAGACCTAAGTACACCGATGGAAGAAGACCAAGACCCCACCCCCATCAAGGGTCATCTGTGTCCTCAGAGCGGGCGGTCCACATCTGTAAGGGTGCAAGAAAGAAAGAAAGAAAGAAAGTGTAGTCACTGTTGTATTCTAGGAAACGCGGCAGCCAAATTGCGCACAGCAAGGTCCCACAAACAACAATAAAATAATGACCAGATCATCTGCTTTTATGTGTGGGTTGAGGGATAAATATTGGCCAGGGGCACCAGGGAGAACTCACCTGTTCTTCTTTAAAATTGTGCCATGGGATCTTTTACCTCCACCCGAGGAGACAGATGGGGCCTCGGTTTAAAATCTCATCTGAAAGACAGCCCCTCCGACAGTGCAGCGGAGGCTCCCGCAGTACTGCACTGGAGTGTCAGCCTAGATTCTGTGCTCAAGTCTCTGGAGTGGGAGCTTGAACCCACGACCTTCTGACTCAGACGTGAGATTGCTACAACTGAGCCACGGCTGAAACAGTGGCAGCTGCCCTGATGAAGGCTTGGAGAATCGGAGTGGTAGCCTACCACTCCCACGGTGGAGCCGCGGCCTGGGAAGGACCAAAGCTAAGAAGGGCACAATTTTTAAAAGTTCACCGAAGAAAGCACTGAGCCACTAAAGGTAAGGGATTTGTTCCTCCTCCGGGATCAACTACCTTTGGCTGCAAGTCTCCTGGGGCCTCTCCAAGGGGCCTCATGCTAGTTTTCAGCTGGAGAGAGTTCCGTTGAGGCCTGCTCAGGTTGTGCTGGGTGGAATCCCCAGGGAAGCCCCCTTGATGTCGGGGAGAGAAGAAGGTGGATGATTCGCGCTCCCCACCTGAAAATCTCTCAGCTGTACAAATCCCAGCAGGCCTGGTTTCTGCTCCACTTCCTCATCTCCAGCAAGCAATTCCGCTGGAGAAGCTCCAAGGCCCGATCGGAAATTTAGAGCCCAATGTCTTTATGTACCTGAAAGTTGGTGTATTCGGGTTATTTCATGAAAATTTTTGAAGTGAGGTACAAAAGCTATAGCCAAAAATGTCTTCTCAGTTGCTGGAATATTCAGGCTCTAGTTAACCCTTATCACGTGCTATTTTGCATCTAGAAGTTTATTAAAGTCTTCCATTCCTACGAATCTGTAATCTGAAATTTCATGGCCTATTTAAATGAGATTGCAGCAGTTCTAGCTGTTCCCCTAAATATTTGTGTGCTTACAATATACTCTACCTCACCCTAAGTAAGAGCTGGTCATGTAGTCATGAAGTCTCATGGCATCAGGTCAAGCATGGGCAAAGAAACCTCCTGCTGATTGCCACCTACTGCCCTCCCTCAGCTGATGAATCAGTACTCCTCCTTGTTGAACACCACTTGGAAGAAGCACTGAGGGTAGCAAGGGCACAGAATGTACTCTGGGTGGGGGACTTCAATGTCCATCACCAAGAGTGGCTCGATAGCACCACTACTGACCGAGCTGGCCAAATCATGCATGACATAGCTGCCAGACTGGGCCTGTGGCAGGTGGTGAGAGAACCAATACAAGGAAAAAACCTTCTTGACCTCATCCTCGCCAATCTACCTGTCACAGATGCATCTGTCCATGACAGCATTGGCAAGAGTGACCACCGCACAGTCCTTGTGGAGACAAAGTCCCATCTTTACACTGAGGACACCCTCCATCGTGTTGTGTGGCAATACCACCGTGCTAAATGGGATAGATTCAGAACAGATCTAGCAGCTCAAAACTGGGCGCTGTGGGCCATCAGCAACAGCAGAATTGTATTCCAGCAAAAGCTGTAACCTCATGGTCTGGCATATCCCTCACTCTACCATTACCATCAAGCCAGGGGACCAACACTGGTTCAATGAGGAGTGCAGAAGAGCATGCCAGGAGCAGCAACAGGCATATGTAAAAATGAGGTGTCAACCTGGTGAAGCTACAACACAAGACTACATGCATGCTAAACAGCAGAAGCAGCATGCTATAGACAGGGCTAAGCGATCCCACAATCAACGGATCAGATCAAAGCTCTGCAGTCCTGCCACATCCAGTCGTGAATGGTGGTGGACCATTAAACAACTAACGGGAGGAGGAGGGTCCATGAATATCCCCATCCTCAATGATGGTGGAGCCCAGCACCTGAGTGCAAAAGACAAGGCTGAAGCGTTTGTAACCATCTTCAGCCAGAAGTGCCGAGTGAATAATTCATATTGGCCTCCTCCTGAGGTCCCCACCATCACAGCAGCCAGTCTTCAGCCAATTCGATTCACTTCACGTGATATCAAGAAGTGGCTGAGCGCACTGGATACAGCAAAGGCTATGGGCCCCGACCACATCCCGGCTGTCGTGCTGAAGACTTGTGCTCCAGAACTAGCTGCACCTCTGACGAAGGGTCATCGACCTGAACTGTTAACTCTGTTTCTCTCTCTCCAGCATTTTCTGTTTTTATTTCAGATTTCCAGTAGATCCGCAGTATTTTGGTTTTGTAGCTGCACCTCTAGCCAAGCTGTTCCAGTACAGCTACAACACTAGTATCTACCCGACAAAGCGGAAAACTGGCCAGGTATGTCCTGTCCACAAAAAGCAGGACAAATCCAATCTGGCCAATTACCACCCCATCAGTCTTCTCTCAATCATCAGCAAAGTGATGGAAGGTGTTGTCAACAATGCTATCAAGTGGCACTTACTCACAAATAACCTGCTCATTGATGCTTAGTTTGGGTTCCACCAGGAGCACTCCGCTCCAGACCTCATTACAACCTTGGTCCAAAAATGGACAAAAGAGCTGAATTCCAGAGGTGAGGTGAGAATGATTGCCCTTGACATCAAGGAGCCCTAGTAAAATTTTGGTCAATGAAAAACTCTCCACTGGCTGGAGTCATACCTAGCATAAAGGAAAATGGTTGTGGTTGTTGGAGGCCAATCATCTCAGCCCCAGGACATCGCTGCAAGAGTTCCTCAGGGCAGTGTCCTAGGCCCAATCATCTTCAGCTGCTTCATCAATGACCTTCCCTCCATCATAAGGTCAGAAGTGGGGATGCTCACTGAGGATTCAGTTCAGTGTTCAGTTCCATTCGCAACTCCTCAGATAATGAAGCAGTCCATGCCTGCATGCAGCAAGACCTGGCTGGCATTAAGGCTTGGGTGGCAAGTAATATTCACGCCACAGAAGTGCCAGGCAATAACCATTTCCAACAAGAGAGAGTCTAACCCACTCCACCTGACGTTTAACGGCATTACCATTGCCGAATCCTCCACCATCAACATCCTGGGGGTTGCCATTGACCAGAAAACTAACTGGACCAGCCACATAAATACTGTGGCGACAAGAGCAGGTCAGAAGCTGGGTATTCTGCAGCGAGTGACTCAACTCCTGACTCCCCAAAACCTTTCCACCGTCTACAAGGCATAAGTCAGGAGTGTGATGGAATACTCTCCACTTGCCTGGATGAGTGCAGCTCCAACAACACTCAAGAAGCTCGACACCATCCAGGACAAAGCAGCACGCTTGATTGGCACCCCATCCACCACCTTAAACATCCACTCCCTCCACCACCGGCGTACCGTGGCTGCAGTGTGTACCATCTACAAGATGCACTGCAGCAACTCGCCAAGGCTTCTTCGGCAGCACCTCCCAAACCCGCGACCTCTTCCACCGAGAAGGACAAGGGCAGCAGGTGCATGGGAACACCACCACCTCCAAGTTCCGCTCCAAGTCACACACCATCCTGACTTAGAAGTATATCGCCGATCCTTCATCATCGCTGAGTCAAAATCCTGGAATTCCCTCCCTAACAGCACTGTGGGAGTACCTTCACCACATGGACTGCAGCGGTTCAAGAAGGTGGCTCACCACCACCTTCTCAAGGGCAGTTAGGGATGGGCAATAAATGCTGGCCTTGCCAGCAACGCCCACATCCCATAAACGAATATAAAAATGAAATGTAATCATTGAACTTAACGGAGCTGCTGCCAACTCCAAACTCATATACCAACCATTGCCAACTCTTGGCTCCTTGGAAATGACACTTGTCTGCCTGGCAGCAATGGGGGGTGAGCAGCCGGAAATTTAATGAAAAACACCTCCCGCTCACTTGCCGCCCAACTCGATTTTTGAGCGGGGCAAAAACAGGCGGCCAGCCTTCCCCGTCCAGTGCAACTGAGCATTGAACAGCCAAACATTGAAGGGCTTGCCGCAGGCTGCTCAGAAAACCACCATAAAAAGCTATGACGCTGATTTCCGTGGGGTGCGGTGGAGCAGTCCCACATCTTTCCGGTGTTTCCGTGACCCCCACCCCCTCAGCATAACCTCTTCCCCCCTCTTTAACGGCTCACTCCCAGCTGGCCTCCGCAGCAGCGGTGTGGATTTCCTCTCCCCTCCCGTTCTGCGAGCTGCCTGTCGGGGCTTGTTCAGCACTGACAGCTCAGCCATATTATCAGTGATGAGAACTTGACCATGCAAACGGTTTGAACCTCTCACTTCTACCGTGAGGCAAGCAGTGCAATCGCTCCACCCACCTCCCTCTCGCTACGCACCCACAACAAAAACCTGCCCTCCTCCGAGCTCATGACCCTGCTCCAAAAGCTTTTCTCCTTGGAGCTGAGATTTGATCGAGGTGTTTAAAATCATGAAGGTTTTAGATCGAGTAAATAAAGAGAAACTGTTTCCAAGGGCTGAAGGGTCGATAACAGATTTAAGATAATTGGCAAAAGAACCAGAGGTGACATGAGGAAAAACGTTTTGTCGCAATGAGTAGTTAGGATTTGGAGTGCACTGCATGGTAAGGGTGGGGGGTACAGATTCAATAGTAGCTTTCAAAAGGGAATTGGATAAATACTAGCAGGAGAAAAAATTGCAGGGATATGGGGAAAGAGCGAGGGAGTGCGACTAACTGGATTGCACTTTGAAAGAGCCAGCGCAGACTCGATGGGCTGAATGGACTCCTTCTGTACTGCACTGTTCTATGATTCTATGATTCTATGATTTTGCCAACACTTGGCAGTTCCAAATTCAGAGACCAACCATTGCCAGCTCTCAAATTCATTCAGTAACACTTCTCTTTCTCGTCTGCTGCTAGGAACACCTCCCTGACTGAAACCATTATGTTTGGGACAACTCTTGAAGAGGACGCATTTGCAGGGCTATGGGGAAATAGCTGGGCTTTGGGACTAAATTGGAGAGCTCTTTCAAAGAGCCGGCACAGGCACGACGGGCCGAATGTCCTCCTTCTGTGCTGTAAGATTCTATGGGGGAGAAATTTGTTTGAGCCAGTTAATTTGCCGGTGTCACCAGCAACTGGAGTTACCGGCCACTGAAAATGGCCGCAACGCTAACGGAGCAAAATTCATCTAGGGGGATGGAGATTGTTGGCGCGGCGCTTTCCTGCCGTGCAACACAGTCGTGGTGGCGTTGCTGGAGGCATCTGAGGCGAAGTTTGAGTGCAGGTCCGGCGTTGCTGCTTCCCACAGCCTCTGGAAGCGAAGCTGTGGAGCTCGCAAGGAATTGTGGGCAATGAAGAAGCCTGAGAATTAAAGGGGCCACGCACGCTGAAGCAATACAAATTAAAATGAAGTGAAACAGCGCAGTTTAAAAAAAATATTTAACATTAAAAAGAAGTCCCAAATGTGAATATTCAGCTGATAAAGTTGAATTCCCTTCCCAACCTCAAAAAATTAGAAAAATGCCTCAGCACTAACACAAATGGCTCAGCAAGCCAGGGAAAGGCCATCCAGGGTCTCGCATGCAGCACTCCAGCTTTGAGCAGGGAGTCAACACTGCAAGACAGGCCCTCTACCCACAGGGGCGAGGAGGCCCTCCAAAAAGAACAATGTGGGAGTACATCACTAAGGCCGTCACTGCCAGCAGTGTCGCCCCCACCACCTGGCTCCAGTACCCAAAGAAGCTTCTTGACCTCAGACCACTGCACTATTTCATGATTCTATGATTATATGATTTTGCCAGCTCTTGGCAGTTCCAAATTCAGAAATGGCCGCCACCGTTTCAGCACCATTTAATGGCGTTACGGAGTTACACTCAGGCCACACATTTCTCGCCCTATGATCCTATGATATCTGTTACAAAGTATCTACAGCACAGAAACAGGCCATTCGGCCCAACAGGCCCATGCCGGTGTTTATGCTCCACACAAGCCTCCTCCCACCCCTCTTCATCTAACCCCATCAGCATATCCTTCTATTCCTTTCTCCCTCATGTGTTTATCTAGCTTC
Organism: Squalus acanthias; assembly: GCA_030390025.1. Lineage (NCBI taxonomy): Eukaryota > Metazoa > Chordata > Chondrichthyes > Squaliformes > Squalidae > Squalus > Squalus acanthias. The sequence goes on from CM059439.1 coordinate 5,540,454, forward strand.
CCTTTGATACATCTATGCTATTCAACTCAACTACTCCCTGTGGTAGTGAGTTCAACATTCTAACCACTCTCTGGATAAAGAAGTTCCTCCTGAATTTCCCATTGGATTTATTAGTGACTGTCTTATATTTATGGACCCTAGTTCTTAGGAATGTGAATTTTGTAACATTATAGACAAAGGCTGCAATCCTGCACCTGTGCGCCAAGAATGAGTTCAACATGCAGTCAAAAGGCCATTAAAAAAAACAACCATGCACTAGGGTTTATTTCTAGAGGGATTGAATTGAAAAGTAGTGAAGTTATGCTAAACTTGTATCGAACCTTGGTTAGACCACACTTGGAGTACTGCGTACAGTTCTGGTCGCCATATTATAAAAAGGATATAGAGGCACTGGAGTGGGCACAAAAAAGATTTACAAGGAAAATACCAGAATGCGAGGGTATATATATCAGGAAAGGATGAACAGGTTGGGTCTCTTTTCTCTTGAAAAGAGAAGGCTGAGGGGTGACCTAATAGAGGTCTTTAAAATCATGAAAGGTTTTGATAGAGTAGATACAGAGAGAGTGTTTCCACTTGTGGGGAAGAGCAAAACTAGAGGCCATCAATATAAGATAGTCATCAAGAAATCAATAGAAAATTCAGAAGAAGTTTTTTTACCCAGAGAGTGGTGAGAATGTTGAACTCGCTACCACAAGGAGTCATTAAGGCGAATAGTATAGATGCATTTAAGGAGAGGCTAGACAAGCAGATGAGGGAGAAGGGAATAGAGGGTTATGCTGATAGAGTTAGATGAGCAAGGATGGAAAGAGGCTCGAGTGGAGCATAAACGCCGGCATGGACTGGTTGGGCCAAATGACCTGTTTCTGTGCTGTATAATCTAGGTAATTCTATGTAATTCAAACACTTGAATGTTTATTAAAGGTTAAATGAACATAGATACTCATGGCCAACATCGAGATTACATTAAATGCGGCCACGGAAGATACACGCGTTACAGTCGGATGAGCTCAACCCTCCCAATGTCTTTCTTCTCCATCTCCCAACCTCACATTACAATGGTCTTGCTTTTGAACTCAGCTAAATGGCCAGAACATCACCTCCTCCATGGCCTTCACTCTTGTTTTACATTAGACATTATTAGCTCAACATACCAAGACTTCCTGAAAGGGTGGAGGAAGCAGATTCAATCATAACATTCGAAAGCGAATCGGATGAATACTTGAAGGGAAAACAATTAGAGGGCCATGGGGAAAGACCAGGGGAGTGGGATTAATTTGACAGCTCTACCAAACAAGCTTATAATGTCCAATTGCACAGTTTTTGCTCTCAAACAACTTTGGGCACTTGAAAATAAGCTATATTGTGACGTACAACAGTTATGTGGGAAACGCAGCAGCCAATTTGCGCACAGCAAGGTCCCACAAACAGCAATGTGATAATGAACAGATAATCTGTTTTATTTAATGATGTTGATTGAGGGATAAATATTGTCCAGGACACCGAGGAGAATTCCCCTGCTCTTCTTCGAATTAGTGCCATGGGATCGTTTACATCCACCTGAGAGGGCAGATGGGGGCCATGGTTTAACGTCTCATCCGAAAGATGGCACCTCTAACAGTGCAGCACTCCCTCAATACCGGATTTTTGCCAGCCTAGATTTTTGTGCTCAAGTCTCTGGAGTGGAAATTGAACCCACAACCTTCTGACACTCCTGCTACTCCTGGCCCACAAGGAACCAAATAACATTTTTAAAGCTTTCCTTGCTGGGCCTCTTCTGGCCCTGCCTGCCATTCCTGTCAGGTTTGGCCTGGCGGAGAATCCATCACTGCTTCCCCCACTCGGGCCTCGGGTTAAAATAGCGGATTGGGATGTCATCGGAGCCTGATCTGCATATTTAAAGATGACTCCGCCGGCTTGGTGTGGGTGTCCTCGCCGCCTGCAATTTAAAATTGCAGTCAGGCAGATTAGGGTGGGAAAGGTGTCTGTAAGTCATCGCGTTCCATTTTAACTGCCTCCACTCCACTGCCCCGGTCTCTCCCCATATAAGATACATTTAGCTAAGTTTCCCCTTTAAGGGAGCATTCTGTCCAAATGTACAAAATAAAGTGGCCCAGAACACTTTCGACGACACTGGGGCTGGAATTCCTCGTCCGTTCTGAAGGACTCCCACCATAATTACTCCTCCATCTTCCCCTGCTTCAATAGTGTATCTACCCTCCCCTTATAAAATATCATAGTCTGCGACTCAACGAGTCGACTGCTGATTGGAGTTGCACTGTCTTTCGCAAGCCTGTGCTGAGATATTGTGACTCTTTGGGTATGTGCCTAATAATGACTGTTGGTGATAGTCGCATACAAACACCTGAAGGACTCATATGGCACCCGTCTTTTAACGGAGGACTTAACCCCATTAAGATAAACAGATTAGGGCTCCCTTTAGCATGGCCGTCATCCAAACAAGCTAAGTGTCCGTCTGCTAATAACAGCAACGCAAATGTCTGGGCTTTAGTCTCGTACTCACTGAAATGCTTAATAACTCCTCATGCTATAATGAAGCATTTATATTGCAGAGCTGTATTTTCTCAGCTCGTTTCACACTGGCGTTCTGTGACATGACGAGGTGCAGGTCTGTAGTTCAGTGAACCAAGCAGACCTCTGTGGCAGTGAGTCCTTTCACAGAGAGAAACACCTTCTTCAGATTTACTAAGCTGCCTCACATCACTTTCACAAAACCATCTGGAACAAATAAGATATACGGCAGGGCTCAACCATTAACGGAAAAAAATAAAGCAAGGAGTCAGTCTGGTATGCAACTCTTGGACGCCCAAAGGCCTTTAGTAAACCATTGAGCTGCAGGAACTCCGCCCCCACCCCCTGGCTCAGCTGGTGTCCTCCAAAAACACTGCGTATCTAGAACATAAGAACATAAGAATGAGGAGGAGGAGTCGGCCATACGGCCCCTCGAGCCTGCTCCGCCATTTAATAAGATCATGGCTGATCTTCGACCTCAACTCCACTTTCATGCCCGATCCCCATATTACCTTGATTCCCCTGGAGTCCAAAAATCTATTGATCTCAGTCTTGAATATACTCAACGTCTGAGCATCCACAGCCCTCTGGGGTAGAGAATTCCATAGATTCACAACACTCTGATTGAAGAAATTTCTCCTCATCTGAGTACTAAATGGCTTGAGACCAAGTCCCCTAGATCTGGACTCTCCAGCCGGGGAAACCGCCTCTCAGCATCTACTCTGTCAAGCCCTCTAAGAAGGTTACACGTAGTTGAGTCGCAAGAGGGGAGAAAGCCCGTTTGATCCCTGGGCTGTACCGAGTTAGCTAATCACAGGTTGGACGACATTATCGAAGACTAAAGGGGGGGGGGGCGGTGGTGGGGTGGATGCGGAGGGAAAGCAGCCACGTTTGACCGATCTCCACTGGTTCCTGATGGAAGTGTTTGGGTGAGATACGAGAGGGCGACTGGAAACTCGAGAACCATTGTCCAGCGGGAGTCAATGGGCCCGAATCTGCCTGGAGTGCGACCCCAGCGATTAGGCCAGCTCTGGGCCCAACGATGCCCTCCAGCACTGACCCTGCCAGAGTCTGCGGGGGTCAGCAGGACGTCATCTCATTTGCATGGGACAGGCGGGCACCATTTCAGGATACACCTCTGGCGGCCACCGGCCCCAATACTGCTGGAAACTCTGGCCCCTTTCTGCCTTGGGGAGTGGGGCGGCGTGTGTGTTGCTTAGGGATCACCGAGTCCGGCATTGGTGGATCAACTCCTTGGAAAGGGGGCCAAACTGGCTGAATTTTGCTTTGGGAGTCCAAGGGATCAAGGGATATGGGGAGAAAGCAGGGACAGGGTACTGAATTTGGATGATCAGCCATGATCGCATTGAATGGCGGAGCAGGCTAGAGGGGCCGAATGGCCTACTCCTGCTCCTATCTTCTATGATTCTATGATTCTATGATTCTATGACAGTCCTACCCTGGGCTTGACATTTGCCTCGTAAGGGAGAAACGGAGGTTGCGCCTCTTACAAGGCATTAAGGAAAATAGCAGGGGACCCGGCGGAATCCCCAAGCAAATTCAGGCCTAACACCTTCAGGAGAAGACCAGGGAAGAGAGGAAGATAAAAAAAAAGAGAAAGAGGAAAGAATAATCACCTTTGCACCTCATCATTTATTGCTAAACCCACTCATTTTGTTTCAATGGCCTATATCATCTTTTACGAAATCATACTTTACGCAACGTTCCACACTTCAATATGGTTGTCCAACGGTGTCTTAATATGTGCCCGAGAGGTATAGAAAGCTGCAGCAGATTGATGAGCACTAGGCTGCTTTGTGCATTTATGTTGAGTGCTGACACATTCTGCCTTCCAGTTTCTCTCAGCATTGCCTTGCTGATTCTGTTTGCTGGTATGAGGTGCTGAATAAATATTAATTAGATAGCTATTTTTTCTATTTCTTAAGGTGTCAAGGAGAAAACGGCTTTGCAAAAAGAAGCATAAATACTGAGGCCTCCCCATGATAAGCAAAAAAAAGAGAAGCTTAGATATCTGAACCCTCTGGATCTCCCCCTCCCTACCTCCCCTGCAATGCATAAAATATTAAAATGGTATAAATAAGGTAAACGCATGCATTTAGTTCGAAGTGAGGCAGGAAAATAGTCCCGGAGGACATAAATGGAAATGAGTGAAAAGCAAATCCAAAACAGATTCTCGGGTAAATGTTTGTGACAATCTATCAAGTAATAGGGGCAAAGAACACTGGGGTTAATCAAAACGCAATTGAATACCCTGCTGGGACAGGCACAGGCAGCTATTTGTACTTATATTTCCTGCTCACTGGTTAGTCCTGCTTGACGTCGTTGGGCCTGGAAATTTTGAAAGGTCCGTTCATACACTGTTGCCTCACGGGCAGATAAATCCTGAATCAGAACACCATCACAGCAACCTGAGAGATATACAAATGAATGGGAACGTGGGTTTAAAGTTTATATGGGCCCCCCAAGGCTCCATGGTACACACCTATGCCGTCAATAAAAAAAAACCTGGGATATCCTTGTGCTAGTGGGGTGAGCTTCAAAGGGATAAATTATAGAAGCATATGGCACAGAAGGAGGCCACTCGGCCTGTCGTGCCTGTGCCGGCTCACTGAAAGAGCTTTCCATTCGTTCCACTTACCCTGCTCTTTCCCCATAGCCCTGCAATTTTATTCCCTTTAAAAATATATATCCAATTCCCTTTTGAAAGTTACTATTGAATCTGCTACCACCACCCTCTCAGGCAGTGCATTCCGGATCATAACAACTCGCTGCATAAAAAAATTCTCCTCATTTCTCCCTCTTTGGTTCTTTTACTCCAATTCCTTTCAATCTGTGTCCTGTGGTTACTGACCCACCTGCCAGAGGAAACAGTTTCTCCCTATCTACTCTATCAAAATCCCTCATAATTTTGAACACATCCATCAAGTCCCCCCCTTAGCCTTCTCTGGTCTAAGGAGAACAATCCCAGCTTCTCCAGTCTCTCCACATGACTGATGTGCTGCATCCCTGGTACCATTCTAGTAAATCCCCTCGGCACCCTCTCCACAGCCTTGACATCCTTCCTAAAGTGTGGTGCCCAGAATTGGACCACAATACTCCAGCTGGGGCCTGACCAGTGATTTATAAAGGTCTAATAACCTTTATAAATGGCCTTTTCTCATCGCTTCTTACTTTTTGGTTCTTATCACAGGTTGTTCAGCATTATGGTCATGTTCCGCCAATCAATTAGATCATGGCTGATCTGCATCTTAACTCCATTTACCCGCCTTGGTTCTATATCCCTTAGTACCCTTCCCGATCAAAAATCTGTCAATCTCAGTTTGGAAATTTTCAGTTGACCCCCCCAGCCTCAACAGCTTTTTGGGGGCGAGAGTTGCAGATTTCCACCACCCTGTGTGTGAAGAAGTGCTTCCTGACGTCACCCCCGAACGGCCGAGCTTTAATCGTAAGGTTATTCCCCCCTTCTGTAGGCTCATAGGAGGGGTGGCCACTTCAGCAAAGTACCAGACGCCAGTGGGCACCTGTGGAGCCGCACACCAGCATGGCACGGGTCAGCGCTCTCGGGAGCGGAGGGGGACAAAATGGAAGGTGAAAAGACTTAGAGAAGGTCCTCACTGGAGGGAACAGGAAGACTTTCAGTAATGAAGTGCTCGCCTCCTCCTCTTACCTACAATTCCCATTCTCATGTTTGGCAGCAGTCCGGCCAACAATTAGCCACAGAGGATACTACCACCTCCGAGTCTATTCAAGGGATTAGCTCCATGCAGTAAGAACAGAGGCTAGCGTTCCTTTCATTTTGACAGAATGCTTGGGGAGACGCAACCCGCTCCTTAAACCATTAACGTTGGAGTTTTCATTTTGTTCTCGGCTGGTGGCGATTTATGAAGTGGTTGCTGCAGCGGGGAGTCCCGGAGGCACACGAGTGGGAGGGTAGGCGATGCCAAGCCCTGTTGCTGCTGTTCTAATGGGCACACTCGGTGACTACTCCTGTGTGCTCTGGATATTGGCCCCAGCTAATTCTTTATGCCTAAGATTTGGTTTAAAAAATAGCAGAGGGTGTGGGAGACACAAGTGGGTAAAGCGCATTATGTTCACAGCCGACCATCCTACAGCCGTATTCCTTAATCTAACAGAACTAGTTCACAGATTCGAGAATATATTTAGATCCATATGTATCTGAGCTTTCAAGAGCTTAACGAAGACACAACACAAGACACATTGCCCAATCTTCATTGCGACTTAGCAGCACTCAGAACCCGCTTTCCTGAAACAATGCCACGCTAAGTCTTGTGTGCTCCTCTCTGCCACGTTATGCAATACAACTTAAATCAAAGGAATGGAAAGGTAAATCCGTTAATCCCACTCTCCCAAGGGGGATCTGCGCTCGAAGAGATTGTAGGTCGGAAGTTCGGTGCAGCAGTGCAGCATGCCTCACTCCAACCCACGCTCTCTTTGAACAGTCAGACTGCAGGATGGATTTGCCTTATGCTGGCAAGAAAACCATTGATTAATCACGGAAAAAAAAGACCTGAAATTCTGAAAGTATTTCACTTGCAATTCGCTGCAAAGTCCCCACAGCTTTCACACTGATATGATCTACCGTTTACTGTGGGCGAAAGAAAAAACATTTTTGAAAATTTTAAATGAAAAGACGTGTCCGTTCTTGGGTCATCGATTGTTAAATCATGTTTCCACTCGGAACCTGCTTGTTGGCAATGTCCGATTCCTTGAAATCAAATGTATAGCAATTAAATCCCATGGCACTCATCAAAGAATGGAAAGAATTTCCCCCTCAACATTCCTCCCTCAACCAATACCATCTGACCCTGATCAACTGGCCCAGCTATCTTTGTGGGATCTTGCTGTGCACAAAAAAATGCCTGCCGTGTTTGTCTACATAACAATAGTCACTGCATTTCAAAGTAATTCGTTCTAATTTGGAGCAGTTTGAGGCATTCCTGAGAGATGTGATGAGGTGCTATATAAACTTACCTTTCCAACCGATGAATCGCATGTTTTTTTTAAATTCATTTTTATGGGATGTCGGCGTCGCTGGCAAGGCCAGCATTTATTGCCCGTCCCTAGTTGCCCTTGCATGTAATGAAACTCAATCATTTCCATGACGTAGTTCAAGGGGCCTCCATTTCTTTCTCTACAAGAAGGTCCATCTTTCCACTCAGATTTTAGGGGTCTGCATCGCCTGAGTCTAAAGCGTACCCAGAAATATTGGGACTCCTCAACATTTAAGGATGCAGACAAAAAGAAATACGTACCATTAGAACATAATGCAAGAAGAAAAGGCTTCTGGCAACTGTGAGCCACCAAGAAACTAAAGTCCAGCAGCGGTTGCCAGTAACTAGTAAACATTCACTGTGTACAGAGAACTGGGAAAGGGACTTAATAATCCAAATTCTGGCGCTGCAGCCAGGTAGGGTAAGCAGACCTCCAGGATTGCCCTGGAGTCTCCAGGAATTGAAGATTAATCCCTTTGACACTTCTGTGAGCAAACCGGGAGCAAAGTCATAGGGGCATTAAAAAGTTACATGTGTTTTATTTCATTTTCTTTGGGCACTTTCATTTATTAGTTCTAAAAATATTGGAGAAGGGGTGGGGGTGGAAAGGCTGTTTGACTGGGTGGGGCAGTTGGAGGAGGGAGGTCGCGTGCTGAAACCTCCAGGAATATGTTCAAGGTTTGGCCGCCCTACTGCCAGGCCTATCCTAAAGCGGGAGGGTACTGGAGGTCAGCTTGAGGTCTGCTTTTTTTTTGTTGTGGACCAGAGACGGGTGTGAAATGAACAGCTGAGAAGCAAATGCAAAACCTTTCAAGAAAGGCAACCTTCGACAAAAAAACGAAGCCCGCCCTCCACCCCATGCAAATTGTATGTCCGTTCAGATGCTCACTTTAGGCTCACAAGGGTTTGAGTTGCAGGGCAACCGACTACCCTACACAAAGTGCTGTCACGGCCATCAAGTGAGATTGTGTTTAGAGGAGCAGCCCGGCTCAGTGCAGTGGAAAACATAACAGAGTGTACCATTTGCCTCAGAGCAATTGCGGCTCCTGTCAGCCGAGCGCAGTGTGGTCCTTTCCCGTTGCCACACTGCTTGAAACCTTGAATTTATCGCGTTTTTTTTTATTGCTTTGATGCAGGCAACAGGCAGGATGAGATTGTGTATCTATTAGAGAAATTTTGTAATGCTTTCTTTTGACTGCTCCCAAAGGCAGACTTGCCTGAGATTCAAAACTGATTTGTTCCTTCAGCGTAGATGACAGGTCGGAGTTACTCGATGAGGCAAAACACACACGTACGCACAAACGTGTGCACACATAGACACGCACACGCACACACATATGCACATGCGCTCACACACACTCTCGTGCACGTGCGCACACATATGCATACACGCACACATACACACACACATACGTGTGAGCACATACACACACACATGCGCGCACACAAGCACACACACACACATATGGGCACATATACGCACACACACACACACTTGTCGATGAGGCAGAGAGAGAGAGAGAGAAGATAAGAAGGCAGGATCTGCAACAAAGGCTTGCAGTCGTTTGATTTTCAACACTTTTGAAAGTCATGCTATGTAGGTCACAGGAAAAAAAAGATGTGATCTCAGTTATGTTTTACAAGAAGTCTGATTACAGGCAGACGGATACTGTGCCTTTATTGTCAATTAAAAACTTCTTCTTTGCAAAATTAAGAGTCTCTGTGGATCAGGTCTACAGGAAGGTTATTTATGTAATAATATCGGCCCCTTGGACCTGGTTTTAAAAAAAAGAGCCTCATCTCTGTCGCAGTCCCTCAGCCATACAATTCGGCTACAGGAAACACTGTAGAATCGCAGTGGCTAACAGAAGTTTCAAGAACTTTCCAGCTCGGGCAGTCAACACTGAAATGTTTTGTAAAATGACTTGCTTTGCTGTTCTCAGCTGTTCCTTATTAACGGTGAATTATAGCCCACGTCAGTCCAATTGGATGTAATGAAGTGCATGTGTGGACAGGTTGCGGAGGCCACCTTGAAACTCCCGTTCTACAGAAGCAGGAAAGGTGCAACTCCTGGTCATCACTGTCACCTTTGGCTGGTAATGGCAAGTAACTGGGGGCTGCCTCAGAGAAATGTGCGCTGGGATTGCCTGGCAAAGGCATTTTCAAGGCACCCAATCTATCAGCATAGCTACTGCACTCATTGTCACTAATCCGTTGATAACATGGAACATCTGCTGCAGCTGACTAACAACCATTCAAAGGAAATAACACACAGCTACACGGGTAGGGGGGCGGCTGGCTGTAAATCTCTAAGTCACCGTGACTGGGAAGTAGGAGGACTCAAAAATGGGCTTTTTTGGGGGGGCGGGAGATCTTCCCACCTGCCTGAGAATACAGCAAACTCCAGTGGTGACGAGTTCACAGAATCATAGAATGATACAGCACAGAAGGAGGCCATTCAGCCCATCAAGCCTGTGCCGGCTCTTTTGAAAGAGCCGTCCAATTAGTCCCACTCCCCCTTGCTCTTTCCCCGTAGCCCTGCAAATTTTTCCCATTCGAATATTTATCCAATTCCCTTTTGAAAGTTATTATTGAATCTGCTTCCGCCACCCTTTCAGGCAGCGCGTTCCAGATCAGTTATTACATGAGGAACTTATTATCTGAAACTTGCCCTTTGGAGGGACATTGGTCCCTCACCCGTTAAACAATTCCTGCTTATGAGTCATATGAATAAAAAGGCAACCAGTTGAGCCGATCCTAATTTGTAACGGGGGGAAAAACAATCGGCTTCCTTCTGTTTATTGTGAATGTTTCAGCATTCCCAATCTTTAGCAGTAACCGGATCTCAATATAATAGAGGCAGCTTCACGGCATCACTGCTTCTCATTGTTCCTTTGCAGTGCGGGAATCTGGCTGCAAAGGTCAAGGGAGAGCCAGCCTTCAAATTCAGGCTTTTTTTTTAAATAATGCTCCTTTTCTTGGGGACTCACTCTGAAATAGGACATTTCATCTGATTCTTAATGGGCATGATAATGAATGCTTGAACATATTATTCAGTGGTAAGCCCAGCAGTAACAGCCATAATCCTTTAATTATGCTTAAGAAGGTAACAACCAAATTCTTGCTACTTAAACGTAAGTCTCTCCCCCCATCCCCTTTAATTGGTCCAATGGAATGTGGTTTCTATTATGGCTCACAGATTAAAGGAGGATTTAGGTTACTCAGTGCTTGCTATTTTTTCCACGTTGAATAAAAACATAGTTTTCCGATTCTTAAATCAGCATTGGCTTCGTAATTATGTCATCTTTCCCTCATCTCAAGACAAGAACTACTGGGCTGTTGGTTTCTGCTTCAAGCCATACAAAAGCAGCAGTACAACTCCAGCTTCTGGACCTGGCCTGACTGGGGAGGAGAGCACTGTGGGGCCTCTACTGAACACAATCTCCCATTCTTGGGATAGACACAGATTGCGGTATAACTATCAGCCCTGTGCTATGTCGACCCTGGTCCTCTCCACCTCTCTCTCTTCCTTTAAGACCCTCCTTAAAACCTACTTCTCTGACCAAGCTTTTGGTCACCTGTCCTAATATCTCCTTACGGGGCTCGGTGTCAATTTTTGCCTGATTACGCTCCTGTGAAGCGCCTTGGGACGTTTTACTAGATTAAAGATGCAAATTGTTGCTGTAGTTTTAAAAATGGTTCAAAGCCCACTCCAGGGTTGAGCACATAATCTAGGCTGGAAGTGCTAAGGGAGTGCTGCATTGTCAGAGATACATTTTGTCTTTTGGATGAGACATCAAACTGAAGGTCCATCTATTTGTTTAGCTGGACATGATAGATCCCATGATTATGTGAAGAAAAGCTATGGGGGTCTCCTGCTGTCCTGGCCAGCACTTATCCCTCAATCAACTGCAATGAAAACAGGTGAAATTCTTTGCTCTTTGTGGGGCCTTACTGTGCAGCAATTGACTGCTACCTTTGCCGATATAAAAACGGCGACTGCATCTCAAAGGCAACTCATCAGCTAGGAAACACTTTGAGATGTCCTGAGGATGTGAATGAGGCAACATAATGCAAGCTCTTTCTTTTTTAGACTTTTGTTTCTATCATCCATCCGTCCTTCCTGGTTTTCAGCCGGGTCAGCCATGGCTCAGTTGGTAGCACCCTTGCCTCTGAGTCAGAAGGTTGTGGGTTCAAGTCCCACTCCAGGGCCTTGAGCACATAAATCTAGGCTGACACTCCAGTGCAGTGCTGAGGGAGTGCTGCACGCTCGGTGGTGCCGTCTATCAGATAAGATGTTAAACCGAAACCCAGTCTGCTCTCCCAGGTGGACGTAAAAGATCCCGTGGCACTATTTCAAAGAAGAGCAGGGGAGTTGTCCCCAGTGTTCTGGCCAATATTTATCCCTCAATCAACATAACAGAAACAGTTTATCTGGTCATTATCACATTGTTGTTTGTGGGAGCTTGCTGGGTGCAAATTGGCTGCCGCGTTTCCCACATTACAACAGTGATAGTACTTCATTGGCTGTAAAGCGCTTTGAGACGTCCAGTGGTCGTGAAAGGCGTTATATAAATGCAAGTCTTTCTTTGAGACGGCACTATGGGTGCTCATTGTTTTTAGTCATCCCTGGCGGCTACCTGAAAGCAGCGTTAGCCCAATTGAAACAGGCAAAGGAGGGTCCTTCTGCAATTACAGGACCCTACTCCAATTTTGGGGAAAAGCTAGTCGCACCTTGCGCTGGGAAAGCTCGCACTAGTTTTTGTGAATCTGCAGCGGCCTGAACAGCAGTCCTTCAGGGGACCGCTGGAAGACGTCGAAGGAACGGTAAAGAACGATTTTCTTATTTACCCGAAGGTGGAGCCAGGAGGAGCTGGAGTTGCTCCCCTTGTCTCCACGGTAATACTGCGGCCCCCTGCCGGCCTGTGCTCACCCCCCACCCCACCCCAGGCCCCCTCCCACTCGCTTCTCCCTCCCATCAGGACCTACCGATGTCCGAACCAGCCAACACTCCTCCACACCCGACTGGCAAACTGCATCGGGGTTCTCAATTGGCGGCTGCAGCGCGCTGGTTGGGTGTCGCTCGGGCTGGCCTCTTCCGGCGGAGCGAACCTGCCCCCCGGTTCCAACCTGAATTCGGGTGTGAACCAATGTCTAGGCCGGCCTGTCTGAGAAAAGCCACATTCTCAGTGTAAAGCACTCCTTAAGTTTAAAAAACCTGTTTGTCTCAGTAAGGCAGATATAACTGTGACAGATGACTTACTTTATTGAACATTTATAGGCCATTTACATTACACATTTTGTGTTGATGTAAAAGCAGTTTCAACCGCACATCAAGGCAAAATGTGTGCGGCCGAATCGTATTTGGACAGGCAGACTTGAGACCACTTCGAGGAAGCATTCTCACATCTCTTAGGCCCTGCACAGACTACAGGAAGGCCCACCACCACCTTCTCAAACGCAACTAGGAATGGGCAATAAATGCCGGCCTTGCCAGCGATGCCCACATTCCCGAGAAGGGAATAAAAGAAATATTCCATCATCCATAGAATCATACAGCACAGAAGGAGACCATTCTGCCCATCGTGCCTGTGCCGGCTCTTTGAGCAAGCTATCCAATTATAGAATCATAAAATCATAGAATTAGTACAGCACAGAAGGAGGCCATTTGGCCTATCAAAGTCGGTGCTGGCTCTTTCGAAGAGCAATCCAGTTAGTCCCACTCCCCCTGCTCTTTCCCCATATAGCACCAAACGCAGAGTGGCACTGCAGGGATTGCATCAGGGGAACGCAGCCCGTGACACTCTATTCATAATGGACGTTGCACATGGACATAGAAAGGCTAGCAGAATGGGCAGGCAAGTGGCAGATGGAATTTAATACAGAGAAGTGTGAGGTGATGCATTTTGGCAGAAGGAACAGGGAGAGGCAATATACACTTAATGGCACAGTTTTAAAGAGTGTGCAGGGACAGAGGGACCTGGGAGTTAATGTGCATAGGTCCCTGAAGGTGGCGGGACATATTGAGAGAGCAGTTAGCAAAGCATATGGGATCTTGGGTTTCATAAATAGAGGTATTGAGTACAAAAGTAGAGAAGTTATGTTGAATCTTTATAAAGCGCTGGTTAGGCCACAACTGGAGTATTGCATCCAGTTCCGGTCACCACACTTTAGGAAAGATGTGAAGGCACTTGAGAGGGTGCAGAGGAGATTTACCAGAATGGTTCTGGGGATGGGGGATCTTAGCTACAAGGACAGGTTGGAGAAGCTGGATTTGTTTTCATTAGAGCAAAGGAGGTTGCGGGGTGATTTGATAGAGGTGTACAAGATTATGACGGGTTTGGATAGGCTAGACGGGGAAAGGCTGTTCCCACTAATTGATGGTACAAGGACTAGGGGACACAGATTTAAGGTTTTGGGCAAGAGATACAGGGGGATGTGAGGAAAAACTTTTTTATGCAGCGAGTGGTGAGGACCTGGAACTCGCTGCCGATGGAAGTGGTGGAAGCGGAGACACTCAATGTTTTCAAGGGGAGACTGGATAGGCACTTGAGGGAAATAAACTTGCAGGGCTACGGGGATAGAGCGGGGGAATGGGACTGACTCGATTGTTCTGCAGAGAGCCAGTACAGAATCAATGGGCTGAATGGCCTCCTTCGGTGCTGTTATGACTCTATGGCTCTATGTGATTTCCTGAGATGCTCTCCCAGCGGATTGCCAACTCCCCTCTGGGAGCGACGGACCCTGGCATCATCTCCCATGACTGCATTGATGATAATAAAAACTAATCCTTTACATTTACCGGATAGAAATGTCTCAAGTACAATGAAACGGCCCAAATATAAGTGTTCAGGAAACGTTTAAACTTGTTAATATTAACAAAGGGATCGGCTGTCTTCTGTTCAATCCACACTCGGAGCTCTGAATGTCCATACAAGCACAAAGCTGGCCAGTCTACTGGAGGGTGCAGGATGGGAGGGACGACTAATATTGCCATTCTCTTAAGTGAATCATACACTTTACTGTTAAAAAGAGGATACAGGGAATTGTTGTATTCATTCACCATCAAATATTGTAAAAAAGACCATTGCTTCCATGATACAGAGCTCGAAAAGTTCTCTTAAAATTTGCTCAGCCAGCTGCCTTATTAAGTATGGCACAGCTGTATCCCCAGGCACCAGCACAGCGGCAGTCTGTCTGCAGAAATGCAACCTTTAACATTTGAACTCTGCACCAATGCGACGGCCTGACCTTGCATTGCCAACGCCAAAGAGACTCCGATTTGTGTCAGCGCAAGAGGCGCCCCGGCCTTTGCATCCGCCATCACTGGGAGTATTGCTGCTCGAGCACCTGCTGCCTATCCTTGTTAATGACGGCGATGTGGCTCACGGCCCAGCTCAGAGGAGTTGAGTGACAGTTAGCGGACCACAGTCTCATCATTGTGGCCAGAGGGAGTGGGGAGGGAGTGGCGGGGGGCAGTGGGGAGGAACTGGCTATATGGGAAATGGGGTGATTTCCCAATTGCTCCTCCTCCTCCCCCCCCCCCTATGAATTGTTCCGTATTATCAGCAACTACCACCACCACCTCCCTCGCTTTTCCGTGAGATTCTTGAAGAATCCTGCGCCCCTTCGGATCTACACCTGGTGATGCCGCGAGGTTAAATAGAATTTACAGCACAGAAACAGGCCATTCGGCCCAACTGGTCCATGCCGGTGTTTATGCTCCACACGAGCCTCCTCCCACCCCTCTTCATCTCACCCTATCAGCACGTCCTTCTATTCCTTTCCCCCTCATGTGTTTGCCTAGCTTCCCCTTCAATGTGTCTGTGCTGTAATTATCTGCTAATATCCTCAGCAGCGATTGCCGAGCTATTAATTCTGCATGCCCTGTCTATTCCTTTCTCCCTCATGTACTCCCTCTATACTATTCACCTCAACCACTCCCTGTGGGAGCGAGTTCCACATTCTCACCACTCTCTGGGTAAAGCAGTTTCTCCTGAATTCCCTGTTGGATTTATTAGTGACTATCTTATATATTGCAGGAATGACATATGAGGAGAGATTGGGTCGATTGGGCTTATACTCGCTGGAGTTTAGAAGAATGAGAGGGGATCTCATCGAAACATATAAAATTCTGACAGGTCTGGACAAACTAGATGCAGGAAGAATGTTCCCGATGGTCGGAGAGTCCAGAACCAGGGGTCACAGTCTAAGGATAAGGGGTAAGCCATTTAGGACAGAAATGAGGAAGAATTTCTTCACCCAGAGAGTGGTGAACCTGTGAAATTCTCTACCACAGAAGGTAGTTGAGGCCAAGACATTAAATATATTCAAGAATGAGTTAGATATATTTCTTAAAGCTAAAGGTATCAAGGGATATGGGGAGAAGGCAGGTACAGGGTACTGAGTTTGGATGATCAGCCATGATCTCATCGAATGGCGGAGCAGGCTCAAGGGGCCGAATGGCCTACTCCTGCTCCTATCTTCTATGTTTCTATGTTTCTATGTATGGCCCCTAGTTCTGGTCTCTCCTGGAAGTGAAAACATCTTCTCTACATCTACCTTATTGAACCCTTTCATAATTTTAAAGACTTCTATCAGGTCACCCCTCGGTATTCTTTTCCAGAGAAACGAACACAAACCTGTTTGATCTTTCCTGGTAGATGTAGCCTCTCAGTTCTGGTATCATTCTAGTAAATCTTTTTTGAACCTTCTCCAGTGCCTCTATACCCTTCTTGTAATATGGAGGCCAGAACTGTGCAGAGCGCTCCAAGTGTGGTATAACCAAGGTTTAGGGATTAAACTCCATTGCGAGCCTGTGAAACCTCGCTCTTTATCCGGGAGGTCCAAGCAGGCAGGTTATTGCTCTCCTTGCGTCGGGAAGAATCAATTTGCTTCCTCGACACCTTCCCATTCTTCAGAGTGAAACATGGACTATTGATTCGAACACATACGTTATTGACACGAATCAATTAAGCTATCTGTTAGCAGCCATAACGATTAAATAAAGTGCAGTTATTCGCCATTCCCAAGTTTCTAATTGGGTTTTTAGGGGCTGGAATTTGCTCGCTTGCTATTAAAAGGTTCGGAACATAAAATGGTTCCAAAAACCGGTGAGAGGAGGGAGGGGAGGGGGAGTGAACATGCCGAGAATTTACGAAATAATTGCATAAAGTAATGATCTGTGTAACTTTCACTGCAACGCTTCTGAAGGAGATGTGTTCGGAGCTCATTAACAGACTGCAGCTGTCTGCTTCTCATCTGCTATCTCTACCGGACAACACCAGGTGCAAGAAAGCTGCCGGAAAATTTCGACAGAAAAATCCATATGTCATCAGAACCCTTCCGAGACCATCTCTTCATGGATTAGAGGAGTTGAATCTCACACTTTTCATGCCAGCTTTCTTTTTCCTTCTCTCCTCTGTTCTTAATATCCACCCCTCAATCGCGTGATGGTTTATGTTTTGATGGTCCTTTCACTCACAGAGTGAAGACGTATACAGACGGACGATTCAAACCATCTGTTTTATTGAAGCCTCAGTCTTAATGCATCTTCAGTCACCGCTCAGAACTGTCAGCCTGTCACATCTGTTACAATCAATACTTTGTTTTGTATAAACTAAGCTGTACAATATCGGATATATTTATGAAGGGGGAGAAAAAGGTTCAAGCCAGCACAGGCCTTTCCAGCAGATCAGCTCCTCCCTCTCACCATGGGGGAAGGAGTCCCTCGGGTCACTGTACATTAGTGACACTGTAAACACAACAGGAAGATTCCCTCTGGCCTGTGTGTGTGTGTTAGTGACACTGTAAACACAACAGGAAGATTCCCTCTGGTCTGTGTGTGTGTGTTAGTGACACTGTAAACTCAGCGGGGAGATTCCCTTTGGTCTGTGTGTGTGTTAGTGACACTGTAAACACAGCGGGGAGATTCCCTCTGGTCTGTGTGTGTGTGTTAGTGACACTGTAAACACAGCGGGGAGATTCCCTCTGGTCTGTGTGGGTGTGTGTGTTAGTGACACTGTAAACACAGCGGGGAGATTCCCTCTGGTCTGTGTGTGTGTGGTTAGTGACACTGTAAACACAGCGGGGAGATTCCCTCTGGTCTGTGTGTTAGTGACACTAAACACAGCGGGGAGATTCCCTCTGGCCTGTGTGTGTGTTAGTGACACTGTAAACACAGCGGGAAGATTCCCTCTGGTCTGTGTGTGTTAGTGACACTGTAAACACAGCGGGGAGATTCCCTCTGGACTGTGTGTGTGTGTGTGTTAGTGACACTGTAAACACAGTGGGGAGATTCCCTCTGGTCTGTGTGTGTGTGGTTAGTGACACTGTAAACACAGCGGGGAGATTCCCTCTGGTCTGTGTGTGTGTGTGTTAGTGACACTGTAAACACAGCGGGGAGATTCCCTCTGGCCTGTGTGTGTGTTAGTGACACTGTAAACACAGCGGGGAGATTCCCTCTGGTCTGTGTGTGTTAGTGACACTGTAAACACAGCGGGGAGATTCCCTCTGGTCTGTGTGTGTGTGGTTAGTGACACTGTAAACACAGCGGGGAGATTCCCTCTGGTCTGTGTGTGTGTGGTTAGTGACACTGTAAACACAGCGGGGAGATTCCCTCTGGTCTGTGTGTGTTTGTGTTAGTGACACTGTAAACACAGCGGGGAGATTCCCTCTGGCCTGTGTGTGTGTTAGTGACACTGTAAACACAGCGGGGAGATTCCCTCTGGTCTGTGTGTGTTAATGACACTGTAAACACAG
Organism: Squalus acanthias; assembly: GCA_030390025.1. Classification (NCBI taxonomy): domain Eukaryota; kingdom Metazoa; phylum Chordata; class Chondrichthyes; order Squaliformes; family Squalidae; genus Squalus; species Squalus acanthias. Next base: position 5,558,777 of record CM059439.1, read on the forward strand.
CGGGAAGATTCCCTCTGGTCTGTGTGTGTTAGTGACACTGTAAACACAGCGGGGAGATTCCCTCTGGTCTGTGTGTGTTAGTGACACTGTAAACACAGCGGGGAGATTCCCTCTGGTCTGTGTGTGTGTTAGTGACACTGCAAACACAGCGGGGAGATTCCCTCTGGTCTGTGTGTGTGTTAGTGACACTGTAAACACAGCGGGGAGATTCCCTCTGGTCTGTGTGTGTGTTAGTGACACTGTAAACACAGCGGGGAGATTCCCTCTGGTCTGTGTGTGTGAGTTAGTGACACCGCAAGCACCATTATGGTTTTTTTGGGCGTAAATATGTTGGACACTCCAGGCCTGCATATGACTTTCCTTTGCCGTTTGAACAGGGACATTAACTTGATTAAAATAATACGGGTTCGCCCCTCGATTGAAGTACTGGACGGAGAAATTTGATGCGAATGTGGTGCCCCGCTGCGATAACCTCCAGCCTTTTACTGTTCACTGTCTAGTTTTGCCCAGTTTCCCAGCACAAGCTGATTATCAATCGATGCGACAGAATGCACTGAATATCTGCTCGGTGTCATCTTTCAATCCCAGCTTAAACCGACGGGACATTCGGGAGCTCGGTTGGCAACTCATTAGTGATAGCGCTCGGGCGAGATTTAAGAGTTGCAAGGTTGGGCAGACTATAACGCAGAGAAACAGCGGGCGCGGAAATGATGAGCAGAGCCGTGCTCGAGAAGGGTCTATTCACAAACAGCTCGGCCACTTAACCTTGATCAGCTGGAATGGCAAATGCAGAGGCGTTATTTGTCTCCGTACGAAGCTGCAATTGTGGGAGGTCTGCAGGTCTCTCTTTGTTACGACCAATCCCCTTGTTGTTAACCAGCTTTTGTGAGCACGGGCTGAAAGCCAGCGTAGGCTTAATGAGAGAATTTAGAAGAAACTCTCAGAACTCATCGCGACTGGTCTGTGGGTGGTGTGGCTCAGCCATGCGAGGACTCTTGCGCATTGGGAAAAGTGCAAGGAGGTGCGTTGGAAGCACTTCTTCACACAAAGGGTGGTGGAAATCTGGAACTCTCTCCCCCAAAAAACTGCTGAGGCTGGAGGACAATTGGAAAATTTCAAAACTGAGATTGATAGCTTTTTGTTCCGTTAAGGGTTTTAAGAGTTACAGAACCAAGCCACGCAAGTGGAGTTAAGCTACAGATCAGCCATGGTCTCATTAAATGGCAGAACTGGCTTGAGGGGCTGAATGGCCTCCTCCTGTTCCCATATTCCACACTGCATTTCACCCAATTTTCTGACCTCCTGCTACCGGTGTTATAAACACGATCTGTGTACTATAAACACGTGCAGCTCTTGTTAAGATGCGCTTCTGCCAGACCAGGGTCTCACTGGTTGTCCGAGATAAGAAGGAAAATAAGAAAGACGCCCCCCAGCGCTTTACAACCAATGAAGTACATTTTTGAAGTGTCACAATGTAGGAAACGCGGCAGCCAAGCTGCGCACAGCAAGATCCCACAAACACAACATGATAATGACCAGATAATTCGTTTTTAATGGTGTTCATTGAGGGATAAATATTGGCCAGGACACCGGGGAAAACTCTCCTGCGAGCTAGTGCCATGTGATCTTTTACCTCCGCCTGAGAAGGCAAACCGGACCTCGGTGTAACAACTCACCCACACAAGACGGCACCTCCGACAGTGCAGCGCTCCCCTCAGTACTGCATTGCGAATATCAGCCTTGATTTTGTGCTCAAGACTCTGGTGTGTGAGTTGAATCCACGACCTTCTGACTCAGAGGCGAGAGTGCTACCTACTGAGCCACAGCCGACACACAGCTAGGGAGAAAATGAACCCGACAGTGCGTCAGACAGTGGCCAGCAGCAAGGACTGAGATGTCTGATCAGAAGGAGTGAGACAGTTCACAGACCCGCTTAAGCTAAACATTCCACTGCCTCAATAACAGGGAAGGCTTTACATATTAGCGTGAAACTCATCCACGCACTACTTTAATGAATGTGAGAAGTCGCACAACACCAGGTTATAGTCCAACAGCTTTATTTGAAATCACAAGCTTTCGGAGCGGCTGCTCCTTCGTCAGGTGAAGTGAAGAGATGCATATAGGCACAGCATATATAGTCAATGAACAACAACTACAACATTTATATAGCGTCTTTAATGTAGTAAAACATCCCAAGGCGCTGCACAGGAGCGTTATCAAACAGAATTTGACACCGAGCCACATAAGGAGCTATTAGGACAGGTTTGGTCAAAGAGGTAAGTTTTAAGGAGCGTCTTAAAGGAGGAGAGAGAGGTAGAGAGGCGGAGAGGTTTAGGCAGGGAATTCCAGAGCTTAGGACCCAGGCAGCTGAGAGCATGGCTGCCAATGGTGGAGCGATGAAAATCAGGGGTGCGCAAGAGGCCAGAATTGGAGGAGCGCAGAGATCTCGGGAGGGTTGTAGGGTCTGGAGGGGGTTACAGAGATAGGGAGGGGTGAGGCCACGGAGGGATTTGAAGACAAAGATCAGATTGTTAAAATTAAGCCACAGCTGGACCTGGGGCTAATGTAGGTCAGTGAGCACAGGGGCCGTTGCGTGAAGGGGACTTGGTGCGAGTTAGAATACGAACAGCAGAGTTTTGGATGACCTCAGGTTTACAGAGGGTTCGAGGTGGGAGGCCGGCCAGGAGAGCTTTGGAATAGTTGAATCTAGAGCATTAACCTGTTTAAAATATATTAAAAACAAACACATCAAGCTTTGATCTACTGTTTAAAGGTTTAATTTTCCCCGCTAGTGCTTTGTTCAGCGTCGTTGTGTCAAATTTGCTTTGCCTGCTGTTTTAGTGCAGTAGTTAACGCATCTGTTTAATGGCTTTATTAAAGTTTTATTTTACAAAGCCACTCATTAGAGCACGAAAGAGAAATATCGACCGCTGGTTTTCAAATTGCCCTAGTTGTGGTATATATTCTCAACATAGCATTTTCAGGATGGCATTGATTGTTTAATTATGTAAGTTTGCACAGTAGTGTAACCTGCTTTTAGGTTGGGGGCTGGGACATTAGTTAAGGCTGGAATGGCACAGGGGGGATACAGATATACAGGGGCAGCCCATCTTTATTAGGATGTGTGTTGGCTCGCTCACTCTTCCTGTACAGCCAGGATCTTATAGTCTGTCTGGTATCGGTGTGTTGTGGGGTTTGTGAGGAGGGGCTTCCTGTATGGGAATGGGGATGCAGAGTGTTTGGTACGCATTACCACCAAAAGCAAACTAACCAGCCTGTTACCTCATTTGTTGTTTGTGGGACTTGCTACGCGCAAAATGGCTGCAGTCAGCGCCTACAAAACAACAGCGACTGCACTTGAAAAGTAATCCATTGACTGCGGTGCACTTTGAGACATCCTGGGGATGTGAAAGGCGCCATTTAAATGCAAGTTCTTTCTTCCTTTACATGAAGGTGCGAGCCTAACCAGGGCACTGCCTACCACAGCCCTGCGTTTATTTTTCAAGAGAGAGATACGACAAAATAAATGAGAAGTTTGAGCACGAAAATGAATAAATCCCACTTCAAATGAATGGGACTTGACAGGTCTGATGTATGGGCATTTAATGAGATCGGGATACAGGGGTTGGGAGGAAGCATCAGGAATGATTGTTGCACATGTTAAGATTTCCCCTGAAGGTTCAGTGCTCTGCTGTCAGAATACACATTTATATTTACAAGAAATAGCACCTGAATATAATGTGGTGAGTAAGATTCAGGTGAAGAAAAGATAAAGAAAATTAAAAAAAAAAACATTTTAACAGATGTTAAAATTTTAATATAAAAACCAGCCAGGAAAAGATTAAGACTGGAAGCACGTTTTTAAGAAGAAAATTGTTTCTCTCATCAGCAGCCAAAAAAAAGATAATTTAAGAAGTTATCTGGGATCAAGTTACATTTAGGAATCCAATGCTGCCGACTTGTAAATTCTCCATGGTCTTGCCCCTCCCGTTCACCCATCACCCCTGTGCTCGCTGACCTACATTGGCTCCCGGTCCGTCAATGCCTCGATTTAAAATTCTCATCCTTGTTTTCAAATCCCTCCATGGCCTCGCCCCCCTCCCTGTCTCTGTAAACCCCTCCAGCCCCACAACCCTCCAAGATCTCTGTGCTCTTCCAATTCTGGCCTCTTGCACATCCCTGATTTTCATCGCCTCACCATTGGTGGTCGTGCCTTCAACTGCCTGGGCCCCTACCTCCGGAATTCCCTCCCTAAACCTCTCCGCCTTGTACGCCTTTCTCTTGCTACTGTTCGGACTTCGAGAATTACAAATAAGCGTAATAATGACGGATAAGTATGTGATCAATAAAATTGGTCTTTACTCACATTATAGTTCAAAATTCAAGTGTACATCAAAGCATTCTCTCGCAATCAATATGCTTCCAATTTACCCGTACATAAAAGTACCCTCCCAGCAACTCATACGCTACCTCCTGGCGATTCATATCCCAAGTCAACCATACATAAAAGTAATAAAAACAGAAAATGCTGGAAATACTCAGCAGGTCAGGCAGCATCTGTGGCCAGTCCATGTTTCGACTTATGTCAAATCTCGGTGTCAAATCTTATCTGATAACTCTCCTGTGAAGCGCCTTGGGACGTTTTACTATGTTAATGGCGCTATATAAGTGCAAGTTATTGTTGTTGTAGAAGTTGAAGCTGTCTTCAGTGTGGTGTTTGGGATGATTAGTTGCATAAGGACAGCACCATTCTAACTGAATTAGAATTAAATTATATATGCCCTCAGCACCAAGTGGAGTTTGAAAAAGTGTGGGGATACTCCTGGGGCTGGTAATGAATTTCCTCGGAGCCGCTCGTGCTTCACCGCCCAACTTTCCCGGAGCTGCAATGGAAAGCAGTGGATCGGGAACAGATCTGAGGAAATTCCCAGCTCTGGTGTCCTGGCCATATTCCTCCTAAAAGCAAAACCAGTGCAAGACAGCTTAACTGGTCAGTCACTTTACTGCTGTGCATGGGATCATCCTGTGTGCAAAATGGTTGCCATATTTTCCCACCTAGCAACAAAACAATTCCATGTGTGTGAACCACCACAGGTTGTTTCTGAGCCTCACACTAAGGTGTTACATGAATGCGAATCTTTCCATTTTTCTTTATTGCACTGATGACCAGATTATATCTGCTAAAAGCAACTCTAGTTTTTAATGACTTATGTTTGTATAATGCTCCTCACTTGAGGGCGAGAGCACAAGATACTTACAGATGAGGAAGGTCATTTGGCCCATCTTAATTCACCGACAACCCGTGCACTCACACCATTGCTGCACCTAGTTGTTTCTTAAATGATTCCAGGCGTTTTGCCTTCCACCACTCTGCTTGGAAGTCCTTTCCATGTGTTGATCACTCCTTGCTTGAAGGAGAACCACCTGATATCAGTCCTAAAGTTAACTTTTGCTATTATGAATCTGTGTCCCCTTGTCTTACTCCTGCTCTTTCATTTAAAGGAATATTCCAGATTAGCCTTATCTCAGAGCCGATTACAGCGGGGGTGGACAATGAGTGGACATTGGGCAGGAGGTAGCCATGTAAAAGGAGAGAAATAAAAACCATACTAGAGGCGAAGAGTCTCGAGGAGGCTTTTGAAGGCAGGGAGGGAAATGGCAAGGCAGAGTTACTGAGGGGAAGGAGTTCCAGAGGGCAGAAGCACAGGGCTGGATTTTGAATGACCCGTGGATTCAGGTTTGGAGGCGTGTGGGGGGTTAAATTTGCGGGGTCAGGTGTCCCGACCCCATCCCGACTCCATCCCACCTCCACACAATTTTGACAAAATCAGTCGCGGGGTTCCCAACTCCGTCCCGCCTCCAAGAGGCGGGAGAGGCTATTAAACCCCTTAACAAGCCCTAAATTGGCTCTGTAATGCCATTTTGAAACGTTTTAGCTAGTTTAACCCTTTTCCGACGTGAAGTACGCCTGATGTGAAACACTCCAGTGAAACCTGGCGGGAGCACAAGTGGATAGCTGACTATCAGCTGCAGGTGCACTATTACAACAGAGATGTGATGAAGGTAGTGGTAGTATTAGGTCTGAAAGTCGCCTCTGATGCTGCTGCATTGAATGTCTTCAGAGACTGCATGCCCTTTGCTGTGAGAGGACTTGGATGCAAAAAAATTCATTCTCTCTCTCTCTCTCTCTCTCTCCATTTTGCATCCAGGTCCACTCACAGCAAAATCCAGGCAGGTCCTCTCTCACCAACAGCCAGACAGTCTCTGAGACCAGACAGTCAGTCTCTGACCTGCAATGCAGCAGCAATGATGACATCATCAGAGGCGACTTTCAGACTGAAACCACTAATTAGTTCATAGGTTCCCACATGCTGGAACTCAATTGCCCAATTAAGTGAAAATTGCATCATTCATCCACATTAATCTGGAGACGGGGGGGGAACACGAAATGCGGATGACACGACCCCAACCCGACCCCAAGACAAAATCCAGCCCACAGTGTCTGAAGGACTGGGGGAGTGGGGCGAGTGAGGAACAAAAAGTTGAGGATGCTGCAAGGACTATGGAGGGGATTTGGTGGTGAGCTGAGGGATCTTGCAGTTAGAGGGAGGCAGTGGAGCTTAGCAAGGACAGGGTGTGGGCCTTAGTCCAATCGTAGTTCTGACTAGTGAGAGCAAAAAAGTGAAGCTGTAGACTTCCTTCCTTCAGTCTGTGCCTGTACTGTAGGGCTGCAATCTCACTGGTTATACTAGAATTATACCTGCCAGTGCCCTCTGTTGCACACCCTGCTGGAGTTTGCGGGTCAGTGGGGGGGGGGGGGGTCTAACTTTGGCATTGGGCCGACGGGTGCACACACCACGATGGGCGCATCACCGATGCCCACCTGCTCCATGCAGCCGGAAAAGTTGGCACCTGCCCACCATCAGGGAGGAGTCCCTCTTCGCCCCCACCCCTGCTGAGAGCCCATAGTGCTCCCTCTCGCTCAATGCAATGGAGTCCAGGATGCTCCCTGCACCTTGACCCCCCCCTCACCTCTCCCCCCACTCACGCCCACATGGACGCCTTTTTCACAACAACACCACCAACAACTTACATTTATATAGTGCCTTTAACATTCCAGGGTGCTTCACATGAGCGATTATCAAAGAAAATTTGAAACTGAGCCACATAAGGAGATATTAGGACAGGCGACCAAAAGCTTGGTCAAAGAGTAGGTTTTAAGGAGCCACTTAAAGGAGGAGAGAGAGGTAGAGAGTCAGAGAGGTTTAGGGAGGAAATTCCGGAGCTTAGGGCCCAGGCAGCTGAAGACATGGCCGCCAATGGTGGAGTGATGAAAATCGGGGATGCGCAAGAGGCCGGAATTGTAGGAGCACAGAGATTTGGGACAGTTGTAGGGCTGGAGGAGGTTACAGAGATAGGGCGGGGCGAGGCCATGGAGGGATCTCACTTAAGCGTACAGGCCTCCAGCAAGGCTAGACCCTACTGAACCAGGGAAGCTGGCACTTCCAAACTCCGTGAGCACTGGGAGTGTCCGTTTGGGGATCAACTTTAGCATGTACAGCTTGGTACCATGGGAAGGACCAACGAGGAAATATTCAGGCATTGTTTTCTTTTAAATTGATGTCAGATGTCTATGACAAGTAATAAAAGGAAATCCTGTAAGCCAAAGTTGACATTTGTGTGGGCTATTCAGAACTTCCAGTAAGTTTAAATGGCCTTGAAATTACACTGTGCGAATAGTAGAATACAAAATTGAATCCCTTTGTCCATTATTTTAACAGCAGCTGTTGAACTAGCACTGATATGCCTCCATTCAAATAGCAGACAAAAGAATTTCATACCAAAGTGTTGAAGCATTCTTACATTAATATTTGAACAGCTTAATTGTAAGGCCATAATTTCTTCAATGTACCTAGAAGGTTAAGAATAACCTTGTTTCGTTGAAGGATTCGAATGTCATAGAAGAAAGCCATTTGTACCATCGCATCCATACCGCTGCTCGCTTTTCAGTTGGGGTTGTTCAACCTAATCCCATTTCCCTGCCCTTTCTCTTTATGCTTTTATATACTGCCTTTTGTAACAGGTCGGAACGTAGGAATTGCTAGACAAAGAAAGTCCAATTTCCATCTAGTTCGCCTTCTACCATCCTGGTAGTCCCATGATACAATGATAATGGAGTTGTTGACTAGTCGTAGCAATCAATCAATTAGTCTACAACAGACCCAGACACGACACGAGGAAAGCTTTGGTGGAGAGCTTTGGGAAGCATAGGTCCAAAGTCACCTGCTCTTCCCAAGTCTGCTACACTCACCACACGTCATGTCCCGAATTACTCTTATACTGCATCCCAAAATATTATTTTCTGAAAGAAATTGATCTAATTTGTATTTAACTGAAGCTGTACTAACATTGCTGTTCATGGGAGCTTGCTGTGTGTAAATTCACTGCCACGTTTCCTATATTTACAACAGTGGCTACACTTCAAAAGTACTTCATTGGCTGTAAAGCGCTTTGGGACGTCTTGAGGTTGTGAAAGGCGCGATAGAAATGCAAGTTCGTTCTTTCTCTTTTACCTTATTTAGTCCATTTAGAATTATATAAACACCAATCATATCACTTCTCAAACCTTCTCTTCTCCAGTGATAACATGCCCAATTTACATAATCACTCCTCATTTTCCAATCCCTCCATTTCCTCCATCATTCTATTTGCTCTCACCTGTATCCTTTCAAGAGCTGCAATATCCTTTTTGTATTGCGGCGACCAGAACTGTACTCAGTATTCTAAGTGCGGTCGCACCAATGATTTATAAAGTGGTGGGATTACCTCATTATTTCAGCTCAACATTAACCTTTTAATACATCCTAACATCTGATTTGCTTTACTCACTGCCACCGAGCATTGTTGTGATAGCGTCAATTTATTGTCAGTCAGGATCCCCAGATCTCTTTCATTTTCCATGCACATTATTTTCTTTCCATTTAAGTAATCCATCTTCCTGGATTTTTGCTAATGACCAAATTTTTACAATGATCACATTTAGTGATGTTGGTTGAGGGATAAATATTGGCCGGGACACTGGGGACAACACCCCTAGTCTTCTTCAATCATTTCCGTCCACCTGAGAGAGCAGACGTGGCCTTGGTTTAACGTCTCTTCCGAAAGACGGCACCTCCGACAGTGTGGCACTCCCTCAGCACTGTACTAGAGTGTCAGCCTGGATTATGCACTCAAGTCTCTGGAGTGGGATATGAACCCACACCATCTGACTCAGAGTCGAGAGTGCTACCCACTGAGCCACGGCTGACACCTGTTACCAATTTCAGGAAGATTCCTGATAAACTCTTCCTTACCCCATATGTCAATCAGGTGAATTCCGGTATATCACGGCTACCCAAGGGCAAATTACCATGTGTAGGAAACCATTTTACCTGTGATGCATCACTGGCCAAACAATAGGGTCAGATGCTGGGCAGGAGTTTACCAGTAGCCCAATCGAAATGGCAGCGTTGCACTTCCCTCGCCATTCCCTACTGACATCCGGATCTTCTGCCACTTTGGTGGGGGCCTTGAAATGGGCACCTCAGAATTCAGGCAGGAGTCTCATCAGCCCATAGCCCGTGCAAATCGGGGTCCTACGATGTCAATAGGACCCTGATGCAATCTTCAAGTACCAAGGCGGGGGCGGGGGGGGACGCTCAAAAGAAAGCTTAAAAAATAGTTGGCAAATACTTTTCGTGCAATCAGGCGGAGAATTAAAGCTCTTCCTGGCCTCTCAAAAGTTGACCACGCCCATCCTATGCCCAAACCCATCACATCCCTGTCCCCTTCCCCCAACTTACTTTCACTGGCTGTGCTCCAAAAGCGCGAGCAGTTGGAATGCTAATGAGGCACCACCATGAAAATGGCTCGGATCTCGGACCACCCCCATTGGCCGGGTAGTGGGCTCACTCCATTCACACTCCCCCCCCCACCGCGCCCCCACTCCGGATGGCATTGATCGCTCGACCATCTACCCCACAGTAACTCACAGACTGCTGATCTGCTCGGCACTCTCCTCTCGCAGGAACGTGTCAAGTCCTTCCTTAAAATACTGCAGTGTGTTCGTGCTGGAATGGGCAGATGATTAACATTGTGCAAGTGAGTGTATTGGCATAGTATTTAATTAGCTTTGCCATCAGGACATATCAAACATCAAAATGTAGCAGGCTGGGGAAAGGCATTGTTAAGAGAATGCTGAAGTCAGTTTGCAATGCTGTGCAGTTAAGAGAAAACTAATAGAGGACAAACAATTTTGCAGCTAGAATGCAACGGTAATTGTTCCTAGATTGGGAGCATTCAGTAGAATGTAAACCTCCCGAGGGGGCGATCTGTGTTATTGTGTTTGTCCTCCTATGAAGTGCTGTCATTTCTATCTCCACTGCAGTCCAATTAAGTTGCTACAGTCCTGAGGTAATTCATTAATTTCACCCATGGACATCATTAAAATTATTTAACCATGTGAATGAAGCCTCCGAGATCTCTGCGCTCCTCCAATTCTGGCCTCTTGCGCATCCCCGATTTTCATCGCTCCACCATTGGCGGCTGTGGCTTCAGCTGCCTAGGTCCTAAGCTCTGGAATTTCCTCCCTAAACCTTTCCTCCTCTCTACCGCTCTGTCCTACTTTAAGACGCTCCTTAAAACCTTCCTCTGTGACCAAGTTTTTGGTCACCTGTCCTAATATCTCCCTATGTGGCTCGGCTCCAGATTTTGTCTGATAATCGCTCCTGTGAAGGGCCTTGGGACATTTAATGCGTTACATAAATGCAACTTGTTTTTGCTGTTGAAAGACAGAGGTGGCGAAGGGAAGTCTGGGTATATATAGAGGGAGGCAAAAGCGTGGGAGAGAGAGAGTCTGAGTGAGTGGAGTCAGAGGATAGGGTGGCTATAGAGAGAGAGAGAGAGAGAGAGAAACAGGAAGGATAGATGACGGAAAGAAACAAGATAGGGCTGACAAAGAGGGGATAGGTCTGGAGACAAGCAGGGTGGGGTAAGGGAAGATAAAAAGGGTGGACAGGTCAGAGTTGACAATAAATGATGGCCTCGCACGTGACGCCTCTATCTCAAGAATGAATTGAAAAAATTCTATCAGCTTTGTTGATCGCTGCACCGGAGCGATTGGACAAGTTGAGTTTTCTCAAACTAGTTCCCTTCCTACTTAATCTTCCGCTGTTTCAAACTTATCATAACTTATGTCACACATTTTTGCCATCCTATGGATAGCACGTTACACTTGTCTCTATTAAATTCCATCTACCACTCATCTGCTCATTTACAGTAAACTCTTTCTTATCCGGCACCTATGGGACCAGGATGGTGCCGGTTGATGAAAAATTCTGGATAACAGAGAGGGAGGCAATTTTTAACACAAACAAAAATAAAAACCACTGACTAACTTGGCCACCGCGGGAGACTCGGACTCGGCAAAACGAGTGCTGGATGGATTCGGCAAGATTACCGGTTATCTATTTTGCCGGTTATTAAAGAATTCCGGATGATTAAGTGCTGTTTAAACAAGAGTTTACTGTTTATACTTTTGTATTTACAGCATTTTCTGTTTTATTTCAGATTGTCTTCTGAGTTTTGAAATAAATTTGTCTCACTCATTTTCTGCTTCCCTTTGACACCAGCTGCAAGTTTTTTATTTACATATTCCCTTATTTTTGTCCTTATTATTTTCACAGTAATACTTTGTTGCTTTCTATAATCCTCCCAGTACTCATTCTTCTGCCGTACCATGCCCTTATATGTCCCTTTTATTTAATACTGGTCCAACTCACTCTAGTCACTCCAGAAGTATCCATTTTCCCGTCTGGCATTTATTCCCGCTGTCTAATCTTTGTGAATCTTACCTCCATGAAAAGATACTACTGTGGGTCTTCAGATTTGCCTAATAGATAACTTCTGACAACCTATTCCAGTTAATTCCATCCTCATCCTTTCAAATTTAGCTGTGTATAAATTTAATAGCTCAGTTTGTGACCCCAATCGCGACATTAACAATATTATGGTCACCATTCCCAAGGTAGTCTCTGTTTATTTTTTCCCAAAACTATATTGAATATTGCCTGCTTCCTTGTTCATAGAATCATAGAAACATAGAAGATAGGAACAGGAGTAGGCCATTCGGCCCCTCTAGCCTGCTCCGCCATTCAATGCGATCATGGCTGATCATCCAAATTCAGTACCCTGTCCCTGCTTTCTCCCCATATCCCTTGATCCCTTTAGCCTTAAGAAATATATCCAACTCCTTCTTGAATCTATTTAATGTATTGGCCTCTACTGCCTTCTGTGGCAGAGAATTCCACAGGTTCACCACTCTCTGGAATTCTCTGCCACTGAAGGCAGTAGAGGCCTGTCCACCCTTTTTATCTTCCCTTACCCCACCCTGCTTGTCTCCAGACCTATCCCCTCTTTGTCAGCCCTATCTTGTTTCTCTCCGTCATCTATCCTTCCTGTTTCTCTCTCTCTCTCTATAGCCACCCCATCCTTTGTCTCCACTCACTCAGACTCTTCCTTGTTGGGTTGAAGATCTACTGCTTTCGGAAACTAAATGAATGAACTCCCTTTTCTACTTGTGCTGTTATGTTCCATTCTATATACAAGTTGGGCACCCCCCGCAAAACCCGAGGGAACAACGGAGGTCGTCAGGAAGAAGCAGGATTTCGGTCATAAGATAAGGGGGGGGGGGGGGGGGCGTTGGTTCTGAATACGATAGCGGTTAGGAGAGGGGGCGGGAAACTTGGTGCAGGGGAGGCCACGATTTCCGTGAAGGGCTCGGAGGAGCACTCATGCTCCTCCTGGCCCACGGGGAAACTACAAAAATATGTAAATAAACCGACCTTGCTGGACTTCTGCTTGCCCTGGCTCCTGTTCCTGGCAGGTTTGGCTTGGCGGGGAAGGCTTCTCTATATCGGCCTGCAGCGGGTCCCCGTGACGTCCTGGAGGCCCGATGTGTATATTTAAAACCAGGACCCCCCCCCGTCAGCTTCAGGTGGGTGTCCTTCACGCCTGCAACTTAAACCAAGATTGTGATGGGAGGCCAACGGGTAAGGTTCCCGCTCCATTTTAACTCGTTCCCACCCCATTTCTGCCAGGCAGGTGAGGCTGAGGTTAAAATTCCCCAGTGCCAGCTTCCCAAACAGTGTTTTAACTGTAGTGAACATGTTTTATTAGTGCTGGCGGATCTCCCATGGTCTTGCTCATGGTGAATCAGATTGATAGACTGTACAATGATGATTCTGTTGCGAAGGTGGAGCTGGCCCTTCCCTTTACGTCCACAAAGTCTAATAGCTGGATTTTAGCACAATCTGAGGTCAATTAGAGTTTAATCGCTGCTTGGCAAGTGATCTTTGCAGATTGGAATGGGTCAGAAAAAACACCACGAAATGACTGACGCTCCTTTTATTTAATGCTTTGGAGATGTGTAAGTGCAATGGACAGTTTCAAAACAAAGGTAGATCGCCAGACTGAAAAACAGATAACAGAAATAACTCACTAACTAGGTCAACAAATGTCGAAATAAGGTCCAGATTAGCAAGCTCTGCTTTACTCCTAGCTTTCTATGTGCACGTGTGCTAGAGAGACCAACAGAGACAGCAAGAATGTACAGATAAGGCAATGGTTTTCAAGCTTTTTTTAAACACTGCTGGTGATCCCCTGCAAATATTAACCCGCTCTCGCCAACACCCTATCCCAAAGGAAAAAGGTGCTATTATTGCAGAAAACATTTTTCTAAATTAATTTACAGCAACAGAAATAACATGCTAGAGAGAAAGCAAAAAAAAAAAAATTAGAACTCTTAATGCTATCTACACAAGGTCCCTGATGTGCCTGGACCCAGGTGGACAGACATCCGATGACCTCATAGACCCTTTGAGACCTCTTCATGAATCCATTCAGACCTGCAACTGCCGTTTGAAGACTTCTGGTAAAAGGGAGATCATGAATCATAGAATGACACAGCACAGAAGGAAGCCATTCGGCCCATCATGCCTGAAAGAGTCAACCAATTAGTCCCATTCTCCTGCTCCTTCCTCATAGCCCAACCACTTTTTTCCCTTCAAGTATTTATCCGATTCCCTTTTGAAAGTTACTAGTGATTCTGCTTCCAGGCCCTTTCAGGCAGTGAATTCCAAATCATAACAACTCACTGCATTAAAAAAAAGCCTTCTCATCTCCCTTCTGGTTCTTTTGTCAATTATCTTCAATCTGTGTGCTCTAGTTACTGACCCTCCTGCCAGTGGAGACGGTTTCTCCCTCTTTACTCTATCAAAAACCTCATAATTTTGTACACCTCTATTAAATCTCCCCTTACCTTTCTCTGCTCTAAGAAGGACAACCCCATCTTCTCTAGTCTCTCCACGTAACTGAAGTCTCACATCCCTGGTACAATACGAGTAAATCTCCTCTACACCCTCTGTACGGCCTTGACATCCTTCCTAAAGTGCGGTGCCCAGAATGGGACACAGTACTCCAGCTGAGGCCTAACCAGTGTTTTATAAAGTTTCAGCATAACTTATGAGAGGAAGAAAAATAAAGGAAATAGCTATGCAGCGAAGATACTGCCACCTGGAATGATTAAGGGTCAGCAGTTCTTTTCTAGTTCAGATTAGTTGCCTAGGCAACCTGTAACTGCAGAAATCGGCAGAATTTTCCCCGTCACCCAATAAAGTCCACGGCCTGGAATTTTCCTCGGAGCTGTTCCCGCTCTACCACCGTAGCTTCACTGGAAGTGCGGCGGAAAACCCCAGGCCCCATTTTAACTGGGGCAGTCGAGCGGTTAAAATGGTGGCCGGGTGGTTAAAATGGTGGCCGGGCGACTCCCACAGCATTCCCGATGCATTCGCACCCACCTCCATTTTAACCACCCGCCGATTCTGGTGGCGGGGGGCGGCACCCACCGCGGGCTGGTGGGGGAAGTGTGGGTGGGGGGGGGGGCCTGGTCAATATTTAAATGTCACGGTCCGATGACATTATTTGGACCCTGGCGCCATTCTTAGTACGGATCGTGGCTGTGACGCCCAATGCCAGAGCCGACATTTAATAACAGCACGTCCTCTTTAACGGGATGATTTCACTGTTTCAGTGATCTCAAACATTTTTAAAACCAGCCAATGCTGCAAATTCTGGTAAATCAGGAGGCACCTTCCCTTTGCACCTTAATCCTCCCCCGTGCCCCACTCCCTAGCGAAAGCTCAGTTGGAGATTCAATTGCTAGCTTCCCTTGCGCACCTCGGTGTACGCCTAGTTAGAATAGTCCTAAAACCATAATTTACTTTACAATAGTTTATGGATCAGTGTGAAAAAACAATATACTCAGTCGTACTGAAAGAAAAATAAGAACTCCTTGCGTTCGTGTAGGGTCTTACCACATCACTGAAATGCCCGCGGGGTGATGGCTCTGGAGTGGGGCCTGAGGCCATAACCTTCTGACTCAGAGGCAAGATTCGTACCACCGAGCCACGGCTGACAGCATACCCATTTAAGTAATAGATTCCAACGTGCATAAAATGGCCATTATCCAAATTTGTTGTAATCAATTACCCTGGAAGTATGTGATGTTGGATTCAAATTTCTTTGATTCGTTTTAATTCATTCCTTGCACAGTTGCAGTACAGAGATTATTATAAATTGCCATTCATTTATTCCTTCCTTTATTCCACAAAAAAAGTTTTCCAGAATGCGAAAAAAATTGTATTTAATTAGTGTTTTAACTGATTGACATTATGTACAAAAATCACACCTTACAACATTTGCAAACATACATCCTTACTAATTTGTTTGCATCTTTAGAAACAGTGTTTTTAATTAAATGTGTCAAGATTTAACAACAACCTGCATGTATACAGTATCCTTTCAACACGGTAAATGTCCCAAGGTATTTAACAGAGTCAAAACAGCTAAACGTTCTGCCGCTGAAGGTGCAGTTGTGAGGGAGCAAGGCGGGGAGGAGATGTTCAGGAGGCTAGAGTGGACAAGTTTATAAGGACAGGACTGTTACACACCATGTACTGTACATTGTATTTTTCTGCTGTTAAGGTGGAGCTGCACTGCAATCTGACCTGCCCCTTTAAGGCTGCGAGATGTAGTTGCAATAAATAAGCACGTCGCGAGGTCAATTAAAGCAAAATTGCCTTTAGGCAGATCCTGCGGTCAATTAGAAGGTCATTGTTCTTCTACAGATTGGCAATACAGCAATATGGGATCTGCTCGTTAACACAAAACATTGTCCAATACATTGTTCTTTTTCCCATGATCAACTTTTTAAGCAGCATTGCTCCTGACTCCATGACCGAATTCCTGCCCCTGCCACCAACAACAACAACTTGCATTTATACAGCGCCTTTAACGTAGTAAAACGTCCCAAGGCGTTTCACAGGAGCAATTAGCAAACAAAATTTGAAACCAAGCCACAAAAGGAGATATTAGGGCAGATGATCAAAAGCTTGGACAAAGAGGTAGGTTTTAAGGTGCGTCTTAAAGAAGGGTAGAGAGGGGTAGAGAGGCGGAGAGGTTTAGGGAGGGAATTCCAGAGCTTAGGGCCCAGCCAGCTGAAGGCACGGCCACCAATGGTGGATTGATTAAAACCGGGGATGCTCAAGAGGCCAGAATTGGAGGAGCTCAGAGATCTTGGAGGGTTGTAGGGCTGGAGGAGGTTACAGAGATAGGGAGGGGCGAGGCCATGGAGGGATTTGAAAACAAGGATGTCCACTGTTGTTCTACATGCTAGCCTGTTCCTTCCCCTCTTCCAACACCACGCAAGAAGTAACTGGTGTTCTTTTTTTAAAGATTGTCTTGCGTCTGCGACATAGAAATTACAACAGAGAAACAGGCTGTTTGGTCCAACCAATCCATGTTGGTGTTCATCCTCCACATGGACAGCAGCTAATCCCATGTGCCCGCTCTGTTCCCATATCTCTTTAACCCCATTTCCATCAACCATCTATGTAACCTCTTGTTAAATGTTGACCTGGTCTCTGCTTCAACCATGAACTCTGCTAGTGCATTCCACAGCCTCACGATCCTCTCTGTAAAATTGATTCCCCTTATCTCTGTCCTAAATCATTTACATTTAATCTTAGGAACATAGGAACATTAGAAACAGGAGTAGGTCATTCAGCTTCTCGATCCTGCTCCGCTATTCATTTAGATCATGGCTGATCTGCACCTCAACTCCATTTACCCAGCTTAGCTCCACATCCCTTGGTGTCCTTCCCTAACCAAAATCTATCGATCTCAGTCTTGGCCCCCAGCATTCACAGACAATTTTGGGGGGAGAGAGTTCCAGATTTCTACTGCCCTTTGTGTGGAAAAAATGCTTCCTGATTTCACTCCTGAACGGCCTAACTCTAATTTTAAGATGATGTCCCTTCGTTCTTCAATCCCCCACCAAAAAAAATCAAATCACTCACTGCTGTTGTGGAATGCCGTTGGTGCAAGATGACTGCCGTGTTTGTCTACATAATGACAGTCGCTGCACTTTGAAGAGTCATTTGTCTGAGGTGCTTGGCGCTATTTCAATGAGGAGACACTGTCTGAATTGAAATATCTTTGTATGATAAATTATTAAAAATTAATTTCACGATGACCTAGTTACACTTCTCATTTAAATTCCCTTTTAAGGAGACGTGGGTATTCAGTTTCAATTTTTCTGGGTTTTTTCAGCAAACACTGCAGTTTTCTGAACATGTATTTGAAACATTTACAGTGACGGGTAAATGCTCAACACCCTATATTAATAGCCGAAAAATAAAATACATTTTAACACAAATATATTAAAAGTTTGGAACTGTTAAACCAATATTAAAACAAACTAAAATATTCTGTTCTGAATTATATAAGATCAGCTTATATTTATTTATTATAACCAAGCCACAACATTAATTTTGTCGCGAAAAACAGAAGGCGATTTCTTATTGCTTCCGAAATGTATTGGTGCCAGTTTTCAAGGGTACCGTGTCAGTTAACTTTGAGACAACTTCGATCAATGCAAGATTTTATGTACCATGGGAAGTGCTGCAATGTGAGCACGTGAGAAACACAAAAAGAACTTGCATTTATATAGTGCCGCTCATGTCCTCAGGACATCCCAATGCGCTCCAGAGCCATTGAATTACTTTTGATGTGTAGTCACTGTTGTAATGTAGGGAAAAGTGGCAGCCAATTTGCGCACAGCAAGCTGCCAAAAACAACAATGAGATTAATGACCAGATAATTTGTTTGAGTGATGTTGGTTGAGAGATTAAATGTTGGCCAGGACATCAGGAGACCTCCCTGCTCTTCGAATATAGTGCCTTAGGATTCTTTACCACCACTTGAGCAGGCAGACAGGGCCTCAGGTTAATCTCTCATCCAGAAGTTGGGAGCTCTGACAGTGCAGCACTCTCTCAGCACTGCACTTAAGCATCTGGATTGTGTGCTCCTGTCTCTGGAGTGGGTATGACCACACAACCATCTGAGACTCAGAGCGCTACCAACTGAGGCCGAGGATGACACTACATAAGTGCAGAGGAAGCTGTGACTATGTTGGGACTGATCTGGTGGAGTCTTCCTCTCACAACTCATTCGCAAGCTTGATGTACATTATAGAATATGAATAGACAGAAGAAAGCCACTCCAGGCTTTTCTGTTGTTCAAAATTCCTGCCTACATGCTTTTCATTTTTTTTAACATTTGTATGTAAACACATAGAAGCTCAAAGAAGTGCTAACAAGAGGCTCTAAAACAGAATTTACTTAGGGTAGGAATGCTCAGAAGTTGACACAAATTTAAGTCTCCACACAACATGAGGAATGCCATAAACTGCGCAACAATATGCTAACTGTTTATAGTGGTTATCAACACACTGAGGTCTAGTGTCTCGAGCTCCGATTTTAACTCTAGTGCGAATTGGGCGAGGAGAGAGGGGACAAGCCCCCGTGATGTCGTCGGTCCTAAAGCCTGGTCAATTTTAACTCCCCGGCCTCATTTTAATATGATTGACGGGCTGCTCTGCCAATCACATCGCAAATCGAGCAGCCCGCCCACACGACGCTTGCAATTCACGAGACCTACTTAAAGCACGTCTTAAAGTGAGGTTGCATCCCCTGCTGGGATTATTCATTGTGCAACTCTGGAAGACTTTTTGCCAAACAAAATGAGTTGAAGGGCGCCCTCCACCCCTCCTCCCCCACCGCTCCCCCCCCCCCACCCCCAACCCCCCGCTTTTCTGGTGCCTCCTTAGAGGTTCTGATGAAGGAAGTGAGGCCAAAGATGAAGCAACCGCTCTCCATAAGCCGCAAGAGCATCCCCAAGGCCACAATGAAACAGGCCTGGACTGATGTGGATGAAAGGGTCGGTGTCACTAGCATCACCACCAGGACCTGAATTCAATGTAGAAAGAGATTGAATGACCTCACAAGAGCAGCAAGAATGAGTACAGACCTTCACCTCTCCACCTCTCTAAACAGCACCTGACAACACTCGTGTTCCCCACCAATCTCATCAACTCCCTTCCTCCACCACATCCTTCAGCATACAATCGCAAGGACTATGGTTGGTGTTATAGTCAATGGAGATTGGCGCAATCCTTTCTCCATAGATAGAGAAATTGATTGTCTACCATAGGTTGACTATACAGTAGAAGAATTTCCTTCTCCTGGAGTAAGAAAATTCAAGACCAACTTCATGCCAAGTGGAGTAGGACACTTCCTAGAGATTGCTTAACATTTTGAACAACAGTCTTTCTGGAACAGTCCCAAAGGTTA
The DNA here is from genome assembly GCA_030390025.1 of Squalus acanthias. Lineage (NCBI taxonomy): Eukaryota > Metazoa > Chordata > Chondrichthyes > Squaliformes > Squalidae > Squalus > Squalus acanthias. The sequence continues at coordinate 5,578,564 of CM059439.1, forward strand.
ATGTGCGTCAATAAATGTTCTCAGTATCATTTTAAAAAATGGTACATCTCCACAGAAGATAGGTCAGAGTGCACAATTCCAAATTACACTTCCAACTCAATTTGTCTTTGGACACGCCAGCCGTGAATGTCCCAGAGGGAGTTTAGTAAATGTTCTGGATGACTTTAAAGTGGGTCAGTCTTGTTTTAGATTCTCTGGTGGGCTCGCCTCCCCTTATCCCCTTCCAATCATCCATCTCCCATGATTTTTATGTTGGGTAATTTTGCAGTGAGGTATCTCCTATCCACAATGTCATTATCAAATTCCATTAGCAACTAACCACAGCCATATTGAACATCAAATTATCACACACATTTTATAACATCATAAAAGAGTCAGAGTGAGAAATATTGAAGCCTGGGAGGTTGTGATGAAAATGCAAATAGGACAGATCCAACCTTCATACCAAGGTTACCGTATATATTCATGTAAAGGTGACCCACATTAAGACAACCTTCTACTTTATAGCTGAAGAAAACATGAAAATAAATCTATGACTCACACAGAAGATGCTCCGTCAGTCACTGTGACTCCACAGAGCAGGACATTTGATTTTCATGCATGTTGGCTGTATGACACTCTGCCACTGCTTTGTACAGATAGTGAGCGGGAAACCGGGAGCCTGAGATGGGGGAACGGGAGACTGAAAGAGGAGAACAGAAGATCAAGAACTTAAAAGATGGGAGAACGGGAGACGAGGGGTTAGGAAGCAGGAGAGGGGAGAAGTAGTGTGACAGAGGGCAGTAGGACACACTAAGAGGGGGAGAGGAAGACTGATGGGCGGGGGGAGTGGGAAACTGGGAGAGGGGGAGTAGAAGGCCAAGAGAGGGATTGGGAAACTGAGACTGGGTAAAGCATGAGCCTTAGAGAGGGGACTGGGAAATTGAAAGTGGGGAGAGTAGGAGGCTTAGACAGTGAGAGGAGGAGTGGGAGTCTGAGGGGCGAGTGGGAGACTGAGGGCAGGAGAGAAGTGAGACTGAGAGAGTGGGGCAGGGAAGCAGAAGACTGAGAGGCCACTAGAAGTTCAGAAGCCTTGAAAAGAGAGCGGCATTGGAGGAGAGCGGCAGAGCCAGTGGGGGGAGCGGTGGGGTCAGGGGGTACGCTGATGCACGATTCAAGATGCTGGCAGCTCACCCTGCTGTAGTTTGTGGGGTTCGGGCAACTGAAACCTAGCTTGAGGGTATGGTAGTGTAGCGGTTATAGTACTGAACTAGCAGCCCAGAGGTACAACATTCAAATCCCATGTGACCATGAAAGCTGCCAGATTGTCATAAAAACCCAACAGTTTCACAAACGCCCTTCAGGGAAAAGGACCTGCCATCCCGACCTGCCCTGGTCTACATGTAGCTCCAGTTTCAGTCTAGGTGGTTGACTCTTAAATATCTCTGAGGTGGTCTAGCAAGCCACTCATTTGTAGAAATAGCCACTTCAAGAAGAAGGCCCACCACCAATTCTCAGGTGCTGCTAGAAATAGGCAATAAATGCAGGCTTGCCAGTGTCACCCACATCCTGAGAATAAGTATTTTTAAAAAGATATGCCATTGGCATGCTTGATGATAACTCTGGTGGAGATGTACCCCTCTTTATATCTGCATTCATCGGCTCTACTGGACTACCACTCTGGTATTAAAAGCCATGGCTGCAGAGGATCCCCGGGAAGCACCCTGAGAATTGCTTTTCATGGTCATGTGTTGGTGGGGCCGTGGACTGCCTCCAAACGAAGCCACCATGACTGGTGCTGAAAAGCAAACCGTTACTTGCATTGTGCAGTGCTGATAATTACTGACGAGCTGAACTTTGAACGCTTTGGGATTCATACACCTGCTGTCATTGTGTAGAAGGCCACGAATGGCCATTTTACAGAATGGCAGTCGATCAACTCTGCTTCTGTGTAAAATTGCAGAGCCCTCTCACGCTGCTGTCGGTTGTCCATGGGAAAGGAGATGAAGTGCGACGCCTAAGCAAGTGAGGCATCTGTGTACTGTGGTTGCTGATTGGCTTACGCTTGTGCTGTCCCCGCTGGCAGCTTGAAGCAACTCTGAGGCATAAACGTCGTGTACGGCTGCGACTTTAGCCACTTGCCTGGATGAGTGCAGCTCCAACAACACTCAAGAAGCTCGACACCATCCAGGACAAAGCAGCCAGCTTGATTGGCACCCCATCCACCACCTAAAGAACATAAGAACATAAGAAATAGGAGCAGGAGTAGGCCAATCGGCCCCTCGAGCCTGCTCCGCCATTCAATAAGATCATGGCTGATCTGATCCTAACCTCAAATCTAAAGAACACAAGAAGTAGGAGCAGGACCCGGCCACTCAGCCCCTGGGCCCGCTCCGCCACCCACAGGGCCCTGACCGATCCGAACTCAGCCTCATGTCCAATTTCCTGCCCGCTCACCGTAACCCCTAATTCCCTTTACCTCTAGGAAACTATCTATTTCTGTTTTAAATTTATTTAATGATGTAGCTTCCACAGCTTCCTGGGGCAGCAAATTCCACAGACCTACTACCCTCTGAGTGAAGAAGTTTCTCCTCATCTCAGTTTTGAAAGAGCAGCCCCTTATTCTAAGATTATGCCCCCTAGTTCTAGTTTCACCCATCCTTGGGAACATCCTCACCGCATCCACCCGATCAAGCCCCTTCACAATCTTATATGTTTCAATAAGATCGCCTCTCATTCTTCTGAACTCCAATGAGTAGAGTCCCAATCTACTCAACCTCTCCTCATATGTCCATCCCCTCATCCCCGGGATTAACCGAGTGAACCTTCTTTGTACTGCCTTGAGAGCAAGTATGTCTTTTCTTAAGTATGGACACCAAAACTGTATGCAGTATTCCAGGTGCGGTCTCACCAATACCTTATATAACTGCAGCAATACCTCCCTGTTTTTATAATCTATCCCCCTAGCAATAAAAGCCAACATTCCGTTGGCCTTCTTGATCACCTGCTGCACCTGCATACTAACTTTTTGATTTTCTTGCACTAGGACCCCCAGATCCCTTTGTACTGCAGTACTTTCCAGTTTCTCGCCATTAAGATAATAACTTGCTCTCTGATTTTTCCTGCCAAAGTGCATAACCTCACATTTTCCAATATTGTATTGCATCTGCCAAATCTCCGCCCACTCACCCAGCCTGTCTATATCCCCTTGTAGGTTTTTTATGTCCTCCTCACTTTCTACTTTCCCTCCCATCTTTGTATCATCTGAAACTTTGATATGTTACACTCGGTCCCCTCCTCCAAATCGTTAATATAGATTGTAAAGAGTTGGGGACCCAGCACCGACCCGTGCGGAACACCACTGGCTACTGGTTGCCAGTCCGAGAATGAACCATTTATCCCAACTCTCTGCTTCCTGTTAGATAACCAATCCTCCACCCATGCCAGAATATTACCCCCAATCCAGTGATTTTTTATCTTGAGCAATAATCTTTTATGTGGCACCTTGTCAAATGCCTTCTGGAAGTCTAAATACACTACGTCCACTGGTTCCCCTTTATCCACCCTGTACGTTATGTCCTCAAAGAACTCAAGCAAATTTGTCAGACATGACTTCCCCTTCATAAAGCCATGCTGACTTTGTCCTATTAAATTATGTTTATCTAAATGTTCCGTTACTGTCTCCTTAATAATAGACTCCAAAATTTTACCCACCACAGATGTTAGGCTAACTGGTCTATAATTTCCAGCCTTCTGCCTACTACCCTTTTTAAATAGGGTGTTACATTAGCAGTTTTCCAATCTGCCGGAACCTTTGCTGAGTCCAGGGAATTTTGGAAAATTATTACCAAAGCATCCACAATCCCTACTGCCACTTCCCTCAAGACCCTAGGATGTAAGCCATCAGGTCCAGGGGATTTATCCGCCTTGAGTCCCATTATTTTACTGAGTACCAATTCATTAGTGATTTTAATCATATTTAGCACCTCCCCCACTAGAGCCCCCTGTTTGTCCAGTGTTGGGATATTTTTAGTGTCCTCTACCGTAAAGACTGAAACAAAATATTTGTTCAGCATTTTTGCCATCTCCATGTTTCCCACCATTAATTTCCCGGTCTCATCCTCTAAGGGACCTACGTTTGCCTCAGCCACCCTTTTTCTTTTTATATAACTATAGAAACTCTTGCTATCTGTTTTTATATTTTTTGCTAATTTATTTTCATAATCTATCTTCCCTTTCTTAATCAATCCTTTAGTTACTTTTTGCTGTCTTTTGAGGACTTCCCAATCTTCTATCCTCCCACTAAGTTTGGCTACCTTATATGTCCTTGTTTTTAGTCGGATACTATCCTTAATTTCTTTACTTAGCCACGGATGGCTGTCATTTCTTTTACACCCTTTTTTCCTCAGTGGAATATATTTCTTTTGAAAGTTGTAAAATAACTCCTTCAATGAACACCACTGCTCATGTACCGTCTTACCCTTTAATCTATTTTCCCAGTCCACTTTAATCAATTCCGCTCTCATACCATCATAGTCTCCTTTATTCAAGCTCAGTACGCTTGTTTGAGAACCAACCTTCTCAACCTCTAATTGGATATGGAATTCAACCATGTTATGGTCACTCATTCCAAGGGAATCCTTAACTAGGACATTATTAATTAATCCTGACTCATTACACAGGACCAGGTCCAAGGTTGCTTGCCCCCTTGTAGGATCAGTTACATACTGCTCAAGAAATCCATCCCTAATACACTCAATAAACTCTTCCTCAAGGCTGCCCTGCCCAATTTGATTTGTCCGGTTAATATGATAGTTAAAATCCCCCATAATTATAGCTGTTCCCTTATTACATGCCCCAACTATTTCCTGATTAATACTTCTTCCAGCAGAGTTGCAACTATTAGGAGGCCTATATACTACTCCCACTAGTGTTTTTTTCCCCTTATTATTCCTTATCTCCACCCAAACTGTTTCATTATCCTGATCCTTTGACCCAATATCATTTCTCTGTATTACAGTGATTCCTTCCTTTATTAACATAGCCACCCCACCTCCCCTTCCTTCCTGCCTGTCCTTCCTGATTGTTAAATACCCTGGCATATTTAGTTCCCAGTCGTTGTCACCCTGCAGCCATGTTTCTGTAATGGCCACAAGATCATACCCATACGTAGTTATTTGTGCCGTTAACTCGTCCATTTTGTTACGAATGCTACGTGCATTCAGATAAAGAACTTTCAAATATGTTTTGTGACACTTAGTTCCTGCTTTTTCCTTTTTTAACACTTTACCTTTTACTCCATACCTTCTGTCCCTTCTTGACACGCTTTCCTCTGTCTCCCTGCTCAGGTGCCCAACCCCCTGCCACTTCAGTTTAAACCCTCCCCAACAGCACTAGCAAACACTCCCCCTAGGACAGTGGTCCCGGCCTTGCCCAGGTGCAGACCGTCCGGTTTGTACTGGTCCCACCTCCCCCAGAACCGGTTCCAATGTCCCAGGAATTTGAATCCCTCCCCCTTGCACCATTCCTCTAGCCACGTATTCATTTGAAATATCCTCCTATTTCTACTCTGACTAGCATGTGGCACTGGTAGCAATCCTGAGATTACTACCTTTGAGGTCCTATTTTTTAATTTACCTCCTAACTCCCTATATTCTGCTTTTAGGACCTCATCCCCTTTTTTACCTATATCGTTGGTGCCTATGTGCACCACGACAGCTGGCTATTCGCCCTCCCCCTCCAAAATGTTCTGTAGCCGCTCCGAGACGTCCTTGACCCTTGCACCAGGGAGGCAACACACCATCCTGGAGTCTCGGTTGCGGCCGCAGAAACACCTATCTATTCCCCTTACAATTGAGTCCCCTATCACTATAGCTGTTCCACTCTTTTTCCTCCCAGCCTGTGCAGCAGAGCCACCCATGGTGCCAGGAAGTTGGCTGCTGCTGCCTTCCCCTGATAAGTCATCCCCCCCAACAGTATTCAAAGTGATATATCTGTTTGAGAGGGGGATGTCCACAGGGGACCCCTGCACTACCTGCCTGCACCTCTTACTCTGCCTGGTGGTCACCCATTTACTTCCTACCTGTACACCCTTTGCCTGCGGTGTGACCAACTCGCTAAACGTGCTATTCACGAGGTTCTCAGCATCGCGAATGCTCCAATACGCATCCAATCGCAGCTCCAGCGCCGTAATGCGGTCTGCCAGTAGCTGTAGCTGGATACACTTCCCGCACACATGGTTGTCAAGGACACCGGAAGGGTCCCTGATTTCCCACATAGCACAGGAGGAGCATACCACGGGGCCGAGCTCTCCTGCCATGACTTAACCTTTAATTAATTCAAATTAAATTAATACAAATCAATCCCACCAATTGCACTACAGTTAAATGATAAACTTAAGGGCCCTGGTTTACCAACAGTCCCCGCTACACCACAGCGAGCTTAGAAACTATAAACCACAGAGTTTAAGTTTAAAAAGAGAGAAATGCTCACCAACCAATCACTTACCTGCTTTCTGGTGATGTCACACTTCGATTACTTTTTACTTCTCTCCCTCCGAGCTCAGAGATTGGTAAGCCTACCTGGTCTCTGCCGCCTCTTAAACCTCGCTGCCGCCGCCTGGTTCCCCACAGGTCCGCCGCCTCTCTGAGGCCTACCTGGTCTCTGCCGCCTCTTAAACCTCGCCGCCGCCGCCTGGTTCCCCGCAGGTCCGCCGCCGCTCACCTTAAACATTCACTCCCTCTACCACCGGCGTACTGTGGCTGCAGTGTGTACCATCTACAAGGTGCACTGCAGCAACTCGCCAAGACTTCTTCAGCAGCACCTCCCAAACCCGCGACCTCTTCCACCTCGAAGGACAAGGGCAGCAGGCGCATGGGAACACCACCACCTCCAAGTTCCCCTCCAAGTCACACACCATCCTGACATAAACGAATAAAAAAAAAGGTAACTCCTCAGCCTTCTAATTTCCCAGAATATTGGTGAATCCAGTCCTAGCCTATTCAGTCTTTCCCATGGGATTCACCTTTTCTTTTTATTCATTCATGGGATGTGGGCGTCGCTGGCAAGGCCAGCATTTATTGCCCATCCCTAATTACCCTTGAGAAGGTGGTGGTGAGCCGCCTTCTTGAACCGCTGCAGTCCGTGTGGTGAAGGTACTCCCACAGTGCTGTTATGGAGGGAGTTCCAGGATTTTGACCCAGCGACGATGAAGGAACTGCGATATACTTCTAAGTCAGGATGGTGTGTGACTTGGAGGGGAACTTGGAGGTGGTGGTGTTCCCATGTGCCTGCTGCCCTTGTCCCTTAGGTGGAAGAGGTCGCGGGTTTGGGCAATGCTGCCTGAAAGAGGTCTTTAAGATAATGAAAGGGTTAGATGGAATAGACATAGATAAAATGTTTCCACTTGTGGGGGAGACCAAAACTAGAAGCCATAATTATAAGATAGTCATTAATAAATCTATTAGGGAATTCAGCAGAAACTTCTTTACCCAGAGAGTGGCTAAGAATATGGAACGCGCTACCAGAAGGAGTAGTTGGGGCGAGTAGCATAGATGCATTCAAGGGGAAGCTAGATAAACATGAGGGAGAAAGGAGTAGAAGGATATGCTGATAGGGTTAGATGAACTGGGGTGGGAGGAGGCTTATGTGTGGAGCATAAGTGCCGGCATAGACCAGTTAAGTTGAATGGCCTGTTTCTGTGCTGTAGACTCGATGGAAAGCCACCGTGTGACTCTAGCAGTAGGAGTAGAAAAAAATGCAACAGCACAACGAGAGTGAGAAGGCTTTTCAAACACATCGGTGTCATCGGGAAAAGAAAGAAACTGGTTTCAGTGATTGCGTGGCAATGTCACAACCTCATCACTCTGCAATCGACTGCATTGCGCAAACCGGCCTTTTATGTTTTAACTCCCCACCCCCATCCCCCCCCCCCACCACCACCCCTCAAGGCCCTTAGCAACACTGGAATCCAGGGATACACAGATGTCCCTGGCAACCAGTGTTGCTAGGATGCAAATGGCGGGAAATATGCTGCATGATATATTTCCTTAATTTTCATCTCATTATGCAACGACCCCATTTCCGACAAAAATAATTGATGGTCAGAAAAACGGTTGGTCTTCCAGCATAACCTGGTTCTGCTACATATTTCCCCAAAGATCATGGTATTTTACACTGGCAGGCACCAGAAATTTTGGAGCCCATATGTGTATGTACGTGTGTGTGTGTGTGTGTGTATACTATATATTTATGTATGTGTGCATTTTGAGTGCATAACAACCAAGACATCGCACTCTGTTACAGACAGAAAACAACCTTTAATAAAAAGAGGGAAAGAAAGACAGCTGTTTTCTTTTGCTTTTTTCTGACCTTAAGAAGGAGCCAGAGATATACAAGCAATGGCCATTCTGCAGCAAAACAATCAGCCTCTAATTGAACTCAGGATATGGTTCAAAGAAATTCGCTTGTAGCTGACCTCGGGGGATGCCTATTTACAACAGTGTGGATACTGCTCCACCCTAGCAGCAGAATAATACATTGCGCATCAGTTGCGTGATGTAATTCTCCAGATTGAGCAACACCACGGGAGAGCGGCTAGATCTTCAAAAAAATGTAACTGGGCAAAACCTGGCCGCGACCAATATTAAAATGGATGTCAATGACGATACAATCTGAAAGAAAGGAGGTGAGCGTTGAATAGTTAAAGGTATAGAGGCAGGTAAATGTACCTGTGCCTACACTCGAGTTCCACTAAAGAGGACCGTGGCAAGGTGACAGCCATGCCACCCCACCTCCACCTCATCTGTACTGCCAGCCTGGCGTTTCAAAAGCTACTAACTCAAATTCAGCAGAACTTCTCTGTTCAGACATGGGGGAGAAATTCGGTTGGTTGACGCCTCCCGTTAGCGCCTGGGGGGGGGGCGCTAAGGGGTTAGCGACCGGGCGCGGCGAATACAGCGTTGCCCGCAAACTTCAGTGCCGGTTTAGCGCTAGCGCTAACTCTTACAGCCTGGGCCTCTACCGCCCCGGATGTGAAATTGCCTCCCGCCCCCTGCTGTATCGCCGGGCGTGAACAACGGCAGGAAGAGGAGGCGTTGTCAACTCGGCTGGCCGCTTGGAAAGCGCTAATTAAAGGGAAGGGTTTTCAGGTAGGCCAATCTTTATCATTTGCACGAGTCTGGTGCCTGCTCAAAGATTTTGATGTTTCATTGCTGCAAGATGTCCGAGCCCTCCACTCTCTGAGAGTGTTTGGGGCTGTAATGGCAGTCGTGCCTTGCAATGCAGAACTGCCGACAAGTAGGTTATGCACCATCATTGGCCCTTCCCTTTAAGCGAGGGAAGCAGCCTCTGATGCCATTAGCGATGCGCTCCAAATTGTTCAGCGCTCTGCCACTACCGCCCCGCTCTCGGACTTTAGTGCCCTAAGAGAAGGGGTTAGCACTTGATTTAGCGATCCACTTCCCTCTTGGAGCGCTAAAGCTGAATTTCCCGGCAGGAGAGAATCATTAGCGCCTGGCGCTACTTTTTCTACTTTTTAAAAGTTAGCGCCCCAACCAGGGCGCTACGGAATTTCTAGCCCAAAGTATCTGATAGATTTTTTGTTAGGCAAGGCTATTAAGGAATATGGAGCCAAGGCAGATAGATGGAGTTAAGATACAGATCAGCCATGATCTAATTGAATGGCAGAACAGGCTCGAGGGGCTGAATGGCCTCCTCCTGTTCCTATGCTCCTTCCTTCCTGTGTTCCTATCTATGTATTGTTGACGAGAGGATTGCCTGATTGTTGAAATAATATTTATGCCAAAGTAAACCCATTAGATTCAACCCATTGGGGCAGATTAAACAATGGTTAAAATATATATTGTAATATTTAACAATAGCCATTATATTCCCAGTTACAACTCTCAGCAGGCAACCAATGTCAATTGGGTACAAAAAAACCCCACCATGACAATGAAAAGCCACACTGGAGGAGCCTCCGTACTGGGTATTAATCCGGAGCCATCCCACCAGGATAAAGCAAACTCGTGACAAACAACAAAGTGCCTTGTGTGTTTAAACAGTGTCAGGCAACTCTGCACTGATTCTCAGGCCAGTGAGTCCCAAAAGAATATTCACTAAAATCAATTTACTTGATCTTCAAATTTACCACAGGTGTGATAACTCCAATGTCCCATGACCAGCCAGGCATATAATGAACATCTGATACAACGGTGAGGTGGCTTATTCTGTCAGACAGACATGCAAGTCACTTTGACTGTGGCATCAAGGCTAAGTTAGGACTGATGTCAGGAGGTTCTTCTCTATGTAAGGAGTGAACAAGGCATGGGATGGACCTCTGGGTATAGTAATGGAAGCAAGAACGCCCTAGAGTTAGTTTAGCAACAGCTGGATGCTGTAATAGAAAAAAAAAGAAAAAACAAACTTTAATTCATATAGCACCTTTCACGTCCTTGGGACGTCCCAAAGCGCTGTACAGCCGCTTTTGAAATGTGGTCACTTCTGTAATGTAGGAAGCACAGAAGGCAATTTGTGCGCAGCAAGGTTCCACAAACAGTAATGACCAGATAATCTGTTTTTTGATGTTGGTTGAGGGATAAATATTGGCCGGGACACCGGGGAGAACTCCCCTGTTCTTCTATCGAGTAGGGGCATGGGATTTTTACGTTCACCTGAGAGGGCAGATGGGGCCTCGGTTTAACATCTCATCCAAAAGGCAGCACCTCCGACACTGCAGCACTCCCTCAGTACTGCACTGGAGTGTCAGCCTAGATTTAGGTGCTCAAGTCTCTGGAGTGGGACTTGAACCCACAACCTTCTGGCTCAGAGGCAAGAGAGCTACCAACTCTGTGACACCACAGATGGACCTGCAGATTCTCTCTGAAGCCCTTGCCTGTCAGTCCACATGTATCAGACGCCTCCAAAACACAACCAGGCCAGCTACCAAGGTCAGAATGCAATTACAAATCATGCGACCTTGTGGTACATCTTGTTATTTTGCTGAATGCGATAGAGCAATGGCTTTGCTCTCTATGTATTGTGGTATTTCTATGCAAGTATTACAGAATATATTTTAGGCATTTAAAAAATGACTCCGATGCAGTAATAAACATTCGGCCTTGAGCCTTCACTTTTATTCAATGACTACACACTATTTAATGCCTTGTACACTCGAGATTGTTATTTGTATTGCTTGATTAACCATCGCCAGTTGGCAAATTGACTTTAATGCACTTTCAGGCCATAAGGACTCAAATTTACTAGCACTGTATGCATTAATTACAGAGATTTTCTTTAATTAATCGTCATGTTAAATTTAAATCTTAAGTTTCAAGCAGTGCATAATACATGTGCTCCGTTAGCCCTTTTGACTTCAGTCACACAAGAAATTTATTCCCTCGCAGTGCTGAAGGAATGAAGATGTTTAAACCACATTGTGTGAGGATTTTACAAGACATGAGATGGTTGACAATTTCTCAGAACCAGAGAAAAAAAGAACTTGCATTTATACAACACCTTTCATGTCCTTAGAGCGTCCCAAAGCACTTCACAGCCAATTACTTACTTTCCAGGTGTCACTATTGTTGTGTAGGGAAATGTAACAGCTAATTTGTACACAGCAAGTGAGATAAATGGCCAGGTAAAATGTTTTAGGTGTTGGTTGAGAGATAAAATATTAGCCAGAACTCTGGGAGCACACCCTGCTTTTCTTAAAATAGTGCCGTGGGATCTTTTGCACCCTCCCTAAACGGACAGAAGGGACCTAGTTTAACTTGTAATCCATAAAATGGCATCTGCAACCATGCAGCACTCCCTCAGTACTGCACTGGAGTGTCAGTCTAGATTATGTGCTAAAGTTAAAGTTCTACTCTGAATTATAAGAACAGTCACATCAATCTGTTTGTATAAAATTCCTCTGTTTGTCTTTTTAAAAAGTGGTTAACTTCTGTCTCTTAATTCTTCCTCCATTGGGGAGGATTGAGAACTGGAGTTGCAGGGGTCTAAATAACATGTGCCAGTCATGGGCACAAAATCTACAAGTCAAAACCACACCGCTTGATGTTGTCAAACTATGACCTCCATCGACATCCTCTTCTCTTATCATTGAGTTGTCAACTGGCATATATATATATATAAGTGAATATATTGAAAATGAGAGTGTATTGTGGTGTAAAAGGCTAATAAAAGGTGATTCCATGATAGAATCTTAGAATTTTAGAGCAGAGAAGGAAGCCATTCTTTGAAAGAGCAGTCCAATTTAGTCCCACACCCCAGCTATTTCCCCATAATCCTGCAAATTAGTCCTCTTCAAGTACACGTCCAATTGCCTTTTAAAAGTTCCTGTGGAATCTGATTCCACCACCCTTTCAGGTAGTGCGTTCCACATCTTAACAACCCTGTCTGTGAAGAAATTTCTCCTCATATCCCCGCTAGTTCTTTTGCCAACTGTTTTAAATCTATGACCTTTGGTTACCGACCCACTTGCCAGAGGAAACAGTTTCTCCCCACTTGCTCCATCAAAACCCCTCATAATTTTGAATATCTCTGTTAGGTCTCCTCTTAACCTTCTCTGCTCTAAGGAGAACAATCCCAGCTTCTCCAATCTCTCCACATAACTGAACTCCCTCATCTCTGGTATCATCCTGGTAAACCTCCTCTGTACCCTCTCCAGGGACTTGACATCCTTCCTAAAATGTGGTGCCCAGAATTGTCCACAATACTCCAACTGAGGCCCAACCAGAGATTTGTAAAGGTTTAGCCTGACTTCCTTGTTTTTGTATTCAATGCCCCTATTTACAACAACAACATTAACTTGTATTTATATAGTGCCTTTAACGTAGTAAAACGTCCCAAGGCACTTCGCAGGAGCGATTATCAAACAAAATTTGACACCGAGCCACATAAGGAGATATTAGGGCAGCTGAGGTAGGTTTTAAGGAGCGTCTTAAAGGAGGAAAGAGAGGTAGAGAGCCGGAGAGGTTTAGGGAGGGAATTAAAGAGCTTAGGGCCTTGGCAGCTGAAGACATGGCCACTAACAGTAGAGAGATTAAAATTGGGGATGCACAAGAGGCCAGAATTAGGGGAGCGCAGATATCTCTGGTAGGAAGAATAGGGAGGTCACTTATCACTTGGAGGGTGCGAGTCTCGGTGGGGTAGAGGAACAAAGGGATCTCGGAGTACGAATGCACAAATCACTAAAAGTTGCAACACAGGTTAACACGGCCATTAAAGAAAAAGCAAACCAAGCACTAGGGTTTATTTCTAGAGATATAGAATTGAAAAGTAGGGAAGTTATGCTAAACCTGTATCGAACCTTGGTTAGACCACACTTAGAGTACTGCGTACAGTTCTGGTCGTCATATTATAAAAAGGATATAGAGGCACTGGAGAGGGTGCAGAGAAGATTTACAAGGATGATACCAGAAATGCGAGGGTATACATATCAGGAAAGGATAAACAGTCTCGGTCTCTTTTCTCTTGAAAAGAGAAGGCTGAGGGGTGACCTAATAGAGGTCTTTAAAATTAGGAAAGGTTTTGATAGAGTGAATACAGAGAGAATGTTTCCACTTGTGGGGAAGAGCATAACTAGAGGCCATCAATATAAGATAGTCACCAAGAAATCCAATAGGGAATTCAGAAGAAACTTCTTTACCCAGAGAGTGATGAGAATTTGGAACTCGCTACCACAGGGAGTGGTTGAAGCGAATAGTATAGATGCATTTAAGGGGAGGCTAGACAAGCATATGAGGGAGAAGGGAATAGAGGGTTATGCTGATAGAGTTAGATGAGGAAAAACGGGAGGAGGCTCGTGTGGAACATAAACGCCGGCATGGACTGGTTGGGCTGAATGGCCTGTTTCTGTGCCGTATATCCTATGTAATCCTATGTAATCTCGGAGAGCTGTAGGGCTGGAGGAGATTACACAGATAGGGAGATACAAAGCCAAGTATCCCATATGCTTTCTTATCCACCTTATCAACTTGACCTGCCACCTTCAAAGATTTGTAAATATGCACCCCCCTCAAAATAGCACCATTTAGATTATACACTCCATGTTGTTTCTCCCAAAGTGCATCACTTCACACTTATCAACATTAAATTGCATCTGCCATGTGTCTGCCCATTTCACCAGTCTGTCTATGTCCTCCTGAAGTCTGCTAGTATCATGCTCACTATTTACTACATTGCCAAGTTTTGTATCGCCTGCAAACTTCAAAATTGCACTCCCTATACCCAAGCCTAGGTCATTTATATATAACAAGAAAAGCAATGGTCCTAATACTGATCCCCGGGAGACCCCACTGCACACTTCCCTCCAGTCAGAAAACAACCATTCATCACTACTCTCTGCATCCTATCCCTTATCCAATTTCTTATCCAAGTTACCACCGTCCCTTTAATACCATGTGCTTCTATTTTCCAAATAATTCTGTTATGATGTACTTTATCAAATGCATTTTGAAAGTCCATATACACAACATCTACTGCACTAACTCCATCAACCCTCATTCCCACTAGGAAGTGGCACTTTCAAATAGTGCAACTTGGCAAATCGCACGGGCGCCGATGGCCTCCAAAGAAATCTTGCCTCTTCTCTCTGCCTCTGCTGTCACTGTGTTAAATGTTCCAGGATATATTCATCCAGCCCTGGTGTTCCTCCATAAACTTCAGTTCATCCAACTCTCTGCTGCCCATCACCCCTGCCCTCGCTGACCTACAGTGGCTTCTGGTTCCCCATAGGCTCAAACTGTAAATTCTCATCCTTGTGTTTAAATCCCTCCAAACCCTCCCTATCTCTGTAACCTCCTCCAGCCCTGCAAGCCCCTCCCCCCAACGCTTTGTACCTCTAATTCCGCCCTCTTGTGGCTTGGTTTCTATTTTTTGTTCCGCCTCTGTGAAGCACCTTGGGATATTTCTCCATGTTAAAGGTGCTATATCAGTTCAAGTTGTCTTTCTTGTTGTAATCTGGGCTGGCACTCCAATACCATACTGAGGGAGTCGAACATTGTTGAAAGTGACGTCTTGCAGATGAGACATTAAACCCTCCTACTTCGCTCAAACAACATCGCCAAAAAAGTATATTAACCGGTGCTGGATCTCATTGCTGTCTGTGAGACATTGCTGATGCTGACTGGCTGGTGTGTTCATCTTTCGGATGAGATGTTAAACCGAGCACCCAGCCTACCTTCTCAGGTGGACGTAAAAGATCCCATGGCACTATTTCGAAGAAGAGTTGTTGAACATAGGAACATAGGAATAGGAGTAGGCCATTGAGTCCCTGGAGCCTGTTCCACCATTCAGTGAGATCATGGTTGATCTGCGGCCTAACTCCATATACCGGCCTTTGCCCTATATCCCTTTGGTTAACAAAAATCTATCAATCTCAGATTCAAAATTAACAATTGATCTAGCATCAATTGTCATTTACAGAAGAGAGTTCCAAATTTCTTCCGCCCTTTGTGTGTAGAAGTGTTTCCTAATTTCACTCCTGAAAGGTCTAATTTTTAGACTTAGTCCTAGACTCCAAAACCAGCTGAAATAGTTTCTCTCTATCGACCCTATCTGTCCCCCTTAATATCTTGAAGACTTCGATCAAACCAACCCTTAACCTTCTAAATTCCAGGGAATACAACCCTTGTTTGTGTAATCTTTCCTCATAATATAACCCCTGGAGTCCAGGTATCATTCTGGTAAACCTACACTGCATTCCCTCCAAGGCCAATATATCTTAGGTGTGGTGCCCAGAACTGCTCTCAGTGCTCCAGGTGTGGTCTAACCAGGGTTTTGTATAGCTGCAGCATAACTTCTACCCCCTTGTATTCTAGTCCTCTAGATATAAAGGCCAGCATTCCATTAACATTTTTGATTATTTTCTGTATCTGTTCATGACATTTTAATGATCTATGTACCTGGACCCCCAAGTCTCTTTGGACATCCACTGTTTTTAGCTTTTCGCCATTTAGAAAGTACCCTGTTCTATCCTTTTTAGGTCCAAAGTGGATGACCTCACATTTGCCTACATTGAAATCCATTTGCCACAGTTTTGCCCATTCACTTAATCTATCAATATCTCTTTGTAACTTTATGCTTTCATCTACACTGCTTACAATGCCGCCTACCTTTGTTTCATCGGCAAAGTTGGATAAGTGGCTTTCTATTCCATCATCTAAGTCGTTAATCCCTGGTGTCCGGCCAATATTTATCCCTCAACTAACATCACTAAAACAGATTATTTGGACTTTGCTGTGCACAAGTTGGCTGTCATGTTTCCTACATCATACCAGTGACTACACGTCAAAAATACTTCATTGGCTGTAAAGTGCTTTGGGATGTCTTTAGGTTGTGAAAGGTGCTATAATGCAAGTTCTTTGTTGATTTATTACTGTACTCATCACGACTGGTTCAATGGCATGTTACATTTGGAAATAGTCCGTGGCAATCCGAGTCATTGCCCTTTTTTACATGACATCTGTACCTGAGGAAATGGTCATTACACTGGGGCAAAAGCCAGGAAAATCCACTCTGAAAACTGCTCCCATCTCTGGGGAGGCTCTTCTGATACCTCTCTCGTACATTCCTGACAGGATGCAAGTTAAAGCTTGTCATCTGACAGATGATCACTCTTTCATCTTTAGCTCCCAAACTCTCTCCATTGTAGCATTTCCTGTCTCTTTATTGATGCTGCTATGGTTACATTCTCCTTTGAATTTTTCTCTCTTATTCCAACTAAGCTGCAGATCCTCTCGTACTTCCTCTTCCTCCTCTGAACATAATCATTATATTGAAATGGAAACTCCTCATTCTGTCTCCAACTATAGGTCGTTCTTTCCCAGAACCTCAAAACTCTGGAACTCCTTACCTCCCTCGATCTCCTTTTCTTACAACCTTCAGGCTTTTAAGGACCACATTTAGCATTACCAAATCATTGCTTCCTTTCCTGATTTATCTTATCTTCTCTTTGCTCTTTTCAACTTCGTGTTGCCCTGCACGATGGGCCTTGGCCCTTCACCTTAATTTCTCAACAGAACCAAATTGTTCCTGAACATCTTGATTAATGAACACTAATGATAAGGAGTGAACATGACTTTTGACTTACACAACCCCAGAATGTCAGCTCAATGTAGGCTAGCGGAGTGGAAGATTTGCATCATGAAATGGTGTTAATGTGACCATTTAATTTTTTTAGAAAAAGGGATAAAAGAGAATGATATAGGGATGAATGCCTAACCATGCTGTTACCATCTGCTTTAGTTATCTTAGTCTCAATAGTCTGCTTGTATCTAAAGTTTGTCCGCATCATGACTAAAGTTTGTTGTTAGACTTGATTGTATATTTGACAACTTATTTGGCTTATCTGTCTATTTTAATCCCTAATTTTCTTTGAATTCGCATTGATTTTGGTGGTGTGATGCATTTGCGTTGTACACTCCAGGGCTTTCCCTCCCCCCCCCCCCACCTTTTGCTGAGTAACTCTTAGGGGAAGAAATTCATCTCGGGCGGAGGTGCAACACCGGCGGTATCCGACCGTCCGCCTGTTACATGCCGCGCCTGACAGTCAGTTCTATTGACTACAATTGAACTGACTAACAGGTGCTACATCTAACGGGCGGCGGATCCGATACCGCCGGTGTTGCGCCTCCGCCCGAGATGAATTTCTATCCCTTAATCTTCAGAAGGTACGTTGGATGAATTTCTGGAATTGGTTTGGCTTGAACTCCAGTCACTGTTTGTGCACATCTGTTAGGGAAACAGGTAATCCAGACCCTTTACGCTGATGTCAACAATAAGCTACTAGCTAATTTAAACGAAGAAAAAGAAAGACTTGCATTTCTGTAGCGCCTTTCACCACCTCAAACATCCCAAAGCGCTTTACAGCCAAAGAAGTGCTTTTGAAGTGGAGTCTCTGTTGTAATGGAGGAAATGTGGCAGGCAATGAGCGCACAGCAAGCTCCCACAGACAGCAATGTGATAATGACCAGATAATCTGTTTTCGTGAAGTTGGTTGAGGGATAAATATTGGCCAGGACACCAGCGAGAACTTTCTTGCTCTTCTTCGAAATAGTGCCAGGGGATCTTTTAGGACAGGCTTGGTTTAACGTCTCATTCGAAAGACAGCACCTCTGGCAGTGCAGCACTCCCTCAATACTGCACTGGAGTATCAGCCCAGATTTTTGTGCTCAAGTGTCTGGAGTGGGACTATGAACCCACAACCTTCTGAAGGAAACTAGAGAATGGCTCACGATTACCATTTTCACACGAGTACAAAGAATACTGGGGTCGATTTTCAACTTGCCGCATCAAACTGGCGTTGCCAATCAGCCATCCATTGTAGAAACCACCGATTTTCATTACTGGAAAGGAATATAACAAGCGGCCGGTCCACAATGCCAGTTTTATGCATGGGCCAGAAATTGAAAATTGACCTGACTGCATTACTCCCCATGTCTGCAAGCATTCATCCATCTATCTATCTTTAGAAGATTGCTGCCAGGGAATGGGGCTGCTCTCCTTATCGTCCTTTGTACCTTCCGCTATGCTGTCTCTCCAGCGTTTCCAGCGGTTACGGGGGACGATTAGAAGAACCCCTGTGGAAATTCCAACCTGACATACATCAAAAATCTTTGGCCGCGATTTCACCAGCCGTGGTGAGTCTGGTGCGGTCGGAGTAGACAGCGGCCTCAAAGCCCGCTCCCGTCTTCATCCCGCCTCCTCCAAGTATTTTGCCCTGATTAGGCTTGTTAAGCCCGCCCTGTGAGGTTCCCGGCCAATTAAAAGGAAGCGGGTCTGATGACGTCATTTAATGATGTGCCATCAGCCGTTTCCTTAAAGGGGCCATGTCCACATTCATTTTGACAGTTGTGCTGTCAGTGTTCTACAGCGTTGAGCTGTTGCAAACATTGACAAGCACTGCACGGCTGCACCCAGGCAGGAGTCACAGCATGCAGGGAGGTTCTCTTCCCTTCCAATGGGCAGAGGAGACCTCCCCAGGGCACCAACGCAGCCTGGTTACACATTGCACAGGAGGGCTCAAGCAGGGATGTTGTCAGGAGGACCAGGCTGCAGTGGCGCAAATCTTTCAATGATCTCAGTAGATCACGAAACGTTACTGCAAAGCCGCACTCAACCTCCTGTGCCACTCATCACATCCCCATCACTCTGCCTTCCCTACCCTACTCCTGCACATCCTTACTCACACCATCTGAACCTCCACTTCCACCCATCCCTCTCTATCTACGTTATCACTTCCCCATCTCACTAGCCACCCCTCACACTCACCCTCATCCTTATCCAATCATTCAAACTAACAACACACAAGCATAGGCACTTGAGTGCCTTAGCCAATGTTCGTGTAAAGTTACTGTTAATGGCCCAGAAATTAAACATGGATGGTTCCCGCGGGGGTAAGGATTCCCCGCGATATCGCACTCCGCGCCTACCTTTTTGCTCCGGGCCCACACGAACTTTAGTTTCAGAGCCTCTTCTTGTTGCAACCGCGCAGTGTGTGCGTATCCCAGAGGCGCAATTAGTTTGTGCGAGCTCTGGGATCACGTGATTCAGTTAGAGCCAATGGCAGCACACCATCTTTCATTCATAGTTTTGATGGCAAGGGCTGTCAAAGCTATGAATACTACAAACCCCCAAAAGAACAGCTAAACCTCAATTAAATTTAAAAAAAAGCCATCACATTAATAAAATAAGTATAGTTAAATAAATTAACCACTTTAAACAAAAAAATAAATTTTTGAAAAAATTTAAAATCTTTTTAAAAGTTATAAAAATAAACTTACCTTTCCTTAAAGTCTCTAAAAAAGATAAACCTGTTGAAAAAAATGTAAAATAACACTTAATTAACTACTTACCTTGTTAAAAGGGGGTCCTACGCCTGCTTTCTTTATGTGTAAAATCTTCACCACTTACCTGCGCGTTCAAAGCTGAAAAAAAAACTAAGTGCACTGCGTGCGCACAACCTGTAGCGCACACGCGGTTCACTTAGGAACCGCCCCCTTTGCAATTCACGAAGTGCTGGTTTCCCGCGCATGCGCAGTGCATGCAGGAAACCGGCAATTCAGGATCTAATACGCGAGAGTACACAGTGCGTACTCTCGCGTATTAGGTTTAATTTTCGGGCCAATGTGTTGTCAAGCATTGAAATCCTTATTTTCACCACTTTGCCTTCTTGGACAGATTTGTTTGCACCTTTGAAAATGTCTTAGTGAGTTGCAGTGAATGGTGAAACAAAACATTACCCCCCCACCCCCAATGATGAGTGTGAAAGGAATGGCTTGGACATTATAGGGATGCTTTATTGTGCTGGTGTGGGGTGATGCCAACCTGGTGCATCATGTGGCAGCCAGGGTGTACAGTGTTAAGTGAAGTAAATCTGGCCACGGTGATGCCATCGCTGGCGTCCCGGGCAGCAATGTGCTCGGGTGCTGATGCCCTGTGTCCTGTGCAGCATCAGTTGATTGCGGAGAAGGTTGGTGTTGTTGTTGGTGCTGCTGGTGTGCCTGGTGATGTTGGTGTGCTGGTGTTGGGGCTGATCGTGGTGGGATTCTGAGGACAAAGGTGAGATTTTTTCAAGGGCACCGATGCTGATGGAATAGATGGCAGGTGAGGTTGAGATGACAGAAGCGATCTGTCAATGGTGAGAGAGGTTGTTCCAATGAGGTGACACTGGATAGAGAGTTTGCTCCAAACACTTGCAAGCTGCATAAAGCTCAATCTGTCTTCCAAATGCAGTAAGCAACAGCTTCTAACCTTGGAAAATGAAGAGCTATGAAATGGGAGCTTTTATAGATCATTTGCAGCTGTCAGGTTAGTAAATCATTCCATGCTGACACAACACCTGACCTCCTTACCTGACATGATCCCCGCGCTCCGGGAAACTCATGGAAAAGCTGGTAAAATGGTAAGTACATGGTAAAATGGTGCTTAACTACCTTTTAACAAGCTTTTAAGTATCTAAATTGGCTGACCCGCCACTTGGTGTCGGGTCTGTTCAGGGATGACAGACCCGACACTTGGGAAACTGACAAGGAGGTGGGTTTATAGCGGGATACCGACCCGCTGTCAATCTTTGTGATTTTGACAGTGGACCCACCTCCAAACCCGCACTCTGAGCGCTGGCAAAATTCCGGCCCTTGTGTCCAACAGGTGCCCATAATACTCCAGATATTGCACTTCAAGACGTTACAGCTTCTTACAGATTCAAAACAATCTGAAGACAAATGGAAAGAAAGCCAGTCATTTCATGATAGGTTATTCTGACCTGGAGTGGGCGGTTACAATTGCCCGCTGATTGTACCTCGGGAATTTTCAAACAAACAATTCCCCAAATTTTCCTATTTACGCAATTTGACCACAGCAGGTGCTTGAGCACTGGGCTTAAAGGGATGGATCTGCTTAGCAGCTGTACATGATCACTGTGCTTCAGACAAGAAAGGAAGAAGGAGAGAAAGAAAGATTGAAAGAAAGAAAAAAACTTGTGCCTTTAAAGACCGAAGAATGTCCCAAAGTGCTTTACAAACAATAAAGTACTTTTGAAGTGTAGTCACTGTTGAAATGTAGGAGACACGACAGCCAATTGGCACACAGCAAGATCCCGCACGCAATGTGATAATGACCAGCTGATCTGTTTCAGTGATGTTGGTGGAGAGATCAATATTGGTCAGGTCACCGAGGAGAACTCCCCTGCTCTTCTTCAAAACAGTGCCATGGGAACTTATACATCCACCAGAAAGGGCAGAGCGGGCCTCAGTTTTTTTTTATTCATTCACTGGGATGTGGGTCAGCATTTATTGCCCATCCCTAATCCTTGTGAAGGTGGTGGAGAGCCACCTTATACAACTGAGTGGCTTGCTAGGCCATTTCAGAGGGCAGTTAAGAGTCAATCACTTTGCTAATGGTCTGGAGTCACGTATAGGCCAGACCAGGTCAGGACGGCAGATTTCCTTCCCTAAAGGACATTAGTGAACCAGATGGGTTTTTATGACAATCTGGTAGTTTCATGGTCACCATTACTGATGCAGATTTATTTAATTAACTGAATTTAAATTCCCCAGCTGCCATGGTGGGATTTGAACTCACGTCTCCGGCCTCATAGAATCAGTGAATCATAGAATAATAGAAAGTTACAGCACGTGTCCACACCGGCCAACAAAGAGCTATCCAGCCTAATCCCACTTCCCAGCTCTTGGTCCGTAGCCCTGCAGGTTAGAGCATCCCAAGTGCACATCCAAGTACTTTTTAAATGTGGTTAGGGTTTCTGCCTCTACCACCCTTTCAGGCAGGGAGTTCCAGAGCCCCACAACCCTCTGGGTGAAGAAATTTCCCCTCAAATCCCCTCTAAACCTTCCCCCAATTACTTTAAATCTGTGCCCCCAGGTTTTTGACCCCTCTGCTAAGGGAAACAGGTCCTCTCTATCCACTTTATCTATGTCCCTCATAATTTTATACACCTCAATAAGGTCTCCCCTCAGCCTCCTCTGTTCCAAGGAAAACAGACCCAGCCTATCCAGTCTTTCCTCATAACTAAGATTCTCTACTCCCGGCAACATCCTTGTAAATCTCCCCTGTACCCTCTCTAGTGCAATCACATCTGGATTACTAGTCCAGTGACATAACCACTATGCTACCGTTCCCCTAATAAAATAATTTAACGTCTCATCTGAAAGACAGCAGTGGGAGCGTCAGCCTAGATATTGTGCAAGTCTCCTGGAGTGGGATCTGAACCCACAACCTTCTAGACTCAGAGGGGAGAGTGCTACCCACTGAGCCACGGCTAACATGAAAGACCAGCTAGTATCATAAACAAATTATGTAACGTGGACAAAGGCAGCTTTATTTGTGACATAAAAGATGAACAGGATGCATTAGTGGGTAGATCAATCTAAATGAGCACTCTAATCACCCAAGACCTGAGGATAAGGTCGACTATTGTATAACGGTTTAATTCCACCTAACTTCCAGCTGTAAGCTGATCGTTCCAGCATGTTTCATCCGCTTTAATCAGCTTTCAGCCCATATTCCAACATAAAGCGTTCTCAAATATTAATGTTGTTAAAGCGTTAACATTTGGTGCACAAAGTACTGAAGCTTGGTTCAGTTGGCAGCACTCTCGTCACCGAGCCAGAAGCTGGTGGATTTGAGCCCCTTTCCAGGACTTGAGCCACGATCCAGGCTAACGTTTCAGTGCAATATTCAGGAAGTGCTGCATTGTCAGAGGTACCGTCCCTTGGATGAGACATTAAACCGAGGCATTGTATGCCTGGTCAGACATATGAATATAAGAATTAGGAGCAGGAGTAGGCCATGCAGCCCCTCGAGCCTGCTCCGCCATCCAATAAGATCATGGCTGAACTTCGACCTCAACTCCACTTTCTGGCACTATTCCCATATCCCTTGATTCCCTTTGTGTCCAAAAATCTAGCGATCTCTGTCTTGAATATAGTCATTGACTGAGCATTCACAGCCCTCTGGGGTAGAGAATTCCAAAGATTCTGAGTGAAGAAATTTCTCCACATCTCAGTCCTAAATTGCCGACCCCTTATCCTGAGACTATTCATCCCCCTAGTTCTAGACTCTCCAGACTATAAAAAGAGGGCGCTAATGGGGCGCAAAGCAACTAGCGCCCGGGCGTGGCGATGCTTGCGCCGCTCGCGAAATTGACCAGACATTTTGCAGTGGCGCTAAACACTACCGCCACGATCTCCTGCGCCTGCCGATCGTGACGTCAGTCGAGCGTGCAGTGCCCGGTAGCGCCCCGGACCAGATATTGAGTGGTGCCCCCTGCCTTACTGCCTGCCGCTAGCAACGACAGGTTGAGGGGAGTGTTTTACAGTCAGGAAGGGACTGGGGGAGCACTATTTAAAGGCGACCGCTTCCTGCCTTTTTATGTCGGCGACATTTTTGCACCACACATTCTGAGTGAGAGAGAGAGGCTTCTGGAGATATTCAACACTGTGTTGAGGAGTTTTGGGTACTGAGCAGCACTTTGCAGGTTCATTTTGATTTGATCTTCCTTGCATCGATTTAGAAGAGACTTTGGGGGCTGCACCCTGAGCTCTTTCCCTGGGCCTCTCCATTGTTCTTTCCAGCAGATTTGATGTACAGGTCTCTCCAGGCCGAGATTCAAGGCTGCAATGAGCAGGGCATGGGTGGAGAGCAAGATCGACCCTCCCCTTTAAGAACTGGCTGGTGCCAGTGTGTCTGTGTTCCATTGCTGACTGACATCACATGAGCTTCGCCAGCACTCTGAGGTAGCGCCTCGCTCCTCGGCGTTAGTGCCTTAAGAGAGGTGTGTAGCACCTGATTTAGCGCTCCAATCACCTCCAGGGGCGATAGAAGCCAAGTTTGCAGTCGGAGGCGATAATTAGCGCCAGGCGCTAAACTTTGCGCCCGGCCGATAATTGCGCCCCAAACGGGGCGACACCGAATTTCTCCCCCTTAGGATTGCTATCTAGGAATCCTCCAAAACCCATGAACTCCACCGTCATGAACTCCACCATCTAGAAGAACAAGGGCAGCAGGTGCATGGGAACACCACCACCTCAAAGTTCCCCTCCAAGTCACACACACCACCCCGACTTGGACATATATCGCGGATCCTTCATCATCGCTGGGCCAAAATCCTGGAACTCCCTACCTAAGAGCACTGTGGGAGTACCTTCACCACATGGACTACAGCAGTTCAAGAAGAAGGCCCACCACCTTCTCAAGGGCAACTAGGGATGGGCAATAAATGCTGGCCTTGCCAGCGATGCTCACATCCCAAGATTGAAATTAAATAAAAGAAGGATGAGATCAAAAAGGGCCAAAGGGTTTTCTTCACCTGGACCTAGTTGTATTCGCAAGCTTTTAGGTTAGATTGTTTGGACACTAAACTAGCCCTTTAGGAGTTCTCGTAAAGGGCTGGTAGCATGCCATAGTGGTGTACCCATACCCTGCCCCACACAGAGTTCAATCACAGCTTTCCACCCGGCTCCATATTTTCTCAGATCAGGAAGGGAGGTGCTGAGCAGAAAGGAGATGTTCCCCAAAAGGTTGAGAGAGGGAAATTTCAAGGCCGGCCAATCAAACTCACACACACACACACGCCTGTACTCCCTGGTGGACATTTGCAGAGTGACATTGCCAACATTTGTTGGTCAGCTAATGAGGAATCCTCATCAAACTTGTGTATTTCATTTCCTGCGTGTGCTATTTTAGAGCACTGATTAGCATGTTCATGTTACCTTCCTGCCTATGATATCTTAATGCAGTTGTTAACCCATTTAAAAAAAAACATGGGTTAAGCATTTCTTTAAAGTAGTGCAGACGGGGAGTGGGTGCAAGTGCATTAACCAGTTTACCGAAAATAGCACCCAGAGCGAAAGAAATCACTTGGTCTGCAAATTCGGTGTGGCAAAAAAGTAGAGAATTTATTAGACTAATTAGACTGATTTGCATATGTAGATTTCATTGATTACAGAAAAGACTTTCCCTACAATTCAAATACCATAAACATCTGTTATGCTGGCAAAGTCCCAGGGCACTGTGGAGTTCTAAACCTAGGTATTGCTACAAATTGTCAGGAGTATGCAACTGAGTGCTGTTTACATTTACATATAAGACCAGAGTTATTTAGGGTACACTTCAGAGACTTGAGCACAAAAATCTAGGCTGACGCTCCAGTGCTGCACTGAGGGAGTGCCGCACTGTCGGAGGTGCCGTCTTTCGGATGAGACATTAAACCGAGGCCCCATCTGCCGTCTCAGGTGGATGAAAACAATCCCATGGCACTATTTTGAAGAAGAGCAGGGGAGTTATTTGCCACTTTTCTGCCCACCTGACCAGTCCATCGATATCTTCCTGCAGTCTACAGCTTTCTTCCTCACTATCGACCACACGGCCAATTTTTGTATCAACTGCAAACTTCTTAATCATGTCCCCTACTTTGAAGTCTAAATCATTGATGTATACCACAAAAAGCAAGGGACTTAGAACTGAGCCCTGTGGAACCCCACTGGAAACAACTGTCGACCATTACATTTTGCTTCCTACCACTGAGCCAATTTTGGATCCAATTTGCTACTTTCCCTTGGATCCCTTGGACATTTACTTTTCTGACCAGTCGGCCATGTGGGACCTTGTCAAAAGTCTTGCTAAAATCCATGTAGACTACGTCAAACATGCTACCCTCATCAACCCTCAAAAAATTCAATCAAGTTCGTCAGACACGACCTTCCCTTAACAAATCCATGCTGACTGTCCTCGATTATTGCGTGCCTTTCTAAATGACGATTAATACTGTCTCTCAGAATTCTTTCCAGTAATTTTCCCACCACCGAGGTGAGGCTGACTGACCTGTAATTACTCGCTCTATCCCTGTCTCCCTTTTTAAACAACGGTACAATGTTAGCAGTCCTCCAGTCTTCCAGCACCATGTCTGTAGCCAGAGAGGATTGGAAAATGATGGCCAGAGCCTCCGCTATTTCTTCCCTTGCTTCTCTTAACAGCCTGGGATACATTTCATCTGAGCCTGGGGATTTATCTACTTTCAAAGATGCTAAACCCCTTAATACTTCCTCTCTCACTGTGTTTATCCCATCTAATATTTCACACTCCTCCTCCTCAATTACAATGTCTGCAAGGCCCCTCTCCTTTGTGAAGACAGACGCAAAGTATTCGTTAAGAACCCTACCCACGTCTTCCGCCTCCACACACAGGTTACCTTTTCGGTCTAAATTGGCCCTACTCTTGCATTAGTTATCCTCTCACTCTTTATTTCACTTGCCAATATTTTTTCATGCCCTCCCTTTGCTTTCCTAATTTCCTTTTTAATTTCACCCCTGCACTTTCTGCACTCCTCTAGACGTTCTGCAGTGTTGCGCTCTCGGTATCTGACATAAGCTTCCCTTTTTTGCCGTATCCTACCCTGTAAGCTCCTTGACATCCAGGGGGCTCTAGATTTGAGAATCCCACCCTTTTTCTTTGTGGGAATATATTTGCTCTGAACCCTCACTGTCTCCTCCTTGAATGCCTCCCGCTGCTCTGACACTGATTTACCGTACCTTCAAGTAGCTGTTTCCAGTCCATTTTTGCTACATCACATCTCAGCTTAGTAAAATTGGCCTTTCCCCAATTGAGAACTTTTACTCCTGGTCTATCTTTGTCCTTTTCCAAACTATGCTAAATCTAACTGAATTATGACCACTACTACCAAAATGCTTTCCCACTGATACCCCTTTCACCTGCTCAGCTTCATTCCCTCAAACTAAGTCCAGAACCGCAGCCTCTCTTGTTGGGCTTGCTACGTATTGGCTAAAAAAGTTCTCCTGACTGCATTTTAAGAATTCTGTACCCTCTATACCTTTTACACTGATTCTATTCCAGTTAATACTAGGGTAGTTGAAATCCCCAACTATTACCTCCCTATTGCTTTGCAGTTGTCAGAAATTTGCCTACATACTTGCTCTTCTATCTCCCTCTGACTATTTGGGGGTCTATAGTACACTCCCAGCAGTGTGAGTGCCCCTTTTCTGTTCTTCAGTTCAACCCATATGGCCTCATTTGATGATCCTTCTAACATATCATCACTCCTCACAGCTGCAGTTGTTTCTTTAACCAATATTGCGACCTTCCCTCCTTTATTATCCCCTTCTCTATCTCATCTAAAAACCCTGTAACCAGGAATGTTGAGCTGCCATTCCTGCCCTACTTTAAGCCATGTTTCAATAATGGCTATGACATCATACTTCCAAGTGTCTATCTGTGCCCTCAGCTCATCTGCCTTCTTCATTAGACTCCTTGCATTGAAGTATATACCATTAAGCACTACCAAATTCCTTATTTGTCTATTTTCTAGTCTTTGTTTCCTCTGCCTTCCAACCCCACTTACTAACTTTTGACCTTCCATTTCCAGCATTGCTTCTCTCCCTTCTGAATCTATGCGCGGGTTCCCATCCCCCTGCCAAGCTCCCTAAATTGGACCTCTGTGCTCCCATTTTCCACCCACAAATGGGTGCAAACAAGGTCCAATTTATAAGGTCAGTGCTGATGCAGAATCAAAGCAGCTTCACACTGTTCGGAATGTATTTTTGTTGTTATATAAAAGAAAGAAAATTATAGTGTAAAGACAAAGGCTGCAGTCCTGTGCCTGTATTAATAATGAGTTCAAAACACGGAGTCAAAAACACGTGGAGGTTTGTTAAAGGTTAAGTGAACCAACATAGTCACAGGCAACACTAAGATGCCGCTGTAGCAGAACGGCACGTTACAAATGAGTCGACCTCAACCTACACCTCCAATTTCTTCCCACCTGTGGTTATGATCTCACCTCATTTATACTGTTTTTAGTCGATGTATCCATAACCCTTCACCCTTATTTCCAGTACTAAGTCTCCAACAAGATGATCCAGACCTGCAAAAATATTTGTCTCTATTCTGATGTCTTCTGCTCTCGAGTTGTAAACATTGGCGTTTAGGGTGAGCAAGGCATAAAAGGAGCTCTACTACCAAGATAATATTGAGTTACCCATTTGGAGTGATAAAGTGAATATATAACAACAACAACTTGTATTTATATAGCGCCTTTTAACGTAGTAAAGCGTCTCAAGGCACTTAACAAGAGTATTATCAATAAATATTTTTGACACCGAGCCACAGAAGGAGAAATTTGGACAGATGACCAAACGCTTGGTCAAAGAGGTAGGTTTGAAGGAGCGTCTGAAAGGATGAGAGAGAGGTAGTGAGGCGGAGAGGTTTAGGGAGGGAATTCCAGAGCTTAGGGCCCAGGCAGCTGAAGGCACGGCCACCAGTGGTGGAGCGATTAAAATCGGGGATGCGCAAGAGGCCAGAATTGGAGGAGCGCAGAGATCTCGGGAGGCTTGTAGGGCTGGAGGAGGTCACAGAGATAGGGAGGGGCGAGGCCATGGAGGGATTGGAACACAAGGATGAGGATAAATGAAGCAATCTGAATGTTAACATATGCAAGATGGCCTCGAAGAAGACTATAGTTACACCTTGTACTGCAGACATGTTACTGTCAATTGCCTTTCACTCTTTTCATTCTGAGATTTGAATTACTAAACCAGTACAATATGGAAGCAATGTAAAAGATTCTTTGGTGTGAAATGGTCTACCTTACCATTTCTCAATCTTAATCTTTAACGCTAAAGTTGCAGTGTGAATACCCCCTGCAATGCCGCTACAACTGCATCCATCACACAATTCATTATAATTCGATCAGTTTTGACACCATGACACAGGGAAAGTAAACTACTGACTGGCCACTCTGCCACTATGGAATTTCCACTGCACTTCCGCCGAAGTTACTGCAGCAGAAGGCCGGAGCAGCTCCGAGGGAATTCCTGGCTGCAGTGTCTCTGATCTGGCACTGAGGACTGTCTGAAGACACGAGCCCAATGATGCTGCTCCCCATGGGTAGATTTAATCTGTGCGCTATGTATAACACAACTGCAAACCAGCTTATCAAGAGTAGATTTAATGGTTTCATTGCACATGGCGTACAAAGGCTATTCGGATCCTGTTTGCAAATCCCCCTGTGGCCTTGTTTCACCAGCCTTCTCCAGACGTGTGCCTTGAACCATGACATTTGCTCCACCAACGCTGGTCTCTTGTGTATTCATGCCTCCTTCCACATCTCTATTGGTGGCAAAGGGTTTCGGCACCTCAGCTCTACTCTCTGAAGCTCTAGGCCTAAAAACCTCCACTTTGCTACTTCTCTCCATGACTCTGGCTCAGTGGGCAGCACTCGCGCCTCAGTAATCCAAAGGTCGTGGGTTCAAGTCCCACTCTAGCGACTTGAGCGCAAAATCTAGGCTGACACTCCCAGTGGAGTACTGAGGGAGTGCTGCACTGTCGGAGGGGCAGTACTGAGGGAGTGGTGCACTGTCGGAGGGGCAGTACTGAGGGAGTGCTGCACTGTCGGAGGGGCAGTACTGAGGGAGTGCTGCACTGTCGGAGGGGCAGTACTGAGGGAGTGCCGCACTGTCGGAGGGGCAGTACTGAGGGAGCGCTGCACTGTCGGAGGGGCAGTACTGAGGGAGCGCTGCACTGTCGGAGGGGCAGTACTGAGAGAGTGCCGCACTGTCGGAGGGGCAGTACTGAGGGAGTGCCGCACTGTCGGAGGGGGCAGTACTGAGGGAGCGCCGCACTGTCGGAGGGGCAGTACTGAGGGAGTGCCGCACTGTCGGAGGGGGCAGTACTGAGGGAGCGCTGCACTGTCGGAGGGGCAGTACTGAGGGAGCGCTGCACTGTCGGAGGGGCAGTACTGAGGGAGTGCCGCACTGTCGGAGGGGGCAGTACTGAGGGAGCGCTGCACTGTCGGAGGGGCAGTACTGAGGGAGCGCTGCACTGTCGGAGGGGCAGTACTGAGAGAGTGCCGCACTGTCGGAGGGGGCAGTACTGAGGGAGCGCCGCACTGTCGGAGGGGCAGTACTGAGGGAGTGCCGCACTGTCGGAGGGGGCAGTACTGAGGGAGTGGAGCACTGTCGGAGGGGCAGTACTGAGGGAGTGCTGCACTGTCGGAGGGGCAGTACTGAGAGAGTGGAGCACTGTCGGAGGGGCAGTACTGAGGGAGCGGTGCACTGTCGGAGGGGCAGTACTGAGGGAGCGGTGCACTGTCGGAGGGACAGTACTGAGGGAGTGCTGCACTGTCTGAGGGGCAGTACTGAGGGAGCGCTGCTCTGTCGGAGGGGCAGTACTGAGGGAGCGCCGCACTGTTGGAGGGGGCAGTACTGAGGGAGTGCTACACTGGCGGAGGGGCAGTACTGAGGGAACGCTGCACTGTCGGAGGGGCAGTACTGAGGGAGAGCTGCACTGTCGGAGGGGCAGTACTGAGGGAGAGCTGCACTGTCGGAGGGGCAGTACTGAGGGAGCGCTGTACTGTCGGAGGGGCAGTACTGAGGGAGCGCTGCACTGTCGGAGGGGCAGTACTGAGGGAGTGCTACACTGGCGGATGGACAGTACTGAGGGAGTGCTGCACTGTCGGAGGGGCAGTACTGAGGGAGCGCTGCACTGTTGGAGGGGCAGTACTGAGGGAGCGCTGCACTGTCGGAGGGGCAGTACTGAGGGAGCGCCGCACTGTCGGAGGGGCAGTACTGAGGGAGCGCCGCACTGTCGGAGGGGCAGTACTGAGGGAGTGCCGCACTGTCGGAGGGGCAGTACTG
Source organism: Squalus acanthias (assembly GCA_030390025.1). NCBI lineage: Eukaryota > Metazoa > Chordata > Chondrichthyes > Squaliformes > Squalidae > Squalus > Squalus acanthias. The sequence goes on from CM059439.1 coordinate 5,609,715, forward strand.
AGGGAGTGCTGCACTGTCGGAGGGGCAGTACTGAGGGAGCGCTGCACTGTCGGAGGTGCCGTCTTTCAGCTGGGACGTTAAACCGAGGCCCTGTCTGCTCTCTCGGGTGGATGTAAAAGATCCCACGGCACTATTTAGAAGAACAGAAGGGGAGTTCTCCCCGGTGTCCTGGCCAATATTTATCCCTCAACCAATATCACTTAAAAAAGAATATGATCTGGTCATTTATCACATTGCAGTTTGTGGGAGATTGGCTGCCACGTTTCCTACATTACAACAGTGACTACACTTCAGGAGTATTTCATTGGCTGTAAAGTACTTTGGGACGTCCTGTGGTTGTGAAAGGCGCTGTATAAAGTCTTTCTTTTATTCTGTTTTGAAAGCTCAGCTCAGCATAGTTCAGCTCATTATAATATTTAAATGTTATTGCCAGACTTGCTAAGGATGCTCTGAGAGAATGCTGAGTTGGTTGGGTTGTGACTGCCAGTGTCAGCAGCAAGTGACTAGCCACTGGTACCTCAAGAAGAGAGAACCTTTTTGGGGAGTGGTGGGGTTAGCGGGGGGGGGGGGGTGGTGGGGGGGGAAATAACGCCATCTGAACAAAGCCAACATTTCAACAGGTGGTAAGCTGGAGGGTGCTATTGAAGGGGAGTGCTACCCGGGTAAAAAAATAAGTAGAAACATTTCTTGATGCACTCCCATGTGGTCCCTGATTGCAATGGGCACTGAGTGATTGGAGTGCTTCACATACGCTCCAGCCACTCTAATGGGAACAGGCCTCATCTAACCATTAATAAGCCTTGCACATACTTTACATGCATGCTCTCGGCATACTTTGCGCTCGGTGGCTTCACTGAGCTTCCCCCAGAGTCTCAGGCAGAAAGCAGGCCTCAGGCCTCCACATTTGAGAATAAGATCCATTGTAAGGGCTGTTCGCTGATGACTACACAGTGTTCAGCTCCATTCGCAATTCCTCTGATAATGAAGACCTGGACAAACATCCAGGCGTTGGCTGATAAGTGGCAACTAACGTTCATGCCACACACAAGTGCCAGACAGTGATCATCTCCAACAAGAGGTGGCCTCACCACCTTGGCCTTACCATTGCCGAATCCCCCACCACCAACATCCTGGGGGGGATCACCATTGAGCAGAAACTGAACTGGACCAGCCACATAAATGCCGTGTCTACCAGAGCAGGTCAGAGGCTGCTGGGGTGAGTTGCTCACCTCCTGACGCCTCAAAACCGCTCCACCATCTACAAGGTACAAGTCTGCAGTGTGATGGATAACTCTCTGTTTACCTCGATGGGTGCAGCACTCAAGAAGCTCGACACCATCCAGGACAAAGAAGTCCGCTTGATCGGCACCCCATCTATTGGTTTAAACATCCACACCCTCCACCATTGACGTACCGTGATTACAGTGTGTACCATCTACAAGATGCACTGCAGGAACTCACCAGGGCTTTTTCGGCAGCACCTCCCAAACCCGCGACCTCCATCATCTGGAAGGAAAAGGGCATCAAATGCATGGGAACCCCATCACCACCAGGTCACACACCATCCTGACTTGGAAATATATCGCCGTTCCTTCATCATCGCTGGGTCAAAATCCTGGAACTCCCTCCCTAACAGCACTGTGGGAGCACCTTCGCCACACAGACTGCAGCGGTTTGAGAAGAAGGCTCACCACCACCTTCTCAAGGGCAACTAGGGATGGGTAATAAATGCTGGCCTTGGCAGTGACGCACACGACTCGTACAATAATAAAAGAAATGTTCAAAAACCTTTCACCAAATGCCCTTTTGACATAAGGAAGACATTTTAACACACCGAGGATTGTTTATGATTTCAAAAGTATTTATGTCTCCATTGATGAACCCTGATTGTTCTGAGATTATTCCGATTTCTGTTAGAGAAGAGCTAAGGTTAGTAAAGTAGCGGTGAAGCACTCTGAACAAAATAAGCAGCTATAAAGAAAAATTGACTGTGAAAAGTTTACAGCCAAGGTTGCGAAGATTAATCAAATGCTTGATGGAAAAGATGAGCCATCAATGGACAGATTAACCTTGCGTTTATCAATCAAGTTCGCAGTTCTTAACGCCAGCTCTGAAACGGAACACATAAACCTTCCTCTACAGCATTTCTGATTTTGTGAAAGCTGATTAAAGTTGACGTGACGATGATGTGGATTTTCCCTTCCTTCTCCTGCCTCTGTTGAAATAGCAGGTGGAGGAGCTTGTTACAAAGATGTTAAGCATTCCTGCAATGTTACTCAGGCTTAATATTTCCAGACTTCAGTGCAGCCCTCTCAATTTCCCATCCAAGGATTTAAATAGACAGATAATCAGGCAGTGGCGTTGCGGGCACTCAATTCTCCCCGATTGATCTTCCTGCACGCGCACCGCCCATGCGATGCTTTACTCCCAAGTGAGAAAGAGGGAACTCGGCCGTAAAAAAAGTCTCGAAATAATCACATCGCGACAGGCCACTGGTCCATTTATCTACAAAGATGGAAGGCAGGCCGGGTTCTTCAAATGCTTTTATGTTGCATAAAAATTTCAGCTACCCTCTCGCCATCGGCTGTGCTCAGAGATTGAAAGGGCCCGGCTCGCCCACTTGCAGGGGGGCAGCAGAGTCCAAGGGGGAGAAGTTCGACTTGTGCCCAAAAGCGGGCGGCAGCTCTGGCTGAACGATTGCTCGCCAGGAGGATCTGTGCCGACCCGAGGCCCAGGCTAAATCGGGCACAAGGCCTCATTTGAATGGAAGCGGTGAGCTACATGCGCCAAAGGGGGTGGGTGGATGGGGGAGGGGTTGGTGGATGGGGGAGGGGTGGGTGAATGGGGGAGGGGTTGGTGGATGGGGGAGGGGGTGGGTGGATGGGGGAGGGGTTGGTGGATGGGGGAGGGGGTGGGTGGATGGGGGAGGGGTTGGTGGATGGGGGAGGGGGTGGGTGGATGGGGGAGGGGGTGGGTGGATGGGGGAGGGGTGGGTGGATGGGGGAGGGGGTGGGTGGATGGGGGAGGGGTGGGTGAACGGGGGAGGGGGTGAGTGGATGGGGGAGGGTGGATGGGGGAGGGGGTGGGTGGCTGGGGGAGGGGTGGGTGAATGGGGGAGGGGGTGAGTGGATGGGGGAGATAGTGAGTGGATGGGGAGGGGGTGGGTGGATGGGGGAGGGGGCTGGGTGGATGGGGGAGGGGATGGGTGTACGAGGGAGGGGCTGGGTGGATGGGGGAGGGGGTGAGTGGATGGGTGGGTTTCCTCCGGGTGCTCCGGTTTCCTCCCACAGTCCAAAAATGTGCGGGTTAGGTTGATTTGGCTATGATAAATTGACCCTTAGTGTTAGGGGGGAATTAAATATGTGGGGTTACGGGGATAGGATGGGATATGTTAGGGGGAATTAAATACGTGGGGTTACGGGGATAGGGTGGGATATGTGTCGGTGCAGGCTCGATGGGGATTCTGTGTGAGAAAGCAGGGACAGGGTACTGGATTTGGATGATCAGCCATGATCGTATTGAATGGTGGAGCAGGCTCGACGGGCCGAATGGCCTACTCCTGCTCCTAGTTTCTATGTTTCTATGATGGCTGGATGGGGGAGGGGATGGGTGTACGAGGGAGGGGCTGGGTGGACGGCGATGGGGTGGGTGGATGAGGGAGGGGGTGAGTGGATGGGGGAGGGGGTGGGTGGATGGGGAGGGGGTGGGTGGATGGGGGTGGGGTGAGTGGATGGGGGAGGGGGTGGGTGGATGGGGGAGGGGGTGAGTGGATGGGGGGAGGGGGTGGGTGGATGGGGGAGGGGGTGAGTGGATGGGGAGGGGGTGGGTGGATGGGGGAGGTGTGGGTGGATAGGGGAGGGGTGGGTGGATGGGGGAGGGGGAGTGAGTGGATGGGGGAGGGGGTGAGTGGATGGGGGAGGGGGTGAGTGGATGGGGAGGGGGTTGGTGGATGGGGGAGGGGGTGAGTGGATGGGGAGGGGGGTGGGTTGATGGGGGAGGGGGTGGGGTGGATGGGGGAGGGGGTGGGTTGATGGGGGAGGGGGTGGGTGGATGGGGGAGGGGGTGGGTGGATGGGGTGGGTGGATGGGGAGGGGGTGGATGGGGTGGGTGGATGGGGAGGGGGTGGTGGATGGGGGAGGGGGTGGGTGGATGGGGAGGGGGTGGATGGTGGAGGGGGTGGGTGGGGAGGGGGTGGGTGGATGGGGAGGGGGTGGATGGGGGAGGGGGTGGGTGGATGGGGAGGGGGTGGGTGGATGGGGAGAGGGTGGATGGGGGGGAGGGGGTGGGTGGATGGGGAGGGGGTGGATGGGTGTGATGGGGAGGGGATGGGTGGATGGGGGAGGGGGTGAGTGGATGGGGGAGGGGGTGGGTGGATGGGGAGGGGGTGGGTGGATGGGGGTGGGGTGAGTGGATGGGGGAGGGGGGGGGTGGATGGGGAGGGGGTGAGTGGATGGGGGAGGGGGTGGGTGGATGGGGAGGGGGTGGGTGGATGGGGGTGGGGTGAGTGGATGGGGGAGGGGGTGGGTGGATGGGGGAGGGGGTGAGTGGATGGGGGAGGGGTGGGTGGATGGGGGAGGTGTGGGTGGATGGGGGAGGGGTGGGTGGATGGGGGAGGGGGTGAGTGGATGGGGGAGGGGGTGGGTGGATGGGGGAGGGGGTGAGTGGTGGATGGGGGAGGGGGTGAGTGGATGGGGAGGGGGTTGGTGGATGGGGGAGGGGGTGAGTGGATGGGGAGGGGGTGGGTTGATGGGGGAGGGGGTGGGTGGATGGGGGAGGGGGGTGGGTGGATGTGGATGGGGTGGATGGGTGGATGGGGAGGGGTGGATGGGGTGGGTGGATGGGGGAGGGGGTGGTGGATGGGGAGGGGGTGGTGGATGGGGAGTGGGTGGATGGGGAGTGGGTGGATGGGGAGGGGGTGGGTGGATGGGGAGGGGTGGATGGGGAGGGGATGGGTGTACGAGGGAGGGGCTGGGTGGATGGGGAGGGGATGGGTGGATGGGGGAGGGGGGAAGTGGATGGGGGAGGGGGTGAGTGGATGGGGGAGGGGGTTGGCCCAATACCTACTCAGCGGTCGGGGCTCTGATGGTCGGTCCTGGGGTTGGAGGGGCAGGGGGGAGGGAGGTGAAGCCGAGGGAGGGGCGGGGGGTGGGGAGGGAGGCAGGGTGGTGGTTGGGGGATGGGTCCAGGCCAGCAGCGGCCTGTGGTATCTTGTGAAGTCAGGAGGAGCGTTCTGGCTCTATCTGGTGCCACACAAATCGAACTTTCAGAAGGTTTTGTGGCCTTTTTTCTTGAGTAGCCCCTTTAAGATCCGTTGGGTAGGCTGCTGAAGACCTGGTAGGAATGGGCGGAGCCTGCGCCCACCTGTACCCGAATTTTACTTTGGGGACCTACAACCAACGTAGGACCCCGACTTGCAGTAAAGCAGCCCTAGGCCTGCCTCAAGTGGACAGGCTGATCATCCATGTACATGGCCCCTGAATATGGCATCGCCAATGGAGCGGAACAAGTTGTACCCACCCCCGTACCCCCACCCCGCACCCATACCCCCTCCTCAACTATCAACTTTTTTTTTCATGCGCCAAACAGAAGGCCATGAGTTAAATTTCTCCCCCCACCCAGTCTTTTTTTTCCCCTGCAGGATTCTCCAGCTCTGCTCTTGTGCGGCGAGCCTGGTGGAGAACATCACTCGTAGGTGGGGGGAGGAGGGGGGAAAGGAAGAGCGACGCTGGGAACTTGGAACAGAAGCATTGTCCCACCCACCCCACCCCCCGAAAAAACCAGCGCTGCGATGTACAACTGCTTTGAGCTGCCCCAGACAGTTCTGCTGAAGAGCAAGCACAAAGCGTCACGCTAAAATTGAGCCGTCGAGCTCGCGGCTGCCAACACGTCTCTACTTTCAGCTAATATTTTATGAAATGTCAGATGTTCTTTTGAAAATCACGTTGCACCACCTTCAGCCTGTGGAAACTGGATGTGTCAGATGTATGACAGCTCTTAGCTTTTGTTTTTTGTATTCCAAAGTTACCACTTTTCTGAATCTTGCAGTTGCCCTTGACAACAACAATTATGCATTGGAGAGGCAGGATCCCTTAGAACGGTATCAACTTCAGCGTTTTGGCTCTATGGGGAACAATCAGCGTTTCTCTGCGTGTGTATTGCTCTTTGCATTTAATAATGATTTTCCGTGGAACTTGAGGTACCCTTTCTGTCACATAAAATAACATTATATTGAATTGCAAAATTACAACACAGGCAACACATGCCTAAAGCGTAACTTGACAGTACAGCCGTACAACACAAATTCACTCAGCAGGCTCCCAATTCAATATTCCCAGCAGCAGAATCCTCAGGAGAGGCTTCAATGCACACTGAGTGACAACTAAAGGGGGCTCCGTTAAATCGAGGAGAAGACAAACAATGGACAGTAGGTAAACTCCTTACATTTCGATAGAAAGAGTAAGAACTTCCATTTCTGTAGCATATTACTTGCTCTCAGGATGTCCCTAAGCCCTTCACAGCCAATGAATTGCTGTTGTTATGTAGGACAATTTCCTACTTTACAACAGTGACTACACTTCAAAAGTATTTCATTGGCTGTAAAGTGCTTTGGGACGTCCTAAGGTTGTGAAAGGTGCTTTATAAATACAAGTCTTTGGGGGGGGAAATCGGGGCGGGGGTGGGGGCGCTAACGGGGCGCAAAGCCGCTAGCGCCTGGGCGCGGCGCCGCTGACGCCTCCTGCGAAATGCAGCGAGAGATTAGCGGCGGCGGTAGCTGGTAGTGCCCCGCAGCGCGGCGCCACCGGCAATGATGTCATCGCTGTGCGCAGCGCCCTGCTCGCACCCCAGCCGCAAACTTCGGTCGCGCCCCCTGACCTACCGCCGAACGCTATGTCCGACAGGGTCAGGGTGGCGTTTTTGCGGCCGCGGCGGCGCTAACTGAAGGGCCGGTGCCGGGCGGCCATTTCATTTTGGGCCGCCTGCCAGCACCTGCCCCCTTCCGCTTCTTCATGCGGGGTGCTGGCCGCGATCGGTCAGCCCGGCACCCCGCTCCCCGGTGGTCCAGCAGGGCCCCGGTGCGCGCTGCGCTAGGCCCCTCCCCTTTAATCAGGGGAGGGAGGCCTGTAATACCGCGGCGCTACGTGCCAATGCGCATGGCGATATTGAATGGTAGCGCCCCAGGAGGGAGGGGGAGCACTTCCAGTAGCACCCCGCCTCCTGCTTGGGCCACTACCACTCAATTTACGGCGCAGGGGTGCTAACTTTTTCGGGTTAGTGCCCTGGTGAAGTTAGTGCCCCAAAGGGGGCGCGATCAAATTTTTCCCCCTTTCTTTCTTTCACTCATTAACGTGGCAATTTTGAGGTTGTAACTAGCAGAATAGATAAGGGGGAACCAGTGGATGTGGTGTATTTGGATTTTCAAAAAGCATTCAGTAAGGTGCCGCACAAGAGGTTAGTACACATAATTAGGGCTCATGGGATTGGGGGTAATATATTAGCATGGATTGAGGATTGGTTAACGGACAAAAAAACAGAGAGTAGGAATAAATGGGACTATTTTGGGTTGGCAGGCTGTATCTAGTGGGCTACTGCAAGGATCAGTGCTTGGGCCTCAGCTATTTGAATGGGCCAGAAATTCGGGTCTTAGGCTTCCCGCGGGTGCAAGGCCCCCAACCTGCACTTACCTAGCGCGCCTGCCGTTGTGCTCTGGGCCCGCGTGGAATTCCGATCCTGGGCCTCCTCCAGCTGCCGGTGTGCAGTGCTCGCGTATCCCAGGGGCGCAGTTAGTTCGAAGCATCCCCTGGGATCACGTGGGCCATGGAGAGCCAATCGGAGCAGAGAATCTCCATTCATAGATTTGACAGGAAGACCTGTCAAATCTATGAATAGAGATCGGCCCCAAAACCTCACTAAAACTTCAAATACATTTTTTTTTAAATCACATTTTTAAAATAACTATAAATTACACAAAATAACTATTTTAAACAATAATTTAAATTTTTGAAAAAATTAATTACAGTTTTTAACGGGGCTAAAAATAAACCTACCTTTCTTTAAAGTATTTAAAAATAATAAACCTGTGGAAAAAATGTTTTAATTTTAGTTAATTCACCACTTACATTGTTAAAAGCAGGCCTTGCGCCTGCTTTTTCCCCGCGCAGCTGCTGGGGACTTACCCTCACACAGAAACCTGAAAAAAAACGGAAGTCCGATGCGTGCGCGCTGCCTCTCCGGCGCACGCGTTTGACCTCTGAACCCCTTCCTTCAAGGGAACGGAAGTTCTGGTTTCCAGCGCATGCACAGTGCATGCACGAAACCGGCACTTTCGTTGGGTCTACGGGTGAGTACACAGCGCGTACTCACCCGTGGAGACCCGAATTTCTGGCCCAATCGATATCAATGACTTAGATGAGGGGACCAAGTGTAATGTATCCAAGTTTGCTGACAATACAAAGTTAGGTGGGAAAGTAAGTTGTGAGAAGGACGCAAAGAGGCTGCAAAGGGATATAAACAGATTAAGTGAGTGGACAAGAACATGGCAGATGGAATATAATGTGGAGAAATGTGAAGTTATCCACTTTGGTAGGAAACATAGAAAAGCAGATTATTTTTTTAAATGGTGAGAGATTGGGAAATGTTGGTATTCAGGGGGACCTGGGTGTCCTTGTACACGAATCACTGAAAGTTAACGTGCAGGTATAGCAGGCAATTAGGAAAGCAAATGGTATGTTAGCCTTTCTTACAAAGGGATTGGAGTATAAGAGTAAAGACGTCTTACTGCAATTATATAGGGCCCTGGTGAGACCACACCTGGAGTATTGTGTACAGTTTTGGTCTTACCTAAGGAAGGATACACTTGTCTTAGAGGGAGTGCAACAAAGGTTCACCAGGCCATTTCCTGGGATGGGGGGATTGTCCTATGAGGAGAGATTGAGCAACCTAGGCCTACATTACCTAGAATTTAGAAGAATGAGAGGTGATCTCATTGAAACATAAAATTCTTACAGGGCTTGACAGGGTAGGTGCAGGGAGGATGTTTCCCCTGGCTGGGGAGTCTAGAACCAGGGGTTACAGTCTCAGAATAAGGGGTCGGCCATTTAGGACTGAGCTGAGGAGAAATTTTTTCACTCAGAGGGTGGTGAATCTTTGGAATTCTCTACCCCAGAGGGCTGTGGAGGCTCAGTCATTGAGTATATTCAAGACAGAGAGTGATAGATTTTTGATACTAAGGGAATCAAGGGATATGGGGATAGTGCGGAAAGGTGGAGTTGAGGTAGATCAGCTATGATCTTATTGAATGGCGGAGCAGGCTCGAAGGGCCAAATGGCCGACTCCTGCTCCTATTTCTTATGTTCTTATGTAACCAGTTCGCACACAGCAAGGTCCCACAAACAGCAATGGGATGAATGACCAGTTCATCGGTTTTGGTGTTGATTAACGGATAAATGTTGACTGGGTCACCCGGAGAACTCCCCTGCCCCTCTTCAAATAGTGATGTGGGATCCGTTACACCCACCTGAACAGGCAAAGGGGGTCTTAGTTTAACGACTATCAAGAAACCAGAACCTCCGACCATGTAGCACTCGCTCACCAAAGTGTCTGCCTAGATGATGTGCTCAGGTCCTGGAGTGGGGCTTGCATCCATGATCTTCAGACTCGGAGGTGAGTGCGTTACCGCTCAGCCAAGCTGAGATAGGGCTCAGCATGTACAAAACAACAACAACAACTTGCATTTATATAGCGCCTTTAAAGAAGTAAAACATACAAAGACATTTCTCAGAGCTGCACTGCAGGGCAGTGGATATCAATCGCACCTAAGAAGAGAATCAATTCCTTCTGAAACTTTCATCATGGCACTGAAAACTCTGAAATGGATCTTCTGGAAAAGCTTCTCCATTTCCCATTTCTTGTAGCCTTACCCGTAACAGGAGGAATTTGTACTTTCAAATTTATCAAAATTAATCCAATCGAAATTGAGCTTGCGGCTATCACTTCCCTGCGCTCTGGAAGAAGAGGTAACGAGGCAAAAAGGTTTAGAAAGGGAATTCCAGAGTACAGCGGAGTAGTGGCTGAAGGATCCTCCACTAATAGTGGTGATGGTGTGGGGTGAGGGGAGGGCAGAACATGCCCCAAATTAGGACTGAGATGAGGAGAAATTTCTTCACACAGAGGGTGTTGAATCTTTGAAATTCTTTACCCCAGAGGGTTGTGGATGCTCAGTCATTGAGTATATTCAAGAATGAAATAGATAGACTTTTGGATACTGAGGGAATCAAGGGATATGGAGATAGGGCGGGAAGGTGGAGATGAGGTAAAAGATCAGCCATGATCTTATTGAATGGCAGAGCAGGCTCGAGGGGTGGTATGGCCTACTCCTGTTCCTATTCCTTATGTTCAAATAACAACAGACTGCAATTTGTTTATTTGTAGGTTCCTTTGATGAGCTACACTGTTCAGATGGTCCTGGGTTTGATTCTTGGTCTGTGCTGAGTTAGCTGATGATAGCCAGGGTGGCATATGGTGTACTACAATTGGCCTCAAAGATCCCTGGACAAGTAATGGGTGAATAAATAAATAAGTCAGCCAGGAATCCGACTCCTGATGGATCATTGTCTAGTAGTCTCTGCTGCATTGTATGTTTGTGTGTACATTGGTTGAGGAGATGAATGGACTTGGCACTGGTGTCTACCCCATCCTCCAAGGTGAAATCACCTGTCAACACTTACTCTCTAGGGCCACAGATGAAGAACGAACACTTGGCTGAGGTAGCTGAGTGTAACTGGCACTTGTGGATCTCTACTGAGCAAGGTGCAACTCTTCAGGAAAGAGGGAGGGAATAAAACTGGTAAAACATTAAATTAACTTTTAAGTACGTGTTGCCTTTATCAAACACAAGGTTTTGATAGAGTAACGACAACAACTTGCATTTATATAGCCCTCTTAACGTAGTTAAATGCTCCAATGCATAACAGTGACGTATCAATGTACTTTAGGTAACATGGAGCAGCTGATTGATTCTAGTTGCAGAAAGACTGGGGGTGATTTCCTGTTCCATATCATTGTAATTTTTAGTCAACATTTATAACACAAATTGACACAGAGATAAAATACTGCCGAAAACACAGGCAGAAAACGTTGTGATGTTTTACGCTTCTATAGAGCACATCATTTGTAGAACTATGCATAACATTCTCAGGACGAGAGAATAAGGGGAAAGAAAAGCTTAAAACTTCCGTCTTCTTCTTCTTAGGCAGTCCCTCGGAACCGAGGAAGAGTTGCTTCCACACTAAAAATGAGTTCTCAGGTGACTGATGAGTCCAATGCGGGACCTACAGTCTCTGTCACAGGTGGGGTAGACGGTGGTTGAAGGGGCGGGTGGGTGGGGTGCTTGGGTTGACGTGCGCTCCTTCCACTGTTTGCGCTTGGCTTCCGCTTGCTCCCGGCGAAGAGACTCGAGGTGTTCGGCGCCTTCCCGGATGTTTCTCCTCCACTTTGTGCGGTCTTGGGCCAGGGATTCCCAGGTGTCGGTGGGGATGTTACACTTTTTCAAGGAGGCTTTGAGAGTGTCCCTGAAGCATTTCCTCTGCCCACCTGGGGCTCTCTTGCCGTGTCGGAGCTCCGAGTAGAGCGCTTGTTTTGGGAGTCTCGTATCGGGCATGCGGACGATGTGGCCCGTCCATCGGAGCTGATCGAGCGTGGTCAAAGCTTCGATGCTGTGGATGTTGGCCTGAGCGAGAACACTGACGTTGGTGTGCCTATCCTGCCAATGGATGTGCAGGATGTTGCGGAGGCAGCGTTAGTGGTACCGCTCCAGTGCTTTGAGGTGCCTGCTGTCCATGGTCCATGTCTCCGAAGCATACAGGAGGGCAGGTATCACTACTGCTCTGTAGACCATAAACTTGGTGCTGGGTTTGAGGTCCTGGTCTTCAAACACTCTCTTCCTCAGGCGACCGAATGCTGCACTGGCACACAGGAGGCGGTGTTGGACTTCGTCATCGACGTCTGCCCTTGTTGACTGTAGGCTCCCGAGGTATGGAAAGTGGTCCACGTTGTCCAAGGCCTCGTCATGGATTTTGATAATCGGGGAGCAGTACTGTGTGGCGGGAGCAGGTTGGTAGAGGACCTTTGTCTTACAGATGTTTAGTGTAAGGCCCATGTTCTCGTACGCTTTGGTGAAAGTGTTGACAATGGTTTGGAGTTCGGCCTCAGAGTGTGCACAGACGCAAGCATCGTCTGCATACTGTAATTCGATGACAGAGGATGGGACGACCTTGGATCTGGACTGGAGGCGACGGAGGTTGAACAGTTTCCCGTTTGTTCTGTAGATTAGCTCCACTCCAGCGGGGAATTTACTGAGGGTGAGATGGAGCATTGCAGCCAGGAAGATCGAGAAGAGCGTTGGTGCGATGACACGGCCTTGCTTGACCCCGGTCCGTACGTGAATTGAGTCTGTGGTGAATCCATTGGTCAGGATCACGGCTTGCATGTCGTCATGAAGCAGGCAGAGGATGGTGACAAACTTTTGAGGAGGACACTCCATAATCCCTCACGGTTGACGGTGTCGAAGGCCTTTGTGAGGTCAAAGAAGGCCATGTACAGTGGTTGGTGCTGTTCCCTGCATTTCTCTTGTAGTTGACGCACGGTGAAGATCATGTCCATTGTGCCCCTTAGTGGGCGGAATCCACATTGCGACTCTGGGAGGAGCTCTTCAGCCACTGGGAGAAGGCGATTGAGGAGGATTCTTGCGATGACTTTCCCTGTGGCAGACAGCAGGGAGACTCCTCTGTAATTACCGCAATCGGACTGTCACCTTTCTTGAAGATGGTCACGATTACGGCATCTCTGAGATCCCCTGGCATGCTCTCCTCCTTCCAAATAAGAGAAATGAGTTCATGTATTTGCACCAACAGTGCTTCTCCACCATGTTTTAGTGCCTCTTCGGGGATTCCATCTGCTCCTGAGGCCTTGTTGTTCTTCAGTTGTCAGATGGCCTTTTCAACCTCATGCCGGGCTGGGGTTGTGCTGAGGTGGTGGCCATTAGCATGCTGCGGGATGGAGTTGAGGACACTCGCATCGAAGACAGAGTCTTGGTTAAGGAGGTCTTCAAAGTGCTCCTTCCAGTGGGCACTGACTGCCTCTCTGTCCTTGATGAGTACCTCTCCGTTCTTGGCCCGCAGAGGGGTAGGGCCTTCGGTGCTTGGGCCGTAGATGGTCTTGACTGCGCTAAAGAATCCACGCACGTCGTGGTTGTCGGCTAGCTGCTGGATCTCCTGCACTTTCTCCACCCACCATCTGTTCTTTATGTCGCGAGTTTTTTGTTGGACCTCAGCCTGCAGGTGTCTGTAGAGCTGCTTTCTTGCTCTCAAGTTCTGTTGCTGTTTCCAGATCAGGAATGCCTTGCGCTTACTGCTTATTAGCTCCTGAATCATAGAATCATAGAAAGTTACAGCATGGAAGGAGGCTATTTTGGCCCATCATGTCCGCGCTGACCAACAAAGAGCTATCCAGCCTAATCCCACTTCCCAGCTCTTGGTCCTTAGCCCTGCAGGTTAGAGCATATCAAGTGCACTTCCAAGTACTTTTTAAATGTGGTTAGGGTTCCTGCCTCTCCCACCCTTTCAGGCAGTGAGTTCCAGACTCCCCACAACCCTCTGGGTGAAGAAATTTCACCTCAAATCCCCTCTAACCCTTCCCCCAATTACTTTAAATCTGTTCCCCCTGGTTTTTGACCCCACTGCTAAGGGAAATAGATCCTTTCTATTCATTTTATCTAGGCCCCTCATAATTTTATACACCTCAATAAGGTCTCCCCTCAGTCTCCTCTGTTCCAAGGAAAACAAACCCAGCCTATCCAGTCTTTCCTCATAGCTAAGATTCTCTACTCCCAGCAACATCCTTGTAAATCTCCTCTGTACCCTCTCTAATGCAATCACATCTTTCCTGTAATGTGGTGACCAGAACTGCACGCAATACTCTAGCTGAGGACTAACTAGTGTTTTATACAGTTGAAGCATAATTGTATTCTATGCCACGGCTAATAAAGGCAAGCATTCCGTATGCCTTCTTAATCACCTTATCTACCTAGCCTGCTACCTTCAAGAATCTGTGGACATGCACTCCAAGGTCCCTTTGTTCCTCTACACTACTCAGTGTCCTACCATTTAATGTGTATTCCCTTTCCTTGTTAGCCCGCCCCAAATGCATTACCTCACACTTCTCCGGATTGAATTCCATTTGCCACTGTTCTGCCCACCTGTCCAATTTATCGATATCTTGCTGCTTCCTTCTTCAGTATCAACCACACAGCCGATTTTAGTATCATCTGCAAACTTCTTAATCATACCCCCTATATTCAAGTCGAGATCATTGATATATACCACAAAAAGCAAGGGACCTAGTACTGAGCCCTGCGGAACCCCACTGGAAACAGCCTTCCAGTCACAAAAACACCCATCAACCATTACCCTCTGCTTCCTGTCTCTGAGCCAGTTTTGAATCCAACTTGACACTTTGCCCTGCATCCCATGGGCTTTTAACTTCGTGACCAGTCTGCCATGTGGAACCTTATCAAAAGCCTTGCTAAAGTCCATATACACTACATCAAACGCACTACCCTCATCTACCCCCCTTGTTACCTCCTCAAAAAATTCAATCAAGTTTGTCAGACACGACTTTCCCTTAACAAATCCGTGCTGACTACCCTTGATTAATCCGTGTCTTTCTAAATGAAGATTTATCCTGCCCTTCAGAATTCTTTCCAATAATTTTCCCACCACCGAGGTTAGGCTGACTGGCCTGTAATTACTTGGTCTATCCTTTTCTCCCTTTTTAAACAAGGGTACCACATTAGCTCCTGGACGTTCTCGTCGAACCAGTCTTGGTGTTTCCTAGTCGAGTGACCGAGCGTCTCTTCACAGGTGCTGATTATGGAGGCCTTGAGTGCAGACCAGGCGCTGTGGACACTCTGTGTCTCTGAATCACTGGGAGTTGTCAGGTTGGTTGTGAGACACAGGCTGAATAGGGCTTTTTTAGCGGGGGCTTTGAGTGCACCAGCGTTGATTTTCCTGCGGCATTGTTTCTGTTGCCGCCGCTGTTTTGGGGCTACGTTGATGGAAATGACAGAGTGGATTAGGCGGTGGTCTGTCCAGCAGTCGTCCGCTCCTGTCATGGCGCGGGTGATGCGGACGTCCTTGCGGTCACTCACTCGGACGATGACGTAGTCCAGCAGATGCCAGTGCTTGGAAGAGGGTGTAGCCATGAAGCCTTGTACTTGTCTCTCTGACGGAACAAGGTGTTGGTTATGACAAGGCCATGTTCTAAGCATTTCGTCAGGAGGAGGGTACCGTTGGAGTTGGCTTTCCCTACCCCCTCTCTGCCGATCACACCTCCCCAGAGGTTTGTGACCTTTCCAACTCTGCCGTTAAAGTCGCCAAGGAGGATCAGCTTGTCGCCCGTTGGGACTCGGGACAGGGATTGTTTGAGGAGGCTGGAGTAGAATTCCTCTTTGATCTCGTCTGTGGCTTCCAGTGTTGGGGTGTACGCACTGATGACCGTAGCGCACTGGTTCCAGGCTAGGGTGAGCCATAGAGTCATGAGGCATTCGTTTATTGCACAAGGGGAGTCTCTAAGACGTTCAACTAGCTCACTTTTTATGGCGAAGCCTACCTCATGGAGGCGGCGTTCTTCTTCAGGTTTGCCTTTCCAGAAGAAGGTGTAACCACCACCTTGCTCCTTGAGCTGGCCTTCCCCTGCTTAGGGCGGTGATGTCTATGTCGAAACATCTGAGCACCCGGGCAACGACAGCAGTACGGCGTTCTGGTCTGTCGCTGTTGGGGTTGTCCATGAGGGTCCTGACGTTCCAGGTCCCAAACTTCATTTTAAAAAGTGGAAGATGCCTGTGCGTGAATTCTTTTAACGTGGGGTGGCCGTTGCACACCAGCTACCACACGGGCTTGACAGAGCAAGGTCTTGGTCCAATGGCAAGAGGATCCAAGACGATTGGAGACCAGGCTCTGCTACATCGGCCTAGCACACACACACAAACATACTCCTACTGTCCTCCTCCCTCCTTCCCACAGGTCCTCTCTGCCTGGGTTTCATAGGCTGCAGTGTGGTCCTCCCGATCCTGCTGCTGGTCCACGCTGCACCACTCCTGGGCCTCGACCTCGCTGCTGGGCTCATCCTCGCTCCTGGGCCTCGTCCTCGCTCCTGGGCCTTGTCCTCGCTCCTGGGCCTTGTCCTCGCTCCTGGGCCTCGACCTCGCTCCTGGGCCTCGACCTCGCTCCTGGGCCTCGACCTCGCTCCTGGGCCTCGACCTTGCTCCTGGGCCTCATCCTCGCTCCTGGGCCTTGTCCTCGCTCCTGGGCCTCGACCTCGCTGCTGGGTCCCGACCTCGGTCCTGGGCCTCGACCTTGCTCCTGGGCCTCATCCTCGCTCCTGGGCCTCGTCCTCGGTCCTGGGCCTCGACCTCGGTCCTGGGCCTCGACCTCGGTCCTGGGCCTCGACCTCGCTCCTGGGTCCCGACCTCGCTCCTGGGCCTCGTCCTCGCTCCTGGGTCCCGACCTCGGTCCTGGGCCTCGACCTCGCTCCTGGGCCTTGTCCTCGCTCCTGGGCCTTGTCCTCGCTCCTGGGCCTTGTCCTCGCTCCTGGGCCTCGACCTCGCTGCTGGGTCCCGACCTCGGTCCTGGGCCTCGACCTCGCTCCTGGGCCTCATCCTCGCTCCTGGGCCTCGTCCTCGCTCCTGGGCCTCGACCTCGGTCCTGGGCCTCGACCTCGGTCCTGGGCCTCGTCCTCACTCCTGGGCCTCGACCTCGCTCCTGGGTCCCGACCTCGGTCCTGGGCCTCGACCTCGCTCCTGGGCCTTGTCCTCGCTCCTGAGCCTTGTCCTCGCTCCTGGGCCTTGTCCTCGCTCCTGGGTCCCGACCTCGTTCTGGGCCTCAACCTCGCTCCTGGGCCTCGACCTCGCTCCTGGGTCCCGACCTTGGTCCTGGGCCTCAACCTCGCTCCTGGGCCTCGTCCTCGCTCCTGGGTCCCGACCTCGTTCTGGGCCTCAACCTCGCTCCTGGGCCTCGTCCTCGCTCCTGGGGCCCGACCTCGGTCCTGGGCCTCGTCCTCGCTCCTGGGTCCCGACCTCACTCCTGGGCCTCGACCTCGCTCCTGGGTCCCGACCTCGGTCCTGGGCCTCGTCCTCGCTCCTGGGTCCCGGGCCTCGTCCTCGCTCCTGTGTCCCGACCTCACTCCTGGGCCTCGACCTCGCTCCTGGGCCCCATCCTCGCTCCTGGGCCTCGTCCTCGCTCCTGGGCCCCGTCCTCGCTCCTGGGCCCCATCCTCGCTCCTGGGCCTCGACCAGTGCGAAAATGAATGACATCTGCAGTTATTACTAAATGCTGCATCTGGTTGATGATTAATTGATTAGCTTGGTGGGTGACTATGTTTTTTAATGCTTCTATCATTAGTCTTCAAAGAAAACTGTAAGACTTTTTGCTTCCTGATGTCTTGTCAAGTATCTAATTCCTTCGCTTCTCCTGAGGAGGCACTTGTTGGGAACTGGCTGTGTTTTTTGTTTGTTGGCACTGGAGCACCTAATGGCCACCTCATTAGTTCAGACCAAATAGACAATAGGATTCTTTGCTTCATTCGTATTGAAAAAGTGTAAGGCAAAAAAACTGGGCAACTGCCAAAACTGTAATGGTCTATTTCAGTGTTCTTTTATGGCCAATAATTGATTCTGAGCCACTCTTACTCAATAATAGCATCTGTCAATTGTGTGCGTGAATTGTACTCTGAGGTGATACCAAGAATGTTGCGCAGTTAAAGATGAAAATCAAATCCTTTTTTAAAATTCCGACTTGCTTTTACTAGTGCCTTCTATTTAAAGTGTTTTCACTGGAAAAAAGAAAGAATGAACGAATTGCATTTATATAGTGCCCTCTGGATGTCCCAAAGCGCTTTGCCGGCAATTAAATCATTTTTGAAATGTAGTCACTGTTGTAATGTTGGAAACGCGACAGCCAATTTGCGCACAGCAAGCTCCCACAAACAACATGTTAATGACCAGAATAATCTGTTTTAGTGATGTTGGTTGAGGGATAAATTTTGACCAGGACACAGGGAGAACTCCCCTGCTCTTCTTCAAAATAGTACCATGGGATCTTTTACATCCAACTGAGAGGGCAGACGGGCCTCGGTTTGATGTCTCATGCGAATGACGGCGCTTCCGACAGTGCAGCACTCCCTCAGTACTGCACTTAAAAAAAAAAAGAAACAATTCCCGGTCATATCTTGCACTCTTCATTCCAAATAGCCACATGTGCAGTTTATAAAAAAAAAAGTCTTCTCACATTGTTGATTGATAAGTAGCGTGCAATTTGATGTGAAATTGCCTTGAAGTGGATTTCATACCATGCACTGCACCAACACAGCAAATGAAACCCGCTCAAGATACACCCAAGGTATCACAATAACATCGAGTGAGGAAGCAAAGAAAAAACAGTCGCAGCTAAATTGCATTAATAAATGTGTCACCACTTCAGAAAGGCTGTTTTCTGAATGACAATCTCTGCTTATTTCTCTACGTTTCCCGTGTTTGCTTTGAGTTGTTAAAGGGCTCTTTCTTCTGAAATCTGATTAAAGTTGATCAATGCAATGTTAATCTTTGGCCGTTTCCTCCAACTACATAAATCTAATATAAAAGCCCTAAAAGGTCTCTCAGAATTAAGGAGCAGATTAATCAGTCCAGATGCTACTTTCTGTAGCATGTCCTTCCATGAGTGCGTAAATCTAATATCATATACAAACTTCAGCATAACTGTCAGTTCAGAGTTATGCATTCTTGGTCCAAGCATCTCATAAAACATTACAGCCTTTAAGCATTAACCCTGACCCATTAAGCAAACATAAACCTTGTTCAGCGGACTGACATCCCGTAACTTTTTTTTCCCGATACTTATATTTAATATGGAAATGTACTGCGGTCCAAACCAGATAATGAGCAAGTGGTTAATGGGCACATTCATTTGAAGGAAAATTGTGTTCTGGCATATGCTCACTCTGATGATGAAAGTGCTGATTTACAGGAACACTTCAGGGGTGCGGTAGCTGCTTTATAGATAAGAATTCTCACAAGGGTTCTGATAGCAATTCCAATTAAGAAAGGAAGAGAAGAAAGGAAAGAAAAAAAGGAAAGAAAGAATTCCATTTCTATATCATCTTTCATGACCTCAGGACAGCCCAAAGCACTTTACAGCCAATGAAGTCCTTTTGAAGTGTAGTCACTGTTGTACAACAGGGAAACTCGGCAGCCAATTTTTGTACAGCAAGATCCCACAAACAGCACCGTGATCATGACCAAATAATCAGGTTTTTTTTAATGTTGGTTGAAGGATAAATATTGGCCAGGTCACAAGCAAGAACTCCCCCAGCTCTTCTTCGAAATGGTGCCCTGGGATCTGTTACGCCCACCTGAGACCGGGCCTCGGTTTAACATCTCATCTGAAAGACGGCACCTCCGACAGTACAGCACTCCCTCAGTACTGCACTGGGTGTGTCAGCCTAGATTTTGTGCTCAGGTCTCTAGAATGGGGCTTAAACCCACAACCTTCTGACTCAGAGGGGAGAGTGCTTCCCACTGAGCCACGGCTGGCCAAGGTGGAGTAAAAGTGCCACCTTTGGCTTGTTGGCTGATCACCAAATTTGTAGCCATAGATCAAAAAAAACCAGATTTTTTTTTTATTCACTCACGGGATGTGGGCGTCGCTGGCAAGGCCAGCATTTATTGCCCATCCCTAATTGCCCCTTGAGAAAGGTGGTGGTGAGCTGGGATGATGAACTCATGTCACCAGATCATTAGTCCTGGCGGCTGGATTCCTAGTCTCGTAACATCACCAATATGCTACAGTCGCAGATTCTATGCACAGCAACATAGGACTGTACAGATGAACCGGAAATAGTGCAAACATCACCAATAATGATAAGTATTCTGCTGTTCTGGGACGCACCTGGGGCTCGATTTTGCCATTGGTGGCGGGTTGGGTGCGGGTCAGGTGGTCGGCGGGTCCCAATCCCGCCTCCGCTGTCGGACGGGATAAAATTGCGATTTTGCCCTGCGTGTGCAAACCCCCCCGGCCCAATAAGCCTTTTGGGTCTGAAACTCGCCTCTGCTGACATCATTTTTCCAGCTACATTTAAGGCCTCCAAGCAGCATTACTTCATTTTGTGCCTATGTTCTTCCAGAGTGACAACTGCTTAAAGTGTGTGCCACTGCAGAGATGTCCAGCTCAAGGGCCAAGGCCTCACCACGATTCGATTATGATTCCCTCCATGCTCTGGTGGAGGGAGCCAGAGTTCAAAAGGAGGTGCTCTTTCCTTCCTCTGGGAGCAAAAAAACCTCCCCAGCAAACTAAAGCTGTGTGGCTGCAACTGGCTTAGGAGGTCAGCTCCAGATCAATGTGCAGCAGAACCTGGCTGCAGTGCCGAAAGAGGTTCAATGACCTTGTCCACACAAGAAAAGTGAGTAGACCATCACCTTTACCCTCATTCTGCTCCCCATCTCCTCTCAGCACCAGCACTCTGCATTGCCAACCTACTCCTACACATCCCACTTTACCCTTACATCCCTTGCACCCTTAACCATCCCTCTCTCTCTATGTACACAATCACTTCACTATTTGACTATGCTGCCCTCACACTCCCTATCACTGTTATGCAATGACAACAACTAATAACATACAGGGAGGGCCCTTGGTATTGGGACCTCACTCTATCTTTGTCTCCTTCTAAGCATCTATGCTATGGATTCTCTGCACACACTCCATCATTCTCACTCAAACTCCACTTGTGTCCCTCATTACAGGAAAAGAGAGCCCACAATAAGAGGGAAAGGGCGAAGACAGGAGGAGGGCCACCATCAATAGCCCATCTCACAGTAGCACTGAAGTGGGGCCGACCCATGAGAGGAATGTTGGTGGCAGGCAACAAGGAAGTGGGGGCTCCTCTCCAAGTGCTTACACTCCCATGCCACTAAGTAGCCCTTGGTCAGAGCCCCACCAGAGTCCTCACCTAACTGAGATGGGCATCTCAGCCCCTGCACAGACGCAGGAGAGCAGACTGTTGCCGAGCCCTCAGAGGCTCGCAAACCCAGAGGACGCCCGCCAAAGGTGTCGAAGCAAGAGCAGCATGAAAGTGAGCAAAGTGCCTCCACATCTGCTGAAGCCACAGGGGAAGCACCACGTAGAAGCACGCGTAAGAGGAAGATAAAGCACAATTAGTCACAAGGGTAGTCACTTGGGTGTTATGTTCTGTTGTATTTATTTTTTGTCATAGCCATCTTTTTGTGCATTGAATAAACAGAAGTGATGGCAAACAGTTGAAGTTCTGGCCAATGCGATCTGGGAAATGGAACTTGCACATTGAGGGCTCAGGGCGACTTGCATTTGTAATGATGGTGGCGAGATTGATAGGGACCCATAGGTTCTTGTCCATTGTCTATGGTCTGATAAGAAGGTGCCAGCCACACTTGTCTACCTAAGTGAATCTGGCAAAGATTAGTGCATCCCTTGCATCACGGGCAGCAATGTGCTCGCGTGGTGCTGCAGCTGGCTCACCCGCCTCCGCAGGGTTATGGACAAAAAGCAGGGAGGTGGGACTAAGCACGACAGCCAAATGGCCTCTTTCTGTGCTGTAAGTTTCTACGATTCTATGATTAAAGGCTGCAAGTGCTGGGGTATACCACACTTTCCATTTCAGGCATCTGTTACCAGTGTCAAACACTCCAAGTATAGGGTGGTTAGTTGACGGAGTTCAGCTCCCTCCGCTCCATCCGACCAATGTACCTCATCCCCCAACGTGAGCAGACCAACCCTGAGTGCACATTTTCCTGCTTCTCGTGCCATCTATCATGTTGTGTTTCTGAGCAAGAGCATCAGTGTTGAGTCAAGTGTGGTTTTGCTTTATGGACCCGTGCCCACTAGGAACTGCCCCAAATCCATTTCAAAAAGGATCTTTACAGGCAGTAGATGGAGGAGCTTTCATCCCCTCAGTGTGGGCTTGTCTTGAACCCGTCTCCCAGAGACAAAGCCCCAGTAAATGTTTACTCCACTGCAGCATCCCGTTCCCCTGTCACAAAGAAAGCTTGGATACAGGATCGCAGTGATCAGAAGTTGTTGCTCCTTTTACTTCCACTAATAGGCTTTTGAGCCAACAGTTTTCTGCCAAGTTTCTTTGGTAGCCATGAAGTGATATAATACAGCAACTAATTCTCTCAAGCTCATGACTAATACACTAATGGAATAAGCTATATACAGCCACCGCCCTCTGTTTCCTATTGTCAAGCCAATCTTTTATCCAACTTTATCTCTTGAGTCATCTCCTTTGCTGTGAGAGTTCTGTAACACCATCCTGAAAGTCAGAATATCTAATATATATATTGCATTACTTTCACCTACATCCACAAAAAGTTTCCATAACTATGTTAGTCGAGTTCCCTTTTATTAACCCATTTTGGTTATCATTTGATATATTCAGTTTAATTAGATGATACAGCTTCATTATAGACCCACTCTAATGTTCCCAACCTCATTACAGCCTTGGTCCAAACATGGACAAAGGAGCTGAATTCCAGAAGTCAGGTGAGAGTGACTGCCCTTGACATCAAGGCAGCATTTGACCGAGTCTGGCATCGAGGAGCCCTAGTAAAACTGAAGTCAATGGGAATCGGGGGGAAAACGCTCCACTGGCTGGAGTCATACATAGCACAAAGGAAGATGGTTGTGGTCGTTGTAGGTCAATCATCACAGCCCCAGGACATCGCTGCAGGAGTTCCTCATGGCAGTGTCCTAGGCCCAACCATCTTCAGCTGCTTCATTAATGGCCATCCCTCCAACATAAGGTCAGAAATGGGGATGTTCGCTGATGACTGCACAGTGTTCAGTGCCATTCACAACTTTTCAGATAATGAAGCAGTCCATGCCCGCATGCAACAAGACCTGGGCTGATAAGTGGCAGGTTACATTCGCGCCACAAAAATGCCAGGCAATGACTATCTCCAACAAGCGAGAGTCTAACCACCGCCCCTTGACATTCAATGGCATTACCATCGCTGAATCCCCCACCATCAACATCCTGGGGGTCACCATTGACCAGAAACTTAACTGGACCAGCCACATAAATACTGTGGCAACAAGAGCAGGTCAGAGGCTAGGTATTCTGTGGCGAATGTCTCACCTCCTGACTCCCCAAAGCCTTTTCACTATCAACAAGGCACAAGTAAGGAGTGTGATGGAATACTCTCCACTTGCCTGGATGAGTGCAGCTCCAACAACACTCAAGAAGCTCGACACCATCCAGGACAAAGCAGCCCGCTTGATTGGCACCCCATCCACTACCTGAAACATTCACTCCCTCCACCACCGGCATACCGTGGCTGCAGTGTGTACCATCTACAAAATGCACTGCAGCAACTTGCCAAGGCCTTTTCGGCAGCACCTCCCAAACCCGCGACCTCTTCCACATAGAAGGACAAGGGCAGCAGGCGCATGGGAACACCACCACCTCCAAGTTCCCCTCCAAGTCACACACCATCCTGACTTAGAAATATATCGGCCGTTCCTTCATCGTCGCTGGGTCAAAATCCTGGAACTCCCTCCCTAACAGCACTGTGGGAGCACCTTCACCACACGGACTGCAGCAGTTCAAGAAGGAGGCTCACTACCACCTTCTCAAGGGCAATTAGGGATGGGCAATAAATGCTGGCCTTGCCAGTGATACCCACATCCCATAAAGGAATAAAAAGAAAAAATTGAATTACCATGCCCGTGGTCTGTTTTGAAGATTGCAATCATATTCTTATGCTCCAGCTCAGACATGCTCTATGAGAAAGAAAGAAAGAAAGAAAAGACTTGTATTTATATCATGCTTTTCACGACCTCAGGACGTCCCAAAGCACTTTACAGCCAATTAAATACTTTTGAAGTGTAGTCACTGTTGTAATGTCGGAAACACGGTAGCCAATTCCCCAAAACAGCAATGTGATAATGATCGGATAATCTGTTTTTTAGTGATGTTGGTTGAGGGATAAATATTGGCCAGGACACTGGGGAGAACTCCACTGCTCTTCTTCGAAATAGCGCCACGGGATCTTTTACATCCACTTGAGAGGGCAGACGGGGTCTCATCCGAAAGACGGCACCTCCGACACTGCAGCGCTCCCTCAGCACTGCACTGGAGTGTCAGCCTAGATTTTTGTGCTCAAGCCTCTGGCGTGGGACTTGAACCCACAGTCTTCTGACTCAGAGAGGTGAGAGTGCTACCAACTGAGCCAATGAGATAGTATACAGAGCACTCTTTATTCTTCCTTTAGTATTCTTGGATATGTGCCTAATAGTTTATGACCCAATTTCCTCTATTGTTGTCATGGGGTAGATATGGTTACACATCAGTTATGCGTATTGCAAGAAGACACAAAGAGGGAAGGTTGATGGGTCAATGTAAATAGAGGGGGAGCAAGTGCAGAACATCATTTACTGAGAGAACACAAAAGGCTGGCAGCATGGCTGGAAGATGTAAGAGAAGCAACAGGACTGTTTGCACCATTTCTGACTCTCTTTTGCTCGAACTCAACACAAACATGAATGGATGAATGAACCAGGGCAATAACTGTAAGGCAACAGCACATTTGCAAAAAATGACCCAAGTGAACTGCTTTTTGTAAAATTATAATTTCTTATTCAAGTTGTTATAAACACAAGACTAGCTGCCAATGGCCTGCTACGTCAGACCAGTTGTTCTGATTGAATTAAATGACCAATAGGTGAGAGCACAGTGGGTTGGACGGAGCAAACTCTGCAGGTATTAGTACTTCCATCAATTAAGTAGAGCTTTGCATTATCATGAGCCGAATGCCAGATTAAACAGCCGAATAAATTCAAACGTTAGTTGTTTAACTGAATTGGATTAGAATAAATATTCTAATGCTCACAGAAGCAGAACAATAACAAAGCGATCACACTCGACGTGAAGCAGCAGCATGGCAGACATGAAAGTAATGAGCAGAATAGCATCAGGATGAAAAGTGTTACATTCACACACTGTAGCACTGCAATACTGCACTGCTTGAAACCAATAATCGCTTTAAGAAGATTTGCCAAAATATTCGCGCCAGCTCTTTTGTACAGCAAGGTGTGTTACATTGGGGGGTGAAAATTGTAATTGGGCGGGGCCGTAAATCAGACGCTATCGCTTTTGATGACCGTTATACGATCAGCAATAGTAAAGTTCAATAGGGGATAGTCACCTCCTGACTCCCCAGAGCCTTTCCACCATCTACAAGGCACAAGTCAGGAGTGTGCTGGAATACTCTCCACTTGCCTGGATGAGTGTAGCTCCAACAACACTCAAGAAGCTCGACACCATCCAAGACAAAGCAGCCCGCTTGATTGGCACCCCGTCCACCACCTTAAACATTCACTCCCTCCACCACCGGCGTACCGTGGCTGCAGTGAGTACCATCTACAAGATGCACTGCAGCAACTCGCCAAGGCTTCTTCGGCAGCACCTCCAAAACCCGCGACTTCTTCCACCTAGAAGGACAAGGGCAGCAGGCGCATGGGAACACCACCACCTCCAAGTTCCCTTCCAAGTCACACACCATCCTGACTTGGAAGTATATCGCCGATCCTTCATCGTCGCTGGGTCAAAATCCTGGAACTCCCGAACAGCACTGTGGGAGTACCTTCACCACACGGACTGCAGTGGTTCAAGAAGATGGCTCACCACCACCTTCTCAAGGGCAAGTAGGGTTGGGCAATAAATGCTGGCCTTGCCAGGAATGCCCACATCCCAGGAACAAATAAAAAATAAACATATATTGATCCTTGAAAAGGAAATATTTGCTGGGCTATGGGGAAAGAGCAGGTGAGTGGGACTAATTGGACAGCTCTTTCAAAGAGCCAGGACAGGCACGATGGGTCGAATGGCCTCCTTCTAAGCCATATGATTCTATATGATTCAACGACATGCCCAATACTCAGTTCTATTGAAATCAATGGAACTGACTGTCGCGCGGGTCGATGCGATTCTGCCCGCTTTGTCTACCCGCTCATGTTCCATTTCACCTGCATTATCTCTAGCAGCAGGGGAGCCTTTAAGAGAAGCCTTGTACTGGGTCTAATGGTAAAGACTTTTGGTGTTTTAACATGGGACTCACAGCGAGGGAGTTTGTAGTGGGAGGCACACAATTATGCAGCTTTACCATCAAAGCAAAACTTAAGACAATTAAATGATCCTTCAAGAGCAAAAGATTCAAATTCATTATACCCTCGTAAAAAGTGCAACACAGCAGTCCCACAAGATTAGGTTTAGATCTTAGGAGCGGACCACCATCCAGGACGAAGCAGCCCGCTTGATTGGCACTCCATCCACCACCTGAAACATTCACTCCCTCCACCACCGGCGTACCGTGGCTGCAGTGTGTACCATCTACAAGATGCACTGCAGCAACTTGCCAAGGCTTCTTCGGCAGCACCTCCCAAACCCGCGACCTCTTCCACCTAGAAGAACAAGGGCAGCAGGCGCAGGGGAACACCACCACCTCCAAGTTCCCCACCAAGTCACACACCATCCTGACTTGGAAGTATATCGCCGATCCTTCATCGTCGCTGGGTCAAAATCCTGGAACTCCCTCCCTAACAGCACTGTGGGAGTACCTTCACCACGCGGACTGCAGCGGTTCAAGAAAGCGGCTCACCACCACCTTCTCAAGGGCAATTAGGGATGGGCAATAAATGCTGGCCTTGCCAGTGACGCCCACATCCCATAAACAAATTTAAAAAAAAATAATATGCATTGGGAAGTAAGGCATGGAACATAGGAAGGAAGGAACAGGAGTAGATCATTCAGCCCCTCGAGCCTGTTCTGCCATCAATAGATCATGGCTGACCTGTATCTGAACTCCATTTACCCACCTCGGTTCCATAACCCTTAATACCCTTACCTAACAAAAGTCTATCAATTTCAGTTTTGATGTTTTCAATTGGCCCCTAGACTCAACAGCTTTTTGGGGGAGAGAGTTCCAAATTTTCACTACCTTTTGTGAAGAAGTGCTTTCTGAAATCAACCTAAACGGCCTAACTCTAATTTTAAGGTTATCCCCTGTTGTTCTGGACTCCCCCACCAGAGGAAATAGTTTCTCTCTATCTACTCTATCAAATCTTTAAATCATCTTAATCACCTCAATTAGATCACCCCTTAATCTTCTATACTCGCGGGAATACAAGCCTAGTCTACGCAACCAGTCCTCATAATTTAACCCTTTTAACCCCGGGTATCATTCTAGTGAATCTGGGGTGCACCCCCTCCAAGGCCAATATATCCTTCCTGAGGTGCGGTGCCCAGAACTGAATGCAGTAATCTAAAAGCGGTGCATCCAGAGCTTTATATAACTGTAGCATTACTTCCACTCCTTTGTATTCCAGCCCCCCTTGCGATGTAGGCTAACATCCGGATTTTATTCTTTTGCGCTTTCATCTTTTAACGTTTTATACATGTTTTCTACCTGTCAATGAAAAGCGCTGCTGACGAAAGCACTGGATGTTTTACCCGCCACCGTGATAATCCTGACTGCATATCATCAGTCTGTAATTTCAGAAAAGGAGCGAGATATCAGAAGAGCGGCAGTCCAACACCGCACAATTATAAGATATCATAGCAAATGGCTGTGTCATGCAGCTCATCCTCCTGCCAAGGCACATTTCCTTGAAGCAACAAAAAGCAACGAATGGTTTTTATTTGATATACTGGATCCCTGTGAGAAACAGCTGACAAATGATAAATAGCAGCCCCTGACAACCATCCAAAAGGCTAGCTCTCCCCTCTTGTACAGAAAGTGCAAGAGCAATTTGCACTGAGGAGGAGGACAGCACTGGCAAATGCAAGGTACAAACGCATAATCCGTCCAGCGAGCGTTACAAGGTCCAGTTGCTGCGGATTTTGCGGAGCGAACTGCTCGAGGTGGATCACGAGGGCCGATGATAATTTGCCCACGAGCTCCCTCCTTTGAGTCCCTAGCTCTGAGTTAATTGCAGTAGCCCGCAGCAGAACTGTGAGAGGGAGAACTCCAGTGAATTGGCATTATACAATGCGTAATAAAAAGGAATGATTAAAATTCCCTTTTTAATCTGAGTCGCAAAATCCATCGCCCTGTGACAATTTGTTTCGGTACAAAGTCGCTCTCGTGTCGAATGCAGGTGACCTTGAGGTCAATGGCAGAAGGGTCGGTCACCAGCGGGCACAGATTTAAGATAATTAGCAAAAGAACTAGAGGCGACATGAGGAAAAAAAGATTTAGACAGCGAGCTGTGACCTGGAACGCACTGCCTGGAAGGGCAGTGGAAGCAGATTCAATAGTAACTTTCAAAAGGGAATTGGATAAATACTTGAAGGGATTAAAAAATAACAGGGCAATGGGGAAAGAGCAGGGGGAGTGGGACTAATTGGAGAACTCATTACAAAGAGCCAGCACAGGCACGATGGGCCGAATGGCCTCCTTCTGTGCTGTATCACTCTGTGATTCTATAACTAATCACAGCTGAATAATAGGTTGAAGATATGCATTGGTAAATCTTTACAATTTAAAGAATGTCAGCATACAAGCTATGTGGCACAAAAATATCAGGAGATTAGTTCAACGTATATTAAGATTTTTCAAATAATTGGTCAACACAATATTAATGAACCATCTGGCTCTCTGTTAGGAAGGGATTATAAGATGCTGGTGCAGTGGGCACTGTCAGCCAGACTCACTTGGGATAGACACAAGATGCTAAATAAAATAATTGATTTTGTGGAACGTGGTAGTGGCTCATTCTCATACTGCTGACAGCTGATTAACTTTTAATTCAGCCCGTTAGCTCCATTTCCACCCCCCCCCCCCCAGCTTTAATTTAAACAGATCCTTTTCCATTTCATATCCTGTCACCATCATCATCCAGGTCCTTCAGCCAAGAAAGCGGAACTGCAGTTTCCCCTCCGCTCAGAGTCTGGCTTCATTATTTGTTGGTAAAAAGGGTTTGAAAGGTACGCTTTGAAGATGGCTAGATCTGAAATTAGATGCCTGCCAAACTCTCCCCACACCCCCTCCTCCCTCCCCTCCCCTGCCCCAAATTGGCAGATGCCATTTATTGCACATTCTACACAGAAGCTGTCTTAGCTTCCTCTGGGATGTATGACAGCAGGGTAGTGGCCTAAGCACAGACATTGGGGCAAATACTAAAACTGTGCCAGAGCGTTTAATCAGGTTAAGTCGTTGGTATTACAAAGTATTGCAAAGTATTTACAGCACAGAAACAGGCCATTCAGCCCAACTGGTCCGTGCCGGTGTTTATGCTCCACACGAGCCTCCTTCCATCCCTCTTCATCTCACCCGATCAACATATCCTTCTATTCCTTTCTCCCGCATGTGCTTATCTCGCTTTCCCGTGAATGCATCTATGCTATTCGTCTCAACCAGTCCTTGTGGTAGCGAGTTACATATTCGAACCACTCAATGAGAGGTGATCTCATTGAAACATACAAGATTCTGATTGCTAGTGCTGTGGGAAGGTTTAAACTAGCTTTGGAGGGGGATGGGAATCCGAGCATAGATTCAGAAGAGAGAGAAGCAAAGCTGGAAATGGAAGGCAGTAAATTAGTAAGTGAGTTTGAAAGGCAGAGGAAACAAAGGCTAGAAAATAGACAAGTAAGGAGTTTGGCAGTGCTTAATGGTATATACTTCAATGCAAGGAGTCTGGTGAACAAGGCAGATGAGCTGAAGGCACAGATAGACACTTGGAAGTATGATATCATAGCTATTACTGGAACATGGCTAAAGGAAGGGCAGGAATGGCAGCTCAACATTCAGGATTTTCAGACGAGATAGAGAGGGGGATAAAAAGGGAGGGGGGTCGCAATATTGGTTAAGGAAACAATTACAGTTGTGAGGAGGGACGATATGTTAGAAGGATCATCAAATGAGGCCATATGGGTTGAACTGAAGAGCAAAAAAGGGGTGATCACAATGCCGGGAGTGTACTATAGAACCCCAAACAGTCCGAGGGAGATAGAAGAGCAAATATGTAGGCAAATTTCTGACAAGTGCAAAATCAATAGGGCAGTAATAATTGGGGATTTCAACTACCCTAATATTAACTGGGATAGAATTAGTGTAAAAGGAATAGAAGGCACAGAATTGTTAAAAAGCATTCAGGAGAACTTTTTTAGCCAGTACGTAACAAGCACAACAAGAGAGGGGAATGAAGCTGGGCAGGTGGAAGGGGTATCAGTGGGAGTGCATTTTGGTAGTAGTGATCATAATTCAGTTAGATTTAGCATATTTATAGAAAAGGAGAAAGATAGCTCAGGTATAAAAGTTCTCGATTGGGGAAAAGGCCAATTTTACTAAGCTGAGATGTGATGTAGCAAAAGTGGACTGGAAACAGCTACTTGAAGGTAAATCCGTGTCAGAGCAGTGGGAGACATTCAAGGAGGAGACAGTGAGGGTTCAGAGCAAATATGTTCCCACAAAGAAAAAGGGCGGGACTCCCAAATCTCGAGTCCCCTGGATGTCAAGGAGCTTACAGGGTAGGATAAGGAAAAAAAAGGGAAGCTTTTCTCAGATACCGAGAGCTCAATACTACAGAAAGTCTAGAGGAGTACAGAAAGTGCAGGGGTGAAATTAAAAAGGAAATTAGGAAAGCAAAGGGAGGGCATGAAAAAATATTGGGGAGTAAAATCAAGGAAAACCCAAAGATGTTTTTTAAATACATTAAGAGCAAGAGAATAACTAAGGAAAGAGTAGAGACTATTAGAGACCTTAAAGGTAACCTGTGTGTGGAGGCGGAAGACGTGGGTATGGTTCTTAATGAATACTTTGCGTCTGTCTTCACAGAAGAGTGGGATGATGCAGACATTGTAATTGAGGAGGTGGGGTGTGAAATATTAGATGGGATAAACATAGAGAGAGAGGAATTATTAAGAGGTTTAGCATCTTTGAAAGTAGATAAATCATCAGGCACGGATCAAATGTGTCCCAGGCTGTTAAGAGAGGTAAGGGAGGAAATAGCGGAGACTCTGACCATCATTTTCCAATCCTCTCTGGCTACAGGTGTGGTGCCAGAGGACTGGAGGACTGCTAACATTGTGCCATTGTTTAAAAAGGGAGAAAGGGATAGACTGAGTAATTACATGCCAGTCAGCCTAACCTCGGTGGTGGGAAAATTATTGGAAACATTTCTGAGGGACAGTATAAATCATATAGAAAGGCACGGATTAATCAAGGACAGTCAGCATGGATTTGTTAAGGGAAGGTCGTGTCTGACTAACTTGATTGAATTTTTTGAGGAGGTAACAAGGGGCGTCGATGATGCTAGTGCATTTACATAAGAACATAAGAAATAGGAGCAGGAGTAAGCCAATTGGCCCCTCGAGCCTGCTCCGCCATTTAATGAGATCATGGCTGATCTGATCTTGGGCTCAGCTCCATTTCACTGCCCGCTCCCCATAACCCATCACTCCCTTATTGTTCAAAAATCTGTCTATCTCCACCTTAAATATATTCAATGACCCAGCCTCCACAGCTCTCTGGGGCAGAGAATGCCACAGATTTACGATCCTCTGATAGAAGAAATTCCTCCTCATCTCAGTTTTGATGTAGTCTACATGGATTTTAGCAAGGCCTTTGACAAGGTCCCCCATGACAGGTTGGTCAAAATAGTAGAAGCCCATGCGATCCAAGGGAAAGTGGCAAGTTGGATCCAAAATTGGCTCAGTGGCAGGAAGGAACGGGTAATGGTCGACGAGTGTTTTTGTGACTGGAAGGCTGTTTACAGTGGGGTTCCGCAGGGCTCAGTACTAGATCCCTTGTTTTTTGTGGTATACATCAATGATTTAGACTTCAATGTAGGGGGCATGATTAAGAAATTTGCAGATGATATAAAAATTGGCCGTGCGGTTGATAGTGAGGAAGAAAGCTGTAGACTGCAGGAAGATATCGATGGACTGGTCAGGTGGGCAGAAAAGTGGCAAATGGAATTCAATCCGAAGAAGTGTGAGGTAATGAATTTGGGAGGGCTAACAAGGCAAGGGAATACACAAAAAATGGTAGGATACTGAGAAACGTAGAGAACAGAGGAACCTTGGAGTGCAGGTCCACAGATCCCTGACGGTAGCAGGACAGGTGGTTAAGAAGGCATACGGGATACTTGCCTTTATTAGCTGAGGCATAGAATATAAGAGCAGGGAGGTTATGCTTGAACTGTATAAAACACTAGTTAGGCCACAGCCAGAGTACTGTGTACAGTTCTGGTCACCACATTACAAGAAAGAAGTGATTGCACTAGAGAGGGTACAGAGGAGATTTACGAGGATGTTGCCAGGACTGGAGAATTTTAGCTATGAGGAAAGATTGGATAGGCTGGGGTTGTTTTCTTTGGAACAGAGGACACTAAGGAGAGACTTAATTGAGGTGTATAAAATTATGAGGGGCCTAGATAGAGTGGATAGGAAGCACCTATTTCACTTAGCAGAGAGGTCAATAACCAGGGGGCCTAGATTTAAAGTAACTGGTGGAAGGATTCGAGGGGAGTTGAGGGGAAATTTCTTCACCCAGAGGGTGGTGGGGGTCTGGAACTCACTGCCTGAAAGGGTGGTAGAGGCAGAAACGCTCATCAAATTTAAAAAGTACTTGGATATGCACTTGAAGTGCTGTAACCTACAGGGCTGCGGACCAAGAGCTGGAAGGCGGTTTTAGGCTGGATAGCTCTTTTTCGACCGGCACGGACACGATGGGTCGAATGGCCTCCTTATGTGCCGTAAATTTCTATGATTCTATGATTCTATTACAGCTGTACCTCAGTGCTCCGCCAGTTGTAGGCTCCCGATGGCAATTTTCAGGTACAAATGGGCGGAGGGGGAAAACAGTCTTCAATTTTTTTTGGGAGGACCGAGGAAGATCAGGACTGATCCCCCCCATAAAAACTCATGCCTGTTGCTGGCCTGCTTTAGGCCCACCCCCCCGGGATCGCTTCCTCCCTCTTCCCCCACACCCTACCAGGCCTGCCCTGCCGGCCAGCGATTTCCTGCCCTCTCGCAACTGCCGAGCTGCAGCAGGCCGTCCGCAACGTGTTGGCAAGGCCCTGGCCTCAAAACAGCTGGTACCCGCGCCAAAACCATTTCAGGTGGAAATCGAAATCCCTAAGATCAAGGCTCGTATTCCCTGAAGTATAGAAGACTAAGGGGTGATCTAATTCAGCTGTTTGAGATGATTAAATGAGTTGATAAGTTAGATAGAGAGAGAAACTATTCCCTTTGGTGGGGGAGTCCAGAACAAAGGAAGCATAACTTCAAAATTAGAGCTCGGCCGTTCAGGGGTGATGTCAGGAAACACTTCTTCACACAAAGGGTGGTGGAAATCTGGAATTCTCTCTCCCAAAAGTTGTTGAGGCTGTGGGTCAATTGAAAATCTCAAAACAGAGATTGATAGATTTTTGTTAGAAAAGGGTATTAAGAGTAACGGAACCAAGGCGGGTAGATGGAGTTAAGATACAGATCAGCCGTGATCTAACTGAATGGCAGAACAGGCTCGAGGGGCTGAATGGCCGCCTCCTGTTCCTGCGTTCCTATTAAAAGGACGCAGAAACTGCAGAATGCTGTCTTTTCGTGTCTCTAAATGTGGAATATTTGCAAGTGTAACCTCGTAACAACTGTCTACAATGCCGCAGGGGGAAAAGTCCACAACATGCAGTCAGATGCAGGCAGTTCTGTAACACAGAGCTGTTACTGAAATGAATGACCCTCCCCTCAGCCTAGACTTTTTAACAGCCTGATGGATACCAGGAATAACTGAATCTGAACACAAAGCTTGAGGGGATATTGCATCTCGATGGCAGAAAAAAAAAAGAAAACCAAGTTAACTTTGGAATCAAGTATTGTCAACGACACAGTACAGCTGTATGTCAAATGTAATCACTTCACCCATCCACTGTGCTATCGGGAAAGCTTCTGGGTTCCTGCTTAAGAACATGGCCCTTGCTGCCACCGACTGCTGTACGTGGAGAGGTTTCCTGCCCCTACTATAATGTACTGTTGCTCTGACCAAGGATTGGGGCGGTGAACTTATGGCCATTGGGGTTAGGGGGGAAGGGTGAAAGAGTATGAGGGAAAGAATTCCACAAAAAAATGCGAAGTGTGAGCATGGCTCAGTGGCAACGCTCTCAGTTCTAAATCGGAAGGCCGTACCTTGCAAGCCCAATTCCAGGACTTGAGCAGGTCAGTTAGGCCGATACTTCGGTGCCGTACTGAGGGAGTGCTGCATTGTTGGAAGTGCAATTGTTGGATCTGCTGTCAAACCGAGGCCCTGCCTCCAGTTCGGGCGAGTGTAAAAGAACCTACGGCACTTGTTTCATAGAGGAACAGGAAGTCCTCCTGCTGCCTTGAATAGGGAGGAAGGAATGGATAAGGCAGATTGTATGCACCATTGTCAGGGAGAATGGCGGTAATTCAATAGGAGGTCTCAGATCATAGAAACTACAGCACAGAGGCCTAACTGGTCTATGCTGGTGTTCATACTCCCCACGAGCCTCTTCCCACTCCAATGACCTCTTGCCACATCCCTCTATTCCCTTCTCCCTCATGTCTGTTTTAGAATAGGACAGATCCGAAGAAGGGACTGACTGGTCCGCTATCCAACTTATTATAGTATAGGTTAGGGGTGCGGGGGAGATGAGAAGAAAATATTACAAAATAGTTTAACATTAACAATTGTATAAATTATATAAAGTAACAGAAAGTACTTGGAATACAGTGTACTTCTGATTCAATCAGTTTAATTCAAATGATCTGATAATACAAATTTTTTTAGCACTCAGTGACTTCGATCTGTTTTAATTCATTCTTGGGATGTGGATTTCGCTGGCAAGGACAGCATTTATTGCCAATCCCATGTCGCCCTTGAGAAGGTAATGGTGGACAATGTTCCCTTTAAGCAGTGCGGCCATGCCAGCTGGCTGGAGGTCCCGTGCAGCCAGCTCACCGGCTTTTCAATGGAAAAACCGTGCATGTGTGGCAATTTGAATGGGCCGCTCAACCTGTTAAAGGAGCCGCGCACCCAAAAAAAATTAAAAGGAACATTAGCCTTCTTCTTGAACCGCTGTAGCCCATGTGGTGAAGGTGCTCCCACAGTGCTGTTAGGGAGGGAGTTCCAGGATTTTGACCCAGCGACGATGAACGATCGGCGATATACTTCCAAGTCAGGATGGTGTGTGACTTGGAGGGGAACTTGGAGGTGGTGGTGTTCCCATGCGCCTGCTGCCCTTGTCCTTCGAGGTGGAAGAGGTCGCGGGTTTGGGAGGTGCTGCCGAAGAAGCCTTGGCGAGTTGCCGCAGTGCATCTGGCAGATGGTACACACTGCAGCCACGGTACGCCGGTGGTGGAGGGAGTGAATGTTTCAGGTGGTGGATGGGGATAGACTGTGTGCCGATTAGTTGGCATCTGAAACAGAAGAAAGTGGTTGATATTGTGGGTGAGACAGGTAAAACTAATGCAGCCTGCATAAACCTGACACAATGTGATAAATAAACGTGTCAGGGGACAGGTGTCTAAATTCATGCCTCTACTACACTCTCGTATGCGCCATTTTGATGCAGGTGTTGACCTGTTTTAAACTCACGGGTTAACACTCACGTGAAAACATCGCACGTAGGAATCTTAACGGGCATGTCACGAGTTCGGAAACTTTAAAACGGAGAAGATAACTTTTAGCTGCTTGGAGCAGAACCGTAAACTCGTTCTTGATAAACGCATTTTACAATTTTGCTCCAAGGACTGTCCCGATGGAATTCTGCCCCCCTAAAGCCTATCAAGAAGTGATGGCAGGCGATGCTGAAAGTTCAGTCTAAGTTCTGTGGATAATTATGCAGAGTGTTGCACGTCCTTCGAGTGTAAGGAAAGTAGGCTAATGTCACATGTGTTTTTTCTGACAGCTTACAGTCTATCAATAGGACTGCTACATTTTCCGATGAAATAAAAATTTCCAAATGAGAGTATAGGTATGGATCAAATAAAGGGCAGATTTCAAATTCCAATTGGCCAGTGCAAAGGTTTCACTGACAGACTGACAGGGTGACCTTTACAGTAACTTTATGAGCAGTGAAAGTTATTGATAAAATTATGCCGTACTCAAGTCGGATACATTGCAAGTCAAATCAAAGTTTGGCTGTGGTTTAATTTTTAATAACTACAGTATACGTCGAGTTATTAAAAAGGTCCATTTTATGAGTTAAACAGACAACCTGTCCAATATGTCAATTATATGCATTGTTCTTATTTTAACAACAATTTCCTTGTCACAGATATCCTTGATTTATTTCTGGGTTTTATTGGAACAGGATTCGGTTTTAACGAGCCAAATGCCCAGAAGTCCGTTCTATATGTTAATTAATACGTTAATGAGCGACCTAACACCTGCTGAGGGATCCCTCTGCAAAATTAGTTATTGATGTGCGGGACAGGCATCGGGCCTATCCTGCTCAGGATTCTTCAGCAGCCTCCAACTAAAGGTTAAAAATGTTAAATAAAATACTTGGCTGTGGAGCCATGAGGAGCAGAAGTGTTCCCCTAGACTCCATAGCTTGCTTAAAAACCTATTCCATCTCAACTTTTTCCAGTTCTGACGAAGGGTCATCGACCTGAAACATTAACTCTGTTTCTCTCTCCACAGATGCTGCCTTTCCCACAATGGGGACTGGACTAACAACTCAGAGGTCATAAGTTCAAATCCCACCATGGGACACCGCACTCAGTGGCCCTGAAATTGCGGTTTCCCTGACTCTCAGAGTCTGCTGTCGTAATCTATTTGAAAGGCCCCGCAACTTCCGGCTTTCCGCGTGCACAAGGTACGCCTTGACAGATCACCTGGACCACGTGGAAGCTCAGTATCGCTGGTGCAGAGTTGGGATATTTGCCCAGCAACTGCCCAGCAACTGCCCACGAAACTCTTACAGCTGGTAAAAGCAGGCATCGGGCCTGCTTTCATCAGCGTAAGGGTATATATAAGCTTTAAGTTAAACATTTAAAAATCAAAAATTATGCACATACACTTTAAATGAGTTTATGCAAATATTGGCCCGGATGAAGATGCTTGAAATTATTTATCAAAAAATAAAATTTTTATTGAGGTTGGTGCGATGAAGGGACTAATGAATAAAATTGCAATTCAGTACATTTATATTTATTAGAATTATGTACATTGTATAATTATTTGGGGATTCCATTGCGTGTCATTAGGGGATTCCCTTCGTAAATGACTGTAATGGAATCCTCCTTTGTGATTGGAGGACCGGGCCCATGTGATCCCAGGGATGCTTCCGAACCGCCTGCTCCGTGGGATCCGTGGGCCTTTACGCTGCCGTACGCCTGCAAGCCCGAGACCGCAACTCTTCGCAGCCTGGGTGCCTGGAGGTAGGTTCGTAAAGGTTTCACAGGTTGGAGGCGTACTCTGGAGGTACGCCAACGTCCGCCATTTCTAGCCCAATTAATCTCGTAATCTGTGGGGTGACACTGCAAAAAAGTGGTCAGCTTATTGTAAAAACCCAATTGATTCACTTACGTCCATTCGGGAAGGGAACCTGCCACCCCTACCTGGCCTGGCCTACACATGACTTCACTCCCACACTGTGCGGTTGACTCTTAATGTCCCTTAAAAACAGTCACTCAGTAAGAAGCCCCAGCACCACACTCACACCCCGACAACAAACGTAAAAGGAAGTATCCACTTACTTTGAGCAAACAGCCTGCCAACAGATGTTAGAAGGCCTTTGCACAACCAGTCAGGCAAAGTGAAGAGATACTTATGGAACTCAGTGCAAATTCATTGCCTTCAATGAGCTCTCAACAGACACAAAGAACACAGATAGTCAACAACAACTTCCATTTATATAGCACCTTTAACGAAGTAAAACATCCCAAGGCGCTTCACAGGAGCGTTATCAAACAAAATTTGACACTGAGCCACCTAAAGAGATATTAGGACAGATGACCAAAAGCATGGTCAAAGAGGTAGGTTTTAAGGAGTGTCTTAAATGAGGAAAATGAGATAGAGAGGCGGAGAGGTTTAGAGATGGAATTCGAGAGCTTAGGGCCTAGGCAGCTGAAGGCACAGCCGCCAATGGTGGGGCGATGGAAATCGAGGATGCACAAGAGGCCAGAATTGGAGGAACGCAGAGTTCCAGGAGGGTTGCAATGCTGGTCGAGGCTACAAAGATAATCAACACAAACCCAAAACTCCCGAGCAAATGTGTTTACGGCTAATATACTGCAACATTAGTGACATGTTTCCAGTAATGTCAGATAAATCAGGAGCAAACCATGAAATGCTCAATATGGCTGCTAAAATATTCAGCACACCATTAAATTTTTAATAATAATAGACTTTGGCTGCTGCAATATTAGTGTGCTATTCAATAAGACTGCTTTAATAGCCAGCGATACTGACCTTATGCCAACGAGATGAGTTTTACTTGGTATAAATTGCGCCACTCGTATTAGTTTTCTGAATTACATTAGCTTAATTAATTGGACAGAAAGTAATACTAATGGTGCCATTAGTGCCCTATATATCCTGACATCACCAGGAGAGGTAAGCCCAAGGCATTGTTCACAGGATGCCACCGTAAAGACAATGGTGTCAGCTTGGCTCCTTTGAGCATAAGAACATAAGAAATAGAAGCAGGAGTCGGCCGTACAGCCCATCGAGCCTGCTCCGTCATTCAATAAGATCAGGGCTGATCTTCCACCTCAACTCCACTTTCCCGCCCGATCCTCACATCCCTTGATTCCCCTAGAGTTTGATAGAGTTTGATAGCACTCTCACCTCTGAGTTAGGAGGTCAGGGGTTTAGGTCCCACTTCAGGACTTGGCTGCACAATTCATGCTGACATTTTAGCAACATACTCAGGTAGAGCTGCATTGTTGGAGGCACTGTCCTTCAGACGAGATGCTAAACTGAGTGCCTGTCCAGCCGTGGTGCGGAGAATTCTCCTGGAGACTTGGCCAACATTCCTCCCTGAACTATCACCGCTAAAATCAGATTCATTGCCCATTCGTCTCATTGTTGGTGGAATCTTATGTCCGCAAAATGGCTGCCACCGTATGAACCAAACAGTCAATGCACTTCAGAATACCTCATTATACATGAAGCTTTTTAAGAGACACAATAAAGTGCTATGTAAATGTAAGTCTTTGTTTGTCTCCCCTTTTCTCCTGAAGGTTTTATGAGGCTCCATTCCGGTGGCACCCATATCCCTTCAGCCCCTCAACCCAGGGCCTAATCTCCATATTTGAGTGTCCACGACGCGTGGCAAACATTACAGTTGAGCCCAAACTTACACACAGATATGGACTTTTCCAGCATGGGTGACTGGATCAGGAGCAGAAATCCGGGCTGAAATCTCTCATTCCAAGTGACGCAAGGCGGTTCAGAAACCAAGCCCAGAATTTTCCTGAGCTGCAAGGCTCCAAATCCAATAGATGTGTTCGCGACTGAACAATTGCAAGTAATCTTCTGGTGATCTTCCCTCCAACTGAAAATTGACGCTATCTTTTTATTCCCCTTTTTGAGTTACACACCAATTTCCATTACTGCTAACCTTCACCTTGCTGCTTGCTTCATTAATTACCCAGAACGTACGAGGGCTCAGTGATGACCTTGTGCATTGTGGGGCAGTACATGAACCTGCAACATTTATGGACATGTATCAATGAAAACAGGAGCGAGAGGGTCAATGAACAAGAAAAGAAACCTTATACTCTGTCGCAGCAATCAGA
Source organism: Squalus acanthias (assembly GCA_030390025.1). Classification (NCBI taxonomy): domain Eukaryota; kingdom Metazoa; phylum Chordata; class Chondrichthyes; order Squaliformes; family Squalidae; genus Squalus; species Squalus acanthias. The sequence goes on from CM059439.1 coordinate 5,649,558, forward strand.
ATACTGGTATTGAAGTGGTTCTGGCAGTGCACTAAGCACTCAGAGATTGTGGGAAGGTCGGGGGGGGTGGTGGAATGGACCTCTTTGCGCTCATTTTTCCATGCAAATCAGGGGCATAAAGGTTTAATTTCGCAGGCGCATGAAATACGTCCGACACTATTCCAGATAAACTGGAAGAAAGCTCAGAGATCAGATGAGATATAAAAGTAGCGTCTATGTTCACTGAGCCCAACTGAGCAGGTCACAGCTTATATATAAACTTACACTCTGACCTCCACCATTTCACAGGGGACTATTAAATTCAACAGATATGAATGGCTATGGCATCCATCACTGTGCTGAGAGAAGGAGGCACAACCAACTTGGATTTGGCAACTTGAGAAGAAACTAGTTTCCCCCCACCCACCCCTCATAAATATGCTCCATCCACTGGCATAATATAAAATCATTTTTAAGAAAAGCACTCTCCAGAATGAAAGCTTCATTAATGAGGTAACACGTCACTCTCAGCAGCCAGCCACACAGATAGCACCAACCAGGGGGCCAGTCAGCCCCTTTTTTAAATTCAACTTTTTAAAGCTGTTTTCTTTGAAGGCAGTGGGGAGTATTTTATTTCAGAAAGAGCGCTCGCTGTGAAATCTATTCTTTTGAGTTCTTCTCCGAAGGTGATATTGGCGGCAACACCCCTGGAATTATTCATTGGAGACAATTGGATTCTGTGATAGGTCAGCTGAATGTTTTCCTGGATGGACGAGTAGGTGGGTTGAATGGCCTTCCTCATAAAGAACATTTATGTAGCACCTTTCATGACCTCAGGACATCCCAAAGTACTTCACAGCCAGCAAAGTACTTTTGAAGTGTAGTCACTATTGTAATATAGGCAAACGCGGCAGCCAATTTGTGCACAGCAAGGTCCCTCAGACAGCAATGTCCAGATAATCTGTTTTAGTGATATAACAACAGAAAATGCTGGAAACCCTCAGCAGGCCAGACAGCATCTGTGGAGAAGGAAACAGAGTTAACGTTTCAGGTCGATGACCTTTCATCATCCGCAGTATTTTGCTTTTGGATTACTGTTTTAGTGATGTTGATTGAGGGGTGAATGTTGGCCAGGACACCCTTGCTCTTCTTCAAAACGGTGCCATGGGATCTTTTGCATCCACCTGAGACAGCGGACGGAGCCTCGGTTTATCGTCTCAATAAATGTTGGCCTTGCCAACGACACACATCCCATAAAACAAAAATCCGAAAGACGGGACCTCAGACAGTGCAGCACTCCCTCAGTACTGCACTGGGAGTGTCAGCCTGGATTATGTGCTGGACATCTATAGAGCAGGACTTAAACCCACAGCCTTCTGACCCAGAGTTCTACTACTGAGCCAAAGTACCATCATTAGTTAGCGGGCGAACACTTAAAAATAGGCTCTTGATTGACAGGCGCTCACATTTACTGGCTATGCACTACTTGAACTAGCCAATCAAGCTGAAAAGAACTGACAGACTGTATGGTACAGTGAGTTAGCACATTGTATTTGTATCATTGAGATGTGGGCTTCAATCCAGGGAAGACCGTTAGGAAGAAAGTCTTTTCTCTCTGTCAGCCATCAAGATCAAACTTCAAATGATCTTTTGAAATCTCAACCTAGGTGCCAGATTATCCATCGCCTACCCACAGAGGCCCTAAACTGTGTGGAAATGGAAACACCTTGGGGGAAAAATTGGGTATCTCCTATTTTGGGGCGCTAATATCGGCCGGGCACAAAGTTTAGCATCCGGCGCTAATTATCGCCTCCGGCTGCAAAATTCGCCTCTATTGCCCCTGGAGGTGATTTGAGCACTATATCAGGCGCTACACACCTCTATTAAGGCACGAACGTCGGGGAGTGAGGCGCTATCGAAGCTCAGGCGATGTCAGTTACCATGGAAGCCAGACAGACTGGCACCGTCCAGTTCTTAAAGGGGAGGGGCCATCTTGCTGGCCAGCCACACCCTGCTCATTGCAGCCTTGAATCTCGGCCTGGAGAGACCTCTAAAGCAATTGTGTTGGAAGCACTAATGGATATCCCAGGGAAAGAGCTCGGCGCTTGGGAACCTCAAAAGTGGTGCTGAGGACCAAAACTCCTTAGGACAGTGTTAAATCTTTCCAGACGTCTCTCTCCCTCTCAACCTGCGTGCAGTAAAAATTTTGCCAACAAGAAAAGGCAGGAAGCGCCCGCCTTTAAATAGCGCTCCCCCAGCCCCTTCCTGACTTGAAAACGTTCCCCTCTACCTGTCGTTCCTAGTGGCAGGCACTAAGGCAGGGGGCGCGACTCAATGTCCGGTCCAGGGCGCTACCGGGGCGTTGCACGCTCGACTGACGTCACGATCTGCGGGCACAGGGAGGCGCTAACCAACCGAAATTTTTCCCCCAAGGCTTGCCTTTTTGAAATTGGGATTCAGCCGCAAGGTTAGAGCAGAGTCGATGGAGCATTATTATGCCTGACACTGATTCTGAGTAGCAAATTTGGAAAAGGTCCCATCCCCCTCACGATGACCACATAAAAAATTAAACATCTCCATTTATAAAATGACTTTGTAATCCAATTCTATTAACCAAATGAAAAGTGCAACAGGTCTCTCGTAATTCTGATAGCACAGTAACCTAGAAAATCACTATATGCATCAGACAAATCCCTAGCTATCTCTGTCCTCATGAACTCCAATCGGAAATCTCATAGCATAACAATACTATCCATCCAAGCCACCAATTTTATTCAGCAAAATCTCCTGCACAATCTTAGCTGCCCACCTCGTCATTTATTCAGGATGTGGGAGCCATTATCTCAGCAAGTCGGAAGAACATACGCATCTGTCAACAATAATATATTTTGTGTTGGCTTTCAAAATGTTACTTTGTGATTGGTATACTAACTGTGGAGCAGTAACTACCCAATGAGTGATCAAGCAATTTCTTGGGAGTTTCTCCTGACAGCTCAGTTGGTAAAGGCGCACTGGCCCAGAAATTCAGCATGCCTATGGTTGAGAACGAGGCGGGGTGCATTCTCTGCGTCTAAAAGGTGAGGCCTGAGGCTCCCCAGATATTGGGCCTCGGGCCTCATTATAATGGAGCCGGTACGGCACCAGGGCCCTCAGGTTCATGGCTCTGGTTGGGGATCAGGGGCCAGGGGTCGGGGGCCGGGTCAGGATCGGGGCCGGGTTTTGGGTCGAGGTCAGGGCTGGGGGTCAGACTTGGCTGGGAATCACGAGGGCTGTGGGAGAGAGATCAGGGATCGGCCCGGGAGCGGGGCAGATCGCGGGTAGGGGCCGGGAAATCAGGGTTCGGGGTCAGGAGATCAGGGCCAGGAGATCAGGGGTCGGGGCCAGGAGATCAGGGGTCGGAGCTTGGAGCGGGGGCAATGTGGTGTGGGGGACCGGCGATGATCGATTCCTTTAATGTGTGGTGCGGTGGTGCACACCTGCTCCTCTTGGCTCCACATTCAGGTAGGTTACTTACCTTCTTGGTTGGGCCTAGCAGGCAATTCCTAGGCTTGGTTTCCTCAGGGCAAAGCAATCTTGGAAAGGGCCCCTCAAACAGACGTTAAGCCCCTTATGTGCATATGCAAAGGGCCTAACACTCGTTTCAGGCATGGGTAAAGGACGCATATTTTTTGTCCTTACCCAATAACGGGGCCTTAGTCGTCCAAGCAGCGTACAAAAAACGGCACTCCGTGTACTAATTTCTAGGTCACTGTATTTGAGCTATAGACACATAGAAGGTCCCCAGTTGGATTCCTGGTGCTATGCTAATTTCAGTTGATGGACTACAAATAACATCAACAGCCCTGGGTTAGGGAGGGATAAACCTGTCAAGGATGTGCTCCTGATTGCTAGGCATGGACCTCGACTGGAAGTTTGTGGGTGTTTGAGAACTTCAGGTGAGGATTAGCAGGACTGTAGGTTAAGGTTGAATCATCTGCCAACGCCCAGTGTCCAGGCTCATACATTAAAAATACACTTGGGTGTGATACCAAAGGGCAACTTCACATGCTAATATTATCAAGAGCCTGTGGTACTATCATTCACCAATCAATTTTATCAACGGCATCTTAAAAAAATACAAAAGAAAAGTATTTACGATGGGAACATGCCTAACAGTGACCGCCAACGCTGACTCCAGCAGTTCGGGGGTCAATGGGAGGGGACCTCATTTGCGGAAGGCAGTCGGATGGAAGCGCCACCTTGGGCGCACCTCTGGTGTCTGCCTTTGGGTTAAGGAGGTGGGGGAGATTTCCCAGGAACCACCTTCCCCCTTCCCCAACCCCCAACCCAGCACTGGTCCTGTCAGCCCCCTGAACAAAGGAGCCAATCTTGCCTCTTCTGAGGTAAAGGTCATTTGCCTGGCCTCTCGCCCACCAGTGGGAACCTTGTAGGGGGGGGCTGGGGGGCCGGCATGTCTCCACTCACTATGGGTATAGGCTGCCTCTACAATGGGGTTCAGTAACAGGAATCCCCGGCTTAGGGTGTCGCCACCCCTGGCTCCGCACCCCTGACCATCATTTGCCTTGCAAGGGGCGGATAGAAGTTGTGCCCCTTACAGGGCAAACCTGGAAAACCAGCCGTCATATTCCCGGTGTTGCCCTGGGAGACTGAGGAACTTCATGGCCACCATGTCTGTCAGTAGGATGATGAAAGGGTTTCTATATTCAAAACGTTTTGACTTCAATAAACTGAATTGCAATTCACAAGTTACTTCAGTCATAATTATCTAGAGCCAATTAGGACACACCCATAATTAAATCCTTTCATTGCATGTTTATGGGGAGATCATAACCAGCCTCAAGCACTGTGCTGTGAATGGATCAAAGAGACAGCTGTTTCTGTCGTGGAATCGGAATCTGCTGTTCTCACCTTCCTTGCTAATGTACATGATGCCAGCTATTTCATGTTCTGTCTCACGTTCCGTACACGTGGGACAGCACAAGCTGGAATGTGCTACCACACAGTAACATAATCAAGGGCATGTGGCGTTTCACCATTCAGACTTAATCCTTCAATTTTATCAATGGATTCTTAAAAGAAATACAAAAATATTTATCTAGTGCCTCATCACATTGCTGAAATGTCCCAAGATGTTGCCCAGAGTGAATTACTTGTTGGAGTGCAGCGACTATCACTATGTTGGCAAATACAGCAGACATTTTGTGCCAGCCACATCCCATAAACAACAATGAAAGAAAGACGTGCATTTATATAGCGACGTTCATGATCTCAGGACATCCCAATGCATTTACCGCCAATGAAGTACTTTTGAAGCGTAGGCACTGTTGTAAGGTAGGAAACGGGGCAGCCAATTTGCGCACAGCAAGCTCCCACAAACAGCACTATTTAAAAAGGGTGGTAGAGAGAAAACGGGGAATTACAAACCGGTTAGCCTGACATCGGTAGTGGGGAAAATGCTAGAGTCCATTACAAAAGATGTAATAGCAGAGCACTTGGAAAACAGTGACAGGATCGAACAAAGTCAACATGGATTTACAAAAGGTAAATCATGCTTGACTAATCTACTGGAATTTTTTGAGGATGTAACTGGTAGAATTGATAAGGGAGAACCAGTGGATGTGGTGTATTTGGACTTTCAGAAGGCTTTCGACAAGGTCCCGCATAAGAGATTAGCATGCAAAGTTAAAGCACATGGGATTGGGGGTAAGGTACTGACTTGGATAGAAAACTGGTTGGCAGACAGGAAGCAAAGAGTTGGAATAAACGGGTCTTTTTCCGAGTGGCAGGCAGTGACTAGTGGGGTACCGCAGGGATCGGTGCTAGGACCCCAGCTATTAACAATATATATTAATGATTTAGACAAGGGAACTAGATGTAATATCTCCATGTTTGCAGACGACACAAAGCTGGGTGGGCGAGTGTGCTATGAGAAGGATGCAGAGAAACTCCAGTATGATTTGGACAGATTGGGTGAGTGGGCAAATGCATGGCAGATGCAGTATTAAGTGGATAAATGTGAGGTTATCCACTTTGGTGGCAAAAACAGGAAGGCAGATTATTATCTGAACGGCAATAGATTGGGAAAAGGGGAGGTGCAACGAGACCTGGGTGTCCTTGTGCACCAGTCGCTGAAGGTAAGCATGCAGGTGCAGCAGGTGGTTAAGAAGGCAAATGGTATGTTGGCCTTCATAGCGAGAGGATTCGAGTACAGGAGCAGGGATGTCTTGCTGCAGTTGTACAGGGCCTTGGTGAGACCACACCTTGAGTATTGTGTGCAGTTTTGGTCGCCTTATCTGAGGAAGGATGTTCTTGCCATGGAGGGAGTGCAGCGAAGATTCACCAGACTGATACCTGGGATGGCAGGGATGACGTATGAAGAGAGATTGGGTCGATTCGGCTTATACTCACTAGAGTTTAGAAGAATGAGAGGGGATCTCATTGAAACTTATAAAATTCTAACAGGACTAGACAGACTAACATAGAAACATAGAAGATAGGAGCAGGAGTAGGCCATTCGGCCCCTCGAGCCTGCTCCGCCATTCGATGAGATCATGGCTGATCATCCAAACTCAGTACCCTGTACCTGCCTTCTCTCCATATCCCTTGATACCTTTAGCTTTAAGAAATATATCTAACTCATTCTTGAATATATTTAATGAATTGGCCTCAACTACCTTCTGTGGTAGAGAATTCCACAGGTTCACCACTCTCTGGGTGAAGAAATTCTTCCTAATTTCTGTCCTAAATGGCTTACCCCTTATCCTTAGATTATGACCCCTGGTTCTGGACTCTCCGACCATCGGGAACATACTTCCTGCATCTAGTTTGTCCAGACCTGTCAGAATTTTATATGTTTCGATGAGATCCCCTCTCATTCTTCTATACTCCAGCGAGTATAAGCCCAATCGACCCAATCTCTCCTCATATGTCATTCCTGCCATCCCAGGTATCAGCCTTGTGAATCTTCGCTGAACTCCTTCCATGGCAAGAACATCCTTCCTCAGATAAGGCGACCAAAACTGCACACAGTACTCAAGGTGTGGTCTCACCAAGGCCCTGTACAACTGCAGCAGGACATCCCTGTTCCTATACTCAAACCCTTTCGCTATGAAGGCCAACATACCATTTGCCTTCTTCACCGCCTGCTGCACCTGCATGCTTACCTTCAGCGACTGGTGCACAAGGACACCCAGGTCTCGTTGCACTTCCCCTTCTCCCAATCTATTGCCATTCAGATAATAGTCTGTCTTTCTGTTTTTGACACCAAAGTGGATAACCTCGCATTTATCCACGTTATATTGCATCTGCCACGCTTCTGCCCACTCACCCAACCTGTCCAAATCATCCTGGAGTTTCTCGGTATCCTCCTCGCAGCACACACTCCCACCCAGCTTTGTGTCATCTGCAAACTTGGAGATATTACATTTAGTTCCCTTATCTAGATCATTAATGTATATTGTGAATAGCTGGGGTCCAAGGACCGATCCCTGCGGTACCCCACTAGTCACTGCTTGCCACTCGGAAAAAGACCCATTAATTCCTACTCTCTGCTTTCTGTCCGCCAACCAGTTCTCTATCCAAGTCAATACCTTGCCCCCAATCCCATGTGCCTTAACTTTACACCCTAATCTTTTATGCGGGACCTTATCGAAAGCCTTTTGAAAGTCCAAATACACCACATCTACTGGTTCTCCCTTATCTATTTTCCCAGTTACATCCTCAAAAAATTCCAGTAGATTAGTCAAGCACGATTTACCTTCTGTAAATTCATGTTGACTTTGTCCGATCCTGTCACTGTTTTTCAAGTGCTCAGCTATTACATCCTTTATAATGGACTCTAGCATTTTCCCCACTACCGATGTCAGGCTTACCAATCTGTAATTCCCCGCTTTCTCTCTACCACCCTTTTTGAATAGTGGGGTAACATTAGCTACCCTCCAATCCATGGGTACAGTTCCAGATTCCATCGAATGTTGGAAGATGATCAGCAAAACTAGATGCAGGAAGGATGTTCCTGATGGTGGGTGAGTCCAGAACCAGGGGTCACAGTCTAAGCATAAGGGGTAAGCCATTTAGGACTGAGATGAGGAGGAATTTCTTCACCCAGAAAATGGTGAACCTGTGGAATTCTCTACCACAGAAGGCAGTTGAGGCCAAATCATTAAATATATTCAAGAAGGAGTTAGATATAGTTCTTAAGGCTAAAGGGATCAAGGGATATGGGGAGAAAGCAGGGACAGGGTACTGAGTTTGGATGATCAGCCATGATTGCATTGAATGGCGGAGCAGGCTCGAGGGGCCGAATGGCCTACTCCTGCTCCTATCTTCTATGTTTCTATGTTTCTAATGAGATTATGACCAGATCATCTGTTTTTTAGTGAAATAAAAACAGAAAATGCTGGAAATACTCAGCAGGTCAGGCAGCATCTGTGGTGAGAGAAACAGAGTTAACGTTTCAGGTTGATGAACCTTCGTCAGAACTGGATTAAAGCTGGAGATGTATCAGATTTTAAGCAAGTGTCGGGGCTGGGAAAGGGGGGAGGGGAGGAAAGAACAAAAGGGAAGGTCTGTGATAGGATGGAAGGCAGGATAGATTAAGAGACATTAAGAGAGATTAAGAGATGGTGCAAGGCAAAAGGAGATGGTAATGGAACAAGTTAAGAAACAAAAGATGGCTCATGATGAAGTGTAAATGGCACTGGCAGAATGAAAGACAGCTGCCATGTGGGAGAGAGAATTTTTTTTTAGTGATGTTGGTGGAGGGATAAATATTGGCCTCTTGTGGAGGAAATTCCAAAGCCTAGGGCCAGGATCACTGAAGGCAGGGCTGCCAATGGTGGGATGAAGGAAGTGGGGGATGCACAGGAGGCCAGATTTGGAGGAATGCAGAGTTTTCGGAGTGTTGTAGGGCTGGTGGAGGTTACAGAGATAGGGAGGGGGGCGAGGCCATGGAGGGATTTGAACACAAGGATGAGAATTTTAAAACTGAGGCGCTGGTGGACCGGGAGCCTACGTAGGTCAGCGAGCACAAGGTGACAGGTGAAAGGGACTTGGTGCGAGTTAGGATACGACCAGCAAAGTTGTGGATGAGCTCAAGTTTATGGAGGAAGATGGGGGACCAGCTAGAAGAGCACTGGAGTAGTCGAGTCTGGAGGTAACAAAAGCATGGGTGAGGGTTTCAGCAGCAGATGGGCTGAGGCAAGGGCGGAGACGGGCGATATTACAGAGGTGGAAGTAGGCGGTCTTTGTGATGAAGAGGTGGGGTCAGAAACGCATCTCAGGGTCAAATAGGGTGCCAAGGCGGATACCTGATTGCAATGGTTCAAATGTGGAATTGCTGGAAAGATGGGCGCAGATATGGGAGGCGTCAACACGTTCGAGGACTTTGGAGAGGAAAGGGAGGGAGGTTGGAGATGCAGCAAGAGTACAACTAACTGAGCCAAGCTGACACTCAAGGTAACTGACAATGCAGCGTGTGCTGCAGTAATGCGCCATACCGAGCAGCACGATCTGATCTCCAAACCCTGGCCTGTGCTGATCGCAGTCAGGACAGTGGGCGATGACAGGCAATTTGGTATCTCAGCCGAGCTTGATCTTGCCCTCATGAAGATGCATTCTCCAGGAGGCACAGCCAGAAGGAGCTGGAAAACTGGCTGGTTTTTTTTGTTAACCTATTTGACAATATTAGTTATCAGGAGTCATATGGGGCCAGGATTTGCTGTCAGAATAACGGCGAGGTTAATGGCACTCACTGTTATTTATGGGTAAATGGTACAGCAACTTCAGGCAAGGGGCAGATGCGTGGTTAAATGTGAACGTCAAAAAGTTGTTCTGTCTCGCTTAACCCAATCTTTCTTTCTCTCTTTCTATTTCTCTTTCTGTACCTGGTTTGACATTGAATTCACCCCCTTTAATTCATCCTCCTTCTCGGTCCTTCCATTGCTTATTTCCCAATCCTTAAATCTGATTAGTTAAGGAGATACAGTTGGTTGCCTTGTTCACTCAGGTCCCAGATGTCCCGTTTCCCTCGCTGTTCTGTTATCAGCTCGCACTTCCAGTAACATTGTGGGAAAAAATATTTTTGAGCTGAAGGGTGCAGGGGCAGATCTAACTAACAGTAGATGCCATTAGATGTCCTGTGCAGCAAAATCTGGCCCCATATATTTATAGGGAGTAGTTAGGGAATCAAATAGTAATTTAGTAACTGCATGAAACCTGATGGATTTAGGTTTTAGGTCTTCAATTAGCAGCCTCTGTAGAGTTGCCTGAAGCCATACGCAGTGGATCAATTTCCTATATCTGGAAACGAATAGCAAATCTCTTCAATTTGCTGCTGTGAATCTCCAGGTTAACTGATCCCACAATGGCATCATTTGCAGTTCTATAGCCTCAGCAGACAAGGCTGCCCTTTTTCAGTAATCAGACTGATACACGATGGCTTGAACAGGCAACCAAGCTTTGGGGAGAAAGGTTCTAACTGTATCCTTGGTCTAACACACAAGTTTCAAAGAGGTGACAAGGGAGCTAGGACTTATCTTTATCCCAAATTTCCCCTCGTTTCCTCCTTTCTCCTCTCCTGAGGGGTTGACCTGTGCTGGAGTATGATTCCAGCATCCTGCACTTTTCTCAAGTTGTCATTCTTCAGGTGTGCGTTCGGACAGAAGTGGTTTTGATCTTGGAGGACATCCCAAACCAATACTCACACATGTACCCACAAGCACGAGCTACAAGACAGCAATCAGGAGTGCGAACCATGGCTGAATATTCTCCCTCTCTTGTCGGAGACTATTGGCCTGGTTGAGATCAGCTGACTGTGCACCAAGTCAGAATCAAACCTGGGACCTTTCTGGTCTGTATGGGGCAGTATTTTTTAAAATTTGTATTCATTCACGGGATTTTGGCATTGCTGGCAAGACCAGCATTTATTGCCCATCCCTAATTACCCTTGAGAAGGTGGTGGTGAGCCGTCTTCTTGAAGTGCCGAAGTCCTTGTGGTGAAGGTACTCCCACAGTGCTGTTAGAGAGGGAGTTCCAGGATTTTGACCCAGCGACGATGAAGGAACGGCGATATACTTCCAAGTCAGGATGGTGTGTGACTTGGAAGGGAACCTGGAGGTGGTGGTGTTCCCATGCGCCTGCTGCCCTTGTCCTTCTAGGTGGAAGAGGTCACGGGTTTGGGAGTTGCTGCTGAAGAAGCCTTGGCGAGTTGCTGCAGTGCATCTTGTAGATGGTATAAACTGCGGCGGTGGTGCAGGGAATGAATTTTTAAGGTGGTGGATGGGGTACCAATCAAGCGGGCTGCTTTGTCCTAGATGGTGTTGAGCTTCTTGAGTGTTGTTGGAGCTGCACTCATCCAGGCAAGTGGAGAGTATTCCATCACACTCCTGACTTGTGCCTTGTTGATGGTGGAAAGGTTTTGGGGAGTCAGGAGGTGAGTCACTCGCCGCAGAATACCCAGCCTCTGACCTGCTCTTGTTGCCACAGTATTTATGTGGCTGGTCCAGTTAAGTTTCTGGTCAATGGTGACTCCTAGGATGTTGATGTTGGGGGATTCGGCGATGGTAATGCCGTTGAATGTCAGGGGGCGGTGGTTAGATTCCCTTGTTGGAGATAGTTATTGCCTGGCACTTGTGTGGCACAAATGTTTCTTGCCACTTATTATATCTAGTGGTGCCCCTTCTTACTAAGCAATTGATGGGGGATTGGGAGAAGACAGAAATAATTTGTTGATCAGTGTCGATCACAAGTCCTCACCCAATGCCTACACATAGGGAGAGCGTGGGAGCCCTGACTAATTTTTCCCTCCCTAACCCAGAACAATGAGGCCAGCCTGTGAATTAGTCACAGACCAGCGAAAGCACCTGGGACCTTCGGATCTGTCGACCTTAGTTTACTGAAAATGTTGCTTAGAATCATAGAACAATGCAGCACAGAATGAGGCCTTTCGGCCCATGCTGCCTGTGCCGACAGTTTGAAAGAATTATCCAATTTGTCCCACTCCCCCTCTCTTTCCCCATGACAGAACGTAAGTGAGAAATAAAAGCTGACATTGATCTGATTACTGTGGAACATTTTACATTGACGAGGTCTGAGCACTGTTAAAGTAAGATCTCCTGTGGGTTTGATTTGCATTATTTTTGACGCACGTTAAATTTCAATCTGCACTATTTCAAAGAAGATGCTAATTCATCTTAAATAAAAGTAAAGATCTACAAGGACTAGGTTTTCTTCTTCAAGCGCTTGGGTGTAAAAAGAAATAGCTGAGGCATGATTCTAGAATCAGAGAAGGATACAGCACAGGAGGAGGTCATTTGGCCCATTGTACCTGTGCCCGCTGTTTGAAAGAGCTCTCCAATTAGTCCCACTCCTCTGCTCTATCCCCATAGCCCTGCAGAGTTTTCCTTTTCAAGTACAGATCCAATTCCCTTTTGAAAGTTACTATTGAATCTGCACCCACCACCCTTTCAGCCAGGGGCATTCAGCCTCGGATATGCGGGTAAGCGTTCTCCAAGGCGGCCTTCGAAATACACGACAGCGCAAAATCATAGAGCAGAAACTGATAGCCAAGTTCTGCACTCATGAGGAGGGCCTCAATCGCGATATCGGGTTCATGTCACGATACAGAACGTGAATTGACATCATGGCCGGTCTTCCCAGGTGTTTTTTTTTAAAAAAGGCTAACACAAGAACCTACACAGATTGACAGGATATGCAGCCAGCAGGTGGTTTGACACGTTGGACCCCCTGGGACACATCTCATTTTCTTGGCTATGCTCTTTGATGTGGGAAAGATTTGAATATATTTTGTCTGTGTTTAAATTGTGAGTTCTGGGAGATTCTCTCACTGCTAAACTTACCTGACGAAGGAGCGAACTGCTCCGAAAGCTTGTAAAATTAAATAAATCTGTTGGACTATAACCTGGTGTTGTGCGACTTCTTATTTTTGTCCACCCCAGTCCAACGCCGGCATCTCCACATCATGACCACCCTTTCAGGCAGTGCATTCCAGATCACAACAACTCACTGAGTAAAACAATTCTCCTCATCGCCCGCTTGGCATTTTTGAAAATTATTTTAAATCTGTGTCTTCTGGTTACTGACCCTCTTGCCAGTGGAAATAGTTTCTCCTTATCTACTCTATCAAAACCCCTCATAATTTTGAACACCTCTATTAAATCTCCCCCTAACCTTCTCTGCTCTAAAATGAAAAATCCCAGCTTCTCTAGTCTCTCCACTGAACTGAAAGCCCTCATCCCTGGTACTATTCTGGTAAATCTCCTCAGGATCCTCTCCAGGGCCTTGATTTCCTTCTTCAAGAGTCTAGAGCTAGGTCACGGTCTCAGAATAAGTGGTCGGCCATTTAGGACTAAGATGAGGAGAAATTGCTTCACTCAGAGGGTTGTGAATCTTTGGAATTCTCGACCCCAGAGGGCCTGTGGAGGCTCAGTGGTTGAGCAATTCAAGACACAAATCGATAGATTTTTGGACACTAAAGGAATCAAGAGATATGGGGATAGGGCGGGAAAGTGGAGTTGAGGTAGAAGATCAGCCATGATCTTATTGAATGGTGGAGCAGGCTCGAGGGGCCTTATGGCCTGCTCCTGCTCCTATTTCTTATGTTCTTATGTAGCATAACTTCCTGACATAGAGCAAAATCGGGAGGAAAGGACCACGCATGCATAATGGAGCACACCCAATTTGCCTATCCATTTAAATCAATCGATGGGAATGCAGGTGGGCTCGATCAAATGGGTGAGACCCTGCCCACCTGATACATGCAAACTCTGCCCTCCGAGGTGCAAGGTAGAGCCACAGGGTTTGGAGAAGAGAAAGTCCAAGAGCAAGGCAATCTGTGATATGATTGCATCGATTCCACATGGTGACGACAGCCAACCCCACTTCCTCTGCATTGCTAAGTGCCCTGAGACATCTTCCTGTAGGGTATGAGTGCAAGTCATTACTGAAGTGCATTAGAGAAAGGTAACTGGTAAGTGATTTTAATTACCTTGAATCAAAATGGAAAGTGGACAGATCGTTCAGAAGGAGAGTAAAGTTGGGACTGATTCCTAACAGGGGACGAAAGCCAAGCCCGAGATTTTCCTTGCGGTCGAATTAATGGGAGCTGGAACAAAAAAATTTGCATAGGAAATATCCTTGCGGTGTAATTATCCATAGTTCTGAGATTCCACTCAGCACTAGTGCCTGACAATAATCGTTACCACCAGAATCATTAAGAACCAATTAAACAAATAATTAAGAAACTGGATGACAGGAAAAATGATGACAAGATGCAAAAGTCATACATTTCAGCATTAAGCACTTGGCAGTATTTAGTCTGACTCGAAGCAGGACTCAAGCCTCCTTGTTACACTAAGCTGGTCAGCAAGAAGTCAAGCACATTGAATAAGTCACACTGCCCACCAGATCTTCTTCTGAGTCTTGCATGTACAAACCCCTGATTTTAACAGGGGCTGCGAATTGGGCAGGTGGGAAGCCCCCACGATTACGGATAATTTTAACTCCCGGGGCCTCGTTTCCATGTTGGATGTCTGGACTCCCGTCCAAACCCAGCTGGACTCATTGTCCGACCGGGGTGGGGGGAGGGGGGAGGATTTCGGGCGGAAGGAGGCCACCGCCAGGGACCCGAGGGAATGATGCCCGACACAAAGTTTAGTGGTTGGAAGGGGAGTGGGGGGGGGGGCAGTGTTCCAGAAAGGATCATGTTTGGTTGAGGGGGAGGACACACTGGGTCAAAGGAGCCAAGGTTTCCTCCTGTCGTCACCTCCAAAATCCATGCCCATCTTTTCCGCAATTTTACATTTGAATTGCAGGGCTATGGGGAAAGAGCGGGACAGTGGGACTTTCAAAGAGCCGGCACACGAAGATGAGGCGAATGGCCTCCTCCTGTGCTGTTAGATTCTAGGTCCTTACAGAAGGATACAAGATAGTGAACACAGAAAGGATATTAAACCCAGAAAAATACTTTCTTAATCTGCTAGCTCAAAAAGACAAGGCGGCACAGATTTGCAGGTTAAGCCACTCACCGGGAGGTGTTTCTTCACACAAAGGGTGATCAACAGCTGAAACGGGTTTTCAGGAAGGGCAGTTGAGGCCAAACACCAAACCCATTTAAAAAGCGACAAGAAATTGCATTTATATAGCGCCGTCACGCAAAATATCGTCTGTAGGTGCCTCACCAGTGGTCGGGGAATGGACACAAAGCCATGGAGGGACGGGTTAGGAGCCGCAGCCGAAAGCTTGGTCGAAAAGACTGAACATGCATTTCTATAGCGCCTTTCACAAAAAGCAGAACATCCCAAAGCGCTCTACAGACAATGAAGTACTTTTTCAAGTGTGGTCACTGTTGTAATGTAGGAAACGCGGCAGCCAATTTGCGCACAGCAAGCTCCCACAAACAGCAATTAAATAAATGACCAGATCATCTGTATTAGGTGTTGGTTGGGGAATAATAAGTATTGGACAGGACACCAGGAGAACTTTGAATAGTGCCGTAGAAATCCAACTGAGAGGGCAGACTTGGCTTCGGTTTAACGTCTCATCTGAAAGAAGGCACCTCCGACATATTGGGCCAAAAATTCGGCCCTTCCCGGGTGAGTACACAGTGCGCACTCACCCGTAAGGCGTCCCGAAGTGCCAGTTTCCTGCATGCACTGCGTATGCGCGGGAAACGGCAACTTCCGGTCTGGTGAAGGGGGCGGTTCCTAGGTAAACCACGTGCGCGGTAGAGGCTGCGCGCACGCAGCAAACTTAGATTTTTTTTCAGGTTTCTCCGGGAGGGTAAGTATTGAAGAACCTGCACTTTTAAAAAGGAGGCGCAGGAGCCGTTTTCAACAAGGTAAGTGGTTAATTAAGTATAATTTAAAAATATTTTCAACAGGTAGTTGAAACTTTTAGATACTTTAAAGAAAGGTAAGTTTATTTTTAGCACTGTTAAAAATGTATTTTAATTTTTTCAAAAATTTAAATTTTTGTTTAAAGTGGTTAATTTATTTAACTATAGTTATTTTATAAATGTGATGCTTTTTAAAAAATTTATTTTAAGTTTAGCTGTTCTTTTGGGGCCAATTTCAATTCATACATTTGACAGGTCTTCCTGTCAAATCTATGAATGAAAGATGGTCTGCTGCCATTGGCTCTCCATGGCCCACGTGATCCCAGGGGACGCATCGCACTAACTGCGCCCCTGGGACACGCAAGCACTGCGCGCCGGCACTTGGAGCAGGCCCAGGAGCTGAAGTTCCCGTGGGCCCAAAACACAATGGCAGGTGCGGTATGTAAGTGCGCGCGTGATCCTTACCCCCGCGGCAGCCGGAGAGGCGAATTTCAGGGCCATGATGTACTTGAGCCTCTAGAGTGGGGTTTGAATCCATGACCTACTGATTCAGAGGTGAGAGTCAGCCAAGGTGGGCTTTTGAGAAGGATGTTAAGGATGGAGAAAGAAATGAAGGGGTTGAGGGACGGAGTTCAAGAAAGTGGGACCGAGGCAGCTGATCACACTGGCAATAAGGGTGAGGCAAAGGGAGAAGCTGAGGCACAAAAGGCCCAAAATAGCGCGATGTCTCAATGGGAAGCTGGTCGGATTGGCATGCTGAATGGAAGAGATCAAATGGGCTGCCTGGAAATGTCTTGTGATAACAGAATGTTCAGCATCATCTGCAAAGCTCTGAAAATCAATCATCAGCATTCATATATTTTGAAAAAGATTATGAAGAAAAGCAACGTATATTGGTGATGTAATGGATTACATTGCATGGAAAAGAATTACATTTCATATTTACGTGGTGATAAATGCTGTGCTTTTAATTCTGACTCGCGGCAATTATTTTAAAAGCAGTGTGGGTATGGGTCTTTTCTGCCCACTATACTTTCGATCCCAAGGAACTCTGGCACCGTCTTCTCCACAGATGCGAGTGCTTTTTGTAATGACAATTCCCTCCAGCAGCATGTAGCAAATTCTCTCTGTACCAGATCACGGCAGCCCCCACCCCCCCCCCCTGAACGTTCATTAGATGTTGGCCTGCTGTCATCCCAAACTGCTTGGGGAGGCTGCGTTCATCTTATTGACGACTTCTAGTCAGGCTGCAAAAATTATTGAGGCAGAGCTGCACGTGCAGCCTCAATTTGCTCTGTTTGAGAACTTCTTTCTGCCATCAGAAGATTCATTTTGACATCCCCCACCCCCCACCCCCCAAAACATCTGATTTCCCCTTTTCCCCAACCAGCAGAAACAATATTTGACTAATTTAGAAAAGGTCAACATTTCAATTGTCAAAAATGCATATGCACAGAAAGACACAAAGTAATTCATTATTAGACACGGAGCAGGAGGGATACAGAAAGAGTGGGGGTGGAGTGGGGGGGGGGGGGGGCAAAGGGGGGGTGGACAATCAATGGGAACTTAGCCCAGACTTTAACTTGGGGCTTGAATCGGACGGGCAGGGGCCATGGCGTGTGGTATTCCCTCCCCACCTCCCCGCCTAATTTTAACTCCCCAGCCTGCCCGGGAACCGGCAGCTGGAGGGCGGGCGGGAGCGCAATGTTGGGCGCCCGGAGGCCGTCTCCCGGGATCGAAGGATCGGTACCTGGCACTCAGGTAAGTTGAAAGGAGGGGGTTTTAGGAGGGCCTCGCAATCAGGGGTGGTGGTGGGGGGGTGGGGGAGTGCGGGGGCGCTGGGAGAGGAAGGAAGCCCAGGGCAGGGGAGGCCAATACTTTCCTTGTGATGCTCAGAGGAGCACTCCAGCTCCTCCTGACCCCACAGTGAAAGCCCAAGAAGTAGAACAAAAAACTCTCCTCATAGCCTGGTGCTATCAGATCTACGGGCTGACTTTCTGAATTTAAAATGAATGGACAGAAAATCAGCAGCAGCCAATGTTTCCTCTAAGATGCGCGGCCGTGCAGTAATGGGAAAGGTCCCGTGCAGGCCGCTCACTGGTTCTTCCATTGTAACTACCGCGCATGCACAGAAATTTAAAGGGACCGCGCAGTTAAAGAAACAGGCTGCGCATGCCCATGATTTCCCAACAGGCACTCTCGCTGGACATACCTCCCCCACCAGGGAGCGATTTCACAAAACCAGGGCACTACTGTTTAATTGTGCAGCTGGGTTGAAAGTTCAGTGACTGATAGAAAGACTTGCATTTATATAGCACCTTTCATACCTTTTACTTGCCTGGATGAGTGCAGCTCCAACGACACTCAAGTAGCTCGACAACATCCAGGACAAAGCAGCCCGCTTGATTGGCACCCCATCCACCACCTTAAACATTCACTCCCTCCACCACCGGCGCACCGTGGCTGCAGTGAGTACCATCTACAAGATGCACTGCAGCAACTCGCCAAGGT
This sequence comes from Squalus acanthias, assembly GCA_030390025.1. Classification (NCBI taxonomy): domain Eukaryota; kingdom Metazoa; phylum Chordata; class Chondrichthyes; order Squaliformes; family Squalidae; genus Squalus; species Squalus acanthias. The sequence continues at coordinate 5,667,901 of CM059439.1, forward strand.
TTCTTCGGCAGCACCTCAAAAACCCGCGACCTCTTCCACCTAGAAGGACAAGGGCAGCAGGCGCATGGGAACACCACCACCTCCAATTTCCCCTCCAAGTCACGCACCATCCTGACTTGGAAGTATATCGTCGATCCTTCATCGTCGCTGGGTCAAAATCCTGGAACTCCCTCCCGAACAGCACTGTGGGAGTACCTTCACCACACGGACTGCAGCGGTTCAAGAAGGCGGCTCACCACCACCTTCTCAAGGGCAATTAGGGATGGGCAGTAAATGCTGGCCTTGCCAGCGACGCCCAGATCCCATAAACGAATAAAAAAACAAACAACCTCAGGACGTTCCAAAGCACTGCACAGCCAATTAAGTACTTATGAAGATTAGTTACTGTTGTAATGTAGAAAACGCTGCAGCCAATTCGCGCGCAACAAGCTCCCACAAACAGCAATGTGATCCTCTCTTATAGTGATCTTGGTTGAGGGATAAATATTGGCCCAGGACACCAGGGAGAATTCCCCTGCTCTTCTTCGAAATAGTGCCATGGGATCTTTTACATCCACCTGAGAGAGCAGACGGGGCCACGGTTTAATGTCTCTTCCTAAAGACGGCACCTCCGACAGTGCAGCACTCCCTCAGCGCTGTACTGGAGTGTCAGCCTAGCTTTTGTGCCGTGGAGAGGGACTTGAACCCACAACTGCTGACACACTGGGAAACGGCGGAGCACCAACAAGGGTACCAGGTAGTGGGGAGACACAGAAAATGAATACACCAGGTTTCAGAAGAACTGATTTCGAGGCGGCAAAGGTGGATAAATTTGGGAATAATACTGGAGGAGAAAAACAACCAGTTCTACATCAAAAAGAAATCTGCACTTCCCTGTGGAGGTAACAAGCAGGCAGTTCAACACTCCCAACCTCTCCCACAGTTCACTTGCTCCTGGTGATCACAGCTCACCCACCAAGAGATGGACCAGCTCGGCCAGCACTGAAAACTACCTTCCTGATAATGAAAAACTGATTTCAGATAAATATTGGTGTTGAATCCTCAAGATAGGTCTTTTCTGTTTGTGCCGATGCCGATTTGTTTTGTGCAACATCTGTTTGTTTCAAAGCTATTTTTTGTTACATTATTCATTCAACAACAACTTGCATTTAAATCGCACCTTTATCATAGTAAAACGTCCCAAGGCGCTTCACAGGAGCGATTATCAAACAAAATTTGACACTGAGCCACATGAGGAGCTATGAGGACAGATCAACGCGGTAGGTTTTAAGGAGAGTCTTAAAGGAAGAGAGCGAGGTAGAGAGGCAGAGCGATTTAGGGAAGGAATTCCAGAGCTTAGGGCCCAGGCAGCTAAAGGCACGGCCGCCAATGGTGAAACGATTAAAATAGGGGATCCGCAAGAGGCCAGAATTGGAGGAGCGCAGAGATCGCGGAGGGTTGTGGGGCTGGAGGAGATTAAAGAGATAGGGAGGGGGGCGAGGACATGGAGGGATCTCAACACAAGGATGAGAATTTTAAGATTGAGGCCGTGCCAAACCGCGAGCCAATCAACGTTCCCGCTAAGCTGCACAGGCCACGCGGTCATCTGCAAGGTCCGGTGCAGGCCGCTCACCGGCTTTTACATTGCAGATGCCGCGCATGCGCAATAATTTAAATGGGCCGCGCGTTTGGGGGAGGCAGGCCGCGCAGGAAGCAGTGCAGTTTACGGGGGTCACTGGTGCCAATGTAGGTCAGCGAGCACTGAGGAGATGGGTGAACGGGACTTGGTTTGAGTTAGGATACAGGCAGCAGAGTTCACTTGGGAATGTAGACCATTCAAGGAAGTTCTGTTTTGAGTACATTTCCAGTCGCACTGATCATCAGACTTGAGTCCAAAACTTGAGCACACAATCTAGGCTGAGACTCCAGTGCTGAGGGAGTGCTGCACTGTCAGAGGTGCTACCTTCTCAATGAGGAATTAAACCGAGGCCTCCTCTGCCCTCTCAGGTGAACGTAAAAGATCCCGTGGCACTATTTGAAGAAGAGCAGCAGTGTCCTTGGCCAACATTTATCCCTCAGTCAACACCACCAGAAACAAGTTACCTGGTCATTCGCACATTGCTGCTTGTGTGACCTTGTTGCAGACAAATTGGCTGCCACGTATCCCTACATTGCAACACTTTAAAACACGTGGTTCACTGGCTGTGAAGAACTTTGGGACATTCATTCTTTCTAAGTGATTAATAGAATCATAGAAGCTTACAGCACAGAAGGCCATTCGCCCGTCACAACAGTGCTAGCTCTTTGAAAAAGAAAGACTTACATTTATTTAGCGCCTTTCACGACCACCGGATGTCTCAAAGTGCTTTACAGCCAATGAAATACTTTTGAAGTGTAGTCACTGTTGCAATGTGGGAAACGCAGCAGCCAATTTGCGCACAGCAAACAGCAATGTGATAATGACCAGATAATCTGTCTTTTGTTATGTTGATTGACGGATAAACATTGGCCAGGACGCCAGGGATAACTCCACTGCTCTTCTTCAAAATAGTGCCTTGGGATCTTTTACGCCCACCTGAGAGAGCAGACAGGGCCTCGGTTTAACGTCTCATCTGAAAGACAGCACCTCCAACAGTGCAGCACTGGAGGGTCAGCCTAGATTTATGTGCTCAAGTCCCATTGAGCATGGGATTTGAACCCACAACCTCCTGACTCAGGGGCAAGTGTGCTACCCACTGAGCCACAGCTGACAACTTTGTTTCACACCCCAGCTTTTTCCCCATAAACCTACAAGTTAGTTCTCTTCAAGTACATGTCCAAGATTCCTGTATAAGCGTTAACTTACCTCAATGATGAATTTCATGACAATCATAGTACTGTGAGAGTTTCAAGTAAGTTACCCAGCAACAACTTGCATTGATATCGAGCCTTTCACATAATGGAACAGCCCACAGTGTTTTACAGAGGGGCGGAGCCTACTGAGCCATAAGTGGGAGAGAAGATAGGGAAGTGACCAATGACCCGGTTGATGAAATAGATTTGAGATGAGTTGTCAAGGGAGAGAGAGAGCTAACAAGGAGGAGGAGGAGAAGTGGGCGGTGGTGGTGGGGCGGTGGCTATTCCAGAGAGTTGGTGTTTGAGAACTGAAGGCTCCAACTGTGGAGCTAGCACCAAGCATTGTCAGGAATCATCCGATGTCAATGAAATGCTATCAATCATTCCAAAGCAGTTATCAATTGTACCCAGACAATGTACAGTTTGAAACTGGTTATCAACATTGCAGGTGAAATGGTCAAAGAAAAAATTATAATTGGTGCTGGAAACTGTCTGCTCTGCATCTTCCAATTTGCAGATTGGTACAACATGGAGCTTCTCTGATTTTGTGTATTTCTCTCTTTTTGCACTGCTTCTTAATTAAACTCAGATGGCCTCTGTCGTGAGGCTATCATGTATTCCTTTCCAACTAAAAGAAAAGCCGTTGAGAATTTTGAAAGGAAGATCGGCTTTTGTTTTTAGTGCAGGAACAACATTATGGAGACACATCAGGTTAAAAAGAGAGCCACTTGGCGCACATTCAGATGTCTACAGGACTGTTCTGCCCGGCTGTCATTGAATTGAGTGGCTATGCTTCCTGGCCCTTAAATGCAACTCTAAAGGTCATAGGTCTGGTCATTCCAATGGTTTTCTGCCAGTCAATAAACCCAATCTAAAGGATCTCCACGGTGACTGTTTATGCAATGACAAAATAAAGAACTGTGGCAAATGGATCTCAATGTAGGCAAGTGTGAGGTCATCAATTTGGACCTAAAAAGGATAGATCAGAGTACTTTCTAAATGGTGAAAAGTGAGAAACAGTGGAGGTCCAAAGAGACTTAGGGTCTCATGTACATAGATCATTAAAATGTCACGGTTAGGTACAGAAAATAATCAATAAGGCTAATGGGCTTTATATCTAGTGGACTAGAATACAAGGGGGTAGAAGTTATGCTGCAGCTATACAAAGTCCTGGTTTGACCACACTTGGAGTACTGTGGTCAGTTCCAGGCAGCACACCTTAGGAAGGATATATTGGTCATGGAGATAGTGCAGCGTAGATTTACCAGAATGACACCTGGAAAAGGAGTAGGCCATTTATCCCCTCGAGCCTGTTCCACCATTCAATAAGATTATGGCAGATCTGTGACCTAACTCATATACCGGCCTTTGCCCCATAACCCTTGGTGAACAAAAATCTATCAATCCCAGATGTAAAAATTAACAATTGACCTAGCTGCAATTGCTGTTTGCGGAAGAGAGTTCCAAACTTCTCCCATCCTTTGCCTGTAGAAGTATTAAACTTTTTTTTAATTCGTTCCTGTGGGCGTCGCTGGCAAAGTCAGCATTTATTGCCCATCCCTAATTGCCCTCGACAGGGTGGTGGTGAGCCGCCTTCTTGAAACGCCGCAGTCCCTGTGGTGAAGGTATGACTAGTTCTGGAGCAAAAGGTTAAGGGCGATTTGATCGAAGTTTTCAAGATATTGAGGAGAACAGATAGGGTAGATAGAGAGAAACTCTTTTAGCTGGTTGGGCACTCCAGGACTAGAGGTCATAGCCTAAAAATTAGAGCCAGACCTTTAAGGAGTGAAGTCAGAAAACGCTTCTACACGCAAAGAGTGGTAGAAGTTTGGAACTCTCTTCCGCAAACAGTAATTGATGCTAGGTCAATTGTTTTTTTTATTATTCGTTCATGGGATGTAGGCATCGCTGGTAAGGCCAGCATTTATCGCCCGTTCCTAATTGCCCTTGAGAAGGTGGTGGTGAGCCGCCTTCTTGAACCGCCAAGTCCCTGTGGTGAAGGTACTCCCACAGTGCTGTTAGAGAGGGAGTTCCAGGATTTTGACCCAACAAAGATGAAGGAACGGCCGATATATTTCCAAGTCAGGATGGTGTATGATTTGGAGGGGAACTTGGAGGAGGTGGTGTTCCCATGCGCCTGCTGCCTTTGTCCTTCTAGGTGGTAGAGTTCGCGGGTTTGGGAGGTGCTGCCGAAGAAGCCTTGTTAATTTTACATCTGAGATTGATAGAATTGTGTTAACCAATGGTATTAAGGGATGTGGGGCAAAGGCCGGTATATGAGTTAGGTCACAGATCAGCCAAAATCTTATTGAATGTGGAACAGGCTCGAGGGGATAAATGGCCTCCTCCTGGTCCTATGTTCCCTAATAGCCCAGTTAATAAGAAAGAAAGAACGTGTATTTCTCTAGGGCCTTTTATAAGAGCTTGCAGTCTAGTCACTTTGTAATGAAGAGAAATGTGACAGCCAACTGGCGCACAGCAAGATCCCACAAGCTGCAGTGAGATAATACACGCACTAATTAGTGTGCAACGGAGTAATAAAGACCAAATAAGTCCCAAGTTTGATCCACCGTCTATCCTGAGTTGGTCAAGGTGTCAATAGAGTTATTACAGTAGGCTTCAGCAACCCTGAATTATGACATCAATGGGTCATTAATATCTTGCAGCTCAGCACTGAGAAGACTGAAGCCATCATCTTCAACCCCGCTTCCTCACCACCAATTACATCCCCCTCTTCAGTCACTGTCTCAGGCTGAGCCAGAATGTTTGCAATCTTGGTGCCCTGTTCAACCCAGAGCGGAGTTTCAGATGCCCGATCCTCTCCTTCACTATGACTGTCTATTTCTATTTGTGTAGCATTGTACACCTCCACTCCTACCTCATATCAGACTCTCACATGGTTTTGTCATTTCCAGATTCAGCTACTTTAATGCTCCACTTCCTGGTGTCCCTTTTTCCACCCTTCGTAAACTCCAACTTGTCCCAAACTCTGCTGCCCATGCCTTGTCTCGCACTAAGTCCTGCTCGCACATTACCCCGTCTTCTTCGATCTGCACTGGCTGCCTGTGCCTCGACACTTCAAATTTAAAATCCTCATCCTCGTCTTTAAATCACTCCATGGTCTCGTCACCACCCCCGATCCCACGCCCCCCACCCCCCCCATCTCCACAACCTTCTTCAGCTCTATAGTCTCCTTCCTGAATAGTCCATTCCTCTGACTCCAGCCTCTTGTGCCTTCCGTCCTATCTTCACTTCATCATTGGAGGCAGGGGCTTAAACTGCCTAAGTCCTTAGACTTATCATTGTATTGTATTTACATTAAAGGTGTTATATAAATGGAAGTTGTTGTTTGTTGAGCCCTACTGCTATGCTGATGGATGAACAATGATCAATTGGATGAGGCACTGCAGGGTGGGAGTGCCTATGGTATAGTATGCCAGCAGATTCCAACACCATCAAGAGAGGATAGGGTGAAAACTGGTGGAGTGTGGCAGGGTTAAAATGGGGTGCGAGGGGAGACAGTGAATATTGGGGGACAAATTCGTCCCCATCGCACCTGTCCTCTGGGCGAAAAATAGGAGTTGGAGGGACAGATTACTGACAGTGATTCCCCGTCAGACGTGCGCGAGTTGCCATATTGGCAGCCTGTGGCTTACGAATGCTCTGGAGACCTGCCTAAAGCAGGCATTAGGCCCCTGGAATATGCTGGACAGGGGTTTAACGCCTGTTTTAGGGCCCCGATACTCCGCTCAGTTTTTTCCAGGTTTGCAGCAGCCGAACCAGCGGGCCTTAAGGAGACAACTGGACATGCTCGTCCTTCTCCCGCTCACCCCGCCTCCCCCAGGACCTAATTGTGGGCCACCTTTGAGAAGGCCCCGACAAACGAGTTGCATCGGGACGCCTGATTTGGCAGCCACAGGTTGCCTGAGTTATGCAGATGAGGCCCAAGGCCCAATTTCCGGCAAGCTTCCAGCCTTCACCTTTGAGAATGCATGGCAGGCCCACCCACTTTGAGCCAGTATCCGGTGGAGGGGCAAATTTCCTGGCCATTGTCTCATAGGTAAGAAAAATTCTCAGTACTTCTTTAATACTGTACAAGAGTGTTTATATATATATATATATATATATATATGTGGATTGTGTTATACAAACGGACAAAATATTTTTATCATTTATAATCTGGGAGCAATCGTACATATGGGCCAGAAATTCGGCTCTCCGGCTTCCTGCGGGTGCAAGCATCACACGCGTACTTACCTACCGCGCCTGCAGTTGTATTTCGGGCCCACGAGGAATTTGGGTCCTGGGCCTCCTGCAGCTGCCGGCGCGCAGTGCTTGCGTATCCCAGGGGCGCAGTTAGTTCGAAGCGTCCCCTGGGATCACGTGGGCCATGGAGAGCCAATCCTAGCAGGGAATTTTCATTCATAGATTTGACAGGAAGACCTGTCAAATCTATGAATAGAGATCGGCCCCAAAACCACACTTAAACTTCAAATAAATTGAAAAAAAAAAATCACATTTTTAAAATAACTATAAATTACATAAATTAACTACTTTAAACAAAAATTTAAATTTTTGAAAAAATTAATTAAACTTTTTAACGGTGCTAAAAATAAACCTACCTTTCTTTAAAGTATGTAAAAAAGATAAACCTGTTGAAAAAATGTTTAAATTGTAATGAATTAACCACTTACCTTGTTAAAAACAGGCCTTGCGGCTCCTTTTTAAATGTGCAGCTTCTCCATACTTACCCTCACGGAGAAACCTGAAAAAAAAATCGAAGTTCGCTGCGTGCGCGCTGCCTCTACCGCGCACGCGTTCGACTTCTAAACCCCTCCCTTCAGGGGAACGGAAGTTCCAGTTTCCCGCACATGCGCAGTGCATGCGTGAAACCGGCACTTCAGGTGGCCTTACGGGTGAGTACACAGCGCGTACTCACCCGACAACAGCCAAATTTCTGGCCCATAATGTTTCTGTGCACCAATCATATACCTTTGCTGAAAAAATATAAAAATTCATCTTTCCTGAAGTTTCCCCCCTTAATCCGACCGCCCCCCCACCCCACTCCACCACCAGCACCAAGGATTACACCATTGTCTATGTGCAAGTTATTAGAAGCAAAATTTGATATATTCTTTTGGGATTACATTGCAGCTCCTGACCAGTTGGTCTAACTAGCCTTGCTGAGTGAGCCTGAGCATGAGGAGCCCGGAAAAGCTCGTATGAATTCTTCTCTTCAGAAACAAGGACAATCTCTGAAAAGGTTGCTAAAAGATTAATAGTAAATGTTAATAATTCATCAGAAAGGTAAGCCTATTAATTTTTTTTGAACCACAGTCTGTCACAAAAAACCTATTGTTCTCCGGAATTGTTCGTTTCTGCAATAATAAAAGCTCCGTTGATTTGATTTAATTAGAGAGCCATCCTTTAGCGTGTTGATTTTATTAGTACTCACAAAACATTAATTTTGAGAAACTAATGAATTGCACACAATTCGAGTTTGTCATCCTGAGTTTGTTCCATTTTCCCCTCGCCTCCTTGGGGACCACAGCAGTGCGCATGATGCCAAAGATAATGTATCATTCATCATTGTGTGCGACAAGTGTATCCCACAGTTTGTTCTCCCTGTAATGTTTAATGTTTATCATTTTTGCAGGATTAAATTTAAAAATACATGATCGAAACAACATGAAATAAATCACCGGCTCGCTAAACTGCTCATTTGTACCAGAAACCTGTGATCCGTTTCAGCTGTTGGTTGGATATCCTTGCTGATACCGTAAACTGATTGCTGTCTTTGTATTACATCGTGTTTACAGCACAGAAACAGGCCATTCGGCCCAACAGGTCCATGCCAGGTGTTTATGCTCCACACAAGACTCCTCACACCCTACTTCATCTCACCCTATCAACATATCCTTTTATTCCTTGCTGCCTCATGTGCTTATCTAGCTTCCCCTTAAATGCATCTATGCTATTCGCCTCAACTACCCCTTGTGGTAGCGAGTTCCACATTCTAACCACTCTCTGGGTAAAGAAGTTTCTCCTTCATGCCTTATTGGATTTATTAGTGACTATCTTATATTCATGGCCCGTAGTTCTGGTCTCCCCCACAAGTGGAAGCATCTTATTTACGTCTACCCTATCAATCCCTTTCATAATCTTAAAGACCTGCATCAAGTTACCCCTAAGGCACTTCCGACAGTGCGGCACTCCCTCAGTACTGCACTGGAGTGCCAGCCTAGATGATGTGCCCAAATCCCTGGAGTGGGACTATGAACCGACAACCTTCTGACTCAGAGGCAAGAGTGCTACCCACTGAGCTACAGCTGACACATAACGATCTACAAGACACTCCAGTCCATCTGACCAGTTCCAAAATTCATTTAAATCGCAAACACCACTCTTCCTCTCATACCACTCAGTAACTCCTTTCGCCGAAAAGACTATCCCACTCACTCTCGAATTGCCGACACCATCTGCCTTTGCGGTCTCCCAGGGCAGTCTGTACCATGCAGCAAATGCCCTTGGTAATCGAAACTGTCTGTTTCCCTTTGCTCTCCTGATTGTGAGCCCGAACCCCTCAGGTTCCGTCAAATAGTTTATTGAGATTCCATTTATCCATTCTCCTTAGAGTCTTGACAACTTCCACAAGGTCTCGATAAAAAGAATAGCTTACATTTATAGACCACCTTTAATGTAGAAAAACAAGGAGAGATTAGGATATGTGGCCAAAAACTTGGTCAAAGAGGTAGGTTTTAAGAAGAAGACTTGCATTTCTATAGCGCCTTTCACGACCACCGGACCTCTCAAAACGCTTTACAGCCAATGAAGTACTTTTGGAGTGGAGTCACTGTTATAATGTAGGAAACGTGGCAGCCAATTTGCGCACAGCAAGCTCCCACAAACAGCAATGTGATAATGACCAGATAATCTATTTTTGTTATGTTGGTTGAGGGATAAATATTGGCCAAGACACCGGGGATAACTCCCCTGCTCTTCTTCAAAATAGTGCCATGGGATCTTTTATGTTCATCTGAGAGAGCAGACGGGGCCTCGGTTTAATGTCTCATCCAAAAGACGGCACCTCCGACAGTGCAGCACTCCCTCAGCACTGCACTGGAGTGTCAGCCTAGCTTTGTGTGCTCAAAGTCCCTAGAGTGGGACTTGAACCCACAACCTTCTTACGCAAAGGCAAGTGTGCTACCAACTGAGCCACAGCTGACAAAGCTGTGTAAGGATGGTCTTCAAGCAGTAGAGAAAGGTGGAGAGGCGGAGCAGGTTAAGAAGGGAATTCCAGAGAGCAGGGCCTAGGCCACTGAAGGCACGGCCACCAATGGTGGGCCAAAGGGAAGAGGGATACAGAAGAGACCGGAGTCAAAGGAATGGAAAGTACGGGGAAGGGAGTTGTAGCTATAGAGGAGTGTGCAGCGATAGGGAGGGGCAAGGCTATGGATGGACTTAAACTCAAGGATGAGAATTTTACATTTGAGGCATTGGAGGACCAGAAGCCAACGCAGGTCAGTGAGGATGAGTATGATGGGTGAGTGTGACTTGAGGAATAGGATACAGGCAGCAAAGTTTTGGATTAGCTGAAATTTTAGGAGGGTCCAGGATAAGGAGAATAGAAGTAATCAAGTCTGGAGGTGACAAAGGCATGGACGAGGGTTTCAGTGGCAGATGGGTTGAGGTAGGGGTGGAGGCTGGCAATGTTATAGAGGCGAAAGTAGGTGTTTTTTGTGCTAGAGCGGATATAAGGTCTGAAGCTCAGCTCAAACAGCACTATTCAGAGTAGTGAGGCTGAAACACATAGAATGCTGAACTATAATAGCTAAAACAACAGAGTGTAAGTCCAGAGGAAGACATTATCAAACTGTACAGTGCTCTGGTCAGACCGCACCTTCAGTACCGTGTCCAGTTCTGGTCACCGAGACACAGGGGAGACATCCGAGCACTAGAAGGAGCTCAGAGAAAAGCCACGAGTGCGATCCCCAGTGTTTGGTGTCCGAGTTAAGAGGAAAGACTTGGGAGTTCCAGTCTTGAAAAGAGATGTCTGAGAGGTGATCTTATCAAAGTATACAGTGTAATAAATGGGATGGAAAAGGCAAATCTGGAAAATCATTTCATGCTAAGTTGTGAAAGTAAAACCAAAGGTTCAAACTAGTAAATGGCAAAGGTTAGGCTGGTGTGAGGAAGATCTTTGTCACAAAAAAATTAATCAACGCGTAGAATGAACTCCCAGAGAGAGTAATGGAGGCAAAAGCCCTCGAAATCCTGTAAGATCCATTGGAATTTCCAATGGAAGACTTTAAGGGTCTTTCTGATGGTTGAACTAAGATGGGCTTCCTCACCTGTAATGATCATGCTACCTTGTGAAGATACTGGATTGACCACACAGGGAGCAGTCCAAAGTTGTTATTGCTAATGTTTTGTGTCTGCATGATTCAGATACTAACTAAAATCTAGTTGTCTGGATAGTCAATGGTCACTGCAGCTGTCATTCAGCTCTGGCAACAGCAGAGTCTCTGAGTTCATCATTGCACATAAATGCGAAGACTTGCCAGAAGTTAGCTTTTTTGGTAACCAAGCAACATATAAAAATGTGCCTTTTGTTACTTAGGAAGTTTTCCATGAGCTCCGAATGGCTCTGCGAGGGTTTTGTCAAAAGGTCATCGACCTGAAACATTAACCTCACCTTCCTTTCTCTACAGATGCTGCCTGACCTGCCTGTTTTCGTTTGCTAGAGTGTGCGCATATGTATGGGGTGGAGGGGCCATTACTCACAGTGAGTGCGGAGACGGTGTTTAATGACTATAGCAATGTTGTCAACAAAGTGAGATGGAGAAAGTAGTACGGGTGGTAGATTTGACATTACCTGGAAATGTAAGTTGCACTCAAAAAGAAAGACTTGCATTTATATAGCGCCTGTCAGAACCTCCCAAAGCACTTCACAGCCAATGAAGTACTTTTGAAGTGTAGTCACTGTTGTAATGTAGGAAACGCGACAGCCAATTTGCGCACAGCAAGGTCCCACAAACAGCCAATGTAATAGATGACCAGATAATCTGTTTTAGTGATGTTGATTGAGGGATAAATATTGGTCAGGACACCGGGGATAACTCCCCTGCTCTTTTTCGAAATAGTGCCATGGGATCTGTTACGTGTACCTGAGAGAGCAGACGGGGCCTCGGTTTAACACCTCATCCGGAAGACGCACCTGCGACAGTTAGAATCATAGTACCATAGAATCATAGAATGGTTACAGCACGGAAGGAGGCCATTTGGCCCGTCAAGCCCATGCCGGCTCTCTGCAAGAGCACTTCAGCTAGTCCCACTCCTCCACCCTTTCCCTGTAGCCCTGCAATTTTTTTTCCTTCAGGTACTTATCCAACTCCCTTTTGAAAGCCATGATTGAGTCTGGCTCCACCACCCTTTCAGGCAGTGCATTCCAGATCCTAACCCCTCGCTGCGTAAAAAAAGTTTTTCCTCATGTCGCCTTTGGTTCTTCTGCCAATCACCTTAAATCTGTGTGCTCTGGTTCTCGACCCTTCCGCCAATGAGAACAGTTTCTCTCTATCTACTCTGTCTAGACCCCTCATGATTTTGAACACCTCTATCAAATCTCCTTTCAACCTTCTCTGCTCTAAGGACAACAACCGCAGGTTCTCCAGTCTATCCACGTAACTGAAGTCCCTCATCCCTGGAATCAGTCTCGTAAATCTTTTCTGCACCCTCTCTAAGGCCTTCACATCCTTCCTAAAGTTCAGCACTCCCTCAGTAATGCCCAAGGCTCCTAAAGATCTGACCGGAGAGGTTTGCCGTTTTCATTTTGAAACTATTTAGTGTGACTACCAGGGTAAAGGAGAAGGATCCAATCCCTAAATTATCGCAATTGAATGACAACATCCCTATTTTAAACAGCACTGCTGAGTAAAGCAGTGGTCCACAAGCACGGCCCCAAGCACTGATCCAAATTCCACCCTTTGCCAACACAGCATGGTTAAGAGGTGAGGAAGGCACAGTCTCAATGACAACAGCTAACAACAACAAGTTGTATTTATATACTGCCTTTAACATCCCAAGGCCACAGGAGCGATTATCAAACAACGAGCCACATAAGGAGATATTAGGGCAGATGAAGAGGTCGGTTTTAAGCAGCATCTTAAAGGAGGAATGAGAGGTAGAGAGGCGGAGAGGTTTAGGGAGGGAATTCCAGAGCTTAGGGCCTCAGCAGCTGAAAGCTCGGCCGCCAGTGGTGGAGCGATTAAAATCGGGGATGCGTAAGAGGCCAGAATTGGAGGAGCGCAGAGATCTCTGATAAAAGTGCAAAGTGATACATTTTGGTAGGAAGAACGAGGAGAGGCAATATCAAATAAAGGGTACAATTCTAAAGGGGGCGCATGAACAGAGCGACCTGGGGTTATATGTGCACATATCGTTGAAGGTGGCAGGGCAGGTTGAGAAAGCGGTTAAAAAAGCATACGGGATACTGGGCTTCATAAATAGAGGCATAGAGTGCAAAAGCAAAGAAGGTATGATGAACCTTTATAAAACACTGGTCCGGCCTCAACTGGAGCACCGCAATTTAGGAAGGATGTGAAGGCCTTAGAGAGGGTGCAGAAAAGATTTACAAGAATGGTTCCAGGGATGAGGGACTTCAGTTACATGGACAGACTGGAGAAGCTGGGGTTGTTCTCCTTAGAGCAGAGAAGGTTGAGAGGAGATTTGATAGAGGTGTTCAAAATCATGAGGGGTCGAGACAGAGTAAACAGAGAGAAACTGTTCCCATGGGCGGAAGGGTCGAGAACCAGAGGACACAAATTTAAGGTGATGGGCAAAAGAATCAAAGGCAACATGAGGAAAAACTTTTTTACACAGCGAGTGGTTAGGATCTGGGATGCACTGCCTGAAAGGGCGGTGGAGGCAGATTCAATCACAGCTTTCAAAAGGGAATTGGATAAGTACCTGAAAAAAATTTGCAGGGCTACGGGGAAAGGGCAGGGAGTGGGACTTGCTGAAGTGCTCTTGCAGAGAGCCGGCACGGGTTTGATGGGCCGAGTGGCCTCCTTCTGTGCTGTAACCATTCTATGATTCTATGATCTCGCAGGGTTGTGGGGCTGGAGGAGGTTATAGAGGTAGAAACATAGAAGATAGGAGCAGGAGTAGGCCATTCGGCCCCTCGAGCCTGCTCCGCCATTCAATGCGATCATGGCTGATCATCCAAATTCAGTACCCTGTCCCTGCTTTCTCCCCATATCCCTTGATCCCTTTAGCCTTAAGAAATATATCTAACTCCTTCTTGAATATATTTAATGAATTGGACTCAACTGTCTTCTGTGGTAGAGAATTCCACAGGTTCACCACTCTCTGGGTGAAGAAATTCCTCCTCATCTCAGTCATAAATGGCTTACCCCTTATCTTTAGACTGTGACCCCTGGTTCTGGACTCCCCCGCCATCGGGAACATCCTTCCTGCATCTAGTCTGTCTAGTCCTGTTAGAATTTTAGAAGTTTCAATGAGATCCCCTCTCATTCTTCTAAACTCTAGCGAATATAAGCCTAATCGACCCAATCTCTCTTCATACGTCATTCCTGCCATCCCAGGTATCAGTCTGGTAAATCTTCGTTGCACTCCCTCCATGACAAGAACATCCTTCCTCAGATAAGGCGACCAAAACTGCACACAATACTCAAGGTGTGGTCTCACCAAGGCCTTGTACAACTGCAGCAAGACATCCTTGCTCCTGTACTCGAATCCTCTCGCTATGAAGGCCAACATACCATTTGCCTTCTTAACCGCCTGCTGCACCTGCATGCTTACCTTCAGCGACTGGTGCACAAGGCTCCCAGATCTCGTTGCACTTCCCCTTTTCCCAATCTATTGCCGTTCAGATAATAATCTGCCTTCCTGTTTTTGCCACCAAAGTGGATAACCTCGCATTTATCCACATTATACTGCATCTGCCATGCATCTGCCCAATCACCCAACCTGTCCAAATCATACTGGAGTTTCTCTGCATCCTCCTCACAGCACACACGCCCACCCAGCTTTGTGTCGTCTGCAAACTTAGAGATATTACATCTAGTTCCCTCGTCTAGATCATTAATATATATTGTGAATAGCTGGGGTCCTAGCACCGATCCCTGTGGTACCCCACTAGTCACTGCCTGCCACTTGGAAAAAGATCCGTTTATTCCAACTCTTTGCTTCCTGTCAGCTCTTAGGACCTCATCCCGTTTTTTTTACCTATAATCTTTGGTACCTATATGCACCACGACAACTGGCTGTTCACCCTCCCCCTCTAGAATGCCCTGCAGCCGCTCCGAGACATCCTTGACCCTTGCACCAGGGAGGCAACATACCATCCTGGAGTCTCGTTTGTGGCCGCAGAAACGCCTATCCATTCCCCTTACAATAGAATCCCCTATCACTATAGCTCTCCCGTTCTTTTTCCTCCCGTCCTGTGCAGCAGAACCATCCATGGTGCCAGGAAGTTGGTTGCTGCTGCCTTCCCCCGATAAGCCATCCCCCTCAACAATATCCAAAGTGGTATATCTGTTTGAGAGGGGGATGGCCACAGGGGACCCCTGCACTACCTGCCTGTGCCTACTAATCTGCCTGGCGGTCACCCATTCCCTTCCTGCCTGTGCAGCCTTTACCTGCGGTGTGACCAACTCATTAAACGTGATATCCACGACGTCCTCAGCATCGCGAAAACTCCAGTATGCATCCATTCGCAGCTCCAGCACCGCAATGTGGTCTGCCAGTAGCTGCAGCTGGATACACTTCCTGCACACATGGTCGTCAGGGATACAGGAAGTGTCCCTGATTTCCCACATAGCGCAGGAGGAGCATACCACGGGCCCGAGCTGTGCTGCCATGACTTACCCTTTAATTAATTTAAATTAAATTAAATCAAATCAATACCACCAATTACACTACAATTAAATGTTATTCTCAAGGGCTCTTGTTTACTAGCACTCCCCACTACACAACAGAGACCTTAGAAAGTATAACCACAAAATTAAGACCTTCTCAACTTTATAAACTATTAACCTTAACTGTCAAACTATAGATTAGTATAAATACTCACCTGGCCGTACTCACCCAAACAGATGCTTCCTCTTGCCCGCGTCACTTTTTGAATCGTGACGTGACTCTGGAACGCCGCCACCAGTTTGCGAGATTGGTAAGCCTCTGTAAAAAAGCCAGCGAAAGTGGGTTTAAGTACTCACTGTACCGCCAATCTCTGCTCCTCCCGACTCCGGCCTCTTTAAAAAAGACCGCAAAAATGAGTTTAAGTAATCACTGAACCGCCACTCTCTGCTCCTCCCGACACCGGTCTCTCTAGGATGGGGCGAGGCCATGGAGGGATTTAGAAACAAGGCTGAGAATTTTAAGATTGAGGCATTGCTTAACCGGGAGCCAATGTAGGTCAGCGAGCACAGGGGTGATGGTTGAATGGGACTTGGTGGGAGTTAGGATATGGGCAGCAGAGTTTTGGATGACCTCAAGTTTATGGATGGTGGAAGATGGGAGACTAGCCAGCAATGCATTGGAATAGTCAAGTCTATAGGTAACAAAGGCATGGATGAGGGTTTCAGCAGCAGCAGATGAGCTGAGGCAGAGGCGGAATAGGGCGATGTTACAAAGGTGGAAATAGGCCGTCTTAGTGACAGCACAGATATATGGTCGGAGGCTCATCTCGGGGTTAAATACGACACCAAGGATGCGAACAGTCTGATTCGGCCTCAGACAGTTGCCGGGGAGACAGAAGATAATGGTTTCGGTCTTCCCAATATTTAGTTGGAGGAAATTTCCGTTCATCCAGTACTGGATGTAGGACAAGCAGGCTAACAATTTAGAGACAGTGGAAGGGTCGAGAGAGGTGGTAGTGAGGTAGAGCTGGGTGTCATCAGCGTACATGTGAAACCTGACTTTGTGTTTTCAGATGGTGTCACCAAGGGGCAAGACATAGATGAGAAATAGGAGGGGGCCAAGGATAGATCCTTGGATGACACCAGAGGCAACGGTGGGGGAGCGGGAAGAGAAGAACTGACAATGGGGTAGAAATTGGGGATGTGCCTCACATGTTATCGGGTGCAAAATGGGGCACCAGGAAGTCGAATTCATGTTACGTGGTCAGAACTCAGTACGATGCCATACTGGTCCAGGCGCTTGATAGGCATCCCCAGAGGGCGCCTGCAACAAACGCAGGCAGCATTTAAATATCATAATCAGAGTCCCGTGCCCGAATCAGGACCTTTATCTGAAATTGGTGTCCGTGCGCGCCTCCAACATCACTTCCTTAACCCGCCCAGCACATCATTGGCGGGAACAGTCGGGAAGCAGCTGTCCGAAGCGGTATTTAAAGGCGTCTTTACCTCTATTAAGGTAAGTCTTTCGTTAGTCGTTTGCTGAATATGGGCATGCTGCGGGGCCTTATCCTTGAGGCTACCAAATCATGGAGAAGGAGCAGCAGCAAGGAAGGAAGGCAGCAACGACCTGCACATGCTATAAGAAGAAGGGTGGAGAAGGACAGAGGACACAGGAGGCCAGGGGCCGCAGGAGGCCAGAGGGCGCTGGAGGCCAGAGGGCGCTGGAGGCCAGAGGGCGCTGGAGGCCAGAGGACATAGGAGGCCAGAGGGCGCTGGAGGCCAGAGGGCGCTGGAGGCCAGATGGCGCTGGAGGCCAGAGGGCGCTGGAGGCCAGAGGGCGCTGGAGGCCAGAGGACACAGGAGGCCAGATGGCGCTGGAGGCCAGAGGGCGCTGGAGGCCAGAGGGCGCAGGAGGCCAGAGGGCGCTGGAGGCCAGAGGGCGCAGGAGGCCAGAGGGCGCTGGAGGCCAGAGGGCGCAGGAGGCCAGAGGGCGCTGGAGGCCAGAGGGCGCAGGAGGCCAGAGGGCGCAGGAGGCCAGAGGGCGCAGGAGGCCAGAGGGCGCAGGAGGCCAGAGGGCGCAGGAGGCCAGAGGGCGCAGGAGGCCAGAGGACGCTGGAGGCCAGAGGGCGCAGGAGGCCAGAGGGTGCTGGAGGCCAGAGGGTGCAGGAGGCCAGAGGGCGCTGAAGGCCAGAGGGCGCTGGAGGCCTTGCAGGATGTGGGTTTCCAGGAACTGATCAGCATGCCTGGACCTCACGGAGGAGCAGTGTGCGAGGCAGCTGTATTTCGACAGGGAGGTGGTCACTTACCTGTGCCACATGTTGCAGCGAGAATTGGAACCCAACACCAGGGCATGCCTGTGGCAGCAAAAATCACCGTGGCTCAAAACAGTTTACACATCTGGCACCTTTCAAGCTGCTCCTGGTGCCATCAGCAGCATCAGTCACTTGGAGAGTAGCTTCCCGCTGGAAGCACGGGGTCAGTGAATATACATATGAAGCTCAAGGTAAGCTCGAGGAACAGCACCTCATCTTTCGATTAGGCACTTTACAACCTTCTGGACTCAACATCGAGTTCAACAATTTCAGACCATAACCTCTGACCCTATCTTTTTTTTTCATTTTTTTTTCTCTCTCTCACATGGCAGCTGTCGATCATTCTGCCATCGCCATTTACACTTCATCTAGAGTCATCTTCTGTTTCTTAACTTGTCTCGTTACCATCTCCTTTTGCCTCGCACCATCATCCCTTTTGTCTTTTAATCTCTTCTGCCTTCCATCCTATCACAGACCTTCCTTTTTGTTCTTTCCTCCCCTCCCCCCTTTCCCTGCCCCTGCACTTGCTTAAAAACCTGTTCCATCTCCAGCTTTTTCCAGTTCTGACGAAGGGTCATCGACCTGAAACGTTAACTCTGTTTCTCTCACCACAGATGCTGCCTGACCTGCTGAGTATTTCCAGCATTCTCTGTTTTTATTTCAGATTTCCAGCATCTGCAGTATTTTGCTTTTGTGTCAGTGAATATTACTGTGCAGGGACCACGGCAATTCTTTCCCGTTTGCTGCGGAGAGGGTTTGCTCTGCACCGAAATTGGATCCTAGAACGCCGGCAAGCAAGCTGGCTCCGGAGGTCCGACAGGCACTGGCAGCTCACCACTGTTCTTACAATGAGGCCTGAGGCCTAATTTCTGTCGAGACTCGGGCCTCCCAGTTCGGGAGCACGTTAGAAGCAGACCGCCAGTTACGCACACCTTTCTTCTACCCCACCGAGTGTCTTGAAATGAAACCTTGTGAGAGTGGTTGCTGGGTTAGAAGGAAGCGATGCTGTTACCAAGCCCTTTTAGTGCTAATCTAAAGTGGCGATAAAAACATTTCACTGTATCTGGCTGTTCTTACGCTAACTATTTTGTCCCCAGTTTCCTTCCCCTCCCCTGCCGTTATCGGGAGTGCAGTGTCACGGGCGCCACCTGCTGCCTGGTACCCCGGGCTCAGACAATAAGAAGCGGCAGGCTTTGCGACAGCCAAGGTATCAAAGCCTTCCAGTAGTGTTTGTTTTGTAAATTTAGCCTCGGGGAGGTGGGCAAGACTGACAAAGCCGCATTTATTGCCCTGAAAAGAAAGAACTTGCATTTATATAGCACCTGTCACAACTTCAGGATGTCCCACAGCCAATGAAGTACTTTTCGAAGTGGAGTCACTGTTGTAATGCAGCAAACCCGGCAGCCAATTTGCGCACAGCAAGCTCCCACAAACAGCAATGTGTTAATGACCAGATAATCTGTTTTTAGTGATACAAAAGCAAAATACTGCGGATGCTGGAAATCTGAAATAAAAACAGAAAATGCTGAATAGTTTTTAGTGATGTTGGTTGAGGGATAAAGATTGGATAGGACACTGGGGAAGAACTCCCCTAGTCTTTTTCAAAGCACTGCCACGGGATCTTTTACATCCACCTGAGAAGACAGGGGCTTTGATTTAATATCTCATCTAAAAAAATCACCGACTCCCTCAGTACTGCACTAGATTTTGTGCTCAAGTATCTGGAGTGAGACTTGAACCCACAAACCAGCTGAGGTCAAGGGCGAGAGTGCTACCCACTGAGCCACGTCTGATACCTGAGGCATTAGGAATCCATCACGCGGTGTGAGGCTGGAGTCATATGTAGGCCAGAATAGGTAGAGGTGGCAGGTTACCGTTCTTGAAGGGCATTAGTGAACCAGTTGGGTTTTTAACAAGAATCCGTCCGCTTTCATGGCCGTTGTTATTCTGGTGCTAGCCCACCAATTACCAGACTTATTGAACTCAATTCCACAACTTGCCATGGTGGGATTTGACCTCGTAACCAATCAAATACTGAACCTATATAATGGCTCGATAATAATCAAGACCAGTAATTTTGGTTGATTTCCCCCCCCCCCCCTCTTTAGCCCGGATACTGTAAGGCCGAATGTAGCGCCCTAAGACTGGCCCAATGGAAATCAGCAGGGATGAGGAACCGAACTTGGAACCATCTAGATCTGCATAGCACAGTACTGGTCAGTGCATGTACCCATTGAGACATGGGTGGAGCTGATTAATATCTTTAAAATGCCCTCAGTGCCTAACTTGACAGCAAGGTCAAGAGTCGTGCACTTGATTGTGTCACAGCTAATCCATCTTCAGTGGGGCCCATTTGCTTTGATCACTATGAAGGTAGATTCTCCGAGTCTTTGGCCACAGCCGGGTGCCTCAACAATTGCCAAACAAGGATTAGGAATACCAAAATCCATGGATGCAAAGTCACAGGCAAACATGCCCTAAATTTTCCAACATAGGAACAGGAGTAGACCATTCAGCCCCTCGAGCCTGTTCCACCATTCAATGAGATCACGGCTGATCTGTATCCTAACTCCATCCACCCGCCTTGACTCCATATCCCTTAATACCTTTTGCATAGCAAAAATCTATCGATTTCAGATTTAAAATTATTAATTGGGCCAACATCTATTGCTTTTTTTGTGGGCGAGAGTTCCACACTTCTACCACCCTTTGCGTGAAGAAGTGTTTCCTAACTTCTCTCCTGAATGGCCTGGCTCTGATTGTAAGTTGATGTCCCCTTGTCCAAGAAAAAGAACATAAGAATTAGGAGCAGGAGTAGGCCATCCGGCCCCTTCGAGCCTGCTCCCCAAAAGAAAGAAAGAAAGAATTGCATTTCTATAGCGCCTTTCACGACCACCGGACATCGCAAAGCGCTTTACAGCCAATGAAGTGCTTTTGAAGTGTAGTCACTGTTGTAATGTGGGAAACAATCAACCACCAGCGGCAAAAGTTTCTCTCTACTTACGCTATCAAGCCTGGATATTTTTAGTTAAAATCAGAAATGCGTGTGTAATTTGACTGGAGGAAACCATCTCGCATTTGTTGTGATGTTGCTGCACAGAGAGACTACAAGGAACCAACCAGCCCTGCTGATCCTTCATAATAACTTCATTAAGTAATGATTAAAGTCACTTCATGGGAGGCTTGTAAATCAACAGGGCTTTACCGAACATTACTTTCAGCCTGATATGATGCTGTGTTACTGCACACACGCCGTGAATGTAACTTAATTGGGACGGAGTCCAGCTAGCAAGTAATGTGACGATACGGGCAGGGGTACCTGAGCCAGCAGCGCAGGTTTACAATAAGACCGAGGAAAGTAGCAACCAAACTTATGGCCCGGCAGTTCTGTGGCACAGCCTGGAGCTGTATTCCGTGGGGTATATTTAAAATAACTAAAGGTTGGGATCAGTTTCAAAGCGCTGAGATTTAGATCCATGGTACCAGGGTAATACAAGCCACTAGGGTCCGAAAAGTTTTTTAAAAAGCAGCTACAGCAGGTATATAGCTACAGGGATGCGTGGTTGAAGAAGTAATAGGAAGTGCGTGCATATACTGATAATGGTCATTTGCTTTTGCTAATCAGGCAGCGTTTTCTCAGACTCAATACCCAACTGAGTGCTCCATACAATTTCATTAACCTGAACCACCAGTTTTGACTTTTAAAAGTGCTCACTGAGCTCTCTCGTGGTGGCTCTATGAGTTTATCTGATGAGTGGCTGTGCCCAGGAAAATCTCAAGTGTGATCTGATCTCCTCCATAGGGATAGAGAGAAACTGTTCCTCTGGTGGAGGAGAGTCCAAACAAGGCAGGGGGCGGAGGGGGCATAAACTTAATATTAGATTTAGTTCATTCAGAAAGCACTTCTTCACTACAAAGGCTGGTGGAAATCTGCAACTCTCCCCCCCAAAAACCGGCTGAGTCGAGGGGTCAATTGAAAATGTCAAAACAGATTTTTATTTGGCAAGGGTATTAAGGGTTACGGAACCAAGGCGGGCAAATCATAGAATCATAGACTGATACAGCACAGAAGGAGGCCGTTCGGCCCATCATGCCTGTGGCAGCTCTTAGGCAGAGCTATCCAATTAATCCCACTCCCCTGCTCTTTCCCCACAGCCCTGTGAACGTTTTCCCTTCAAGTATTTATCCAATTCTCTTTTGAACATTGCGATTGAATTTGCTTCCACCACCCTTTCAGGCAGTGCATTCCAGATCACAACAACTCACTGTGTAAAAAAATGCTTCCTCATGTCGCCTCTAATTCTTTTGCCAATCTGTGTTCTCTGGTTACTTTTTTTTAAATTTGTTTATGGGATGTGGGCATCACTGGCAAGTTCAGCATTTATTGCCCATCCCTAATTGCCCTTGAGAAGGTGGTGGTGAGCCGCCTTCTTGAACCGCTGCAGTCCGTGTGGAGAAGGTACTTCCACGGTGCTGGTAGGAAGGAAGTTCCAGGATTTTGACCCAGTGATGATGAAGGATCGGCGATATACTTCTAAGTCAAGATGGTGTGTAACTTGGAGGGGAACTTGGAGGTGGTGGTGTTCCCACGCGCCTGCTGCCCTTGTCCTTCTAGGTGGAAGAGGTCGCGGGTTTGGGAGGTGCTGCTGAAGAAGCCTTGGTGAGTTGCAGCAGTGCATCTTGTAGATGGTACGCCGGTGGTGGAGGGAGTGAATGTTTAAGGTGGTGGTTGGGGTGCCAATCAAGCGGGCTGCTTTGTCCTGGATGGTGTCGAGCTTCTTGAGTGTTGTTGGAGCTGCAGTCATCCAGGCAAGTGGAGAGTATTCCATCACACTCCTTACTTGTGCCTTGTAGATGGTGGAAAGGCTTTGGGGAGTCGGGAGGTGAGACACTCGCCACAGAATACCTAGCCTCTGACCTGCTTTGTTGCCACAGTATTTATGTGGCTGGTCCAATTAAGCTTCTTGTCAATGGTGACCCCCAGGATGTTGATGGTGGGGGATTCGGCAATGGTAATGCCATTGAATGTCAAGGGGTGGTGGTTAGACTCTCGCTTGTTGGAGATAGTCATTGCCTGGCACTTGTGTGGCGTTAATGTTACCTGCCACTTATCAGCCCAGGCCTGAACGTCGTTATGCCATTGGAAACAGTTTCTCCTTATTCACTCTAACAAAACCATGCATGATTTTGAACACCTCTATCAAATCTCCTCTCAACCTTCTCTGCTCGAAGGAGAACGACCCCAGCTTCTCCAATCTCCCCACATAACTGTAGTCCCTCATCCCTGGTACCATTCTAGTAAATCTCTTCTGGACCCTCTCCAAGGCCTTGACATCCTTCCTAAAGTGCTCAGTACTCTAGCTGAGACCTAACCAGTGTTTTATAAAGGTTTAGCATAACTTCCTTGCTTTTGTACTCTATTCCTCCATTAATAATCCCGTAAGGACCCCATATGCATTTTTAACAGCCTTCTCAACTTGTGCTGCCACCTTCAATGATTTGTGCACAAACACCCCCAGTTCACTCTGTTCCTGCACCTCCCTTAAAATTGTACCATTTAGTTCATATTGCCTCTCCTCATTCTTCCTGCCGAAATGTATCACTTCACACTTCTCTGCGTTAAATTTCATCTGCCACGTGTCTGCCCATGTCACCAGTCTGTCGATGTCCTCCTGAAGTCTGTTACTATCCTTCTCATCGTTTACTACATTTCTGAGTTTCATATCATCTACAAACTTTGAAATTGTGCCCTGTATACCCAAGTCCAATGGAGTTAAGATACAAATCAGCCATGATCTAATTGAATGGTGGAACAGGCGCCAGAGGCTGAATGACCTACGCCTGTTCTTATGGTCCTATGTTTCGTTAAAGATCTAAAATTCACCTCAGTATTGGGTTGAAGAGAGGAAACGTCAGCCAGACTTCCTGTTCTTGATTACTATCCAGCGGCCCCTGGAGTTAAGTACAGGCCACAACAAGCAGGGGCGACAGGTTCCCATTCCTGAAGGACATTAGTGAAACAGTTGGGTTTCCATGACAGCTTTCATGGTCATTTTCTAATAGTAGCTCACAATTTACCAGATTTATTTAATTAAATTTGGCAATTTGCCATGGTGATAGTTGAAACCTGAGCCACTAGTACAGGTGCATAACCTACGACTCTACTGTACCTGTATCATTGACCGGGCTCACGTAGAATGGCCAAGCGTGTAAGATAACAAAGGATGACCAGTGCCCGTGGAACCGTACCCCAACAAGGAGTGAATGGCCTCAGGAGACAAGGAGCAGAGAAAATAGGATCAAAAAAATATGCTCATCATTACATTCATCAAATTGAGCAGGCTACTCTTCGACAGTGCTTTTCTGGCCTCCTTTTAATTCTTAGCCACCTTCTCAAACCCTTGCTTACACGCGCAAGGGCCAATTTTCCAAGTTCAGGCTGGCGGTGGAAAGATCCACTGGCCGAGGGCAAGACCCGTTGCCGGTGAAAAGAACCAGTTGCCGGGGGCCCAAACTGGGAAATCCTCATTGCCCACACACAGGGAAGAAGAAAGAGGGGTGGAGATCCATTAGGCCAGGTCTCCATCCATATTGTGCTGCCTGGAATCTCCTGTGTGAGTCCAAGGGGCACACTGAAGACTCTGCTTGGCAGATAAGAAGTCCTCTCTTAAATCTACCCCCAGGAGAATCTGCACTTCAACAACATCCAGAAGGTCTCAGTTGTCTGGCTGCAGGTCTCTCCCATTTCCTCCCCAGTTGTTAGAAGCAAGGCCCTGCCAGATCAAGGGCCAGTGCTTGCAGTGGGACCAGGTCATAAATCATGGGCAACTTCCTCTCAGGTGCCCATAGAGGAAAATCTACCCCATGCTGGATCAGCTCAAGTTTATGGAGGGTGCAAGGTGGGAGGCCAGCCAGGAGAGCATTTGAATAGTTGCGTCCAGTGTAAAGACCAGAAAGCATGATCACCAACCTTCAGTGCAGAGAAAGCAAAGAGAGGGAAGGAGAAAACTACACTGGACTTTGTCAAAACCATCAATAACTGGAAGAATCAATGCAACAAATACCAAATGTGCTGCCTATTATGAGGCAACATTTTCCAGCACTCTCCTGAGATCTTAACTACAGAATCCTATCTTTTTTTGTAACTTGCAGAGGGAGCAGCAAACAATGAATATAGGTGGAAAAGGGAAGCCAATACAAAAGACATGAAAGCAACAAAAAAAAACTCCTACCCACCAGCAAAGTCATTGGGGAGATAATAGACTTTCACCACTTAGGATAGTTACAGAGGTATAACCAGCACGTTAAGGTTAGTGCTATTCAGCTCCATTATAGTCTGTGCACTTCTAACCTTCAAGAAGTACATCACAGA
The DNA here is from genome assembly GCA_030390025.1 of Squalus acanthias. Classification (NCBI taxonomy): domain Eukaryota; kingdom Metazoa; phylum Chordata; class Chondrichthyes; order Squaliformes; family Squalidae; genus Squalus; species Squalus acanthias. Next base: position 5,693,277 of record CM059439.1, read on the forward strand.
GCATAAGGTAGTGCATTCAAATTCAAGAAATAGCAGTATCCAAGTAAATAGTGAGTTGAATAAAGAGTGGATGCAGACGTTGTGACCCGGGCAACAGTTTGTACTCAGTTCAGATCTACTAGCACAAAACAGACAACTGCATTTTACCCACATCTAAAATCATGGCGCTTAAAAATGTTTCAAACTACTTCAATAAACCAACGGTTGCCCTCTGTGCCACTCTTGGCATTCTCCGAAGGGCTCTGTGAGGCACCCATTCCTGCCACTTTATGAGCAGCAATCCCAACTGCCCCACCTGCTCTCCCTCTAACCTTCCCACTCCGCACACCTGCTGTTTGCTAACTTTTTAAAAATTCATTCATGGGATGTGGTCATCGCTGGCAAAGCCAGCATTTATTGCCCATCCTTAATTGTCATCTTCTTGAAGAAGGCAGTCCATGTGGTAACAACTGAGTGGCTTGCTAGGCCAATTCAGAGGGCAGTTAATAGTCAATCACATTGTGGGACTGGAGTCACATACAGGCCAGACCAGGTAGGACGGCAGATTTCCTTCCCCTAAAAGGACATTAGTGAACCAGATGGGTTTTTACGACAATCCAGCAGTTTCACGGTCACCATTACTAATACTAGCTTTTTATTCCAGATTTATTTAATTAAGTGAATTTAAATTCCCCAGCTGCCATGGTGGGATTTGAACTCACGTAACTCAATAATTAGTCCAGGCCTCTGGATTACTAGTCCACTAACCTAACCACTATGCGACCTTACTTCACCAACCTTCTTCCCATCGCACTCATCCCACCCACCACTGCCCCCTTAGACTCTGCCAGCGGATCAAAAATCACCACTCCTCTCCGCATTTGCCCCAGAACATCCATTCACTTACGAACAAGGCGCTTGCCATCCATGACCTTGTTGTAGATGATTGAATTGATCTTGTCTTTGACTGAAACTTGGCTAAATGGATAGCAACACCTTGACTATTACTAAAATATACTTCCCACCACTTGTCTGACTTCGAGTATTGGATGAGCTGCAATTTCTGCCAGTTAACCATAAGGAAGACTTAAGCCATCGTCTTTGGGCCCTGCTACAAACTCCATAACCTTGTCAACTCCATTCCCCTTCATGGCACTGTCTCAGGTTGAACCAGACCATTTGCAACCTCGCATCCTATTTGACCCTGAGCCGAGCTTCCAATCCCATAACCCCTCCATTACAAAAGATACCTTTTTCCATCTCCGTAACATCGCCCACCTCCATAACACCACCCAGCACCCCTACCTCAGCCCTTCTGGCACTCAAACCTTCATTCATGCCTTTATCACCTCCAGACTCGACTATTCCAATGCTCACCTTGCTGGCCTCCCATCGTCCAGCCTCTGTAAACATCAACTCATCCAAAAATCCACTGCCCATATTCGATCCAGTAAAAAGTCCCGCTCGCCCATCAACCCTGTCTTTCCTAACCTGCATTGGCTCCTCGTCCTCCAACGCCTCAAATTTAAAATTCTCATTCTCATGTTTAAATGCTTTCCTGGGATTGTCCCTCCTTATCACCGTAATCTCCATCAGCTCTACAACCCTCTACCAAACTCACTGCTCCTCTAACTCTGACCTTTTGTGTATGACCCTCCCTTCATCCCACTATCGGCAGCCGTGTCTTCAGTTACCTTGGCCCCACATTCTGAAATTCCCTCCCTAAACCCCTCCTCATGTGCCCTTCCCCTCCTCCTTTTAAGGCGTTCTCTAAAACCCACCTCCTCGACCAAGCTTTTGGTGACCCCTTCTAAGTACTCCTTACTTGACTCGTCATCCATTTGTTAAACGCCTTGTAATTTTTTTCTACATTAACAGAGCCATATAAATGCTTCTTATTGTGGTACTTACTCGTGTGAAAACTGTACATTTGAAAATTCTTTCGCCTGCCAATTAATCTCAGATACAAACTGTGCTGTAATGAACTCAATAAGAAGCAAATGCAGGCAGACGCCCAGTAGAACCACAACTTGCCCTTATGTGGTGCCTTTAATGTAGAAAAGTGTCCCAAGGCACTTCAAATATGGTGTCGTGGGGCATAGACACTAAGCAAAAGTTTAATTGATAGCTACAAGAGGTGACCGAAGGCATGCTTGAAGGAAGGTTTTGAAGTTGGGGAGCGATGTTGGAACGTGGAAGGGTCGAAGAAGAAAATTCCAGAGTGCGGGGGCATTGTGTTTGAAGTCGCTGCTATTGGTGGTTGAGTGGAAGAAGGTCATAACGAAGGCCAACGTCAATTAGTGGAGAATTAAAGCTTGGAGATGTGGAAAGACTGGACAAAGGTAAAAGAACCAAAGGAAAGCTCAAAATGGAACAGGTTAGTGGAACACTTTAAAGAAATGTTTCAGTGATTATAAAATAAACCAAAAAAAAGTGTCCTTGAAGCTCAAACGCTGCTATTGAGCTTCAGTCATAATTGAAGTCTCACCCACCATCACAATGGCTTCTCTTAGGCGTAAGCTGCTTTACAGATGTCGGATTGTCAATTAGCAATGGCAAGCTGGCAGTCCCATCTACTTCACTAAGTGCATCTGAGGCAAATACTGCTCTTCCCACATTTGGTTTGTGTTCTGCCGTGGCTCCACATCACCACAGTTTGCTCGCTGCAAATACAAAAAGTTCTACCTCACGAAACGGAGCCATCCTGATGGAGTCCCGATGGTCACTAGTAGCTCCGGTTTCTTGAGGTGCCACTAGAAGCCCTCAGCTCCCCCAGATGACCACAGCTGTTCCATCAGGAGGACACCAACCCCCCCCACAATGCACTCTTTAACACTCGTTTCTTCAGGGTTTTCCCATTTTGTTTTAATATTGGCCCGCAGGCTACCAGCATGAATGCCAAAATCAATTTATTTCTAGGTAGGGGTCCTCACAGCATCAGGAGGAGGGGGAGCTGTAGGGTTTCCTCAATACTGCTGCGGCCAGGTGGCAAGGCAATTGCCCTTTTTAAAGATTGCCAATCAAGGGAAAAGCAGTTTAATGATGGAGGTGGAGCTGTCAGTTATTTGAGACGGCGAAACCCTGAAGAAGAATGGTTGGCACCAAGAAAAGGCACCTCAGGCGCAAGTCACGTCAAGCAGTGAGAGGGGACAGTTTCAATTTTAATTGGAGCCGCAGAAGTTTAAAGCACCTCGCAGCAGTGCGGGAAACAGTGGAGCAATGCTAGGTGGAGGTGCCAAGGAAACTGAAATATCAAGGACGCTCAAAAGTCACAGTATGTGGCCCCAGCTGTCAGATAATGCAACCAGAGGAGACATCCAGTCCAAATTATCGGGATCCCACTGGGAGGTGTTTGGCACTGTCCAAACGCCTGCAGCCAAAATTAGAATATCTAGTCTGCATTCATTAGACAGCAGAAGGAAAAGGGTAGACAAGATTTCACTGCACTGAACGAGTTTGGTCGAAGGGAAAAGAAAGAAAGAAAGACTTGCGTTCTTATAGTGCCTTTCATGGCCTCAGGACATCCCAAAGTGCTTTACTATGAAGTGCTTTTGAACAAGGTCCCACAAACAAGCAATGTGATAATGACCAGATAATCTGTTTTACCGATATTGGTTGAGGGGTAAATAGAACTCCCCCGCTCCTCTTCAAAATAATGTTGTGGGGTCTTCTCCGTCCGCTTGAGCGGGCAGATGACAGCGACCTCGGTTTAGTGTCTCAACCGAAAGACGGCACCCCCGACAGTGCAGCACTGCACTGGAGTGTCAGCCTAGTTTTGTGCTCAAGTCTCTGGAGTGGGACTCGGAGGCGAGAGAGAGTGCAACAAGCTGAGCCGCGGCTGGCACTGTGGCGGCAGGATTTTGTGATGCTGTTTGAGGTGCCAGAGGAAGTCACTGTATCTTCAGATCCGATTCCAGAAATGACTAGTGCCTGAGGCTCCTCTCTCTCTCTTTCTCTCACAAGTCAAGCTTTCTTCAGAAAGGAGCTCTGATAGGGTCAGATCAGACCTGCAGGAGCAGTGACTGGTGTCCCGCAATGATCAATCTCCTTTTAGACCCATTGATTATTCTTCCGAGGCCTTCCTCAAAACAGCCTAAAAGTACGAAACGGGCTAAGAGGGTGACAACCATGAACAGACACGAATGCCTCCCTGATAAAGGAAAGCATGTCATTAGTTTTACCTTCAACGGCCCAAATGAAACAGACGTTGATTTTTGAAATGCTTCTGTCGAGTCATGCGTGCATCAAAATCAGTAAGATTGAATGTCATCATTTAACTAAATAAGTGGACGTATTCAGTGCAGGTTCTAAACAATGCTTCACCCACTGCTGCCTTCTACCCCAGCCGTGCCTCTGCATCTCATCAAAGAACTGTACGCTTGCCATTTTAACTCTGTGCTTGAGCGCTGCAGCATATTTATTTGTGTTTTGCATACACCTTAGACCCGTTTCCATCAAGCCTTTTAAGAGCCTGCAATCTGTCCACTAAAGTGGAGTGGCAACAGTACAAGGCCTGCTGTGTTACTGGTAATGCCTTTGTTGAATGCATTTAACAAATATTTCCACACAATTTTTTGTTTTATTATTTATTCGTGGGATGGACTTAATGAAACAGTCCATGCCCGCATGCAACAAGACCTGGACGACATTCAGGCTTGGGCTGATAAGTGGCAGGTAACATTCGCACCACACAAGTGCCTGGCAATGACTATCTCCAACAAGCGAGAGTCTAACCACCTCCCCTTGACATTCAACGGTATTAACCATTGCCGAATCCCCCACCATCAACATCCTGGGGGGTCACCATTGACCAGAAACTTAACTGGACCAGCCACATAAATACTGTGGCAACAAGAGCAGGTCAGAAGCTAGGTATTCTGCGGCGAGTATCTCACCTCCTGACTCCTCAAAGCCTTTCCACCATCTACAAGGCACAAGTCAGGAGTTTGATGGAATACTCTCCACTTGCCTGGATCAGTGCAGCTCCAACAACACTCAAGAAGCTCGACTCCATCCAGGACAAAGCAGCCCGCTTGATTGGCACCCCATTCACCACCTTAAACATTCACTCCTTCCACCACCGGCATACCGTGGCTGCTGTGTGTACCATCTACAAGATGCACTGCAGCAACTCACCAAGGCTTCTTCGGCAACACCTGCCAAACCCGCGACCTCTTCCACCTAGAAGGACAAGGGCAGCAGGTGCATGGGAACACCACCACCTCCAAGTTCCCCTCCAAGTCACACACCATCCTGACTTAGAAGTACATCGCTGATCCTTCATCGTCGCTGGGTCAAAATCCTGGAACTCCCTCCCTAACAGCACTGTGGGAGTACCTTCACCACACGGACTGCTGCGGTTCAAGAAGGCGGCTCACCTCCACCTTCTCCAGGGCAATTAGGGATGGGCAATAAATGCTGGCCTTGCCAGCAACGCCTACATCCCATATACGAATAAATAAAAATGTGTGTGTTTCTGCAAGGCTAGCATTTATTGTCCATATCGAGTTGCCCTTGAGAAGGTGGTGGTGAGCCGCCTTCTTGAACCGCTGCAGTCCCTGTGGTGAAGGTATTCCCACAGTGCTGTTAGGGAGGGAGTTCCAGGATTTTGACCCAGCGATAATGAAGGAATGGCCGATATATTTCCAATCAGGATGGTGCGTGACTTCGAGGCGAACTTGCAGGTGGTGGTGTTCTCATGTGCCTGCTGCCCTTGTCCTTCTAGGTGGTGGAGGTCACGGGTTTGAAAGGTGCTGTTGAAGAAGCCTTAGCGAGTTGCTGCAGTGCATCCTATAGATAGTAAACAGTGCAGCCATGGAACAGTGCAACCAGTGGCTGTTTAAGGCGGTGGATGACAAGCTGCAGACACTGATACTGAATCAGTGTCAGCTCACATAACGCTGCTGCTTGTGTGTATGTGTGTCTGTATGTGTGTGTGTGTGTGTGTGCACACACCAACAACTATCGCCCAACCTTAGCTAAACTGAATCCACAGGCTTATTACCCGAATGACTACAAACGGCCATATATCAGCACAACGTGCCAGCCTGGCTCACTTGGTAGCACTCTCAGACGTGAATGAGAAAGGTTGTGGCTTCATCTGTTGGAGGTGTTGTCGTTAAACCGAGCCTTTTTGCCTGTCCTGGTGGTTCAGGTGAGTGCTAAAGGGTCCGTTGGACTATTTGAAGAAGTGCAGCAAGTTCCCCTGGTGCCCTGGGCCAACAGCCGCCTTCAACCAACACCACCAAAAATCCAGCGAACTGGCCGTTCATCTCACTAATGTACGCGGGATCTTGCTGTGCACAAAAATCTCTGCCACATTTCCCTACATGACCAGTCACCGCACTCCAAAAAGAAGTTCACTGCGTGCAGCGCTTTTTGGCATGGCTGCGAGATGGATAGACGCTCCCTAAATTTGGGAGATTTTTTTTCTTTCATCTGTGCAAAGCAAAATTACAAAGCAGTTCTGATGCATGCTTATCAGTTGTCTAGTGCGCAAGAACATAAGAATTAGGAGCAGGAGTAGGCCATACGGCCCATCGAGCCTGCTCTGCCATTCAATAAGATCATGGCTGATCTTCTATATCAAATCTACTTTCTCTCCCTATCCCCATCCCTATCGTGTCCAAAAGTCTATCTATCTCGGGCTTGAATATACTCCACAATTCATTATCCACAGCCTTCTGGGGTAGAGAATTCCAAAGATTCGCAACCCTCTGAGTAAAGAAATTTCTTCTCATCTCAGTCCAGGGAATTGAGCATAAAAATCTAGGCTGACACTCCAGTGCAGTGCTGAGGGAGTGCTGCACTGTCGAAGGTGCCATCTTTCGGATGAGACATTAAACCGAGGCCCCGTCTGCCCTCTCAGGTGGACGTAAAAGATCCCATGGCACTATTTCGAAGAAGAGCAGGGGAGTTATCCCCGGTGTCCTGGGGCCAATATTTATCCCTCAACCAACATCACTAAAACAGATTATCTGGTCATTATCACATTGCTGTTTGTGGGAGCTTGCTGTGCGCAAATTGGCTGCCACGTTTCCCACATTACAACAGTGACTGCACTTCAAAAGTACTTCATTGGCTGTAAAGCGCTTTGAGACATCCGGTGGTCGTGAAAGGCGCTGTATAAATGCAAGTCTTTCTTTTCTTTCTTATCCTGAAACTATGGCCGAGTTCATGGGGTAGAAATTCATCACAGATGGTGGCGCAAAACAGGCTGTGTCGGATCATATTGACTGCAATGGAACTGAATATCAGGCATTGCGCAGAATGGGCGGCCAATCTAATGTCGCCCGTTTTGCGCCACCGTCTGAGACAAATTTCTAGCCCCTGGACTCTCCAGCCAGGGGAGACGGCCTCTCGGCATCTCAGAATTCAGCCTTTTCTTACCTTTTCTCGCCATGTTGCCTCCCCTCTTCTGAGGGTAATGATTCCTTCCCGGGGCACAATGGCTCGGCAGTTGGTCAACTTCCAGTACCTCATCCAAGTTGCCATTTTTCCTGGGTGAGACCTGATGGTGAGTGTCGCCAGGCTGGTCCATCCATGGTGGGGGCGGATGGGAGGCATTAAAGGCAATCCTGATCCTGGGGTGGATCAAGTTTCTGCTATAATTAATTTGCATAATCACAAACGTAAAATCTTCCATGAACCAGCGCAATCGGTCAGTGTAATAGATCATAATCATTTCATCTTTTTCCATTAAAAAGTATTCCTTGATGTATCTAAGAGTTGTAACCTGGCGCAGTTTTATTGGTACAGCTGAAAATGGGTTTATCACAAAAAAAATCATTTTTAATAAAAGTGTCTAGTCCTCCACATGTGAGTAACCTAATTTAAAATCCACTGAAACTGACTTTAAAACAAACTAAACTGAACCATTTACTAGTTTCATTGCTGTAGATTAATAAATTTCTTCATAAATTATAAAACTTTTACAACGTGCCTCCTAGTGTCTTTGCCCCCCCCCCCAAAATGAGCCTAATTTGAAGAGTTTCCTCGAACGGATACAATCGGTGGAAACTTGCCCTGCTTATTGTTTCGATTGGGGGGGGGGGCGTGGCCAGTTTTGTGGGCGGGGCCGGCTTCCAGCGCGATGTTTTGTAAACCAGCGTTAAAGTTCCGCGGAAACTCGATTTACGCTCAACGTAACTTGCGCTTAAAATTCTGCGATCTTTTATGTGGTTTGGCCGATTTCAGGCGAATTGCACAAACTAGCGGAAACTCAAGGCCCCTGTCCACAGCCAAGGTCCACACAGGCGCATTGCCAGCAGAGATCGCCTGATAGTCCTCAGGTGTAGGAATCCTGGCCAAATTCCCCTCCCCTCCCCCTAACTCCCCACTGCCCCCCCAAACCAGCGGCTCTGAGATCAAATGTACCGTCCGAGCTGAGATTAACTAAATTAGCACAAACTGGGAATCAAGGTTTACCTCCTCCTGGTTGGTATCGCTCAGTTACTCATCAGACAAGCTAACTGAGCTGTTCCGTGAAGTACAAGATAATTATGCAGACAGGGCTGGTTAAAAAAAAAGTGAGGTTTTGCTTTATTCGTTGAAAGAAAGAAAGTCTTGCGTTTATGTGGCGCCTTTCACGACCTCAGGACATCCCAAAGTGCTTCACAGCCAATGAAGTACTTTTGAAGTGTAGTCACTGTTGTAATGTCGTGCCCCCTGTCAAAGGTCTGGGGAACGTGTTCAAATGTTGGTGCTGCAATTGCACATCTAGTATTGGCACAGCACGGGCTAGATCCGAGGCAAAACTCTCCGCCTACACACAACAGCAGCAACTACACTTCGGACGAAACCCATTGGCCGCAACGCGCTTTGGGACCGCCTGAGGATGGGAAAGGTGCGACGTAAATGCAAGCTCTGAGTAGAGTGACACCTCCAATTCCCACACCGCAATCTTCAGAGCCTCATTAAGTAAGACAACCAGCTTCGTGATGAATTATGAGTAGTGTTTTTTTTTTCTCTGTTCCGCGGTCCCGTTGCCATGAGGAACTGAGCCTGCCACGACTAATTTCACATCAGACCCTTAAAGCCAACAGAGGGATAAAATGCAGGCTTCTTATCTCCATTCCGTCTTAATCAGTATCGCAGGGTGATTAATGAAGGAAGTAAACACATTTTTATCCGTGGAGTCAAGCCACAGTCACAAGGGTTAGTTCGCTTTGTTATGCATCACAACAGTAAAGAACTCTCATTGATGTGAGACAAAGTTTGGGGAGTTACCTATTAAAACGACTGTCCCTTTTCTCCTTGTGCTTCACTGCACTGAAGACTAATAACTCGTCCTCGCTTATGCTGCGCAATGAAAACGTTTTGTTCATTTGTTTTGGCAGAAGTAAGAGATCAATGAAAGGCTTAGAAACATCTAAATGTGTGAAAATGTTCTGCCTTCACAGTTCATTAGCTGAAAAATCTAGTTCATCGCTGAATATTACCAATTCAGCTTGTCTACTGCTATATTATGTGCCGTAATGTTTACTGTCTACTGTGAAAGGGGTGAGATCTTGCTGTGTGATATCGTTAACAAGCACATAAACGCACTCGCCTACAATTCCTCAGTCCGCCATTTGAACATAGACACTTGAAATAAACCGATTAGGTGCCAGCCTTCTCTCAGTGGTTGCACTCCCACCTCTGAGGCAGGAGGTTGCCGGTTCACAATCCCACTGCAGGACTCGAGCACATAAACCAGACTGACAATTCAGTGCAGTATGGAGGGAGTGCTGCACCATCGGAGGTGCCGTCTTTTGGATGAGATTTTAAACCGAGGCCCGGTCTGCCCTCTCAAGTGGACGTAAAAGATCCCATGGCAATATTTCGAAGAAGTGCAGGAGAGTTCTCCCCGGTGTCCTGGGGCCAATATTTATCCCTTAACCAACATCACTAAAACAGATTATCTGGTCATTATCACATTGATGTTTTGGGAGCTTGCTGTGTGCAAATTGACATCGGTAGTGGGCAAAATGCTAGAGTCCATTATAAAAGATGTAATAGCAGAGCACTTGGAAAACAGTGACAGGATCGGACAAAGTCAACATGGATTTACAAAAGGGAAATCATGCCTGACTAATCTACTGGAATTTTTTGAGGATGTAACTGGTAGAATAGATAAGGGAGAAACAGTGGATGTGGTGTATTTGGACTTTCAGCAGACTTTCGATAAGGTCCCACAAAAGGGATGAGCATGCAAAGTTAAAGCACATGGGATTGGGGGTGAGGTACTGATTCGGATAGAGAACTGGTTGGCAGACAGGAAGCAAAGAGTTGGAATAAACGGGTCTTTTTCCGAGTGGCAGGCAGTGACTAGTGGGGTACCACAGGGATCGGTGCTAGGACCCCAGCTATTCACAATATATATTAATGATCTAGACGAGGGAACTAGATGTAATATCTCTAAGTTTGCAGACGACACAAAGCTGGGTGGGCGTGTGTGCTGTGAGGAGGATGCAGAGAAACTCCAGTATGATTTGGACAGGTTGGGTGATTGGGCAGATGCATGGCAGATGCAGTATAATGTGGATAAATGCGAGGTTATCCACTTTGGTGGCAAAAACAGGAAGACAGATTATAATCTGAACGGCAATAGATTGGGAAAAGGGGAAGTGCAACGAGATCTGGGAGTCCTTGTGCACCAGTCGCTGAAGGTAAGCATGCAGGTGCAGCAGGCGGTTAAGAAGGCAAATGGTATGTTGGCCTTCATAGCGAGAGGATTCGAGTACAGGAGCAAGGATGTATTGCTGCAGTTGTACAAGGCCTTGGTGAGACCACACCTTGAGTATTGTGTGCAGTTTTGGTCGCCTTATCTGAGGAAGGATGTTCTTGCCAAGGAGGGAGTGCAGCGAAGATTTACCAGACTGATACCTGGGATGGCAGGAATGACGTATGAAGAGAGATTGGGTCGATGAGGTTTATATTCGCTAGAGTTTCGAAGAATGAGAAGGGATCTCATTGAAACTTATAGGGGGAAAAATTCAGTTGGTTGCGCCTCCCGTTAGCGCCTTAAGAGGGCGCTAATGGGGCGCAAAGCCGCTAACGCCCGGGCGCAGCGATGTTTGCGCCGCTCGGGAACTTAACTAGTCATTGTGCGGCGGCGCTAAACTTTACCGCCGCGACCACCTGCGCGCGCAGATTGTGACGTCATTCCATGGTGCAACGCCCTTGTGGCGCCCCAGAGCGGAAATTGAGTGGCACCCCCTGCCTTACCGCCTGGCGCATCCAACGACCGGAAGACTGGAACGCTATCAATCGCTGTGGGGCTGGGGGGCGGCGCTATTTAAAGGGGGCCTCTTCCTGTCTTTTTCTGTGGTTGACATTTTTGCACCACTCGTTCTGAGAGAGAGAGAAAGAGAGACTTCTGCATTGAGTCAACGCTTTGTGAGGTAGTTTTGCCGACTGATCCTAACTTCGCTGGTACTTTGGTTGCTGTCCTTCATAACTTTGCTTGCAAAGAGACTATGGGGGCTGCACTGAATGGGGGCGTCGTCCTGCTCCAGCTGAATCGGAGGACACAGAGACGCAGAGAGAGAGTGGCAATGATGGCCAGACGGAGGAGGGCCAACAGGCATATGTACAGGAGAGCTTACCCTCCCAGGGTATATCGTGAACAGCTCTCCTACATTCATATGTCTGAGGAGCTGTGTTTGCGAAGGCTGCGATTCAGCAAGGAGGTGGTCACTGAGCTCTGCCACCTGCTGCAGCCAGATCTGCAGCCTCAACTGAGGTCCAGGACGTCTCTGTCGGTGGCAGTGAAGGTCACAGTGGCTCTCAACTTCTATGCTACTGGCTCATTTCAAGCTGCTGCTGGGGACCTCGCCAATATCTCCCAGTTCGCGGTGCATTGCTGCATCCGGCAGGTCACAAATGCCCTCTTTAAAAGGAGACGAGAGTTCATCTCTTTCCCCATGACCCCAGACAAGCAGCGTGACCGCGCTCTGGGCTTTGCGAGGATAGCGGGCTTCCCCATGGTGCAGGGCGCCATTGACTGCACGCATGTGGCTTTGCGTGCTCCGCATGAGAATGCCGAGGAATTACGGACAGAAAGGGGTTCCATTCCTTGAATGTTCAGTTGGTCTGTGACCACAGACAGCTGATACTCGCTGTCAATGCCCACTATCCTGGCAGCTGCCACGATGCTTTCATCCTGCGCCAGACTACTGTGGCAGAACTTTTCGAGGCACCGCATCAGCCAGTTGGTTGGCTTCTTGGGGACAAGGGGTATCCATTGAGCACCTGGCTGATGACACCGCTCCGTACGCCCAACACCCCTGCTGAGCTGCGGTACAACGAGAGCCATCAAGCTACCAGGAACATCATTGAGCGCACAATCGGCGTGCTGAAGCAACGGTTCCGCTGTCTCGACCATTCTGGAGGAGCCCTGCAGTACCCAACTTCGTAGTTGTGTGCTGCATGTTGCATAACATGGCAATCGTCAGGACCCAGCCAATGCCACCAGGCCTTGGAGCACCACCAGAGGAGGAGGAGGAAGAGGAGGAAGAGGAGGAAGAGGACGAGGAGGATGATCATCAGCAGCACCAAGGCGGGAGGGCGGCCCACAATGGTGAAACTGCAAGGGCCGTCTGTCAACGGCTGATAGCAAGCCGCTTCTAGGGCCCCTGCTGTGGAAATGGCTTCTGCCATTGCTAACAACATCAATTAACCCAGCACGCAACCCCTAAGCCGGCCAAGGCACCAATGATTCCAAACACCAAACATGTATATTTTGAATACAAAAACTTATTTATTTTACAAACTCTGTGTGTGTCATTTCCTCATGACAAACTCATAGAAATAAACACAAAAAAACAGTCATTAACATAACTGGTTCTCACAACCTGGAGATAATGTCCAAAACACTAGACAAAAGTTGGACCACGAACCTCGGCCTTGAATAAAAAAATGACCAGCATTTTGTCACACCTCCTACTTTTTGCCCTTCGAGGGTGATCTCCTTCCCTTGCGCACTTCCCCCCTTCTAACCCTACTGCTCCTCCGTAATGGGACCTCAGTGGCTGCAGCAAGGCTGGTGGAAGGCTGCTGATTGTCAGACCCTGACACTGCAGATGCCCCTGAAGGACGGCCTCGACCAGTTCTGGGCCTGGAGGGCCCGGCTGCAGACTGCACCAACTCTGCATGGGCGGCAGCAGTCTGTCCTACAGGCGGTGGCAAGTGCAGTGGAGAAGTGACAGTGTTGGCAGCAGGAATGCTGTCATCATGAGAGAGGACAGCAACTCCCTGCTCGACTGACACACTGGCACTCCCACGGGGCAGCACTTCAGCATCCGGAGCATGAGAGCCCCGGGGACATGTGAACGAACCATCGAGGTTGGCAGCAGTCAGTGCTCGCGTGGCCTCAATCTGAGTCTGCATGAGAGCAGTCAGAGATGGGATCACGGCAGTCAGTGACTGAATTGCAGCACTAAGCATTAGTGTGGCATCCGCCTGTGCTACAGCGAAGTGCTCCACACTCCTTGCCAGTGACTCAATGCATTCGGGCACCCTTCCCACTGCACCCATGAGCTCAGTGTGCATGCCCACCGCCTGGGTGTTCATTTCTGCGATCAGCCGCTCCTCCTCTGCGTCCATTGCAGTAGGAGTCGCTGGCATACTCTCCCTCTGGGGAGAAGGCCCCCGTTCTTCCCTACCCCCATGGCATTGCTGCAGCCCGCTGGGTCCTGGAGCTTCACCCTCATCAGACCCTTCCCCCCTGCTCCCCTCCAGGGAAGGCGTGTTCCCAGTGTGGGCATGGGCTTCCTTGGGAGAGGGTGGCACTGATGCTCCGGCTTCCTCTTCCTCCTCGGCTGCAGCTTCACTCCCACTGGCAGATTCAGGGCCCGTCTCCTCAGCTGGTGAATCACCATCTGAAAGCAGGGAGGTACAAGAGTGGCTTTAGCGTGAGGACAGGGTGGCAGTAAGGGAGGAATAAGTGCAGCGAGTTAACAAGTTGGATTGAAAGTGTCAAAGGCTGGTGTTGTGAGGGACAAGTGGAAGGACAGAGGACAAAAAGGTGATGACCTTACCATTGCTGTCCAGAACGGGGTCGGCGTCTCCAGTGGCGACGGGACTGATCACCCGGCTTGCCACAATCCTGTGGACGCGCTCCTCAAGATCGCTGAGGGGTTGCAGCTGAGGCCGCCCTCCACCTGTCCGTTGCTGCTGTCTCCTATTATGCGCCAGCTTGGCCTGCAAGAAAAAGGACAGCATCTGAGTAAATATACAGCCATGGTCTTGCCTGATGTGCCTCCCATAGGTGAATAGCCCTTACTGTATGCAGCCATGGTCTTGCCTGATGTGCCTCCCATAGGTGAATAGCCCTTACTGTATGCAAAGTGTGGAATGTGTGTGTGTGTTTCATGAAAGGGCCATAGGTGTTGGATGAGTGTTGTGCATTGGGGTTTTAAGGCCCTCTGGCCATAGAGTGAGGTTGAGATGGAGGGATGGAGAGGTATTGAGAAAAAGCCACTCACCCTGACGACCCGAGTGAGGTCGTTGAACTTTTTGCGGCATTGAACAAGGGTCCTGGGCACCATGCTCCTGGAGGAGACGCTCTGAGCCACCTCCCTCCACACTCTTCTGTACTCACGTGGCAAAGGCCTCCTGCCACTCTCAGGGAAGAGTATAGATCTTCTGCACTCCACCGCGCCAACCAGAGCATCCAAGGCCCGCTCGGTGAAGCGCTGAGCTCGTTCTCTCACCCTCTCCATCCTTGGCAGCAAAATGGATTCACAGGTCTCTCCAGGCCGAGATTCAAGGCTGCAATGAGCAGGGTGTGGCTGGGGAGCAAGTTGGCCCCCCCCCTTTAAGAACTGGCCGGCGCCAGTGTGTCTGTGTTCCCTCGCTAACTGGCAGCACCTGCGCTGCGCTCGCGCGCTGAGTTAGCGCCTCACTGCTCGGCCTTTGCGCCTGAAGACAGGTGTGCAGCGCCTGATTTAGCGCTCCACTCACCTCCCGGGGCGGTAAAAGTGAAGTTTCCAGTCAGTGGCGATAATTAGCGCCAGGCGCTAATTTTTGCGTCCAGACGATATTTGCGCCCCAAACGCGACCTAATTTTTCCCCCATAAAATTCTAACAGGACTAGACAGACTAGATGCAGGAAGGATGTTCCCGATGGCGGGGGAGTCCAGAACCAGAGGTCACAGTCTAAGGATAAGGGGTAAGCCATTTAGGACTGAGATGAGGAGGAATTTCTTCACCCAGAGATTGGTGAACCTGTGGAATTCTCTACCACAGAAGGCAGTTGAGGCCAATTCATTAAATATATTCAAGAAGGAGATAGATATATTTCTTAAGGCTAAAGGGATCAAGGGATATGGGGAGAAAGCAGGGACAGGGTACTGAATTTCGATGATCAGCCATGATCTCATCAAATGGTGGAGCAGGCTCGATGGGCCGAATGGCCTACTCCTGCTCCTATCTTCTATGGCTGCCGCGTTTCCCACATTACAACAGTGACTACACTTCAAAAGTACTTCATTGGCTGTAAAGCACTTTGGGACACCCTGGGGTTGTGAAAGGTGCTATATAAATGCAAATCTTTCAGTCAGTCACTGAACTTTCAACTCAGCTGCACAATTAAACAGTTGCCCTGGATTTGTGAAATTGCACCCCCGCGGGAACATCCTGATGTCAGGAAAGATGCTATACAAATGCAATTTATAAAGTCCAATGACTTGGACTTGGGTGTACAGGGCACAATTTCAAAATTTGCAGATGACACAAGACTTGGAAGTGTAGCAAACAGGGAGGAAGATACTGCTGGACTAAAAGAAGACATTGTGGCAGATCGCCACCTAAATGGGCATTATCCACTTTTCCGTCCGTGGACAATATATCGAGCACCTTGCCTTTAAGGCACCTTGCCTTTAAGGCAGGAGAGAAGGAGTGGGCGGGGCCTCAGGGTTTTTCCAGAGAATTCTGGGAGCAGTCTGTTCAGCCATTTTGGACCAAGCAGTTGTATTAAAAATTCTCTGTTTTTCCACACATGGATTCAGTCTTAATTCGTGTTTCGCGGCAGCCTCAACATTGGTGACCCCGACACTCAGAACGTATTCCGAGCACTGCAATGGCGGACACGAACGCAGTTTCCGTGAAACTGCCGGAGTTTTGGGAAAACCAGCCCGAAGCCTGGTTTCTCCAAGCTGAATCCCGCTTCCGGCTGCGAAACATCACCACAGATGGGACGCAGTACGACTACCTCGTCACATCACTCGGTAGCGCCACAATTTCGAAGGTTTGGACAGCGCTGCAGAACCCACCAGAGGAAGGCAAGTATGCACATCTCAAGGCAGCGCTCCTTAAAAAATTTACGGCCTCGGCATATCAGCGAAACTGCCACCTCCTCGACCTTCCAGGCCTCGGTGATGCCTCACCGTCAGACCTCCTCTCCCACATGCTCTCCCTCACCGACGAGAGCCCACCCGGAACCCTCTTCTGCACGCTGTTCATCTGCCAGCTCCCTCTCAGCATCCGCCCAGCGATCGTGGCGTCCGGCCTCACGAACCTGGAAGCCCTGACCGATGAGGCCGACAAGCTGCTGTCCGCTCACTCCAGCCGCGACGTCACTCCGGACCTGGCGGCCAATGCCTGGGCACGCCCCTCACCGGCCACCACGCGGCCACAAGGACCAGCCACCAGGCCCACGGGGTCTTCGCGCCCCACTAACCCGGGCCACTGTTACTACCACGCACGGTTCGGCGCCAGGGCACAACAGTGCACACCTCCCTGCTCTTTCAAGTCTGCCCCCGTACCAGCCCCCGCGATGGCCGTGGGCCACGCGGGCTCCCTGCTGTACGTCACGGATGACAAAACCGGCCGCCGGTTCCTGTGCGACACTGGAGCTCAGCACAGCATCATCCCGGCCTCCTCCCTCGACATCCAAAAGGGCGAACGAGGACCGGCGCTGGCTGCTGCTAACGGCTCGGAAATCCGGACGTATGGCACCCGGACAGTCACCCTCGACCTCGCTGGTCACCGCTACCGATGGGAGTTCATCACTGCCAAGGTGCTCTCCCCTCTCATCGGCGCAGATTTCCTGTGCGCCCACGGCCTACTGGTAGACATCCCTCGTCACCGCCTCGTGGACATGAACACCATGTCCCCCATCCTGGGCGCCATGGCCCCCCGTCAACCCGCTTACATGGCGTCACTGTGCCACGCCCGGGCCACGGATGACTACTTGGCACTCCTGGCCGAATTCCCGGCCCTGACCAATCCGACCTTCTCTGCGGAGGCCGCCAAACATGGGGTGGAACACTTCATCCCCACCACAGGCCCCCCAGTATACGCCCATGCCTGCAGGCTGGACCCGGCCAAACTGGAGATCGCGCGGACCGAGTTTGCCACCATGGAACAGCTCGGCATCATCCGCCGCTCCAACATCTCTGGGCCTCCCCACCCCACATCGCCCTCAAACCAGGTGGAGGTTGGCGCCCCTGCGGGGATTACCGCCGCCTCAACGACGCCACCACCCCTGATTGGTACCCCGTGCCGCACATTCAGGACTTCTCGGCTAGACTGGCCGGCCGCTCAGTCTTTTCCAAGGTCGACCTGGTGCGCGGCTACCACCAAGTCCCCATCCACCCCGCGGACGTCCCCAAGACGGCTGTAATCACCCCCTTCGGCCTGTTCGAGTTCCTGCGGATGCCCTTCGGCCTCAAAAACGCGGCCCAGGCATTCCAACGGCTCATGGACACGGTCCTTCGGGACCTGAAGTTCCTGTTCGTCTGCCTGGACAACATCCTGGTAGCCAGTTCCTCCAAGCAGGAACACCTCGAACACCTTCGCATCCTGTTCGGGCGCCTCAGCGACCATGGGCTCATCCTCAGCCCAGCCAAATGCCAGTTCGGCCTGGACAAGATCGACTTCCTCGGCCACCACATCACCCATGCTGGGGCCATTCCCCTGCCCACCAAGGTGTAGGCCGTCCAACAATTTCCCCTCCCCACCACCATCAAAGGCCTCCAGGAGTTCCTCGGGATGGTGAATTTCTATAACCGCTTCATCCCCAAAGCAGCGTCCCTCATGAGGCTCCTGTATGAAGCCCTCCGGGGCAGGAGCGGCAAGATGGTGGTCGAATGGACGGCAGACGCGTCCGCCGCCTTCGACTCCACCAAGACCGCGCTCGCCAACGCCACCCTGCCCGCGCACCCACGGCCCAATGCCAGGGTAGCGCTCACCACGGACGCCTCCGACCACGTGGTCGGCGCCGTGTATGAGCAGTGGGTCGACGGCGCCTGGCAACCACTTGCCTTCTTCAGCCGTCAACTACGCCCCCCGGAGGTCAAGTACAGCACCTTCGACCGCGAGCTCCTCGCGCTGTTCCTGGCGGTCCGCCATTTTCGGTTTTTGCTTGAGGGCCACCCCTTCACTGCATTTGTCGACCACAAGCCCCTGACATTCGCAATGGCAAAGACAACCGACCCCTGGTCCGCCAAGCAGCAGCGCCAGCTCGCGGCAGTGTCAGAGTTCACCACGGACATCCAACACGTCTCCGGCCGAGACAATGTGGTAGCCGACTGCCTCTCCCACCCAGACATCCACGCCGCACACCTGGCAGTCGACTACGCTCAACTCGCAGCAGACCAGATCACCGACCCTGATCTGCTCTCCGCACCTACCAACCTACCATGGCTACGCCTGGCCGACGTCGCCTGTGGCCCGATCGCAGTCACGGTCAAGTGCGACATATCCCTCTGTCAACCTCGGCCCGTCGTCCCAGCGTCCTGGCGCCGCCGGGTATTCGACATTCTCCACAACCTCTCCCACCCCGGCGCCCGCGCATCCATCAAATTGGTAGCCAACCGCTTTGTCTGGCGCGGCCTTCGCAAGGATGTGCGTACTTGGGCCAACTCCTGCCTAGCCTGCCAACGGGCCAAGGTACAGCAACACACGAAAGCACCCCTCGAGGAGTTTACCGTACCCTCGCGGAGATTCGACCACATCCACGTGGACATCGTCGGGCCCCTGCCGCCGTCGCAAGGCCACACGCACTTGCTGATGATCGTTGACCGCACCACGCGCTGGCCCGAGGCAATTCCACTGACTTCTACCACCACCGCCGACATCGCCAGAGCCTTCGTCAGCACCTGGGTCGCACGGTTCGGCGTCCCCTCCGACATGACGTCGGACAGAGGTCCGAAATTTACCTCTGAACTCTGGACCGCCGTCGCACGCAATCTCGGGGTGACCATCCACCGCACCACAGCGTACCACCCCCAAGCCAACGGACTGTGTGAGCGGTTCCACAGATCCTTGAAGGTATCTCTTTGAGCCAGCCTCCAGGACGGCGCCTGGACCGACCGACTTCCGTGGGTTCTCCTCGGCCTGCGCACCACGGTTAAAGAAGACCTCCACGCATCGGCAGCAGAGCTCGTGTACGGTCAGCCGCTGCGCGTACCCGGCGAGTTCCTGCCCACCGCCACGACACCCTAGTCAGCCGACCAGCAACGCCACGACATCGCCTCACCGGCGCTGCAGTTCGCCCCGGTGCCCATTGCCCAACACGGCGAATCCACCTCACACGTCCCACTAAGCCTGCACTAGGCACGGTTCATTTCAATCCGGCACGACGCCCACCGCGGATCCCTTCAACCCCCGTACGACGGGCCCTACAAGGTGCTACAGGCTGGGGACAAATTTTTCACCCTGCAAGTGGGCGACAGGACCGAAAAAGTGTCGGTTGACCGACTCAAGCCAGCACACTCGGAGCCCGGTGAGCAGGTCCCTGTAGCTCGTCCACCACCACGCGGCCGACCTGCCTTCAAGCCGGTTCACCCGGCGGTTCCACGCCCGGCCGTTCCACGTCCACCGGCGTCCTACAAGAGCCGCTCCAGCCGGCCCATCAGACCGCCGCACCGTCTCATCCACACCTCCTAAGCGGATTCTGGGGGGAGCTGTGTGGTGGATCGCCACCTAAATGGGCATTATCCACTTTTCCGTCCGTGGACAATATATCGAGCACCTTGCCTTTAAGGCACCTTGCCTTTAAGGCAGGAGAGAAGGAGTGGGCGGGGCCTCAGGGTTTTTCCAGAGAATTCTGGGAGCAGTCTGTTCAGCCATTTTGGACCATGCAGTTGTATTAAAAGGTCTCTGTTTTTCCACACATGGATTCAGTCTTAATTCGTGTTTCGCGGCAGCCTCAATAACATAGACATAGGGAGTATGATATTGTTGCTATCACAGTGACATGGTAGAGGGAGGGGCAGGACGGGCAGCTCAATATTCCGGGGTATAGAATCTTCAGGCGAGACAGAGGGGGATGTAAAAGAGGAGGGGGTGTCGCAATATTAATCAAGGAGTCAATTACTGCAGTAAGGAGGGATGATATCTTAGCAGGTTCCTCTAATGAGGCCATGTGGGTAGAATTTAAAAACAAAAAGGGGGCAAGCACTTTGCTGGGAGTGTACTATAGGCCCCCAAACAGTCAGGGGGAGATAGAGGAACAGATATGTAGGCAAATCTCAGAGAAGTGTTGAAATAATAGGGTAATAATAGTCGGGGATTTCAACTTCCCCAATATTAACTGGAATAGTCAGAGTGTGAAAGGCTTAGAGGGTGCGGAATTCTTAAAGTGCATCCAGGAGAGCTTTTTGAGCCAGCATGTAGAAAGTCCTACAAGAGAGGGAGTGGTACTGGACCTAATTCTCGGAATATAGCTGGGCATGTGGTAGAAGTGTCAGTAGGAGAGCATTTTGGTGACAGTGACCATAATTCGGTGAGATTTAAGGTAGTCATGGAAAAGGACAAAGATGGACCGGAAATAAAGGTTCTAAATTGGGGGAAGGCCGATTTTAATATGACAAGGCAGGATCTGGCCAAAGTTGACTGGGATCAGCTACTTGTAGGAAAATCCACATCAGAGCAGTGGGAGTCTTTCAGAAAGGAAATAGAGAGAGTACAATGCCAACATGTTCCCGTAAAGGTCAAGGGTGGGACCAAAAAGTCCAGGGAACCCTGGGATGTCAAGGGATATACAAGAATGGATTAGGAAAAAAAGGGAGGCTTTTGGCAGATACAAAGGACTAAAAACAGTGGAAGCCCAAGAGGAGTATAGAAAGTGCAAAGGGGTACTTAAAAAAGAAATTAGGAGAGCGAAGAGGGGGCATGAAAAAACACAGGCGGGCAAAATAAAGGAAAATCCCAAGGTGTTTTATAAGTATATTAAGGGCAAGAGGATAACCAGGGAAAGAGTAGGGTCCATTAGGGACCAAAGTGGTAATCTGTGTGTAGAGCTGGAAGATGTAGGTGAGGTTTTAAATGAATATTTTGCATCTGTGTTCACTATGGAGAAGGACGATGTAGGCATAGAAATCAGGCAGGGGGATTGTGATATACTTGAACAAATTAGCATTGAGAGGGAACAGGTACTAGCGGTTTAAGCGAGCTTAAAAGTGGATAAATCCCCAGGCCCAGACGAGATGTATCCCAGGCTGCTGTGTGAGGCAAGGGAGGAGATTGCAGGGGCTCTGACACAAATTTTCAGAACCTCTCTGGCCACAGGGGAGGTCAAAATTGAGAGGTCGCACAACACCAGGTTATAGTCCAACAGTTTTATTTGAAATCACTGCGGAACTTGGCTATCAGTTTCTGCTCGATGATTTTGCGTTGTCGTGTGTTTCTAAGGTTGCCTTGGAGAACACTTAACCGCAGATCCGAGGCTGAATGTTGGACTATAACCTGGTGTTGTGCGACCTCTCAATTTTGTCCACCCCAGTCCAACACCGGCATCTCCGCATCATGACCACAGGGGAGGTGCCAGAGGACTGGAGGACAGCTAACGTAGTACCATTATTCAAGAAGGGTAGTAGGGATAAACTAGGGAATTACAGGCCAGTGAGCCTAACATCAGTGGTAGGGAAATTATTGGAAAAAATTCTGAGGGACAGAATTAGTCTCCACTTGGAGAGGCAAGGATTAATCAAGGATAGTCAGCATGGCTTTGTCACGGGGAGATCATGTCTAACCAATTTGATTGAATTTTTCGAGGGGGTGACTCGGTGTGTGGATGAGGGTAGTGCAGTTGATGTAGTCTACATGGACTTCAGTAAGGCTTTTGACAAAGTCCCGCATGCGAGACTGGTCAAGAAGGTAAGAGCCCATGGGATCTAGGGCAATTTGGCACATTGGATCCAAAATTGGCTTAGTGGCAGGAGGCAGAGGGTGATGGTCGAAGGTTGTTTTTGTGACTGGAAGCCTGTGTCCAGTGGTGTACCGCAGGGATCGGTGCTGGGTCCCTTGCTGTTTGTAGTGTACATTCATGATTTAGATATGAATGTAGGAGGTATGATCAGTAAGTTCGCAGATGACACGAAAATTGGTGGAGTTTTAAATAGCGAGGAGGGAAGCCTCAGGCTATATAGACGGGTTGGTTAGATGGGCAGAACAGTGGCAAATGGAATTTAACCCTGAAAAATGTGAGGTGATGCATTTTGGGAGGACTAACAAGGCAAGGGAATACACAATGAATGGTAGGACCTTAGGAAGGACAGAGGATCAGAGGGACCTTGGTGTGCATGTACATAGATCACTGAAGGCAGCAGGACAGGTAGATAAAGTGGTTAAAAAGGCATATGGGATACTTGCCTTCATTAGCCAAGGCATAGAATGTAAGAGCAGGGAGGTTATGATGGAGCTGTACAAAACGCTAGTTAGGCCACAGCTGGAATATTGTGTGCAGTTCTGGTCGTCACACTATAGGAAGGATGTGATTGCATTGGAGAGGGTGCAGAGGAGATTCACCAGGATGTTACCTGGGCTGGAGCACTTCAGCTATGAAGAGAGACTGGACAAGCTGGGGTTGTTTTCCTTAGAGCAGAGAAGGCTGAGGGGGGACCTGATTGAGGTGTACAAAAGTATGAGGGGCATAGATAGGGTAGATAGAAAGGAACTTTTCCCCTTAGTAGAGGGGTCAATAACCAGGGGGCATAGTTTCAAGGTAAGGGCAGGAGGATTAGAGGGGATTTGAGGAAAAACTTTTTCACCCAGAGGGTGGTTGGAATCTGGAACTCACTGCCTGAAAGGGTGGTAGAGGCAGGAACCCTCACAACATTCAAGAAGCATTTAGATGAGCACTTGAAACACCATAGCATACAAGGCTACGGACCAAGTGCTGGAAAATGGGATTAAAATAGACAGGGCTTGATGGCCGGCGCAGACACGATGGGCTGAAGGGCCTCTTTCTGTGCTGTATAACTCTTTGGGCTCAATTTTCACCGGCCCATGGAGGCAGGTTTGGAGGCGTGTGGGGTGGGAAAACAGCAGAATCCAGCCCGCCCCCAACCCGCCTTCATGCCAGTTTAACAGGAGGCGGGTACCCAACCTGTGCTGGGACCCGCCTCCCCAAGGCGGGAAGGGGATTAGTGCCAATAAACTGCCTGTTAACAGGTAGTTAACAGGCAGTTTTTTGCCTAATCCCTATTTTTAGCCCTGTAGTGTGGGCTTCCCGACAGGTCCGAACCATGCCGATTTAGCGACGCGGACCGTCGGTCTGGAGGGCTTGGAGGGGTCGAGATGTCCGGTGTGCAGGTGAGTGATGGGTGCATGAGTGCGGAGGTAAGTGTGTTTGGTGTGTGTAAAGTGTTTTAAGAACTTGTACTTACCTTAACTTTGTCCTGCAGGCTTCCTTCCTTCAGTTCTCGGGAGTCCCTCAGCTCACCGGCACAGAAAGCAGAATGGCCGCGGAGCTGTCAAAAGCTGCAGTCTCTGCTTTCTGTGCTGGATTGATTTCTAACTGAGTCCAAGTACAGGGACTCACGATAGAAATCATGTTGTCAGTGTTTGACAGCTTCACAGAGCTGTCAAACGCTGAAATTTCATCTGTCAAAAGCTCTTGACAGATGAAATTTCAATGGCTGACATCACCTGTATCCAAGGGACCCTTGATTGGCCTGCTAAGCCCGCTGGGCGGGCTTAACAAGGTCAATCAAGGGAAAATACAGTGGGTTGGCCACAAGTCGATGGAGGCGGGACTACAACCCAAAAAGTGAGAGTCCCGCCTCCATCACGTCCCCATTGACAAAATCCAGCCCATGACTCTATGAGACAGGCTGGTGGAATGGGCGGATAAATGGCCGATGAAATTCAATGCAGAGAAGTGTGAGGTGGTATAATTTGAGAAGAAGAATGAGGAGAGACCATACAAACTAAATGGTACAATTTTAAAGGGGGTGCCAGGACAGAGAGACCTGGGGGTGCTTGTGCACAAATCTATGAAGGTGGCAGGACAAGTTAACAAAGCAGTTAATAAAGCATATGGGATCCTGGGCTTTATGAATGGAGGCTATGGGCTGGATTTTGATACTGGGGACGTGATGGAGGTGGGACTCCCACTTTTTGGGTTGTAGTCCCGCCTCCATCGACTTGTGGCCAACCCACTGCATTTTCACTTGATTGACCTTGTTGAGCCCGCCCAGCGAGCTCAGCAGGCCAATTAAGGGCCACCCAGCAACAGGTGATGTCACAGATTGACATTTCATCTGTCAAGAGCTTTTGACAGATGAAATATTAGCGTTTGACAGCTCTGTGAACCTGTCAAACACTGACAATCTGTCTTCTAACTTGAGTCCTTTCTCTCAGGCTGAGTTAGAAATCATTCCAGCGCAGAAAGCAGAAGGCTGCAGTTTTTGACAGCACCACGGCCATTGTGCTTTCTGTGCCGGTGAGATTTCTGACTCCCGAGACCTGAAGGGCTGACACCTGCAGGAGGAAGTTAAGGTAAGTAAAACTTTTTCCCACACTTTACACTTACCTTACACACTTACCTCTGCACACATGCACTCATCACTCACCTGCCCACCGGACATATCGACCCCTCCAACCCCTGCAGACCCACGGTCCGCCTCGCTAACTTGCCGTGGTTGGGACCTGTCGGGAAGCCCACATTTCAGCTTTTAAAATAGGGATTAGGCAAAAAACTGCCCGTTAACTACCTGTTAACAGGCAGTTAATTGTCACTGTTCCCTTTCCTGCCTCGGGGAGTCGGGTCCCAGCACAGGACGGGTACCCGCTTCCAGCGAAACTGGCATGGAGGCGGGTTGGGGGCGGGATGGGTTCGGGACCCCCGAATCTGCAACTTTAACCCCCCACACGCCTCCAAACCCGCCTCCACGGGTCAATGAAAATCCAGCCCATAGAGTACAAAAGCCAGGAAGTTATGCTAAACCTTAAAAAACACTAGTTTGGCCTCAGCTGGAGTATTGTCTCCAATTCTGGGCCCCACACTTTAGGAAGGATGTGAAGGCTTTGGAGAGGGTACAGAAGAGATTTACTCGAATGGTCCCAGGGATGAGGGATTATAGTTATGTGGATAGACTGGAGAAGCTGGGGTTGTTCTCCTTGGAGCAGAGAAGGCTAAGAGGAGATTTGATAGAGGTGTTTTAATAAATGGACGATGTAAATAAAGAGAAACTGTTTCCAATGGCTGAAGGGTCGCTAACAATTGGGCACAGCTTTAAGGCGATTGGCAAATGAACCAGAGGTGACATGAGGGAAAATATTTTTATGCAATGGCTGGTTAGGATTTGGTGGTGGATACAGATTCAATAGTAGCCTTCAAAAGGGAATTGGATAAATACTTGAAGGAGAAAAATATGCAGGGATATGGGGAAAGAGCGGGGGAGTGGGACTAACTGGATTGTTCTTCGAAAGAGCCGGCACAGACTCGATGGGATGAATGGCCTCCTTCTGTGCTGTACTATTCTATGATTCAAAGTCTGTTTTTTCCTTGTTCCAAAGGCTGAAAGCAGTGCACAGAGGAGCCACAAGGCTGATCCATGAATCTTGGGCTTTAAAACCTTCAAAAGGAGGCATCGGAGAGGCGATCTTACAGAGAGCTGTGTAACGTCGCTAATGGTCTGGAAAAGGTAAATGTGGAAAATTACATCTAACTAAATTGCGAGAGCAGAACAAGAGGCCAAAGGCAACGTTCCCGCTAAGCTGCTTTGCCGCGTGGCCGCGCACCGGTCTGGAGGCCCCGCGCAGGCCACTCACCAGATTTTTAATGGGAGAAACCCGCATGGACGAGAATTTGAATGGGCCGTGCAGTCACTTAAAGGGACCGCGCATTCCAAAAAATATTAAAGGGAACATTGGCCACAGGCTCAAACTTTTTGGACTGATATCAGGAGGTTTTTATTCACCAAAAGAGTAAAAAGCACAACAAACCCGTGACCTCTACCACCTAGAAGGACAAGGTTCAGCAGGCGCATGGGAACACCACCACCTCCAAGTTCCCCTCCAAGTCACACACCATCCTGACTTGGAAGTATATCGCCGTTCCTTCATCGTCACCGAGTCAAAATCCTGGAACTCCCTCCCTAACAGCACAGTGGGAGTACCTGCACCACACGGACTGCAGCGGTTCAAGGAGGCGGCTCACCACCACCTTCTCAAGGGCAACTAGGGATGGGCAATAAATGCTGCCCTTGCCAGCGACGCCCACTACCCATGAATGAAAAAAAGAGGAATGGGTTCCCAAATATAACGGAGGCAAAATCATTTCAGAAACAATTGAACGCAGGCTGCCATTGGGGAGGACTTCAGGGTCTTGCTGGATGACTGATCTAATGGACTTCCTCAACCTTAATTAAGTTGTGATCTTGTAATTTGTAGTAATTCGCGTGTAGTGGTTGTGGGGTTCTAGGTCTGGCCCCATTAAGTTTTGACTGCAGCTAAAACACAGCTGGTAAATCTGCAAATTTTCTTCCTTGCCAGCTCACGTCAGAGTCGATTTCCTAACATCGCACTGTTACACAGCTCAGACGTTGTTTCATACTTTAAAAAAAATGCAGCACAGGTTTAGCCATGCCTGCTTCACGCCTCCTATTTTGTCAAACTCTTTCTCGTGCCTACACTGCGGCACTATTTCGCGTCGCTCGGGTCCGCTAATATATATAAAAGTATGCATGTGTGTAATAATTTTCCCCAAAGAGTATGATTGAGTACACGGAGACCGAGAACAAAATAATAAGGGTGAGTACACCGAGACCCAATCTAAAATAATGAGGGTATTTGAGGAAATTATAGCAAGAATGAATAATCTCGCCTTGAGTGGAATGTTGAAGCAAAAATACTGGAAGAGTTAAACGAAGGCAAGCAGTTAGAAAAAGGACATTAATAACAGGAAGAAGTCTCTGCCTAATAACAAACTCAAGCTATTGTTGAGGAGTAGAATGCTTAAGCGTTTATTGGGGCCAGCACCATTGTACGAATATGAAAACAGGACCTTGAGTACTGAAGTTAAGAAGACTGGAGGCGTTTGAGTTCTGGTGCTACAGACACATGTTGAAAATTCGTTGGACAAGAAGAATGACTAATGAGAGAGCCCTTGAGCCAACACGAGTAAAGGGAGAGGTAATGAGGCTGATTATCGTGACAAAAATCCTGTTGGAAATCACAGGCAATATTTTTTGGGGGGGATTGTTACTATCTGGAAAAAAGTGAGTGGGAACAAAACAAGAGTGAAGCAAAGGATGTGGTAAACTGACAGGGGTTGACACCTGAATATGCAAGTGTGCTGGTCACAACCTCAGAATGCAGAAAGTACACAGAGAGAAATAGAAAAAAAAACAAGTGCTTTGAGATGTCTTGAAGATGCTACACAAATCCAAGTTCTTTCTTTCTCTCATGAAGATTGTAATTCCTTCACTAGGTTATGGTTCTATGGGAGAAGGTTGCCCCCCTCACACGCCATCTATTTGACTGGTCAACCTTTAGGAAGAATAGTGCCCTTGACACTGTACAGAGACAAGCAATTATTCCCAATTATCAGCAGTTTAAGGCAGGAGGAAAGGTTAAGGAATGGCCTCAGGCTCGATTTTAACTCCAAGTGGGGCTGCAAGTGCAAAAGCACACTCGCAGGAGAAAATTTGAGGCCTGGTCGATTTTAACTCCCAGGCCTCGTTACTATGCCGCTGGTCCATTCCTCGGCCGGAACGGGTGGGAGGCGGGCAGAAAGCAGCCGCCGGCCTACAGAAAATCGGGCGGTCAAGGGCTGCCCGTTGACATGAAGGTTGTTGTGGGGAAGGGGGAACGGTCTTGCAGGGGTGGGGTGGGGGGGAGTGGTCATCCAGGGCAGGGGAGGCTGTGACTTTTCCTTGTAGACCCCGGGGGAGTGCTCCCGCTCCTCCTGGACCCACAAAAGTAATTTTAAAAACTTATCTGTTTTGGCCTTTTCATCTTCCCAGCAGGTCCCAATCCTCTTCATCCTGGTCAGGGCGGCCACTCAGGCCTGAGTTTAAATGGCAGTTGGGGCTCAATGACATCATCGGACCCCGATCTGCATATTTAAAGAAGGACCCCACCTGCTTAGCCATCTATCCAGACGCCGGAGTAAAAATTGCAGTCAACGGGATCCAGGCAGCTTTCCAGTGGGTAACAGCACCATAGTGGTTAGGTTACTGGACTAGTAATCCAGAGGTTTGAACTAATAATCTGTGAGATATGAGTTCAAATCCCACCATGCCAGCTGGGGAATTTAAATTCAGTTAATTGAATCAAGCTAGTATAAAGCTAGTATCAGTAATAGTGACCATGAAACTGCCAGATTGTTGTAAAAACCCATCTGTTTCACTAATGTCCTTTAGGGAAGGAAATCTACCGTCCTTACCCGGTCTGACCTATATGTGATTCCAGACCCACAGCAATGTGGTTGACTCTTAACTACCCTCTGAAATGGCCTAGCAAGCTACTCAGTTATAACAAATTGCTACAAGAAACAATAAGAATAAAACCGGACGGGCCACCCAGCATTGACCTCAGCCCCTCCAAGTCACACACCATCCTGACTTGGAGGTATTTTGCCGATCCTTCATCGTCGCTTGGGCTGATAAGAGGCAGGTAACATTCGCGCCACACAAGTGCCAGGCAATGACTATCTCCAATAAGCGAGCATCTAACCACCGCCTCTTGACATTCAACGGCATTACCATCACCGAATCCCCCACCATCAATATTCTCGGGGTCACCATTGACCAGAAACTTAACTGGACCAGCCACATAAATACTGTGGCAACAAGAGCAGGTCAGAGGCTGGGTATTCTGCGGTGAGGACAAACTAGATGCAGGAAGGATGTTCCCGATGGTCGGAGAGTCCAGAACCAGGGGGTCAGAGTCTAAGGATAAGGGGTAAGCCATTTAGGACAGAAATGAGGAGGAATTTCTTCACCCAGAGAGTGGTGAACCTGTGGAATTCTCTGCCAGAGAAGACAGTAGAGGCCAATTCATTAAATAGATTCAAGAAGGAGTTGGATATATTTCTTAAGGCTAAAGGGATCAAGGGATATGGGGAGAAAGCAGGGACAGGGTACTGAATTTGGATGATCAGCCATGATCGCATTGAATGGCGGAGCAGGCTAGAGGGGCCGAATGGCCTACTCCTGCTCCTATCTTCTATGATTCTATGATTCTATGAGTGTCTCACCTCCTGACTCCCCAAAGCCTTTCCACCATCTACAAGGCACAAGTCAGGAGTGTGCTGGAATACTCTCCACTTCCCTGGATGAGTGCAGCTCCAACAACACTCAAGAAGCTCGACACCATCCAAGACAAAGCAGCCTGCTTGATTGGCACCCCATCCACCACCTTAAACATTCATTCCCTCCGCCACCAGCATACCGTGGCTGCAGTGTGTAACATCTACAAGATGCACTGCATCAACTCGCCAAGGCTTCTTCGGCAGCACCTCCCAAACCTGTGACCTCTTCCACCTAGAAGGACAAGGGCAGCAGGCGCATGGGAACACCACCACCTCCAAGTTCCCCTCCAAGTCACACACCATCCTGATTTAGAAGTATATTGCTGATCCTTCATCATCGTTGGGTCAAAATGCCATCACCACACGGACTGCAGCGGTTCAAGAAGGTGACTCACCACCACCTTCTCAAGGGCAACTAGGGATGGGCAATAAATGCTGGCCTTGCCAGCGACACCCACATCCCATGAACGAATAAAAAAAACGGTCTCCAAAAAAGAGTCAGCCCGTGTGGGCCATATGGGCTTCATCTGTTGCTTCAAATTCCTAATTATTTTATGCATTACATCATCTTTCTACTAGGCACTTTACAACCCTCTGGCTTCAACAAGAATAACAGCAGAAGTGAGAGGTTATAACTCTGAGGAAAGATTGAACAGGCTGGGGCTCTTTTCTCTTGAAAAGAGAAGGCTGAGGGGTGACCTAATCGAGGTCTTTAAAATTATGAAGGAGTTTGATAGGGTAGACGTAGAGAAGATGTTTCCTTTTGTGGGGAGCCCAAAACTAGGGGCCGTAAATATAAGATAGTCACTAATAAATGCAATAAGGAATTCAGGAGAAACTTCTTTACCCAGAGAGTGATGGCAATGTGTAACTTGCAATCACAGGGAGTGGTTGAGGCGAATAACATAGATGCCTATAAGGGGAAGCTAGATAAGTACATGAGGGAGAAAAGATATTCTGATGGGGTGAGATGAAGAAGGGCAGGAGGAGGTTCGTGTGGAGCGTAAACACTGGCACGGACCAGTTGGGCCGAATGGCCTGTTTCTGTGCTGTACATTCATTCTATGACACTGCTCAACTCAGGACAGAAAAGGCACGACTATCGAACAACACAAAGGACGAATTAATCATTTGTTTGGAGTCATTTCTGATAAAGAATCTCTCCCTGAAACCTTCTATCTTTTCAAGTGTTTTGTGGACCTGTTTTGTATTTCCATCATTTTCGACTTGTATTTCAGATTTTTTCAGTTTTTCTTTTTATCTCTGCATGTAGTTATTGTTTTATTCACACACAACCACAAAGAGGTAACGAGTAATGCAGCTTTATAAACACAACTCCTCTCTCAGATCCATGTAACTTCGCATAAAAACTGGTTAAACGTTAACATTTATTTAAAAATTGCCTCAGCATTATAAAATCATATCACATAGAATTACATAGAATTACATCGAATGTACAGCACAGAAACAGGCCATTTGGCCCAACTGGTCCGTGCCGGTGTTTATGCTCCACACGAGCCTCCTCCCACCCCTCTTCATCTCACCCTATCAGCATATCCCTTTCTCCCTCGTGTTTATCTAGCTTCCCCTTAAATTCACCTCAACCACTCCTTGCGGTAGCGAGTTCCACATTCTAACCACTCTCTGGGTAAAGAAATTTCTCCTGAATTCCCTAATGGATTTATTAGTGACTGTCTTATATTTATGGCCCCACAAGCGGAAACAACGTCTCTACGTCTACCGCATCGACCCATTCATAATCTTCAAGACCTCTAGCAGGTTACCTTTCAGTCTTTTTTCTGGAGAAAGCCTGTTCAGTCTTTCCGGATAGGTTCCTTTCAGTTTTGGTATCATCCTTGTAAATCTTTTTTGCACCTTCTCCAGTGCCTCTATATCCTTTTTATAATAATGAGACCAGAACGATGCACAGTACATCTATTTTGATTATCATTTTTTTTTTTGTGGCAGGTATTTTTTCTGGGTAACTGCAAGCCAAACATGCTGAGAAACCAACAAGAGCTTCTCTTGCCTGATGTGCAGTGCACGCCCTGTCCCTGGAGAGACGTACCCCACAGAACAAGGTTTAGAGAAACTGTGTACGGTGGTATCACTGGGGTTTAATGAGCTAAAAACAACACGCAGAGCACTGGCAAACTCGGATCTCCCTACCCTTTAGGGCATTGAAGATTCTGATGGAAGATTCTCTGGAGCCGAACGGGAAGAATCCCGGTTGGCTGTGACAGAGCTATCCCTCCATCATAGAATCATAGAATCATAGAAGATAGGAGCAGGAGTAGGCCATTCGGCCCCTCTAGCCAGCTCCGCCATTCAATGCGATCGTGGCTGATCATCCAAATTCAGTACCCTGTCCCTGCTTTCTCCCCATATCCCTTGAACCCTTTAGCCTTAAGAAATATATCCAACTCCTTCTTGAATCTATTTAATGAATTGGCCTCTACTGCCTTCTGTGGCAGAGAATTCCACAGGCTCACCACTCTCTGGGTGAAGAAATTCCTCCTCATTTCTGTCCGAAATGGCTTACCCCTTATCCTTAGACTGTGACCCCTGGTTCCGGACTCCCCAACCATCGGGAACATCCTTCCTGCATCTAGTCTGTCCTGTCCTGTCAGAATTTTATAAGTTTCAAAGAGCTAGGACAACAATCGATAGCCTCCCGGAGCAAAGAAATAAAGAAAGACTTGCATTTATATAGCGCCTTTCTCAAAGCGCTTTTCAGCCAATGAAGTACTTTTTGAAGTGGAGTCACTGTTGTAATGTGGGAAACGCGGCAGCCTATTTGCGCACAGCAAGCTCCCACAAACAGCAATGTGATAATGACCAGATAATCTGTTTTTGTTATGTTGGTTGAGGGATAAATATTGGCCAGGAAACCGGGGATAACTCCCCAGCTCTTCTTCAAAATAGTGCCATGGGATCTTTTACATCCAAAAGACGGCAGCACTCCCTCAGCACTGTACTGGAGTGTCAGCCTAGCTTTATGTGCTCAAGTCCCTGCAATGGGATCAGAGGCGAGTGTGCTACCAACTGAGCCACAGTTCACACAGCGGACAGTAGGTCCACGGAGCTCTACGATTAAAATAAAATCTTTTCGGAAATAGCTTACCATCAGCACAGGTATTAATGGGGGTTGTGTGGCGGTCCTGATTTCCGGCTTCGGATTTCAATCCTGGCAAAATTTCACATACATTTTAAGAGCTTAAAGCTATGATAAATTACACGTTCATGATTATTCTGAAGGCACTAAATGTAGATAGGAACTGGCATTTAGCTATCATTTAAAAGAAAATACCCATGTTCACAATAATGCAATTTATTCTGCGGGGCCCAGAAAGAAAATTAAGCGAGAGACACGAAGGTAAATGATGCAATTTTGCAATGTGGATAGAGATGAAATTTATACAATCATACAATATGTGGATGCACAACAGATATTTAAAATATGACCTCCTTTTCTGTTGAGTTGCAAACAAGGACGTCAGAGATCATTTATTCCGAATGTAATCCTGCATGCTTCTTGACAGGAATTCTAATCATCTGCAGCCAAGATGCAAATGAGAAATTCAGGAGTGCTAATTCTCCAGACTTTTCGGGAGACAGTAGCTGTCAACTCCACCACCACCCACGCCCCCACCCCCCCAAACACCCCCACTGCTCCCACCACCGATAATCAGCCCAGGGGTCAAAGTGCCTGCAGTTTAAAGTTGTCAAGAGAGATAACAGCGACGGTCCCGTTAGAGTGGTGGAGCTTCTCTTTCTTCATCGAACCAGCAAGAATCTTAAATTATTCTGCCGTGTCAGCATCTGAGCACTGAGACGCGCAGTAATGAGATGTAACCGTATTATTGGGGAGTTTTTTTTTATTTTAGAGAGTTTCAGAAACGCTGCCTGCAAATCAGAAAATTGGTCACTCTCTCTATAAATGTTTTATTTGCCAGTTTTACTGGAGCAAGGCAGCGAGCTGGCTGTCCCATCGTTTGCAATAAAAATGAAAATTCAATTTTCTGCTACATGCCTGTAAAGTCCTCCTTCAATGCATAAAATAATATCTAATGGCCTAATGAATCTCGCAGACGGCTGACTTGTGGACAACATCATTTACAGTGGCAAAAAGAAGTCACGTTCTTTTTTTATTCACAAACGTGTTACTTATTGGTGAGCAGTTCATCCCAGGGTTGGATTCTGAGACACATTGGCCTGGAAACTGATTGTCAGTGCTGTTATCAATGTCCCCCGTAAGCCGCACAGCCTCCTGCATGGGTGCCTCCCCCCAATGCGCGGCCCATTCAAATTTTTGCAGTACCTACAATGAAAAAGCCGGTGAGCGGCCTGTGCGGGATCTTGCAGATGACTGCGCCGACCGTGTGCAGCATAACGGTAGCATTGGCTGTTTCCATACAACAACAACAACTTGCAATTTATATAGCGCCTTTAATGTAGTAAAACGTCCCAAGGCGCTTCACAGGAGTGATTATCAAACAAAAATATGACACCGAGCCACCTAATAAGATATTAGGACAGGTGACCAGGAGCTTGGTCAAAGAGGTGGGTTTTAAGGAGCGTCTTAAAGGAGGAGAGAGCTAGAGAGGCAGAGAGGTTTAGGGAGGAAATTTCAGAGCTTAGGGCCCAGGCAGCTGAAGGCACGGCCACCAATGGTGGAGTGATTAAAATCGGGAAATGCGCAAGAGGCCAGAATTAGAGGAGCGCAGAGATCTCGAAGGGTTGTAGGGCTGGAGAAGGTCACAAAGATAGGGAGGGCCGAGGCCATGGAGGGTCTTGAACACAAGGATGAGAATTTTTAAATCGAGGTGTTGCCGGACCGGGAGGCAATGCAGGTCAGCGAGCACAGCTGATGAACGGGCCTTGGTGCGAGTTAGGATATGGGCAGCAGAGTTTTGGATGAGCTCAAGTTTATGGAGGGTGAAAGATGGGAGGCCGGCCAGGAATCCATTGGAATAGTCATGTCTAGAGGTAACAAAGGCATGGATGAGGATTTCAGCAGCGGATGAGCTGAGGTAGGGGTGGAGATGGACAATGTTACAGAGATGGAGCGAGGCGGACTTGGTGGTGGAGCAGATATGTGGTCAGAAGGTCATCTCGGGGTCAAATACGACACTATGGTTGCGAACAGTCTGGTTCAGCCTCAGACAGTTGCCAGGGAGAGGGAGAGGGTTGCAGTCGGCACCAGTTCCTATCAAATCTAATGGTATATTACTTTAACGGAGTTGTTAACTCATTTAAGGTGAATAGATGAAGCCGTCTGTCAAAATCTGAACATGTTAAGTCTTCGTACTTTATTACTGATGGTAATAGCTTGTTGCTATCAGCAAACATTACTCTTTATCAATTCTTCACAAATTAACAATAAGTTAAAAAAAATGTGTACTATAAATCAGGGATATCCAAGCTTTGGTCTCACTGGACCACATGGAGCCTTGGTGACCACTTATCAAGTTTCAAAAAAAATAATAATGTGAATGCTGGAAATCAGAATTAAAAACAAAAAATGCAGGTCAGGCAGCATCTGTATTGAGGGAAACAGAGTTAACGTTTCAGGTTGGTGACCTTACATCAGAACTGGAAGAAAGACTAAAAGAAAGAAAGACTTGCATTTATACGGTGCCTTTTATGTCCTAAATCGTTTTACAGCCAATGAAGTACTTTTGAAGTGGAGTCACTGTTGTAATTTAGGAAACGCGGCAGCCAATTTGCGCACAGCAAGCTCCCACAAACAGCAATGTGATAATGGCCAGATAATCGTTTTTAGTGATGTTGATTGAGGGATATGTATTGATTAGGATACTGGGGAGAACTCCTAAGCTCTTTTTTAAAAAATAGTGCCATGGGATCTTTTATGTCCACCTGAGAGGTCAGACCTCTCTGTTTAACATCTCATCCGAACAACAGCACCTGCTGACAGTGCAGCACTCCTTCACTCCTGCACTGGAGTGGCAGCCTAGACTATGTGCTCTTGTTTCCAGAGTGGGACTATGAACCCACAACCTTCAGACTCAGAGAGCAAGAGTGCTACACACTGAGCCACAGCTGTAATGTTTTATCACATGGTTTGTCACATGATTTATTATGAGCATGCTCAGTTCGCTCTGGCCTAATAAATCAGCACATGGACTAGCAACTCATCGTGTCTGTCCTTCATTTGTTCTACCCACATATATTACATTTTGGCGACGAGAATGGGATCCCAAAGCCATTTTTAGGGATCATGGAAGGACACAGTGTTCAGACTTCGAGTGGAAAAGTTTAAGATGAATTTGTGACACCTAAACTGAATTTTTGCAATGTTTTACTGTTAATGCTCATGCAGAATCCTCTGTGCTTCGCCTTTGCGTGTTTGTATACACAGCAACAGTGACGCTGATTCTCACAGGTACACAGGCAGCGTGCCGAGTCACTGTTCGACGGGATCAGGACAATCATGGCCGCGCCTACGGGATTCATCGGAAGCCTCGGCCTGTATGACCGAGCTCGCGAACCATTCAGTTCTTGCATTGAGAGGATGGACATGTTTTTTAGGGTCAATAACATTACTGAGACCGAAGGTGCAGATGAGAATGTTCAAGCTCAAAATAAAGTAATTTGTGAATGGAAGAAAGTAATTTTTCTAATGGAGATCGGGCCAGATGTCTACAGAACGTTAACAAACCTACTCGTGCCAGGGAAAGCGAAGGATGCGTCGTTTGAAGACATTGTCGAGAAACTCGAGGATCATTTCGAACCAAAGCCATTAGAAATAGCAGAGAGCTATAAGTTTGGTACCAGAAACCAAAAAGAAAGTGAAACCATCAGTGAGTACATTGGAGCTCTTAAGAACCTGTCTTTGCATTGTAACTTCGGCACATTTTTGGATTGTGCGTTGTGAGATAAGTTTGTGTGTGGATTGGTGGATGAGCGCACACAGTCCAAGTTACTGAACACTCCGAACCTAAAGTTTGACATAGCATGCAAAATTGCCCTATCTATGGAGATGGCGTCTAAGAATGCTAGGGATCTCCGTCCAACTCAAGTGACTGCTGCAGCTGAGGTCTACAGTCAAAAAGCCACCGCCAAACCGAAAGCTGCGAGACCGAGTCAAAAGCATGTGGGTGAGAGCAGTTCAGTGAATTGTTATCACTCCAATGAAAATCACTCACCACAGTCCTGTTAATACAGAAATGCGAAGTGTTTTCACTGCCAGAAGCAAGGCCATATTTCAACAGCTTGCAGAGTTAGATCGAAAGCAGGAAGTAAGAACCATTCTAGTGGCAATGCAAAGCAGCAACAACAAAAGGGAGGAATTCACAATATTGAAGTGAACACACCTGATATTGAAGAACTAGGCATCTACAGCATCTATCGGGGCCATTAACTCTGTTTCTCTCTCCACAGATGCTGCCTGACCTGCTGAATGTGTCTAGCATCTTCTATTACAGAGATTAAATCCTTGTTCCCATTTATCCGTGTCTGCGTGGGTTTCCTCCGGGTGCTCCGGTTTCCTCCCACAGTCCAAAAATGTGTGGGTTAGGTTGATTTGGCTATGATAAATTGACCCTTAGTGTTAGGGGGGATTAAATATGTGGGGTTATGGGGATAGGATGGGATATGTTAGGGGGAATTAAATACGTGGGGTTACGGGGGTAGGGTGGGATATGTGTACTGTGGGGATTAAAGCAGGGACAGGGTACTGGATTTGGATGATCAGCCATGATCGTATTGAATGGCGGAGCAGGCTCGACGGGCCGAATGGCCTACTCCTGCTCCTAGATTCTATGTTTCTATGTTTCTATATAAGAACCAGAGACGAAACGAGGAAAATAGGTTTTATGCAGCGAGTTGTTATGATCAGGAATGCACTGTCTGAAAGGGTGGTGGAATCAGAATCAATAATAACTTTCAAAAGGGAAATTGGATAAATACTAGAAAGGGAAAAATTTGCAGGGCTATAGGGAAAGAGCAAGGGCAGCAGAATTAATTGGATAGCTCTACCAAAGAGCCGGCACAGGCACGATGGGCTGAATGGCCTCCTTCAGTGCTGTATCATTCTATGATTTTATGATAAGGCAACAGCCCTGTCCAAACGTTCTCAAGTCTACAATTATATTTTTCGTCCTTCTGGCATTCCTATCAAATTTACATGATTGCAGTTTCACTAATTAGAGGCGAATGCTTGCGATTACTGGCAATGTAGAATGGTGCAAGGTTGCGGAGATCACCTGTGAATGTCTTCAAGCACTCAGCCAAACGCCAGGAACTTCCTCGCACTCGAATATTAGCTTACGTACAGACCAAGATTCGAAGCTGCAATACATCTAGCCCGATGCTATTCCAGTCTGTGTCTTTCCTCACTCGGCCCGGCACTTCAATATTTAATAACTAATTCTGAAACCAATATGCCAAAACTAAACCTGCCTCCATTACCATGCACCGTGATAGGCTCTTGGAATTTACCGATTTTCATCGCTCCACCATTGACGGCCGTGCCTTCAGCTGCCTGGGGCCCTAAGCTCTGGAATGCCCTCCCTAAACCTCTCCGTCTCTCAACCTCTCTCTCCTCCTTTAAGGCGCTCCTTAAAACCTACCTCTTTGACCAACCTGTCCTAATACCTCCTTATGTGGTTCGGTGTCGCATTTTGTCTGATTACACTCCTGTGAAAAGCCTTGGGGACGTTTTGCTAGGCGCTATATAAATGCGAGTTGGTGTTGTTCTTGTCTATCTTGACCTCCACTAGTTACCACGCTACAAAAAGAGATCTAAAACACCACTCTTTTAGAAATGTATGTGTGCAGCTCTTGGACTTGTGTTTAATTAAGTAACTTAAACCACAATTAGAATTCATGATGTGTAATTCCTACAATACTTCCATACTTCAAAAATGTCCAGTCTTACTTGCCAAAGCCTGCTCCCCTGCTGATATATGTTATTGGCCATGGCAGCTGTTATAGCCTCGTAAACTCGAGTACTTTTATTGCATTTATTAGACATCTAAGTCAGAAAAGCTCATCAGTGCTGATTTAAACATGGCAGAAATTAAGTGGTGCCCAAGGAAAGCCCCCCCCCCCCAAAAAAATTAATTGTTTTCACTAACCAGGTCCGAAATACCCAATACTGACTCTATAATCTAACCTACGTATAATTAGACTGTTTGCTGCATTTCTGATCATTAAGTATCGACCTCAGTCTTCGCACAGTCCCTTTGCCTACTTGAGTTGAGAAAGAAAGACTCACCTTCATATCATACCTCATCATGTCTCTCAGAAGGCCTTACAGAATCAATAATTTTCAAGTATATTTGCTCTTGTTACATGCAAACAAACACGGGGGCCATTTTGCCCACAGCCACCAGCATGAATTTCAATGACTCGAACCGAAAACAATTGCTGATTTGCCAAACTGGGCAGAGTGGAGGAAAGGGCTCAAAGGCCTTCAAATTATTCTGCAAGAATTAGCGTACGAATACATTCAGATGCAATTGTTTTATTGCGCCATTTTAACAGAGGTGTTAAAACCCGTTTTTGTTTTATATTTTAAATGGGTGTTTATCTTAACAGAGGTGTTAACCCATTAAAAATATAAAATAAATGGCTTGCCACCTCCATTAAAACAGCGAACAAAGGAATTGCATTCAGTGCTTGTATGCTAATCTTCACACAGCTTAATTTCAAGGCCGAAGAGAGAGAAATAAAAAGGAGCGCATGGATAAAGAATGAAGGAAAGAAAAACAGAGGAGAAAGCCTGCTGTAGGAGCCACACACTCTGGTGCTGAGGGGGGTTCAATTTAGCGACCTACTGCACGCATATATAAAACAAATCAATTCGCAACACACGATTGGATTGCTGGTAAACTTTGGTGTTATAAGCAACACTAACTTACTGATAACTGCAGCCTACCTACTAGAAGCAAAATAACCACATACAGTAGGTAGCAGTAATGATTGGACTGTTTTCAATCGATTAAGCTCTGGTTTTGCTTTACATCCCTTTTCTAGCTGCATGAACATAAGAACATAAGAAATAGGAGCAGGACTAGGCCATTCGGTCCTTCGAGTCTGCTCCGCCATTCAATAAGATCATGGCTGATCTTCTACCTCAACTCCACTTTCCTGCCCTATCCCCATATCCCTTGATTCCCTTAATATCCAAAAATCTATCGATCTCTGTCTTGAATATACTCAACGACTGAGCCTCCACTGCCCTCTGGGGTAGAGAATTCCAAAGATTCACCACCCTCTGAGTGAAGAAATTTCTCCTCATCACAGTCCTAAATGGCCGACCCCTTATTCCGAGACTGTGACTCCTAGTTCTAGACTCCCCAGCCAGGGGAAACATCCTCCCTGCATCTACCCTGTCAAGCCCCTTAAGAATGTTATATTTTTCAATGAGATCACCTCTCATTCCTCTAAACTCTAGGGAATATAGCCCTAGTCTACTCAATCTCTCCTCATAGGACAATCCTCTCATCCCAGGAATCAGTCTAGTGAACCTTCGTTGCACTCCCTCTATGGCAAGTATATCCTTCCTTAAGTAAGGAGACCAAAACTGTGCACAATACTCCAGGTGTGGTCTCACCAAGGCCCTTTACAACGACTCTTATACTCCAACCCCTTTGTAATAAAGGCCAACATACCAATTACTTTACTAATTGCTTGCTGTACCTGCATGTTAACTTTCAGCGATTCGTATACAATGACACCCAGGTCCCTCTGAATGCCAACATTGCCCAATCTCTCACCATTTAAAAATATTCTGCTTTTCTATTTTTCCTTCCAAAATGGATAACTTCACACTTCTCCACATTATATTCCATCTGCCATGAGATAACTTAGAGAAAAAAACCTTAATTTATAGATCTTACACGTACACTTAAGCATATTAAAAAATATGAGATGGAGCTCTTGGATAATCAATACCAGCCCTTGGCCAAAATTAATTACCAGTCAACAGCCTTATGACAGTAAAGTAGACTGATTGAATGGCCCACAGACCTGATGCTCCGAGGTGCTGCTTTCTTATTGCCATCTTTTTGGCGTTGCAAATCGATGCCACATAAATTTGACATTTGGGGGGAGAAATTCAGTATCGCCCCATTTGGGGCGCAATTATCGGCCGGGCGCAAAGATTAGCGCCTGGCGCTAATTATCACCACCGAGTGCAAACTTGACTTTTATCGCCCCTGGAGGTAATTGGAGCGCTAAATCAGGCGCTTCACACCTGTCTTAAGGTGCAAAGGCTGAGGAGTGAGGCGCTACCTCAGAGCGCTGGAGAAGCTCATGTGATGTCAGCCAGCAATGGAACACACACACAATGGCACGGGCCAGTTCTTAAAGGGGAGGGTTGATCTTGCTTTCCATCCACATCCTGCTCATTGCAGCCTTGAATCTCAGCCTGGAGAGACCTGCACATCAATTCTGCTGGAAAGAACAATGGAGAGTACCAGGGAAAGAGCTGAGAGTGCAGCCCCAACAGTCTCTTCTAAATCGATACAAGGAAGGGCAAATCAAAATGAACCTGCAAAGTGCTGCTCAGTACCCAAAACTCCTTCACACAGCGTTGAATCTCTCCAGAAGTCTCTCTCTCTCTCTCTCTCACTCAGAATGCGTGGTTCAAAAATGTCACCAACAATAAAAGGCAGGAAGCGGTCGCCTTTAAATAGCGCTCCCCCAGTCCCTTCATGACTGCAAAACGCTCCCCTCTACCTGTCGTTGCTAGTGGCAGGCAGTAAGGCAGGGGGTGCCACTCAATATCCGCTCCGGGACGATACCGGGGCGTTGCGCACTCGACTGACGTCACGATCTGCCGGCGCAGGAGATCGTGGCGGTAGTGTTTAGCGCCGCCGCAAAATGTCTAGTTAATTGCGCGAGCGGCGCAAACATCGCCTCGCCTGGGCGCTAGATACTTTGCGCCCCATTAGCGCCCTCTTAAGGCGCTAACGGGAGGCGCAACCAACTGAATTTTTCCCCCTTGATCTCTTTTCCCTCTGTTTCCACATGTCAAAGTATCAAGCAAATCTGGTGAGTTGTTCTTGCCCCAATTTCCCAACAGTAGAGACCCTGACCTCGATGAGCAACAGCCTTTCCTGACCCCTGTCCTAAATTTGCCTGAATCCGTACACTTTTTCCTGACGATCGTAGAATCATCCAGCACCGAAGGAGGCCATTCGGCCCATCATGTCTGTGCCGGCTCTTAGAAAGAACTGTCCAATTAGCCCCACTCCCCTTGCACTTTCCTCATTGCCCTGCAAATTGTTCCTTTTAAAGTATTTATCCAATTCCCTTTTGAAAGTTACTATTGAATCTGCTGCCACCGCCCTTTCAAGTGATGCATTCCAGATCACAACAACTCGCTGCGTACATAAGTTTTTCATTTCCCCCCTGGAGTTTTCGCCAATTATCTTAAATTGGTGTCCTCTGGTTACCGACCCTTATGCCAGTGCAAACAGTTTCTCCCTATCTACCCTATCAAAACCCCTCATAATTTTGAACACCTCTATCAAATCTCCCCTTAACCTTCTCTGCTCTAAGGAGAACAATCCCAGCTTCTCTAATCTCTCCACATAACTTGAATCCCTCATCCCTGGTACCATTCTGGTAAATCTCCTATGCATGTTCTCCAAGGCCTTGACGTCCTCCCTAAAGTGCGGTGCCCAGAATTGGATATAATACTCTAGCTGGGGTCTAACCAGTGATTTATAAAGGTTTACCATAACTTCCTTGCTTTTGTACTCTATGGGGGCGATTTTCTGCCGTCGGAGGAGGCGGGTTTGGAGGCGGGAAAGGTGGGAAAATCAAAAACAATGAGGGCGGGTTCGTAACCCGCCTCCAACCCGCCTCTGTGGGATTTTGCCGGTGCCGGTTTTGGAGGTCGGGAAACGGTCCTGCCTCCAGCTGGCCATAGTGATACTTGTGATCATTAAATGCTCATTAGGGGCCTCTCTAAGCCTATTTTGAGAGGCCCTCGTGATTTTTCGAGGATTGCACCGTGCTCCACGCACCTCCTAAACCACACCAGGTAAACCTGGCGGGTTGACTTGCGGGTGGCCTCCTCACAGCTGCAGATCCAACAAGACATCGTTTATTGCATCAAGGACTACTTGCAGGTGCCAGACCTTTGCTTTAAAAGGTCTCTGAGCACTTTTAGAAGGCCTTCCGAAGTCGGAGGTGCTGCAGCTTGAATCTTTCAACTGTGGGACCTCCTTGGAAGACCCTCTCCCCGCTTGCAATGAGCGCTTCCCCAAAGGAGGAACCTGCAAGCAGCATGGGAACCATTCATTTTCTTTCTGCATGGACCTCAGATGAGGATGAGGAGGAGGAGGAGGAGGAGGCTGAAGAGGAGGAGGAGGATCTGGAGGAGGAGGA
Organism: Squalus acanthias; assembly: GCA_030390025.1. Classification (NCBI taxonomy): domain Eukaryota; kingdom Metazoa; phylum Chordata; class Chondrichthyes; order Squaliformes; family Squalidae; genus Squalus; species Squalus acanthias. The sequence goes on from CM059439.1 coordinate 5,736,094, forward strand.
GGAGGAGCAGGAGGAGGTCAGAGCGCCGGTGTATCGACCAGCGGCAGCGGCAGCGGCAGCACGCGAGCACATGGCTGCCCGGGATGCAAGGGATGAACTTATCATGGCCAGATTTGCATAGGTTACCCAAGTTGGCACATGTCCTTGGCTCCATCTTACGACATCATTGACAATGGACATGACTCTCTGGCCTCCTTTCACTCAGGCCACCAACCTGACAACGCAAGTGTGGAGGAGCCCACAATGTGGAGCTGCCTAAGACAAAAGAACATTGCCATAACGCCAACATTTTGGCTTCAAATCCTTTTAACGCTTTCCAACAGGGATGGCATTTCAACAATACACAGAAACATTCTCCCAACCTGCACACAGATCTGGAGGTTATATCCCTTGCCAGCTGTACCCACACAGCCTTGGTTTCTTTGGGAGGCCTCTTCCTCCCAGATGAGTGGAAGAGCACCTCCCTGCTAGCTGTCACCCCCTCAACCAACATTTGCAGCGCCTCATCCGAGAGCCTCGGGGAGGCCCTTGCCTTGGAATTGGACATAGTGGTTTCTCATAATATGTTGCAGGTGGTGCAGCATAGGCAGAAATGCTGTGGAATGAGCCAAGGCAGCAAGAAGCCATAAAGTCAGACTGGAAAAGTGATGTCAGCAGAGGCGAGTTTCAGTCCCAAAACACTAATTGACCAACGGCATCCCACACCTCTGAAATCAAGTGGCCAATCATGGGAAAATCGCAAATTTTTGAAAACTATCAGTGGAGGCGGGTTTCAAACCCACCCAAACTGAAACCCGCCTCTATCTCGCCTCCAGTGAGAAAATCGCCCCCTATGCCTTTATTTATAAAGCCGTGGATCTGTATGCTTTTTAAAAAGCCTTATCAAATTGTCCTGCCACCTTCAAATAATTGTGTATATACACCCCCAGGTCTCTCTATTCCTGCACCCCCTGTAAAATTTATATTGCCTTCCTTCATTTTTCCTTCTAAAATGCATCACTTCACACTAGAGAAAGTCTTCCTACTCCCCCCCACTGTGAAATATAGTCCTTGTTAACCTGAATTTCACTAACACTGCAATGCATTGTGAACTTACTTGCGATTAAAAGGCAAGGTGTAGCAGTCCTTCCCATGAGCTGTCACGCTTTCGACTGCTAGGACAGATAAAGCCACAGCAACATCATTTTCTGTTGTTAAGACGGAATAAAGTTCCCAGTCTAAAACTATTGTGATTTTTTGACATTAGCAATCCCACATAATGATGCACTGTACTCTCATTACAGCAGTACTTGGGAGACAAGCATAGCTTGTGTTCTAATGAGCTGCGTGTTGCTGTGAGTGTTCCATAACATAAATTAATTGCAAATGAATAAAGATGCAAACGAACAGTTCAGTGACCTTATGACAATAGAGGTGTTAAAACATAAAAGGGGAGCATTATAATAGCGATAGGACTGGGGAGTATAATGGGACTTATCTGTGCGAGCCTGCTGGACTGTTACAGTGTTAATGTTAATATAAAATTGTTAAGCTTTACCCTGTATCATGTAACAACCTGAAATTAAGGAGCCATTAGGGAGACGTGCTTAACTAGAATATGCCAGATTTGGTTGAGATGGATGCAGAAGTTATGCACAGGTTTTGCATCATTGTGAGTTGATTGTGCGCAGTCGTGCATATTTAATATTTTACCTAACTCACAGTTAAACACACTATTGAGCGCCAGACAAGCACTTACAGCGCTGGTAAGTCAAAATGAATGCACAATGAATGCAAATGGATGTACGCAGCACAATAATAGATTCAGTTGTGCACTTGTGGAATATGATGCTTCCCGCGCTCCTGCAGTGATTTGAGTTGAGGTGCTGGCGGAAGGCTTTTTTGTTTCATGGACTCAAAACTCAAACTGACAGTGGCACAAGCAGACAAACAAAATGAGTTGGCACTGGCAGTAAACATTCCCTGCCACACCGTTAATGTACCAAAAAAAATAACACAGACAAGTTAGGCCTGTCGATTCAAACCGAGATCCTGAAGGAGGAGACACGGGACAAGGTCGGGAAAAGCGGAGTAACTTGAAGGAAACATAAACTCCGTCGTGCAAAGAGTAGTGGAAGTAAGGAACTCTCCCCCCCGCCCCCCGCCCCCAAAAAAAGCTGTTGAGTCTAGGGGTCAATTGAAAATTTCAAAACTGAGATTAATAGATTTTTGTTAGGTTAAGGGGTTAAAGAGATATGGAACCAAGACAGGTAGATGGAGTCAAGATGCATATCAGCCATGATCTAATTGAATGGCGGAACAGGCTCGAGGGGCTGAATGGCCTAGTCCTGTTCCTTTGGTACTCATTAAATGCAAATTAAGTTCTCATCCTTGTGTTCAAACCCCTCCATGGCCTCGCCCCTCTCTGCCTCTGTAACCTCTTCCACCCCTACAACCCGCCGAGATCTCTGAGCTCCTCCAATTCTGATCTCTTGCGCATCCCTGATTTCCATCACCCACCATTGGTGGCTGTGCCTTCAGCTGCCGAGGCCCTAAGCTCTGGAATTCCCTCGTTAAACCTCTCCTGTTTTAAGATGCTCCTTAAAACCTACCTCTTTCACCTGTCCTAATATCTCCTCTTTCGCCTGAGTCAGAAGATTGTGGGTTCACATTCCCAATCTAGGGACTTGAGCACAGAAACCTAGGCTGACACGCCAGTGCAGTACTGAGGGAGTGCTGCACTGTCAGAGGGGCAGTACTGAGGGAGTGCTGCACTGTCAGAGGGGCAGTACTGAGGGAGTGGTGCTCGGTCGGAGGAGCAGTACTGAGGGAGTGCTGCACTGTCAGAGGAGCAGTACTGAGGGAGTGCTGCACTGTCAGAGGAGCAGTACTGAGGGAGTGCTGCACTATCGGAGAGGCAGTACTGAGGGAGCGCTGCACTGTCAGAGGAGCAGTACTGAGGGAGTGCTGCACTGTCAGAGGAGCAGTACTGAGGGAGTGCTGCACTGTCAGAGGAGCAGTACTGAGGGAGTGCTGCACTGTCAGAGGGGCAGTACTGAGGGAGTGCTGCACTGTCAGAGGGGCAGTACTGAGGGAGTGCTGCACTGTCAGAGGGGCAGTACTGAGGGAGTGCTGCACTGTCGGAGGGGCAGTACTGAGGGAGTGGTGCTCGGTCGGAGGGGCAGTATTGAAGGAGCGCTGCACTGTCAGAGGGGCAGTACTGAGGGAGTGCTGCACTGTCAGAGGGGCAGTACTGAGGGAGTGCTGCACTGTCAGAGGGGCAGTACTGAGGGAGTGCTGCACTGTCAGAGGGGCAGTACTGAGGGAGTGCTGCACTGTCGGAGGTGCCGTCTTTTGGTTGAGACGTTAAACCGAGGCCCTGTCTGCCCTCTCAAATGGACGTAAAAGATCCCATGGCACTATTTCGAAGAACAGCAGGAGAGTTATCCTGGCCAATATTTATCCCTCAATCAACATTAAAAAAAACAGATTATCTGGTCATTATCACATTGCTGTTTGTGGCAGCTTGCTGTGCGCAAATTGGCTGCCGCGTTTCCCACCTTACAACAGTGACTACACTCCAAAAGTATTTCCTTGGCTGTAAAGCACTTTGAGACGTCCAGTGGTCGTGAACGGCGCTATATAAATGCAAGTCTTTCTTTTCCTTATGTAGCTCGGTGTCAAATGAATGCTCCTACATTAAAGGCGCTATATAAATGCAATTTGTTGTTGTTGTAGAAGCTTAAGGGAGAAAGGGGCATATTTCTCTACCAGGATTAACATGCCACCTTATACTCTAGTAAACAGTGCACCCTTAAGAACATTCTTGTTAGCCAAACTTACCTCACCCACTTGCAACTCTGAATCAGGGAAGGCTGAACTCAATCCATCTGCACTAAACAGCCTCCTGCTGCCAGCCAAACATGTAATGGTAGATCACAGCCGACAGGATAGTCCACTTCTCCATCGGAAATTTAAAGAGACTGCCTGAGTTATTCTTAAATTGACTGTGGTTATTCTGCATGGCAACATGTTACGTGTGCAGGGTAAGTGGGAAAAGAAAGACTTAGCTTAGGATGTCCCAAAGCACTTGCAGGGTCTCACATTCAGCACATGAAATGAATAACCAGTCAATCTGTTTTGGTGGTGTTGGTTAAGGGATGGACCTTGGCCAGGACACTGATAGAACACTACCTGCTCTTCGTAGAATCATAGAATGGTACAGCACAGAAGGAGGCCATTCGACCCATCGAGTCTGCGCCGGCTCTTTCGAAGAATGATCCAGTTAGTCCCACTCCCCCGCTCTTTCCCCATATCCCTGCAATTTTTTCTCCTTCAAGTATTTATCCAATTCCCTTTTGAAGGCTACTATTGACTCTGTATCCACCACCCGATCAGGCAGTGCATTCCAACTCTAACCATATTGTGCCAAGGGATCTTTTAGAGGTGGGTGGGGCTTCGATTTAAAAGGCAGCACCTCTGACTATGCAGTGTCAGCCTAGATTAGATTCTGGAATGTCCTGGAATGGGGCTTGAATCCACAATCTCCTGTCTTGGATGCGAGAGTGTTACCACTCTTTATATGGTGTCATATCATGTCTCTCGCCTTGTGAAGTAGTTGATTAGTTACTGATTTTGCGTCCACTTATACAAATGGTCTTTCTATAGGAACTACTTGCATTTATATAAGAACATAAGAAATAGGAGCAGGAGTAGGCCATTCGGCCCTTCGAGCCTGCTCCGCCATTCAATGAGATCATGGCTGATCTTCTGCCTCAACTCCATTCACCGGCCCTATCGCCATATCCCTTGATGCCCTTACTAGTCAGAAATCTATCGACTTCTGTTTTGAATATACCCAATGACTGAGCCTCCACCGCCCTCTGGGGTAGAGAATTCCAAAGATTCACCACCCTCTGTGTGAAGAAATTTCTTCTCATCTCAGTCCCGAATGGCCGACCCTTTATCCTGAGGCTGTGGCCCCTGGTTATAGCGCCTTTAACGTAATAAAATGTCCCAAGGTGCTACACAGGAGTGTCACTGAGCCACATAAGGAGATATTCGGACAGATGCTCAAATGCTTGGTCAAAGAGGTAGATTTTAAGGAGCATCTTAAAGGAGGAGAGAGAGGTAGAGAGACGGAGAGGTTTAGGGAGGGAATTCCAGAGCTTGGGGTTTAGGCAGTTGAAGTCACAGCTGCTAATGGTGGAGCGATGAAAATGAGAATTACGCAAGGGGCCAGCATTGGAGGAGCGCAGAGATCTCGGAGGGTTGTAGGGCTGGAGGGGAATACAGGGAATACAGCCTATTCAGACTTCTCATTAACTACGACAGCTCTCGGCAGCTTAATTCCAATTCCCTGCCCTTTCTCCTTATCCATGAATATGTTATTTCCTAAGTATCTTCCTTTCCTTCTAAACACCTCAATTGATTTGACATCTCTAACCTCCTGGTGCAGTGGGGAGTTCCACTTTCTCACATCTCTTTGTGCGAAGAATTTTTTTTAAATTCTGCATTCACGTTCAACCAGCTTAGTTTGGATTTTAAGATTATGTCCTAGTTTTTAAGATTGCATTTCTATTTTTTTTAACCTTTTCTATAATTGCTTTCGGTGACAGTAACGCCCGTTCGTTACTTTTGCAGCTGGTGAATAATAGCGATAAAGAGAAAATAGCAAACAAAAAAGCATCTCAGCATTTGTAGTTAAATGAATATTTAATTTTCCATGCTCCCTGTGGTATTTCTTCTGGTTGATCCTGACAGACTTGTCATTGTGACGTCTCTCTTGTGGTAACCTTCATAAACAATGCATGTGATTAAGATAAATGTGCCTCTCCCTTTGGCAAATCTAACCATCTCAAGGCAATTGATCCAACTAGCCCATGTTTCTGCCAAGCTGTAATCTGTTGATACTACCCTTCGACACTTGTACCCTTGTCGCTTATGGTGCGCTGCAAGCGACAATGTAGAAAAACGATTGTTTGGTGGCACTTGTTTCAACATAGCCCTGGTGTCTTTCATTGCTTCTGAACAGCTGTCATCAGTGCCCCTCCCCTGACAGGCAGCGTGCTCCTGTGTTTTCCACAGCTGAGAAGGATGCCACAAAAGAACCCAAGCCGTAGATGTTCCCATTGCCAACGTACATCGGGCAGCTGAGAAAATGGACGCAAATTCCATTCCGGGTAACTTCTGGGGATTGGGGACCAGTGTTGTCAGAAGTTACTGCCTCAAACAGCTGGAGGCAACTGCCCAACATTTTGGCATGCGGATGTCAGATGTAAATCAAGCCTGTGTGAAATGGATGTCCATGGTTACTAGGTGACTGTAAGTTTACACAGGGTCGTGAAAAGGTTATCGTATTGTTGATATAAGTATATTTCTGCTCTTTCTTAACCATTTTTCTTGTTTGCTTGCTGGCATTCCCATGAGCCTTTTTGCCAATTCCCCCACCCCCCATCCCAGCAATATTCCTAGCACTAGTGGGTTTCCAAATGGGAATCCCCAGCCCCGCACCTGCCCCCCCACCCCGTCGCCTATCTGTCATAGCTGGAAGAAGAACAGGAAGCCCAACAAAAGATGCCAGCCAAGTCAAGCTGCACGAGAGGTGCCTTGTGGCCACCCACCACTACCTGCATGCCCATATCTTCCCATATAAGCAACATTCTGTCAGCCGGGGCTCACTGGGTAGCACTCTTTGCCTCTGATTCAGAAGGTTGTGGGTTCAAGTCCCACTCCAGAGAATTGAGCACCAAAATCTAGGCTGACACTCCAGTGCAGTACTGAGGGAGTGTTGCACTGTTGGAGGTGCCATCTTTGGGATGAGCCATTAAACGTTAAACTGTTCTCTCAGGTGGACATAAAAGATCCCATGGCACTACTTTGAAGAAGAGCAGGGGAGTTATCCCTGGTGTCCTGGCCAATATTTATAAGTAAGCTGTGAGGAGGACATAAAGAGACTGCAAAGGGAGATAGACAGGTTAAGTGAGTGGGCAATAAGGTGTCAGATGGAGTATAATGTGAGGAAATGTGAGGTTATTCACTTTGGTACGAAGAATAGAAAAACAGAATATTTTTTAAATGGTGAGAAACTATTAAATGTTGGTGTTCAGAGAGATTTAGGTATCCTTGTACAGGAAACACAGAAGCTTAGCCTGCAAGTACAGTAAGCAATTAGGAAGGCAAATGGTATGTTGGCCTTTATTGCAAGGGGGTTGGAGTACAAGAGTAAGGAAGTCTTACTACAATTGTACAGGGCTTTGGTGAGACCACACCTGGAGTACTGTGTACAGTTTTGGTCTCTGTACCTGAGGAAGGACACACTTGCCTTAGAGGCGGTGCAACAAATGTTCACTAGATTGATCCCTGGGATGAGAGGGTTGTCCTATGAGGAGAGATTGAGTAGATTGGGCCTATACTCTCTGGAGTTTAGAAGAATGAGAGGTGATCTCTTTGAAACATGTAAGGTTCTGAGGGGGATTGACAGGGTAGATGCTGAGAGGTTGTTTCCCCTGACTGGAGAGTCTAGAACTAGGGGGCATAGTCTCAGGATAAAGGGTTGGTCATTTAAGACTGAGATAAGGAGGAATTTCTTTACTCAGAGGGTTGTGAATCTTTAGAATTCTCTACCTCAAATGACTATGGATGCTGAGTCGTTGAGAATATTCAAGGCTGAGATAGATAGATTTTTGGACTCATGGGGAATCAAGGGATATGGGGATCGGGCGGGAAAGTGGAGTTGAGGTCGAAGATCAGCCATGATTTTATTGAATGGCGGAGCAGGCTCGAGGGGCCGTATGGCCTACACCTGCTCCTAATTCTTATGTTCTTATGTTCAAATTGGCTGTCACATTTCCAACATTACAACAGTGACTACACTTCAAAAGTATTTCATTGGCTGTAAAGCACTTTGGGACGTCCGGAGGTTGTGACTGGCGCTATATAAATGCAAGTCCTTCTTTCATTTTCTTTCTTTCTATATACCATGCTTTGGCGATGATTAACGCATGTGGAGGCTCCTCTGCACAAAGACAGCTTGGACAGCAGTCCTGATGGCTCAGTTACATGAACACCTAACCAACTGCTGCCAGGTCTCAGCCCCCGTAACACAGCCCTGGGAAATTTGATGGGGCAGAGCCAGGCAATAGGCTTAAGGCTAACATTCTCTTTTAAATGAGGCAAGAGGGGGCATCCCCAGCCCCCCTGACTCATCATCCTGTGGCTTGGCTGGTTGGGTGTCCAAGCACAGGGGCTCCCGAAGAAGATGGCGGAGGACCTTGTGGTCATCCCGCCACCCTCAGATTCAAGCATTTGAGGGGACCAAGTAGCAACACCTAAAGTAGTCTACTTCTTTTTGCAGCACCGATTAAATTTACAGGCCTGGGGGTGAACAGCAGCCAGGAGGCCCCGAGGTCAATGGCCAGTCCCAGAAGTAAAAGCCTCTCAGTAAGGAACCATACATCATGCAGTTGATCTTATATGTGAAGCCCTTTGAAGATTTCAATAAGCCAAGGCTTTCAATAAATTGTAAGTTGCAGCTTGAATGTGTGCCCTGCTGGATTATTGGTACACGGGATAAGCAGTAGAAGAGCTGGAAGGTTGTACGAGGGCTTGGCATGGGGCAGCAGTGTAACAGGTTAATGGGCAATACTTTGTGGCATCATACTTGGTCATATACTTGTCAAAGTGGACCAGAACAGTTCAATACACTATTCTAAATTAAATACGATGGACAAGCTCAGGGATCACAACTGACAAGTCAACAAGGAAGCGAGAATGAGGAATAATCCTTGGAAACAAACTGGTAGAGAGGAGATTGGCGAACTATTTCTGACAAAGCTGGCTGCATTTTTTAAATGACACCCATTGCAGGATTCACAAACACTCGGATTTTCCAATACCTGGGAATGAGAGTGGGTGATAATCTATTCTGGTTTCTGAATTACTCTGACTGTCAGAAGGGCCCAGAACACCAGTGTGAAAAAAAAATATTTATAAGGTGCAATGGCTTACATGTAGTTCATGATACATTTATGAAAGGATTTGTGTAAATCAGTGCATCTTCCATGGCGTTGGTCACAGTAAGGCGGAGAACATGTTGTTTTATCAGAACAGGAGTGTTAAACCACATAAAATGCAGAATGTATTACTGAACTATTATACTTTGAAGCTGTTGGGAATAAAGTGAATGTTGCTTTTAATAAAAAAAAGGATGTAAAGTAGATTAAATCGCATACAGAAATTATATAGAAATTGAAATTTATATTAATTAAAGTGGGGATAAGAAGGGTTTTATATCACTTAGGAGTTTTAAGAATAAAGGGCATGTCCATGAAAAATAATTAATGTGAAACAGAGTAATTGTAAAAGATATTAATATAGAATTTATACGGTGCTTTCTATAATTGGTATATATTTTATATATAATTTATATTTCTAGTGAATTTTGTGTTTTTACTGCTGCGTTGGAGGGTCTTCATACCTCTGAATGTTCTGTAAGTAGCATCAAGATGGAGACAGGGTATCCGAGCTGTGTGGGCTCAGCATCCGGAGGGAGACAGGGTAGCAGAACCCTGTTGGCACAGCGTCGGGAGAGCAGGAATATCAGGGCCAAGTGGGCATAGCATTGAGAGCAAGGCTGGCAGTGACCTTGGATAAGTAATGAAGGCCAAACTACGAAAGGTCCGGCAATGTCAGGCATTCTCAGTTTGGGTGAGCTCAGAACTTGCAACGTTCCGATTCAGCCATCTCAAAGCCGGAATGAAAGAGGCTGCCTTTCTGTGTCTGGCCAATCAGTAAAACAAGGGTGATAAGGACTCGGAGGCAGGAAGCAGAGGGTAATGGTCGGCGGGTGTTTATGTGACTGGAAGGCTGTTTCCAGTGGGGTTCCGCAGGACTCAGTACTAGGTCCCTTGCTTTTTGTGGTATATATCAATGATCTAGACTTGAATAGAGGGGGCATGATTAAGAAGTTTGCAGATGATACTAAAATCGGCTGTGTGGTTGATACTGAAGAAGGAAGCTGTAGACTGCAGGAAGATATCAATAAATTGGTCAGGTGGGCAGAATAGTGGCAAATGGAATTCAATCCGGAGAAGTGTGAGATAATGCATTTGGGGAGGGCTAACAAGGAAAGGGAATACACATTAAATGGTAGGACACTGAGTAGTGTAGAGGAACAAAGGGGCCTTGGAGTGCATGTCCACAGATCCCTGAAGGTAGCAGGCCAGGTAGATAAGATGGTCAAGAAGGCATACGGAATGCTTGCCTTTATTAGCCGTGGCTTAGAATACAAGAGCAGGGGGGGGTTATGCTTCAACTGTATAAAACACTAGTTAGGCCTCAGCTAGAGTACTGAGTGCAGTTCTGGTCACCACATTACAGGAAAGATGTGATTGCACTAGAGAGGGTACAGGGGAGATTTACAAGGATGTTGCCGGGAGTAGAGAATCTTAGCTATGAGGAAAGACTGGATAGGCTGGGTCTGTTTTCCTTGGAACAGAGGAGGCTGAGGGGAGACTTTATTGAGGTGTATAAAATTATGAGGGGCCTAGATAAAGTGGATAGAAAGGATCCATTTCCCTTAGCAGAGGGGTCAAAAACCAGGGGGCACAGATTTAAAGTAATTGGGGGAAGTTTTAATGGGGATTTGAGGGGAAATTTCTTCACCCAGAGGGTTGTGGGGGTCTGGAACTCACTGCCTGAAAGGGTGGTAGAGGCAGAAACCCTAACCACATTTAAAAAGTACTTGGATGTGCACTTGGGATGCTGTAACCTGCAGGGCTACGGACCAAGAGCTAGGAAGTGGGATTAGGCTGGATAGCTCTTTGTTGGCCGGCGCTGACATGATGGGCCGAAATGGCCTCCTTCTGAGCTGTAACTTTCTATGATTCTTTCTATACCTGACTCCTGTACAAATCCTACAGGACGGACCTCCTTTCATAGAAAGAATGTACATGAATACAGCACCTTTCACAACCTCATGGCTTTACAAAGTGCTTTACAGCCAACGAAGTACTTTTGAAGTGTTGTCACTGTTGTACTTTAGGATATGCAGCAGCCAATTTGCACACAGCAAGCTCCCACAAACAGCAATGAAATAATGACCAGATTATTTGTTTTAATGATGTTGGTTGAGGGATAAATATTGGCCAGGTCACATAGAAACAAAGAAGATAGGAGCAGGAGTAGGCCATTCAGCATCTCGAGCCTGCTCCACCATTCAATGAGATCATGGCTGATCATCCAAATTCAGTACCCTGTCCCTGCCTTCTCCCCATATCCCTTGATCCCTTTAGCCTTAAGAAATATATCTAACTCCTTCTTGAATATATTTAATGAATTGGCCTCAACTGCCTTGTGTGGTAGAGAATTCCACAGGTTCACCACTCTCTGGGTGAAGAAATTCCTCCTCATCTCAGTCCTAAATGGCTTATCCCTTATCCTTAGACTGTGACCTCTGGTTCTGGACTCCCCGGCCATCGGGAACATCCATCCTGCATCTAGTCTGTCAAGTCCTGTTAGAATTTTATACTGGGGAGAACTCCCCTGCTCTTCTTCAAATAGTGCCATGGGATCTTTTATGTTTGCTTGAGAGGGCAGACGGGGCCTTGGTTTTACATCTCATCCGAAAGACAGAATCTCTAACAGCGCAGCACTCCATCGGTACTGCACTGAAGTGTCAGCCTTGAATTAATGCTCAAGTCCTGGGGTGGGGCTTGAACCCATGACTTTCTGACACTCAGCCGAGTGTGGGGACCATGGTAACATTGCCACTGGTAACTTTCTGCATTTTGAAAATGCATCAGCATCAGCAGGGAATTATGAAGGGGCCCACTTGCTTGTCGCAAGGTGCGACAAATTGTCCATAATGCCCTAAACTAGTTACTAGGACTGCAACTTTGCTCATCTGCACACACACAATGAGGGGAGTTTTAATCCCAAAAAACGGGTGGGTTTGGGTCGGTTGGGAAGTTAAAATTTATTAAACCTGAACCCAACCCGATCACTTCGGGTTTTAGCGGGGGCAGGACGGGGGGGGGTGGGGGGGGGGGTGCTGTGCGGGCAGCCAAAAGACCCCCAGGAGGCGGGTTCTTTATATCATAATTTAATGAAGTTACGTGCCAAAGATTTTATACGTGTTCCAGCTGAGCTTGGGCACAGAGCTTGGAGAGAAAGAGCCGTGTAAATCGCAATCGGAATGGATCGCAAGCAGAGTGAGAGAATTTGGTGATAGTCGGAATTCGGTGGAGAGGAGTAAGGCAGTTTCTCACGCCCAACTGAAAAGGAGGAGTGAAGCCACAGGACCCGAGGACTCTATGTTAAATATCTAGATATCTAATATTTATGTTCTTTGGGGGGGAAATTCGTCCCCTTAGTGCCTCCCGTTAGCGCCAGCAGATAGCGCTAAAGGGGCACTAGAGCAGTATCGCCGGGGCGAGGCAAATCCAGCACCGCACACCAAATTCCGCCACCCCTGTAGCGCCGCCGGTAAGAGTTATCGCCAGGAACATCAACGCCAGTTGGATCGTGACGTCAGTGAGTGTGCAACGCTCACTGACCGCTCTAGCTGCTAAATTGATTGTCGCCATCTACCTTAGCACCTGGAGTAAACAACGACAGGGAGAGCTGATGTGAAGCACCAAGAAGCTGGCTCCAGGGATGTTATTTAAAGGGATCATCATTAATCACTTGCAGCTGTCAGGTTAGTGCAGCTTCAGTGTTTTTTTTTGTCAGTTTCACCCACAGCAACAGTTTCATTCAGTAATTTCAAGGTTCTTTTGTATCAGGAGTGTTGTGGCAACTAAAATGTAGTTACATTTATTCTTCAAAGAATCAAACAGCTACACTTGGTTACATTAATGGGGGCTGTACTGGCAGTCGACTTCGCCCTCCAGGATCTACAGCGGAGGGAGCAGAGGCAGCGAGAAAGACTGGAACATGTGGCCAGAGGGAGGAGGAGGGCCATCAGGGCTCTCAACAGGAGGCCTTACCATCCGAGGGTATTCCGAGAGCACTTCTCCTACCTCCAAGTAAGCGAGGAGCAGTGAATTAGAAGGCATCTGCTTCAGTCACAGAACCCTGCCACCTCCTGCAACCAGACCCCCAGCCTCAGACCAGGGAGACCACGGCTCTCCAGTGGCAGTCAAGGTCACCATCGCCCTCAATTTCTTCACCAGCGGATCCTTCCAGTCTGCAACAGGAGACATAGCTAACATCTCACAGTTCGCCGTCCATCGCTGCATCCGGGAGGTCACAGAGGCTCTCTACAGTACGAGAAGGGGTTACATTTCCTTCCCCATCACCAGGGAGAAACAGGACGAGCGTGCATGTGACTTTGCCAGTATGACGGGATTCCCTATGGTGCAGGGCACCATTGACTGCGCCCATGTGGCTTTGCGGGTACTGCATAAGAATCCTGAGATCTCCCATAACCACAAAGGCTATCACTCACTTAATGTGCAGTTGGTGTGCGACCACACACAGCGAATCCTCAATGTGAATGCCCGTTATCCTGGCAGCAGCCACGCTGCCTTCATCGTGCGCCAGACTGGTGTGCCAGCACTCATCCAGGCACCACACCAAGCTCACGGCTGGCTGCTCAGAGACCAGGGCTATCCGCTCTCCACCTGGTTCATGATTCCCCTCCGCAACCCCAACACTCCTGCCCAGCACTCATATAATGAGAGCCATGCTGCCACCAGGAACATCATCGAGCCGACCTTCAGCCTGCTGAAGCAATGGTTCCGCTGCCTTGACTGCTCGGGAGGAGCCCTCCAGTACTCGGCTGAGCGGGTGTCCAATTTCATGGTGGTATGCTGCAGATTCCACAACATGGCCATCATGAGGGCCCAGCCCTTGCCACCAGGGATTGCAGGACCACATCAAGAGGAGGAAGAAGGAGAAAGAGGGAAGAGGAAGACGAGGAGGACGAGAAGGAGGAGGAACTGGAGCGAGGGAGGAGGCAGCCACTCAAACGGCCTTCGGGAAGGGCAATCCGTGACCGACTCATCAGACTGCGGTTCAAATGAATTAAACCCTAGATCCCCGTTGCTCACCACATCCCCATCATTCCATCCCTGTTCGCAGGCCATATCACAGCGCAAAGCTGAAATGAGACACACCACAAAAGAATCCAAACTGAATTAATAAATTTATCAAAAATCAGTGAACACATATTTACACCAAAAATATTAACTATTCACCCTTGTGCAATCCCTTAGTGCCTGTCGCTACTGTACCTTTGCCTACTCTAGTGCGCTACGAAGTGTTGGCCCAGTAGAAGGCTGCAGAGTGTCTGTGCGGGGGACTTCAGATGGCCTTTCAGGACGCCCTCGACCAGCTGTCAGAGCTTGCGTGGCATCAAGCTGAGACTGCATGAGAGCAGTCTGAGATTGGATGCCACCAAGCATAGACTGCATTACGGCACTAAGACGTTGCATCGCTTCCACTTGTGCTGCAATGGTAGCTGCCAGATCGCTCATCACACGCGGCATCAGGTCTGGTTCGCCACGGTCTCTCTGGGTGTCTGCAATCCTTTGGAGACTGGAAATGATGGGCTCCATGGTGTGCGCAGAGCCTTGTGCAATGTTGGAAGGCAGACTCCTCCATGCTCCTTATCATTGCTGAGAGGCTCTCGGGCACCCTTGCCATTGCACCTATCATCTCGGTGTGCATGGCCATCACCCTTCTTGTGAACGCCTCCCCATCGAGGTCCTTATCTGAGTCCTGTGCAGCAGAATTCATGCGCGAACTCACCTTCCAGAGATCTGGCCCCTTAGCTACCCTTTCCCCCTGGCCTTGCTGCAGCCCACTTGTCCCTGGTGCCTCACCCTGTGCAGATCCCGCTACTATACTATCCTCTAAAGAATGCATAGTGCCGGTATCTGAGCTGGTGTCTGCGGGTGAGAGATGCAGTGACACAGTGTGTTCTTCCTCCTCCTCTTCTCCCGCCTCACTCTCATGGTGCCCTCAGGGACAGGTTGCTCAGGTGCTCGTTGATTAGTAAGAGTCGGGTTAAGGTGAGGGGAGGGTGTCAGGAAGGGAGAAATGCATGCATACAGCATGATCAGTTGGAAAGTGCGAAACGCTTGTGGGGTGAGGGGAAGTGGGATGTGAGAAGAAGGAGTAGGGATGAACATACAGTTGTGTCCCAAGGGTGGCCACGGCGCTCACCACCTGGCGCCCAATAATCTGCAGCACTCGATTCTCCAGCGCAGACAGTGGTTGTGTGTCGGCTTGTCCCCACCTGTGTGCTCCTGCTCCCTCCTGTTGTGAGCCACCTTGGCCTGCAAGGGAAAGGAAAGTGCGTGAGTGAGTGTGGAGCAATGCGTTTGGGTGATGTGCCTGCCATAGTTGAATAGCTGTCATTGTGTGCAAGGTGTGAGATGTGGGTGTGAGTGTTGGTAGGTAGAGATTGTTGGTGGGTGAGTGCTGGGGCTGTGGTGCTTTGGGCAATGTGTGAAGCTTGTGGTACAGAAGGTGGTATGTAGCATTTGTTGAAGCATTCAATTACCCTGACCACCCGACTGAGGTGGATCTGCCATGAGCACACCTGCTTCAGTCCTCTGGCTCCTTCTCCTTGTTGTGCTTTTCTTTGCTGAGGCAGCTGCACAGCCAGCAATGCTGAGAATGAGATGCTGCAGCATCAATGAACCTTCCCTTTAAGTACTGGGAAAAGCCTGTGGCAATGATGAGTTGAGATTAGACTACACCCGATATTGGTCCACCCTTTGAGTGTAACACCACTGAGCTCAGCATTTAAGGCTTGATTTAGTGTCCCAATCATTTCTTTGAGCAGTGTGAATGAATTTTGCGTGCAGTCTAAAGTATTAGCGCCTGGCACTAATTCCCAAACTTTTCTAAAGATACCGCCCATTCCTGGGCTATAATGAATTTCTAGCCCCTTGTCTTTTCTCTTTCTAAGTTAGGGTAGTGGGTTAAACTAAGAAGATAAGTTAGTAATCTAATAAATAGAGGCATGGCAGGGCACCTCAACCCCGTCGAAAACACATCCTGTGCCATTGTGGGAAGTCCAGGATGTTTCGTATCCTGGGCAACCACATGTGCAGGCAGTGTCGTCAGCTGGAGGAGCTCGAACTGCGGGTTTTGGAGCTTGACCAGTGGCTGGCGTCACTACAGTGCAGTGTTCTGAATACCGGTGAGGGCAATGGTTCCACTGGGGAGTACAACCAGAGCCAAGCCCACGGTGCCATGGGTGGCTCAGCTGTGCATGGGGGGAGGAAGAAGGTCAGAAAAGCAATAGTGGTAGGGGATTTAATAGTTAGGGGAACAGACAGGCATTCCTGCGGCCGTAGGCATGACTCTAGGATGGTATGTTGCCTCCCTGGTGCCAGGGTCAAGGATGTCACCGAGCGGCTGCAGGACACTCTGAGGGAGGAGGGTGAACAGCCAGAGGTCGTGGTCCATATCGGTACCAATGACATAGGTAGAAAGAGGGATGAAGTGCTGCAGGCAGATTTTAGGAAGCTAGGTCAGAGATTAATAAGCAGGACCTCAAAGGTAGTAATCTCTGGATTACTCCCGGTGCCACGCACTCGTGAGTACAGAAATAGGAGGATAGAGCAGATGAATGCCTGGCTGGAGAGATGGCGCAGGAGAGAGGGCTTTAGATTCCTGAGACATTGGGACTGGTTCTGGGGGAGGTGGGACCTGAACAAGCCAGACGGGTTGCACCTCAACAGGGCCGGAACCAATATCCTCGCGGAGAGGTTTGCTTGTGCTGTTGGGGAGGGTTTAAACTAGCCTGGCAGGGGGATGGGAACCTGACTGTAGATTCAGAAGGGAGAGAAGCAAAGCTGGAAATGGAAGGCAGTAAATTACTAAGTGAGTTTGGAAGGCAGAGGAAACAAAGGTTAGAAAATAGACAACAAGGGAGTTTGCAGGGCTTAATGGTATAAACTTCAATGCAAGGAGTCTAGTAAAAAAGGCAGATGAGCTGAGGGCAGAGATAGACACGTGGGAGTATGATATCATAGACAGTACTGAAATATGGCTGAAAGAAGGGCAGGAATGGCAGCTCAACATTCCTAATTACAACGATTTTCAGACGAGATAGAGAGGGGGGTAAAAAACGAAGGGGGGTCGCAATACTGGTTAAAGAAACAATTACAGCTGTGAGGAGGGATGATATGTGAGAAGGATCATCTAATGAGGCCATATTTGTTGAACTGAAGAACAAAAAAGGGGCGATCACACTGCTGGGAGTGTACCATAGACCCCCAAACAGTCAGAGGGAGATAGAAGAGCAAATATGCAGGCAAATTTCTGACAAGTGCAAAAACAAAAGGGCAGTAATAGTTGGGGATTTCAACTACCCTAATATTAACTGGGACAGAATTAGTGTAAAAGGTATAGAGGGAGCAGAATTCTTGAAATGCATTCAGGAGAACTTTTTTAGCCAGTACGTAACAAGCCCAACAAGGGAGGGGGGCGGTTCTGGACTTAGTTTTAGGGAATGAAGCTGGGCAGGTGGAAGGGGTATCAGTGGGAGAGTATTTGGGTGCTAGTGATCATAATTCAGTTAGATTTAGGGTAGTTATGGAAAAGGACAAAGATAGACCTGGAGTAAAGTTCTCAATTGGGGAAAAGTCAATTTTACTAATCTGAGATGTGATTTAGCAAAAGTGGACTGGAAACAGCTACTTGAAGGTAAGTCAGTGTTAGAGGAGTGGGAGGCGTTCAAGGAGGAGATAGTGAGGGTCCAGAGCAAGTATGTTCCCACAAAGAAAAATTTGGCTGGAATTTTCTGCAGGTAGGCGAGTTGGGGGCGGGGGGCCTCCAAGGCACGCGGGAAACTCGGGAGGCTGACTTTAACGGCAGGGCCTGATTTGCATGTGAGGCCTCGGTGTCCAGCCCGCAGCCAGCCAGAGTGAGAGGCTGGCTGGCCATGGCTGGGTAGGCCTGCAAATGCAGAGAGGGAGCGAGGGGTCGGTCCGGGGGAGGGATCGCGGGGGGTTCGGTCGGGGATCGAGGTGGGGTGTCGGGGATCAGCAGGGGGGAGGATTGGGTTTCGGGGGGGAGGATCGGCAGGGGCTCGGTCAGGGATCAGCAGGGGGTGAATCGGGGTTCGGCATGGGCTCGGTTGGGGATTGGGGGGCTGTATCGGCAGGGGCTCGGTCAGGGATCAGAAGGGGGTGAATCGGGGTTCGGCATGGGCTCGGTCAGGAATCAGAAGGGGGTGAATCGGGGTTCGGCATGGGCTCGGTCAGGGATCAGAAGGGGGTGAATCGGGGTTCGGCAGGGGTTCAGTTGTGGATCGGGGGGGTGGTGAGGATCGGCAGGGGCTCGGTCGGGGATCGGGGGGGCTGAAGGATGAGGGGTCGATGGGGCCAGGGGATGGGGGGTCTGCCGGAGCATCGGCAGGTGGGTAGAGAGGATTGGGGCTGACCACTGGAGGATTGTGTACGGCTTCTGCATCATCGGTGCGGTGGGGTGAGGGAGAGGCCTCATGGTTGGGATCAGAGACCTGAGTAGGCCTCATGAGGGGGTCTCCAAATGCAGGGGATGGGTTAGGTAGGGACCCTGGATCCAGGAGGTAGGTATAAAGCCATTTACCTCCTGGATGCAGCAGTCCCCACCTCAGATTAACTGCCGGGTTTCACGAATTGTGTGAAACCCGTCCACAGGCAGTTAATTTCAAAATGGAGGTGAAAAAAGAAGCTTCAGCCTCATTATAATATTTAAATTGACGTACCGCCCCCTGGGAGCGGGTTGGTCGCCCCCCTCCCCCCCCCACCCCGTCCCGCCTCCGCTAAGACCAGAAGTGGGTGGGTTGGAGGCGGGATCAGGTCAGGAATCACATTTTTAACAATTTAATTGCCCCCACGCTCCAAATCAACCCATTGATTTAGGGGAAAATTCCAGCCAAACGGTAGGACTCCCAAATCTAGAGCCCCCAGGATGCCAAGGGGCATACACGGGTAGCATAAGGCAAAAAAAGGGAAGCTTATGTCAGATACGAGGACTCAATACTGCAGAAAGCCTAGGGGAGTATAGAAACTGCAGGGCTGAAATTAAAAAGGAAATTAGGAAAGCAAAGAGAGGGCATCAAAAAATATTGGCAAGTAAAATCAAGGAAAACCCAAAGATGTTTTACAAATACATAAAGAGCAAAAGGATAACTAAGGAAAAAGTAGGGCCTATTAGCAACCAAATGGGTAACCTGCGTGTGGAGGTAGAAGACGTGGGCACGGTTCTTAATGAATACTTTGCGTCTGTCTTTACAGAAGAGAAGGATACACCAAGTAATTACAGGCCAGTCAGCTTAACCTCGGTGGTGGGCAAATTATTGGAAAAGATTCTGAGGGACAGTATTAATCGTCATTTAGAAAGGCACGGATTAATCAAGGACAGTCGTCATGGATTTGTTAAGGGAAGGTCGTATCTGACTAACTTGATTGAATTTTTTGAGGAGGTAACAAGGAGGGTTGATGAGGGTAGCGTGTTTGATGTAGTCTACATGGATTTTAGCAAGGCTTTTGACCAGGTTCCTCATGGCAGACTGGTCAGCAAAGTAAAAGCCCGTGGGATCCAAGGGAAAGTGGAAAGTTGGATCCAAAGTTGGCTCAGTGACAGGAAGCAAACGGTAGTGGTCGATGGGTGTTTATGTGACTGGAAGGCTGTTTCCAGTGGGGTTCCGCAGGGCTCCGTACTAGGTCCCTTGATTTTTGTGGTATATAGCAATGATTTAGACTTCAATGTAGATGGCATAATTAAGAAGTTTGCAGATGATACAAAAGTTGGCTGTGTGGTTGATTGTGAGGAAGAAAGCTGTAGACTGCAGGAAGACTGGTCAGGTGGGCAGAACAGTGGCAAATGGAATTCAATCCGGAGAAGTGTGAGGTAATGCATTTGGGGAGGGCTAACAAGGAAAGGGAATACACATTAAATGGGAGGATACTGAGAAGTGTAGAGGAACAGAGGGACCTTGGAGTGCATGTCCACAGATCCCTGAAGGTAGCAGGACAGGTAGATAAGGTGGTTAAGAAGGCCTACGGGATACTTTCCTTTATTAGCCGAGGCATAGAATATAAGAGCAGGGAGGTTATGCTTGAACTGTATAAAACACTAGTTAGGCCACAGCCAGAGTACTGCGTCTACTTCTGGTCACCACATTACAGGAAAGATGTGATTGCACTAGAGAGGGTACAGAGGAGATTTACGAGGATGTTGCCAGGACTGGAGAATTTTAGCTATGAGGAAAGATTGGATAGGCTGAGGTTGTTTTCTTTGGAAGAGAGGAGGTTGAGGGGAGACCTTATTGAGGTGTATAAAATTATGAGGGGCCTAGATAGAGAAAGGACCTATTTCCCTTAGCAGAGAGGTCAATAACCAGGCGGCATAGATTTAAAGTAATTGTTAGAAGGATTAGAGGGGAGTTGAGGAGAACTTTTTTCACCCAGAGGGTGGTGAGGGTCTGGAACTCACTGCCTGAAAGGGTGGTAGAGGCAGAGACCCTCATCACATTTAAAAAGTACTTGGATATGCACTTGAAGTGCCGTAACCTACAGGGCTACGGACCAAGAGCTGAAAGTGGGATTAGGCTGGATAGCTCTTTTTCGGCTGGCACAGACATGATGGGCAGAACGGCCTCCTTCTGTGCCATAAATTTCTTTGATTCTACGGTTTAACACTGGCTGGCTGGGCTTCCCAGGCCTCGAGATACACGGCAGCTGAAGGGAGGCGAAGACTGCTGGATGGATCAGGTCAGTGCCTTTATAGCACTGCTTGTGGGCCAGGAGGAGCAGAAGTGCTACCCCCGGCCCACCAAGCTACCTTGTTAACCTCCCCAGTGATTGGAAACTCCTCCCCCACGCCCCTCGCGATCCAATGCCACACCCCCCCCCCATGCTCTCCACCGCCCCCTTACGATCTCTTCCATGGGCCTCCCACGATCATCTCCCCATCTCCCCCGATCTCTCCGGGACCCCCCATCAATGCCCCCTCCTCCCCGATCCCTCCCTCCTCTATGTTCCCTGACTGCAGCCTAGGGCCACGGGCCTATCCGCCCGACAGCCAGTCAATCTGGCTGGCTGTGGCCAGTAAACGGATTCCAAAAATGGTAATCAGGTCCTGCCGTTAAATTCGACAGGACATGAGGGAAATCCCGTTCTTTCGAGTTGCCCGACTGCTAAACTGCCTCCCCCCTGCTTCCAGTTAATATCGGGGCCAATGTGTCTGTAGACATATTACAAGTCATACAGCACAATTATAAGAGTATGCCACATTTCCAGTAATAATGCAAAGTGCCCTAGGCACTGCATTGTGACATACATTGAACAGAATTTAACCATCTGTGTTGATCAGTTATTTGGATTATAGTCAGTCATCCAATTATACACAGAGCCAAAGGGAAGGTATTAAATTGGAACAGTCGTTCCCAACAGCGAGCTTTGCCTCTTGGCTTGCTTGGGTTATATTTTCTACAGTCCGCTTGATTTTTTTTTGTATCATCGGCCTCTCTCTTAAGTCTCATTTTCATTTCAGTTTCTCTACCCATCCAAGTATCCCCAACTTTTACTTCACCTTCTTTACTTCTTGTGGCACTATGTTTAGTTTTGTAGCCCTAACGCTTCTTGTTTGAAAGTTTGACATTGTTTGGCCATGTCATAGCTGCCATTCCGCACCCACCACCCACCCCAACGCCCCCACCGCCCCCCCCCCCCTACCCCCTGCCATGTATCTGGGCCAGTTCCCTTTCCTTAATCCTGTTAAAATTGTCTTTTTCCAGTTGTTACAAATTCACGTCTATTGTAGATACCTTCTTGGGTTCAGTCCCATCAGTCGCTCCCTTAAGCAGTCTGAGCATCTTTCTCTCTGGGCGTTGACACACTGCTCTGTATCTACTTGTGCAAAAGTGTGAACTGGGGGTGTAATGATAGTACATGTAGTGTGACTTGATTTGGATATTCCTGTCTTTTGTATGTACCCCACATGTCTCTCCAATCGATCCAAAGGCAGACTGAGAAAACTCTGGATAAGGCGAGACCTGATACGATTGGGTAAGCTGCTTTTTTTCCACAGCAAATGAAAATACAGAACATCCTTTATGATCGGACTCGCTAAATTTGATCAGTGCAACTTGTCTTCATGTAATGATGCAAAATAAAGAATACTCCTCCCATCCCCACATCAGTGAGTCATCTCACTTGACTTGAACGTGTCTGTCCTCCAGCATTTCTAGTCTCTTGGTCTCGGCAAAATCCCTTGCAGCTTTCTCTTCAAAGGCCCTGACGGAACACATGTTGGTCTTTGTTCTTCTCTTTCCTGCCCCCACAGGAATTTGGGGTTTGTTTCCTGACCTCTCTCCCTGTCTAGGGGCTGGCCAGAAGAGCTACTACTCAAACCTTCTACCGCGCCCCCTCCCTTTGAAACTAGCTTTCTGCAAAGCTCAATAGGGAGGACATCATTCCAAAGCGTTACACTGTGAACGTTTGCTCGGAGCCCCTGTGACGAGATAACAATCTCTCATTATTCTCAATCATCATGGGTAACAGGAGCAATGTAGGAACATAACAATTGCTGGACGAAAAAAGACCAAGGTCCATCTAGTTCGCCTTCTGCCATCCTGGCGGTCGCATGATACAACAATAATGGAGTTGTTGACTAACCATAGCAATCAATCTCTGTCAATTAGTCTACAACAGTCCCAGACTTCTTCTTCTTCTTAGGCAGTCGCTTGGAACCGAGGATGACTTGCTTCCACACTAAAAATGAGTTCTCAGGTGACTGATGAGTCCAATGCGGGGCCTACAGTCTCTGTCACAGGTGGGGCAGACGGTGGGTGGGGTGCTTGGGTTGACGTGCGCTCCTTCCGCTTGGCTTCCGCTTGCTCCCGGCGAAGAGACTCGAGGTGTTCGGCGCCTTCCCGGATGCTTCTCCTCCACTTTGTGCGGTCTTGGGCCAGGGATTCCCAGGTGTCGGTGGGGATGTTGCACTTTTTCAAGGAGGCTTTGAGGGTGTCCTTGAAGCGTTTTCTCTGCCCACCTGGGGCTCTCCTGCCGTGTCGGAGCTCCGAGTAGAGTGCTTGTTTTGGGAGTCTCGTATCGGGCATGCGAACGATGTGGCCTGTCCATCGGAGCTGATCGAGCGTGGTCAAAGATTTGATGCTGTGGATGTTGGCCTGAGCGAGGCCATAAAGGGCGGGAGAGGCGGCGGAGAGCAGAGGCTTGTTTGTGACACAGGGAAGAATCTGAAAAAAAAAATTCTACATCTGAAAAAGTGACGTCAGATAAGTGGTGGAGCCTGAGGAACTACAGCTAAGAGGTCCACGTAATCCAGGATAACCATGAGAACCTTTGTCACCTATTGCACCCTTGAACAAAAACATTGATGTTTTCAGCCCAGCATCCTCTTTTAGCTAGTCTGCCCTAGCTAATGAGGCCGGGACCCAGAAGCAAGGACGAGGTCCAGGAGCAGGGACGGGCGGATCAGCGAGGCCGGGACCCAGGAGTGAGGACGAGGCCCAGGAGCAAGGTCGAGGCCCAGGAGCAAGGTCGAGGCCCAGGAGCAAGGTCGAGGCCCAGGAGCGAGGATGAGGCCCAGGAGCGAGGTCGAGGTCCAGGAGCGAGGACGAGGCCCAGGAGCGAGGACGAGGCCCAGGAGCGAGGACGAGGCCCAGGAGCGAGGTCGAGGCCCAGGAGCAAACAGACCCAGACACAAGGCGAGGAAACACCCTGTGGTGGAATGTTTCAGGGACCATCGATCAAAAGTCGCCTTGTCTCTCCCAAGCACTCTACACTTACCACTTTAATGCACAATTTCCAAATGTCTGTAGCCTCTCTTTGTAAACCTGCGCAAATTCACTTTGTTTTTTAAACTCACGCTTCAATGTGACTGCTTTCCAAATCCTTTCTGTGGATAAATAGTAAAAAAAATCCCCAAATGAAATCCCAGTCAAGTCCCTTTATCGTCGACTACTCCCCCTCCTTTACAATCTTTATATCAAACCTAATTAAGTTATGGTTGCTGTTTTCTAGATGTACCCTTATATTACCCACTTTCTCCACTTCATTTCCTAGAATTGCTCAGGTCGAGCACTGCGTCATTCCTTGTTGGACAAAAATGTTCTGATCTAGAAGGAAGTTCTGGACTTTCTTTGCTACTTATATTACTTTCACCACCACCGCCCCCCGCCCCCCCGCCACCCCCACCCCCCCTGCCCCGTCTATCTTTAGGATCATTGAAGCCACCTATTATTCCCGCCCTGCTATTTCTGAACATTTCTCTGATTTGCGCACATATCATTTTATCTCATTTCCAATGTTTGGTGGTGTACAACAAACTTCCAATAGAGTAACAGTCCCCATCTTATCTCTTAACTGTAAGCAAATAGCTTCAGCTTTTCCACCTGATGTACCAGTGCTGTCATGGAATTTTGATTAACACTGCACACCCTTCCTTTTTTTTTCTACTATGGATTTTGGAGCCAGAGCGGGCGGAAGGAGTTTAGATGCAGATCAGCCATGATCTCACTCAATGGCGGAGCATGCTCGAGGGGCTGAATGGCCTACTCCTGTTCCTATGTTCCGATTGTGTTCTTCTTGAGTATTTTGTAACCAGGAATGTTCAGCTTCCAGTCTATCCAGCCTAAGTCAGGTCTCTGTTAATACTACTATTGTATCAGACATCTCTCCGTAGCAATTTCTGTCTCTAGCTCACCAATTTCATTCAGGACACTTTGTGCATTTATGTACATACAACTCCACACCTGCCTCTGTTTGCTGGACAATCTTACTGTTTTTATTCTCTGCTCCTTCAGATCTGTTCGTTATTACTTTCCGTTTCCCCCGCTCCTGTACCTATTAATTTAAAGTCTCCCCCATGGCACTAGTTGCGCTCCCACAATGGATACTGGTCCCCAGCCCTGTTCAGGTGAAGCATGTCTGTCCCAGTACAGGCCATTCCTGTCCAGGACTTGGTTTCAATGTTGTAGGAATCAGCACCCTTCCCCCATCTCTTCAGACATGTATGTAACTCCCATAAAATACTATTCCTATGTGGATTAACACTTGGCACCATGATCAATCCTGAGATTACTACCCTCGAGGTTCTGCTCATGAAGCTATTTCCTAATTCCTGAATACCCCTTTGCACCAAGTCTTCCTACGTCATGAGTTGCAACATGTCTTCTGTCTGATCCCCTCCCGCTCCAAAATCTTTTGCACGTGCTGAGTTATATCCCTTACCCTGGCGCCTGGGAGACCACACACCATTTGAGACTCGTGGTTGCAATGAGGAAAGCACGTGCCTATTTTCCTGATTACAGAGTCCCTTATTACTGCTGCAAATTTTACGCTTCACTTCTCTCTCTTTGGTTGCTCCACAGTGCCAAGCCTTTTGGTGTCCTCTGTCTCAGAGTTGTTGTCCAAGCCCCAAGTATTCGGTATTGAATACCTGTTGATCTATTTATGGGATCACTGCATTGTCTCCTCTTCCTACTTCAAGGAATGGTCAGTTACTTTATATTTATATTTTATTTTATCCACCCTTTTATTTGTCCCCCCCACCTTTTTTTTCCTCCTAGAAGCTGGCAGCTGTCCTTCATTCTGCCAGTAGATTTCACACTTCATTCAGCCTTAATCTGTCACATTAACACCACCTCTAGCCTTGCATATCTCTTAATGTCTCTTAATGTCTCTTCATCTCCTCTTTTGTTCCTTTATCCCCTCCCCCTTTTCCCAGCTTTACCCTGGCCTTAAATCTATTTGATTTCCAGCTCTTCCCAGTTCTGATGAAAGGTCATCGACCTGAAACGTCAACTCTCTTTCTCTCTCCACGGATGCTGCCTGGCCTGCTGAGTTTTTCCAGCGTTTTCTGTTGTTATTATGGTCAGTTACTTCCCTTCCTCACTGAGCTGTTCTGCCTGTGGGGGAAAATCCACATCCTGGAATATGCATCCCCAAGGATCCTTCCATAAGAACATAAGAAATAGAAGCAGGAGTAGGCTATAGAAAGAAGAAAGAAAGACTTGCATTTATATAGCACCTTTCACGACCTCATGACGTCCCAAAGCGCTTTACAGCCAATGAAGTACTTTTTGAAGTGTAGTCACTCAGCGCCACTTTCCCGCCCTATCACCATATCCCTTGATTTCCTTAGTGTCCACTTCCCCTAAGCAAGAAAGTGTCTTTGGCTGCTGCTCGAAAACCTTGAACTTGAGCATAAGGAGCAGGAAACACTTCCCGCGTGAAGCATCCAAGACCGTCCCACATTGCATGGGTACCGCACAACATTAGCCTCGGCCATCCTCCAGCGCTAAACTAAACGGTATTCTTTGCAAAGTTTGACGAACCCAAGTCCGCTCGAGTTACACCTGGGAGCGGGCATGACTTGAATGGAAAGTCTAGGCCGCAGTTTAACAATAGCATCATTTCCAGAGAACGAGCTCTGTTCAACATAGATAGCCTTACTTTGTTAAGAAGTGTAAATAGAAACAAAATACACTGCAGACAAAGTGCATTGGCCAATTAAATCCTTACCCTGCACTCAACCCAAACACTCACCGTTATTTTATATGATGGTTCAGTTCAAAATCATATCACCATAAAACAGACTTTTATTGGTCTGGGGCAAAGACTTCAGCACTGACTCTTAAATGGAGCTGGCTACTGCAAAGCATAATAGCAAGTAGAGCCAGGACTATAAAATTGAAATAGATGGGGTTATATACAAGCATTATGTTATACTGTGGGAGAGGTGGCTAAAGATTACTTTGACAAAAGGTTTTGTGAGCAAATTATGTTTCTGGCAATAACGGAATCCAATCAAACCATTTCGAGATCCACACTTCCCCCAGCACTAAAGCAATGGTGGTGCTCCATTTCCCTTCACTGACCACACTAATGATTCAGAAGTTCAGAGTGAATCTGGAACAAATAAGGACAAAACTATGGTAAAATAAGAAATAGGAGCAGAACTAGGCCATACGGCCCCTCGAGCCTGCTTCCCAATCTTTCTTTGGAGTTTGTGCTTTTTGGAATGAGGGACCAGCAATGAAGAGAAAGAAAGGAAGAAAGACTTGGATTTCTGTAGTGCCTTTCATGACCATAGGACATCCCAAAGTGCTTTACAGCCAATGGAGTACTTTTTGAGGTGTAGTCACTGCTGTAATGTAGGAAACGCGACACTCAATTTGCCCACAAAAAGCAATGTGATAATGACCAGATAATCTGTTTTAGTGATGTTGATTGAACATAACATAAGAACATAAGAAATAGGAGCAGGAGTCGGCCATTTGGCCCTTCGAGCCTGCTCCGCCATTCAATGAGATCATGGCTGATCTGCCTCAACTCCATTCACCAGCCCTATCGCCATATCCCTTGATGCCCTTCCTAATCATAAATCTATCGACTTCTGTTTTGAATATACCCAATGACTGAGCCTCCACAACCCTCTGGGGTAGAGAATTCCAAAGATTCACCACCCTCTGTGTGAAGAAATTTCTTCTCATCTCAGTCCTGAATGGCCTACCCTTTATCTTGAGGCTGTGGCCCCTGGTTCTAGACTCCACAGCCAAGGGAAACATTCTCCCTGCATCCATCCTATCAAGCCCTGTAATAATTTTGTATGCTTCAATGAGATCCCCTCTCATTCTTCTGAATTCAAGAGAATACAGGCCTAGTTTACTCAATCTCTTCTCATACGACAGTCCCGCCATCCCAGGAATCAATCTCGTCAAACTTCGTTGCACTCCCTCTATGGCAAGTATATCCTTCCTTAGGTAAGGAGACCAAAATTGTACACAGTACTCCAGGTGTGGTCTCACCAAGGCCCTATATAATTGGAGTAAGACTTCTTTACTCCTGTACTCAAATCCTCTTGTAATGAAGGCATTTGCCTTCCGAATGGCTTGCTGCACCTGCACATTCACTTTCAGTGACTCATGTACAAGGACACCCAGGTCCCTTTGAGCATCTGCATTCCTCAATCTTTCACCATTTAGGAAATACTCTGCCTTTCTGTTTTTTCTACCGAAGTGGATAACTTCACATTTATCCATATTATATTCCATTTGCCATGTTCTCGCCCACTCACTGAGCCTGTCGAGATCCCCATGAAGCCTCTTCACATCCTCTTCGCAACTGACACTGCCACCTAGCTTTGTATCATCAGCAAATTTGGAAATGTTACATTTAGTCCCCTCATCCAAATCATTGATATAGATTGTGAATAGCTGAAGCCTAAGCACCGATCCTTGCGGTACTCCACTAGTCACAGCCTGCCATCCTAAAAAAGACCCGTTTATCCCTACTCTTTGTTTTCTGTCTGTTAACCAATTCTCAATCCATGCTAGTATATTACCCCCCAATTACATGTGCCCTAATTTTGTTCACCAACCTCTTGTGTGGGACCTTATCGAAGACCTTCTGAGAATCCAGATACACCACATCTACCGGTTCCCCTTTATCTACTCCATTAGTTACATCCTCAAAGAACTCCAATAGGTTTGTCAAACAGGATTTCCCTTTCATAAATCCATGTTGACTCTGCCCAATCTTACTATTAGTTTCTAAGTGCCCAGTTATTGCATCCTTTATAATAGATTCCAGCATTTTCCCAACTACTGATGTGAGGCTAACAGGTCCGTAGTTCCCTGTTTTCTCTCTCCCTCCTTTCTTAAATAGCGGGGTTACATTTGCTATCCTCCAATCTGCAGGAACCTGTTCCAGAATCTATAGAATTTTGGAAGATGACAACCAATGTGTCCACTATCCCAATGGCCACCTCTTTCAAAACCCTTGGATGTAGGTCATCCGGTCCTTGGGATTTATCGACTTTTAGTCCCATTAATTTTGCTAGTACTTTTTTTTACTAATAATAATTTCTTTAAGTTCCTCATTCTCGTCACACCCTTGGTTTTCTCGTATTTCTGGGAGGTTTTTTGTGTCTTCCTCCGTGAAGACAGAAACAAAGTATTTATTTAATTTCTCTGCCATTTCCTCATTCCCCATTATAAATTCTCCCATCTCTGACTGTAAAGGACTTACATTTACCATCGCCAGTCTTTTCCTTTTCACATACCTATAGAAGCTTTTACAATCCGTTTTTATATTTTTCGCTAGTTTGTGCTCATATTCCATTTTCCCTTTCTTTATCAATTTCTTGGTCCCCCTTTGCTGATTTCTAAAAAGATCCCAATCCTCAGGCTGACCGCTTTTTCTGGCAACTTTATAAGCTTCCACCTTTGACTTAATATTCGCTTTAATTTCTTTTGTTAGCCATGGTTGGATCACTTTTCCTTTTGGGTTTTTATGCCCTAGAGGAATATATGTTTGTTGCAAATTATGCATTATTTCCTTGAATGTTAGCCATTGTATGTCCACCTTCATACCTTTTAGTGTAATCTCCCAATCTACCATGGCCAACTTGTCCCTCATACCCTTGTAGTTCCTCTGTTTAGATTGAAGACCTTAGTTTCAGATTGGACTACATCACTCTCAAACTTAATGTAAAATTCAATCATATTATGGTCACTTGTCCCTAAATGCCCCTTTACCACAAGATTATTGATTAGCCCTTTCTCATTACACAGTACCAGATCCAGAATAGCCTGTTCCCTGGTTGGTTCCTCCACATACTGATCCAGGAAACCATCTCGCATGCATTCCAAGAATTCGTCCTCCACATCATTAGTGGTAATTTGATTTGTCCAGTCAATATGTAGATTAAAGTCCCCCATGATTACCGTATTGCCCTTGTTACATGAACTTCTAATCTCTTGATTGATAATGTGCCCTACATTATCATAACTGTTTGGTGGCCTATACACAACTCCCACCAATGTTTTCTGCCCTTTGCTGTTTCTTAGCTCCACCCAAACTGATTCCAGTTCTACATCACGATCTGCCAAGCCAAGATCTTTTATCTCTACCGTACCGATCTCATCCCTTATTAACAGCGCTACGCCACCTCCTTTACCTTTTTGTCTGTCCTTCCTAAATGTTGAGTACCCTGGAACATTCAGTTACCAGCTTTGGTTACCCTGCAACCATGTCTCTGTAATGGCAATTACATCATATCCATTTACTTCTATTAGTGCCATTAATTCATCCACCTTGTTGCGAATGCTACGTGCATTTAGATAAAGTGCCTTCAACTTTGATGTCCAGGGCGAACATGTGTGCAGGAAGTGTCTCTGCTGCAGCTACTCGAAACCCGTGTTTCGGAGCTGGAGCTGCGGCTGGAGTCACTGTGGAGCATCCGCAAGACTGAGATCTTCGTGGATAGCACGTTTAACGAGGTGGTCACACCGCAGGTAAAGAGTGCACAGGCAGACAGGGAATGAGTGACCGCCAGACAGAGTAAAAGAACTAGGAAGGTAGTGCAGGAGTCCCCTGGGTCCATCTCCCATTCCAACAGATTTTCCGTTTTGGATACTGCTGGGGGAGATGGTTTCTCAGGGGTATTGCCTGTTTAATATTTTTCTACACTTTGACCCTCTTTACTGTTGGCCTTTGTTTCTGCTCCCTACTAGTTTTGTTGACTACTTTTCTAACTTGCACTTCCAGCTTTGTTTCTCTCCATTCTAGAGGGCCCATACTTAGGTTCCTAGCCCCCTGACAAACTAATTTAAATCCTTCCCAACAGCACTCGCAAACCCCCCGCGAGGATGTTGGTCCCATTTCTGCCGAGGTGTAACCCGTCCAGCTTGTACATGTCCCACCTTCCACAGAATCAGTCCAAATACCTCAGGAATTTAAATCCCTCCCTCCTACACCATCTCTCCAGCCATGCATTCATCTGGTCTATTCTCCTATTTCTGCTCTCGCTAGCACGTGGCACTGGGAGTAATCCTGAGATTACTACCTTTGAGGTCCTGCTTTTTAATTTATTTACTAGCTCCCTATATTCTGCTTGCAGGGCCTCATCCATCTTTCTACCTATGTCGTTGGTACTGATATGGACCACGACTCTGGCCGTTCACCCTCCCCCTTCAGAATGTCCTGCAGCCGCTCAGTGACATCCTTGACCCTGGCACCAGGGAGGCAACATACCATCCTGGAGTCACGTCTGCGGCCACAGAAACGTCTATCTGTTCCCCTTACGATAGAATCCCCTATCACTATTGCTCTCCCACTCTTTTTCCTCCCCTCCTGTGCAGCTGAGCCACTCGTAGTGCCACGGACTTGGCTCTTGCTGCATTCCCCTGAGAAACCATCTCCCCCAGCAGTATCCAAAACGGAAAATCTGTTGGAGAGGGAGATGGACCCAGGGGACTCCTGCACTACCTTCCTAGTTCTTTTACTCTGTCTGGTGGTCACCCATTCCCTGTCTGCCTGTGCACTCTTTACCTGCGGTGTGACCACCTCGTTAAACGTGCTATCCACGAAGATCTCAGCCTCGCGGATGCTCCACAGTGACTCCAGCCGCAGCTCCAGCTCCGAAACGCGGATTTCGAGTAGCTGCAGCTGGAGACACTTCCTGCACACGTGTTCGCCCTGGACACCAAAAGTGTCCCTGACTTCACACATAGCACAGGAGGAGCACTCCACGCAGCCGAGCTGCCCTGCCATGTCCTACCCTTAATTTACTCCCTTTACTTCCTCTAAATTAAAGAATATTAAATACACTAGGGACCTTACTTCACTTTAAACACTACTTACTCTAAACTAGAGACCTTACTTTTACTTTAATGACTGGACTGTAGAAATACTCAAAATAACAACAGAAAACGCTGGAAAAACTCAGCAGGCTGTAGAAATACTCACCAGGTCCTACTTACCAATCAGCTCCTTCCCTTGTGCTGATGTCACTTTTAATCTCTGACGTCACTTTCGAATGTTGCCTGTTGAGGTCCGCTATCGCTGCTGCTCCCAATAGCTCGGTCTGGGCCTTGAGCCTCGGGCTTTATTTCCTCGCTCCTCCTTCGCCTGCTCCCTCACAGGTCGGTCCGCTATCGCTGCTGCTCCCAATAGCTCCGTCTGGGCCTCGAGCCTCGGGCTTTATTTCCTCGCTCCTCCTTTGCCTGTTCCCTCACAGGTCGGTCTGCTCTCGCTGCTGCTCCCAATAGGAAGGATAAGTATTGGCCAGGACACTGGGGATAACGCCCCTGCTCTTCTTCGAAATAGTACCATGGGATCGTTTACGTCTACCTGAGAGGGCAGACGGGGCCTCGGTTTAACGGCTCATCCAAAAGACGGTACCTCCAACAGTGCAGCACTCTCTCAGTACTGCACTGGAGTGTCAGCCTAGATTTTTGTGCTCAAGTCTCTGGAGTGGGACTTGAATCCACAACCTTCTGACTCAGGCGAGGGTGTGAGCCACGGCTGACACTTAATAATCTTTCCCTTCATTAACAGCACTAAGTAGCCCCAAGGAACACGAGTTAGATGCGCTTTGGAACTTTCACTTTATTGCGCTCAAGTTATGGGCAATCTTGTGATGTTTGGCAGAAAATAGAAACATAGAACATAGAAAAGTAGGAGCAGGAGTAGGCCATTTGGCCCTTCGAGCCTGCTGCGCCATTCAGAATGATCATGGCTGATCCTCTATCTCAATACCATATTCCCGCTCTCTTGCCCATACCCCTTGATGCCGTTTGTGTCTAGAAATCTATCTATCACCTTCTTAAATATATTCAGTGACTTGGCCTCCACAGCCTTCTGTGGTAGAGAATTCCTTTCTTAGGTAAGGAGACCAAAACTGCACACAGTACTCCAGGTGTGGTCTCACCAAGGCCCTGTATAACTGTAGTAAGACATCCTTGCTCCTGTACTCAAATCCTCTTGCAATGAAGGCCAACATACCATTTGCCTTCCTAACTGCTTGCTGCACCTGCATGTTTGCTTTCAGTGACTGGTGTACAAGGACACCCAGGTCCCTCTGTACATCAACATTTCCCAATCTATCACCAGTTAAATAATACTCTGCCTTTCTGTTTTTCCTACCGAAGTGGATAACTTCACATTTATCCACGTTACACTGGATCTGCCATGTATTTGCCCACTCACTCAACTTGTCTAAATCGCCTTGAAGCCTCTTTGCATCCTCCTCACAACTCACAATCCCACCTAGTTTTGTGTCGTCAGCAAACTTGGAAATATTACATTTGGTTCCCTCATCCAAATCATTGTGAATAGCTGGGGCCCAAGCACTGATCTCTGCGGTACCCCACTAGTCACCGCCTGCCACCCCGAAAAAGACCCATTTATTCCTACTCTCTGTTTCCTGTCTATTAACCAATTTTCAATCCATGCCAGTATATTACCCCCAATCCCATGTGCTTTAATTTTGCACACTAACCTCTTATGTGGGACTTTATCAAAGGCCTTCTGAAAATCCAAATACACCACATCCACTGGTTCTCCCTTATCTATTCTACCAGTTACATCCTCAAAAAACTGCAGTAGGTTTGACAGCAGCAGCAGCATCACAGCAGTGGCGGCAGAGCGGACCTGGGAGGAGCGGCGAGACGGCGACGGCGGTACCAATTCAGCACCGGCAGAATTTTCAAAGAGTGACATCAGAAATCAAAAGTGACGTTGGCACAACGGGAGGGAGCTGATTGGTGAATATCTGGTAAGTGTTTATACTTGGCTTTCTTAAAGTTGTAAGTTGATTCCAGCAAGGTTAGTAAATAGTCTGTTAATTAGAGGTATGGCAGGGCAGCTCACACCCGTGGAATGCACATCCTGTGCCATGTGGGAAGTCCTGGACACCTCCCGTGGTCTGGACGACCACATGTCCGGGTTACAGAGCTTGAGCGGCGGCTGCAGTCACTGCTGTGCATCCGCGAGGCTGAGAGCTACGTGGATAGCACGTTTCGGGAGGTGGTCACCCCGCAGTTTAAGAGTGTGCAGGCAGAGAGGGAATGGGTGACCGCCAGACAGAAGAGGAGGACCAGGCAGCTAGTGCAGGAGCCCCCTGAGCCCATCTTGCTCACCAACCAGTATTCGGTGCTGAGTACTGGTGAGGGCGATGGTTCCTCTGGGGAGTGCAGCCAGAGCCAAGTCCACAGCACCATGGAAGGCTCAGCTGCACAGGGCAGGGGGGAAGAGGAGAGGGAGAGCAATAGTGATAGGGGATTAAATAGTTAGGGGAGCAGACAGGCGTTTCCGCGGCAGCAGACGTGACTCCAGGATGGTATGTTGCCTCCCTGGTTCCAGGGTCAAGGATGTCACAGAACAGCTGCAGGGCATTCTGAGGAGGGAGGGTGAACAGCCAGAGGTCGTGGTCCATATCGGTACCAACGACAATGGTAGAAAGAGGGATGAGGTCCTGCAGGCAGAGTTTAGGGAGCTAGGAAAGAGGTTAAAAAACAGGACCTCAAAGGTAGTAATCTCCGGATTACTACCAGTGCCACGTGCTAGTGAGTACAGAAATAGGAAGATAGAGCACATGAATGCATGGCTGGAGAGATGGTGCAGGAGGGAGGACTTTAGATTCCTGAGGAATTGGAACCGTTTCTGGGGGAGGTGGGACCTCTACAAGCCAGATGGGTTGCACCTCAATGGGAACGGGGCCAATATCCTCATGGGAGGGTTTGCTAGTGCTGTTGTGGAGGGCTTAAACTAGCTTGGCAGGGGGATGGGAACCTAAGAGTAGAGTCAGCAGGGAGGGAAGAAAAACTGGAATTGGAAAACAAAAACATAGAAAGTAAATTGGAAGGACAGAGGAATCAAGGGCTCGATAGTAGTCAACAAGGAGGTTTGCCTGTACTAAATGGTATATACTTCAATACAAGGAGTATAGCGAACAAGGCAGATGAGCTGAGGGCACAGGTAGATACTTGGGACTATGATATTATAGCTATTACAGAGACGTGGCTGAAAGAGGGGCAGGTATGGCAGCTCAACATTCCTGGTTACAGGATTTTCAGACGGGATAGAGAGGGAGGTAAAAAGAGGGGGGATCGCGGTATTGATTAAAGAAACTATTACAGCTCTGAGGAGGGGATGATATGTTGGAGGGATCATCAAACGAGGCCATATGGGTCGAATTGAAAAACAAAAAGGGGCGATCACACTGCTGGGAGTGTACTACAGACCCCCAAACAGTGAGAGGGAGATAGAAGAGCAAATATGTAGACAAATTTCTGAGAAGTGCAAAAACTATAGGGCAGTAATAGTAGGGGATTTCATCTGCCCCAATATTAACTGGGATAAAATTAGTGTGAAGGGTATAGAGGGTGTGGAATTCCTAAAATGCATCCAGGAGAACTTTTTTAGCCAGTATGTAGCAAGCCCAACAAGGGAGAGGGCGGTTCTGGACTTAGTTTTAGGGAATGAAGCTGGGCAGGTAGATGGCGTATCAGTGGGGGAGCATTTTGGTGCTAGTGACCATAATTCAGTTAGATTTAAGGTAGTTATGGAAAAGGACAAGGATAGACCAGGAATAAAAATTCTAAACTGGGGAAAAGCAAATTTTGCTAAGCTCAGAGGGGATTTAGCCATAGTGGACTGGAAACAGCTACTTGAAGGTAAATCAGTGTCAGAGCAGTGGGAGGCATTCAAGGAGGATATCCGGAGGGTTCAGACCAAAAATGTGCCCTTAAATTAAAAGGTGGGACTAACAAATCTAGAGCCCCTTGGATGCCTAGAGACATACAGGGTAGGATAAAGAAAAAAAGGGAGGCGCATGACAGATACCAAGGGCTAAATACTCAATGTTTAGAGGAGTACAGAAAGTGCAGGGGTGCAATTAAAAAGGATATTAGGAAAGCAAAGAGAGAGCATGAAAAATTCTTGGCAAGTAAAATCAAGGAAAATCCAAAGATGTTTTATAAATATATTAAGAGTAAGAGGATAACTAAAGAAAGGGTAGGGCTTATTGGAGATCATGAGGGTAATCTGTGTGTGGAAGCGGGAGACGTTGGTAGGGTTCTTAATGAATACATTGCGTCTGTTTTCACAAAGGAGAGGGGCGAAGCAGACATTGCTATCAGGGGGGAGGAGTGTGAAATATTAGATGAAATAAGCATAGTGAGAGAGGAAGTATTAAAGGGTTTAGCAGCTTTAAAAGTTGATAAATCCCCAGGCCCGGATGAAATGTATCCCAGGCTGTTAAGCGAAGCAAAAGAGGAAATAGCAGAGGCCCTGACCATAATTTTCCAATCCTCTCTGGCATCAGGTGTGGTGCCGGAGGACTGGAGGACTGCTAATGTGGTACCCTCATTTAAAAAGGGAGAAAAGGATAGACCGAATAATTACAGGCCAGTCAGCCTTACCTCGGTGGTGGGAAAATTATTGGAAAGAATTCTGAAGGACAGGATAAATCTTCATTTAGAAAGACACAGATTAATCAAGGATAGTCAGCACGGATTTGTTAAGGGAAGGTCGTGTCTGACAAACTTGATTGATTTTTTTGAGGAGGTAACAAGGAGGGTAGATGAGGGTAGTGCATTTGATGTAGTGTACATGGACTTTAGCAAGGCTTTTGATAAGGTTCCACATGGCAGACTGGTCACAAAGTTAAAAGCCCATGGGATCCAGGGCAAAATGTCAAGTTGGATTCAAAACTAGCTCGGAGGCAGGGAGCAGAGGGTAATGGTTGATGGGTGTTTTTGTGACTGGAAGGCTGTTTCCAGTGGGGTTCCACAGGGCTCAGTACTAGGTCCCTTGCTTTTTGTGGGATATATCAATGATCTAGACTTGAATATAGGATGTATGATTAAGAAGTTTGCAGATGATACTAAAATCGGCAGTGTGGTTGATACTGAAGAAGGAAGCTGTAAACTGCAGGAAGATATCAATAAATTGGTCAGGTGGGCAGAACAGAGACAAATGGAATTCAATCCGGAGAAGTAGGACACTGAGTAGCGCAGAGGAACAAAGGAACCTTGGAGTGCATGTCCGCAGATCCCTGAAGGTAGCAGGCCAGGTAGATAAGGTGGTTAAGAAGGCATACGGAATGCTTGCCTTTATTAGCCTTTATTAGAATACAAGAGCAGGGGGTTATGCTTCAACTGTATAAAACACTAGTTAGGCCTCAGCTAGAGTACTGTGTGCAGTTCTGGTCACCACATTACAGGAAAGATGTGATTGCACTAGAGAGGGTACAGAGGAGATTTACAAGGATGTTGCCGGGAGTACAGAATCTTAGCTATGAGGAAAGACTGGATAGGCTGGGTCTGTTTTCCTTGGAACAGAGGAGGCTGAGGGGAGACCTTATTGAGGTGTATAAAATAATGAGGGGCCTAGATAAAGTGAATAGAAAGGACCTAGTTCCTTTAGCAG
Source organism: Squalus acanthias (assembly GCA_030390025.1). Lineage (NCBI taxonomy): Eukaryota > Metazoa > Chordata > Chondrichthyes > Squaliformes > Squalidae > Squalus > Squalus acanthias. The sequence goes on from CM059439.1 coordinate 5,773,266, forward strand.
AGGGGTCAAAAACCAGGGGGCACAGATTTAAAGTAATTGGTGGAAGGGTTAGAGAGGATTTGAGGGGAAATTTCTTCACCCAGACGGTTGTGGGGGTCTGGAACTCACTGCCTGAAAGGGTGGTAGAGGCAGAAACCCTAATCACATTTAAAAAGTAATTGGATGTGCACTTGGGATGCTGTAACCTGCAGGGCTACGGACCAAGAGCTGGGAAGTGGGATTAGGCTGGATAGCTTTTTGTTGGTCGGCGCAGACACGATGGGCCGAAATGGCCTCCTTCCATGCTGTAACTTTCTATGATTCTATGATTCTATGTTTGTCAAACACAATTTCCCTTTCATAAATCCATGTTGACTTTGTCTAATCCCGTTGATATTTTCTAAGTGGCCTGTTTACATCCTTTATAATAGACTCTAGCATTTCTCTACGACTGATGTTAGGCTAACCAGTCTGTAGTTCCCTGTTTTCTCTCTCCCTCCTTTTTTAAATAGTGGGGTTACATTTGCCACCCTCCAATCTGCAGGAACTGTTCCATAATCTATAGAATTTTGGAAGATGATAACCAATGCATCCACTATTTCCATGGCTACCTCTTTTAATACTCTGGGATGCAGATTATCAGGCCCTGGGGATTTATCAGCTTTTAGTCCCATTAATTTCTCCAGCACTATTTTTTTACTGTTACTAATTTCCTTTAATTCCTCCTGCTCACTAGACCCTTGGTTCCCTAGCATTTCTGTAAAGTTATTTGTATCCTCTTCTGTGAAGACAGAATAAAAGTATTTGTTTAATTGCCAGCCATTTCCTTGTTCCCCATTATAAATTCTCCCGTTTCTGACTGTAAGGGACCTACATTTGTCTTCACTAATCTTTTTCTTTTTATATACTTGTAGAAGCTTTTACAGTCCGCTTTTAAGTTCCTTACAAGTTTACTCTCATACTCTATTTTTCCCCTCTTAATCAATCTCTTGGTCCTTTTTTGCTGAACTCTAAACTGCTCCCAGTCCTCAGGCTTGCTACTTTTTCTGGCAACTTTATATGACTCCTCTTTGGATCTAATACTATCCTTAATTTCTTTTGCTAGCCATGGTTGGGCCGCTTTTCCTTTTGTGTTTTTGTGCCAGAAAGGAATGTATAACTGTTGCAATTCATGCATTTGTTCCTTAAATGTTAGCCATTGCCTATCCACCTTCACGTCTTTTAATGAAGCTCCCCAATCTATCATAGCCAACTCACTCCTCATACCTTCGTAGTTTCCTTTGTTTAGATTTAGGACTCTAGTTTCGGATTGGACTTCTTCACTTTCCATCTTTATGAAGAATTCTATCATGTTAAGATCACTCTTCCCTAAAGGATCCCGCACAACAAGATTATTAATTAACCCCATCTCATTACACAAAATACCCAATCTGGGATAGCCTGTTCCCTAGTTGGATCCTCAATGTACTGGTCTAAAAAACCAACTCGTACACACTCCAGGAATTCATCCTCCACAGTATTATTGCTAATTTGGTTTGGCCAGTGTATATGTAAATTAAAGTCACCCATGATTACTGGAGTACCCTTGTTACATGCATCTCTAATTTCCTGTTTGATGCCACCCCCTACATTACCACTACTGTTTGGAGGCCTATAGACAACTCCCACCAATGTTTTCTGCCCTTTGGTGCTTCTTAGCTCCACCCAGACTGATTCTACATCTTGATTTTCTGAGCCAATATCCTTTCTCACTATTGCACTGATTTCATCCTTTACTAACAACGCCACCCCACCTCCTTTTCCTTTTTGCCTGTCCTTCCTAAATATTGAATATCCTTGGATATTCAGCTCCCAGCCTTGGTCACCCTGCAGCCATGTCTCCGTAATCGCAATTATATCATATCCGTTTACATCTATTTGCACTGTTAATTCGTCTACCATATTACGAATGCTTTGTGCATTCAGATACATGTCTTTTTTCTTTAGCATTCTAGATTTCTCTCCACTGGGACCCTCAACCCCCCCCCCCCCCCCTTATTTAGTTTAAAGCCCTATCTACCTCCCTAGTTATTCGATTCGCTAGAATGGTTCATGGCTGAATATACATACTACATTTAGAATGCTGATTATCAATCCAAGTCACTTGTGCTCTCAAACCTCCATAGCAGCAACAACAGCATTTACATAGTGCCTTTAACGTTCCATGGTGCATCACAGGAGCCATATAAGGGGATATTAGGACAGGTCACCTCCAAAGAGGTAGGTTTTAAGGAGAGTCTGAAAGAGAGGTAGAGAGGCAGAGAAGTTTAGGGAAGCAGATACAGAGCTTAAGGCCTAGGCACGGTCGCCAATGACGGAGCGACAAAAATCGGGAATGCGCCAAAGGCCAGAATTGGAGGAGCACAGAGATCTCGCAGGGTTGCAGGGTTATAGTAGGTTACCGAGATAGGATTGGGTCAAGGTCATGAAGGGATCTGAACACAAGGATGAGAGTTGTCAGACCAGGGAGCCAATGTAGGTCGATGAGCACAGGGGTGATGGGTGAACGGGGGGGCTTGGTGCGACTGAGAATAAGGGCAGCAGAGCTTCGGATGAGCTCAAGTTTACGGAAGGTGCAAGGTGGAAGGCCAGCCAAGTGAGCATTGAAATCGTCAAGGTGAAAGGTCAGTAAGGCTCCATTATTACCTTTAATATCATAATCATTGTGGGGTAGAATTTCCACAAGATTTCTCCTGATCTTCTGCCTTAACTTTGACAGAAAATCGGCGGCAACCCCTGGAGACATTGCGTAAACAGCCATTTTACTGCTGGAAATGCCCTAAAGGAGTTTCTTCCACCTACAACTGCCTTCTGTCCGGAGTATGAGGATTGAATTAGAAATTTTACCAGGGCCCGAATGCTGGGAATTTCCTGTTGTTCTGGATAATTTCTATGTGTGTGAAAGAGGTGAATTATGGGAGCTTTAGGTTGTACCCAAGTGCACCATGACTGCCCATGCCTCATGACAATACGGTTAGAAAAAAGGACTTGTAAGTTCAAACACCTGTTGAGGAATTCTCTTGTGTGTTATGCTAAACATTTATAAATCACTGGTTAGGCCTCAGCTGGAGTATTGTGTCCAATTCTGGGCATCTCACTTTAGGAAGGATGTCAAGTCCCTGGAGAGGGTGCACAGGTGATTTACCAAGATGGTACCAGGGATGAGGGACTTCAGTTATGTGGAGAGACTGGAGAAGCTGGGGTTGTTCTCCTTAGAGCAGGGAAGGTTAAGGAAAGATTTAATCGAGGCGTTCAAAATCATTAGAGTTTTCATAAAATAAATAAGGAGAAACTGTTTCCACTGGCAGGAGGGTCAGTAACCAGAGGACACAGATTTAAGGTAGTTAGCAAAAGAACCAGAGGGGAGATGATTTTTTTTTTAGCACAGCGAGTTGTTGTGATCTGGAATGCACTGCCTGAAATGATGGTGAAAGCAGATTCAATAATTCCTTTCAAAGGGGAATTGGATAAATACTTGAAGGGGAAAATGTGCAGGGCTATGGGGAAAGAGCAGGGAAGTGGGACTAATTGGATAGCTCTTTCAAAGAGCTGGCACAGGCACGATGGGCTGAATGGCCTCCTTCTGTGCTGTATTTTTTTAAATCATTCCTGGGATATGGGCATCGCTGGCAAGGCCAGCATTTATTGCCCATCCTTAATTGCCCTTGAGAAGGTGGTGGTAAGCCGCCTTCTTGAACCGCTGCAGACCTTGTGGTGAAGGTACTCCCTCAGTGCTGTTAGGGAGGGATGTCCAGGATGTTGACCCAGCGACAATGAAGGAACAGCGATATATTTTCAAGTCAGGATGGTGTGTAACGTGGAGGGGAACTTTAGGTGATGGGTTCCCATGCGTCTGCTGCCCTTGTCCTTCTAGGTTGCAAGCTGCTATACACATAATAAAACCGCTGCTACCGTGTGGAGATCAAAATTGCGAATGAATTGTGAGATGATAATGGACGGATTCAAAATGGAGGAAGTCAGCATGTGGTCCTTTGTTTGGAAGACCACATGGACAGGAAGGGAAGGCTCCGGATGAAGAGGAAGTCCTGCCCCCACACAAATCACAGGAACATGAACGTGTCATGCAGAAGGAACTCCAATCAGGGAAGATTGGGAGTGAAACTGACCTATCAGAGGGAGGCAGATGGAGAAATACGAGGGGGGCCATGCCAGAGGGCACTATAAAGGAAAGACACAGAAGCGGGAAAATTAGAAGGACAAAGGGAGTTGTTGAAATGGCCAGTTGGCTTGAGCAGCCTACCACTGATCACCCGAGGAGGGATGTATGTATGTATGTATGAAGGTCAGACATAGAGCATATAAATATATATATACATTAAACTCTGGAGTATATGAATTGCTGGGGATACTTTTATGTACGTTTGACTTGTTAATATGTAAACTGTGGGCATATGAATTGCCGAGGGTGCTTTGAATTAATAAATTGTGGGCATATACATTGCCGAGGGTGCTTCTATGTACGCCTGAATTTTTAAACTGTAGTATGAATAAAGATCATTTTATTTATAACAAACTTATCTGTCATTGTTACGCTTCTTTGTAATTCTCGAGGTCCGAACAGTAGTAGGAGAAAGTCCAACAAGGTGGAAGAGGTCGCAGGTTTGGGAGGTGCTGCTGAAGAAGCCTTGGCGAGTTGCTGCAGTGCATCTTGTAGATGGTACACACTGCAGCCACGGTGCGCCGGTGGTGGAGTGAGTGAATATTTAAGGTGGTGGATGGGGTGACAATCAAGTGGGCTGCTTGGTCCTCAATGGTGTCGAGCTTCATGAGTGTTGTTGGAGTTGAACTCATCCAGGCAAGTGGAGAGTATTCCATCACACTCCTGACTTGCGCCTTGTAGGTGGTGGAAAGGCTTTGGGGCGTCAGGAGGTGAGACACTCATCACAGAATACCCAGCTTCTGACCCGCTCTTGTAGCCACAGTATTTATGTGACTGTTCCAGTTAAGTTTCTGGCCAATGGTGATGCCAGGATGTTGATGGTGAGGGATTCGGTGATGGTAATGCCGTTGAATGTCAAAGAGTGGTGGTTAGACTCTCGCTTGTTGGAGATAGTCATTGCCTGGCACTTGTGTGGCACGAATGGTACTTGCCACTTATCAGCCCAAGTCTAAATGTCGTCCAGGTCTTGCTGCATTCGAGCATAGACTGCTTCATTATCTGAGGAGTTGCAAATGGAACTCAACTCTGTGGAATCGTCAGAGAACATCCCCACTTCTGACCTTATGTTGGAGGGAAGGTCATGGATGAACCAGCTGAAGATGGTTGGGCTTAGGACACTGCCCTGAGGAACTCCTGCAGCCATGTCCTGGGGCTGAGATGATTGACCTCCAACAAACACAACCATCTTCCTTTGTGCTAGGTATGACACCAGCCAGTGGAGAGTTTTCTCTTTGATTCCCATTGACTTCAATTTTACTAGGGCTCCTTGATGCCACACTCGGTCAAATGCTGCCTTGATGTCAAGGGCAGTCACTCTTACCTCACCTCTGGAATTCAGCTCTTTTGTCCATGTTTGGACCAATGCTGTAATGAGGTCTGGAGCTGAGTGGTCCTGGCAGAACCCAAACTGAGCATCGGTGAGCAGGTTATTGATCAGTAAATGCCGCTTGATAGCACTGTTCACAACACCTTCCATCACTTTGCTGATGATTGAGAGTCGACTGATGGGCTGGTAATTGGCCGGATTGGATTTGTCCTGCTTTTTGTGGACAGGACATACCTGGGCAGTTTTCCACATTGTCGGGTAGATTCCAGTGTTGCCTTCTCTTCTCTTAGCTGTACTGGAACAGCTTGGCTAGAGGGATGGCTAGTTCTGGAGCACAAGTCTTCAACACGACAGCCGGGATGTTGTCGGGGTCCATAGCCTTTGCTGTATCCAGTGCGCTCAGCCGTTTCTTGATATCACGTAGAGTGAATCGAATTGGCTGAAGACTGGCTTTTGTGGTGCAGGGGAACTCAGGAGTAGGCAGATATGGATCATCCACTCGGCACACCTGGCTGAAGATGGTTGCAAACGCTTCAGCCTTGTCTTTTGCACTCACGTGCTGGGCTCCACCATCATTGAGGATGGGGATATTCATGGAGCCTCCTCCTCCCGTTAGTTGTTTAATTGTCTACCACCATTCACGACTGGATGTAGCAGGACTGCAGAGCTTTGATCTGATCCGTTGATTGTGGGATCACTTAGCCCTGTCTATAGCATGCTGCTTCTGCTGTTTAGCATGCATGTAGTCCTGTGTTGTAGCTTCCCCAGGTTGGCACCTCATTTTAGGTACGCCTGGTGCTGCTCCTGGCATGCTCTTCTACACTCCTCTTTCTATGAGAGATAGTGGTCGTTTTCACACAGCTTCTGGGGAACTACGACACCCAGAGTATATTGTAACAAGCTCAAAAACGTACAATTAACAAATGCGAGGTAAAATGGCAGAGAGAAAAAAAACAAAAATTAACATGGTTTCATTTTTTCTCATTGCTTTTAATAGGAGTTCTGAGCGAACTGTGTTGTTTGGACAAGTTGTCGTTTGCGCCACGGAGAGGGACTCGGCCAGACAAGATGCTGACGAGGCAGCTTGATGCTGATCTTGGGCATTGCAGCCAGAACCAGTCAGTTAGCCTCGGATGGACCAACGACAGCTTCAGTCGAAACTACAAGTCCAGCTCTGGCAGAGAAATAAGGATCTTTTATGTTTGTGTAAACTAGTGAGGAGCGGAAGGAATTCTTTGAGGATGGAAGAATAAACTAATCAATAAAGTTATTGCATCTTAAACAAATCCACCAAGGGGGCTAGAAGCCAACAAAATAAATATTTTACAATGCCAATGATTGGGCATAAGAGGGAGGGAGGAACAAATAAATTGGTTTATGTGCAGAAAACTTCCAACATAAGCTTGATGGGCCAAATGGCCTGTTTCCGTGCTGTAGCATTCTATGATTTATGGGGAGGTCTTTGCACCTTAAGCAAGTTCTATAAAGTCATAGGTAAATATTTTGACAAAAAATGCATTTGCGTGCTTTGCATCTTTCAGTATCAGTAAGTTAATCCTTTTACTTGGAGTCAGTCATATGATTTATTGTCTGAGTGGATGAATCGCTGTCATGCTTAGGCTTGTGTTCGAAAACACTCCAAGCCCCAGACTACCCATGCGCAAAGACACAGGAGAACGACCAGTACCTCCTCCTAATCTTGTGCTTCTCAGCATAGGTTTCCAATAATGATATACCTTCGCAGTCACGCTCCAATTGCTTTTCAGTTCAATGGCCTCCCCACTTGGGCAATTCGCTCACCCTGCCCAATTTCGCAAAATGGAACAGTAAATATTATACACAACAACAAATGGCCAAGCGATGAATTACAGGTTATACGGTCTCAAGTTTATGCTACTGTACTTGCTGACTCAAAGCCAACTTGGGTTCCCTCCATCCATGCCAGTAATGTAACTTTGACCATTCATCATCAAACATGTTCGAAACACCTGTAGAACCCACAAATTTTCATGCCAAAGATCTATTACCATGGCAAGTAACAGCACACAGGTCAGACCTGAACTCAATCAGCACAAACAGCCGGATTCTGGTTAGCCAGAGGGCACCAAGCATGGGAATAAACCATCAGAAACATGAAGAGCGCAGCTGAAACTATATCCTCTACAGAACAGATTAAATCCCTAATGAGGTCCATTATCTTCCTGTCTCCTTGCTATTAATTAGATCGCGTTGCTCAAATTTATTTTACATGATAACATAATTATTCATAAGCATCATCATTTTATCATTTTGAGTTCCTTTCTACTAATATATTGGAATGAAAACATGTCTATCTGTTGTAACCTTTGTCTTTCTCCATCGAGAACATTTTCAACACATTGATGTTATCTTCCCCCCCACCACCTCAAGTGTTGCTCACATTCAAGAAAGCTATTTGCAATGCCTTTATGCTTCCTCCGCCCACCTTGTCAGACACTTGTATAAGCGACTGCACATCGCAGCATATCAGTTTTACTTAACCCAGTCCCTCACTATTCGCACAATACAATAACAAAATACTGCGGATGCTGGAAAACTGAAATAACAACAGAAAACGCTGGAAAAACTCAGCAGGCCAGGCAACATCCGTGGAGAGAGGAACAGAGTTAACGTTTCAGGTCGAAACCCTTCGTCAGAACTGAGAAAAAAGCAGGAAATGAAACAGATAAAAAAGCAAGGGGGAGGCTGGGGGGAGGAATAAAAGAACAAAAGGGGAGGTCTATGATAAGTAGAGACATTAAGAGATGCTCAAGGCAAGACGAGATGGTAATAGGACAGGTTAAGAAACAAAAGATGGCTCAGAAGGGTGAAGTGTGAAATGCTGGCAGAATGAAAGACAGTTGCTGTGGGGGAGAGAGAGAAAAAAAAGGGAAAAGGCACAAACCAAAAGTGTGGATAAAATATATATATATATATATGGTAGGGGCCGAGGTTATGATCTGAAATTGTTGAACTCGATATTGAGTCCGGAAGGCTGTAAGGTGCCTAATCGGAAGATGAGGTGCTGTTCCTCGAGCTTACGCTGAGCTTCCGTGAACAATGCAAGAGGCCGAGGACGGTGAGGTCTGAGTGGGCGTGGAGCGGTGAATTAAAACGACAAGCGACCGGAAGCTCGGGGTCACCCTTATGGACCTCACTATTTGCCACTGGTAACGTAGTCTCCTGGGATGTGGACAAAGTAACATCTTTCTTTGAAAGAACAACGTGTGACTAGTACTTTTTGTTTCTTTCTTCCATTTTGGTCTCAGCTGCTTAAAGTTGTGTCTAACTTTCTAAGGATCGCACACATCCTTCAACTTAGCTTTCTCAAATAAGTGAAGACCAAGGAAAGAACAGCAGTACACAAGTTTTTCTTGATTTGCTTAAGACAAAAATGTTGAGCGAAAGTGCAGACCTTCTTATTTATTAACGGTATTTTTTTTAGAAGAGCAGGAGTAGGCCATTCGGCCCCTCGAGCCTGCTCCGCCATTCAATAAGATCATGGCTGATCTTTGACCTCAACTCCACTTTCCCGCCCTATCTCCATATCCCTTGATTCCCCTAGGGTCGAAAAATCTATCTATCTCAGCCTTGAATATACTCAAAGACTCAGCATCCACAGCCCTCTGGGGCAGAGAATTCCAAAGATTCACAACCCTCCGAGTGAAGAAATTCCTCCTCATCTCAGTCTTAAATGGCCAACCCCTTATCCTGAGACTGTGCCCCCTAGTTCTAGACACTCCAGCCAGGGGAAACAACCTCTCAGCATCTATCCTGTCAATCCCCTTCAGAATCTTGCATGTTTCAATGAGATCACTTCTCATTCTTCTAAACTCCAGAGAGTATAGGCCCATTCTACACAACCTCTCATCATAGGACAGCCTCTCATCCCAGGAATCAATCTAGTGAACCTTCGTTGCACTGCCTCCAAGGCAAGTATATCCTTCTTAGATAAGGAGATTGCAACTCTGTAAACATATTCTCAAGAAATAGCCTCTGCACTAATGGACTAACCGTTTATTAGCCCAAGCGGAGGTCTTCCGTATTTTTAGGAAATACATTTAGCTAGTCATAGAGGATTGGTGCCTTGCAGAGAATGGTATTACCAACTCTACCTTTCCATTTCCATTGCTAACCCCAGGACTATTGCCATGGTTTCTGATGGACTATTGGCATGAAGTCCTGGAGTGCAAATTTCCTTCATCTCAATATTGGCAAAATCATGTCTTCCTTTTTGACACCTGCCAGTACCTGTGTGCCTTCAAACTCCAACAGCATCCACAGTTATCCTCACTGTTTACATTCGGAGGTGCACAATGTTGCCGTTCTGTTTATCCCTGACCTTAGATCTTCTCAAACCAAATCGCCAAGACCACTTTCTCCAACCTCCATAACATTGGTCGCTTATGTCCTTACCGCTCCCCCAAGTCCGTTGAAACTCTAGTCCACGTTATCACATCAAGAATTGGTTTCTACAAAATTCTCCGGGGGTTATCCTCTGTGCCTCCACCCTTCACAAACTCCTGAAAATCCCATAGATCCATGTTACCTCCGCCCTCGCCAAACTCCAGACACTCTGTGACCCTGTCAACTAACTTAACATACTCATTCTTGTAGTCAAATCCTTCCATGGCTTTACTCTGCGTTATCTTCTCCAGCCACAGATCCCTGTACATTCTCATAGAATCATACAGCACAGAAGGAGGCCATTCGGCCCATCATGCCTGTGCCGGCTCTTTGAAAGAGCTCTCCAATTAATCCCACTCCCCCCTGCTCTATCCCCCTAGCCCTCCAATTTTTTTCCTTTTCAAGTATATATCTAATTCCCCTTTGGAAGTTACTAATGAATCTGCTCCACCATCCTTTCAGGCAGTGAATTCCACATCATATCAATGTGCTGTGTAAAAAAATTCTCCTCATCTCCCTCTGGTTCTTTTGGCAATTACCTTAAATCTGTGTCCTCCGGTTACCGACCCTCCTGCCAGTGGAAGCAGTTTCTCCCTGTTCCCTCTATCAAAACCCCTCATATTTTGAACACCTCTATTAAATCTCCCCTTAACCTTCTCTGCTCTAAGGAGAACAATCCCAACTTCTCCAAGTCTCTCCCTGTAACTGAAGTCCCTCCTGGTGTCATCCTGGCTAATCTCCTCTGCGCCGCTCCAAAGCCTTGACATCCTTCCAAAAGTGCGGTGCCCGGAATTGGACACAATACTCCAGCTGAGGCCTAGCCTCTCCTCTGATTCTAGAATACATTTTAAGACTCTGACTGCCTCGGTTTAAGATTGTTTGGCCAGTTTAGCCAAAGACTTGGACATGAGCTATGTTAAGATGTGTTTTTATTTTGGCAAAAGCTTGCCAAGACAGGCCTATGTTGGATTGTAGATCAGTAAGCAGACAAATGGAGAAGGGGGTGGACTTCTGCCTTTTGGGACCAAGTTACAGTGGGGCGGGATATCTACAGCGGGACACTATTGCAACAACATAAAAGATAGTGAGAAGTCGCACAACACCAGGTTATAGTCCAACAGTTTTATTTGAAATCACAAGCTTTCGGAGCTGCTGCCCCTTCGTCAGGTGAAGTAAAGGAAAGGGTAAGCGTTCTCCAAGGCAGCCTTCGAGACACACGACAACGCAAAATCATCGAGCAGAAACTGATAGCCAAGTTCCGCACTCATGAGGACGGCCTCAACCGGGATCTTGGGTTCATGTCATGCTACATGACTTAAAGTCATCCAGACTCAAGTCGTCGTTGGCTTGTTCACAGATGTGATTTCCAGTAAAAAAAAGTAAAAATTTTAAAGTTTATGGTTTTCCATACAGACTGCAGCATTTGACACATTAGACCCCCTGTAACCCCACCTCATTGTCTCAGTTGTATCTTGCTATGTCTTTGATGTGGTGCCTTCCTGGCTGACCTGATTGTTTCTCTGCCGAGGTGTGACGAAAGGCAGTCAGGAGGATTAAATGTAGTCATCTGACATTGTACACTACACGTGCATTGTTCTCTATCTATATATGCTTTGTTGATTCGTATTCTTTTACTTCACCTGACGAAGGGGCAGCAGCTCTGAAAGCTTGTGATTTCAAAACTCCGCATCATAAAATATAGTGAGAGACCTTAAAGGGGCGGGAACTCCTCAAGGGTAAAAAAAACCCTTCACCCACTGATACCAGGGCCTCCAATAGTTAAGTCACTGAAACAGAATGGAGGGAAAGGAGACCACTACAAGGCCCTCTCCCTCCATGGGGGCACCTCAGGATAGTTATTGCTGCTTCCCAGGGCTCATGGCTAGGATCCCCATGGCGGAGGCCCTGGGAAGCAGCAGTAACATGGGCGGCAAGAGGACAAACCCGGGCCCCAGCCCGCAGCAAGTGTGGAGGTAGAGGTTACCATTGGTCATAGCGGAGGCAGAGAGAGGGAAATACTGGTCAGGGCAGTGAGGCAACGGTAGCCGTCACCGTCCCATGTTCCCGACTCCAGATGGTGATGACTACCGTCTTCAGATACAACAATGTAAAATGAGGAGTTGCTTCTCTCAGAAACACAAACAATCGGTAATTTGTTGGGTTATTCAACAACAACAACAAAATCTTGCATTTATATAGCGCCTTTAACATAGTAAAACATCCCAAGGCGCTTCACAGGAGTATTATCAAACAAAATGTCGGGCTGGGGTGGAGGGGGGAGGTGAGTGCCAAACCCAGCCTTATCTCCATAGTGTGAGGCCCAGCCAGTTTTAACTCCCGGGCCTGATCTGCATGTTCCCCCGTCAGATGCCCGGCCAAAACGGTGGGAAGTGGCAGCTGACCGGTGGGCAGGAGCACCATTTTGGGCAGCAGGAGGCTACTGGCTGGCACCTGGGGACTGTCTGCTGGCAAGAAGGTAAGTCACAATGAGGGGCTTTTAGGAATATCTCGCGGAAAGGAAGGGTGGGGCGCCCAGGCCAGGGGATGCCTCAACTTTCCTCAAATGTCTTCTTCTGGTTCCCGCTGTCTTCACCTGGCATGAAAGCCACAACCATTTCCCCACTTGGGTCACAGTTAAAATTGCAGTCGGGCCCTGATGACGTCATCGGGCTCTGATCTGCTTAATTAAAGAAGGACCCCAACCGGCTTCAGCCAGGTGTCCCTGCCGCCTGCTCAGAACAGCAGGTTAAAATTAAAGATGGCGGGATCCGTGCGACACTTCAGTAGATAAGTCACCCAGCCAATTTTAACAGCCCGCCCGCCTAACGTTAAAATCACCCCAAGAGAGTCAGTCAAGCATCAGAAGACCGCAAACAGAGCGAACCACTGTCCTGGGACAGTAAGAAAGGCTACAGAGAGATTGTGCTTTAAAGTTGGAATAGGCTAGCACTCACGTGTTCTTTATCTTTGTAACTGTATGTGAGCAGAACTTGTAGTGATTGTATCAATAGATTCTCATCAGTCTCAATGTTCTGTGTGTTTTGCCTACAGTGGAATAAAGCGGTTTATAGTTCAAACCAAACTTCACTTCCCCCAGAGTTAACTTGGCTTGCCTTTGGAGAGACTGAAGGAGTACAGGTGCATAAGACTTGGAGATACAGTCCAGATCACAAGAGAGTTGTTAGATTTATACTGGTGAGAATGTGGAACCCGCTACCACATGGAGTACTTGAGGCGAATAGCATAGATGCATTAAAGGGGAAGTATATGAGGGAGAAAGTAATAGAAGGATAAGCTGATAGGGTGAGATGAAGTAGGGTTGGTGGAGGCTCATGTGGAGCAGAAACACCAGCATTGGGTCGAATTGCCTGTTTCTGTGCTATAAATACTGTGTAATTCTTTTACATTCCCGGGTCCCTCTACCACACAAGCAAATGCAGAGTAGTGGGAGTAAACTTCCATGAAAAGGAGGAGCTCAAACCACTTTAGGGAGCAACTGACACCACTGAACCCAAGGAGATGACTACAGTGGTCCTGAATTTATAACACTGACCTTGCAGTCACTACACCCCTGCCCGCCCTTTGGTATTCTCTCCTAGAACCACACTGCTTACCTCCCTCTCTGTTTTCAAGGCACTCCTAAAAGTCCCATACTTTGATGATGCCTGTGGTCGTCCATTACGTCTCCTTCCCTTTTCTTGCTCAGTTTCCACCTTTCTGCCTCGTGAAGAATTCAGTGAACAGCACAATAGAAATGCCAATTCTTGTTGTTGGCTCATTGTCACCGTTTTGAATAGGAGGGCCAGATAATTGAGGAGATAGTCGTCTTTCATTCTCCGTTAAAAGGATATGGTTCTGGCATTGTCAATGCGGCAAATGTGACTTTCAAACTCAAGACCAAGCGAAACCAAGAACATAGAATCCAGGAGGTTTTTTTTTGCAAAATCATCTCAAATAACAATGAGCAAAATCTTTTGAAGGCGTGCAGTTCTTAAAATCTAGGCATTAGCATTTGTCCTACATCAATGCCTCGACTGTCATCCTGCAAAGGCACACAAATAGATTAAAACGAAAGATGTACAAGTAAGTGTGAAGCCAGATTCAAGAACATTAAGTCAAGAGAAGTAACTGGGGAGCCTATTTCTTTCAATGAATTAAATGAAATTGGAACAAATTCTCTCAGCTTCTTTTAAAAGGCCTGTATTCCCTCAGTGTCCTGAGACTAATGAGATGGCATGCATCCCTCAAGAGTCTCATTAACACATCTAAGTAGCTTTTGAGATAGTGCTAGCCTTTGCTCTGCTGCTAGTTAAATGAAGGAAAAGTGAGACACTGACACTTCACCTCTTTCTGGGAAAGCTGGAGGTATATCTGGGGCCTGTGCCAGATAGACTTGACTATTCCAACCGGCTCCCACGTTCTACCCTCCATAAACTTGAGGTCATCCAAAACTCGGCTGCCCATGTCCTAACTCGCACCAAGTCCCGTTCGCTCATCAGTGCTCGCTGACCTACATTGGCTCCCGATTAAGCAACACCTCAATTTTAAAATTCTCATCCTTGTTTTCAAGTCCCTCCATGGCTTTGCCCCTCCTTGCCCCTTTGTGATCTCCTCCAGCCCCACAACCCTCCGAGATCTCTGCGCTCCTCTAATTCTGACCTCTTGGGCAACCCCAATTTGAATCGCTCCACCATTGGTAGCCGTGCTTTCAGCTGCCGAGGCCCTAAGCTCTGGAATTCCCTCCCTAAATCTCTCTATCTCTCTTTCTTCCTTTAAGACGCTTCTTAAAACCCACCTCTTTGACCAAGTTTTGGTGTTCCGCCCTAATATCTCCTTATGTGGCTCAGTGTCAAGTTTTGTTTGATAACTCTCCTGTGAAGCGCCTGGGGACGTTTTATTACGTTAAAGGCGCTATATAAATACAAGTTGTTGTTGTTGTTATGCTGCAAAGGCGCTTTATGGACCTGCGCACACATAAGAACATAAGAAATAGGAGCAGGAGTAGGCCATTTGGCTCTTCGAGCCTGCTCCGCCATTCAATATGATCATGGCTGATCTTCTGCCTCATCTCCACTTTCCTGAACTATCCACCTATCCCTTGATTCCTTTAATATTCAAAAATCTATCGATCTCTGTCTTGCACAAGATAAGAGCTCACAGTGTTGGGGGTAATATATTAGCATGGATAGAGGATTGGCTAACTAACAGAAAACAGAGAGTTGGGATAAATGGGTCATTTCCAGGTTGGCAAACTGTAACTAGTGGGGTGCCACAGGGATCAGTGCTGGGGCCTCAACTATCTACAATCTATATTAATGACTTGGATGAAGGGACCGAGTGTACGGTAGCCAAATTTGCTGATGATACAAAGATAGGTGGGAAAGCAAGTTGTGAGGAGAACACAAAGGGCTGGATTTTCTCAGCCCCGAGGAGGCGGGCATGGAGGCGGGACTGCCGGTAAAGTAACAGAAAGTAGGGGCAGATGGCAAACCCACCCACATCCCGTAGTTAGTAGGTAGAAAAAAGGATTAGTGCCATTTTACCTTCTCAGGTGAAGGCTTCCCGACCTCGGAGAACCCCGTCGGGTTGGAGGAGATGTGAAGGAGGTCTGCGGGGGTCGGAGGGACCTGAAAGTAAGATGTAGAGGTGAGCGATGGGTGCAAGTGTGGAGTGGTATGTGTGGAAGGTGAGTGTTAAGTGTTAAAAAATGTCCATTACCTTTCTTCCTACAGCCTTCATCCACCCTGGATCGGGAGACCCGACATCTTCCTTGTCGATTTCACAGACTGGCTGTTGGATACTCTGACCCAACAGCCATCTGAAATCTACAAAGTTGAAAGGTTTGATGAGTCCTGAACACAAGGCCTAATCAAACTACACAGAATGTCAGTGTTTGACAGCTTCACAGAGCTGTCAAACGCTGACATTTCTTCTTTCAAGAAGTCTTGACAGATGGCACGTCAGACGTTGACGTGCTCTGTCAGTGACTTCCCCCCTAATTGGCCTGCTGAGCCCGCAGGGCGGGCTTAACAGGGTCAATCAGGGGAAAATCACACTGGTTGGCCAGAAGACATTGACCCGACAAGCAGCAGTCCCACCTCCAACTCGTCTCCATTGAGAAAATCCAGCCCAAAGAGTCTGCAAAGGGATACAGGTAGGTTAAGTGAGTGGGCAAAAATTTGGCAGATGGAGTATAATGTGGGAAAATGTGAGGTTATACACTTTGGTAGGAAAAATAAAAAAGCAAATTATTATTTAAATGGTGTGAGACTACAAAATGCTGCGGTACAGAGGGATCTGGGTATCCTTGTATACGGAACACAAAAAGTTAGCATGCGGTACAGCAAGTAATTAGGAAGGCTAATGGAATGTTGGCCTTTATTGCAAGGGGGATGGAGTATAAAAGTAGGGAAGTCTTGCTACAACTGTACAGGGCGCTGGTGAGACCACACCTGGAGTACTGCATGCAGTTTTGGTCTCCTTATTTAAGAAGGGATATACTTGCATTGGAGGCAGTTCAGAGAAGGTTCACTAGGTTAATTCCTGAGATGAAGGGGTTATCTTATGAAGAAAGGTTGAGCAGGTTGGGCCTATACTCATTGGAGTTTAGAAGAATGGGAGATGATCTTATTGAAACATATAAGATTCTGAGGGGGCTTGACAGGGTAGATGCAGGGAGGATGTTGCCCCTCATGGGGAACCTAGAACTAGGGGGCACAGTTTCAGATAAGGGGTCACCCATTTAAAACGGAGATGAGGAGGAATTTCTTCTCTCAGAGGGTCATGAATTTTTGGAATTCTCTACCCCAGAGAGCTGTGGAGGCGGAGTCATTGAATATATTCAAGGCGGAGATAGTCATATATTTGAGCTACAGGGGAGTCAAGGGTTATAGGGAGCGGGTGGGAAAGTGGCGTTGAGGCCAAGATCAGATCAGCCATGATCTTATTGAATGGCGGGGCAGGCTCGAGGGGCCGAATGGCCTACTCCTGCTCCTATTTCTTATGTTCTTATGAATATACTCAACAACTGAGCCTCCACAGCCCTCTGGGGTAGAGAATTTCAAAGATTCACCACCCCCTGAGTGAAGAAATTTCTCCTCGTCTCAGTCCTAAATGGCCAACCCCTTATTCTGAGACTGTGACCCCTGGTTCTAGACTCCCCAGCCAGGGGAATCATCCTCCCTGCATCTACCCTGTTAAGCCCTGTAAGAATTTTGTATGTTTCAATGAGATCACCTCTCATTCTTCTAAATTCTAGGTAATGTAGGCCTAGGCTGCTCAATCTCTCCTCATAGGACAATCCCCCCATCCCAGGAATCAGTCTGGCGAACCTTCATTGCACTCCCTTCAAGGCAACTATATCTTTCCTTAGGTAAGACCAAAACAGTACACAATACTCCAGGTGTGGTCTCACCAGGGCCCTATATAATTGCAGTAAGACATCTTTACTCTTATACTCAAATCCTCTTGTAATAAAGACCAACATACCATTTGTTTTCCTAATTGCTTGCTGTACCTGCATGTTAACTTTCAGTGATTCGTGTACAAGGACACCCAGGTCCCTCTGAACACCAACATTTCCCAATCTCTCACCATTTAAAAGATACTCTGCTTTTCTATTTTTCCTACCAAAGTGGATAACTTCACATTCCTCCACATTATATTCCATTTACCATATTCCTGCCCACTCACTTAGCCTGTCTATAATTTCTTGAAGCTTCCTTGCATCCTCCTCACAACTTACATTCCCACCCAGCTTTGTATCATCAGCAAACTTGGATATATTACATTTGGTCCCCTCAACCAAATCATTGATGTCGATTGTGAATAGCTGAGGCTCAAGCACTGATCCTTGTTGTACCCCCACTAGTTATAGCCTGCCAACCCGAAAATAACCTGTTTATTCCTCCTCTCTCTTTTCTGTCCGTTAACCAATTCTCAATCCATGCTAGTATATTACTCCCATTCCCATGAGCCCTAATTTTGTTTAATAACCTCTTGTGTGGCACCTTATCGAATGCCTTCTGAAAATCCAAATACACCACATCCACTGGTTCCCCCTTATCTATTCTGCTAGTTACAACCTCAAAATAATAGATTTGTCAAACATGATTTCCCTTTCATAAATCCGTGTTGACTCTGCCCATTCGTATTATTATTTTCTAAGTGCCCTGTTACCACGTCCTTAATAATAGATTCTAGCATTTTCCCTACTACAGAAGTCAGGCTAACTGGTCTGTAGTTCCCTGTTTTCTCTCTCACTCCTTTCTTAAATAGTGGGGTTACATTTGCCTGGCCTCACCTGAATTCCTGGGCAAGTGAGAGGGCTCCATTCTGAGGAGTCAGCAGCCAGTCAAGTGTTTCAAAAGATTTAAATTAAACTGCAGGATTAGAACGGGGAGACATGAGCTTAAACTGGTAAAAGGTAACTTTAGAACGGATATCAGGAAATTCTTCTTCACAAAAAATTGATCAACGTGTGGAATAGAGTAGCAGAGTCAAGAACCCTGGAATCATTTAAGAAACTTCACTTTTCTAGAGAAAAGAACCCCAGCCTATTCAATAGCACAACACTTTTTGGGCGGAATGAAAACAGAACATGCTGGAAATACTCAGCAGGTCCGGCAGCATCTGTGGAGAGAGAAACGGAGTTAACGTTTCAGGTCGATGACCCTTCGTTAGAACTGGAAAAAGTTAGAGATGTAACAGGTTTTAAACAAGAGCAGGGGCAGGGAGAGGGGGGAGGGGAGGAAAGAATAAAAGGAAGATCTGTGATAGGGTGGAAGGCAGGAGAGATTAAATGACAAAAGGGATGACGGTGCAAGGCAAAAGGAGATGGTAATGGGACAAGTAAAGAAACAAAAGATGAGACTAGAAGAGGTGTAAATGGGAATGGCAGAATCATCAACAGCTGCCATGTGAAAAAGTGGGGGCAAAGGTTATGGTCTGAAATTGTTGAATTCGATGTTGAGTCCAGAAGGCAGTAAAGTGCCTAATTGAAAGATGAGGTGCTGTTCCTCGAGCTTATGTTGAGCTTCAATGAAACAGTGTAGGAAGCCGAGGACAGAGAGGTCAAAGTGGGAGCGGAGCAGAGAATTAAAGTGATAGGCAACCAGAAGCTCAGGGTCACGCTTGCGGACTGAATGGAGGTGTTCTGCAAAGTGGTCGCCCAATCTGCGTTTGGTCTCCCCAATGTAGAGGAGCAGATACAGTATACTAAATTGAAAGAAGTACAAGTAAATTACTGTTTCATCTGAAAGGAGTGTTTGGGGGCCTGGAAGGGAGGAGGTAAAAGGGCAGGTGTTGCATCTCCTGCGCTTGCCCGGGAAGGTGCTGTGGGAAGGGGAGGGGGTGTTGAGGGTGACTGAGGAGTGGACTAGGGTGTCATGGAGGGAATGGTCCCTTCGGAATGCTGAAAGTGGAGGGGAAGATGTGATTGGTGGTAGGATCATGCTGGAGGTGGCGGAAATGGCGGAGGATGATCCGTTGAATGTGGAGGCTGGTGAGGTGAAAGGTGAGGACAAGGGGAACCCTATCATTGTTCTGGGAGGGAGGGGGAGGGGTGAGAGGAGAAGCGCAGGAAATGGAACGGATACGGTCGAGGGCCCTGTGAACCACGGTGGAGGGGAATGCTCGGTTGAGAAAAAACCAAGACATATTGGAAGCACTGCTACGGAAGGTGGCATCGTCAGAATATTTCCGATTTCCAGCATCCTCAGTATTTTGCTTTTGTATTAGTACCTTTTATGTGGAGCTTTGTCAGATTCCATTTGGACGTCTTGATAGACCAGGCACAGTGTAGTCCACTTGGATGTCGCTTCCTCCAAAACATCAAGGAAGTTGGCCAGGCACGTTCTTTCCAATCTGAATCTGTGTTGACTGCTGCTACTAGGTTATTGTGGTACACATAATCCCTCAAGTCTATCCCAGATAATCAATTCCATTATTCGGTGTGGTATTGGAGTAAGATTAATGGGTCTTTAGTTGCCTGTGTCTGCTTAGTTGACCTTTCTCAAAGTGAGCATCACATTAGCCTGTTTCCAATCTATTGCTGGGTCCCCAGTGTCTATTGACTCTGTCATAATGATTGTTGGTGTCTCACAAATCTCCTCTGATTCTGTCTTTGCACTCTAGGATGACTACCATCCATCCCCGGGAATTTATTTTATATTGACCTTTTAAGCCTGCTTACAGCTTCCATCTTATTTATATCAACAACAACTTGCATTTATATAGAGCCTTTAATGTGGTAAAATGTCCCGAGGAGCTTCACAGGAGCGATTATCAGACAAAATTTGACACTGAGCTCCCTAAGGAGATATTAGAACAGGTGACCAAAAGCTTGGTCAAACAGTTAAGCTTTAAGGAGCTCACTTACCATTACTAAATCAAGATGTGAACTTCTTATCATAGCTTCTCGAGTTGGGTGGGATGTGAAAATTTTTAAATCTCAAACCCGTCCACTTCCGGTTTTAACGGAGGTGGGACGTGTGGGGGGTGGGGGCAACCAACTCGCTCCCAAGAGAGGGGTTTGGCATTTAAATATCATAATGAGGCTGCGTGCCTCAGATTTTATCTGTGTTCCAGGTTTAACTCTGGCTGGGCGGGTTACCCGGGCCTTGGGAAACCCAGCAGCTAAAGGGAGGCGAGAGTCGGACCACAACCCCCAAGGATCGGACCACCCCGAAGATCGAACCCCCAAGATCGGACCCCCCAGAATCGCCGGCCAACCCCGCCTGGATTGTACCCCCGCCAAAGATAGGATCTCCCAAGATCGGAACCCCCTCCCCGCAATGCTATCTCTGCTACAGCAGCGAGCTCCCTATCTGCTCCTGGGCTTGGGCCTCCTCCGGAGCGTTCCCCGCCCAACAGGGAGCCAAGCCTGTCAATCAGGCTGGCTTCCAGGCAGGCAACCTGCTGGAAAAAAAAGAAGCACACTGTAGAATCAAAAGTCGGACTTCCGGGATTCCCGACCAGAACTCCTTCCCCCCTCCCGGCCACCCCCACCCCACCGGCTCGGAAAACCCGCCCCAGTCAATATTGGGGCCGTTACCTCTGTTTCTCTCTCCACAGATGCTGCCTGACCTGCTGAGCGTTTGATTTCAGATAAATTTAGTTCACTGGTCTTTGGTCGTAGAAATGGCAATGGTACATGCTTTAATAATGTTATGCACATTTACTTGGTCCAGTGGTTTTAAGTGTAAATCAAAAGAGGTTGTATTGTTACCGTGTAAGATGTTGATCAGACCCCATCTGGGGTACTGTATGCAGTTCTGCCACCTAATTATAAGTTATATAAGATATAGCACAGAAGGAGGCCATTCAACCTATCGCCTGTGCCAGTTCTAGCTCTTTGACTGGAGCTGTCTGACATCATTCCACTTCCCTGCCCTTTCCCTGTATATATACTTCATATTCTTCTTTTTCAACACGATCGCAATTACCTTTGAAATGACATTATAGTCTCTTCCTATTAATCATAGGAAAGATATTATTGCTGCTGACAGGGTACAGAGGCAAGCACTGAAGATGATTCTGGCAATCAGGAGTTTAAGTTATGACGAAAGGTTAACTGATCTTGAAGTATGCAAATCTGCTCCATCAATATAAACAATTATATCAAGACTCGTTATACGTTCCTATAAATGCTGCTTAAAAAAAATAACGTGCGGCTACTGCACCAACATGTAAACCGTTTTTAATCATAAAGAGCAAACTTTTGAGGAGACCTGATTGAGGTTGAAAGGAAGTCAGGTGGAAGGGGGATTGCAAGGGGGATGGAGTATAAAAGTAGGGAAGTCTTGCTACAACTGTACAGGTCATTGGTGAGACCACACCTGGAGTACTGCGTAAGTTTTGGTCTCCTTATTTAAGGAGAGATATACTTGCATTGGAGGCAGTTCAGAGAAGGTTCACTAGGTTGATTCCGGAGATGAAGGGGTTGTCTTATGAGGAAAGGTTGAGCAGGTTGGGCCTATACTCATTGGAGTTTAGAAGAATGGGAGATGATCTTATTGAAACATATAAGATTCTGAGGGGGCTTGACAGGGTAGATGCAGGGAGGATGTTTCCCCTCGTGGGGGAATCTAGAACTAGGGGGCACAGTTTCAGGATAAGGGGTCGCCCATTTAAGATGGAGATGAGGAGGAATTTCTTCTCTCAGAGGGTTGTGAATCTCTGGAATTCTCTACCTCAGAGAGCTGTGGAGGCTGGGTCAGTGAATATATTCAAGGTGGAGATAGACAGCTGTTTGAGCTAGAGGGGAGTCAAGGATTATGGGGAACAGGCAGGAAAGTGGAGTTGAGGCCAAGATCAGATCAGCCATGATCTTATTGAATGGCAGAGTAGGCTCGGGGGGCCGAATTGCCTATCCTGCTCCTATTTCTTATGTTCTTATGGAACTGTTCAAAAAGAACAATAGAATTTCGGAAATAGAAACAGAAAATGCTGGAAATACTCAGGTCAGGCAGCATCTGTTTGAGTATTTCCAGCATTTTATGTTTCTATTTCAGATTTCTAGCATCCGCGGTGTTTTACTTTTGTAATAGAGTTGTGGAATAAGTTAGCAGGTTGCTGAAGTGGACAGGGGTCAAAGGCACAATCAAGTATTGTGTTTCTGGAGAGAGATGGAACTAAAGGCTTCGGGTACACAAATCTTTAAACAGTGGAAGGATATGTTGTTAAAGCTGTAAAAAAAAAATCAAGTACATGGGATTCCAGGCTTTATAAGTCGGGGATAAAAACAGAAAATGCTGGAGATACTCAGCAGGTCAGGCAGCATCTGTGAAGAGAGAAACAGAGTTAACGTTTCAGGTCGATGACCTTTCGTCAGACGAAAGGTCATCGACCTGAAACGTTAACTCTGTTTCTCTCTTCACAGATGCTGCCTGACCTGCTGAGTATCTCCAGCATTTTCTGTTTTTATTTCAGATTTCCAGCATCTGCAGTATTTTCTTTTTGTATTAGTTTATAAGTTGGGGTATTGACTGCAATGTACAAATCATTGGTTAGAATATTGGGGGTGAAAGTGGTCGATGCCAACTGCACAAATTGGGCTGACTGGGCCCCATACACTGGAATTCCCTCCCTAATTCCCTCTGCCTCTCCATCTCCCCCGCTTTCTTTAAGGCGCTGCTTAAACCCCAGCTGTTTGACCAAGCATTGGGTCTCCCCTCCTAATAGCTCTTTCTTTGGCTCAGTACTGATTAGTTCTGATTATACCTCAGTAAACCCCTTTGGGATGCTTTTCTACATTAAATGTACATTAAAGGTGCTATATAAGAAATAGGAGCAGGAGTCGGCCATTCAGCCCTTCGAGCCTGCTCCGCCATTCAGTAAGATCATGGCTGATCTTCTACCTCATCTCCACTTTCCTGAACTCTCCCCATATCCCTTGATTCCCTTAATATTCAAAAATCTTTATAAATGCAAGTTGTTGCTGTTGATTCAATATGGCGAGAAGGTAAGTAAGGTAAGATTGGTAAATTGGTAATAACTGTCTTTGCAACGACGACGACTTATGTTTCTCTGCGCCTTTAATGTAGACAAACATTCCAAGGGGCCTCACAGAGGTGTAATCACTTAAGAATGGACACCAAGCCAAAGAATTAGGAAGTCTGGAGGTGAGTTTTAAGCAGGGTCTTAATGTGTCAGCAATTCCTCAGTGGCTCACCGCTGAGTCTGAAGGTTGTGGGTTCAAGCCCCACTTCAGGAGTACCATAATCTCGGCTGACACTCCCAGTGCAGTACTGTGGGAGCGATGCACTGTCGGAGGTGCCGTCTTTCAACTGAGGCCCCGTCTGCCCTCTGGGGTGGATGTAAAAGGTCCCATGGCATTGTTTGAAGAGGGGCCGGCGAGTTCTCCCCGGTGTCCTGCCCAACACTGATCCCTCGACCAGCATCATTGAGAAAGATTATCAGGTCATTTAGCTCATTGGTATTTGTGGGATCTTGCTGTGTGCACATTGGCTGCCACATTTCCTACATTACAACAGTGGCCACACATTAAAAGTAATTAATTGGGGTTAAGAAAGGTAGGCCGGGGCAGGAGAGAGAGATAGAGAGACACAATACCACCGGAACACAACGAGTTAAATTTGAATAATTTTCATTCAAACTGAATTTACTCCTTTGGTCAAAGTTACCATCTCTGCCATAGCTCAGTTAATTAGGGAATGTGAAGCCGATGTCTGGAGATTCATTGCAAGCTCTCACCCAACCCTTTGATGTGTTGATAGTTAGGCTGAATCTCTACACACATTTTTACTAACTTAATAAAATCTCAGTTCTATATTAATCTCACGATCTGTCAACACTCACATTGATGTGTTCCTATATAATGATAGATAAAAGCATAGTCTGAATTTCCCTTTGCGTGAAGGCACCAAGTACTCGTATGTCAAGCCTGTAAAAATATTAACATGCTTCATTTGTAGAAAGGTGCTTCAAAGCAAATCTGGAGTGTTCCAGTTTTTTACTTAACAGGACGGTCTGTGCTGACGCAAAGCTTTGCCCGGACGCAAACTGTCTCCTGTAATTCTCGTGCGTTTCTTCTGATTCAGAGCCATATCGAGGCGCACACATCGGTTGAATCGCTGGACAGAGGCCTCCGTGGAATGGCTGCCTGTCTGAGTGAAACCGGGTCCGAGGATTCTGCTGTCGGGAGGAGGGAGCCGGTTTTAGTAGCGTGAAGGTGGGGAGACAGTGATCGTACACTGCTCTATGCCTATCCCAACTAAGCAAGAGCTGTTGGAAATGTGCCCACAGTAGAAAGGCGACTGCTGTGAAATAGGCACTTAAATGTTTCCCATGTTTTTTGTTAGACTTTCTTGGGATGTGGCCGTTGGTAGCAAGGCCGCCATTTATTGCCCATCCGCAGTTGCCCTTGAGAAGGTGGTGGTCAGTTTTCTTCTTGAACTATAGCAGTCCATGTAGTGAAGATGCTCCCACAGTGCAGTTAGGCAGCTGAAACTAGTTGGGCCCAGGACACTGCCCTGAGGAACCACTGCAGCGATGTACTGGGGCTGAGATGGTTGGCCTCCAACAAGCACAACCATCTTGCATGACTCCAGCCACTGGAGAGGTTCCCCACTGATCCCCCATTGACTTCAGATTTGCTAGAGCTCACCGGTTCCAGACTCGGTTGAATGCTGCCTTGATGTCAAGGGCAGTCATTCTCGCATCACCTCTGGATGGCCCAAGACACTTTTTTTTTTAATCAGCTTCTTCCTGCCAAATTTTATTCTCCCTTCCACTCCTCTCCTGAAGGCGTCGACTCCCTGCTGGGATAGGATGCCACAGGCTGGACGCTCCACGGCACCTGGCTGAAGCGACAATGATCCGAGAGTGAGCATTGACAGTGGGCCTTGGCGGGCCATTCGACTGTGGATGGGTTTCACAGCTGAAGCCCAATTCTGTTCTCGCCTGACACCCACAGAACCTTCGCTCCCAAGAGTTGGAGCGTAGCAATCAGGTGTTGGAACCCTAGCTGGTCTTCACACCTTCTGACGCAAGGCACTGTAGCCAATTGCAGTACCGTTACTGCCACTCAGGCAGACATCAGCTAGCTACTCCGCAAGGCTTAACTATTCCTTTGATCATCAGAGGAGCTCAGCTGGAGAATTCTGTAAAAAAAAAAGATGGACTTGCTGGCCTCCCACATTCCACCCTACGTAAACTTGAGGTCATCCAAAACTCGGCTGCCCGTGTCCTAACTCACACCAAGTTCCGTTCGCCCATCACCCCTGTGCTCGCTGACCTACATTGGCTCCTGGTTAAGCAGTGCCTCGATTTTAAAATTCTCATCCTCGTTTTCATATCCCTCCATGGCCTCACCCCTCCCTATCTCTGTAATCTCCTTCAGCCCCACAACCCCCCGAGATATTTGCGCTCCTCTAATTCTGGCCCTCTTGAGCATCCCTGATTATAATCGCTCAACCATTGGTGGCCGTGCCTTCTGCTGCCTAGGCCCTAAGCTCTGGAATTCCCTGCCTAAACCTCTCCGCCTCTCTACCTCTCTTTCCTCCTTTAAGACGTTCCTTAAAACCTACCTCTTCAACCAAGCTTTTGGTCACCTGCCCTAATTTATCCTTATGTGGATCGGTGTCAAATTTGTTGTCTTAAAATACCCCTGTGCATCGCCTTGGGACGTTTTACTACGTTAAAGGCGCTATATAAATACAAGTTGTTGTTGTTATATAGAGCCTTTCACCACCCCAGGATGTCCCAAAGCACTTTACAGCCAATGAAGTACTTTTGAAGGGTAGTCACTGTTGTAATGTAGGAAACGTCATTCTCAATTACTCTCATGTTAACACAGAGGGCCAACACCTCCATCCGATACCTCTGAACAGAACTACTTTCTCCCGCCCAGTGTATAATGCGCAGCCGGCCGTACGGCTCAGCATCAGGTTGCTCTGAGCAGGTACCAGTCTGAACCAGTAGCTTTACAACGCCCTCGATGGCTTGACTTTTGTTACCTGACATTTAAAGTGAAGTGAAGGTGTCTGTATATTTTTAACCCTTGAGTGAATGTTTGCGTTCAGTTGAGATGCTGGCGAACAGCTACACGGCAGATCTCGATATGGCTCCTCTCAGACGTGAGCTCTTTTGAAAGCACTCCCGTGTTTCAGGATGGCATTGGGTGCGCGACACGACCAACGCGGGATGGTTCCCGGAAACAGCCACTTTGTACCGTTGCCCAACATGCACATATTAGCGGGCATTTGCCCGTTGTTGTCTTTCTGCTCATCATGGTTCCCCCTTATCTATTCTGCTAGTTACAACCTCAAAAAACTCTAACATATTCCCTTTCAGAAGTCTGTGTTGACTCTGCCCAATCCTATTATTATTTTCTAAGTGCCCTGTTACCACGTCCTTAATAATAGATTCTAGCATTTTCCCTACTACTGATGTCAGGCTAACTGGTCTGTCGTTCCCCGTTTTCTCTCTCCCTCCTTTCATTTACATTTGCTACCTTCCAATCTGCGGGAACCATTCCAGAATCTATGGAATTTTGGAAAATGACAACCAATACATCCACTATCTGTATAGCCACATCTTTCAAAACGCTAGGATGTAGGCCATCAGGTTCAGGGGATTTATCGGCTTTCAGTCCCAATAATTTGTACAGTACTAATACTAATTTCTTTCAGTTCCTCATTCTCGCTAGACCCTTGGTTCTTCACTATTTCCGGGAGGTTTTTTGCGTCTTCTTCCATAAAGACAGACACAAAGGCCGCGAGTTTAATGGAGGAGGCGGGATGGGGGCGGGATAGCTGGTTTCCAGGTTCTCGTCCCGCTCCCAGCTGCATCCGCTCTGCAGACGTGATTTTCCCTTGATTGGCCTTGTTAAGTCCGCCTTACCGGCCAATTAACAGGAAACGGGTCTGATGACATCATTTGATGACGCATCATCAGCCAGTTTCCTTAAAGGGACCACGTCCACATGGAGTTTGACAGTTGTTCTGTCAGTGTTTGACAGCATTGAGGTGCTGAAAGCACTGACAATCACTGCACAAAGGTGAACGCTTGCACCCAGACTCTCCAATGACTCCCTCCATATGCTTATGGAGGGAGTCGCAGCATGCAGGGTGGAAGAGACCTCCCCAGGACATCAACTTATCTTGCACCTCCACCCAACCCTCTCTATCTACTTTATCACTTCCCCATCTCACTAGCCACCCCTCACACTCACCCTCATCCTACTGCAAGCATACCAACTAACAACACACAAGGGTAGGCACTTGAGAGATTTAGCCAATGTCCATGTGAAGTTTCTGGTAATATGTTTGTCATACAGTGAAATCTCTTTTTCAAAAAGTGCCCCTTATTGGACAGATCTGAGCGCACCTTGAGAAGTGTCTTACTGAGTTCCAGTGATTGTTCAGTCATAACATCCCACCGCTATAGTGATGAGTGTGCATGGAATTGGCTGAACATTATAGGGATGCTTCACGGTGCTGGTGTGGGATGGTGTCAACCTGGCACATCATGTGGCAGCCAGGGTTTACAGCATCAAGTGAAGAAAATCTGCCCATGGTGATGCCATCGCTGGCCTCCCGGCCAGCAATTTTGTCAGGTGCTGATGCCCTGTGTCCAGTGCAGCATCAGGTGATGGCAGGAGAAGGTTGGTGATGAGGTTGGTGATGTTGGTTTTGGGGCTGATCGTAGAAGGATTCGGAGGACCACGGTCTGATTGTTTCATCGGCTCCGATGTTGCTGGAATAGATGGCAGCTGCAGGTGAGATGACAGAAGTGATCTGTCACTGGTGAGAGAGGTTCTCCCAATGAGGTGGTACTGGACATACAGTTGGATCTAAAAACTTGTAAGATGAAGCAATTTCAATATGTATTAAAAATGCAGTAACCAACATTTTCTTTGCTCTGAAACTCACCATCTGCAACATGGCATCCTCGACACCACTTCTGCAGCTGTCAGCTTTTCACAAACATCAGAACAGACTCAAAACATGCCAGGTTGAGCTGGCGTGTTCCCCGAACAGCGGGTAACCCGTGGGGAAGAAAGTAAAATTAGAAGTAAGCCTCAAAATACTCTTAAATTGGGTCTTAACAAGCCATTTAAGCAGCTGAATTGTCTCCCCCACCGCTTGGTGTCAGGTCAGTTCTGCGCTGACAGACCCGACACCTGGGAGACTCACGTGGAGGCGGGTTGACAGCAGGTTTCCTACCCACTGTCAATCTTTGCTATTTTGACAGCGGACCCACCTCCAAACCCACCCCCTCAGTGCTATTAAATTTGCGGCCAAAGTATTTGTTTAATTTTTCTGCCATTTCCTTATTCCCCATTATAATTTCTCCTGTCTCAGCCTGTAAGGGACCCACATTAACTTTCGCTAATCTTTTCCTTCTTACATACCTATGGAAGCTTTTACAGTCTGTTTTTATGACTCTCGCCAGTTCACTCTCATATTCTATTTTCCCTTTCTTATCAATTTCTTGGTCCTCCTTTGCTGAATTCTAACATTCTCCCAATCCTCAAGCTTTCTACTCTTTTTGGCAACATTATAAGCCTCTTCCTTTGATCTAATACTATCTTTAACTAGAAGCTAGGCAATTAAACCCCTACAGGGAGGTTGAAGAGCATACAGAGCAGCGTGAAATCCAACAGGAATACGATTGACTCCTCTGATCAATCTGTAGATCGAGCTTGGAGAGCTTGTTTAACATCGGTAAGGAGAACTGGCTGATCTCAGATCATTTATATTCTGCGAAGAAGTAACTCAAAAATAAAAGCCACAGAGGAGAGCTGGCACACATTCTGATGTGTATAAAGCTATGTAAATAGGATTGAAAAGCTTGATGTATTTTGTTTGAATATGAGATGGCTGTATTGTTTGGATCCTTAGATAACATTAGATCTTCCACTTTACTTAGCTCACAGTGTGTTGTACTGTATTCCTAATTTCATGTCACCATGACATTTTCAAATTAGGTTATGAAGTTTATGTATTTGCAATAGATGTGCAGATATCTTTCCTTTTTTCCATTACATTTTCCGATTTGCCGGAGAAATTGTATTTTTTGTCGTTTGATGAATCAGTATATCTTTATATAGTTTTCCTTTTATTTGCTACTGGGTTTAAAATGTTTTTCATGAAAGTTCCTCCTCCACATCTTCTTTTGTTACTGAATTCTCCTGTTTCCCACCCAGTATGAGTTTGATAGAATCTTTTAAGATACCGTGTATGAGGAGGCCTATCTGGCCGATCTTAAGATCATCCATTCAGGGGGGGGGGAAGCAAACACACAGAGCTGACCTTCCTGACCTCACTGCATCCATTCTATCTGCACCCAAGATAGAATCTTGTAGAATTAGTAGAAAGTTACTACACTGGCTTAAGAATTGGCTGCAGACCCGCAGGTCGAAAGTTCTCGTCACTGGCCGTGGATCTGCTTGGAGACCGGTTGCCAGTGATGTCGCGCAGGGGTCGGTATTAAGGCCATTCGCTGTCTTCCTTAATGATCTAGATGTAAGTGTTGGGAAAATGATACACAAGGTTGCGGGTGATACCAAGATACGGGCAAGTATTAAGACTGCAGAGGAAACCAAACTACAACAAGTAGATCCTCATATGATGGGGGAATGGGTCCACGTTTGGCAAATGGTATTCAATTTAGACAAGTGCGCATGTTATGCACATCGGCAGGACTATCGCTAAATATACATATACCCTACAGGGTGAAGCCAGTGGTGAAAGAGAAAGACCTGGGTGCCATAGTTCATAACTCTCTGAAGGTTCACAACCAATGCGCTGAAGCTATTTCTAAAGCAAATAGGGTACTGGGCTGCATCCGCAGGACTATTCCATATAAAACAAAAGATACCATTTTGTCCTAGGACAAGGCCTTGGCAAAGCCTCATTGAGAATACTGTGTCCTTTTGGTCCCCTCACATGATGGGGGATATTGAGGCTTTGGAAAAGGTTCAGGGGAGGGTCACGAGATTGATTCCCAGCTTAAAATACTTCAGTTACCCAGATAGACTTAAAAAGCAGGGTCGATATACTTTGGAGAAACTCAGACTGATGAGCGATTTGATTGCGATCTATAAAATAATGAAGGGTCTAGATTGTGTTCACGCTGACAAATTATTTCAATTAGATAGGTTGGCGAGGACCAAGGGTCAAACTTATAAGTTATACAAGGGTAAAGAAAAGAAAGAACTTGCATTTATATAGCGCCTTTCATGACCTCAGGACATCCCAAAGCGCTTTACAGTCAATGAGGTACTTTTGAAGTATAGTCCCTGTTGCAATATAGGAAATGCGGCAGCCAATTGACATACGGCAAGACCCCACAAACAGCAATGTGATAATCTGTGCTTTTTTAGTGGTGTTGATCAAGGGATAAATATTGGCCAAATCACCAGGGGGCACTCATACATAAGAATTAGCAGCAGGAGTCGGCCATACGGCCCCTCGAGCCTGCTCCGCCATTCAATAAGATCATGGCTGATCTTCAACCTCAACTCCACTTTCCCGCCCGATCTCCATATCCCTTGATTCCCCGAGAGTCCAAAACAAAAGCAAAATACTGCGGATGCTGGAAATCTGAAATGAAAACAGAAAAGGCTGGGAATACTCAGCAGGTCAGGCAGCATCTGTAGAGAGAGAAACAGAGTTAACGTTTCAGGTCGATGATCTTTCATCAGAACTGGAAAATGTTAGAGATGCAATAGGTTTTAAACAAGTACAGAGGTAGGGAAAGAGGGAGGGGAGGAAAGAACAAAAGGGAAGGTCTGTGATAGGGTGGAAGGCAGGAGAGATTAAATGACAAAAGGTGCAAGGCAAAAGAAGGGTCTCAAGGAGGTGTAAATGGGAGGCAGAATCATCAGCAACAGCTGCCATCCAAAAAGATGGGTCAGAGGTTATGGTCTGAAATTGTTGAACTCGATGTTGAGTCCAGAGGGCTGTAAAGTGCCTAATCGAAAGATGAGGTGCTGTTCCTCGAGCTTACGTTGAGCTTCATTGAAATAATGTAGGAGGCCGAGGACAGAGATGTCAGAATGGGAGTGGACCGGAGAATTAAAATG
Organism: Squalus acanthias; assembly: GCA_030390025.1. NCBI lineage: Eukaryota > Metazoa > Chordata > Chondrichthyes > Squaliformes > Squalidae > Squalus > Squalus acanthias. Next base: position 5,804,769 of record CM059439.1, read on the forward strand.
ATAGGCGACCGGAAGCTCGAGGTTACACTTGCCGACTGAACGGAGGTGTGGACAGCCAGAATGCTAACCAGGGCACAGTGAAGCAGGAGGCAGTCCAAGCGAGGGGAAGAGTAGAATAGAAAGGTTGTAGTCACAGGGGATTCAATAATTAGGGGGATAGATGCCGTCCTCTGCAGTCATGACCGAGAATCCAGAAGGGTATGTTGCTTACCTGGCGCAAAGCTAAAGGCTGTACCGCTGGGACTGGAAGGAGCTATATCGCTGGGACAGGAAGGAGCTGTTCCGCTGGGACAGAAAGGAGCTGTACCGCTGGGACAGGAAGGAGCTGTACTGCTGGGACAGGAAGGAGCTGTACCGCTGGGACAGGAAGGAGCTGTACCGCTGGGACAGGAAGGAGCTGTACTGCTGGGACAGGAAGGAGCTGTACCGATGGGATGGGAAGGAGCTGTACCACTGGGACAGGAAGGAGCTGTACCGCTGGGATGGGAAGGAGCTGTACCGCTGGGACAGGAAGGAGCTGTACTGCTGGGACAGGAAGGAGCTGTGCCGCTGGGATGGGAAGGAGCTGTACCTCTGGGACAGGAAGGAGCTGTACCGCTGGGACAGGAAGGAGCTGTACTGCTGGGACAGGAAGGAGCTGTATCGCTGGGACAGGAAGGAGCTGTACCGCTGGGACAGGAAGGAGCTGTACCGCTGGGACAGGAAGGAGCTGTACCGCTGGGACAGGAAGGAGCTGTACTGCTGGGACAGGAAGGAGCTGTACTGCTGGGACAGGAAGGAGCTGTACCGCTGGGACGGGAAGGAGCTGTACCGCTGGGACAGGAAGGAGTTGTACCGCTGGGACAGGAAGGAGCTGTACCGCTGGGACAGGAAGGAGCTGTACCACTGGGATGGGAAGGAGCTGTACCGCTGGGACAGGAAGGAGCTGTACCGCTGGGACAGGAAGGAGCTGTACCACTGGGACAGGAAGGAGCTGTACCGCTGGGACAGGAAGGAGCTGTACCGCTGGGACGGGAAGGAGCTGTACCGCTGGGACAGGAAGGAGCTGTACCGCTGGGACAGGAAGGAGCTGTACCACTGGGACGGGAAGGAGCTGTACCGCTGGGACAGGAAGGAGCTGTACCACTGGGACGGGAAGGAGCTGTACCGCTGGGATGGGAAGGAGCTGTATCGCTGGGACAGGAAGGAGCTGTACCGCTGGGACGGGAAGGAGTTGTACCGCTGGGACAGGAAGGAGCTGTACCGCTGGGACAGGAAGGAGCTGTATCGCTGGGATGGGAAGGAGCTGTACCGCTGGGACAGGAAGGAGCTGTACCACTGGGACAGGAAGGAGCTGTACCACTGGGACGGAAAGGAGCTGTACTGCTGGGACAGGAAGGAGCTGTACCGCTGGGACAGGAAGGAGCTGTACTGCTGGGACAGGAAGGAGCTGTACCGCTGGGACGGGAAGGAGTTGTACCGCTGGGACAGGAAGGAGCTGTACCACTGGGACAGGAAGGAGCTGTACCGCTGGGACGGGAAGGAGTTGTACCGCTGGGACAGGAAGGAGCTGTACCGCTGGGACAGGAAGGAGCTGTACATAATCGGAAAGGATAGGGAAGGAGGAAGGGTATGGGGTAGCTGTAATAATGAGAGATAACATAATGGCAGTAGAAAAAGGGACATCATTAACAGAAGGATAGAAACAGAATCCATATGGATTGAAATAAAAGATAAGAAGTGATCGATCACACTAATATGGGTATACTACAGACCACCTAATAGTGGAAAGAAGGTGGAGGAAGAAATATGTAAGAAAATATGTCAAATGACTAAAAGGACATAGAATAATAATCATGGGAGATTTTAACAACCCCCAAATAAACTGGCAAGAAGAGATAGTGAAAGGGGTAAAGGGAATAGAGTTTCTACACTGTATGCAGGACCATTTTCTTACCCAGTATGTAAAAAGCCCAACAAGAGAGGGAGCACTGCTGGTTCTGGTAATTGGAAATGAACCAGAACAGATAAGAGAAGTAAGCATAGGGGAACATCTAGGCAAGAGCGATCACAAACTAATAAGGCTTAAGATAAAGATTGAGAAAGACATAAGTAAAACAAAGACCAAAGTAATACATGTAAAAAAAAACTGATTTTAAGGGGGTGAAAATGGAACTTGGGAAAATAAATTGGAAAAATTTACGGACAAACAAAGAGAAAGAACAACAGTGGGAAACATTTAATAGGGTGATCAATAGAGTCTAGGAGAAATAAATTCCACTAAAAAGCAAGAATAAACTAGCCAGTAATGACACACCAAGGATGAATAAAGAAATAAGGGCAAAATTGAAACTTAAAAAAAGGCATACACTAAGTACATAGGCAATAAAGGAAAGGATGACAAAAGGGAATATGAAAAGGTTATGAAAGAATTCAATTAGGAAGGCAAAGAGAAACTACAAAATTAAATTATCTAGGAAAATAAAGATAAATCGGCTGGAATTTTGCCTACCTTGGTGGGTCCAGTGGGCGGTGGCCATGTTGGGTCACGACCCCGCTGCTGGCTCCATCCCGCTGTAGAAAATGAACTTACCTTAATGGGGTCTGCCCCCCTCCTTTCCACCTGGCGCAAGCAACGACAGGGAGACTGGAACGTTTCCCAGTCGGTGAGGGGCTGGGGGGGGCGCTATTTAAAGGCACCCTCTTCCTGGCTTTTTCTGTGGTTGACATTTTTGCACCACTCGTTCTGACAGAGAGAGAGATTCTGAGAGAGAGAAGGAGAAACTTCTGCATAGAGTCAACGCTGTGTGAAGTAGTTTTGGCTACTGAGCATCACTTTGCAGGTACTTTTGGATTTGACCTTCATTACTTCGATTACCAAGAGACTTTGGGGGCTGCACTGATTCGGGGCGTCATCCTGCGCCTGCAGAATCGGAGGCAACAGAGACGTAGAGAGAGAGTGGCAATCATGGCCAGACGGAGGAGGGCCAACAGGCCTCTGTACAGGAGACCTTACCCTCCCAGGGTATTTCGCCAACAATTCTCCTACATTAATATGTCTGAGGAGCAGTGTTTGCGCAGGCTGCGCTTCAGCAAGGAGGTGGTCACTGAGCTCTGCCACCTGCTGCAGCCAGATCTGCAGCCTCTACTGAGGACCAGGACGTCTCTGTCGGTGGCAGTGAAGGTCACAGTGGCTCTGAACTTTTATGCCACCGGCTCCTTTCAAGCAGCTACTGGGGACATTGCCAATATCTCCCAGTTCGCGGTCCACTACTGTATCCGTCAGGTCACAAATGCCCTCTATAAAAGGAGACGCCAGTACATCTCTTTCCCGATGACCCGGGCCAAACAGCATGAACGCACATTGGGCTTTGCAAGGATAGCGGGCTTCCCCATGGTGCACGGCGCCATTGACTGCACGCATGTGGCATTGTGGGCACCGCATGAGAATGCAGAGGTTTTCCGAAACCGCAAGGGATTCCACTCCTTAAACGTTCAGTTGGTCTGTGACCACAGACAGCTGATACTCACTGTCAATGCCCATTATCCTGGCAGCAGCCACGATGCTTTCATCCTGCGCCAGACTACTGTGCCAGAACTTTTCCAGGCACCGCATCAGCCAAGTGGTTGGCTCCTCGGGGACAAGGGTTATCCACTGTGCACCTGGCTGATGACACCGCTCCGTAACCCCAACACCCCTGCTGAGCTGCGGTACAATGAGAGCCATATCGCCACCAGGAACATCGTTGAGCAGATGATCGGCGTGCTCAAGCAACGGTTCCGCTGTCTGGACCACTCAGGAGGAGCCCTGCAGTACTCGCCTGAGCGAGTCTCCCTCTTCATAGTTGTGTGCTGCATGCTGCATGACCTGGCAATCCTCAGGACCCAGCCAATGCCACCAGGCCTTGGAGCACCACCGGAGGAGGAGGAGGAAGAGGAGGAAGAGGAGGAGGAGGATGATCATCAGCAGCACCAAGGCGGGAGGGAGGCCCACAATGTTGAAACTGCAAGGGCCGTCCGTCAACGGCTGATAACAAGCCGCTTCTAGGCCCCGGCTGAGGAAATGGCTTCTGCCATGGAGAACAACATGAATAAAACCAACCCGCAACCCCTAAGCCGGCCAAGGCAGCAATGATTCCAAAGGCCAAACCTGTACATTTTCAATACAAAATCTTTTTTATTTTACAAACACTGTGTGTGTCATTTCTTCATGACAAACTAATAGAAACAAACACAAAAAATAATTCATTAACATAACTGGTTCTCACAACCTGGAGATAATGTCCAAAACAATAAACCAAAGTTTGAACACGAACCTCGGCCTTTAATAAAAAATTGACCAACATTTTGTCACACCTCCTACTTTTTACCCTTCGAGGGTGATCTCCTTCCCTTGCGCACTTCCCCCCTTCCCACCCTACTGCTCCTCCGTAATGGGGCCCCAGTGGCTGCAGCAAGGCTGGTGGAAGGCTGCTGATTGTCAGAACCTGAGACTGCAGATGCCCTTGAAGGACGGCCTCGACCAGCTCTAGGCCTGGAGGGCCCGGCTGCAGACTGCACCAACTCTGCATGGGCGGCAGCAGTCTGGGCTACAGGCGGTGGCAAGTGCAATGGGGAAGTGACAGTGGTGGCAGCAGGAATGCTGTCATCTTGAGAGAGGACAGCAACTCCCTGCTCGACCGACACACTGGCACTCCCACGGGGCAGCACATCAGCATCCGGAGCAATCTGCTGGAGCACAGATTGCTGGCCTGCTGCGGCGCGGTGAGAACCCCGGGGAAATGTGTCCGAACCAGCGACAATGGCAGCAGTCAGTGCTTGCATGGCCTCAATCTGAGTCTGCATGAGAGCGGTCTGAGATGGGATCATGGCAGCCAGTGACTGAATTACAGCACTAAGCTTTAGCGTGGCATCCATCTGTGCTACAGCGAAGTGCTCCACACTCCTTGCCAGTGCATCAATACATTCGGGCACCCTTCCCACTGCACCCATGAGCTCAGTGTGCATGCCCACCGCCTGGGTGTTCATTTCAGCAATGAGCCGCTCCTCCTCTGCGTCCAGTGCAGCAGGACTCGCTGGTCTACTCTCCCTCCGGGGAGAAGGCCCCCGAGCTTCCCTAACCCCATCGTGTTGCTGCAGCCCGCTGGGTCCTGGAGCTTCACCCTCATCAGACCCTTCCCCCCTGCTCCCCTCCAGGGAAGACGTGTTCCCAGTGTGGGCATGGGCTTCCTCGGGAGAGGGTGGCGCTGATGCTCCGGCTTCCTCTTCCTCCTCGCCTGCAGCTTCACTCCCACTGGCAGCTTGAGGGCCCGTCTCCTCAGCTGCTGAATCATCATCTGAAAGCAGGGAGGTACAAGAGTGGCTTTAGCGTGAGGACAGGGGGGCAGTAAGGGAGGAAGGAGTGCAGCGAATTAGTAAGTTGGATTGAAAGTGTCAAAGGCTGGTGTTGTGAGGGACAAGTGGAAGGACAGAGGACAAAAAGGTGATGACCTTACCATTGCTGTCCACAACGGGGTTGGCCTCTCCAGGGGTGACGGGACCGATCACCTGGCTTGCCATAATCCTGTGGACGCGCGCCTCAAGATCGCTGAGGGGTTGCAGCTGAGGCCGCCCTCCACCCGTCCGTTGCTGCTGTTTCCGATTATGAGATAGCTTGGCCTGCAAGAAAAAGGACGGCGTCTGAGTAAATATACAGCCATGGTCTTGCCTGATGTACCTCCCATAATTGAATAGCCCTTAATGTATGCAGCCATGGTCTTGCCTGATGTGCCTCCCATAATTGAATAGCCCTTAATGTATGCAGCCATGGTCTTGCCTGATGTGCCTCCCATAGTTGAATAGCCCTTACTGTATGCAAAGTGTGGAATGTGCATGTGTGTTTCATGAGAGGGCCATCGGTGTTGGATGAGTGTTGGGCATTGGGGTTTTAAGACTCTCTGGTCATAGAGTGAGGTTGAGATGGAGGGATGGAGAGGTGTTGAAAAAAAGCCACTCACCCTGACGACCCGAGTGAGGTCGTTGAACTTTTTGAAACATTGAGTATGGGTCCTGGTCACCATGCTCCTGGAGGAGATATGCTGAGCCACCTCCCTCCACACTCTTCTGTAGTCACGCGGCAAAGGCCTCCTGCCACTCTCAGGGTAGAGTATAGATCTTCTGCGCTCCACCGCGCCAACCAGAGCCTCCAAGGCCCACTCGCTGAAGCACTGAGCTCGTTCTCTCACCCTCTCCATAGTCCTTGGCTGGAAAATGTAGTCACAGGTCTCTGCAGGCCGAGATTCAAGGCTCCAATGAGCAGGGTGTGGCTGGAGAGAAAGATCGACCCTCCCCTTTAAGAACTGTCCGGCGCCAGTGTGTCTGTGTTCCATCGCTAACTGACATCACCTGCGCTGCACCCGCGATCTGAGTTAGCGCCTCACTCCTCGGCCTTTGCGCTTTAAGACAGGTGTGCAGCACCTGATTTAGCGCTCCAATCACCTCCAGGGGCGATAAAAGCCAAGTTTGCAGTCGGAGGCGATAATTAGCGCCAGGTGCTAAACTTTGCGCCCAGCCGATAATCGCACCCCAAACGGGGCGATACTGAATTTCTCCCCCTAGAGTCATAGAGTTATACAGCACAGAAAGAGGCCCTTTGGCCCATCGTGTCCGCGCCGGCCATCAAGCCCTGTCTATTCTAATCCCATTTTCCAGCACTTGGTCCGTAGCCTTGTATGCTATGGCGTTTCAAGTGCTCATCTAAATGCTTCTTGAATGTTGTGAGGGTTCCTGCCTCTACCACCCTTTCAGGCAGTGAGTTCCAGATTCCAACCACCCTCTGGGTGAAAAAGTTTTTCCTCAAATCCCCTCTAAACCTTCTGCCCCTTACCTTGAAACTATGCCCCCTGGTTATTGACCCCTCTACTAAGGGGAAACGTTCCTTTCTATCTACCCTATCTATGCCCCTCATAATTTTGTACACCTCAATCAGGTCCCCCCTCAGCCTTCTCTGCTCTAAGGAAAACAACCCCAGCCTGTCCAGTCTCTCTTCATAGCTGAAGCACTCCAGCCCAGGTAACATCCTGGTGAATCTCCTCTGCACCCTCTCCAATGCAATCATATCCCTCCTATAGTGTGGCGACCAGAACTGCACACAGTATTCCAGCTGTGGCCTAACTAGCATTTTGTACAGCTCCATCATAACCTCCCTGCTCTTATATTCTATGATGTGGAGATGCCGGCGTTGGACTGGGGTGGACAAAAATCAGAAGTCGCACAACACCAGGTTATAGTCCAACAGATTTATTTAATTTTACAAGCTTTCGGAGCTGTTCGCTCCTTCTTCAGGTAAGGTAGCTGTGAGAGAATCTCCCAGAATTCACAATATAAACACAGAAAAAATCTATTCAAATCTTTCCCTACATCAAAGACACACTAAGAGCACAGCCAAGACAATGAGATGTGTCCCAGGGGGTCCAACATGTCAAAACACAGACATCAAGTACCTGCAGAGATGCAAGAAAGCAGACAAGATTCCGAAAGGACTACAGATCACGAACCCACTCAAGTCGACATACAACACAGACTACGCTGAGAGACTTTGCCGTCGTACCTCTCGCACACTCCTCAACCATCTCGTACACCAGCTCTACAGCAGACGTCGCAACCTCGAAACCAAGATAGAGTCCATGCTCTCAGCCTGTGCTCAGGACACAGCAGACCAGCTACGAGACACCGCCAAACAGACGAGGCAACGGAACTACGCTGCCTACATGCACATCAAGAACAGGAAGCTGGAGAAACTCGGCGTAGCCACCAGCTGCAACCAAGCCTCCCCGGTACCACGGTTGCAACCACAGGGAAGTCCATCGTCAACCTGTCGGACCACACCCTTCAACCAGACGAAATCGAAGTTCTCGCCCTAGGGCTCAAGTTCTGCCCCACCACCAAAATGGACCCCATCGGTCTCGCGGCGGACACAGAGGAATTCATCAGGAGAATGAGGATCCGGGAATACTACCACAAATCCCAAGATGTCAGCAACATTCCTAATGAGACAATCAATGATCCGGAACAGCAGACAGAGGGAACCGCAGTGCTACAACCGAGGAAGAAAGAGTCAAATTGGACCCCTCCGGAGGGTTGCAGCCCTAAGCTTGACATGTATGCTCAAGCTGTCAGGAAATGCATCAACGCCAGATTCATCAGCCGTACTCACAAGACAGTCCAGAATGTCACCCGAGCACAACGCAACGCCATCCACGCTCTCAAGACCAACCGCAACATCGTCATCAAACCAGCGGACAAAGGAGGAGCCATCGTCATACAGAACAGAATGGACTATTGCAAAGAAGCATACCGACAACTGGACAACCAGGAACACTACAGACAGCTACCCGCAGATCCGACCAAAGAACACACCCGCCAACTCAATAGACTGATCAAGACCTTCGATCCAGACCTTCAAAACATCCTACGCGCTCTCATCCCACGTACTCCCCGCGTAGGAGACTTTTACTGCCTCCCAAAGATACACAAAGCCAACACACCCGGACGTCCTATCGTATCAGGCAACGGAACCCTGTGTGAGAACCTCTCTGGGTACGTCGAGGGCATCCTGAAACCCATCGTACAGGGAACCCCCAGCTTCTGTCGCGACACTACAGACTTCTTGCAGAAACTCAGCACCCATGGACCAGTTGAACCAGGAACACTCCTCGTCACGATGGACGTATCGGCACTCTACACCAATATCCCCCACAATGACGGCATCGCTGCGACAGCCTCAGTACTCAACACCAACAACAGCCAATCTCCGGACGCCATCCTACAACTCATCCGCTTCATCCTTGACCACAATGTCTTCACCTTCGACAACCATTTTTTTACCCAAACACACGGAACAGCCATGGGGACCAAATTCGCACCCCAATACGCCAACATCTTCATGCACAAGTTCGAGCAAGACTTCTTTGCTGCACAGGACCTCCAACCAACGCTGTACACCAGATACATCGACGACATCTTCTTCCTTTGGACCCACGGCGAAGGATCACTGAAAGGACTACACGATAGCATCAACAGGTTCCATCCCACCATCAAACTCACCATGGACTACTCCTCAGAATCGGTTTCATTCTTGGACACACGAATCTCCATCAAAGACGGACGCCTCAGCACTTCACTCTACCGCAAGCCCACGGACAACCTCACGATGCTCCACTTCTCCAGCTTCCACCCTAACCACGTTAAAGAAGCCATCCCCTATGGACAAGCCCTGCGAATACACAGGATCTGCTCAGACGAGGAGGAACGCGATGGACACCTACGGACACTGAAAGACGCCCTCGTAAGAACGGGATATGACGCTCGACTCGTCGATCGACAGTTCCGACGGGCCACAGCGAAAAACCGCATAGACCTCCTCAGAAGACGAACACGGGACACAACCAACAGAGTACCCTACGTCGTCCAGTACTTCCCCGGAGCGGAAAAACTACGCCATGTTCTTCGCAGCCTTCAACATGTCTTCGATAACGAAGAACACCTTGCTAAGGCCATCCCCACGCCTCCACTACTCGCCTTCAAGCAGCCGCCTAACCTCAAAAGTACCATCGTTCGCAGCAGATTACCCATCTTTCAGGAGAACAGCAACCACGACACCACACAACCCTGCCACGGCAACCTCTGCAAGACATGCCAAATCATGGACACAGATACCATCATCACACGTGAGGACACTACCCACCAGGTACATGGTACATACTCATGTGACTCGGCCAACGTTGTCTACCTGATACGTTGCAGTAAAGGATGCTCCAGAGCATGGTACATCGGCGAGACCATGCAGACACTGAGACAACGTATGAACGGACACCGCGCAACAATCGCCAGGCAGGAGGGTTGCCTCCCAGTCGGGGAACACTTCAGCAGTCAGGGGCATTCAGCCTCGGATCTGCAGGTAAGCGTTCTCCAAGGCGGCCTTCGGGATATACGACAGCGCAAAATCATAGAGCAGAAACTGATAGCCAAGTTCCGCACTCATGAGGATGGCCTCAATCGCGATATCGGGTTCATGTCACGATACAGAACGTGACTTGACATCATGGCCGGTCTTTCCAGGTTTTGTTTTAAACACAACAAATGGAGAGGATATGCAGCCAGCAGGTGTTTTGACACGTTGGACCCCCTGGGACACATCTCATTGTCTTGGCTGTGCTCTTAGTGTGTCTTTGATGTAGGGAAAGATTTGAATAGATTTTTTCTGTGTTTATATTGTGAATTCTGGGAGATTCTCTCACAGCTACCTTACCTGAAGAAGGAGCGAACAGCTCCGAAAGCTTGTAAAATTAAATAAATCTGTTGGACTATAACCTGGTGTTGTGCGACTTCTGATTCTTATATTCTATGCCTCGGCTAATGAAGGCAAGTATCCCATATGACTTTATGACCACCTTATCTACCTGTCCTTCTGCCTTCAGGGATCTATGTACATGCACACCAAGGCCCCTCTGATCCTCTGTCCTTCCTAGGGTCCTACCATTCATTGTGTATTCCCTTGCCTTGTTAGTTCTCCCAAAATGTATCACCTCACACTTTTCAGGGTTAAATTCCATTTGCCACTGTTCTGCCCATCTGACCAACCCGTCTATATCGTCCTGTAGCCTGAGGCTTCCCTCCTCGCTATTTACCACACCACCAATTTTCGTGTCATCCGCGAACTTACTGATCATACCTCCTACATTCATATCTAAATCATTAATGTCCACTACAAACAGCAAGGGACCCAGCACCGATCCCTGCGGTACACCACTGGACACAGGCTTCCAGTCACAAAAACAACCTTCGACCATCACCCTCTGCCTCCTGCCACTAAGCCAATTTTGGATCCAATGTGCCAAATTGCCCTGGATCCCATGGGCTCTTACCTTCTTGACCAGTCTCCCATGCGGGACTTTGTCAAAAGCCTTACTGAAGTCCATACAGACTACATCAACTGCACTACCCTCAACCACACACCTAGTCACCCCCTCGAAAAATTCAATCAAATTGGTTAGACATGATCTCCCCCTGACAAAGCCATGCTGACTATCCTTGATTAATCCTTGCCTCTCCAAGTGGAGACTAATTCTGTCCCTCAGAATTTTTTCCAATAATTTCCCTACCACTGATGTTAGGCTCACTGGCCTGTAATTCCCTGGTTTATCCCTACTACCCTTCTTGAATAATGGTACCACGTTAGCTGTCCTCCAGTCCTCTGGCACCTCCCCTGTGGCCAGAGAGGTTCTGAAAATTTGTGTCAGAGCCCCTGCATTCTCCTCCCTTGCCTCACACAGCAGCCTGGGATACATCTCGTCTGGGCCTGGGGACTTATCCACTTTTAAGCCCGCGGAAGTTCAGCGGAAGAGCTGCGGAATCCCTGACAAACAGTGTAAGTGGTGCTTACAATGTGTTTCTGGGATTTCTGCAGCTCCTCGTTGAAGTTAACAATGGTCAAGTGAGAGAACCTCTGCAGAAAATCACCCTAAAGTCTCAGACTGAATAATTAAATTAGTCATATTCAGGGACTGAAAGCAAATTGAACCAGTGGAATGAGTGATGAGAATGAAATTGTTACGGTTGATGACTTGATTTAATGTGTAACTGGACAATCACAGTATACTGCGAGAAAATCCTGACCAGAAACAACACAAACATTTATTTAAAAGCTGTATGTCATTTTTTATAGTGCAGATCAATTCACTGCAATTACTGTTGAGTTGGAAGGCAACAGCCGAGAATGGCCAGTGAAAAATATATTTCCCTCACCATTCAGGGTAGCACTTACATCCCTTCAGGAATTTCTGAATTAACATTTACCAGTAGCTTTTCAAGTAGAACCGAATCTCCATCAATCCGTTAGCTGATGTAATCAACATGTTTTTATTTTGGTTTGTTTTCCTTGCTGTTAAGTAATCAGCTGGAACAATGGCCAAGGAACTCACGTCTCAGGCTGACAGACGTGGTTCCCGAGCGGCGTGAATCCCGTGGCCATGCAGGGAAATTTAAAAAGTAGGGGGGAAAAGGCTCTTAAGTGCCTGTAAACTTCTTCATAATGATTTCAGTTGGGTCCCCCGCCACTGCAGGTTGGGTCAGCTCCATGATGACAGACGCGCCTGTGGGAAAGGCATGTGGGAGCGAGATGACAGCGGGTTCCTGACCCGTTGTCAAAAAAAAACAACTTTCCCACCTGACCCGCCTCTGATCTCGTCTGCTACCATCCCAGAAAATTCAGCCCATAGTAAAGTACATTACAGACACATAAATAGAAAAGAAAAATCAGGATAGGGATAGGGCCACTAAGGGATACATATGATAAATTCACAGGTAATGACAGCGAAATGGCAGAAATATTAAATAATTACTTTGCCTCAGTATTTACTAGGGAGACTAACATGGTGGGCATGATATTAGAAGAAGAGAGCAAAAATGATCCGAAGACATTTATGATAGAAAGGGAGGAGATAATTGATAAACTAATCAAACTTAGAGAGGATCGCATCTGCTCCTATTAAAAAAATTTAAGGAAGAGATAGCAGAGGTAATATTAGATATATATAAAAATTCATTAGAAAAGGGAATAGTGCCAGAGGGCTGACGGACAGCTAATGTGATTCCTATATTTAAAAAGGGAGATAGAACAATCCAGGGAACTACAGACCAATTAGCTTAATGCCAGTGGTAGGAAAGATAATGGAATCCTTACTCAAAGATGTAATAGAAAAACATCTAACGATTGAAAATATAATAAAGAATAGTCAGCACGGATTTCAAAAGGTAAGGTCATGCTTGACCAACATTATTGAATTCTTTGAAGAAGTAACAGAGAGGGTAGACAAGGGTAATACAGTAGACATAAAATATTTGGATGTTCAAAAGGCCTTCGATAAAGTAGACTCCTGACTAAGGTCAGAACCTGTGGAGTCAGGGGACAAGTAGCAGAATGGATAGCAAGCTGGCTACAAAACAGAAAACAAAGAATAGGGGTTAAAGGTAATTACTCAGACTGGCATAAGGTGGGAGATGGTGTTCCACAAGGTTCGGTGCTGGGACCACGCTTGTTCACCATTTACATAAATGATTTGGACTTGAGAATTGGGAGTACAATTTCAAAATTTGCAGATGGCTTCAAATTGGGGGGTTCAGTTCATACAGAGGAGAATTGAGACAAAATACAGGAAAACATTTATAAAACTGCAGAATGGGCATGTAATTCGCAAATGAACTGCAATATGGATAAATGTGAGGTGGGATATTTTGGTAGGAAGAATAAGGAGGCCGCATACCCCTTGAAAATAAGTGTCTAAATAGGGTAGAGGAGCAGAGGGCTCTGAGGACGCACTGCTGACAAACGCGCTGCTAACAGGCTGTGTGCTCAGCAGGGGGCTGAAGTTTGCGCTGCTGGAGCGAGACTAGCTTTACTTAAAGCTAGCCTGCTCCTTTTCAAGGCAGTCTCCAGCTCTGAAAGGTGAACTGCCTTCTGCATGTAAAAAGTGCTAAAAGTGCTTCAGCACTAACACAAATAGCTCAACAGGCCAGGAAAGGGGACCCAGGGTCTCGGATGCAGGGCTCAAGCTTTGTGCGGGGGGTCAACACTGCCCACAGGGGCCAATAGGTCCTCCAGAAAGAAGGATGTGGGACCAGATCGCCGAGGCAGTCACTGCCAGCGGTGTTGCCCCCAGGACTTGGCTCCAGTGCCCAAAGAAGTTACATGATCTCAGACGAGTGGTCAAGGTGAGTGCATGTATCTTCAAAAGCCGTCTCCGACCAACTGCACCACTAGCCTCACACACTGCTCAATGCGTCACTGCCACCCCCCATCACTCACCTACCAACAATCTCTACCAAGCACAAAGCACACCTCCCATTCCTAGCTTCACCTCACCCCCTTGGTGGAGATGGTGCTGACCATTTCTGGCAGGAGCATGGCTGAGCCCTTGGCCAGCGGCAGGACTGAAAGAATACAAGATGCCGGTATCCTCGTGCATTATCCTCCATCTCACATCCCGCTTCCACTCATCACACAATCTCTTCTAATTTACAAGCTGCACGCAGTGTAAGCATGCACCTCTTACTTTCCCTTCACCCCTCACCACAACCCTAACCTTGTGCCTTCCTCATTTCAGACACCCAAGCAATCGAGCCTCCACAGCCGGTGGTTGACCAAGAAGAGGGAGAGGAGAGTGAAGAAGAAGAAGAAATACCGTCACTCGATTTCACACTCCCAGCCACCATCTCTCGTGGTCCTCCTGCAAGGCCATCTGCAGTGTCCTCCACTGAAAGTCAGCAGCCTTCCACCAGCCATGCTGCAGCCACTGGGGTAGCACTGCGTGACGTCACTAGGATAGACAAAGGCACACGCAAGACAGTCACTAAGGGAATGCACAAGGGTGAAATGTTGAAAGGGGAATTGGGGTTGTGTTCACTGGTACCGCAGGCATTTGATTCGATTCCGAATATCCCGGCCAGAAAAGGGCTGTCTGGGTTGCCTCCTTCCATTTGCTTCTTCCTCTTCTGGTTTTACAGGAAAGTGTGAGGTGATACATTTTGGTAGGAAGAATGAGGAGAGACCATACAAACTAAATGGTACAATTTTAAAGGGGGTGCAAGAACAGAGAGACCTGGGGGTGTTTGTGCACAAATCTATGAAGGTGGCAGGACAGGTTAACAAAGCAGTTAATAAAGCATCTGGGATCCTGGGCTTTATAAATAGTGGCTATGGGCGCGATCTTGCCAGCTCTGGGGAGGCGGGTATGGAGGCGGGACTGCCGGGAAAATGGCAGAATTTGGGGGCGGGTGCCCAACCCACCCCCATGCCATCGTCCCGCGCCGGGTCCCGTCTCCTTGGAGGCGGGAAGGGATTAACGCCTATTAACTGCCTGTTAATAGGTAGTTAACAGGCAGAAAATAGGATTATCCCCTTTTTGCCCTCACAAGTGGGGGCTTCCCGAAGGCTCCGAAACCCGCCAGGTCAGCGAGGTGAGTAGTGGGTCTGCGGGGGTCGGGGGGTGCAAAAGTGTGCTGTGAAGGTAAGTGATGGGTGCAAGTGTGGAGAGGTGAGTATCTGAGGTAAGTGCAAAGTGTTAGAAAAAGTGTACTTACCTTTGTTTCTTCCTGCAGGCTTCAGTCAGTGGGTATGTGGAGAGTCTCGCACCTCCGCGGTAGAGATGACAGATGGCCGTTGCATTCTCCAATGCAGCAACCATCTCATTTCTGCAAAAGAAAGATGTTTGATGAGGTCTTGAATTCAAGACCTCATCAAACTACAGAGAATGTCAGTGTTTGACAGCTTCACAGAGCTGTCAAACGATGACAATTCATCTGTCAAAAACTTTTGACAGATGAAACGTCATACGTTGACGTTCTCTGCAACCGGCTTTCCCTTAATTGGCCTGCTAAGCCTGCTGGGCGAGCTTGACAAGGTCAATCAAGGGAAAATAGCGTGGGTTGGCCAGAAGTCCCGCCTCCAAAAGCTCCCCATTGGCAAAATCACCCCCATAGAGCACAAAAGCCAGGAAGTGATGCTAAATCTCTATAAAACACTAGTCCGGCCCCAGCTGGAGTATTGTCTCCAATTCTGGGCACCGCACTTTAGGAAGAACGTGAAGGCTTTGGAGAGGGTACAAAAGAGATTTACTAGAATGGTTCCAGGGATGAGGGATTACAGTTACGTGGATAGACTGGAGAAGCTGGGGTTGTTCCACTTGGAGCAGAGAAGGCTAAGAGGAGATTTGATAGAGGTGTTTATAACCATGAAGAATGTAGATAGAGTAAATAAAGAAAAACTGTTTCCAATGGTCGATAACCAGAGGGCACAGATATAAGGTGATTGGCAAAAGGACCACAGGCGACGTGAGGGAAAACTTTTTTACGCAATGAGTGGTTAGGATTTGGAATGCACTGCCTGATAGGGTGATGGATATAGAGTTAATAGTAGCCTTCAAAAGGACACTGGATAAATACTTGAAAGAGAAAGAACTGTAGGGATATGGGGAAAGAGTGGGGGAGTGGGACCAACTGGATTGCTCTTCGAAAGAGCCAGCGCAGGCTCGATGGGCCGAATGGCCTCCTTCTGTACTGTACTATTCTATGATTTTATGATTCCATATGATGTTGCAGCTTGGGTCCCTTGGGCCCAAGAGGGACTGCAACTAGAACCCTCAGGATGAGAAGCAAGTTGTGTTCTCAGAGGGACTTCCTTTAACAGCCAAAGCCTTGCAAACGTCCAGCAGCACTCCCTGCACACTCTGCACACTTTAACAACTTTTTAAATCTATTCCACCAAGCAACTACTCCAATAAAATGTAAAAAAAAGTCCAAAAGCAAGCATCTAAACGTACCTGAAAGATGTGTATATGTCCCTTTAAGAAGCACTGGCAGCGTCTCTGTAGTATAAAGGGTCGCCCTTTTAGAACTGAGATGAGGAGGAATTTCTTCTCTCAGAGGGTCGTAAATTTGTGGAATTCTCTGCCCCAGAGAGCAGTGGAGGCTGGGTCATTAAATACATTTAAAGTGGAGATAGACAAATTTTTGCAAGATAAGGGAGTGAAGGGTTATGGGGAGCGAGCTGGGAAGTGGCTTTGAGCCCAAGATCAGCAATTATCTTACTGAATGGCGGAGCAGGCTCGAGGGGCCAGGTGGCCTATTCCTGCTCCTATTTCTTATGTTCTTACGTTACTGCTGCACGAACGTTCTTCCGTGCGTGATTTGGAGAAAGTGGTATCAAGAGTGGCGATGTCGAAAATCGCAGATTGTGTGCCAATTCAGGCATTGCAAGCTGATTGAGGTCACGATCTGCATCACTTAAATATGGGTGGCAAGTGCAGGCAATGGCAGCGCTGCCGACCTGCCCAAAATGGCGGGTGCCAAGTTCTGCGCCGGAAGCGGGCAGAAGCGTGGCATCCGCCATTTTTTCAGCAAAACCGGCCTTGACGGCCGGCGCTAAAGTTCCCAATTTTGCGGCCAGAGAAGATGTGTCCACTTGCGGGGGAGACCAGAACTAGGGGCCATAAGTACAAGATAGTGACTAATAAATCAAATAGGGAATTCAGGAGAAACTTCTTTACCCAGAGAGTTGTTAGAATGTGGAACTTGCTACAAGGAGTAGTTGAGCCGAGTAGCATAGATACAGTTAAGGGGAAGCTAAATACAGACATGCAAGAGTAAGGAATAGAAGAATATGTTGATGGGATTAAATGAAGAAGGGTGTTTTTTTTTCGTTCATGGGATGTGGGCGTCACTGGCAATGCCAGCATTTATTGCCCATCCCTAATTGCCCTCAAGAGGGTGGTGGTGGAGGGAGTGAATGTTTAGGTGGTGGATGGGATGCCAATCATGCGGGCTGCTTTGTCCTGGATGGTGTCGAGACTCTTGAGTGTTGTTGGAGCTGCACTCATCCAGGCAAGTGGAGAGTATTCCATCACACTCCTTACTTGTGCCTTGTAGATGGTAGAAAGTCTTTCAGAAGTCAGGAGGTGAGACACTCACCGCAGAATACCCAACCTCAGGCCTCAGTATTTATGTGGCTGGTCCAGTAAAGTTTCTGGTCAACGGTGACCCCCAGGATGTTGATAGTGGGGGATTCAGCGATAGTAATGCCGTTGAATGTCAAGGGGTGGTGGTTAGCCTCTCGCTTGTTGGAGATAATCATTGCCTGGCCCTTGTGTGGCGCGAATGTTACTTGCCTCTTATCAGCCCAAGCCTGAATGTCGTCCAGGTCTTGCTGCATGCGGGCTTGGACTGCTTTATTATCTAAGGAGTTATGATTGGCACTGAACACTGTGCAGTCATCAGTAAACATCCCCATTTCGGACCTTATGATGGAGGGAAGGTCATTGATGAGGCAGCTGAAGATAGTTGGGCCTAGGGCACTGCCCTGAGGAGCTCCTGCAGCGGTGTCCTGGGGCTGTGATGATTTAATATAAGAAATAGGAGCAGGAGTAGGCCATACGGCCCCTTGAGCCTGCGCCACCATTCAATAAGATCATGGCTGATCATCGACCTTAACTCTACTTTCCCACCCGATCTCCATATCCCTTGATTCCCCTCAAGTCCAAAAATCTATCTATCTCAGCCTTGTATATACTCAAAGACCCAGGGCTAAAAATTGAGTAGCGCCCCGGAAAAATTAGCGCCCCCACGCTGGAACTTGAGTGGTCGCGCCCCAAGAGGGAAGCGGAGCGCTACTGGAAGCGCCCAGCATCCCTCTTGAGGCGCTGCAAGTCAATATCGCAGTGCTACGTGCCATGATATTGCAGGCCTTCCTCCCCTTCATAAAGGGGAGGGGCAATGCGTAGCATGACCCGGGGCCCAGCTGGGCCCCCGGGGAATGGGAGTGCCGGCAAAAGTATCCCAGCACTCAAGAGAAGGGCCGTGCTCTTGGAGCGCAGCCGGCCCTCCACGGGGGGGGCCGTTCAGGAGGCTGGGGACGGGAGCGCAGGCAAGTGCTGGCAGGCGGCCAGCAACAAAAATGGCCGCCCCGCACCTCGCCTTTAAATTGCGCCTCCCCGGCCACAGGTAGGCCCCCCTGACCCCGTCGGGCATAGCGTCTGGTGGTAAGTCAGGGGGCGCTCCCGAAGATCGTGGCCGGGGTGCGAGCGGGGCGCTGCGCGCGGGATGACGTCATCGCCGGTGGCGCAGCGCCGCAGGGCACTACCGGTTAGCACCGCCGCTAACCTCCCGCTGAATTTCACGGGCGGTGTGGGCGGCGCTGCGCCTGGGCGCTAGTTGCTTTGCGCCTCATTAGCACCCTCTTAGGGCGCTAACGGGATGCGCAAAGCAACCCAATGTTTCCCCCCTTGGCATCCACAGCCCTCTGGGACAGAAAATCCCAAAGATTCACAACTCTCTGAGTGAAGAAATTCCTCCTCATCTCAGTCTTATTCTGAGACTGTGCCCCCTAGTTCTAGACACTCCAGCCAGGGGAAACAACCTCTCAGCATCTACCCTGTCAATGCCCTTCAGAAGCTTGTATGTTTCAATGAGATCACCTCTCATTCTTCTAAACTCCAGAGAGTATAGGCCCATTCTACACAATCTCTCATCATAGGGCAGCCATCTCATCCCAGGAATCAATCTAGTGAACCTTCGTTGCAACGCCTCCAAGGCAAGTATATCCTTCCTTAGATAAGGAGACCAAAACAGTGCACAGTACTCCAGGTGTGGTCTCACCAAGGCCCTGTAAAGTCCAAAAATCTATCTATCTCAGCCTTGAATATAATCAACGACTGAGCATCCACGTCATTTTGGGGCAAAGAATTCCAAAGATTCACAACCCACTGAGTGAAGAAATTCCTCCTCATCTCTGTCTTAAAAGGCTGGCCCTTTATCTTGAGACTATACCCCTTAGTTCCAGACTCTCCAGCCAAGGGAAACAATTTCTCAGCATCTACCCTGTCAATCCCCCTCAGAATCTTATATGTTTCAATGAGATCACCTCTCATTCTTCTAAACTCCAGAGAGTATAGGCCCAATCTACTCAATTTCTCCTCATAGGGCAGCCATCTCATCCCAGGGATCAATCTAGTGAACCTTTGTTGCACCGCCTCTCAGGCAAGTATATCCTTCCTTTGATAAACTGTGCACAGTACTCCAGATGTGGTCTCACCAGAGCCCTGCATAATTGTAGCAAGACTTCCTTACTCTTGTACACCAACCCCCTTGCAATAAAGGCCAACCTGCCATTTGCCTTCCTTATTGCTTGCTGTACCTGCATGCTCGCTTTCTGTGTTTCCTGCACGAGGACATCAAAATCTCTCTGAACACCAACATTTAAAAGTTTCTCACCATTTCAAAAATATTCTGTTTTTCTATTCTTCCTACCAAAATGAATAACCTCACATTTCCCTACATTATACTCCATCTGTCACCTTACTGCCCACTCACTTAGTCTATCTATATCCCATTGCAGACTCTTTGTGTTCTCCTCACAGCTTACTGTCCCACCTAGCTTTGTATCATCAGCAAACTTGGATACATTACACTCGGTCCCTTCATCTAGGTCATTAATATAGATTTTAAATAGCTGAGGCCCCAGCACTGATCCTTGCGGCACGCCACTATTTACAGCCTGCCAAACTTAAAATGACGGGTTTATACCTATTCTCTGTTTTCTGTCTGTTAACCAATCCTATGCATGCTACTATATTACCCCCAACCCCATGAAACCTTATCTTGTGTAATAACCTTTTATGTGGCATCTTATCAAATGCCTTTTGGAAATCCAAATATACTACATCCACTGGTTCCCCTTAATCTACACTGCTAGGTACATCCTCAAAAAACTCGAATAAATTTGTCAAACATGATTTCCCTTTCATAAAACCATGTTGACTCTGCCTAATCATGTTAGGATTTTCTAAGTGCCCTGATACCACTTCCTTAACAATGGATTCCAGCATTTTCCCGACGACTGATGTCAGGCTGACCTCCAACAACCACAACCATCTTCCTTTGTGCTAGGTATGACTCCTGCCAGTGGAGAGTATTCCCCGGTTCCCATTGACTTCAGTTTTACTCGGGCTCCTTGATGCCAGACTCGGTCAATTGCTGCCTTGATGTCAAGGGCAGTCACTCTCACCTCACCTCCGGAATTCAGCTCTTTTGTCCATGTCTGGACCAAGGATGTAATGAGGTCTGGAGCCGAGTGGTCCTGGCAGAACCCAAACTGGGCATCAGTGAGCAGGTTATTGGTGAGTAAGTGTCGCTTGATAGCACTGTTGCCAACACCTTCCATCACTTTGCTGATGATTGAGAGTAGACTGATGGGGTGGTAATTGGCTGGATTGGATTTGTCCTGTTTTTTGCGGACAGGACATACCTGGGCAGCTTTCCACATTGTTGGGTAGATTCCAGTGTTGTAGCTGTACTGGAACAGCTTGGCTAGAGGCGCGGCTAGTCCTGGAGCACAAGTCTTCAGCACAACAGCCAGGATATTGTCGGGGCCTTCGCTGTATCCAGTGCGCTCAGCCGTTTCTTGATATCACGTGGAGTGAATTGAATTGGCTGAAGACTGGCTTCTGTGGTGATGGGGAGCTCAGGAGGAGGCCGATATGGATCATCCACTCGGCACTTCTGGCTGAAGATGGTTGCAAACACTTCAGCCTTGTCTTTTACACTCACGTGCTGGGCTCCACCATCATTGAGGATGGGGATATTCATGGAGCCTCCTCCTCCCGTTAGTTGTTTAATGGTCCACCACCATTCACGACAGGATGTGGCAGGACTGCAGAGCTTTCATCTGATCCGTTGATTGTGGGATCGCTTAGCCCTGTCTATAGCATGCTGCTTCTGCTGTTTAGCATGCATGTAGTCCTGTGTTGCAGCTTCCCCAGGTTGGCACCTCATTTGTAGGTATGCCTGGTGCTGCTCCTGGCATGCTCTTCTACATTCCTTATTGAACCAGGGTTGGTCCCCTGGCTTGGTGGTAATGGTAGAGTGAGGGATATGCCGGGCCATGAGGTTACAGATTGTGGTGGAATACAATTCTGCTGCTGCTGCTGATGGCCCACAGCGCCTCATGGATGCCCAGTTTTGAGCTGCTAGATCTGTTCTGAATCGATCCCATTTAGCACGGTGGTAGTGCCACACAACACGATGGAGGGTGTCCTCAGTGTGAAGACGGGACTTCGTCTCCACAATGACTGTGCGGTGGTCACTGCTACCAATGCTGTCATGGACACATACATCTGTGACAGGTAGATTGGTGAGGACGAGGTCAAGTAGATTTTTCCCTATTGTTGGTTCTCTCACCACCTGTCGCAGGCCCAGACTGGCAGTAATGTCCTTCAGGACTCGGCCAGCTCAGTCAATAGTGGTGCTACCGAGCCACTCTTGGTGATGGACATTGAAGTCCCCCACCCAGAGTACATTCTGTGCTCTTGCTACTCTCAGTGCTTCTTCCAAGTGGTGTTCAACATGGAGGAGTACTGATTCATCAGCTGAGGGAGGGCGGTAGGTGGTAACCAGTAGGAGGTTTCCTTGCCCATGCTTGACCTGAAGCCATGAGACTTCATCGGGTCCGCAGTCAATGCTGAGGACTCCCAGGGCCACTCCCTCCCAACTGTATACCACTGTGCCACCACCCCTGGTATGGTGATGGAGGAGCCTGGGTGAAAGGTATGATTCTGTGAGTATGTCTATGTCGGGTTGTTGCTTGACTAGTCTGTGGGACAGCTCTCCCAATTTTGGCACCGTCCCCAGATGTTGGTGAGGAGGACTTTGCAGCGTCGACTGGGCTGGGTGTGCCGTTGTCGTGTCTGTAGCCGGTGCTGAGGTCGATGCCGGGTGGTCCGTCCGGTTTTATACTTATTATTGCTTTTCGTAGCAGTTTGGTACAACAGAGGGCAGTTAAGAGTCAACCACATTGCAGGAGGTCTGGAGTGGCATATAGGCCAGACCAGGTATGGACAGCAGATTTCCCTTCCCTAAAAGGCATTAGCGAACCAGATGGGTTTTTAGTGACAATCCAATCGTTTCCTGGTCACCATTACTGATACTAGCTTTTTATTCCAGATTTATTTAATTAACTGAATTTAAATTCCCCAGCTGCCGTGGTGGGATTTGAATTCACGTCTCTGGATCATTAGTCCAGGCCTCTGGATTACTAGTCCAGTGACATAAGCATGATGCTACTGTTCCCGTTAGCATAGGGTGGGAGGAGGCTCGTGTGGAGCATAAACACCGGCATGGACCAGTTGGTCCGCATGGCCTGTTTACTACGTAATACTATGTAATAAACCTTGGACCGTCCTTAGCAACCTTGCAACGCTGTGAGTTAAATCACCTTTATGCAGAAGCACAATGAAGAGGGCAACCAACTGGGGCTCTGTGGGTCGGATCAGAGCAGCTGGCATGCTGCATTTGGCCGGCGGCTCATAGAAACATATAGAAACATAGAATCTAGGAGCAGGAGTAGGCCATTCGGCCCGTCGCGCCTGCACCACCATTCAATACGATCATGGCTGATCATCCAAATCCAGCACCCTATCCCTGCCCCAATCCCCACAGTACACATATCCCACCCGACCCCCGTAACCCCACGTATTTAATTCCCCCTAACATATCCCATTCTATCCCCATAACCCCACATATTTAATCCCCCCCTAACACTAAGGGTCAATTTATCATAGCCAAATCAACCTAACCCGCACATTTTTGGACAGTGGGAGGAAACCGGAGCACCCGGAGGAAACCCATGTCTTGGACGTCCCTGCCGTAACCAATTCAACCGCTCTGAACGTACCCTTCTGCTTTCCTAGATTCTCCCTATTATCTAGGATGTTCCCTTGGACTTGTGTGCTCAAGAAAAGAGAAAAACTTGCATTTATACGGCGCTTTTCACGACCTCAGGACGTCCCATAGCACTATACAGCCAACAAAGTACTTTTTGAAGTGTAGTCACTGTTGTAATGTAGGAAATGCGGCAGCCAACTTGCGCACAGCAAGGTCCCACAAACAGCAGTAAGGTATATGATCAGATAATCTGTTTTTTAGTTGTGTTGGTTGAGGTATAAATATTGACCGGGACACTGGGGAGAACACCCCTGCCCTTTGAAACAGCACCATAGGATCTTTTACTTCCACCTGCGAGGGCAAACGGAGCCTCGGTTTTAGCACCTCATCCAAAAGCTGGCAGCTCTTTTATGCTAATTTGAGGTCCTGCTTATAAACATCCGTTTGTTTTTTTTAATTACGTCGCACACTCTTTGACTAAAGTATGCAAAAAAGTAAGATAAAGTGCTTTTTTTTTTCCCCAAAGAGAAAGCTGAAGATTATCTAATTTCGACCTACAAGACCTATAAGAACTAATTAATCCCAAAGATACCTCAGGTTTCAAATTTTAAAAGTAATATTTTGAATATGGGTCTCTTTACATTTCCACATTCACGGCCGCTGGGAGACTCACTCATGACAGCTGGAAGTGACGGTGAGTCTAAACCACCAGAGCCCAGCAGAAGATCAAGTTGACAGCAATTAAGACAGGAGAGAGAGACAGGTGGAATTGTGGGTAATTTTCCTCCTGTGCTCGTTGTATAATGATGCCCATCCCTAAGCTGGTACTGCCCCCCCCCGCCCTCCTCCCACCAGACTCTCAGTCTCACTTCTGATTCCGATTCCAATTTTGTTGCACATAAACATAGAATCCTAGAAATTTACGGCGCAGAAGGAGGCCCTTCAGCCCATTGTGTCTGTGCCGGTAAGCTATGCAAGCGGCGATGCCTTCTCTGAGGATTGAACTCGGGACCTTCAGATTAATGAGACTGTTGCGCTGCCGACTGCGCTAAGAAGGCACTTGCCACGCGAGCGGTTGGGCAGCGTGACCATAGATATGCGCTGGGAACTGCGCATTCACAGCATAAAAGGAAAATTGGACTGTCTGCCCCTGTTAGAAAGGAACGTGTTAATATGTCTGTGTAAAATCCTTTTGCCCGCATCTTCAATATTATCCCATTTTAAACATACGTGATCACCCTTTCCACCATCATCAAGCCTTTCCACCAGCTATAAGGCACAAGTAAGGAGTGTGATGGAATACTCTCCACTTGCCTGGATGAGTGCAGCTCCAACAACACTCAAGAAGCTCTACGCCATCCAGGACAAAGCAGCCCATTTGATTGGCACCCAATTCACCACCTTAACCATTCACTCCCTCCGCCACCAGCGTACCGTGGCTGCAGTGTGTACCATCCACAAGATACACTGCAGCAACTCGCCAAGGCTTCTTCGGCAGCACCTCCCAAACCCGCGACCTCTTCCACCTAGAAGGACAAGGGCAGCAGGCACATGGGAACACCATCACCTCCAAGTTCCCCTCCAAGTCACACACCATCCTGACTTAGAAGTATATCGCCGATCCTTCATCGTCGCTGGGTCAAAATCCTGGAGCTCCCTACCTAACAGTATTGTGGGAGTACCTTCACCACACGGACTGCAGCGGTTCAAGAAGGCGGCTCACCACCACCTTCTCAAGGGCAACTAGGGAGGGGCAATAAATGCTGGCCTTGCCAGTGACGCCCAGATCCCATAAGCGAATAAAAAAAAAAACCCTTTCATTAATAGGCAAACATATTTAATTTAGGTGGAAGTTAGTCGGCAGTACGGCATGATGTAGCAGGGAAAGGTGTCGCCGACAGCTGGAGGCCGCATTTGAGGTGGGGGGTTGCAGGAAAAATGCGGCCCTTGGCCCTCTCTTCCTATCCCCTCCCCTAATTACTTGTGCTTCTTCACCCCCCCACCCCCATTATTCCCATTGTGTACCCAACCTCTTCCTACCAAACCAACTTGACCTCTGTCTCCTAACCTTTGAACTATCCACTCAACCCATTTATCCTCCCCACCCCTTGCTCCGTTCTCACTTAGCCCTCCATCCACTCTCCCATTCCGAGGGTGTCCAATGTGGGGAAGTGTTAGGTTTTGAATTTTGAATCCAAGAGTGACAAGTAGGAATATTTTCTTTAATGGTGGGAGACCAGGAGCTGTGGAGGAGCAAAGGGATTTAGGTGTCCATGTACGCATCACTAAAAGTTGGTGCACAGGTATGAAAAGCAATCAACAAGGCTAATGGAAGGGGTTTGGATTTCAAAAGTGAGGAAGCGATACTTCAGTTCTACAGAGCCTTGGTGAGTCTCTGTCTGGAGTTCTGCATTCAGTTTTGGGCAGCAAACCTCAGGCAAGCTATATTGGCCTTGGAGGGGGTACAGTGCAGATTCACCAGAATGATACCGGGGCTAAAATGGTTCGATCATGAGGACAGGTTGCATAAACTTGTTTTGTATTCCTAGGAGTTCAAAAGGTGATATAATCGAGGGGGGAAAAATCGGGTTGATTTGCGCCTCTCATTCGTGGACCAAGGGTCGTTAACGGGGCGCAAATCCCCTCACGCCCGGGCGCAGCGAAATGCAGCGGGAGGTTAGTGGCGGCGGTAGCCGGTAGGGCCCCGTGGCTCTGCGTCGCCGGCGATGACGTCATCGCCGTGCACAGCTCCCCGCTCGTGCCTCGGCCGCAAACTTGACTCGCGCCCCCTGACGTACCGCCGGACGATATGACCGACAGGGTCGGGGGGGCGTTTTTGCAACCGCAGCGGCGCTACTTAAGGGGCAGGTGTCAGGCGGACATTTTTTCGGGCCGACTGCCAGCACCTGCCCCTTTCCTCCTTTTTTCCCCTTCAGGGTGCCGGCCGCAATCGCTCAGCCCGCTCAGCTCCCCAGTGGTCCAGCAGGTCCAGCAGATGAGTTAATGGCACAAATAACTACATATGGGTATGATCTTGTGGCCATTACAGAAACATGGCTGCAGGGTGACAATGCCTGGGAATTAAACATACCAGGTTATTTAACGATCAGGAAGGACAGGCAGGAAGGAAGGGGAGGTGGGGTGGCTATGTTAATAAAGGAAGGAATCACTGTAATACAGAGAAATGATATTGGGTCAAAAGATCAGGATAATGAAACTGTTTGGGTGGAGATAAGGAAAAATAAGGGGAAAAAAACACTAGTGGGCGTAGTCTATAGGCCTCCGAATAGTTGCAACTCTGTTGGATGGAGTATCAATCGGGAAATAGTTGAGGCTTGTAATAAGGGAACATCTATAATTATGGGGGATTTTAACTATCATATTAATAGGACAAATCAAATTGGGCAGGGCTGCCTTGAGGATGAGTTCATTGAGTGTATTAGGGATGGGTTTCTTGAGCAGTATGTAACTGAACCGACCAGGGGACAAGCAACCTTAGATCTGGTCCTGTGTAACGAGACAGGATTAATTAAAAATGTCCTAGTAAAGGATCCCCTTGGAATGAGTGACCATAACATGGTTGAATTCCATACTCAATTAGAGGGTGAGAAGGTTGGATCTCAAACAAGCGTGCTAAGCTTGAATAAAGGAGACTATGAAGGTATGCGAGCGGAATTTAGTAGAGTGGATTGGGAAAATAGATTAAAGGGTAAGACGATACATGATCAGTGGTGTACATTTAAGGAGTTATTTTACAACTTCCAAAAAATATATATTCCACTGAGAAGAAAAGGGTGTAAAAGAAAAGACAGTCATCCGTGGCTAAGTAAAGAAATTAAGGATAGTATTCGACTAAAAATAAGGGGTTATAAGGTAGCAAAATCTAGTGGGAGGGTAGAGGATTGGGAAAACTTTAAAAGACAGCAAAAAATAACAAAAAGATTGATTAAGAAAGGGAAGATAGATTATGAAAGTAAATTAGCAAAAGATATAAAAACAGATAGTAAGAGTTTTTATAGTTATATAAAAAGAAAAAGGGTGGCTAAAGTAAATGTTGGTTCCTTAGAGGATGAGACCGGGAAATTAATGGTGGGAAATATGGAGATGGCAAATACACTGAATTAATATTTTGTATCAGTCTTTACAGTAGAGGACACTAAGGGGTAAAAATTCAGTTGGTTGCGCCTCCCGTTAGCACCTTAAGAGGACGCTAATGGGGCGCAAAGCCGCTAACGCCCGGGCACAGCGATGTTTGCGCCGCTCGGGAACTTAACTAGAGATTGTGCGGCGGCGCTAAAACTTACCGCTGCGACCACCTGCGCGCGCAGATTATGACGTCATTCCATGGTGCAACGCCCTTCTGGCGCCCCGGAGCAGAAATTGAGTGGCGCCCCCTGCCTTACTGCCTGGCGCATCCAACGACCAGAAGACTGGAACGCTATCAATCGCTGTGGGGCTGGGGGGGGGCGCTATTTAAAGGGGGCCTCTTCCTGTCTTTTATTGTTGGTGGCATTTTTGAACTACGCATTCTGAGAGAGAGAGGGAGAGACTTCTGGAGAGATTCAACGTTGTGTGAAGGAGTTTTGGGTACTGAGCAGCACTTTGCAGGTTCATTTTGATTTGCCATTCCTTGTATCGATTTAGCAGAGACTGTGGGAGCTGCACTCTGAGCTCTTTGCCTGGTACTCTCCATTGTTCTTTCCAGCACATTTGATGTGCAAGTCTCTCCAGGCCGAGATTCAAGGCTGCAATGAACAGGATGTGGATGGAAAGCAAGATTAACCATCCCCTTTAAGAACTGGCCCGTGCTATTGTGTGTGTGTTCCATTGCTGACTGACATTACATGAGCTTCGCCAGCGCTCTGAGTTAGCGCCTCACTCCTTGGCCTTTGCGCCTTAAGACAGGTGTGCAGCGCCTGATTTAGCGCTCCACTCACCTCCCGGGGCTGTAAAAGTGAAGTTTCCAGTCAGTGCCGATAATTAGCGCCAGGCGCTAATATTTGCGTCCAGACGATATTTGCGCCCCAAATGGGGCGCGACCTAATTTTAACCCCTAAGAATATCCCAACACTGGACAAACAGGGGGCTATAGGGGGGGGAGGAGCTAAACATGATCAAAATCACTAAGGAAGTGGTACTCAGTAAAATAATGGGACTCAAGGCGGATAAATCACCTGGACCTGATGGCTTACATCCTAGGGTCTTGAGGGAAGTGGCGGTAGGGATTGTGGATGCATTGGTAATAATTTTCCAAAACTCCCTGGACTCAGCAAAGATCCCGGCAGACTGGAAAACTGCTAATGTAACACCCTTATTTAAAAAGGGCAGTAGACAGAAGGCTGGAAACTATCGACCGGTTAGCCTAACATCTGTGGTAGGTAAAATTTTGGAGTCCATTATTAAGGAGACAGTAACGGGACATTTGGATAATCATAATTTAATAGGACAAAGTTAGTATGGTTTTATGAAGGGGAAGTCATGTTTGACAAATTTGTTGGAGTTCTTTGAGGAAGTAACACACAGGGTGGATAAAGGGGAACCAGTAGATGTGGTGTATTTAGACTTCCAAAAGGCATTTGACAAGGTGCCACACAAAAGATTATTGCTTAAGATAAAAAATCACGGGATTGGGGGTAATATTCTGGCATGGATAGAGGATTGGCTATCTAACAGAAGGCAGAGAGTTGGGATAAATGGTTCATTCTCAGACTGGCAATCAGTAACTAGTGGTGTTCCGCAGGGGTCAGTGCTCTTTACAATCTATATTAATGATTTGGAGGAGGGGACCGAGTGTAACATATCAAAGTTTGCAGATGATACTAAGATGGGAGGGAAAGTAGTGAGTGAGGAGGACATAAAAAATCTGCAAGGGGACATAGACAGGCTAAGTAAGTGGGCAGAGATTTGGCAGATGGAATACAATACTGAAAAGTGTGAGGTTATGCACTTTGGCAGGAAAAATAGTAGAGCAAGTTATTATCTAAATGGCAAGAAACTGGAAAGTACTGAAGTACAAAGGGATCTGGGGGTCCTGGTGCACAAAACTCAAAAGGTTAGTATGCAGGTGCAGCAAGTGATTAAGAAGGCCAATGGAATGTTGGCTTTCATTGCTAGGGGGATAGAATATAAAAATAGGGAGGTATTGCTTCAGTTGTACAAGGTATTGGTGAGACCGCACCTGGAATACTGCATACAGTTTTGGTGTCCATACTTAAGAAAAGACATACTTGCTCTCGAGTCAGTACAAAGAAGGTTCACTCGGTTAATCCCGGGGATGAGGGGATGGACATATGAGGAGAGGTTGGGTCGATTGGGACTCTACTCATTGGAGTTCAGAAGAATGAGAGGCGATCTTATTGAAACATATAAGATTGTGAAGGGGTTGGATCGGGTGGATGCGGGGAAGATGTTCCCGATGATGGGTGAAACTAGAACTAGGGGGCATAGTCTTAGAATAAGGGGCTGCTCTTTCAAAACTGAGATGAGAAGGAACTACTTCACTCAGAGGGTGGTAGGTCCATGGAATATGCTGCCCCAAAAAGCTGTAGAAGCTACATCATTACATAAATTTAAAACAGAAATAGACAGTTTCCTAGAAGTAAAGGGAATTAAGGGTTACGGGGAGCGGGCAGGAATTTGGACATGAGTCTAGGTTCGGATCGGTCATGGCCCTGTGGGTAGCGTAGCGGGCTCAGGGGCCGTGTAGCCTGATCCTGCTCCTATTTCATGTGTCCAATTCTGTTAGGTTCAGGAGATGGTTCTGTGATAGTAGATTGGCGGTTAGGATCAGATCAGCCATGATCTTATTGAATGGCGGAGCAGGCTCGAGGGGCCAATTGGCCTACTCCTGCTCCTATTTCTTATGTTCTTATGTTCTTATGTTCTTATGTTCTTATGTTCTTATGTTCTTATGTCCCCGTTGCACACAGCGCTGGGCCCTTCCTCTTTAATCAGGGGAGGGAGGCCTGCAATGATGCGGCGCTATGTGCCGACGCGCGTGGCGCTGTTGCACATAGCGCCGCGATCTTCAGTTGTAGCGCCCCAAGAAGGAGGGGGAGTGCTTCCAGTAGCACCCCACCTCCTGCTTGGTGCGCTACAACTTAATTTCCGGCGAAGGGGCGCTAATTTGTTAGGGGCGCTAAAATCAGCGCCCCGGCGACATTAGATCCCCAAAAGTGCGCCACCCAATTTTCCCCCGAGGTGTTTAAAGTGATAAAAAGATTCAATAGGGTAGTTGCAGAGAAACTATTTCCTCTGTTGAGTGAATCCTTAACAAGGGGGCATAATCTTAAAATTAGAACCAGGCTATTTCGGAGTGAAATCAGGAAGCACTTTTTTACACATAACGTGATGGAAAAGGCCAAAAGACTGCATGCTGGGGGGTCATTTTGAGTTTTCGAGATTAAGATTGATAGATGTTTGTTAGGTAAGAGTATCAAGAGATATGGAGCAAAGACGGATAAAGGAATTGAAATCCAGATCAGGCATGATTTAATTGAATGGCAAAGTAGGCTCAAGGGGCTGAGTGGCCTACTCCTGTCCCTATATAGATATTTCTTTCTAATTAGATAGTTTCTTTCTTAATTTATATTTCCTTTTGTTTCTCTAGGTGTTCATTTCCCTCGCAGTTCTTTCCTTCTGTTTCCTATACGTGTCTTTCTTGACGTAAACACAGTGTCTGGATCTTACTATCATCCTGAAGCCTTGGCACGGAAAGCAGAGCATCTGCCATTAGGAAACAGCGCAATGTGACACCACGGAGACAATGGAGAGAAAGTCTTCTCAAATTCCCATTCCAGAATAATATTCCATGAGGCCCCTTGTTTATTTGATCTCGTCGTCGTGCAGTTCATAGCAACAACTGAGAGAAAACAATAGATTTCCCATTGCTCATGCTACAGAAAATAGATTAACTCAAAGAACTTACACAGGAATCTTGAATCCCTGAGATTCCACAGCAGCTGTAGAATGACAGGAAGAGAGCAATAATGTGCATCCGAACTCGCTAACGAAAGAACAATTGTAACATCAATGACGTGACAAAACAGGCAGTTTTAATTCGAGCGAGAGGCTCAGTACTCACACTATTCTCACCATGGACCTGATTCTAGTCATTGCTGCGATACAGTTCCACAGGTGCTGGGCAGCTATCCATACCTCACCCAAGTGGCCAATGTTTATTTGTGAGCCTTGACGGTGTCTGTCAGCAGGCTATTTGAACACCGGGTGGTGGGGGAGAGTGAGGGGGGGGCGGGGGAGTAACACTATAGCCGGGTCCGATCCTGTTCTCACACATGCACACCTCCAACAGAAAGCCACTGAATAACTATAAGGAGCAGCAACCCGAGCCAATTCCCCACTCCTGATCAAGGTCATTGAGTCCTGCAGCATCTGTACCATCACCTCTCATCAGCAAATGCGACACAGGCTGGGAATCAAACCAGGGGCCTTCCGGATCTACACTGCATTGCTGCTCACTATCTTAACTAGTTGAGCCCTCAGACGAGCCACACAACAGCGAGTTGTTGTTGTGACCTTTCAAACAACAACAACAACAACTTGCATTTACGTAGCGCTTTTAACCGGCAGATCACCAAAAGCTTGGTCAAAGAGGTAGGTTTTAAGGAACGTCTTAAAGGAGGAAAGAGGGGTGGAGAGGCTTAGGGTGGGGATTCCAGAGCTTAGAGCCTGACGGCTGAAGGCACGGCCGCCAACGGAGGGGGGGTGGCGAAGGAAATCGGGGGACGCGCAAGAGGCCGGAATTGAAGGAGCGCAGAGATCTCGGAGGGTCGTAGGGCTGGAGGAGGTTACAGAGATGGGGGGAGGGGGGACGGAGGGGGTGGGGAGGCCGTGGAGGGATTTGAACAAAAGGATGAGAATTTTAAATTTGAGGTGGTACACTTTGAACTGGACTGCATGCTGCACCTCCACCCCCTCAGCTTCACTTCACAGCCCATAAACAGCACAGCCGACGCAGCTGTATTTACCACAGCTTGACGCGTCTAATGAGGGAGGATAGACTCCGAGGGAATGTAGTAAAGTTCTGATGCCTGATCTGGCACACAGAGGTTTTGCAAATTGCTATTTTATATTTCCCCGTTCATGCGAAGAAGATTTAATTATTTTTTTTTTTTAACAGCAGTTTGGCATCGTGAGGCCCAGCCAGACCTTTCAAAGGATTGGAGTCAAGGTGAGAGAAGCAACAAGGCTTTAGGATGCCAGGTCACAGTTTGTAATTAAGCAAATGCTAATGCAGCAATAACCTTCGCAGGCACTGTGCGCACCGACCGGGAAGAAAGGGATAGGGACAGAAACACACAAAAGGGAACAGTAAATGGAACAGGAGTCTGTCTAGCGGAAGAAAGAAGGGGGGGGGGGGGGGGAGAAGAAAAACACAGAAGCAAAGGAAGAATAAAGTAAAATTTAAAAAAATGAAGAAAAAATAAATTAATAGGAATATAAAAATCCAAACATTACATAGAATTACATAAAATGTAGAGCAAAGAAACATGCCATTCGACCCAACTGGTCCATGCCAGTGTTTGTGCTCCACATGAACCTCCTCCACCCTTCTTCATCTCACCCTATCACCATATCTTTCTATTCCTTTCTCCCTCATGTGTTTATCTCGCTTCCCCTTAAATACATCTATGCTATTCGCCTCAAACACTCCATGTTGTAGCGAGTTCCACATTCTAGCCACTCTCTGGGTAAAGAAGTTTCTCCTGAATTCCCTATTGGATTTATTAGTGACTGTCTTATATTCATGACCCCGACTTTGGGACCTCCTCATAAGTGGAAACATCTTATCTATGGCTACCCTGTCAAACCCCTTCATAATTTTCAAGACCTCTATCAGGTCACCCCTCAGCCCTCAATCAAATCATAAGAGAATTTGGTCAAAGAGGAACATAAGAAGAGGAGGAGGCCATTCTGCCCCTCAAGCCTGTTCCACTATTCTACTAGATCACTGCTGACCTGTATCTCAACTCCATTTCGTTCTTCTTCTTAGGCAGTCCCTCGGAACCGAGGATGACTTGCTTCCACATTAAAAATGAGTTCGCAGGTGACTGATGAGTCGTCAGCTCCTGTCATGGTGCGGGTGATGCGGACGTCCTTTTACCCGCTTTTTCGCCATATCCCTTGATACCCTTACCTAACAAAAATCTAGCGATCTAAGTATTGAAAATTAACTTGACCCCCAGCATCCACAGCCTTTTGGGGGAGACAATTTCAGATTTCCACCACCCTGTGTGAAAATGTGCTTCCTGATTTCACTCCAACTAGCCGAGCAGGTTCATCCCCCTGTGCCAGTGCTGGCTCCATGTTGGAGCTATGTGTTCTGATCCCAGGCGAAAGATGGCTCTAGTTCCTACTTGTAGCAACGCCAAAAAGCACTGGGGTTAGATTTTCCTCGACATAAAGAATCGCCTGGACACAGCGCATAGAGGAAAATCACACGGGGAGGGTCCCCTGCACCCCTCGTAGCAGAGCCCACCACATTTAACCAGCCATCAATTTCAATGGGCATGTCAATTCCTTCCACCCAATATTCCTCTGCTACGCCCAAGCACAATGAGAAGAGAGTCCGCCCCACTTTCTTCTCTGAATGTATTCACGATGCTGACACTGGAACGTGAGGAAGTACAGAACTGGAAAAGACTCTCCAGTCCATCCAGTCGGTCCCCAAACCGAATGCGCCTCCATCGCCCACTCTCTCAAATATCTCTACAGTTCTCTCAACAACAACAACGTTTTTTATATAGCGCCTTTAATGTAGAAAAACATAGTAAAACGTCCCAGGGCGCTTCACAGGAGCATTATGAAACAAAATTTGACACCGAACCACATAAGGAGATATTGGGGCAAATGATCAAAAGCTTAGTCAAAGAGATTGGGCTGGAAATTGGGTTCCTTTGTGCCTCCTGTTTGCGCCTCCGGGGGGGGCGCTAACAGGGCTCAAATGGGTTTGCGACCGGGCGCGGCGATGTCAACGCCTCCCGCTAAATTCGGTGGGAGTTTTGCGGCGGTGGTAAGATGTTGCGCCCCGATCTCCTGCGTTCGGAGATCGTGACATCATTGCCGTGCGCAGCACCCCGGTAGCGCCCCGGATGAAAAATTCCCTCTCGCCCTCTGCTTTTGCGCCTACCATTATCAACGACAGGTAGAGGAGGCTGCTTGCAGTCGGATGTCCCCTGGCGGAGCGCTATTTAAAGGCTTCCACTTCCGGTGTAGTTTTCGTCGGCCAACCATGCTGTGTCGTTAATTTCACATTGGCAAAGAGTCCGTTTGACCGATTTTCACATTTTGCATTTCAACGAGTGTTCTGGCACATAAAGATTCTTCAGTTTCATTGAGGGGAGATTTGAAAGTGCAATATTTGGATCCTTTCATGGGGGCTGTACTGGCACTGGAGCTCGCCCTCCAGCGTCAACGTCAGAGGCAACTGAGACACAGAGAAAGAGTCCAACATGTGGCCAGAGGTAGGAGGGCCAACAGGGCTCTCAACAGGAGGCCTTACCCACCCAGGGTATTCCGGCACCAGTACTCCTACATGAACTTCACTGAGGACCAGTGCGTTAGAAGGCTCCGCTTCAGCAAGGAGGTGGTCACAGAGCTCTGCCACCTCCTGCAGCCAGACCTCCAACCTCAGATCAGGACAACCACAGCTCTCTCGGTGGCAGTCAAGGTCACCGTCGCCCTCAATTTTACACCAGCGAATCATTCCAGTGTGCGACAGGCGATATCTCCAACATCTCCCAGTTCACCGTCCATTGCTCCATCCACCAGGTCACAGATGCTCTGTACAGAAGGAGAAGGAATTCCATTTCCTTCCCCATTACCAGAGAGAAGCAGCGCAAGCGTGCATGTGGCTTTGCCAGGATAGCGGGCTTCCTCATGGTACAGGACGCCATTGACTGCACCCATGTCGCTTTGCAGGCACCTCATAACAATCCTGAGGTATTCTGTAACCGCAAAGGCTACCATTCACTTAATGTGCAGTTGCTGTGCGACCACACACAGCGAATCCTGACCGTCAATGCCCACTATCCTGGCAGCAGCCGCGATGCCTTCATCCTGCGCCAGATCTGTTCCAGCCACCACATGAAGCTTGCGGCTGGCTGCTGGGAGACAAGGGCTATCCGCTCTCCACCTGGCTCATGACTCCCCTCCGCAACCCCAACACTCATGCCCAGCACTCATATAATGAGAGCCAAGCTGCCACCAGGAACATCATTGAGCAGACCATCGGAGTGCTGCACAATTTGGCCATTATGAGGGCGCAGCCATTGCCACCAGGCATAGCTGCACCACCTCAGGAGAAGGAGACAAGGACGAGGAGGAGGAGGATGAACAGCAGCGACGGAGGAGGCAGCCACTCAATCGGCGTTCTGCAAGGTCGGTCCGTGACCGCCTCATCAGACTTCGTTTCCAGTGACTTCGAGTCATTGTTCTGTTTGCTGAGCACGTCGCCATCATTCCAACACTTTGTGATTCCATACCACACCCCAGAACTGAAATGAGACACAGCACCAAATCTGCAACATTCCGATAATTAATTTATCAAAAACTATTAACCACATATATACAACAACAATATTGATGAATCACCCTTGTGCAAACCCTTGCCTCCCCTCTTTACAGTCCCATTTCCTAATCTAGTGCTCCTACATAGTGTCTCCCAGTGGCTGCAGCAGGGCTGGTGGAAGGCTGCTGAGTGTCGGTGCCAGAGACCACAGATGGCCTTGCAGGACGCCCTCGACCAGCTCTGGGCCTGGAAGACCCGGCTGTACACTGCACCACATCAGCATGGGCGGCAGCAGTCTGGGCTGGCTGGATGACAGGCAGCGACAAGTGCAAATCGGAATGGCAGTGGTTGGATCAGGAATGCTGTCATCCTGAGAGAGGGCAGCAGGTTCCTGCTCCATTGACCCATTGCCACTCCCCCAGGGCAGCACCTCAGCATCCCTACCAATCTGCTGGAGCACAGATTGCTGGCCTGCTGCAGTACCGTGAGATCCCCGGTGGACTGTGGCGGACCCAGCGACGATGGCAGCAGTCAGAGCTTTCGTGGCATCAAGCTGAGACTGCATGAGAACAGCCTGAGACTCGATGGCAGCAACCATTGACTGCATTACAGCACTAAGACGTTGCGTGGCTTCCACCTGTGCTGCAATGGAAGCTGCCACATCGCCCATGACACGCGGTATGAGGTCTGGGTCCCCACGGTCTCTCTGGGAGTCCACTATCCTCTGCACAGTGGAAATGATGGGCTCCATGGTGTGCGCAGAGCTCTGTGCAATGTTGGAGGCGGACTCCTCCACGCTCCTTACCAGTGCCGAGAGGCTCTTGGGCACCCTTGCCATTGCACCTATCATCTCGGTGTGCATGGCCATCACCCTTCTTGTGAATGCCTCCCCATCGAGGTCCTCATCTGAGTCCTGTGCAGCAGAAGAAGAGTGCAAACTCGCCCTCCGGGGAGATGGCTCCCGAGCTACCCTTTCCCCTTGGCCTTGTTGCAGTCCGCTCGTCCCCGGTGCATCACCCAGTGCAGAGCCCTCTAGTAAACTTGCCTCTAAAGATCGCTTAGTGCCAGTATCTGAGGTGGTGCCTGCGGGTGAGAGATGCAGTGACGCTGTGCTTTGCTCCTCCTTCTCTTCTTCCTCACTCTCAGTGGGAGGCTCAGGGACAGGCTGGTCATCTGGTGGCTGATTATCTGAAAGCATAAAGGCACAAGACTCGCGTTAAGGTGAGGGCAGGGGGGCAGGAACGGAGCCAGGAATGCAGACATTCTCAGGAGGTGGAAAGTGAGAAAGGTTTGTGGTGTGAGGGTGAAGTGGGATGAGAGAGGAGAAGGGCTGAAGATACCGTTTTTGCCCCCAAGGAGGTCGACGTCACTGACGGCCACACCACCCACCACCTGCTGCCCAATGAGTTGCAGCACTCGCTCCTCAACGTCTGAGAGCTGCTGGAGCTGTGCATCACCCCCGCCTGTTCTCTGCTGCTCCCTCCTGTTGTGAGCCATCTTGGCCTGCAAGAGAAACAAAGTGTTTGAGTCAGAGTCCAGCTATTTGTTTGGGAGATGTGCCTGCCATCGTTGAATAGCTGTGATTGTAGGCAAGGCGTGAGATGTGGATGTGAGTTTGAGTAGGTGAAGATGTTTGGTGGGTGAGTGGTGGCGGTGTGGTGCTTTGCGCAGTGTGCACAGACTGAGGTTCAGATGCTGGTATGTAGGACCTGTTGAAGCGATGTACTCGCCTGACCACCCGACTGAGGTCGTTGAATTTCTTGTGGCACTGTGTCAGGCTGCGTTCCACCACACTACTGGCCTGAGACCTCCTGGGCCACTTCCCTCCACATTGCCCTGAACACCTGAGGCGATGGCCTCCTTCCAGTGTCCAGGAACAGCACTGCCGTCCTTCGCTCCACTCCAGCCACCAACGCCTCCAACGCCACGTCTGTGAACCGACGAGCTCTCTCCCTGGGAGTGGAACAGCCAGCCATCAGGGGATTCACTTGCTCGCAGGTCGCCTCAAAGCCAGCAATGATGAAAATGAGCATCTGCACAATGATGCAACCTCCCCTTTAAGAGCTGGAAGGAACCAGTGTGAAGGATCATTGCTGAATGTATTGCATCTGAAATTCATTAGCGCTCTGCAGGTAGCGCCCCTGTAGCACCCCACTGAGGTCATTAGCGCTTGATTTAGCGCCACACCTACTTCCTGGGGCGCTAACAGCCAATTTAGTAGAAGGTCAGAATCTTTAGCAAATTTCAAAAGTTAGCACCCCAAACGGGGCGATACCCAATTTCACCCCCATAGGTTTTAAGGAGCGTCTTAAAGGAGAAAAGAGAGGTAGAGAGGCAGAGAGTTTTAGGGAGGGAATTCCAGAGCTTAGGGTCCAGGCAGCTGAAGGCACGGCCGCCAATGGTGGAGCGATTAAAATTGGGGATGCTCAAGAGGGCAGAATTAGAGGAACGTAGATATGTCGGAGGGTTGTGAGACTGGAGGAGATTACAGAGATAGGGAGGGACGAGGCCACGGAGGAATTTGAAAATAAGGATGAGAATTTTAAAATTGAGGTGTTGCTTAACCAGGAGCCAATGTAGGTCAGCGAGCACAGGGAGTGATGGGCGAACGGGACTTGGTGTGAGTTAGGACATGGGCAGCAGAGTTTTGGATGACCTCAAGTTTACGGAGGGTAGAACGTGGGACGCCAGCCAGGAGTGCGTTGGAATAGTCAAGTCTAGAGGTAACAAAGGCATGGATGAGGGTTTCAGCAGCAGATTAGCTGAGGCAAGGGCGGAGATGGGCGATGTTACGGAGGTGGATATAGGTGGTCTTAGTGATGGCACAGATATGAGGTCAGAAGCTCATTTCGGGGCCAAATATAACACCAAGGTTGCGATAAGTCTGGTTCAGCCTCAGACAGTTGCCAAGGAGAGAGATGGAGTCGGTGACAAGGGAACACAGTTTGAAGACAATGGTTTCGTTCTTCCCAATATTTAGTTTGAGGAAATCTCTGCTCATCCAGTACTGGATGTCGGACAAGCAGTCTGACAATTTAGAGACAATGGAGGGGTCGAGAGAAGAGGTAGTGAGGTAGAGCTGGGTGTTGTCAGCGTACATGTGGAAACTGATGCTGTGTTTTCGGATGATATCGCCAAGGGGCAGCATGTAGATGAGAAATAGGAGGGGGCCAAGTGTAAATCCTTGGGGGATACCAGAGGTAACGATGCGGGAGCGGGAAGAGAAGCCATTGCAGGTGATTCTTTGACTACAATTAGATAGATAAGAATGGAGCCAGGCGAGTGCAGTCGCACCTAGCTGGACGATGGTGGAGAGGCATTGGAGAAGGATGGAGTGGTCAACCATGTCAAAGGCTGCAGACCAGTCGAGAAGGATGAGGAGGGATAAATGTGTCCATACTATCTCCCTAGTCCATTCCACATATACATCACCCCGTGTGTAAAGTATTTTCACCGAAACTATCTGTGCACCTACCTTTTACAACCTATCCCCATAGCTCAGATACCTTAAGTTAGGTATCAGTTTGGCTGCACCTTTTTGGACGACCTCCAATACCTGGATAGGGTGGTGACTAGAATCGTACTCGGTACTCCAGGTGTGGCCTTGTCCAGACCTGTCATCACCTCCTGGGTTTGGCCCTCTGGCCGTACAATCCGAGGTCCAGTTGGCTTTCCTTACTGCTGCCTCACGCACTGTTGTCAGCAACAGTGGGCTGGTGGACCAACTCCCCCCCCCACCCACCCCACCCCGTTAGGTCCCTCCGCTGTGTTGTCCCCTCCGGCCTAGAATGGCAGTGCTCAACATCCATCCCATGGGCCAAATCCGGTCTGAGCTTCTTCCCATATTAAACGCGCAGGCCCTGAAATTCCCGGGTCGTGTCGAGTTTCCGCCATTTCTGGAGGAACTACGATGGAATATCAGGACCATAAAGCTGGTTTCGTTGGCAGTGGAAGCTAACTACAGTTGAGATCAGCGTTGTGCCCTTAACAAGAGAAGAGGTGTCGGCTGGGTGAACAGCTCAGCTACTGCCCTTTAAATCTCCTGGGCCTGAAGGCTGCTCCCTGATTGGTGGATGTAGACCAATCAGAGAGCAG
This sequence comes from Squalus acanthias, assembly GCA_030390025.1. Classification (NCBI taxonomy): domain Eukaryota; kingdom Metazoa; phylum Chordata; class Chondrichthyes; order Squaliformes; family Squalidae; genus Squalus; species Squalus acanthias. The sequence goes on from CM059439.1 coordinate 5,844,619, forward strand.
TCTTTTTAGGCCAATCAGTCCTCCAGCTTGGGAAGTTTAAACAGCTGAGGCTGAAGCTTCCCAGTCTTCAAGCTTTGGGAGAGAGGATGGATAAGGAGAAAAGATGGGGGGGACTGGGGACAGATGGGGGGTCTGTGGGTGCTGGGGGGTTGAGGGGGATAGGGAGCAGGGGATGGGGACCAGGGGAGATGGTGGGAATAGGAGTGAATTTATATTTGTGTTTGGGGGCTGGGAAATTTTGTGTAGCGGGTCTGAAGTTTTAGTGTTTGAAGGTGGTCTCAGTGTTTGCACATGTGTGGTGCTGCTTTTTTTTGTTCAGTGTGTTGCAATCTTGGTGTGTGGGAGGTTTTGAATCATTTGTGTATCGTTGCTTGCGTTTCTGCCAAATCATGTGGCTCACTCACAGGCTTTTCACACAAGTATCTGGCCCCCAGTTCCAAAAGGTTGGACATCACTGGCTCAGGGCCATTTGGTTTATATTCCCATTGTTTATTTCCCTTTGCTGCTCTCATTTCCTTTAATTTGTCCAAATTTCACCGGAGTAATTTTTAACCCCTCCACGTTCACTGCTCTGTCCCCATAAACATTTATACTTCTTCAAGTGGGGAAAAAGAAGAAATAGCATCTCACACTAGCTCCCGCTCTCTTGTCACCTTAGAGCAGAGAAGGTTACGGGGAGATTTGATAGAGATGTTCAAAGTCGTGAAGGGTTTTGATAGAGTAAATAGGGAGAAACTGTTTCCAGTGGCAGCAGGGTCGGTAACCACAGGACACCGATTTAAGGTGATTGCCAAAAGAACCAGAGGCGAGATGAGGAAACATTTTTTTACACAGCGAGTTGTTGTGATCTGGAACGCGCTGCCTGAAAGGGCGGTGGAAGCAGATTCAATAGTAACTTTCAAAAAGGAATTAGATAAATACTTGAAGGGAAAGAATTTGCAGGGCTATGGGGAAAGAGCAGGGGGCAGTGGGACTAATTGGAGAGCTCTTTCAAAGAGCCGGCACAGGCACCATGGGCCGAATGGCCACTTGCTGTGTGGTATCATTCTGTGATTCTCTCTCTGATCACCTTTTTCCTCACCAACCTTCACCGTCTCCCCGTTCCCCGACGTTTCAAATTCAAATTCTTTGTCCTTGCTTGTGAGGCCCCTCCACAGCGTTGCTTCTTCAGACCTCTGCAACCTCCTCCAAAGACAGGACGCACTGCAGCAACCTCCCCAAGGCTTCTTCGGCAGCACCTCCCAAACCTGCGACCTCCACCACCTAGAAGGACAAGGGCAGCAGGCGCATGGGAACACCATCACCTCCAAGTTCCCCCTCCCAGTCGCACACCAAATCCTGACTTGACATATATCACCGATCCTTCACCGTCACTGGGTCTAAATCCTGGAACTCTGTACGTAACAGCACTCTGGGAGCACGGACTGCAGCGGTTCAAGAAGGCAGCTCACTACCACCTTCTCGAGGGCAACTAGGGATGGGCAATAACCGCTGGCCTTGCTGGAGATGCCCACATCCCAAGAATGAATTAAAAAGAACACTCCCTCTGCTCTTCTGACTCTTGCCTCCTTTGGAACCTCCCCGCACATGCACTCTCGTCAGCAGTGTTTGTTTGGTAATGCTCACAATGCAGGTGTGCGTGTGTGCATGTGCATGTGCATGCGTGTGTTTGAGTGTTTGTGTGCATGTTTGTGTGTGTGTGTGTGTGTGTGTGTGTGTGTGTGTGTGGTAACTGGGCATAAGTCTATAGTTGTCATGTTCACAGTCTGAGGAAGTGCGAGTGGCATGTTGAGTTTGATTGCCTCGTGGGGGACCGACCATTAGTGTATGTGCCAAATGTTTTTAATGAGTCTCCTGATAACAATTTCCAGATTTGACACAAAGCATTAACACAGAAACTGATCCAGCGGGAGTTGTACAGTGGGTGCAGAGACACGAGCATTGGTATGAATAAAATTTCACGGCAGATTTAACAAATTAAATTTTTTTTCCCAACGTTTGTTCCCTGGATGTGGGCCTTGCTGGCAAAATCGTCATTTATTGCCCACCTCTAGTTGCCCTGTGAAGGTGGTTGTGGGACATCTTATTGAGCGGTTTTGATGCTGATAAGTGGCATTTAAGAGTCAACCATGTTCACATGGGACTGGAGTCACATGTAGACCAGACCAAGTGAGGGTAGCAGGTTTCCTTCCCTACAGGAACTTTCTTTCCCAAAAGGACATCATTGAACCAGTTGGGACTTTTGCAACAATCTAACAGCTTCAGATCACAGATTTTTTTTAAACTGAATCCAAAAAGGAATTCAGGAGAAACTTCTTTACCCAGAGAGTGGTGAGAATGTGGAACTCGCTACCACAGGGAGTGGTTGAGGCGAGTGACATAGATACATTTAAGGGGAAGCTAGATAAGTACATGAGGGAGAAAGGAAGAGAGGATATATTGATAGGGTGAGATGAAGTAAATAGAGTTGGAGGAGGCTCTTGTGGAGCATAAACACTGGCATAGGGCCAAATGGCCTGTTTCTGTGCTGTAAATTCCATGTAATTCAAATTCTCAATGTGCCATGGTGGGACATTCTCTGGAATCAAGGCCTCTAGATTACTAATACAAAATGAAAATACTGCAGATGCTGGAAATCTGAAATGAAAACAGAAAATGCTGGAGATACTCAGCAGGTTAGGCAGCATCTGTGAAGAGAGAAACAGTGTTAACGTTTCAGGTCGATGACCTTTCGTCAGAACGAAATGTCATCGACCTGAAACGTTAACTCTGTTTCTCTCTTCACAGATGCTGCCTGACCTGCTGAGTATCTCCAGCATTTTCTGTTTTCACCTCTAGATTACTAGTCCAGTAACATAACCATTACAATACCGTACTCACATCCAGACTTACTACAAAAATATCACATATTACAGTGGACTACAGGTTAAAAAAATAACAAATGTCGAAGAGTAATGGTGAGGTCTGAAGAGAAGTTACAGAAAATGGAAATGTTTACAGTGAAGGAATGAGGGTTCTGGAGAAATCTTCTTGAGGCTTCAACTATTCTGAGAGGTATGAATAAACTGAGCCCAATGATGGGCCAAAAATTCGGCCCTTCCCGGGTGAGTACACAGTACGTACTCACCCATAAGGCGTCCCGAAGTGCCGGTTTCCTGCATGCACTGCGCATGCGCGGGAAACCGGAACTTCCGGTCTGGTGAAGGGAGCGGTTCAGAGGTGAACCACGTGTGCGGTAGAGGCTGCGCGCACGCAGCAAACTTAGGTTTTTTTTCAGGTTTCTACGGGAGGGTAAGTATTGAAGAATCTGCGCTTTTAAAAAGGAGGCGCAGGACCCGTTTTCAACAAGGTAAGTGGTTAATTAATTATAATTTTAAAAAAATTTCAACAGGTTTATCTTTTTTAGATACTTTAAAGAAAGGTAAGTTTATTTTTATCACTTTTAAAAAGTATTTTAATTTATTCAAAAATTTTAATTTTTGTTTAAAGTGGTTAATTTATTTAACTATAGTTATTTTATAAATGTGATGATTTTTTTTAAATTTATTTTAAGTTTAGCTGTTCTTTTGGGGCCGATTTCAATTCATAGATTTGACAGGTCTCCTGTCAAATCTATGAATGAAAGATGGTCTGCTGCCATTGGCTCTCCATGGCCCACGTGATCCCAGGGGACGCATCGCACTAACTGCGCCCCTGGGACACGCAAGCACTGCGCGCCGGCACTTGGAGCAGGTCCAGGAGCTGAAGTTCCCGTGGGCCCAAAACACAACGGCAGGCGCGGTAGGTAAGTGCGCGCGCGATCCTTACCCCCGCGGCAAGCTGGAGAGGCGAAATGTTTGACATAATTATAAACTCTACAACAAATTCTATAATATACTATCAGGAAACGAGAAGGCTTGAGGGGGTGACCTGATAGAAGTTTTTAAGATTATGAAAGGGTTCAATAGGATAGATGTAGAGAAAATGTTTCCACTTGTTGGAGGAGTCCAAAACTAGAGGTCATAAAAAGAAGACAGTCACTAATAAATCCAATAGGGAGTTCAAGAGAAACTTCTTTACCGAAAGACTATTAAGAATGAGGAGCTCGCCACCAAAAGGAGCAGTTGAGGCAAATAGCATAGATGCACTTAAAGGAAAGGTAGATAAGCACATGAGGGAGGCATGAATAGAAGGATATGTTGATAGGGTGAGAGGAAGAGAGGTGGGAGCAGGCACATGTGGAGCACAAATGCCGGCGTAGAGCCAATTGGGCCGAATGACCTGTTTCCGAGCTGTACACTCAATGTCATTTTATCTGAAATGGCACAGGCTCAAATTCAGCTGAGAGGCTGGTGAATATCTGGGATTGATTAGTTGATATAAACTGGAGGCAGATAGGGGGTAAAATTTAACTTCAACAAAGCACAGACGGGCAGTGGCAGATCAGCTGCCCGTTATACAACCCCACACAATTCTCATTTCCATCGACTCAAAGTTGAAAGTTCCAGTGATAGTGTCTGCAAGCTCAAGGGGGGAAACTGAATAGATAAACATAAGAACATATGAAATAGGGGCAGGAGTAGGCCAGACGGTCCTGCGAGCCTGCTCCGCCATTCAATAAGATCATGGCTGATCTTCTGCATCAACACCACTTTCCTGCCCTTTCCCCGTATCCTTTGATTCCCTTAGTGCCCAAAAATCTATCCATCTCAGCCTTGGACATACTCAAAGACTGAGCCTCCACAGAGAATTCCAAAGATTCACAACCCTCTGAGTGAAGAAATTCCTCCTCATCTCAGTCTTAAATGGCCTACCCCTTATCCTGAGACTATGCCCCCTAGTTCGAGACACTCCAGCCAGAGGAAACAACCTTACAGCATTTACCCCGTCAAGCCCTCCCAGAATCTTGTATGTTTCAATGAGATCACCTCTCATTCTTCTAAACTCCAGAGAGTATAGGCCCATTCTACTCAATCTCTCCTCATAGGACAATCCCCCCATCCCAGGAATCAATCTAGTGAACTCTCATTGCAACCCCTCCAAGGCAAGCATATCCTTCCTTAGGTAAGGAGACCAAAATTGTGCACAGTACTCCAGGTGTGGTCTCACCAAAGCCCTGTACAATTGCAGGAAGATTTCCTTACACCTATACACCAACTGCCTTGCAATAGAGGCCAACATGCCATTTGGCTTCCTAATTGCTTACTGTACCTGCATGCTAACTTTCTGTAATTCATAAGAACATAACATAAGAAATAGGAGCAAGAGTAGGCCATTTGGCCCCTCGAGCCTGCTCCGCCATTCAATATATCATGGTTGATCTTCGACCTCAACTCCACTTTCCTGCCTTATCGCCATATCTCTTGATTCCCCTAGAGTCCAAAAATCTATCTATCTCAGCCTTGAATATACTCAACGATTCAGCATCCATAGCCATTTGGGGTAGAGAATTCCAAAGATTCACAACCCTCTGAGTGAAGAAATTCCTCCTCATCTCAGTCTGAAATGGCTGACCCCTTATCCTGAGACTGTGCCCCCTAGTTCGAGACTCTCCAGCCAGAGGAAACAACCTCTCAGCATCTACCCTATCAATCCCCCTCAGAATCGTGCATGTTTCAATGAGATCACCTCTCATTCTTCTAAACTCCAGAGAGTATAGGCCCATTCTACACAATCTCTCCTCATAGGACAGCCCTCTCATTCCTTGGATCAATCTAGTAAACCTTCGTTGCACCGCCTCCAAGGCATGTCTGTCCTTTCTCAGATAAGGAGACCAAAACTGTGCACAGTACTCCAGGTGTGGTCTCGCCAAAGCCCTGTACAATTGTAACAAGACTTCCTTACTCTTGTACTCCAACCCCTTTGCAATAAAGGCCAACATACCATTTGCCTTCCTAATTGCTTGCTGCAACTGCATGCTAACTCTCTGTATTCCCTGTATGAGGACACCTAAATCTCTTTGAACACCAACATTTAATAGTTTCTCACATTCGTGTACAAGAACCCCCAGCTCCCTCTGAATAACAACACTTACTAATCTCTCACCATTTAAAAAATATTCTGCTTTTCCATTCTTCCTAATATAATTTCATACTTTCCCACATTATACTCCATCTGCCACCTTCTTGTCCAATCACTTAACCTGTCTAAATCTCTTTGCAGCCTCTTTGTATCCTCCTCACTGCTTACTTTCCCATCTAGCTTTGTACTGTCAGCAAACTTTGATATATTACACTCGGTATCCTCATTTAAGTCACTGATATAGATTGTAAATAGCTTAAGTCCAAGCACGAATTCTTGCGGCACTCCGCAAGTTACACCCTACCATCATGAAAATGATTTGTTTATTCTTACTCTCTGTTTTCCGTCCATTAACCAATCCTCAATCCAGGCTGATATATCACCCCCAATCCGATGAGCCCTAATCTTATGTAACAACCTCTTGTGTGGCACCTTCTAGAATGCCTTCTGAAAATCCAAATATATTACATCCACTGGTTCCCCCTTATCTACAGCACTAGTTACACCCTCAAAAACCTGTAATAGATTTGTCAAATACCATTTCCCTTTCATAAAACCATGGTGACTCTGCCTAATCATATAGTGATTTTCCAAGTGCCCCATTACCACGTCCTTAATAATAGATTCCAACATTTTCCCTACTACTGATGTTAGGCTAACTGGCCTGTAGTTCCCTGCTTTCTCTCTCCCTCCTTTCTTGAACAGCAGGGTTACATTTGCTACCTTCCAATCCACGGGGACCATTCTAGAATCGAGGGAATTCTGGAAGGTCAAAACCAATGCATCCACTATCTCTGTAGCCACCTCTTTTAAAACCCCAGGGCGTAGGCCATCAGGTCCAGGGGATTTGTTGACTTTTAGTCCCGTTCATTTCTCCAGTACATTTTCTTTACTAATATTAATTACTTTAAGTTCCTTATTAGACCCTTGGTTCTCCACAATGTCCAGTAGGTATTAATATTTAATACAGCAAGTGATTGAGGGAGTGCGAGATAGCATAGTGCTCAGAATGCTTTGAACTTTGGGACTGGTCAGACGGACACCAATGGTCTCTTCTCGTCCTGCAATTTCCTGAAGGTGAACCCGACAGATAAACAAACTTCAATTAAATAGTGTGTTGGGGGACTGCCTGTTACATCTATAAGTGAACAAGGTTTATTCCAGGCAGTCATTGTGCCCCTTCTGACCTTCCTGTGCTACATTCTTGGACTCTTGGCTTTGTAATTTCTTGATCTCCTGCCTCTGGAGCTTCAGGGCTGCAGTCAAGGCTGACTCACCTGGAAAGAAGCATTCATATTTATTCAAGTATGGTCACTGCTACAATAAGACATTGAGGGCATTCAAACCTGCCCCAGTCTACTGCCGAACTCAATTTCCGATATCACTGCTAGAGAGAGAGTTTATTAAATTTAGTTGTCTGCCATTGTAAGGTACACATGCATTGTTCTCTATCTATATATGCTTTGGCGATTCTGTATCTCTTTACTTCACCCGACGAAGGAGCAGTAACTCCGAAAGCTTGTGATTTCAAATAAAACTGTTGGACTATAACCTGGTGTTGTGCGACTTCTCAAGAGAATAGAGTGTTACATGTAGAATGTCATTCCTGAGTACAGCCCACACAATCCACAGTGCGATGGAAATAAACAATCGCAGCAACAATAAAAGATATGTGGCGCAGGAATTTTGATACTAATATGCCACACAAACAGGTGTTTGGTGACATTTACAGCCAAGGGAAACACACAACGACGACTTCCATTTATATAGTGCGATTAATGTAATAAAATGTCCCAAGGCGCTTCACAGGAATGTTGTCAGACAATATTTTGACACCAAGCCACATAAGGAGATGAGATTGGAGATAGTGCTTCCATTCCTCCACCGTAACTTCGCCGGAAGTGCGGTGGAAGCCCCATTTATGTGCATTAGCAGAGTTTCCGCCGCACTTTTGGCAAAGTTTACAGCGGCGAAACGGGAGCAGTTCCGAAATTCCCAGCCATAGAAATTTTTTAGCCATTCTCTGAATGAGTGCTCCACTCAGTCCTTTCCCCCCCGGACTTTCCCAATATCCCTTTTCAATGATACTTTTTCAAATGTTTATCCACTTCACTTTTAAAATCTATTAAAGATTCTGCTACCACCACTGGTTCTGGCAGGGCATTCCATCTCCTAACCCTTTGCGTAATTAAAAACTTCTTCCCCTTGTACCTCTCCCTTTATCTTTTGGCATTAAATTTGTGCTCTCTATTTACTGACTCACCAACCAGTTGAAATCATTTTCTCCCTTATCAAAACCCCATGTCATTTTGACCACCTCTCTCTGACGTCCTTTTAACCTTCCCTGTTGTAAGGAAAAGAGCCCCAGTTTCTCTCCTCTCTCCTGATAACTAAAGCCTCTCATCTCTGGTATCATCTTTGTAAAACTCTCCTGGCATTTTACCATGTGTTATACGAAAATATTCATTCATTAGTGGTGTATATATAGCTGTGCAATCCAAGCTGTAGCAATGAAAGGGGATGCATAAACATATCAAAGGAAATCTATTTTGAAATATTAAAGTGAGAGGAAAACATAACACACAGTAGGAATCTCATTGCCTACCAAACTGCTCATGAAGAACCACTTTGTGCACTATTGGGATGACTATAGATGTGGTTAAGATACATGGATGTTTCAAAATGAACAACATTGTGGGATGTGAAACATTTAAGGTCCAATTTATTTGAGAAAAATGTTAACCTGAGTATTTTGAAGGTCGATATTTAGTCACTGACTTCTTCATGTTATTTTTCTCCCTAATCATTGCAATTTTACTCAAGAGCCCTACAAGAGAGCTAGGATTACTCAGAGAATATGCAGGATACCTTCTGCGCACCTTTAAGAAGGAGCTGGACCGGTTATTAGCTGGGGCACAGATCACATCGTAGAGAAGGTAAGTGGATGAATAGATAATGACTGCATGGTTAATGGGAACTCCTGGACTGGTTTCGATCACCTGAGGGGGTCGGAGGGGAATTTTCCAGTTATTTTTTCTCTCCCAACAACATCAACAACAACTTGTACTTCAATGTCCATCAACCAAGAGTGGCTCGGTAGCACCACTACTGACTGAGCTGGCCGAGTCCTGAAGGACACAGCTGCCAGTCTGGGCCTGCGACAGGTGGTGAGAGACCAACACGAGGGAAAAACCTACTTGACCTCGTCCTCACCAATCTACCTGTCGCAGATGCATCTGTCCATGACAGCATTGGTAGCAGGTGACCACCGCACAGTCATTGTGGAGACGAAGTCCCGTCTTCACACTGAGGACACCCTCCATCGTGTTGTGTGACACTACCACCGTGCTAAATGGGACAGATTCAGAACAGATCTAGCAGCTCAAAACTGGGCATCCAGCGTCTTTAATGTAGTAAAACGTCCCAAGGCGCTTCACAGGAGCGTCATCCATCAAAATTTGACACTAGCCAATTAAAAGAGATTAGTTCAAGCGACAAAAAGCTTGTTGAAAAAGGTAGGTTTTAAGGAGTGACTTAAGGAGGAGAGAGAGGTTCAGAGAGGGAATTCCAGAGCCTAGGGCCTAAGCAGGCGAAAGCACGGCCGCCAATGGTGAGGCGAAGGAAATCGGGGATGCGCGAGAGTTCTTGGAGGTTTGTAGGGCTGGAGGAGGTTACAGAGGTCATAGAAACATAGAAGATAGGAGCAGGAGTAGGCCATTCGGCCCCTCGAGCCTGCTCCGCCATTCAATGCGATCATGGCTGATCATCCAAATTCAGTACCCTGTCCCTGCTTTCTCCCCATATCCCTTGATCCCCTTAGCCTTTAGAAATATATCTAACTCCTTCTTGAATATATTTAATGAGTTGGACTCAACTGTCTTCTGTGGTAGAGAATTCCACAAGTTCACCACTCTCTGGGTGAAGAAATTCCTCCTCATCTCAGTCCTAAATGGCTTACCACTTATCCTTAGACTGTGACCCCTGGTTCTGGACTCCCCCGCCATCGGGAACATCCTTCCTGCATCTAGTCTGTCTAGTCCTGTTAGAATTTTATAAGTTTCAATGAGATCCCCTCTCATTCTTCTAAACTCTAGCGAATACAAGCCTAATCGACCCAATCTCTCTTCATACGTCATTCCTGCCATCCCAGGTATCAGTCTGGTGAATCTTCGCTGCACTCCCTCCATGGCAAGAACATCCTTCCTCAGATAAGGCGACCAAAACTGCACACAATACTCAAGGTGTGGTCTCACCAAAGCCCTGTATAACTGTAGCAAGACTTCCTTGCTCCTGTACTCGAATCCTCTCGCAATGGAGGGCCGAGGCCATGAAAGGATGAGAATTTAAAAAGAGCCTGTCAGAATGAATCTTTGCACAAAACAAGACTTTTAGAATCTGTCGTCTCCAACGAGTAACCAGGAAACACTTGGGAAAATCGGTGCAGGAAGCATGAGTGGCATTGTGAATACCTGTGAGAAATGAAAGAGTAATGTAGAGTCCCTCTGAGATCTGACTGTCATGGCACATTCCTACTAGAAGGGGAAATATGATAAATTTCAACAAGAAATGAGGACCTTGTGGGAAATCCCAACAACTAAAAAAAAAACGGAATGCGGTAAATTCAGGAAAATGCAGCATCACATGTACTTTCTGTGTGTGGAAAAAAATGTGTCAGAACTGACAGTGAAATCTCCGCAGGAAATAATTTGAGATGAAGAGCAGAACTTCCTATGAGAGAAGAAACCCTGTGAGAACAATACTAGTGAGAAAAGCACAGAATCAATTCAAAAGGGAGAAGAATGCACTGCAGTCAATTCCTGTGGTGACTTAGCATATTGTCTGTCACGAAGAGACTGTAACTGTTCCCTTTGGGATGGTAAACAGCATCACGTTAAATACACTTAAAGATAGAATCATAGAAATTTCAGCAGAGAAGGAAGGCCTCCTGACCCATCAGGTGCGAGCTCCATATTGGAGCTATTTACTCTAATCCCATTCTCCCTGCTTTTTCCCTTTAATATATTTCTTCTTCAAGTGTTTATCGAATTCCCTTTTAAACGCCGTGATTCACTCAGCTTCAAAGGGCACTTGTGGTAATGAATTCTATATCCTAATAACCTTTTTGTGTAAAAAAACGAAATTCCTTCTAGCCTGCTTCTTTGTGCTTCTAGCACGAGGTATCATTCCTGTTTGGATTTAGACTCCCTCCCAGCAACCTCTTCTTGTACTCACTGCAAAAATGCAGTTATCATAAGGAGACACATGTCTGTTATTAACTGAAATTTTACCCTTATGCATGCCGTGAATGGAATAATGTGCCGCGTGACCAACAATTATGCTGTTATCACAGTTGAAGCAGGGACGGCAGTGTAGTGGTTATATTTCTGGACTAGTAATCCACAGGCCTTGAACTGAAGAAAGACTTGCACTTATATAGCTCCTTTCATGTCCTCAGGATGTCCCAAAGCGCTTTACAGACAATGAAGTACTTTTGAAGTTTAGTCACTGTTGCAATGTAGGGAAACACGACAGCCAATTTGCGCACAGCAAACAGCAATGTGATAATGACCAGATTATCTGTTTTAATGATGTTGGTTGAGGGATAAATACTGACCAGGGCAGACAGGGCCGTGGTTTAACATCACATCCCTCAGTCCTGCACTGGAGTATCAGCCTGGATTATGTGCTCAAGTCTCTAGAGTGAGGTTTGAACCCACGACCTTCTCACTCAGAGGCGAGAGTGTTACCCACTGAGTCATGGCTGACACCTAAAAATGCAGAGAACTGGAGTTCAAATCTCACCTTGAGTGTTGGAAAATTTGAATTCATTTTTTTAAAATCTGGAAATAAAAATGACCGTGAAGCTGTTGGATTGTTGTAAAAACCCAACTAGTTCACTAATGTCCTTCAGTGAAGGAAACCTGTCGTCCTTTACTCAGTCTGGCCTATTTCTGTATCCAGTTCCACACCAAAGTGGTTGGCTCTTAACTACTCTGTAAGGTGGCCTAGGAAGCCACTCAGTTATATCAAACTTGAACGGTCCACCACCACCTTCTCAGGGCAACTCGGAATTAGCAATAAATGCTGGCCTTGCCAGTGATACCCACAACCTGAGAACGAATAAACAAAAAAATCACTGGAGACCGCATGGAATGCCCACCATTCTCTCCTCTCCAAAAAAGGGTAAGTATTGCACTGTCAGATTGTAACATTCAGACCAAACTAACAGTCAAACTTATTTACAAGTGAGATAATGACACAGAAGCAAAAAGGCACAGGAAGAGACCATTTTAAAAAAAAAATCGTTTTTATGGGATGTGGGTGTCGCTGGCAAGGCCAGCATTTATAGCCCATCCCTAGTTGCCCTTGACAAGGTGGTGGCGAGCCGCCTTCTTGAACCGCTGCAGTCCGTGTGGTGAATATCAATGAGTAAACTGTTTGAAAACAATAAAAGATCCACAAACTTTTGCACTTCTTTTCCAGAACTTTGAGAAGACTCCCTAATGAATCATTATGTGGCAAAAAAAACTCCTCGTGGCCATTGTGCATGGAACAAAGAGCATGAAGCAGGGGGAGCTGCCCAGTAAAACTTCCAGCTGATCTTCGAAGGCCAGGCTGACACATTGAAAATCAAAAGAGTTTTCAATTGTTAGGCAATAATTTCTACCACTCAAGTATAAGATCTGAAAAGCAGTCTCTTCGCGATCTGTTGAGCTCTTGAGAACTGACTGCAAAAGAACCCATTCTTAATGTTGGTGTTGATGCAAGTTTGCATACACTGACATTTCAAAATAATGAGGATCCATTAAAGCTTGATCTGATTCCGTTTTTTTTGTTATACGTTCCTTGGATGTGGGCGTCGCAGGCAAGGCCAGCATTTATTGCCCTTGAGAAGGTGGTGGTGTGCCGCCTTCTTGAACCGCTGCAGTCGTGTGGTGAAGGTACTCCCACAGTGCTGTTAGGGAGGGAGTTCCAGGATTTTGACCCAGCGACGATGAAGGAATGGTGATATACTTCCAAGTCAGGATGGTGTGTAACTTGGAGGGGAACTTGCAGGTGATGGTGTTCCCATGCGTCTGTTGCCCTTGTCCTTCTAGGTGGAAGAGGTCGTGGATTTGGGAGGTGCTGCCGAAGAAGCACTGGCGAGTTGCTGCAGTGCATCTTGTAGATGGTACACACTGCAGCCACAGTGCGCCGGTGGTGCAAGGAGTGAATGTTTAAGGTGGTGGATGGGGTGCCAATCAAGCAGGCTGCTTTGTCCTGGATGGTGTCGAGCTTCTTGTGTGTTGTTGGAGCTGCACTCATCCAGGCAAGTGGAGAGTATTCCATCACACTCCTGACTTGTGCCTTGTTGATGGTGGAAAGGCTTTGGGGAGTCAGGAGGTGAGTCACTCGCCACAGAATACCCAGCCTCTGATCTGTTCTTATACCACAGTATTTATGTGGCTGGTCCAGTTAACTTTCTGGTTAATGGTAATCCTCAGGATGTTGATGGTGGGGGATTCGGTGATGGTAATGCCATTGAATGTCAAGGGGCAGTGGTTAGACTCTCGCTTGTTGGAGATAGTCATTGCCTGGCACTTTTGTGGCGCGAATATTACTTGCCACTTATCAGCCCAAGCCTGAATGTCATCCAGGTCTTATTGCACACTGGCATAGACTGCTTCATTATCTGAGGAGTTGCAAATGGAACTGAACACTGTGCAGTCATCATCGAACATCCCCACTTCTGACCTTATGATGGAGGGAAGGTCATTGATGAAGCAGCTGAAGATGGTTGGGCCTAGGACACTGCCCTGAGGAACTCCTGCATCGATGTCCTGGGGCTGAGATCATTGACCTCCAACAACCACAACCATCTTCCTTTGTGCTAGGTATGACACCAGCCAGTGAGAGTTTTCCCCCTGATTCCCATTGAATTCAATTTTACTAGGTTTTCTTGATGCCACACTCGGTCAAATGCTGCCTTGATGTCAAGGGCAGTCACTCTCACCTCACCTCCGGAATTCAGCTCTTTTGTCCATATTTGGACCAAGGCTGTAATGTGGTCTGGAGCCGAGTGGTTCTGGCAGAACCCAAACTGAGCATTGGTGAGTAGGTTATTGGTGAGTAAGTGCCGCTTGATAGCACTGTCGACGACACCTTCTATCACTTTGCTAATGATTGAGAATAGGCTGATGGGGCGGTAATTGGCCGGATTGGATTTGTCCTGCTTTTTGTGGATAGGACATACCTGGGCAGTTTTGCACATTGTCGGGTAGATGCCAGTGTTGTAGCTGTACTGGAACAGCTTGGCTAGAGGCGCAGCTAGTTCTGGAGCACAAGTCTTCAGCACGATAGCCAGGATGTTGTCAGGGCCCATAACCTTTGTTGTATCCAGTGCGCTCAGCCATTTCTTGATATCAGGTGGAGTGAATCAAATTGGCTGAAGACTGGCTTCTGTGGTGGTGGGGACCTCAGGAGGAGGCCGATATGGATCATCCACTCGGCACTTCTGGCTGAAGATGGTTGTAAACGCTTCAGCCTTGTCTTTTTCACTCGCGTGCTGGGCTCCACCATCATTGAAGATGGGGATATTCATTGAGCCTTCTCCTCCCGTTAATTGTTTAATTGTCCACTGTTGAGGCTGCCGCGAAACACGAATGGAGGCTGAATCCATAGGTGGAAAACAAGAAAACTTTAATTCACTGCATGGCACACAAAAATGGCTGAGAGAGCTGCTCCCAGAATTCCCTGCTAAAAACTCCCAGAATTCTCTGGGTAAAACCTGAGGCCCCGCCCCCTTCTGCCTTAAAGGTAATGGGGGGAAAATTCAGTCGCGCCCCGTTTGGGGCGCACATATCGTCTGGGCGCAAAAATTAGCGCCTGGCGCTAATTATCGGCACTGACTGGAAACTTCACTTTTAACGCCCCTGGAGGTGATTGGAGCGCTAAGTCAGGCGCTGCACACCTGTCTTAAGGCGCAAAGGCCGAGGAGTGAGGCGCTAACTCAGAGCGCTGGCGAAGCTCATGTAATGTCAGTCAGCAATGGAACACACACACAATGGCACGGGCCAGTTCTTAAAGGGGATGGTTAATCTTGCTTTCCATCCACATACTACTCATTGCAGACTTGAATCTCGGCCTGGAGAGACTTGCACATCAAATGTGCTGGAAAGAACAATGGAGAGTACCAGGCAAAGAGCTCAGAGTGCAGCCCCCACAGTCTCTGCTAAATCAATACAAGGAATGGAAAATCAAAATGAACCTGCAAAGTGCTGCTCAGTACCCAAAACTCCTTCAAACAACTTTGAATCTCTCCAGAAGTCTCTCCCTCTCTCTCTCAGAATGCGTAGTTACAAAATGGCACCAACAATAAAAGGCAGGAAGCGGTCACCTTTAAATAGCGCTCCCCCTTTCCCTTCATGACTGCAGAACGCTCCCCTCAACCTGTCGTTGCTAGCGTCAGGTGGTAAGGCAGGGGGCGCCACTCAATATCCGCTCCGGGGCGATACCGGGGCGTTGCACACTCGAGTGACGTCATGATCTGCCGGCGCAGGAGATCGTGGCGGTAGTGTTTAGCGCCGCCGCAAAATGTCTAGTTAATTTCGCGAGCGGCGCAAACTTCGCCGCGCCCGGGCGCTAGCTGCTTTGCGCCCCATTAGCGCCCTCTTAAGGCGCTAACGGGAGGCGCAACCAACTGAATTTTTCCCCCAATGTGCCTTAAAGGGGAAGGTGCTGGAAATTTGTCCACAGACGGAAGAGTGGATTATGCCCGTTTTAGGTGGCAATCCGCCACACAACCACCATTCACAACTGGATGTGGCATGACTGCAGATCTTTGATCTAATCCGTTGATTGTGGGATCACTTAGCTCTGTCTATAGCTTGCTGCTTCCTCTGTTTAGCATGCATGTAGTCCTGTGTTGCAGCTTCCCCAGGTTGGCACCTCCGTTTTAGGTATGCCTGGTGCTGCTCCTGGCATGTTCTTCTGCACTCCTCATTGTTCCCTGGCTTGATCATAATGGTAGAGTGAGGGATATGCCGGGCCATGAAGTCACATATTGTGGTGGAATACAATTCTGCTGCTGCTGATGTCCCACAGCGCCTCATGGATGCCCAGTTTTGAGCTGCTAGATCTGTTCTGAATCTATCCCATTTATCACGGTGGTAGTGCCACACAACACGATGTCCTCAGTCTGAAGATTTCGTCTCCACAAGGACTGTGCAGTGGTCACTGCTACCAATGCTGTCATGGACAGATGCATCTACGACAGATAGATTGGTGAGGACGAGGTCAAGTAGGTTTTTCCCCTCGTGGTGGTTCTCTACCACCTGCCACTGGCCCAGTCTGGCAGCAATGTACTTCAGGACTTGGCCAGCTCAGTCAGTAGTGGTGCTACCGAGCCACTCTTGGTGATGGACATTGAAGTCCCCCACCCAGAGTACATTCTTTGTCCTTGTTTCCCTCAGTGTTTCTTCCAAGTGGTGTTCAACATGAAGGAGCACTGATTCATCAGCTGAGGGAGGGAGGTAGGTGGTAATCAGCAGGAGGTTTCCTTGCCTATGCTTGACCTGAAGCCATGAGACTTCATGGGGTCCGGAGTCAATGTTGAGGACTCCCAGCGCCACTCCTTCCTGACTGTATACCACTGTGCCGCCACCTCTAGTGGGTCTGTCCTGCCGGTGGATTCTGATCAAGTAGTGAGACCAACAAAGTTTAGTCTCCTCCACATGAAACTAAAGTCTGTGACTACACATTATTATACACTGTTTTTCTCTTCAAAGACAAGTCGAAAGAGCTTGATGTTTCAGGCACAGCTAACTGAAGTCAATTTTAAATTGACATTACTCTCTCTGTCCATTCAAAGTCATATAAAAAATAATATAACTTTCCTGTTTCAGGCATGACAGACCTTTACTTCCACAGCCTGGCCCCATGTTACTGATTCACTGAGCAATGGGATTTATCTTCCACTATCTTTATACTGAAACCCATTCATAATCTTGAACACTGCTATCAATTCCCTGTTCTCTACTCAGATGAATACTGCCTGATTTTTTTTCATCATAACTGTACCTTCTCAGGCCTGGTACAATAATAGAGATTGTTGGGCCAATTTTATGAGCCTTCACTGCTAGTCCTCCCACCTCCAACCGCCCTGTCCCCCACACTCCCGCCACTGGTTGCCTGACATGTCCCTCCTCGCAGTGCCCTGCCTTTCCACGGCTAATTGGAAAGCAAGCAGACCCTTCCCGACTGGTTGGGCCAAATGGCCTGTTTCTGTGCTGTCTATCTGATGTAATTCATTAACCGATTGGATGATTCTTGACTGTCAGTCTAACAGCCTTTTTTCCCCATCGCCATTATTTTATTATAACTGATAAGCATAACGGTTCATTGAAAATTTAAAAAACACATTATTTTTTTTAATGCCCCTATGATTTTACTGCTGGCTTGCTTGGACGTTAATTTATAATTCCCAGAGACTCCTGGACATTCCTGGAGGGTTGGCGACTCTAGGTAGGGAGACTTGATGACCCTCAACACATGTCTGAAATTCAAGCCTGTGGTTCTTTTGAGTTCCTGACCAATGTGTGGTCATAAATTCGTTGACAATATGTGACCAAATTTCTAGAATACACTAACGGCGAGAGAGGCTCCGGACCTGAAGAATGGACTTCTGAAATCAGCACTCCTCTATCCAACACTGTGGGTAATAGGAGCATTGCAATTATAGGCTGAGTAGGTAATATTTGCACCACTTAAGTTTCAGGTAATTACTATCTTAAACAAGAGAAATCCCAGCCATCTCCCATTGACCATCACAGGTGCTGAGTCCCCCACCATCAACATTTTGGTGGTCATCATTGACCAGAATCTTAACTGGAACAGCCATATAAATACTGTGGTGGTAATAATAGAGCAGAGGCTGGATACTCTACTTCTTCTCCTCTTCTTCTTAGGCAGTCCCTCGGAACCAAGGATGACTTGCTTCCACATTAAAAACGAGTTCTTAGGTGGCTGATGAGTCCAATGCGGGACCTACAGTCTCTGTCACAGGTGGGGCAGACGGCAGGTGGGTGGGGTGCTTGGGTTGACGTGCGCTCCTTCCGCTGTTTGCGCTTGGCTTCTGCTTGCTCCCGGCGAAGAGACTCGAGGTGTTCGGCGCCTTCCCGGATGCTTCTCCTCCACTTTGTGCGGTCTTGGGCCAGGGATTCCCAGGTGTCGGTGGGGATGTTGCACTTTTTCAAGGAGGCTTTGAGGGTGTCCTTGAAGCGTTTCCTCTGCCCACCTGGGGCTCTCTTGCCGTGTCGGAGCTCTGAGTACAGCGCTTGTTTTGGGAGTCTCGTATCGGGCATGCGGACGATGTGACCCGTCCATCAGAACTGATCGAGCGAGGTCAAAGCTTCAATGCAGGAAAATCAATGCTGGAGCACTCAAAGACCCTCGCTAAGAAAGCCCGATTCAGCCTGCGCCTCACAACCAACCTGACGACTCCCAGTGATGCAGAGACACAGAGTGCCCACAGCGCCTGGTCTGCACTCAAGGCCTCCAGAATCAACACCTGCTCGGTCACTCGACCAGGAAACACCAAGACTGGTTCGACGAGAACGACCAGAAGATCCAGGAGCTAATAAGCCGCAAGCGCAAGGCATTCCTGATCTGGAAACAGCAACAGAACTCGAGAGCAAGAAAGCAGCTCTACAGATGCCTGAAGGCTACTCTACAACGAGTAGCTCACCTCATGACCCTTCAAAGCCTCTCCAACTTCTGACAGGCTCAAGTCAAAAGTGTGATGGAATACTCACCACTCACCTAGGTGCATCTGCAATCTAGAAGCTCGACACCATCCATGACAGGGCAGTTTGCTTGATTGGCATCCCTGTCACTGGACTCAATATCTATCTCCTCCATCACCGGTGCACAATGGCTGCAGCATGTACAATCTACAGGAAACACTGCAGCAACTCACCAAGGTTGCTTTGACAGCACATGCCTCCCCTGATATGTTGATAGGGTTAGATGAAGAAGAGTGGGAGGAGGCACGTGTGCAGCATAAACACCAGCTTGGACCTGTTGGGCCGAATGGCCTGTTTCTGTACTGTATATACTATGTAATCTCTACCACCTTGAAAGACTAGAGAAGTAATGTTGTGGGAACACCATCATTCCCATGTTCTCCTCCAACTCACATGCCACCCTGACCTGGTCATATATCACCATTCCTTCGTCATCTGTCGGTCAGTATCCTGGAATTCCCTAGCTAACATAATTGTGGGAGCAGCATCATCAAAAGGTCGGCAGCAGTTCAAAGAGAAGGCCCAAGACCACCTTCTCAGGGCAACTGGGGATGGGCAATAAATGTGGCTTTGTCAGTGTCATCCCACGTCCTGAGAACAAAGAGAATAAAAGGGGGAATCGTCCTCACACCAAGTCCTTTAATCAATGAGAACCACTATCAGTCGGCATGGGCACAGAGAGCACTGCAACCAATCAGTCCAGGTGGGGGTAAAAGGTTGTGCATTTAGACAAGGAGCAATAGCATCATGACAAATCACAGCGAATAGCTTGGAGAAATGGGAAGGATGTGTCGGATCTCAGCGAGAGCAGACAGCAGGCGCGGAGAATAACTGACAGGAAAGATCTTTCATATCGAGACCTGGTTCCAACCCTGGGAAAAAAAATGAATCGACAAGAGTGAAGCTGTAATCAACAGGGGGGCAAGAATGTTATTTTCAAAGAAATGTCAGGAAAATGGAAGAAATTATAGTGAATCCAAACAAAAAAGATTTGTGTGAAAGATCTGTGTGAGAAAAAGGGAGTGTTGCAGCACATTCCTGTGAGCAACAAGCATGAAGGGAGAATTCCTGCCAGGTATGATATGATCACATTACAAACAACTCATGGTGAAGGGCTCAGGTGATTGAGACAGATGGCAAATATCTGCAAGACATAGTTTGCTCGACTGCCTCATTGTGATTCTACAGAAGATACGAGGCCCCTGATCCATGTCAGCATGGGGCCCAGAGGCTTTAGTGAGGTGGAGATAGTTAAAGCACTTTCAGTGGCTAAATGGCATGCTTTTAAAATTCTGACGAGTGGAGCCTCTTGTTTGAAGAGATTGTCCAAGCCTTCCAAAGGCTACGCAAGACCTATAGGGGGAAAAATTCGGTTGCTCTGCGCCTCCGGTTAGCGCCCTAAGAGGGCGCTAATGGGGCGCAAAGCAACTAGTGCCCGGGCGCGGCGATGTTTGCACCGCTTGCAAAATTGACCAGACATTTTACGGCGGCGCTAAACACTACCACCACGATCTCCTGCGCCCGCAGATCGTGACGTCAGTCGAGCATGCAACGCCCCGGTAGCGCCCCAGACCGGATATTGAGTGGCCTTACCGCCTGCCGCTAGCAACGACAGGTTGAGGGGAACGTTTTGCAGTCAGGAAGGGACTAGGGGAGCGCTATTTAAAGGCGGTCGCTTCCTGCCTTTTTTTGTCGGCGACATTTTTGCACCACGCATTCTGAGAGAGAGAGAGAGATACTTCTGGAGAGATTCAACGCTGTGTGTAGGAGTTTTGGGTACTGAGCAGCACTTTGCAGGTTCATTTTGATTTGACCTTCCTTGCATCAGATTTAGAGGAGACTATGGGGGCTGCAGTCTGAGCTCTTTCCCTGGGACTCTCCATTGTTCTTTCCAGCAGAATTGATGTACAGGTCTCTCCAGGCCGAGATTGAAGGCTGCAATGAGCAGGGTGTGGATGGAGAGCAAGATCGACCCTCCCCTTTAAGAACTGGCCAGCGCCAGTGTGTCTGAGTTCCATTGCTGACTGACATCACATGAGCTTCGCCAGCGCTCTGAGTTAGCGCCTCGCTCCTCGGCGTTAGCGCTTTAAGAGAGGTGTGTAGCGCCTGATTTAGAGCTTCAATCACCTCCAGGGGCGATAGAAGCCAAGTTTGCAGTCGGAGGTGATAATTAGCGGCAGGTGCCAAACTTTGCGCCCGGCCGATAATTGCGCCCCAAACGGGGCGATACTGAATTTCTCCCCCCATAGTGTCCTCTTGCTGCTTTCTTTTCACGTGGATTATCGCGAGCCGAATAGATAACAACACATGGCAGTCCATGTGATCATCAGCCTACAGTGCGTTGAGAATTCGAGCGTGCAATCCGATTATACAGTTCGGGATGTAGGGTACGTTTTAGCGCGCCCAGAGTTGAGCTGCACTCAGTAGAGGGACATATCAGGAGTTTGGGGTTGGTGATCATCGTGCCTTACTCACTTTCCCCACAATTTTCCACCCATTAGTGGAAACAGACAGAAAGTCACGGGGGCCACCAGTCAAGCATGCTGACCTCCTGATATGCACTCCCGTCGTGCGAAACTCTACGCTGAGAAGGAAAACTCATGAAATGACCCCACTCACTGAGCACTCTCAATCCTCCTTTTTCTTATAGCAACTTACGTTTAACATAGAAAAACCTACCAAGGCGCTTCACGCAGGCGTAAAGGCAACAAAAATGGACACCAAGCTAAGTGTTGGGAGGGAGTGATCAAAAAGCTGGGTCAAAGAGAAGGATTTTAAGGAGGGTCTTAAAGGAGGTGAGAGAGGTGGTGAGAGGAGAGGTTTAGGGAGGGAATTGCAGAGCGGGGGCTACAGGCGGCTGAAGGCATGGCTGCCAATTATGGAGCTGGGGCAGTGTTTTTTTCTGGGGGGGCCGTGCAAAGGTTCGGTTTGGGGCCCCTACATTTTACGAGACAGTGTTCCTTAAAAACTACCGACTTAATCTGGTGTCAAATCCGCACACGTGTTTGCAATAGGTAATGTAAAAACAGTTGACAAAATGATAAGCAATAAATAACAGAAGAGTAAATAACATTGAATGATGATCAATGTCTCGAAACACCAATGTTACTTCAGTGTATGAGCCGCACGGCATCTCACAAACTAGCTTCTCGAGCCTACGGCCACACTGCTCTGAAAACGCCCTATCTCATCTGATCTCGGAAGCTGAGGTGATTGGCAAAAAAACCAGAGGTGATATGAGAAAAATTTTTTTAGCGCAACGAGTGGTTAGGATTTGTAATGCACTGCCTGATAGGGTGGTAGGTACAGATTCAATAGTAACCTTTCAAAATTGGATAAATAGTTGTAGGAGAAAAAATTACAGGGATATGGGAAAAGAGCGGGGGTGTGGGACTAACTGGATTGCTCGTTGAAACTGGATTTGCTCGTTGAAAGAGCCGACGCAGGCTCGATGGGCTGAATGGCCTCCTTCTGTGCTGTACTATTCTATGATTCTATGGCCTAGAAATTCGGGTGGTTTGCACCACCCGTTACCGCCAAAAATTGCCGAAACAAACGGCATCCGGCGCTCTTCCGCCAGCTGGGGGCGGGTCCCGCAGAGGCCGCTGTTTTCGGCAGGTCGGCAGCACTGGCGTTGCCTGCGATCAGCAAAAGTATTTTAATGAGTTGGAGCGTGACGTCAATCGGCGTGCAACGCTGAGTTGACGCCAGCTCATCCATTTTGGAGTTCGCCGCTCCCATTGCCGCCCGTGCTAAATCACGCCAGTGAGCGCTGCCGCTAAAAAGGTGTTTCAGCGTGCTTACCGGCCACGAGGAGTCTGGCAGGACACACGAGGATGGATGCTGACAAGCGGAAAACACCTCGGAGGGATGCCGGAACTTCAAATGCCTCCCTTGCCTAGCGTTCTTCTTTTAAACTTTCACTTTTTGCCCATCAGTGGCGGGGTGAGGAGGGGGGGTTGCATTTTCTGGCAGCTTTCCGAGAGGCCAACAGTGTTTGTGGGTCAGTAAATCAAGAGGTGAGCTCCACTGCAACGATTGAAGATGATCTCTGATGATTTCTGACGTAAGAAAACTACTAGGCACTTGGTCTAAGCATTAAACAAAGCTTTAATCAACTGTTTTACAACATGGAGATCTAGTTGTGTCCTTCACCAGTTCCTGTTAAAGAATGTCCTGAGCAAGCTGGGCCCATGCCCGAGTATTTATACTCTCCCTGGACAGCGCCACCAGCAGGCCGCCCAGTATTATTTCATAAGTCATTTCCACATGAATGACAAGATTCATGTCAATCTCTTTTATCTTTATGATAGCGTCACCAAAACATCACCATATAGATGTTTCTATATTTCAAGACACAAAAGGCATCAAGGGGTATGGGGAGAGAGCGGGAATATGGTATTGAGATAGAGGATCAGCCACGATCATATTGAATGGCGGAGCAGGCTCGAAGGGCCAAATGGCCTACTCCTGCTCCTATTTTTCTATGTTTCTATGTTTCCTAGAAAATCTGAACTCAACTGCTTAAGATTTTAAGGAATTCTAAATAGTTTATATCAAAATTCTGTAACCAATTATTTGTCAATTCATTATTTTGTGTCGAGTATGCAAGTCCCACTAAAAGCTGCCACGATGACTACACATTTAAACACTTTCAAGAGTAAACATTGGGGAAAGATTAGTGTTACATTGAACGCAGATGCATTCATTTCATAAACTATTGAAAAATCCACAAACATCGGGTGGCAGCTAATATTTTTGGAGCAAGTACGGCAACTGTCCGGGTCGCTCCTTTCTTCCCCGTTCCCCTACACTGCAAGCGGGAGACAGAGGCCACCTTTGGCCTCCTTCGGAAATTAGCGCTGCAAAGAGCGCGCTGCACTAGAAAATCACCGCCACGCTGATGTTAATGAGCAGACAGTGCCAAAATGCCGGGACTGCCTGCGCTCTCTCGGCTAGCGGCCATTAGCCTTGGCCGCCAATGTTACCGGCAGGCTTCCAGCTTTCTCCAATTTGTAGCCCTACGATTCTAAGCAGTGTCAGATTTTACATTTAACGCAATGCGAATCAGTGAGGACAGAGGTGATGGATGAGTGGCACTTCGTACAGGGCAGGATACAGGCAGCAGAGTTTTGGATGAACTGAGGTTTACAGAGGGTTGAGGATGGGGGGCCAGACAGGAGAGAATTGGATTGGCTGAGTGGAGGTGACAAAGACAAGGATAAGGGTTTCAGTGTCATATGGGCTGAGGTAGGAGCGAAGGTGGGAAATGTTACAAAGGTACAAGTAGGCAGTCCATGTGATGGAGAGGAAGGTAAATTGTGGTCAAAGACAACACACAGGTTGTGAACAGTCTAGTTCCACCTGAGGCGGAGGCCAGGAAGGGGGCTGAAGACAATGGCTTTGGTCTTCCCAATGTTTAGCTGGAGGAAATTACAGCTCAGCCAAGATTGGATATTGAACCAGCAGTCTGAAAGTACAGAGGCAATGGAAACGTTGAGAGAGGTGGTGGTGAGAGAGAGGTGGTGGTGACATCAACGTACATGTGGAAGCTGACCTCATCTGCAGATGATGTCACCAAGAGGCAGCATGTAGATAAGGAAGAGGAAGAGGTGATGGTGTGCTGAAGGGAAGCCATTTCAGGAGATGCTGTGGCGATGTCACGTGTTAAAGATTCATAAATACATAATGGTGTTTCAGTTAGAGACAACAGCTCACAACATTGTCACAAGATAGGTTCGGATAAAGAAGGGCCTTTGACGCATTGCATCTCATCCTTTCGGAATACCAACCCGACTGTCTTCTCATTACAGCTCTTAACCGCCACCTAAACAGACAGGCTCCTCATCTGAAGGACAGCACCTCACTCAGTGCCAGATTACGGACTCAAGTCATGGTGTGACATTCAAACCCAGCGCATTCTGACCCAGAGGTGAGACTGCTATCAACTGCGCCAGGCTGATGCCTGACTAAACGAGCCAAGCCAACACCCAGCAAAGGCGAGCAAAGCTGAGACCAACCAATTCTATCTTGAGCAGCATGCTTTGTGTACATTAAGACATCAAGGCTGTTATCAGCTCCCTCAGATCATTCAGTTGAAAAATGCTCTGCCATTCTCTTCAGCAAATGTTAGGTGTCTCAGGGCGTGAGTCCCTTCTTGACTTCCTCCTCAAGTTTGTTGACGGTATACAACATTCATCTTGATGTCTCTTTTTCTGACCTCCTGCCAGACCCTTTCACTGTAAGAGAATGTCTGCTCTCTCGCCAACCTCTTCCCGTGCTATTCGACAGACTCTGAGGTCTGCTGGACTCCCAGTGGTCCAGACGGTTGAATGTTTCCTCACTCCTGGTATCCGCTCGATTTCTCGATCTTAACTCCCTGGAACCCCTAAAGAGACTATTCTATGTAATGTGTTGCTGGTGCCATTGGAACAAGATTAATTTACAGGCTCTCATTTCAGGCCGTTTAAGCTGCTTAAACTAATTATTGGAAAATGTGTTTCCATTTTATAGCTCAACTTATCAACTGTAAATGACCGTGTAGAACTTAAAGCAAAAAGAGACGGTGTTCCACCAGCTCAGTGGTAACTATATATAATTATCAAGCAGTTACCAGCAAAATAGATTCAGCAGCCACATGTAAGAGGGGTGCAGCCTTCGCAATTAGTTTTGTTCCTGCTGTATGTTATCTCATCTGGTGTTAATCAAGATCGCTGTATTGCTCTCACTGCGTTCACAAAGGTCTGTATCAAATTAGTGCAAAGTAAATTTAAAACAGATATTATGAGAACTTCTTTACTTAAATAGCAATAAATGGTTGGAATAAGCTGCAGGGCGGGGAAGGAGAGACAAAAAAAACCAATCGGGATATTTAAATTATAGCTGGATGCTGTAAATGGAGTTATATAATTTTTTTTTTATTCGTTCATGGGATGTGGGCGTCGCTGGCAAGGCCAGCGTTTATTGCCCATCCCTAATTGCCGTCAAGAAGGTGGTGGTGAGCCGCCTTCTTGAACCGCTGCAGTCCGTGTGGTGAAGGTCCTCCCACAGTGCTGTTAGGGAGGGAGTTCCAGGATTTTGACCCAGCGACGATGAAGGAACGGCCGATATACTTCCAAGTCAGGATGGTGTGTGACTTGGAGGGGAAACTGGAGGTGGTGGTGTTCCCATGCGCCTGCTGCCTTTGTCCTTCTAGGTGGAAGAGGTCGCGGGTTTGGGAGGTGCTGCCGAAGGAGCCTTGGCGAGTTGCTGCAGTGAATCTGCTAGACGGTACACACTGCAGCTACGGTCGCCCGTGGTGGAGGGAGTGAATGTTTAAGATGGTGGATGGGGTGCCAATCAAGCGGGCTGATTTGTTCTGGATGGTGTCGAGCTTCTTCAGTGTTGTTGGAGCTGCACTCATCCAGGCAAGTGGAGAGTGTTCCATCACACTCTTGACTTGTGCCTTGTAGATGGTGGAAAGGCTTTGGGGAGTCAGGAGGTGAGACACTCGTTGCAGAATACCCAGCCTCTGACCTGCTCTTGTTGCCACAGTATTAATGATAGAAGCAGGCCATTCAGCCCACGGCACCTGTGCAGGCTCTCTGAAGGAGCAATTCACTTCATCCCATTCCCCTGTCCTTCCTCCATACCTTTTTCTTCTTTTCTTTTTCAAATATTTATCGGCTTCAAATTTGGCTGCCGCGTTTCCCTACAGTGACTACACTTCCAAAGTACTTAATTGGCTGTAAAGCGCTTTGGGACGTCCTGAGGTTGTGAAAGGCACTAAAACAACAACAACAGCTTGTATTTATATAGCACCTTTAACGTAGTAAAATGTCCCAAGGCGCTTCACAGGACTATTAAAAGACAAAAAATTCGACACCGAGCCACTTAAGGACAAATTAGGGCAGGTGACCAAAAGCTTGGTCAAAGAGGTAGGTTTTAAGGAGTGTCTTAAAGGAGGAAAGAGAGGTAGCGAGTTGGAGAGGCTTAGACGAGGAATTCCAGAGCTTAGGGCCCAGGCAATAGTGTTTCCCTACAGTGACTACACTTCAAAAGTATTTCATTAGCTGTAAGCGCTTTGGGACGTCCTGAGGTTGTGAAATGGCAGTGTTTTTTTTAACATCACCCATCTCTGCCCCTGCCTCAGTGCATCTGCTGATGAAACCCTCATCCATGCCTTTGTTACCTCCAGACTCCATTATTTCAACGCTCTCCTGACCAGCCTCCCACCTTGAACCCTCCATAAACTTGAGCTCACCCAAACTTCTGCTGTCCATCTCCTAACTGGCACCAAGTCCCGTTCACCCATCAGCCCTGTGCCCACTGACCTGCATTGGCTCCTGGTCTGGCAACTCCTCGATTATAAAATTCTCATTCTTCTTTTCAATTCACTCTGTGGCCTCACCCCTCCCTATCTCTGTAACCTCCTCCAGCTCTACAACCCTCCAAGATCTCTGCGCTCCGCCAATTCTGGCCTCTTGCGCTTTTCTGATCTTAATCGCTCCACCATTGGCGGCCGTGCCTTCAGCTGCCTAGGCCCTTAGTCTGGAGTTCCTTCCCTAAACCTCTCCGCCTCTCTACCCCTCTCTCTTCCTTTAAGATGCTCCTTAAAACCTACCTCTTTGACCAAGCTTTTGATCATCTGTCCCAATATCTCCTTATGTGACTTGGTGTCAAATTCTGTTTGATAATCGCTCCTGTGAAGCACCTTGGGCTGTTTAACTATGTTAAAGGTGTTATATAAATACAGGTTTTTATTGTTGTTGTTTAATTCCCTTTTAAAAGCTGTGATGGATTCTGCTTCCACCACTGTTTCTGGTAAGGCATTTCACGTCCTAAAAACGCACGACACAAAACAAATTCTCTGAATATCTCCCTTCATTCCCCAAGTGATTGTCTTAAATTTCTGCTCTCTCGTTACCAACTCATTGACCGGTGGAAAATAGACTTTCCCTTTTTAACCTTCCCAAAACCCCCCTCATAATTTTGATCACATGTATCATATCTCCTTTTAACCTTCTTTGTTCCAACAGAAACAGCTGAAAAAAAAAGTATACATTTAACATGGAGCTGGAGCAGCAGCAGGCCTCTTCCTGGCTCCACCCGGCTCCTCCCCGCTCCTCTCCCGGTTCCTCCTGGCTCCGCAGCATTCCTACTGTCCACTGCCAGCCGCGATCGGCACCCTGTGTAAGATTCTCAAAATTCACAGATCCCCCAAAGCTAGAAGAAAACCCTAAGGAAAATGACTTTGGACTCTTTCTGACAAGCTTCAGGATGATAAAACACGCATTGGGCCTAACAAAGGGAGATTCAAGGTCGGAAACCAAGATTTGGCATTTTTAAAAGGCATGTTGGGCCTGTAAAGGGAGAAAAGGCTGCAACAGGGAATGGGATCAACCTCTGTAAAGACAGTTTGGGTATTGGAGTTAATCAAATTGTCTGGGGAACTGTGTGACCTCACTCAGCCCCTATCAGACATTAACATCCTAATAATCGACCCACGGAGGAGCAGTCCCCACCCAAAGCACAGGACCCATCCAAAACATGCATAATGCAAATCACCTCGCCAACCTACATAGAAATCTCGGGCTCAGACAGGAGACTCGAAACCTGAGTATAGCTATGACAATTAACTAGGAGCTCAACAGCTCATTGAATAATCAGTACAGCATCCCGAAATCATTTTACACATTTCTAATCAAGTTACCATTTACGAGCCCGCCCAAATCAAACAATAAACCGGGACTGATTTGGCGCGCAGATTAGAAGGCCCCTCAAAGTATAATTGAAGGCCTGTTTTCTCAAGAAGTCAGTTCTGTCTAGAAGCAACGCACAAGAGAAACCGGAGCATCGAGACGGGGCAGCATTCTACCGTACACCCAAGTTCAACAGCTTCAGTGACCCAGGACATCATCGCACACATCACGGCAACAAGAGCCTTACGAAACTACCAACAAAATATTACCACCAACCAACCTGATAATATCGAGCCACCGCGACCAAAGAAAAACAACTCAGGAGAAAACCGAAGATTCGAAAGTTTTCCACTCTACAATCTATTCCTGACTTACCCCCCGGGTAAGATTTTTTACTTAAAAGGAACTCTAAACCCTATCTCTACAGAAGGAAAGTGGGTACTCGCCCCATAAATCCAAAACGCACCCTACCGCATCAGCGGACTCGCGAAGACTGACCAGCAATCGAAGTCCTCTACCGCGTCCAGGGTACGGCAGACACCGACCAACACATCCAGCGAACCCCGAAACCGCGAACCAGCTCAACTGTCAAGGATTCGTTTTGGTGAGCATTATCCCTGGTCCTCTAGAATTCAACTTAGCTAGGAAGTGGGATCGGGAGGGGTGAGGTATTTTCTACCGTATTTCCCTCGTATGTATTAAAATGTTCCCCATTTTTATTAGAGTATAAGATTGTTGTGTTGTATTTTCTTTCTTGAATAAAGATCAAAGTTTCTTGCACCAAAACCAGTTGTCTGCTGCACTTTTGTCACAACCCCCCAAATAAGCCCAAGGTCTAGAATCAAGGGAGTGGGAGCGATTCGAACTGTTCATAAGTCAGTGGTGAGGCTGACCCACATCACCACCCCCTACATGCCACTGTCCTACCCTCCCCCTCCTCACCCACGACTTACCTGAGAGCTGCTACCAGCGCGGCAGGCAGCCTGCAACTGAATTAATCTGATAGCAAAATACTGCGGATGCTGGAAATCTGAAATAACAACAGAAAACGCTGGAAAAACTCAGCAGGCCAGGCAGCATCCGTGGAGAGAGAAAGAGAGTTAACGTTTCAGGTCGATGACCTTTCGTCAGAACTGTGAAGAGCCGGAAATCAAATAGATTTAAGGCCAGAGTAAACCTGGGAAAAGGGGGAGGGGATAAAAGAACAAAGGGGGAGATGGAGAGACATTAAGAGACATTAAGAGATATGCAAGGCTAGAGGTGGTGTTAATGTGACAGATTAAGGCTGAATGAAGTGTGAAATCCACTGGCAGAATGAAGGACAGCTGCCAGCTTCTAGGAGGAAAAAAAAGGTGGGGGGGGCAAATAAAAGGATGGAAAAAATAAAATATAAATGTGATTGGAGCTGAGGTTATGATCTAAAATTGTTGAACTCGATATTGAGTCCAGAGGGCTGTAGCGTGCCTAAACGAAAGATGAGGTGCTGTTCCTCGAGCTTACGCTGCGCTTCCGTGGAACAGTGTAATAGGCCGAGGACGGTGAGGTCAGAGTAGGAGTGAAGCGGTGAATTAAAGTGACAGGCCACCGGGAGCTCGGGGTCCCCCTTACGGACTGAACGGAGGTGTTCCGCAAAGCGGTCACCCAATCTGCGTTTGGTCTCCCCAATGTAGAGGAGACCACATCGTGAGCAGCGAATACAGTATACTAAATTGCAGGAAGTACAAGTAAATCGCTGTTTCACCTGGAAGGGGTGTTTGGGGCCCTGGACAGTGGGAAGAGGGGAGGTGTAAGGGCATGTGTTGCATCTCCTGCAGCGTGCACGGGAAGGTGCCGGGCGAAGGGGAAGGGGTGCTGGGGGTGGTAGAGGAGTGGACTAGGGTGTCGCGGAGGGAGCGGTCCCTGCGGAATGCTGAAAGGGGAGGTGAGGGGAAGATGTGTTTGGTGGTGGGATCACACTGGAGGTGGCGGAAATGGCGGAGGATGATCCGTTGAATGTGGAGGCTGGTGGGGTGAAAGGTGAGGACAAGGGGAACCCTATCGTGGTTCCGGGAGGGAGGGGCAGGGGTGAGGGCAGAAGTGCGGGAGATAGAACGGACACGGTCGAGGGCCGTGTCGACCACGGTAGAGGGGAATCCTCGGTTGAGGAAAAAGGAAGACATGTCGGAAGCACTGGTATGGAAGGTGGCATCATCAGAGCAGATGCGGCGGAGACGGAGAAACTGGGAGAATGGAATAGATTCCTTACAGGAGGCGGGGTGGGAGGAAGTGTAGTCCAGGTAGCTGTGGGAGTCAGTGGGCTTGTAGTGAATGTTAGTCAATAACCTATCCCCAGAGATGGAGATGGAGAAGTCGAGGAAGGGAAGGGAAGAGTCGGAGATGGACCATGTGAAGGTGAGGGAAGGGTGGAAATTGGAAGCATAGTGAATGAAATGTTCTAGTTCAGGGCGAGAGCAGGAGACGGCACCGATACAGTCATCAATGTACCGGAAAAAGAGGTGAGGGAGGGGACCCGAGTAGGACTGGAACAAAGAGTGTTCCACATATCCCACGAAAAGGCAGGCATAGCTTGGACCCATGCGGGTACCCATAGCAACACCTTTAATTTGGAGGAAATGGGTAGAGTCAAAGGAGAAGTTGTTCAATGTGAGAACAAGTTCAGCCAGGCGGAGGAGGGTGGTGGTGGATGGGGACTGGTTGGGCCTCTGTTCAAGGAAGAAGCGGAGCGCCCTCAGGCCATCCTGGTGGGGAATGGAGGTGTAGAGGGATTGTACGTCCATAGTGAAGAGGAGACGGTTGGGGCCGGGAAACTGGAAACTGTTAAAATGGCGGAGGGCATCGGAAGAGTCGCGGATGTAGGTGGGAAGAGACTGGACAAGGGGAGAAAAAATAGAGTCGAGATAGGAAGAGATAAGTTCCGTGGGGCAAGAACAGGCTGAAACGATGGGTCTACCGGGGCAGTCCTGTTTGTGGATCTTGGGAAGGAGGTAGAAGCGGGCTGTGCGCGGTTGGGGAACTATGAGGTTGGCGGCCGTGGGGGGAAGATCTCCAGAGGAGATGAGGTCAGTGACGGTCTTGGACACGGTGGCTTGATGTTCAGTAGTGGGGTCATGGTCCAGGTGGAGGTAGGAGGAGGTGTCAGAGAGTTAGCGTTCAACTTCCGCTAGGTAGAGGTCGGTTCGCCAAACAACAACAGCGCCACCCTTGTCAGCAGGTTTAATGACAATGTCAGGGTTGGATCGGAGAGAATGGAGTGCTGCAAGTTCAGAGGGAGGTAGGTTGGAGTGAGTGAGGGGAGCAGAGAAATTGAGCTGGCCGATGTCACGGCGGCAGTTAGCAATGAAAAGATCTAGAGAGGGTAAGAGGCCAGAGGGAGGGGTCCAGGTGGAACGAGAATTCTGAAAGCGGGAGAAAGGGTCAGCCGTGCGGGGGGAAGACTCCTGGCCAGAGAAGTGGGCACGGAGACGGAGGCGGCGGAAAAAGAGCTCAGCATCGTGCCGAGCTCGAAATTCATTGAGATGGGGGCGTAAGGGGATGAAGGTCAGGCCTTTGCTGAGGACTGATCGTTCGGAGTCAGAGAGGGGAAGGTCAGAGGGGATAGTGAAAACGCGGCAGGGGGTGAGATTGGGAGAAGGGGGGGTCAGAGGAAAGTGAAGGGGAAGAAGGTTCCGGAGGGGCGTTAGTGTCCGAGAGTTGTTGAAGCTTGCGATCCTTGACATCGGAAAGGAAGAAGAAAAGTTTTTTGTTGAAGCGTCGGATGAGTCTAAGGATGAAATGGAACTGTGGACCCGGACAGCTTTGAGATAGAGTGCGTCGGTGCTGCTGAAGAGAGAGGTCGAGAGTGTTCATGTGGCGCCGCATGGCGTTGAGCGTGGATCTCAAGATGCGGCGAGAGCAGTAGTTCGAGGAACGATGAATATCTTGGAGATATTTGTAATCCTGGGTTGATCCGAAACACGAAGGGTGGAAGTTTAGTTGGAATCCACGTGGGATAAGTCGGAACCGGAGACAGTTGCTGAGGAAAGTAATGTGGCTGTGAAACCGAGTCTTGGAAGATACCTGATCAAACACGAGAAGGGAAACTGAAATCAATGAAGATGAACAAGTTTGAAGAGCCAAACGGAAATCCCGTCGAAGAGAAGAGCAGAACTTCTTCAAGGTAGGCATTCCTAGAAGAGAGGTGGCAGTGAACCAAACACTAATACGATAGCAAAATACTGCGGATGCTGGAAATCTGAAATAACAACAGAAAACGCTGGAAAAACTCAGCAGGCCAGGCAGCATCCGTGGAGAGAGAAAGAGAGTTAACGTTTCAGGTCGATGACCTTTCGTCAGAACTGTGAAGAGCCGGAAATCAAATAGATTTAAGGCCAGAGTAAAGCTGGGAAAAGGGGGAGGGGATAAAAGAACAAAGGGGGAGATGAAGAGACATTAAGAGACATTAAGAGATATGCAAGGCTAGAGGTGGTGTTAATGTGACAGATTAAGGCTGAAAGAAGTGTGAAATCCACTGGCAGAATGAAGGACAGCTGCCAGCTTCTAGGAGGAAAAAAAAGGTGGGGGGGGCAAATAAAAGGATGGAAAAAATAAAATATAAATGTGATTGGAGCTGAGGTTATGATCTAAAATTGTTGAACTCGATATTGAGTCCAGAGGGCTGTAGCGTGCCTAAACGAAAGATGAGGTGCTGTTCCTCGAGCTTACGCTGAGCTTCCGTGGAACAGTGTAATAGGCCGAGGACGGTGAGGTCAGAGTGGGAGTGAAGCAGTGAATTAAAGTGACAGGCCACCGGGAGCTCGGGGTCCCCCTTACGGACTGAACGGAGGTGTTCCGCAAAGCGGTCACCCAATCACTGAATTAATCTGTTGGCCGAGCTGGCTGTGGAGGTGTTCTGAATATGGAGATGAGGCCTGATGACCAATTTCTAGTGCTATTCAGGCCTCCATCTTCGGGCGCACCCCTGTGCCCATTTGCCACTCTAAAAATGCCCTAAAGGAATTTCTGGGCTATTGAGTGCACAGCAAATGGACCTTGTGGCGTTAAAGGGATATCCCAGTACTTTAGCAGCAGAATGATGGGCCGGATATTCCGACACCCACGGGTGTGTACGAGGTGTGTGTGCGCCCGTAGGGGCCTCGCGAGTGCCGGTTTCAGGCATGCGAAGCGTCTGCACTAAAACCCGGCACTTCTGATCTGTCAAGAATCCTCTTGACAGATCCTCCACCTGCCCGGGAGAAGGGCCTCTGCGGGGGGGAGAGTTCCGCTTTCTGCACAACCTCCGCCCGCTGAAAACGTTAAAAAATCTTTCGCCTGGTAAAAGCGTGCATAAGGCCTGCTTTTACCAGCATAAGAGTTTAAAAAAAAATTTCTTTTCACTCATTTATAATTTAAAAATACTTTTAAAAAGGTAAGTTTATTTTTAGCCCCGTAAATAACTTTAATTATTTTTTTCAAAAAATTAAAATTTTGTTTAAAATATTTAATTTAATGTACTTTTAACTAATTTTAAATACATGATTTAAAAATTTTTTATTTAATGTTCAACTGTTTTTTAAGTGATCCCCATTCATACTTTTGACAGATCTATGCGGAGAGACCTGTCAAAAGTGTGAAGGGGGATTCCCTTCTTTGATTGGTTCCCCATGGCCCACGTGATCCCAGGGACGCTTGCGAACCGCCTGCGCCCCTGGGATACCTGGGCCTCTGCACGCGCGGACCAGGAGAGGCCCAGGATCGGAAGTCTCGGGACCTACGGAGCCAGCAGGTAACTGCGTAGATTTTTCCCAATCAGAGGCATCCGCACGCAGGAAGCCTCCGATCGGAAAATCCGGCCCAATATGTTGCACATCTCATGATATAACACACTGGTCCTTAAAAAAGAGCATAACCTCCGACTTACGTGAGCAAGAACTGTAAGAAGCACTCAAGAGATTTGAGCACATAATCAAGGCTGACACTCCAGTGCAGTGCTGAGGGAATGCTGCACTATCGGAGATGCCGGGCTGGATTTTGAATGACCCGTGGAGTCGGGTGTGGGGGGTTAAAGTAACAGATTCGGGGGTCCTGACCCCATCCTGACTCCAACACGCCTCCACGCAATTTTGACAAAATGGGTCGTGGTGTTCCCGACTGCGTCCCGCCTCCAAGAGGCGCGAGAGGCCATTAACGCTCTTAACTATCCCTAAATTGGCTCTGTAATGCCATTTTGAAACGTTTTAGCTAGTTTAACCCTTTTCTGACGTGAAGCACACCTGATGTGAAACACGCCAATGAAACCTGGCGGGAGCACAAGTGGCTAGCTGACTATGAGCTGCAGGTCCACTATAACAACGGAGATGTGATGAAGGTAGTAGTAGTAGTATTAGGTCTGCAAGTCGCCTCTGATGCTGCTGCATTGAATGTCTTCAGAGACTGCCTGGCCTTGCTGTGAGAGGACACACACACACTCTCGTGTCCTTAGAGCTGCTGCTCATTTTGCATCCAGGTCCTCTCACACCAAAAGCCAGGCAGTCTCTGACCTGCAATGATGACATCATCAGAGGCGACTTTCAGACTCAAACCACTAATTGGTTCATGGGTTACCACATGCTGGAACTCAATTACCCAATTAAGTGAAAATTGCATCATTCATCCACATTAATCTGGAGTCAGGGGGGGCAACACGAAATGTGGGTAACCCGACCCCAACCCGACCCCAAGACAAAATCCAGCCCGCCGTCTTTCAGATGCGACGTTAAACTGAGGCCCCGTCTGCCCTCTCAGGTGGGCATAAAATATCCCATGGCGCTATTCGAAGAAGAGCAGGGGAGTTCTCCTGGCCAATATTTATCCCTCAGTCAACATCACTAAAAACAGATTATCTGGTCATTATCACATTGCTGTTTGTGGGAGCTTGCTGTGTGCAATTTGGCTGCCTCGTTTCCTACAGTACCACAGTGACTGCACTTCAAAAGTACTTCATTGACTGTAAAGCACTTTAGGACGTCCTGAGGTTGCGAAAGCTCCCACAAACGACAGTGTGATAAATGACGATATATCTCAGTTTTAGTGATGTTGGTTGAGGGATAAATATTGGCCAGGACACCGAGACCATTGATTTTACTTAAAACATTGTGGCAAATCTCAAAACCAAATGGTACGGTCGTGAAATCCTGCTGCAGTGATTGACAGCGCTGCAGCAAGTCTGTGCAAGAACACGAGAAAGTCACGGTGAATTTTTGACAAGTGAAACAGCAACAGCGTTTTACCTCCGTGGTTCAATGCGAGAAGATTTTACAGGAGACTGAAGAACTCACTCACTGTTCTTCAGCTCTCACAATGTTTGGCGCCATTTGCACATATTTACTGCTCAGCCTGTACATTCGCTGGCTATGCACTTGAAGTCAATATCTAAGCTGACAGTGGGGGAAGTCCAAACCTAGGCACCATGAATATAAGATAGTCACTAATAAATCCAATCAGGAATTCTGGAGAAACTTCTTCACCCAGGAAGAACATGGAACTCGCTACCACATGGAGTCGTTAAGGTGAATAGCATAGATGCATTTAAGGGAAAGAATGAGGGAAAAAGGAATAGAAGGATATGTTGACAACGTTACATGAAGTAGGTTCATGTGGAGCATAAACACCAGCATAGGCCAGTAGGGCACCGCACCTTAGAAAGGATATATTGGCCTTGGATGGAGTGCAGCGCAGGTTCACCAGAATGTTACCAGGGCTAAAAAGGTTAGATTATGAGGAGAAATTACATAAACTAGGCTTGTATTCCCTGGAACATTGAAGATTAAGGGGTGATTTGTTTGCGGTTTTAGGATTTTGAAAGGAATTAATATGGTAGACAGAGAAAAACTTTTTCCACTGGTGGGGGTGTCTAGGACAAGGGGAGATTACCTTAAAATCAGAGTCAGGCCATTCAGGAGAGAAGTTAGGAAACAATTCTTCACGCAAAGGGTGGTAGAAGTGTGGAACTCTCTCCCACAAAAAGCAATAGATACTAGCTCAATTAATAAATTAAATCCGTGATTGATAGATTTTTGCTTGACATGGGTATAAAAGGAGCCAAGGCAGGTATATGTAATTAGGATACAGATCAGCCATGATCTCATTTATTGGCGGACCAGGCTTGAGGGGCTGAATGGTCTACTCCTGTTCCTATGTTCATATGGAGTTTAGAAGAATGAGAGGTGATCTCATTGAAATATATAAGATTCTGAGAGGACTTGATGGGGTAGATGCTGAGAGGTTGTGTCCCCTTGGCTACAGAGTCCAGAACTAGTGGGCATAGTCTCAGATAAGGGGTCGGCCATTTCGGACTGAGATGAGGAGAAATTTCTTCACTCAGAGGGTTGTGAATCTTTGGAATTCTCTACCCCAGAGGGCTGTGGATGCTCAGTCATTGAGTATATTCAAGACAGAGATCGATAGATTTTTGGACTCTGGGGGAATCAAGGGATATGGAGATTGGGCGGGAAAGTGGAACTGAGGTCAAAGATCAGCCATGATCTCACTGAATGGCTCGAGGGGCCGAATGGCCTATTACTTATGTTCCTACGATCCTATGAATGGCCTGTTCTATGTAATTCTATGTAGTAATCTACCTTTGCTACAAATGGGGCAAATCCAAGCAAAGACTCAGGACCCCTGCAGTGAATCGCTGCAAGCAAGGTTAGCATGACCGACAATCTATGTGAGAACTGAGAATACTGTAGAAAATCCCTTTGGGAGACAAGAGTTACAGTGCATTCTTGCAACAACAACAAAAGAAACACTAACAAGAACATCATGCGCAATGGGAGGGGTTCAGTGAACCTTTGCTGAAAGCAAGAGTGAATCTCTGTGGAAGATGACAGCGTGACAGCAAATTCCCCAGGGAAATGTAGCCTGTTGGGATGAACTGGAGAAGTGTGTGTGCTACGATTAATACCTTTCCAAATGAATAAAACAAATATCAGAGCAAAATTCCTGGAAGAATTCACTCTTGCCGGTACGTTGCAGGAATAAAGAATGCAGCAAATTTCAGCAACCAAATTAAACCCCATCAAAACAAATGAAGGCAAGAGAGGTAAATGGTGAGATGGTGAGAATTACCAATCACTGAGTGAGTAAAATCTCCGTATGTTGTGGCGCCGAACCAATGCAAACCCATTTTTGATTCTTCATCTGTGCTGAGGGCTTCGGCGCTCCTGGGCTGGTGTCACGGTTGGGGATTCTTGACCATTTTTCCACCAAAGTGTTGCGATTTCCATTAAAGCGGGTTGACCAAAATTCAAAACTCCACCACGTGCTGGATCTCGCGGGACAACAGGGGGATCTGTTATTTAGTCTCAGGCAGGGGCAACATTCACACCTTGTGGGGTTGGGCCATCCCTGTTGAGGTTATGAATTAAGAGTGGAGGGGGGCGGGGTTAACATGCAAACAGGCCATTCGGCCCAACCATTCCGTATTGGTGTTTATTTTCCATCGGAGCAGTAGACCTAATCCCATCTGCCCGCTCTGTTCCCTGTAAGACGTGCGGAAATCACCCCCCCGCCCTGTCCAACAGTTTCCAGAGTTCAGACCCGTCGAACAGGCAACACAAAACCCAATGAATCTGTGAAAAACTTCTTTTACTTTAAAGTCAGCAAGAGGTTGCAAGTAAGCATCTGACAGTTATGTAACGTATAATAATTCCCAATTATACCTCAGCATAAACAGAGCTATCCCCTTACTTTCAGCTCAAGCAAAACACCACACACATACAGTTTCCTAGCTGATAAGGGAATTAAGGGTTATGGGGAGCGGGCAGGGAAGTGGACGTGAGTCTAGGTTCGGATCAGCCATGATCCTATTGAATGGCGGAGCAGGCCTGAAGGGTCATATGGCCGACTCCTGCTCCTACTTCTTATGTTCTTATGTTCTTTTTTACTAACACTAGCGAGTGGACAATCCGGCAGTGACTAGACGTATAGTTTCTGGAAACTGACCAGGTCGCCCGGCTGCAGCCCTGAGTGTTTTTTTACAGCATCTTTTATACCCCAAAACTTGGCAACCCTCCCACTGCACACTTGTCCCTAACTATACGGCATCTCAATGTCTCTTAATTTCTCCTGCTTTCTATCCTATCACTGACCTTCCCTTTTGTCCTTTCATCCCCTCCCCCATTTCCCAAACCCTAAACCTGCTTTAAAATCTATTTCATTTCCTGCTTTTTTTCCAGTTCTGACGAAAGGTCTTCGACCTGAAACGTTAACTCTGTTTCTCTCTCCACGGATGCTGCCTGGCCTGCTGAGTTTTTCCAGCGTTTTCTGCTGTTATACGGCATCAGTTGTTTTTCAGTGGCTCTTATCAATAGTCCGTTAAACAACCGTGGGCTTCGAGGCTGGTTACATTCCATAGTCTGAAGATGTTTCTGTTTTTGCACAGAACTTTCAAAGTCTGTTTTCCTTATCTGTTGAAAGACAATTGGCAGCTTTCACAGCTTAGAACCATAGTATCTTATTTTGCAAAGTTCTCACAGCAACCAGTCTTGTCCTCGCGAAGCATGATGGTACGTAAAATGTGGTCAACTTCTAAGTTTAGTCAAGTTACAGCAAATGGCTTAATCTTACATCCCTCATCCCTTTATTCCCCCTTTCCTTCAACCACCTATCGATCCTATTGTTAATTGTGTTGACATAGTCTCTGCTTCAGTCACTAACTCCGCCAGATCATTCTGC
Source organism: Squalus acanthias (assembly GCA_030390025.1). Lineage (NCBI taxonomy): Eukaryota > Metazoa > Chordata > Chondrichthyes > Squaliformes > Squalidae > Squalus > Squalus acanthias. The sequence continues at coordinate 5,883,773 of CM059439.1, forward strand.
AGCCTCACAACCCTCTGTGTAAAGATATTTGTCTGCACTAACTCCCTTACATCTAATCTTATACCTATGTCTCCTCATTGTAGACTCCACAACCATGGGTAGCAGTCTGTTTCTATCCACCCTGTCCCATCCTATCATAATTTTAAAGAACTCTATCAAATCATCCCATAATCTTCTCTATTCTAATAAGAAAGAGACCTGCAAGCTCAAAAGGAAACAGAAATAAAGACTCGCATTTATGTAGCATTTTTCACGAGCTCACAATGTCGCGAAACGTTTTACAGACAGTGAATTACTTTTTCTTGAAGTATAGTCACTGTTGTAAAGTAGGAAGATAAGATTTAAGAAACTCTTAGGGGGAAAAATTCGGTTACAAAGCAACTCGCGCCCGGGCGCGGCAATGTTTGCGCCGCTCACGAAATTGACCAGACATTTTGCGGCGGCGCTAAACACAACCGCCACGATCTCTTGCGCCTGCAGATCGTGATATCAGTCGAGCGTGCAACGCCCCAGTAGCGCCCTGGACCAGATATTGAGTGGCGCCCCCTGCCTTTCCGCCTGCCTCTAGCAATGACAGGTTGAGGGGAACGTTTTGCAGTTGGGAAGGGACTAGGGGAGCGCTATTTAAAGGCGGCCGCTTCCTGTCTTTTTTTGACGGCAACAGTTTTGCACCACGCATTCTGAGAGAGAGAGAAAGACTTCTGGAGGGATTCAACGCTGTGTGAAGGAGTTTTGGGTACTGAGCAGGTTCATTTTGATTTGACCTTCCTTGCATCGATTTAGAAGAGATTGTGGGGGCTGCACCCTGAGCTCTTTCCCTGGGCCTCTCCATTGTTCTTTCCAGCAGACTTGATGTACAGGTCTCTCCAGGCCGAGATTCAAGGCTGCAATGAGCAGGGTGTGGATGGAAAGCAAGATCGACCCTCCGCTTTAAGAACTGGCCAGCGCCAGTGTGTCTGAGTTCCATTGCTGACTGACATCACCTGAGCTTCACCAGCGCTCTGAGGTAGTGCCTCGCTCCTCGGTGTTAGCGCCTTAAGAGAGGTGTGTAGCGCCTGATTTAGTGCTCCAATCACCTCCAGGGGCGATAGAAGCCAAGTTTGCAGTCGGAGGTGATAATTAGCGCCAGGCGCTAAACTTTACGCCCGGCCGATAATTGCGCCCCAAACGGGGCGATACCGAATTTCTCCTCCTTAGTGTTCGTCGTGAAGAAAATGACGCAACTCGATCTTATTTTAGCTTTGCAAAGGCTACTGTAATTCTGTCACTGGCCATAAAGCGTTTATAAAATAATTTGCTATGGACTCATGTCCCGAGCTTAGCTCGATGCAAATGTTGCAAATTTCTTCGGCTGAGGGAGGAGCCAAAGTTGCTTTTAAAGAAGCACAGGCTGCGCGATTTGTGGAGTTGTTCCTTTGTGACAGCCAGTTATTTTCAAATATAAGAACATAAGAAATAGGAGCAGGAGTAGGCCAATCGGCCCCTCGAGCCTGCTCCGCCATTCAATAAGATCATGGCTGATCTGATCCTAACCTCAAATCTAAAGAACACAAGAAGTAGGAGCAGGACCCGGCCACTCAGCCCCTGGGCCCGCTCCGCCACCCACAGGGCCCTGACCGATCCGAACTCAGCCTCATGTCCAATTTCCTACCCGGTCCCCGTAACCCCTAATTCCCTTTACTTCTAGGAAACGGTCTATTTCTGTTTTAAATTTATTTAATGATGTAGCTTCCACAGCTTCCTGGGGCAGCAAATTCCACAGACCTACTACCCTCTGAGTGAAGAAGTTTCTCCTCATCTCAGTTTTGAAAGAGCAGCCCCTTATTCTAAGATTATGCCCCCTAGTTCTAGTTTCACCCATCCTTGGGAACATCCTTACCGCATCCGCCCGATCAAGCCCCTTCACAATCTTATTTGTTTCAATAAGATCGCCTTTCATTCTTCTGAACTCCAATGAGTAGAGTCCCAATCTACTCAACCTCTCCTCATATGTCCACCCCTCATCCCCGGGATTAACCGAGTGAACCTTCTTTGTACTGACTCGAGAGCAAGTATGTCTTTTCTTAAGAATGGACACCAAATATGGCCGACACTTATTCAATTCAGGAAGTCCCAGTGACCAGATTTTTACGGAGCTGTATCTGAATCTTGGAGTCAGTTTGGAACTTCCAAGAGATCACAGAATGATACCGCACAGAAGGAGACCACTCGGCCCATCGTGCCTGTGCCAGATATAGTTCAGACAAGCACAATTGCCGCAGTGGAAAGAAATACAAAAAGAGACACAGTGTGCACAAAGGTTATTTACAAGCAGAGTAGCTCAGCATTTAAATTGTGACCTATTGTTTTCCTTTCGAGAAGCTCGATACAGGAACTTCTGCAATCAATATACACGTGTTACATTACTGCTATTCAATCACTTGCTCCTCTTCTGTTTAATAGTTTGAAGCTAAAACATCGTCGAATGCTCTTCTGCTTATCGAAGATGGGAGAGGCGTGGGAAAGCTCCAGCAGCTGAAATAATTCATGGGAAGAGCCTCGTTTTATTGTCCTGGGCATCTTACCAAAAGCCTACTCAGATATCAAGGATAGAAAAGATACTCTGAAAGGCCGAATGGCTTACTCCTGCTCCTATTTCTTACGTTCTTATGTTCAAAGGTATGGGAGATGGAACTCACCGATGAGAGCGAATAAGATACGGGAGCCAAAAACATTCAGTCAGAAGACCCAACATAACAGTTGCCAGTCATTGCATCAAACACTTCCATATATTCGATGTTGAGCAATTTGAAATGTTACCTTTTTTTAAAGTGAAAAATTAGTAAGAGCCTATTGCACAGACTATTATAGCAACAAGAATTACAATTTCTAAGCAGTAAGTTCAATATTACGAGTGGTTTTGATAGAGCAGGATAGGGAGAGACTGTTTCCACTGGCAGAAGGGTCGGTAACCAGAGAACACAGATTTAAGATAATTGGCAAAAGAACCATAGAAACATAGAAGATAGGAGCAGGAGTAGGCCATTCAGCCCCTCGAGCCTGCTCCGCCATTCAATGAGATCATGGCTGATCATCCAAATTCAGTACCCTGTCCCTGCTTTCTCCCCATATCCCTTGATCCCTTTAGCCTTAAGAAATATATCTAACTCCTTCTTGAATATATTTAATGAATTGGCCTCAACTGCCTTCTGTGGTAGAGAATTCCACAGGTTCACCACTCTCTGGGTGAAGAAATTCCTCCTCATCTCAGTCCTAAATGGCTTACCCCTTATCCTTAGACTGTGACCCCTGGTTCTGGACTCCCCCGCCATCAGGAACATCCTTCCTGCATCTAGTCTGTCTAGTCCTGTTAGAATTTTATAAGTTTCAATGAGATCCCCTCTCATTCTTCTAAACTCTAGCGAATACAAGCCCAATCATCCCAATCTCTCTTCATACATCATTCCTGCCATCCCAGGTATCAGTCTGGTGAATCTTCGCTGCACTCCCTCCATGGCAAGAACATCCTTCCTCAGATAAGGCGACCAAAACTGCACACAATACTCAAGGTGTGGTCTCACCAAGGCCCTGTACAACTGTAGCAAGACATCCTTGCTCCTGTACTCGAATCCTCTCACTATGAAGGCCAACATACCATTTGCCTTCTTAACCAACTGCTGCACCTGCATGCTTACCTTCAACGACTGGTGCACAAGGACTCCCAGGTCTCGTTGCACGTCCCCTTTTCCCAATCTATTGACGTTCAGGTAATAATCTGTCTTCCTGTTTTTGCCACCAAAGTGGATAACCTCGCATTTATCCACATTATACTGCATCTGCCATGCATCTGCCCAATCACCCAACTTGTCCAAATCATACTGGAGTTTCTCTGCATCCTCCTTACAGCACACACGCCCACCCAGCTTTGTGTCGTCTGCAAACTTGGAGATATTACATCTAGTTCCCTCGTCTAGATCATGAATATATATTGTGAATAACTGGGGTCCTAGCACCGATCCCTACGGTACCCCACTAGTCACTGCCTCCCAGAGGGGAGATGTGGAGACATGTTTTTTTTTACACAGCGAGTGATTCAAACGCAGGAGGCAATGCAAAGAGTCATGAGGCTCATCCCAGGTCTCGGGGGTCTGAGTTATGAGGAGAAATATGAAAAACATTTCAGCCTGAAGAAGAAATGTCTGAGAGGTGATCTGATGAGGGATGAAAGATAGTTAAGGGAACGGAAAAGGTAAATTACTTTAATCCGAGCGAGTAGGACGCAGGTTCAAACTAGTAAAAGGCAAGCTTTGGACCGACATCGGGAGGTTCCTCTTCACCTAAATGTGATCAGCACTTGGAATGGACTCCTGGATATAGTAGTAGAGATGAAAATCCTGGAATCATTGAAGAACCAACTGAATGCCACAATGGGTGAGGACTTTACCATCTTTCTGGATGGATGCAGTAAGATGGATGAATGGCCTTCCCTCATCCACAATCATCTTGTGATTTTTGAGGAGGGGGGGGGGAAAGATTTTTTTCAATATAAACAACAAAACTCTGCAGAAAAGCCTTGCCATTTTGACGAACCCAACAATTTTCTGGGGTCCATGCGGGCGCGATCGGAGGCGGGTCATGCAGGAAATTTGATTATCTTGCAGCGGGTCAGGAACCCACCGCCATCCCGCCTCCACGTGCCTTTCCCTCGGGCGCGTTTGCCGGCGTGGCAGCAACCCGAATTGCAAAGGCGGGTGAGCTAATTTAAATCATTATTAGGTACTTGTCAGACCCTTAAGAGCCTTTTTAATCCTGTCTTTCAAATTTCACTGGATGACCACGGGAGTCACGCAGCTAGTGAACCAGGTCTGTCAATCTGAGGCGGAAGGTGAGTAACCATTGATCCAGCTGATTAGTGCATAGCATGGAAAGTACAATAAAAACTTCCACCTCACAGCTGATCACTTTCCTCAGGCAGAACCTGTTGCTGACTGCATTGCCAGCACAGATTTAGCTTTCTACAGGCTGCAAGTGTTTCCAGCAAAGTCGCCATCCAGCATCACCTCATTGTTAGAACCTATCACATCATTCACAGATTGCTTCTGCTATCTTTACTTGACCTGCCATCTATTCCATCAGCATGGGTGCCGTTTATACTGTCTCACCTTGGTCCTCAGAATCAGAACACGATGAACCCCAACACCAGCAGCACCAGGCACACCAGCAGCACTAACAACAACACCAACCTTCTCCTCAACCACCTGATGCTCCACAGGACAGAGGACATCAGCGCAGGGCTGCACCGCGCCGGAGGCGATACCCCCAACACAGGGTATCCAGATAGAGGATGAGCTTCCTCAACATGACTGAGCAGCAGTGTCAAAGGAGGCTCAGGCTATCGCACCAGGTCGTCGCAGACATTAACACATTGATGGAGCAAGACCTGCAGCCCAGAGGAGCGGGTGGACAGGCCTTACCAGTGGCTGTCAAAGTCACCAGTGCCCTCAACTTCTTCGCCTCAGGCTCTTTCCAGGGATCTGCAGCAGAAAATTTGCGGCATCTCGCAGTCGACCACCCACAGATGCATCACACAGGTCACCGATGCCCTCTTTGACAAGTCAACCAATTATATCAACTTTGCCACTGATAAAGCCAGTGTTACTGAGCGGGCGCTCGGCTTTGCCACTCTGGCTGGTTGCCCACGGGTGCAGGGCATCATCGACTGTACACATGTGGCCATCAGGGGACCCCATCATCACCCAGGAGTGTTTGTGAACCACAAGGGCTTCCACTCCCTCAATGTGCAGCTGGTCTGCAACCATAGGAAGATCATCATGCCTGTGTGCGCCAAATTTCCTGGCAGCTGCCATGACTCTTTCGTCCTTCGTCAGTCCACCGTCTCTCAGCTCTTCGCACCACCAAACAGACATTCTGGCAGGCTGCTTGGAGACAAGGGGTATCCACTGAAGATGTGGCTCATGACACCCTTGACGAGGCCAAGTACTGAGGCTCAGGAGAGATATAATGAAAGACACATTTCCACCAGTTGAGTCATAGAGCAGACAATAGATATGCTGAACATGCACTTCAGATGCTTTGAAATATCTGGAGGAGCCCTTCAGTATGCACCAGCCAGGGTCTCCAGAATGGTCATCATCTGCTGCGCCCTGTACAACGTAGTGCAGCAGTGAGGATTAGCGCTGCACGAGGAGCAAGGCTGAGCGCACAGCCTCTTCAGAGGAGGAGGAGGAGGAGCAGGAGCTGGAGGAACCTGCAGTCCAGATCCCACCAGCACCCGAGCACATTGCTGCCCGGGAGGCCAGGGATGGACTCATCATGACCATATTTACTTAACTTTACGCATTACACCCATATGGCTGTCACATGCTGCGCCAGGTTGGCACCTCCCCAAAGCAACACCATAAAGCTTCCCTACAATGACCAAGCCATTCCTTTCACACTGACCACCATTGCTGGAGGTAACGTTATGTCTCACCATTCACTCCAACTCACTAAGCCAGTTCCAAAGGTGCACATAAATTTGTCCAAATTTGTCTACGTTGAAAGTGGTGAAAATAAATATTTTTATGTGTGACATTACAGTAACGGAAACTTTACAGAATCATTTAACAAAACACTCAAGTGGCTACCCTTGTGAATCTACTCGTGTGTCATCTTTCTCTTACGCATGCTTCGACGAGGTGCTACCCCTGTGGCTTCAGCAGAGATAGAGGCAGCCTGCTCACTTCCCTGCTGCGACTGCTTAGACGCTTTTGGCGGATGTCCTCTGGGTTTTGGAGCCTGTGTAGGCCCCGCCAAAGTCTGCTCCTCCTGCGACGGTGCAGGGGCAGACTCGACCATCGCTATCCGAGGAGGCATCTGGGGCTGTGACTGAAGGGGTGGCAATGGGGAAGAAGTGTGAGCGCTTTGAGAGGAACCACCACTTGCATGTCCCCTGTCACCATCATCCCTCTCATGGGCCACCCACACTTCCCTGCTAGCAAGGAGCTGGGGAGCACCTTGCTGCATAGCAGTGGGGCCATGAGGACCCACATCTATGTTGACATCCCTCCTGGAGAGGAGGTCTATGAGCCTCTGCCATCTATTCTCTATAAATAGCATGTGCTCATGTGAGTGACGCATTAGCTGCTCCATGTAGGTGGCCATCCTATCCATGGAAGAGCCTACAGTCGCCATCGCCTGCGACACGGTGGTGCTCCTATTGGAGATGGACTCCTCCATACTCTGCACATTTGCAGACATCACATTTGCAAAACCTGTCAAAGCCTCTTTCTGGATGGCCCCCGAGGGTCAGCGTCTACCTGCAGCTGAGCAGAGCTGAGGGCGTCCTGCACCTTCTGGCGAGGCGTCTCCACTGCTGTCCCTGTCTCCACCATCTCCTCTTGCTCACTTGTGAGTTGTGAGACACCAGGTGACAACACTACTCTATTGTGCGTTGCACCCACCGAGGTGTGCGTATCTGCGCTGGTGCTGGGTGCGCTTATGTCTGGTGACACTGCACCCTCAGAGGCTGGATGCTCCTCTGAGGCATCATCTTCCTCTTCCTCCTGGACAGTGGGGCGGGGGGGGCGATCTCTTGATGGACCTGTGGAAGAGTGTAGAGATGAGTTAGATATGTCATAGGAAGAATGGGTACAGATACCATTATGCATATGATGAACATTCACTGGCTGCTGACATCAGTCCCCATATGAGTGATTTATATATGCCATTTAGCTGTATGAGATGTAATTCTATTACCAGGTTGCTGAGATGTCCCCCTCTCTCCGTCTCCCACCTCCAGCTGCTCGCCGACTACAGAAACTTCCAAGGCAGCCTCCTCTGCTGATGTCCGGGTCACCAATGATGGTGTTCCACCTCCGGTTCTCTCCCTCTCCTTCTTATTGTGGGTTCTCTTTTCCTGCAAGGAGGGAAAGAAGAGAAGGTTGAATGAGAGTGACGGACTGAGTGTAAGGAATGGATGGGTTCCATCTTTAGAGGGAGGCTATGATGGAGTGGGGTGCCAAAGCCAAGTGGCCTCCTTGTGTGTTGTTAGTTGGTATGATTGCATTAGGATGAGGGTGGCTCGTGAGATGGGGATGTGAGTATGTAGATAGAGACCAAGGTATGGGTGGACGTGCAAGTGATGTTGGTGTGAGTAAGGATGTGCAGCAGCAGGGTTGGGAAGGCAGAGTGATGGGGATGTGATAAGAGGCACAGAAGGATGAAGTTGAGCGTGGCTTTGCACACACCTTTTCTGATCTAATGAGATCATTGAAACATTTGCGGCACTGCACCCAGGTCCTCCTGACCACATCCCTGTTGTTTACCTCCTCTGCTATTTGGAGCCAGGCTCTTTTGGTCTGCTGGGGAGGTCTCTTCCACCCATTAGAAGGGCTCTGACTCCCTCCACAAGCATATGGAGGGAGTCATCGGAGAACCTGTGTGCTGCCCTCTGGTCTCAGTACAGTCATATTTGGCACTCTTTGCAGCGGTCCAATGGTGCAGTGTGCTGCCTGCACACTCCTAGATGAACCTTCAAATGCAATGTGGCCCTGGCTCCTTTAAATATCCCGGCTGAAAACGCATCATCGATGACATCATCAGACCCGCACCATTTACTAGGGCCGGGAAACGCACAGGGCGGGCTTACTGGGCCCCATTAACGCAAAGTCGATCTGAGCAGCAGCATGGAATCAGGAACGGGGTCGCGACCCGCCACGGCGCCCGCCCGCACCCGACCCGCCCAGGTATGGAAAATTCCGGCCTAAGTTTTTGCGACAGAAAAAAATGACCAAGAATCACACTTTACACATAAAACCCGAAGGATTCAGTGGAAAGTGGGTGCTGTAAATGTAGTTCCTAATTAAACATCAGATTGTGCAGACTAAGATAATGCGTGTCTGAGTTCTGTCATTACTTTATATCCTGATGTATTGGTTTTTAAGACATCCCTTAAGGTGGCACCATTCACATATGTACCTCATTTGCATACCAGCAATTCTGCTAATTAGTGTGGGCTGACCAGGGTTGATAATTACACAATCTGCACGTATTGCTATTATTTCCGTCTGATTGCCTAGTAGCTGACATATCCATTTAATTAATAACTGTTGCCAGAATTAAAGATTTTTTTTTATAAATGACCTAATTCATTTTCAGTTTTTGGAGTTTATAAATCCTGCCTCAGACCTCTATTTCTGGAAAGTCATTTTTTTTTTTGATACTGTCGCATTGCTACAAAATGAGATTTTCATTCCGATGATTTCTTTTGGCAGCGAGACAGAGATAAGAAAATACGATCAAATTTTAACTGATTGAATTATCTAGAGTTGCAATGAATAGCTTTTTTTTCCCTTCCTTCCCCCATTCTTTCGGTTCTTGCATTATGTACAGCGTCACTCGGCTCAGGTTTCATGGTCACCTTGCGGGCTGCGCTCGCGGGCAACCCAGCTCGGACAACCAGCTTGTCCCGAAATCGGGCTGGTGGGAGCGTGGCAACCTCTCGCTCATGTTTCCGTTCTCTAAAGCTGCTGATCTAAAGGTAGCTTAAAGTCACGTGGAATGGTGGGCGAGCACAGACTGTGCTGCTTCGGCTCCTCTTCAGACTTGACGGCCACGTGCTGGTCAAATCTCAAAATCAGACAGCATTCCGAAATCGAATAGCGTAACCTCGATTTGCTCCCTGCACTGGGAGAATCGGAATTTAAAGTTCACAGTCAACATTCTTAAAGGCGAGAAACATTCATACAGCAGTTTATTATGTGCTCAGGTCATCATAAACAAAGAATTACCTTTGAAGTACAGTCGCTGTTGTTACGTGGGCAAGTGCAGCAGCCATTTTGAACAAAGCAAGATCCCTCAAACAGCAAACGAGATGAACTACTAATTCATTTGTATTTGGTGCTGTTTTCTTTGAGGGAGGAATGTTGTCCCAGAAACTGGGAGAAGTCCCTGCTCTTCTTCAAATTGGTTCTTTTTACATCCCCCTGAACAGGGAGATGGGGCCACCATTTAAGGTCTCATCCTCTCGGTGACACCTCCAACAATCACTGTGCTGTATCACATTTATTTTTCCAGAGTTGTATGAACATAATTTTTAGGAACAAAAAGCTTGCAACAGCCTGTCAGAATGTCACAGGTCAATTCTCCTACACACCACCTTCTCACCACATCCGTCAATCCCTTCTATCTCTGTAAATGCATCTAACTGCCTCGTGACGAGATTTCGACTGTCTGCTGTAATGGCCTTCAATGGTAAATTATCGCGCAACTTCATTATTTTGATCTGTTTGACTTCTAACTCCCAACTTTTTAACTTGCATTTCAACCCTTCGCTGTTAGTGAGGAATTTGCCTTTAGACATGATGGCAGGATTGGAAGTGAAGCTCGGGTGAGCTCACACAGTTCTTCCACACTTAATGAAGGACAAGTCGGTTTTGATCTTATGTTCCTTTCATGAGCGTTTTGAAGTGAAGTAATTTGACAAAAAAAAATGTTAAGGGTCTTTCTTTAAGGTTCAGAATGGAAATGAAGCAAAAACAATAAATAAGCTTTGAAACTTCAAACTACTGGAGATGATTGCTCACAGATTGAACCTTTCACGCATACATGAGTTTGTTCAACTTGTAAATTTTGAAATTAAAGCAGAAGTATAGATTTCTCAGAGTTATACAACAGAATACATATTTTCCATTTCAAAGTCTGCTCTCTTAATCACAATAAAGATTTATGCTTGGTCTACAATAGTAAGGAAGGATATTAGCTCTGATGATGTGGAATCTGTATGGGTAGAACTGAGAAATACCAAGGGGCAGAAAACGTTAGTGGGAGTGGTATACAGACCCCCAAACAGTAATGCAGAGGTTAGGGATGGCATTAAACAGGAAATTAGAGACGTGTGCAATAAGGGCACTGCAGTTATCATGGATGACTTTAATCTACATATAGATTGGGCTAACCAAATTAGTAACCATACTGTGGAGGAGGAATTCCTGGAGTGTATACGGGATGGTTTCCTGGACCAATATGTCGAGGAACCAATTAGAGACCAGGCCATCTTAGACTGGGTATTATGTAACGAGAAAGGATTAATTAGCAATCTTGTTGTGCGGGGCCCCTTGGGGCGGAGCGATCATAATATGATAGAATTCTTCATTAAGATGGAGAATGAAATAGTTGACTCAGAGACTAGGGTCCTGAATTTAAATAAAGGAAACTACGATGGTATGAGGCGCGAGTTGGGTAGGATAGATTGGGGAATGTTACTCAAAGGGTTGACGGTGGATAGGCAATGGCAAACATTCAAAGATCGCATGGATGAACTACAGAATTTGTTCATCCCTGTCTGGCATAAAAATAAAACAAAAAAGGTGACTCAACCATGGCTGACAAGGGAAATCAGGGATAGCATAAGATCCAAGGAGAGTACATATAAATTGGCCAGAAAAAGCAGTAATCCTGAGGATTGGGAGCAGTTTAGGATTCAGCAAAGGAGGACAAAGGGATTAATTAAGAGGGGGAAAATAGAGTACGAGCTTAAGCTTGCAGGGAACATAAAAACTGACTGTAAAAGCTTTTATAAATATGTGAAGAGAAAAAGATTGGTGAAGCCAAGCGTAGGTCCCTTGCAGTCAGAATCAGGGGAATTTATAATGGGGAACAAAGAAATGGCAGACCAATTAAATACATACTTTGGCTCTGTCTTCACAAAGGAGAACACAAATAACTTCCCAGAGATGTCGGGGAACATAGGGTCTAATGAGAGGGAGGAACTGAATGAAATCAGTATTTGTAGGGAAATGGTGTTAGGGAAATTGACGGCATTAAAGGCCGATAAATCCCCAGGGCCTGATAATCTACATCCTAGGGTACTTAAGGAAGTTGCCCTAGAAATAGTAGATGCATTGCTGGTCATCTTCCAAAATTCTATAGACTCTGGAACAGTTCCCATGGATTGGAGGGTAGCTAATGTTACCCCACTGTTCAAAAAAGGTGGTAAAGAAAAAACGGGGAATTACAGACCAGTAAGCCTGACATCGGTTGTGGGGAAAATGCTAGAGTCCATTATAAAAGATGTAATAGCAGAGCTGGGTGGGCGTGTGTGCTGCGAGGAGGATGCCGAGAAGCTCCAGTATGATTTGGACAGGTTGGGTGATTGGGCAGAAGCATGGCAGATGCAGTATAATGTGGATAAATGCGAGGTTATCCACTTTGGTGGGAAAAATAGAAAGGCAGATTATTATGTGAATGGCAATAGATTGGGAGAAGGGGAAGTGCAACGAGACCTGGGTGTCCTTGTGCACCAGTCGCTGAAGGTAAGCATGCAGGTACAGCAGGCGGTTAAGAAGGCAAATGGTATGTTGGCCTTCGTAGCGAGAGGGTTTGAGTACAGGAACAAGGATGTCTTGCTACAGCTGTACAGGGCCTTGGTGAGACCACACCTTGAGTATTGTGTGCAGTTTTGGTCGCCTTATCTGAGGAAGGATGTTCTTGCCATGGAAGGAGTTCAGCGAAGATTCACCAGACTGATACCTGGGATGGCAGGAATGACATATGAGGAGAGATTGGGTCGATTGGGCTTATACTCGCTGGAGTTTAGAAGAATGAGAGGAGATCTCATTGAAACTTATAAAATTCTAACAGGGCTAGACAGACTGGATGCAGGAAGGATGTTCCCGATGGCGGGTGAGTCCAGAACAAGAGGTCACAGTCTAAAGATAAGGGGTAAGCCATTTAGGACAGAGATGAGGAGGAATTTCTTCACCCAGAGAGTGGTGAACCTGTGGAATTCTCTACCACAGAAGGCAGTTGAGGCCAAGTCAGTAAATATATTCAAGAAGGAGTTAGATATATTTCTTAAGGCTAAAGGTATCAAGTGATATGGGGAGAAGGCAGGTACAGGGTACTGAATTTGGATGATCAGCCATGATCTCATCGAATGGCGGAGCAGGCTCGAGGGGCCGAATGGCCTACTCCTGTTCCTATCTTCTATGTTTCTATGTCTCAATGTCAGCTTGGCTCAATTGGTCGTACCTCCGTACTGAGGGAGTGCTGCATTGTTGGGGGGTGCCATCTTTCTGATGAGACATTAAACTGAAGCTCTGTCTGGCTGTTCAGGTGGCCATAAAAGATCCCATGGTACTACTTAAAGAAGTGCAGGGGGAGTTCTCCTGATGTGCTGGGGCCAACATTTATCCCTCAACATACATCACCGAAACGGATGAACTGGCTGTTCATTTCATTGCTGTTTGTGGGATCTTGCTGTGCGCAAATTGGCTGCTGTGTTTGCCTACAAACTGACAGTAGTTGCACTTAACAAAAGTAATTCCATGGCTGTGAAGCACTTTGAGGTATCCTATAAGAATATAAGAAATAGGAGCAGGAGTAGGCCATTCGGCCCCTCGAGCCTGCCCCGCCATTCAATAAGATCATGGCTGATCTGATCTTGGCCTCAACGCCACTTTCCCGCCCACTCCCCATAACCCTGAGGATGCATAAGGTGCTACACGAATGCAAGTTCTTTCTTAATCACTCACGATTGATAGGATCTACTATGCACGGTGTTGCTAAATATAACACTCAAGTGCATCTCTCAGCTCCAAATGTCACCTTATTTCTGTCCCCTCACTCTTTAATTTCCTTTATAGCTCCACTCCAGTCCTCTTTATCCTTCATTAAGGAGAATCTTTTTCATTTTACAAAGTTCTCTCTTAGGGTTGCCAACTCTGCTTGGACCTATTCCTGGAGGTTTCATCACATGACCTCCTGCCGCCAACCGCCCCGCCCCCCCACGCCCCCGCCATTGGTCGTCCGACACGCCCATCCTCCTGGTGCCCCGCCTTCCTACGACCAATTGGAAAACGAAAAGAATCTTCATGACCCACTTGGATGATTCTTGTCTCTCTGTCAAACGACACATCGCCAATATTTTTAGAAATAATAAACAGAAGTGTTCAAAGAAAATGAAAAAAAAACGAACAGTTGAGTTCCAGTGCCGCTATGATTTTTCTCCTGGGTTTGCTCGCTCGCAGTGATCTGGAGATTAATCTTCAATTCCTCGAGACTCCAGGGCAACCCTGGAGGGTTGGCAACCCTGTCCCCTGCTCTTGATTTCTGCACAATCGTCCCTTCTTCGCTGTCCTCCAGACGGCTACAGAAATTTCAAGCTTCTTTTTTTACATTCTTTTTCTGCCACTGTGCTGCAGGTCAAATGTGCTATATTGTTGCATTTAAGATATTTTAAACCCTCACCAGCGCTAAGCCACAATCAGAGCTCTGCGCGTTATTTAAACAGCCCGGTCGCGGCGCTGAACAAGTTTAGAACAATGAAATTCTGAACCACCAATTCACACCAGGCAGCAGATCCGAAAGCAGTTCTACGTTACATTAGTGGCCTGAGTTTTGACGTGTCAATGGAGAGGCCAGCCTCTACACGTGTGCCTGCAAAGACTAAAAACCTCTGGCTGTGTTACAATTGCAAATGTGTCGGCGATTGGCGCTCAGCGAACAAATGTAGTGGTGTGTGAAATTCTTTACTCTGTGTATAGACGCTCATCCTTGTTTTCAAATCCCTCCGTGGCCTCGCCCCTCCCTATCTCTGTTTCCCCCTCCAGCCCCGCAACCCTTCAAGATCCTCTCATTCTGGCCTCTTCCGCGTCCCCGATTTTCATTGTTCCACCATTGGCGGCCATGCCTTCAGCTCTGGAATTCCCTCCCTAAACTTCTCTGCCTCGCTACCTCTCTTTCCCCCTTTAAGAGGTGCCTTAAAACCTACCTCTTTGACCAAGCTTTTGGTCACCTATCCCAATATCCCTTATGTGGCTCGGTGTCAAATTTTGTCTGTTAACGCTGCTGTGAAACGCCTTGGATCATCTTACTACGTTACGGGCACTATATAAGCGGAAGTTGCTGTTCCTGTTTTCAATGGGAACTTGTGCCTCTTGACCTTGGAGCTGGCCTAACTTGCAAAGGAGGGGATTCATATCAGCTACGTTGTAAACAACTAACACCAGCCTTGTAACCTTTATTTCTGCAGCAAAAGAAAAAACTCCATGCATACATTAGGCTGGCAGGTTAATACAATCTGGTATATGAACTGAATCAGAGCAGAATTAAGTCTAAACCCAGGGAGATCACATTGAGTTCGGATCATCCTGATTCAAACTGAATGGAATCTCTGTAGGAGGGAATGTAGTACTAATGGGCTGTACACATCACTGAGCAACGCACTTGACTCAATCCCTGAGATGCAGCAAGGTTTACACTGCTCGATATTGAATCAAAACACTACAAGGCAGCCACAGATCTAGGTTGCAGAGCTGGGAGACTTTTCTTCAGTGCCAAATAGCAGATTTGATTTCTCCCAGCGCTAATACCAGAGATTTGAGAAGAAATACACTAAGTCTAGATGTAAAAGATGGGAAATATACGAGAACAACATATAAGAAACAGGAGATCTGGCCTGAGAAAATTTATTTTCTACAATGGCAGCCGAGGCTGGTAGACAGGTAGGCTGGAGATAAGTTGGGTTGAGGAATAGTTCAACGGCAAGATTTTAATGGCATGCTTTCAGGGATAGGTTATCACTTTTAATAATGCCCTTAGTCAACCAGAAATCAGTTGCACTTCAAAATAAATGCGGTTAAAAAAAAAACTTCTGTAATTATGTTGTCCTTGGCTCCAAGCTTGATAATACGAGCACAAGGAAAATTGACAGAATATGAAAATGAAAGAAAATCAATACGCATAAATCTATAACAAAATAACAAAACCAATCAAGTACACGGAGTACAAGACCAAGGATCAGTCAGCACATAGAGAGACAATTAAACTACATAAGGACAGAGTTGGACATCATCAAGTGGAACCACCATTAATGTCGTACTTATTGTCTACCAGACTGTTCGTTGTGTCACTGCACAACTTGCAAACACCCACTTCTTCCCATCTGACATAAAAGAACCATCACAACCCAAGGAAGATTAAATTCAATTTAGGTTATTAGTATTGTCTTCATTCACATACATTGGCTATTATTGTGTCGTACACGCAAGACCAAAATCTGGGGAATTTCTATTACCGACCAGAGGTTGTCCTCCATTGCTTGGTTAATTGGATTCTGGGAAACACCCCTCTGTTCCCCACTTGAAAGATGGAGCCTTTGTCACGTGAGGTTTACCAAGTCCATCGGTGGATCTCGTCATCAGTCCTAAGCTGGGGGCACACTAGTTCAAATGAGAGAAAGAAAATGACCACAATGGTTGTTAGATCTGTGGAGCAAGTGTTGGGGGCACCCATGGTAACAATAGCGATCACTGTTGCCAATCTCGCTGCTTTACATGGATGAAGATGAAGGATAAGTGAAGGAGATAAAACTAGTTCACGGGTTAAAGAATTCTCCATCAATAAAATTACTTATCTAGCACAAAACATAGGGGGAAAACCCTACTGGAGTTTTTTGAGAATGTAACTGGTAGAATAGATAAGGGAGAACCAGTGGATGTGGTGTATTTGGATTTTCAGAAGGCCTTTGATAAAGTCCCACATAAGAGGTTAGTGTGCAAAATTATAGCACATGGGATTGGGGGTAATATACTGGCATGGATTGAAAATTGGTTAACAGACAGGAAACAGAGAATAGGAATAAATGGGTCTCACTGTCTTGCCTTAATGTGCTGATGCAGGTTGGTATATTGTTTCATGGGCACCAGATGCCCTCTGGTACCTTGTCCAAACAGACACTCTTCATGTGTGAGCCTGAACAGTAAGCGTTAGCAGTTGCCCAACTGTGGAGGGCATCACAGCCATGCCCTTATCCTGCACTTACCCAACATGCACGTGCTGCACTCTCCAGTATAAGCCCAAGCAACCCATATGCTTTTATAAACACGTTATCAACTTGCCCAGCCACCTTTAAGGATTGGTGTATATGGACATCAAGGTCTCTGCTCATCTAGACTTTTCAAAATCGTGCCATTTATAGTATACCGTCTTTCCATATTAGTCCTCCCAAAGTGCATCACTTCACACCTCTCTGCATTGAACTCCATCTGCCATGCTCCTGCCCATTTCACCATCCTGTCTGTCAGCCTGAAGCCTAGAACTATCCTCATCACTATCTACTACATTGCCAAGTTTTGTAGCATCTGCAAACTTTATAATGCTGCTCCCTATATCTGAGTCTAGGTCATTTATAAAAATTAAAAAGAGCAATGGATCCAAAACTGACCCTTGGGAAACAGCACTGCAAACCACCTCCCAGTCTGAAAAACATCCATCCACCACCACCCTCTGCTTCCTGTCACTGAGCCAATTCCGTATCCATACCGCCACTTTCCATTAATTCCATGGGCTTCCATCTTCTTAACAAATTTCCTGTGTGGCACTTCGTCGAATGCCTTCCAAAAATCCATATATATATCTACTGCATTACGTTGATCAACCTTCTCCGTTACCTCATCAAATAATTCAACTAAGTTAGGCAGACAAAATTTACCTTTAACAAATCCATGCTGGCTCTCCTTGTTTAACCCATGCCTTTCCAAATGAAAGTTTATTTTGTCCCTGATAATGGTTTCCAATAACTTCCCCACCACCGATGTTACGCTGACTGGCCTGTAGTTTCCTGGTTTATCCCCCTCCCCTTTCTTGAATAGTGGTATAACTTTAGCAACCCTCCACTGCTCGGGCACTACTCCTGCTTCTTTCAGCAACCTTGGATGCATTCCATCCAGACCAGGTGACTTACAGTAATGCTATTCTTTTTAGTACATCTTCTCTATCTATTACTATCCTGTCCCTACTTCCCTCTTTTTTAGTGTAGCCTTTCCATCATCCATTTCGTTTGTGAGGACAGTTGCAAAGTATTCATTTAATACTTTAGCCACGTCCTCTGCCTCTACATGCAGATTTCCCTTTGGGTCCTTAATCATAGAAATTTATGGCACAGAAGGAGGCCATTCAACCCATCGTGTCTGTGCCGGCCGAAAAAGAGCTATCCAGCCTAACCCCACTTTCCAGCTCTTGGTCCGTAGCCCTGTAGGTTACGGCACTTCAAGTGCATATCCAGATACTTTGTAAATATGATGAGCGTTTCTGCCTCTACCACCCTTTCAGGCAGTGAGTTCCAGACCCCCACCACCCTCTGGGTGAAAACATTTCTCCTCAACTCCCCTCTAAACCTCAGACCAATTACTTTAAATCTATGCCCCCTGATATTGACCTCTCTGCTGAGGGAAATAGGTCCTTCCTATCCACTATAGAATCATTTAGCCACTATAAAATCATCCAATCAATCTGTTTTCAACTTTCTTTACTTGTCTACACTTACACTTGTAAATGACCAGCAGTTTCCAGCTTTGAAAAGCTGCCTTTATTTTTCATAGAATCGGAGTTTGCTGCAGTGCAGAAACAAGCCATTCACCCATCAAGTCTGTGCCAGAGATTTTCTCCGCATGAGCCACCTAGTCTAATTCCACTGCCCTGCTTACTCCCTGCGCCCGTTCATATCAACAACAACTTAGATTTATATGGTGCCTTGAACATAGCAAAATGTCCCAATGTGTAATCAGACAAGAATCGACACCGAGCCAAAGAAGGAGCCATTAGGACAGGTGACCAAAAGTTTGGTCAAAGAGTTAGGTTTTAAGGAGTGTCTTAAAAGAGGAGAGAGAGGTAGAGAGGCAGAGAGATTTAGGGAGGGAATTCCAGAGCTTAAGGCCTAGACTGCTGAAAGCACGTCTGCCAATGGTCCATCTTGTCTAGTCCCACTATTGTGCTTACTCCTCTTACTATTTAACATCCCACCCATTAATCTAATCCCACTTTCCTGCTCACTCCCCATACCCTTCAATATTCCACTGACTCTTATTCCACTCTACTGCTTACTCCCTCTACTCTATTTTTTCGTAGTTTTGATCCTTTGAAATGTGACATCTGAAGTGTGATGGCCACACATTGAATGCAGGATATTATGTGTTTATAATCAAAAGGTTTACATTCCTAAGGGTAACATTCACCAAGAACAATTTATATTGTGGAAAACCCTAGATGCTGCTAAATATCACCTCAACCTGCAATCATCTCCACTTGGGCTAAAATTCTTCCGGTTGAAGGGTTGGTTTAACAGGTCTTACAGTGCAGGAATGGACACATAGCCGGAGGATTCAAGTTCAAACGCCAGCCCATCTGCCATTCAAACTCGGCTACCTCACAAACAGATTGAGGGCTCGTTCATCTCGTGGCAAATCGCTGACACAGAATAACTGCTATATGGCAGTCACTGCCCTGGGAAAGTAATGAGTTGTGTGAAGTGTCTCGAGATGGTATTTTTTTTTTGATGTCAAAAGCCACAATATAAAATATTACAGTGTAGTATTGAGCGAATTTTTTTTCATTCTCAACTCAACTGCTGGATCAGGGATGGACAAAACATGACGGGCTCGCTTCCAGCCCCATTGAAATGTATCTCCAGTCAGCTGATCCCTGAGCGGCTCGACAGAGGTCAAGGTCATTTCAGGCAGGGACCACATCACTGAGTAAAATACAAATTTCATTCATAAAGACGACTAAATTGGCCTTGAATTAAAATTATTTCAGCGTTAACACCATTGTGATGAACTTTGACTAGGTTTTTTTGTGGGGGGTGGGGGGGGGGCACGGAAAGGGGGAGATTTTGGCCTACGGAATTTCCTGCAATTAAACCAAAGAGGATTTCATTATTAATTCAAATGCTACCTTGCTAACCTAATGCCTTTAAATAGCAACAACTAGCAGAATGGGGAAGGAGTGCAATTTATCGATCTCACTGAAGTGGTAAGGTTTGTACGACTGAAATAAGGATAAAAGGATAAAGATCAATTCATAGAAGGCGATCTATGGAGCTAAACGACCATTATAAATGACTGGAATCCATAATTATGATCAAAAATGACTGCAGACTTGTTCCTCTTAATGGCTTTGAATGCATGGAGCTGAAATGGATGCTTAGTGGACAGATATCTGAGTTTCAGCTCTCTGGTCTCAATCTTTTTGCTGTTGTAGTGATTACAATGTTTACAACAATGATACATGTTTGTTGCTGTAATCTCAAGCAGTAAAGTTCAATAGATTTTACTTTAATAACTAATACCGAATCCAAACTCTACTCCAGTTTTTGCTTCCACAGAGCTTTGCGCAACCAAACTAGGGGCCATCAATATAAGATGGTCATTAATAAATCCAACAGGGAATGCAGGAGGAGCTTCTTGACCCAGAGAGTGGTGAGAATGTGAACTCGCTGCCACAGGGAGTGGTTGAGGCGAATAGTATAGATGCATTTAAGGGGAAGCTAGATAAACACATGAGGGAGAAAGGAATAGACGGATATGTTGATTGGGTGAGATAAAGTGGGAGGAGGCTTTCGTGTGGAGCATAAACACCGGCATACACCAGTTGGGACAAATGGCATGTTTCAGTGCTGTAGGTTCTATGTACTTCTATGTAACAAACACATTTGAGGAATAAGGTCGGAGAAATGATAGATTGTTTGGCCTGGAACTTCCTGGAAACTTGCAGCTTATTGACATGTGCATCAGGGGCGTGCGCGATTATTCCAGCGCAGTGGTTCCGGGAAATGTTGGCGTACACGAGTTCCACCATTATTTACGCGGTGCCACCATTTCCTGGGACCTTTGCACCTTTTGGTTTAAGAGGCTCTCTTTCCCAGCGTGCACAGATGGTCAATGGCCGCACACGAAGACTGGCCACTTGGGTGAGGTACCAGAGGTAGTCTGTTGCCTATGGAAACATACCCAAGTATGAGTCATTGGACACAACTTTTGTCTCCATTGTAGTACAAAAACGCGTTGAGATAGCCGATACCCCCGATGAAATTGAGAGAGGTTCATTCTCATTGCTCCACTCACCGTTGCAGTCAATGGCGATTGCGAATTTCCTGGCTCGACACCCGTTTTCTCTTCACAGCCACTTAGACTGAAAAATAACAGCGCCGGTAACAAGCTATTGATCTGATTTATGGCCCTCACATGACTCTCGGCCTGGGAGAACAACAAAGATACCATTAAAGCTGCGGAGCCTCAACCCTGCGGTCTGGAACTTGTTCTGAAACTATTTCCTCTGGTGGGGGATTCAAGGACGAGGGGACATATCCTTTAATTAGAGCTAGGCCGCTCAGGAGCGAATTCAGGAAGCACTTTTTCGCACAAAGGGTAGTAGAAATTTGGAACTGTCTCCCCCAAAAGATTGTGGATGCTGGGGGTCAATTGGAACTGACAAGACTGAGATCGTTAGATTTTTGTTGGGTAAGGTTATCAAGCGATATGGAGCAAAGGCGGGTAAATGGAGTTGAGATGCAGATCAGCCATGATCTCGTTGAATGGCGGAACAGGCTTGAAGGGCTGAATGGCCTAGTCCTGTTCCTATGTTCTCCTCATTTCTTTCCTGATTCTCTCAGTCTTGACATCCAGAGCCCTAAGTGTCTGAAGGCCATACTTTCAGGATCCCCATCCCTCTCTCCATGTTAGGAAGTTGAAAAGATTGCAGTGGCCTATCCATTGGTGTTCCCTTGCTCTTGGGGGAGCAGGAGAGGAAGAAGATACAACGTGTGAGGCACCGAGGCGAGAGATTGCACTGATCTGGCCCAGGTAAATTGGAGTCAAAGGCTGGCAGGCAAAAATGTAATGGAGCAATGGGCGACATTTAAAGAGGAGATGGTTCGGGTGCAGTCTAGGTACATCCCTACACGGGGCAAAGGGAGGGCAACCAAAGCCAGAGCTCCCGGGATGACGAAGGAGTTGGAGAGCAGGATGAAGCAGAAAAAGGGGGCATATGACAGATGTCAGCTTGATAATACAAGGGAGAATCAGGCTGAATATAAAAAGTACAGAGGAGAAGTGAAAAGGGAAATCAGAGGAGCAATGAGACAGTACGAGAATAGATTGACAGCTAACAGAAAGGGGAATCCAAAGGTCTCCTATAGGCATATTAACAGTAAAGGAGTTGTCAGAGGAGCGGTGGGGCCCATTAGGGACCAAAAGGGTGAACTATTGGTGGAGGCAGAAGGCAGGGCTGAGGTCCTAAATGAGTACTTTGCATTGGTGTTTACCAAGGAAGAGGACTTTGCCAAAGCTATGGTAAACGAGGAGGTTGCTGGGATACTGGATGAGATAAAAATAGATAAAGAGGAGGTACTGGAAAGGCTGGCAGTAATTAAAGTGGCTAAGTCACTCGATCCAGATGGGATGCATCCTAGGTTACTGAGGGAAGTAAGGGTAGAAAATACGGAGGTGCTGGCTACAATCTTCCAATCCTCCTTAGATACAAAGATGGTGCCAAAGGACTGGAGGATTGCAAATGTTAAACCCTTGTTCAAAAAAGGGGAGAAGGATAATCCTAGCAATTACAGGCCAGTCAGTTTAAGGTTGGTGGTGGGGAAGCTTTTAGAAACAAAAATCCGGGAGAAAATTAACAGCCACTTGGACAAGCATGGACTAATAAAGGAGAGCCAGCATGGATTTGTTAAGGGCAAATCGTGTTTGACTAACTTGATTTGAGTTATTTGATGGGGGAACAGAGAGGCTGGATGAGGGCAGGGCAGTTGCTGTTGTGTATCTGGACTTTCAAAAAGCGTTTGATAAAGTACCACACACTAGGTTTGTTAGCAAAATTAAAGCCCATGGGATAAAAGGGGCAGTAGCAGCACGGATACAAAATTGGCTAATGGATAGAAAACAGAAAGTTGTGGTGAATGGCTGTTTTTCGGACTGGAGGGTGGTATACAGTGGCGTTCCGCAAGGTTCAGTACTAGGACCACTGCTGTTTTTGATATACATTAATAACTTGGACATTTGCAGTTGTCATGAAACTTAGAAGTGTAATAAACATTGAGGAAGATAGTAATAGACTTCAAGAAGACATAGACAGGCTGGTGGAATGGGCGGAAACATGGCAGATGAAATTCAATGCAAAAAGAAAGACTTGCATTTATATAGCGCCTTTCACGA
Organism: Squalus acanthias; assembly: GCA_030390025.1. Taxonomy (NCBI): domain Eukaryota; kingdom Metazoa; phylum Chordata; class Chondrichthyes; order Squaliformes; family Squalidae; genus Squalus; species Squalus acanthias. The sequence continues at coordinate 5,906,752 of CM059439.1, forward strand.
ACACCGGACGTCCCAAAGCGCTTTATAGCCAATGAAGTACTTTTGAAGTGTAGTTGAAATGAAGGAAACGCGGCAGCCAATTTGCGCACAGCAAGCTCCCACAAACAGCAATGTGATAATGACCAGATCATCTGTTTTAGTGATGTTGATTGAGGGATAAATATTGGTCAGGACACCGGGGAGAACTCCCCTGCTCTTCTTCGAAATAGTGCCATGGGATCTTTTACGTCCACCTGAGAGAACAGACTGGGCCTCGGTTTAACGTCTCATCCAAAAGACTGCACCTCCGACATTGCAGCACTCTCTCAGCACTGCACTGGAGTGTCAGCCTAGATTTCTGTGCTCAAGTCTCTGGAGCGGGACTTGAACCCACAGCCTTCTGACTCAGAGGCGACACTATAAATGCAGAGAAGTGTGAGGTGATACATTTTAATAGGAAGAATGTGGAGAGACCATACAAACTAAATGGTACAATTTTAAAGGGGGTGCAAGGACAGAGAGACCTGGGGGTGCTTGTGCACAAATCTTTGAAGGTGGCAGGACAGGTTAACAAAGCAGTTAATAAAGCACCTGGGATCCTGGGCTTTATGAATAGAGGCATAGAGTACAAAAGCCAGGAAGTTATGCTAAACATTAGTTCGGCCCCAGCTGGAGTATTGTGTCCAATTCTGGGCACCACACTTTAGGAAGGACGTGAAGGGTTTGGAGAGAGTACAGAAGAGATTTACGAGAATGGTTCCAGGGATGAGGGATTACAGTTACGTGGATAGACTGGAGAAGCTGGGGTTGTTCTCCTTGGAGCAGAGAAGGCTAAGAGGAGATTTGATAGAGGTGTTTAAAATCATGAAGGGTTTAGATAGAGTAAATAAAGAGAAACTGTTTCCAATGTCTGAAGGGTCAATAACCAGAGGACACAGATTTAAGGTGATTGGCAAAAGAACCAGAAGCGACATGAGGAAAACCTTTTTTATGCAACGAGTGGTTGGGATTTGGAGTGCACTGCCTGATAGGATGGTGGATATAGAGTCAATAGTAGCCTTCAAAAGGGAATTGGATAAATACTTGAAGGAGAAAAAATTGCAGGGATATGGGAGAAGAGCGATGGAGTGGGACTAACTGGATTGCTCTTCGAAAGAGACGGCGCAGACTCGATGGGCCGAATGGCCCCCTTTGGTGCTGTACTATTCTATGATTCCATGAATTCATTTTTTTTTTAAATCTGGCGTCAGTAAAAGTGACCATGAAGCTGTTGGATTGTCATAAAAACCCAACTGGTTCACTAATGTCCTTTAGCAACGGAAACCTGCTATCCTTACCTTGTTGGCCTATATGTGACTCCAGTCCCACGTCAATGTGGTTGACTCTTAATTGCCCCTCTGAATTGGTCTAGCAAGCCACTCAGTCGTGGTGACTAGAGGTGAGCAATAAATGCCGGTCTTGCCAGCGACGCCCACATCCCGAGAATGAAAAAAAAAGGCAGGCGGAATAATAAACAATATAAATTGTGGTCGATGTGTTCTCCTGGACTAATTTCGATTGCCTAAGAGAGTCACAGAGAAAATTACGAGGTGTTTTTCTCCCTAAATTGGCCTTTGTGTTTTTTATCTGTTCTTTTTTGCCTCTTTTGTGGGTGACGGGTGTTGTCAACCGCAATGCTAAGTGCATCACAACTCCATGGGGCTGGCTCGATGGAACAGCTGGTCTCTTTCATTCCTTCATCTTCTGGATGTTTGCTGCCCCTCGGCGACATCATCCGAAAACACATCATCAGGTTCCACATGTACGCTGACGACACCCAGCTCTACTTCACCACCACCTCTCTCGACCCCTCCACTGTCTCTAAATTGTCAGACTGCTTGTCCGACATCCAGTACTGGATGAGCAGAGATTTCCTCCAGCTAAATATTGGGAAGACCAAAGTCATTGGGCTGGATTTTCATTGACCCGTGGAGGCGGGTTTGGAGGCGTGGGGGGGGGGGTTAAAATTGCGAAAACTGGCGGGCGGGCACAAGTCCGCCTCCACACAATTTTCATTAAATCGTGTCTGCTGGTCCCGACTCCGTCCCGCCTCTAAGAGGTGGGATAGGCTGTTAAGGCCCTTAACAAGCACTGAATTGGCTCTATAATGCCATTTTGAAAGGCCTTTGTGATTTTAACCCTGGCGGGAGCACATCTCTCTCTCTCTCTCTCTCTGGGCTGCTGCTGCTCATTCTCCATCCAGGTCCTCTCACAGCAAAGGCCAGGCAGTCTCTGAAGACCTTCAATGCAGCAACAACGATGACATCATCAGAGGCGACTTTCAGACTGAAAACACTAATTGGGTCATGGGTTCCCACATGCTGCAACTCAATTGCCCAATTAGGTGAAAATTGCATCAATCTCCCACATCCAATTGCAGTCGGGTGGATAACACGAAATGCAGATGACACGACCCCAACCCGCCCCAGTATCAAAATCCTGCCCATTGTCTTCGGTCCCCGCCACAAACTCTCTTCCCTAGCCATCGACTCCATCCCTCCCCCTGGCAGCTTTCTGAGGCTGAACCAGGCCGCTCGCCACCTTGGTTTGACACGGAGATGAGCTTCCGGCCACATTTTCGCTTTGTCATCAAGACCGCCGACTTCCACCTCTCTAACTTCGCCCGTCTCCTCCCCACCTCAGCTCATCTGCTGCTGAAACCCTCATCCATGCCGTTGTTACCTCTCGACCGACGTTCCTGCTAAGCCGCCTGGCCGCGGGCCACGCAGCTGTCTGGAGGTCCCGCGTAGGGTGCTTACTGGCTTTTCAATGGGAAATTTCGCGCAAAACTTTGAATGGGCCTCACAGCCCGTTAAAGGGTCTGCGCACCCGAAAAAAAAATTATCAGGAACATTGCTCTAGACCTGACTATTCCAATGATCTCCTGGCCAGCCTCCCATCTTCCACCCTTCATAAACTTGAGCTCATCCAAATCTCTGCTGCCTTATCTTAACTTGCACCAAGTCCCGTTCACCCAACACCCCTGTGTTTGCTGACTTACATTGTTTCCCGGTCGGGCAATGCCTCGATTTTAAAATTCTCATCCTTGTTTTAAAATCCCTCCATGGCCTCGCCCCTCCCTACCTCTGTAACCTCCTCCAGCTCTACAACCCTCCAAGATCTTTGCGCTCCTCCAATTCTGGCCTCTTGCTCATCCCCAATTTTAATCGCTCCACCATTGGCGGCCGTGCCTTCAGCTGCCTAGGCCTAAAGCTCTGGACTTCCCTCCTTAAACCTCTCTACCTCTCTCTCCTCCTTTAAGTCCTCCTTAAAACCAACCTCTTTGACCAAGCTTTTGGTCATGTATTCTGATATCTCCTTCTGCGGCTCGGTGTTAAATTTTGATTGATAACGTTCTTGTGAAGCATCTTGGGATGTTTTACTATGTTAAAGGCGCTATATAAAGACAAGTTGTTGTAGACTGAGCTTCGAGGGCTAGATTCCAGGTCTTAGGCTCCACAAGTGACCCTCAGGATAACTTTGGATCCAGCAAGTGTTTTAAGGGCTAGTTTATAATCTGTAACTATAGTAGATTTGAAGCAAATACTTTGGGACACATATGAAATATGTGCAGCATATTAGGTGTTGATAATATATTGATTCCGTTCTGGTGCACTCATCTTTGCAACCATTAGGACTCATAATGATTGCAACAGAGAGAAAGAACGACCGTTTTCCATGGCACTTCATGACATCTCCGAGAAACAACTCGCTGTGTTTCAGATGCACTGTTATGTAGGAAAATGCAGCAACCATTTTGTTCCCAGTAGTAACATTAAGATGGCAATGCCTGACCCCGACACCAGGACAACTCCCCCCTCCCCACTCCTCAATTATTCCCAGGAGATTCTACAATATCCCACTGAACAGGTAAACAAGGTCTTGATTTAAGGTCTCGTCTAAGAAGGGCAGCAACTTGTCGCACTCCCTCAGTAGTGGACTACAAGTGCCAGTTTGGTTTTATCTGTTCGAGTCCCCTGGAGTGGATCATGAACCCATAATCGGAGGCGAATGCAAGACTTAACCTGAGCGATCTTTCAAATCCAAACTGAAAAATGCTATAAAAAAAAAATACACAGCGAGCTCTGCCCGGATTTGGAAAAGATAAAAAAAAGACAGGTCAACGTTTTAGCCAAACAGACCAGCCCTGAAATTGTTTTGTTCTGTGGGAGGGCGGTTAGGTGATATGACCACACAATTTGGGCGGGCGAGAGAAGAATTTGAGGCGGGTGCATTCACAGCAAGCCTGTACGACTTTATTTGTGGGTTTTAAAATTCTGTCGAAAATGTGGTGCGGCAGGGGGTGGGGGGGGGCGTGGAAGATGCTTTTGGTGTCTGACCCCTTGCATGCAGAGGTCAATGAAAGAGGTGAGACTGGCAGGGTGACGCCATTCATTTGGCGTTCCTGCCAATTCCCCTTCCGATGGCACCACTGCAATGTACACATGCAAGCAGGCGTACTTACTTGCCAGAACCTAACCCTAGCCCGGTAAATTTTACAACGGTCACATTCCACAGGGCGATTGACCGGGGAACGCGGCAAATTCAGAATAAGCCCCGAAAATGGCATAGATGCACACTCAAAGAGTGCCGATACCCTGATTCTAGGATTTAGAAGTTGGGATGCATCTAAGATGTGGGGACAAGGTGGGGGGGGGGGGGGCGGTAGGTGTGGTGGGGGCGGAGGTGGGGGTGCGGGAGCGGGGTGGGGGGGGGGGGAGTTCCACCACCCAAAGCCCTTGAGAGCTATTTTAGCAGGGGTGTTCTATCCAGTGTTCTGGCCAATATTTTTCCTTCAACCAACATCACTAAAAACAAATTATCTGACCATTTATCTCCTCGCTGTTTGTGGTACCTTGCTGTGCGCAAATTGGCTGCCACATTTCCCTGCGTTACAACAGTTCAAAAGTAATTCATTGGCCGTGAAGCACTCGGGTCGTCCTGAGGTCATGATAAGCGCTGTATAAATTTCTTTCATTCTTTGGTTTGTCAAAAAAAAATCGTTCCTATTCTCAAACATTTTCCATTTTCGTTTCAGATTTCCAGCATTCACAGTTCTCTCTCTTTTTCCTATTAGCCAATATTTCAATTGGAATTGTTGTTTAATGATTCCCGAGTCTAACAGCACTTGCATGCGGAATTTCAACATTTGAAATTAAAACACAGTATTCTTCTACCTCTCCGTAATGAGTCCCATTTGAATCCTTTTAATTGGGAACCCTGGTGGAAAATGAAATTGCCCAATATATCAAACCATCTCCATTCAGCAAAATCCATTAGTATTGATTTAAATACATTAGAAATCATTTGGAGCTTCAGATAATATTTCCTGCATAATAAAGGGATAGTTCCATCAGCCATGTCCACAGGAACATGCATCATCTAAATCCTAACTCGCCTTTCTAAAAGCAAAAGTCCCAATAAATCACTGCAGCTTCTACATCTCCTTTGAAAGGTTTAATCAAAAGGTATGACATTGCCATGCTAAAAATGAGCTTGAATCCAAAGGACCCCATGTACTACTGAATTCCAATTAAAGCACACAGCAACCATTTGGAACATTTTCACAGACTCACAGAAATTTCAGCACAGGACGCCGAAGCTATCTCCTCTAATTCCAATTCCTCACTTTTCCCATCTAACCTTCAATAATTTTCCTCTTCAAGTGCTTATTTCTGGTTCCCTGTTACATATAGCGACTGACTCCCTATCCTAGTAGCAGAGAGGTCAGGGGGCAGAGATTTAAAGTAATTGGTTGAAGGATTAGAGGGGAGTTGGAGGAGAAATCTTTTCACCCAGAGGGTGGTGGGGGGTCTGGAACACACTGCCTGAAAGCGTGGTAGAGGCAGAAACCCTCATTGCATTTAAAAAGTACCTGGATATGCACTTGAATTGCCGTAACCTGCAGGGCTACGGACCAAGAGCTGGAAAGTGGGTTTAGGCGAGATAGCTCTTTTTCGGCCGGCACAGACACGATGGGCTAAATGTCCTCCTCCTGTGCTGTAAATTTCTATGATTCTATGATTCTGCATGAGTCAGTAGTGGCTCAGTGGGTAGCACTCTCACATCAGAATCAGAATGTTGTGAGTTCAAGGCCCACTCGAGAGACTTGAGCTCAAAAAGTACTTAATTGGCTGTAAAACGCTTTGGGACATCCTGGTGTTGTGAAAGATGCTCTATAACTGCAAGTTCTTTATTTTTTTCTTTCATGAAGACATTTCTTCTAACCTCCCCCGTTGAGTTTCTGATACTAATCTTACATCTCTGCCCCTCTCCGCCCCCAGTTTATATTTGTGTGTGTTAGTGACTGTTGCATGGCGTATTAAAGTGATGCAACGCTTCACATAGAAACATAGAAAAATAGGAGCAGGAGTCGGCCATTCGGCCCTTCGAGCCTGCTCCACCATTCAATATGATCATGGCTGATCCTCTATCTCAGTACCATATTCCCACTCTCTCCCCATACCCCTTGATGCCTTTTGTGTCTAGAAATCTATCTATCTCCTTCTTAAATATATTCAGTGACTTGGCCTCCACAGCCTTCTGTGGTAGAGAATTCCACAGGTTCACCACCCTCTGAGTGAAGAAATTTCTCCTCATCTCAGTCCTAAATGTCCGACCCCGATTCAGAGTTTTGAACTGTAGTTTATAGGCTGGGTACGAAGGTGACCCAGCACACACTGTGCTGCCACAGAATGGGCGGGCACAGGTTTCCCATCATGGGACGTTGGTAATGTCAGCCGCACAGTCAGAAAGATGACCTGGGCAGGAGCTGGAATATGGATGCCAGCTGATTCCAGGGATTCAAGACCAGGAAAGAGAGGGGGGGGGGGGAAGAGGATCAGCTTACATGCATGTCCAAACTATCAGCCTTGTGGAGGTTGCTCTGTCCGTCACCTTCTATTCTGTGGATCAGCACAAAAAAACTACGAATGGCATCACTGGCCACAAGAGTGAGCAATGCTCAAAATCCTTCTGATTGATATCTCAGCACTAAAACAAAAACAACTTCTATGCAAACTCATACATTTTCCCCCTCCTCGGCACTGAGCACAGGATAGCTGCTACAGTAAAAGGAGCAAGACAAGACAATCCGATGGACAATCACTCCAGGCCTCTCTACGCACTCTTGGCAACGCATTACGGAGCCGAACTATCATTGGTCAAGAAGCAGGCGAGCTTGCTTGCTCTCTTGGCTGGTATCGCGCAGATGGCAAAGAAACACAGAATAGGAATAATATCTTCAACAAGGCAAAAATGCATGAAAGAAAGATTTGCATTTTTATGAGACTGTTTCACATCTCTCAGACATTTCAAAGTGCTTCACATGCAATGAGTTACATATCACACAGAATTTACAGCACAGAAACAGGCCATTCGGCCCAACTGGTCCATGCCGGTGTTTATGCTCCACACCAGCCTCCGCCCACCACTCTTCATCTAACCTTATCAGCATATCCTTCTATTCCTTTCTCCCCCATGTGTTTATTGAGGTTCCCCTTAAATGCATCTATGCTATTCGTCTCAACTACTTCTTGTGGTAGCGAGTTCCACATTCTGACCACTCTCTGGGTAAAGAAGTTTCTCCTGAATTCCTTATCAGATTTATAAGTGACTATCTTTATTTATCTATATTTATGGCCCCTAGCTTTGGTCTCCCCCACAAGTGGAAACATCTTCTCTACATCTGTCCTATTGAACCCCTTCGTAATATTAAAGACCTCTAACAGGTCACCCCTCAGCCTTCTCTTTTCCAGAGAAAAGATCCCCCCAAGCCTGTTTGACCTTTCCAGACATGTATAAGCTCTCAGTTCTGGTATCATCCATTATCAATTTTTTTTTTTTACGGTTCTCCAGTGTCTCTATATCCTTATTATAATATGGAGACCAGAACTGTACACAGTACTCCAAGTGTGGTCTAATGTTTCTCGCCATGGCTCCACCTCACATTGATCTGGCCTGGTTCTCCGGCAATATAAACCAAATTGCACAGGGCTGCAAGACTAGAAACATTCATTATGAATATTATTTTCGTTAGCACTCCAAAATTGACTTTTCTCTGTAAATAAATGATCACCCTAATAGCCTAACGTTTAATGTAATGATAATTGCATTAAATGGTAATGTAAGATGTCAGCCGTAATTAAAACTTTGAGCTCAATGGGCCATTTGCGAATAACGCTAAAATTAATTTGCTGGGATATGTCGTTTTACAGTAGGTCTTCAGGCAAGGAAGAATTTCAAATGCAAAGACATTTTCCATAAATTTGTGTGTCATAACTATGCTTATCCTTCATTTCGCAACATACTTGTTCCATACTGCCCAATCTAATTCAAAAACTTACCCATCATTCGCTCGGCTTAAAGTGAGGAAAAACTCCCTTTTAAAAACGGGAAGAGACAGGGCTGACGGGCAGAATCAGCGGCCTGTGGAGAGGGAGGAGGAAAAACCAGCCACGGTTGCCGCTCCTCATCACTGTGCTGGAAGGAATGGGATTGGCGTTGATGCCAGCCCCCATATGTTGGATTAGCTTTCTGATGCTCGCTATTTGGGCTTACAGGTTGCGTCGTTTGGAAGAGGTACCAGAGGGCAATTGGGAGTCTACGGAACCAAGGTCAGAGCCTTCAGGATGTGAGGACAGGAAAGGTTAGCACAATGTTAAGAAAGAAAGATCTTGCATTTATACAGCGCCTTTCATGACCACAGGACGTCCCAAAGCACTTTACAACCAACAATGTACTTTTGAAGTGTAGTCACTGTTGTAATGTAGGAAACGCAGCAGCCAATTTGTGTAAGCAAGGTCCCACCAACAGCAATGAGGTGATGACCAGATCATCTGTTTCACTGAAGTTGGTTTGAGGGATAAATGTTGACCAGGACACTGGGGAGAACTTCTTCGAAATAGTGCCATGGGATCTTTTATGTCCACCTGAAAGGGTAGACGGGGCCTCGGTTTAATGTCTCACCTGAAAAATGGCACCTCTGACAGTGCAGTGCTTCCTCAGTACTGCACTGGAGTGTCAGCCTAGTCTCTAGAGTGGGATTGAACCTACAACCTTCTGACTCAGAAGTGAGTGTTTTTTTTTATTCGTTCCTGGGATATGGGCATTGCTGGCAAGGCCAGCATTTATTGCCCATCCCTAATTGCCCTTGAGAAGGTGGTGGTGAGCCGCCTTCTTGAACCGCTGCACTCCTTGTGGTGAAGGTACTCCCGCAGTGCTGTTAGGGAGGGAGTTTTAGGACTTTGACCCAGCGATGATGAAGGAACGGCGATATATTTCAAAGTCAGGATGGTGTGTGACTTGGAGGGGAACTTGGAGGTGGTGGTGTTCTCACGCGCCTGCTGCCCTTGAATTTCTTTTAGGTGGAAGCTGTGGGTTTGGGAGGTGCTGCCGAAGAAGCCTTGGCGAGTTGCTGCAGTGCATCTTGTAGATGGTACACACTGCAGCCATGGTATGCTGGTGGTGGAGGGAGTGAATGTTTAAGGTGGTGGATGGGGTGCCAATCAAGCGGGCTGCTTGGTCCTGGATGGTGTCGAGCTTCTTGAGTGTTGTTGGAGCTGCGCTCATCCAGGCAAGTGGAGAGTATTCCATCACACTCCTGACTTGTGCCTTGTAGATGGGAGTCAGGTGGTGAGCCAGAGCTGACACTGTAGCTGTGTTCATAAACATTTGATACACTCACCACATGGAAAAAAAACACTTGTCTTTACAGATTATTTGCAAAATTCTCACATTTATTTACTGTCAAAGAAGTGTTAAACTTTACATCAGATATTAGTGGTGGGGTCTCGTTATTAACAGGAAATACACAAAAATGATACTTTGAAGCAAATCTTTGCTGGGACCGTTCAAATCTTAAATCCCAGGCCATGATAAATAAATAAACTCTTGAGGGTTTTAGGCGGAATGAAAGATGGCAAGGTCACACTCATGGTTCAGGAGGTCAACCTGCTTCTTTGATTGGCTGGACCAGTTTGTTATGACAATACTTCAAGTGCCATTCACCCCCTCCCCCCTACCCCCCCCCCCCTCCTCCCCCTCCCATCAAGTATATTACAGTAAAAACAACTGGAGCCCGATTTCACCGCTTTTAGCCAGACTTGGAGCAACTGGCTTAACTACTCAGTAAAAGATTAAAGGGCACAACTCATTTGGCCAAATAATAAATCATTAAAGGCAGCGGCTCCATCGGGAGGGCGAAAGGGCGAGAGAGAAATGTTTTCTTTTAAAAAAAGGGTTACGAAAATAGGTGAACGAAGTAAAAATGGCAAACTTGTGGTTTAATCTGCACAACGGACAAGTTCCAACAGAAAGAAAAAAAAAACACAGTTCATCATATGTGCAATCGGGAGCTTCACACAATATTTTCATCAAATTTCTTCCGTTTTAAAATTCTCTTATATTTAGGTCTGACAATGTATTCGATTTATTTTACACTAGCAATACAACAAAATATATTTTCTTTAGCCATTTCTCAGTGAGAACAGATAACTGTACAGCTGAGCGAACGTGAGGTGTAAGGCCTGCGGCTGAGCTGCTAGTGGCTGACCAGGGTCTCCATTCGCACACTGAAAGGAGACAGCTGGCTCTTAAAACCGACCAATGATGCAAAGTTCTTTTCCTGTGTTCAACAAAGCCACTCGGGGAGCATTAAGGTTCTACAGACAACTTTCGCAGGGTTCAAAGACCTGTCTCTCCTATTATAATGCGTGGCTGGGCCTGGGGCCTGGGGTTGGGCCTGGGGCCTGGGGTTGAGCCTGGGGCCTAGGGCCTAGGCCTGGATTGGGGATGGGGCGGGGGGGTGGGGGGGTTTGGGGCGAGGAATACAAGGTGCAACTATATATACAACTGTGTTCAAAACTGCTGCACTGGAATGGCCAGAAGTTCTCTCACTGCATTAGCAGCAGTGCACAAACGCGCAGAGACCCGATGATTTGACTGGTTTTATTTGCGACGGAACAATACGTTTCTGTGTAGCGAGAGAGTCCCTTTGCCTCACAAAGTCCTCGCAGAACTGCAGGGCCCAGCTGTGTTTTTTTTTCCCTGTACAATGTAAAAGCACCACAGGTCGCTGCACTGTCCATTCAGGTAGATACGAGGGGTGGCACCTGCAGAGGTCCTTTTGTTTTCGTTGTTTTTAATGCATGTGTTTCACAGACTAGTTACCAGTTGCATTTGTCCTTCCCTCACGTCCCCTTCTGGAATAGATTCTTCCTTGTTAATGGGGATAATATATCCGTCGCTGTTGCCCCTACTGATTTGATAGTACGTCTGGAGTTGGTTCCCAGCACCAAGGTTGGGCATGCTCTTGTAGTAAAGGTCCTCGTTCTCACTCCTCTTGGAAGGCGACAAGTCCTCTTCTGCCTCCGGGCTGGTCTCCGGGTAGGGAGAGTCTCTCAGGTTGGGCATGCTCGTGTACAGGGAGTCTCTGTTGGGTGACTGCAAGGGGTCGTCACCCTCGGCCGTGAGCTCGGTGACGTAGCCAGCGTCGGCCTTGGGCTCGGCCCTCTTCTGCTGGTGGTACAGGAGGGAGTGAGTGCGCTGCGGAATCAGCGGGGCTTCGAGCTCTGGGTGGCGCTGCTCCCCTGGGTGGTCGCCGCGGGCCAAGGACGAGGCGTCGGCCACGATGGCGTCGTCCTCGCTGCTGCTGCCGCCGGTGGCGGCGGCGGCCACCTTGGCAGCCAGGCTGCGATCGAGGTTGAGGGTCTTGTGGCCGCCGGCGCGGAGGTTGTTGTGCACCAGTTCGGAGATGATCATCTTCTCAAAGGCCGTGTCCCCCAGGCTCAGCCCGCAGTCCAGCGCCTGCATGCTGTCGTTGGTGAAGTCCCCGTTCCGAATGGCGTAGCTGTTGCTGAAGTTGCCGTTAAGTGGTAGAGTATCCATCGCGCTTGTGTCCCGGCCGTTGTTCAGTGAATGCCCTGGAAACGAGAACAGAAAAGAAAAATACGTGGCAGCGTTAGCGGTTTGTCTCCTTTTTTTTTTAACCTTCCAAGCCAAAAAAAAAATCTTTTTAATGTATTTCAGGACAAAACAACGATGCATGTATTTGCAGCGTTTAAGGTTAAGATACTAGGATGCCCCCTTTCCCCACCCCGCCATTGAAATGAATCGATATCTTCGCCGGTGAAGAGAGAGATTTAAAACTGGCAGCATCTGCCAGCTTCGACGCTCCGCTTGTCCTTGCGCGTCTACGGCACGGCCGTTACACGTGGCTCTACGCGGGACAAGGAAGACCAGGCAAAATGGGGTTTTGTCCTAAATTACCTTAAAGGTGACTTGGGAAAGAAAATGCACCACCTACACAAAACAAGTGCAAATAAACATACCAAATGAAATCCAGACACTAGCAGGCAAAACTATTTCACATTTCTTTTGTAACGAGACATCAGATGGTGGAAAGCAAAGAATGAGGGCGGCGGGGGCGGGGAGGCAGGACTGGGAAAATGGGCAAGCACGAAGTAAGCATGACAAACACAGAACAGTTATCCTCTTGGAACTACGGGTATCAGGCTCCACAAGCACCATCTGAAAACACTATAGACATCAGCTGGGTCGACTCACATGGGCAATTCACATCAAGTCTGTCTGCTCAGGCTATCTGGTGTAAGAGTAGCTGATATATAAAAGAAAGTAAAACGATCACTGTAACATGAGGAAGGATCACGCAACATCTCAGCAAACCAGTCAGAGCAAGGGCTCGTCAAATTAGACCGCAAGCAAGCAGGACTTATCCTTTTGGTTTTCTCTCCTCCGTGTGTTAGTTTTGGTGGAAACACTTATCTTTCTTTGGAGAGCCACCACCCCCCGCACTTCCCCCACCCCCCCCTCATAAGGTCCAAGGTAGCTTGCAACCACACAGCCTGCATCAGTCACAGTGACAGCACCCGAATGAACCCACACAGGCTGTTAGAGGGCGTGGGGGGCAGGGGTTTGGGGAAAGGCCCTGAGAGACCATGGCCTTGGTCAACTAAAGAAATGTGTGCAATGTCTTCAAAACACAGGTCGCAGAAGATAAAGTCTAGAACAGTAAACGTCGGTCGTGGAATGCAAAGGAGATGCCACCCGAAACCAACCAGCAGAGGAACAGCAACCTCTCGTGAGTTTGCAGAAAGTAGGAAAAGGTTCGCACGAGAAATGGGTCATTTTATGGGGACGTGTTTCGGAACAGGTAGGAATTTCTTCTGCTACAGCACAGACATGTAAAACAGCCAGCACGTGAAATATCACAAACACAAACGCACAACAAAAACACACATTTGTGAGTAGAGCATGCTTTGGAAAGTGGTATTTTTATTTTTGGCTACTTCGACTAGAATGATGCAAAATGTGACTGACCACAATGTGACTGACCGCGGCGTGACTGGCCACAGTGTGACTGCTGCACCGTATGCAATGCGTGGAGGGGGGAAGAGCTTTACTGACAGCAGGAAAACAAAATAGTCTGCAAAAAGTTAGCACCCTCCAGAACCAACTCTTGAAATTGGGTTCAGTCCAGCTGATCTGGGGGTGTGGCGGGGGGAGGGCATCTTGCCAGTTTTTGTGTGAGCCGGAGCCTGGTTCAGTCATCGACTGGTCTATTAAGTCTACCTATCGTTACGGAACAACCTGGTTTAACTGAAATGGTCTTTCAGCCTGGGGACCACCCACAGCCTCTTGCGGACATGCAGTGGAAAGGCATAGAGACTCCAATATGGCGTCTGCATGCTTTATTCTGCACAGTAGGAGTCTCGTCAGTTGAATTCACACCAGTTCTGTTGACCTGTGCAGATATTTAACTGAAGCGATTGTTCCCCTCTCCTTTTCTGGCTAGTTTCCTCCCCCGCCCACCCCACCCCACCTTCTTATTTCCAGGAGGCCTCAGCTCTTATTGGCATACACCCATATGGCCAAACTTTAACTGCCAGCCTAGACAGTGAGCATAGGCATGCTCTCCGAGTGTCTGATGCGCTCCACACACGCGCACTTCCACCAGGGCTTGCTGGATTATCAGGAGCAGGAGGAAGCTGAGCAGGACTTTCCCTTCCCCGAACCCAGAGCTACCAAACTCCCAAGAGTAGCGCCCTCTAGCGACAGACAAGGGAAAATCCGGTCCTGGCATCTTGTAGTCTTGGCAGCTCCGCAACATCGGGGCAACTGGCTGTCCAATTTGGAGGAAGCATCTCGATGCTTCAGTTAATTTAACACAAGAAAGCAAATGGGATTGTGCCAATTGAATTTGCACCGACGATGTTCAGGCTTGTGAAAGTACAGTCTATAATCCCTATCTTGCCAGCAATTTTATACATTCCTTTATAGCCGGTCTAATTGTACAGTCAACCGTATGCCCACTGAGTCTACTTCTGACCTCCAGTTATGTTTTCACCAATTGCCTCATTTCAAAAAAAAAGAAAAAAAACCAAGCATGCTGGAATTTTTTTTTACATTTGATAGGTAAAGTTAAGTTTGACTCCCATACTTGTCTCTCTGTAGGTCACTAGAGGGAAGCATAAGGAAAGAGCAAAAGACAAATAATGAAAAAAAAAGCTCGGGTTAGATTCAACACACCACTTTTAAAATACACCCGCTATATTTTTTCCTTCTTTGGAAGTCGAGCTTCGGCTCTTAGATTACTCGCAGTATCAAGACAGATGTTTGAGAGCAAATGGAATTCCAGTCCCAACACTGAAAGTCATCTTTTCTGATTGAGAGGCAGAACAGGATCAAGCGACGGGCTTCCATTCAAATGCTACTGCTGTGGGGAGGGCTGTTGTGATAGTGACTTGCAAAAGGGAAATGGTTCTGTTTGCTGTCTCTAGGCGCAGCTGGAATCCTCTCCTCGCTGCCAATGGTTCCTTCCATCCCTCTCCTCAAGGTGTTGACTTCCGCTAGCACACGATTCGACACACGACCCCCCCATCCCGCCCCGCGCCCCCCTCCTCCCCTCCGTAGCAGCTCACCCATTCTCCATTCGACAGCCTACTCGCAGGGTAGGGGATGGCAGTCTGCCCTCACCCGACATTCTCTCACCCGCACTCTTACAGCGGGGAGTGTGTATGGGGGGCAGGGGGGGGGTGGTGGGCGCGTCTCTGGCCATCAGGAGTAGGGAATCCTGACCCATTCCCTTCTCCCTTCCCTAGCACAGGGACACTGCCCGAGCAGTTGAGTTGAGCTCACTCAGAGCAAACTGGGGACTGAATCTTGGGATGCGTCCCGTTCAGTTACACACAGACTATAGCTAGTGCGCCTTCGGGGTCGGGGTTTGGGGAAGTGTGGGGGGGCGGCGGGGATGTGTGGGTTGGCGGCGGGGAAGTGTGGGGGCGGAGTTTTCTTGTAATTAGTATTTTGCTGACTATAGAGCACCATTAATGTGATAAATCTCGCATTGAAGTGACTCCGCAACCTCTTAGCATTTGCCAGCGTAATTCTGATTGCAGTTCCATCCTAACTATTTCACCAGCACCCAAAAGAGAAACTTTCAGCAGTTGTGTTAACAATCGTTTTCCAAGAGTTAAGTAAGCACACCTGGTGAGCTAAACACGTCAGCTGAAGGGGCATTAAAGACAATGGTTTCCGCAAGCAAGGTGTTATAAGGGTTGTTAGTGCCATGGGGTCGCAGAAGAGGATTTGTTAGTAGATAATTGCCCGTCATCCCTAAAGCAACAAGACAGAAAAAGATACATCAGTTTGGGTTTTTTATTTGTTAAGCTCACAGACTCTTTCAAAACACACAAGTGAAGGTTGGCCCTCTCAAAAAAAAAATAGGCCCCGTTTAAAATTCTGCTGAGAAGGCCCAGTCAGCTTTGAAGTAAAATTGCAACGCATTATGTCATTCTTCGTTCATCACGAGAGCGAGAGAGAGAAAAAAAAAGCCCCAAAAATAGGCTAGGGTGACGGTTCTTTCTATTCATTTTTGAGGCGTAACAAGGCCTGTGCAGCTTTCAGACTTGCAAGACAGTGCCGCATTCCGAAGGGAAAGGCGAAAATTAATAGCTATTTGACATGCTTCACCTGCACTGAGGAGCTTCTACTTCTCGTGATGCAGAACGACTCTGTCTCTGTATTCACTGCTAATTTTGTTTCCACTGTCAAAGTAAATTTTGGCCCATATTGGGTTGTAGCTGCAGGTCATAACTTTAGGGGATCTGCTCCCACAATCACCTCCCTCCCTCCCTTTCCTTCCTTTCCTCCCTCCCCTGATGGCTCAGTGAGTTTATCCAGTGAGTAACTGACCCAGACAGACCAAGAGGATTCCTGGTCTGCTCTCAGCTGGGCTACAACAACAGCAGCAGCTTGCTTTTATATAGCGCCGTTAACTACCAAAGGCAAAACGTTTCCTTGGCGAGAGAGTGAGGAAATAAAAATAATCGGCCGTGCTTCCAGCTCCCGATCGCAAACGAGAAGGTTTGCGGATGTTGGACGAGGAGAGGATCAGGGAATCGCCCGTCGCGCTCTCACGATCAAAAGTCTGTCACTCCCTTGTCAAGGTACATGCGTGAGGGTTGGGAGGCCAGGGCTGGAAGGTGGAGGCCAGTATCAGGGCAGGGGAGGGTCGAAAACTGGGAGCGCACAAGTATAAATCGCTTACAGCCGAGGTCGATGCCTAAAACAAGCAAAGGAGGATGTAACTGTTCACAAAACTACGAACTGGTTAACAGTGGAACTTCTCATCTGACTCCCCCCCCCACTCCCCCCACCATGCCTGCGTATTAAGCCATTTATTGTACGGTTGTTGACGTGGGACTTGTTCAGAGCATTGCTGCAGG
Organism: Squalus acanthias; assembly: GCA_030390025.1. NCBI lineage: Eukaryota > Metazoa > Chordata > Chondrichthyes > Squaliformes > Squalidae > Squalus > Squalus acanthias. The sequence goes on from CM059439.1 coordinate 5,923,515, forward strand.
CCGTAGCAGCTCCACTACCCCTTGTTCGAAATAACTAATTCCACGAGGCATTCATTTTAATTTAGAACGGGCAGCAACGCGGTATTAAGTTGCCAAACTTAAAATGCCGGGGAAATCTGACGGTTAAATCATTGCCCATTTAATTATTAGGAAATTAACTGGCCTACTTTTGCACCGTTTACCGAAAGAGTTCCGACGTGCTTTTCCCGCTTTCCAAAACGTGCGCGTTTTTCGCTGTTTTAGTTCAACACATTCATAGAATCATAGACATTTATGGCCGACAATGAGCTCTCCAGCCTAATCCCACTTTCCAGCTCTCGGTCCGTAGCCCTGCAAGTTACGGCACTTCAAGTGCATATCCAAGTATTTTTTAAATGTGATGAGGGTTTCTGCCTCTACCACCCTTTCAGGCAGTGAGTTCCAGATCCCGCTGGGTGAAAAAAGTTCTCAACTCCCCCCTAATCCTTCTACCAATTACTTTAAATCTATGCCCCCTGGTTATTGAGCTCTCTGCTAGGGGAAATAGGTCCTTCCTATCCACTCTATCTAGGCCCCTCATAATTTTATACACCTCAATTAAATCTCCCCTCAGCCTCCTCTGTTCCAAAGAAACAACCCAGCCTATCCAATCTATCCTCATAGCTAAAATTCTCCAGTCCTGGCAACATCCTCGTAAATCTCCTCTGTACCCTCTCTAGTGCAATCACATCTTTCCTGTAATGTGGTGACCAGAACTGCACGCAGTACTCTAGCTGTGGCCTAACTAGTGTTTTATACAGTTCAAACATAACCCCCCTGCTCTTATATTCCATGCTTCGGCTAATAAAGGAAAGATTCCCATATGCCTTCTTAACCACCTGTCCCCACCACCACCGTATTCCTGTCTCTTTCTAAATGGTGACTACTTATATGGTAAAGTTGGCAAGGCGGGGGAGCGACTGAGCAGCCCATGAACCGAAAAGCGGAACGTGGCAATTTGCAAATGACACACGCGCGATTTATGGGGAGAACTATGTAGTCAATAAAGTGTACAAGGCTAAGCTGAGCCTCTGACCTATGACCTCTGGGGGCGTGCCGAGGTTGCACATGATGAAACCGCCTTCCCCGTGGCCTGTGACTTTTTGACCTGGTAAAAGCGGCCATGGGTTGGAGGTGCACAGACGCGGCAAATCTACCTGTTCGGGTGAAACTGAGCCGCGCGATCTCGGCCCCCCACAAACACCGCGCCGGCGGACTGCGGAAGACATCGCAGCCGAGCCCTACCCCACCCTCATCCGCCGGCCACCAACGCCCCCAATGGGTGATCGCTATACAGCTTTCAGAAGCAGGACACCCCCTCCCCCGCTAGCCCAGAGGCACCGCGGTCAGTTTTAAGTGCCCTCGGCTGAGAGCAGCTAATTCTGCACAGGCCGGTGATCAAACCAAAGGACCCTTCCTGATCTGTGTGGCTCCGAGACTGTAACTTTAACTCTCGAGTCCACTGCTCCAAGGTGCGGTAGTTGTACCGGTTATGTCACTGGACGAGTAATCCAGAGGCTGGACTAATAATCCAGGTAGAACGCGACGTCAAATCCCACCGAGAATTTGAATTCATTTTTTTATTAAATCTGGAAATAAAAAGCTGGCATCAGTAAAAGTGACCATGAAACTGTCGGATTGTCGTAAAAATCCAACCGGTTCACCGAGGTCCTTTTAGGGAAGGAAACCTGCCGTCCTTACCCTGGTCTGGTCTGGCCTACATGTGACTCCAATGTGGATAACTCTCAAATGCTCTCTGAAGCGGCTGAGTAAGGCACTCAACGGCAACTAGGGAAGGGCAATAAGTCGTCCACATGGAATAAAATCATAAAGAAAGAAAGAAAGACTTGCATTTCTATAGCGCCTTTCACAACCACCGGACGTCTCAAAGTGCTTTACAGCCAATGAAGTATAGTCACTGTTGTAATGTGGGAAACGCGGCAGCCAATTTGCACACAGCAAGCTCCCACAAACAGCAATGTGATAATGACCAGAGAACCTGTTTTTGTGATGTTGATTGAGGGATAAATATTGGCCAAGACACCGGGGATAACTCCCCCGCTCTTCTTCGAAATAGTGGCCATGGGATCTTTTACGTCCACCTGAGAGGGCAGACAAAGCCTCGGTTTAACGTCTCATCCGAAAGACGGCACCTCCGACAGTGCAGCACCCCCTCAGCACTGCACTGGGAGTGTCAGCCTGGCTTTATGTGCTCAAGTCCCTGGAACGTGAGGCTTGAACCCACCACTTTCTGACTCCGAGGCGAGTGTGCTGCCCACTGAGCCACGGCTGACAATGAATAAGAAACACCGTGAAAACAAAAATGTTCTCCTCTTGGGTACACTAATAAAACAAGGTTGGGCACTTCACAGAACTGGAGGGATGTATATTTTATCACTGCTTTTTGCCTTTTTTAAAACCAGCTGCAATAAGGTAATTAAACATTTAAAAGATCACATTTTAATTTAGGTCTGAGATAATGAATCATCTGATAAATATTTTACTTCAAGTGCGTCTGTGCTGGCTTCTGCCTCACTGATTACTTAGTCAGCAAAGAGCTTTTCTATTACGCAGACAGCGCAAACCTCTTGTCCACTCCAGTTATCGTCAAGATACATCAACATGAGAGGCTAGTCTTATATTTATCTCAAGTCATGGTTGTGCCTCAGTGTGGGGCCCTATTCATAACCGATTTACAATCAATATTAAGAGTATTATCATCATATAAAATCCATGCGTTTAGTCCAATTGTTCTGTAAAATCCATATGCAGTTGAACCAGCCCAGTGCAACACGACTGATGAGGGTGTTCATGAAATTCCGCGATTTGAATGAAGGCAACTTGTTTATTTACGTGCGTTAACTGGTTTAACGCCGTTGCTGCATCAGCTTGCAGCTATTGCCTTTAATGTTGTGAAACACACCAAGGTGTTTTAGAAAGGCGGACCCTGATTTGGGAGTTGAGGGAGGGCAGGTGACCAAAGGCGGTGGGGGGGGGGTCGTTGTGGTGGTGGTGGTGGTGCGGGGCGGTCGAAGAGGCAGGCTTTGAGGAGACTTTTAAAGATGGGGAGGGAGGGGGAGCAACAGTGAAAGCCATTTGCATTTATGCCGAACCCTTTAATGTCGGAAATTGTCCCAAGGCGTTTCACAGAGGCCTAAGGAGAAAGGGACACCAAGCCAGAGAAGGAAGAGATTGGGAGGGTGGTCAGAAGTTTGATCAAAGAGGCGGTTTTTAAGGAGGAACTTAAAGGTGTAGAGGCGGAGGGGTTGAAGGCAGGGAATTCCAGAGTGCGAGGCCCGGGCGGCTGAAGGCATGGCTGCCAATCGCCAAGAGTGGGGCAGGGAGGGTACAGAGGAATGGAGGCTTCTGAGGGCCTGCAGGGCTGGAGATTGGAAGGCGCGAGGCCGTGGAAGAAGCACAAGGATTAGAACTTTAGATGGGGTTTCGGAAGATAGTTTGATGCGTGCAAGCGGAAAGCTGTGCAGAGGGCGGTGGGTTGCACAGTAGGTTGAAGTCAGACTAAAACTGCACGGTGTGATGTCAGCTCGCATGAGATAATCTGGTCTGAAGGTCCGCACTTCTACTTCCGCCCCGCCTACGGGGAGTTTCGCCCAGACGCTCAGCACACCGTATCATGACCACTGGCCGTGCACAGCACGTATCCGAATTCCTTTCGCATGTCAGTAGTGGGAATGATAGAATCTTAGAGCACAGAAGGAGGCCATTGGGCCCATCGTGCAGCTGCCGGCTCTTTCAAAGAGATAACCAATTAGATCCCCCTTCCCCCGCACCCCCCTGCTCCTTCCCCATAGCCCTGCAAATTTTACCTTGTTCAGTATTTGTCCAATTCCCTTTCGAAAGTTACTATTGAATCTGCTTCCACCGCCCTTTCAGGCAGTTCATAAAAACTCGCTGTTAAAAGAAAACATTCTCCTCATCTCCTCCTTGCCATTTTTGCCAATTATCTTCAATCTGTGTCCTCTGGTTACCAACCCTCCAGCCAGTGGAAACAATTTCTCCCGATCTACTCTATCAAAACCCCTCATAATTTTGAACACCTCTTTTAAATCTCCCCTTAACCTTTTCTGCGCCAAGGAGAACAACCCCTCCAGTCTCTCCACACAACTGAAGTCCCACATCCCCGGTGTCATTCTAGTAAATCTCCTCTGCACCCTCACCAAGGCCTTGACATCCTTCCTAAAGTATCGTGCCCAGAACTGAACACAATACTCCAGCTGGGGCCTAACCAGTAATTTTTTAAAGGCTTACCACAACTTTCTTGCCTTTGTACTCTATGCCTCTGTTTATAAAGACCAGAATCCGATATGCTTTAAGGGAAGTTGGAAAATTACCTTCAAAACCTCTGATTTAACAAATCCAGCTAACTTGCCAATTTTCTTTTGCTTACACACAACTCAAAAAGCCGCGCCCCGCAAAAGTTCTTCAAGTTTTGACCGCCCTCCTCCTTCTAGCTCACGGCCTTTCCGTAAAAGAAAATGGCGAGGCAGGCCATTGAGCCCGCGCACTCTCTCCTGCTCCCGCCACGTATCAGGGCTTAGCAACTTCAGAGACGGCACCCGGAGTGCGTCAGCAAAGATGCTTGCGATCCTGCTCTGTTGATGCTCTTTCCCGTCAGAAATGCTTGTAACCGTGAGAAAACCACCTCTTGGCGTTAATCGAGAAATACCCCGAGTCGGTCCCCGCGGTTTGACGGTGGCACGGACAGTGGCAACAGCACCAAGTTCCCCGACGCTGAAACCTGAGCCGTTACACTTCGAGCAAATCAGCAGGGTCTTGATAACTAAATAGGAATCATAGAATAGTACAGCATAGAAGGAGGCCATTCGGCCCATCGAGTCTGCGCCGGCTCTTTCTGAGAGCAATCCAGTTAGTCCCATATCCCTGCAATTTTTTCTCCTTCAAGTATTTATCCAATTCCCTTTTGAAAGCTACTATTGAATCTGTATCCACCACCCTATCAGGCAGTGCATTCCAAATCCTAACCACTCATTGTGTAAAAAAGTTTTCCCTCATGTTGCCTCTGGTTCTTTTGCCAATCACCTTAAATCTGTGCCCTTTGGTTATCGACCCTTCAGCCACTGGAAACGGTTTCTCTTTATTTACTCTATCTAAACCCTTCATAATTTTGAACACCTCTATCAAATCTTCTCTTAGCCTTCTCTGCTCCAAGGAGAACAACCCCAGCTTCTCCAGTCTATCCACGTAACTGTATTCCCTCATCCCTGGAACCATTCTAGTAAATCTCTTCTGTGCGCTCGCCAAAGCCTTCACATCCTTCCCAAAGTGTGGTGCCCAGAATTGAATACAATACTCCAGCTGGGGAATATTCCTTATTACTTTTATTTTGTTAATGCAGTAGTGTTTGAGATTATGAGTTTAGAAGAATAGGTTCAGTCATGGACGCGTTTCTCCCCACCCAATTTCCCTGCAGTCGCTAAGCCTAGGCGGCCCAACATGCTCGGGATGGGGGTGGGGGTACCCCTCCAGTACCTCGTTAGAAAGTTCAAGGAAAATGTTTCCTCTCCTTCCCTTGACCCCGTGCTGTGGGGCACGGCTTCTTGGGTGCCGGTCGACTTCCAGTAGTAGTCAGTCAGTCTTCGTCGAGTGAGCCTCGGCAGCCTATCTGACTGCGAGAGGCATCTCGCTGCCGAGGCTGCCGCTGGCGTCCACGCGCACGGTGTTCAGGAGCAGGAACCTAGGGCGACTCACCCCCTCCCTCCCTCACTCACTCAGTGATACCGGGCCCAGCCTGCAGGACCCCTATTGCCTCCCCGGCCAAGATCAGCCAACTAACTACAGGCCCGAGATGGAGCCTGGGGCTTTCCTAATCTGCAGGGGCTCAGCTAGTCACTGGACAAACTCATCGAGTTATCAGAAGAGCCGAAAGCTATCGTACATTTGTCTACCACTTCATTATTATTCCAGCAAAAAATAAAATAAATTACACTGTTCCGGATTTGAGATACGTTGAATAGACTATCAGGAAAAGCTGCTGCATCTTTAGTTAAAAAAATTTTTTTTTTTCTTCTTTTGAATTCCTTGAGAAAAATTGAGAGGTGTATATTTTATGGCCGCACTAGGTCTGTGGATTTTTACACAGCTACATCACAGAAAAGCCACATCATGACACGCACGAACGACATCCTCATTCCAAAAGACATTTTTTTTTTGTCAATATTTTTTTTTTCCGGGAACTGACCTTGGTTAAGTGTTGAAGTGCTGTTGAGTTCACCTGAGATAAAGGAAGATTCTGATTGTTTTCGCACAGTGTCATTCCACATCCTTCTAATACGGCTCTGTGAATAGGCCAAATAGGCTGGTGAGCAAAATGACTCCAAAAAAAAAAACAAAGAAAAAAAGAGGCCGCTCTACATGAACGATTATAAAATGGATGACTGAGCTTTGACATCGCTCAAGTATCAGGGCGCTGCTCGACTTCGCACTGACGTTGGCGTGACACTACCACCGCACTGGGCCACTGAACCAGGAGCGGAAGCGGTTGGTTCTTCGCTCGCGCGTTAATATACTTCGATGGAGCCTCCAAATATATTAACGTTGACGTTGAAGACGGGTTAAAGTGCGAACTTCTCTACGCGATGCCACCTTCTCGCTCGGCGCTAAGTCCCCCAAGTCAGCACTGGCGAATCTCTCCCGCAGGGGGGGGGCTAAGCTAAAAAGCATTCTGCCTTTTACCCCAATTCCCACTCAGAAGCAACACGTCCCCTAACCGCACACGCAGGATACTTCGTGCCTGAAAACAAAATCCATCAGCTGTTGTTCATTTTTTTTTTGCTGACATATCTTCCAGTTGACAACAAGCCCCGATCCAGAGGCATCAACCCATGTCTCTGGTTCATTCAAGGGGAGATGACTTGGCTTTGAAAACACAGCGGCTCAAATTAAACCCTGATGATGCTACTTCAGGCAGTTACTGCACATTTCTCCATTTGTACTTCCAAAATTGAAGGGTAGGAAATATAAGCAACTTAAGAGTAATTAAAAAAAAAAAAATCGATACACAGCCAATCACTGTAAATGTTTTGCCTCTCTCTTTTCTGAGCTGGTTTCTTCAGTTTGAAAATCGGTCTTTAAGCAAAAAGGCACAGAGGAAAACAAACAAGCTCTTGTTACAGTGCTTACAAGACTAGCCTTGAGAACTTCCAAAGCACAGGGTTGTTGGCTCAAGAACAGGAAGCAAGGATCATATATATTCTTTCTATAAAGGCAGAGTTTTCTTTCTTTGGTAGTCAGGCCTCTCACTATAACTGGCATCATGCCAGAGTTGTGCATCCAAAGGGAGCTTTGCCCAGGGTTAATCAGGGACAAGATGTTGGCGTGCAGGATACAATCAAGTAACTTATACCCACTTTAATGTGAGTAGATTTGACTGTGTGGTATTAGAGAAAGATTGTATCTGTTTCTTCTTTGGAGACTGACCAGGGGCGTCACGCAGCAAGCTATGTGAAGTCCATGATCCTTTTTGTGGCCAACTACCAATTACAACAACAAGCATTTATATAGCACCTTTAACGCAGTAAAAATGTCCTAAGGCGCTTCACAGGAGCGTTATCAGACAAAATTTGACACCGAGCTACAGAAGGAGATATTAGGACAGGTGACCAAAAGCTTGGTCAGAGAAGTAGGAGGAGAGAGAGGTAGAGAGGCGGAAAAGGCTCAGGGAGGGGATTCCAGAGCCTAGGGCCCAGGCAGCTGAAGGCACGGCCGCCAATGGTGGAGCGATCAAAATCGGGAATGCGCAAGAGGCCAGAATTGGAGGAGCGCAGAGTTCTTGGAGGGTTGTAGGGCTGGAGGAGGTTACAGAGATAGGGAGGGGCGAGGCCATGGAGGGATTACAATGAGCAACGCAATAGGGAAAGAACGTAGACTTGCATTTATGTAGTGCATCTCTCATAAACATCACAAAGCACTTCATATACAATGAATTACATGGAAGTACAGGGTTATGTGGGCAAATGAGGCACTGCCAGACCAGACAAACAGTGAGGAGATGAATGACCAGTGATGGTTCGGGTCCCTTCTGTTGCTCAGGCTGGAGATATAGAAAGTGTTGCCCTTTGTTCCTGTATTGTTTTCCCGCTGCCTTCCATGTAATATGAAGCAACATGATTTCAGCAATAGACATTGAAAAATGAAGAAACAATTCACCCAGCACATTTTTAACACCTACCAACAACAAATGAAAAAACCTGCATTGATATAGGACCTTTCATATCCTCTGGACGTCCCAAAGGCTTCACATCAAATAAATTATTTTCTAACGTCTAGACATTGCTGTTATTGGGCAAGCGTGATGGTAAATTTGCACAAGGCAAGGTCCCGAAAATGGCAAATGAGATGAATGACCATCGGATCAGTTTCTTGTGCTACTGGTTGAGGGAGCAATATTGTCCAGGACAGTGGGAGAACTTTCTGTTCTTCAAATAGTGGCTTGAGATCTGTTCCATCAACTTGAATGAGCAATGCCCAAAGAACAGTCCAGTTCGGGTGCGGTGAACTATCCTGGTCCTCGGCCTCCTGAACCTACTCTCAAATTTAGCAATGTCGGTCTGATTTTCATGAATGCAGTAGCTTCAGCCCTATCCCAACATTCCCTCAAGAACCCAGGATTTTGTTTTCTTCTGCCTAATGGATTAAAGGAAACCATCACAAGGCCAAGTCTACCTGAATTTTAACCTATGACCTGTACAAAAAAAATATTTGTTTACATTCTACGAAAATGGTGCCGTGGTTATTTAATATACAGATAATTATTTTTAGAGTTACATTATGGATTTTCAAAGTTTCAAAGACTACCCCTGTTCACAGTCTAACCTGGCCAATTCTTTTATTAAATATAGTAGACAGGTGCTAAAACTTAATGCTCTTCAAAGTAGGTGATCACGTTCAATTTTAAAAACACATCATGTGATTTCTATGAAGTGACACTGATTGGATCTGGTGTTATCTTCCACAACATTTCACTAAGAGATTGCTTGGTTTAGGAGGCATTTGGTGGGCGGAGTCCAATTTTCCGTGTGAAGGCAAAATGGCCGACAATCCACATCAAAGCTCTACGGCGTCTCTGGTAAACTCAATGAGAGAGAGAGAGAGAGAGAGCAGGGAACCTTCCTGAAAGTATCACACGAGCAAATTGTCGCTCAATCTATGCGAGGACAGACAATCTCTCGTTTCAACACGACGGACAGCAAAATCTGACAGGAACATCCATCAGAAATAAGAACAGAACCAAAAATTAGTGAGGGATGCAATGGGGAAATTATCAACTGTAGGAAAGATTCAAATTCACAGGCATGGAAAGTATGGAAGGCTGGTTAAATACAATGATTTCTCCAAGGACGGTAATCTTTGCCACGAAAAAAAAAACACAAAGTTATTATATCAAAAAGTAGCAATGGAGCCTTTGAGCAATCTCGGCCCCTCCCTGAAGTCTTTGCGACTTTACTCCCCCGCTTCTACCTTTAAAAGCCTCCTCAAATCTTAACTTTTTAAGCATGCATTCGGCCGTTCCTCCTAACCCTTCTATTGCTGCTAAGGTGCCCATTGCTCCTCTGTGAAACGTCTCGGGATGTTTTTCCTCCATTAAAGGTGCGATAAAAACAAGTTGCCGTTATTGATGAGGCACAAGCAAGGGAACGCAGAATTGCTATATTTTGGAAGCTAGTATATATAGGCAAGGTGAGGCTGCTTTGAGAGAGAGGGAGGACATGTTTTATGGTGATGCCTCTATCTGTGCCGTGTTTGACAGCTGCAATGCGAAGGGCAAAAGAAAAACGCTAAATTGTACAAAATGTGGGTCAATGCAGGGGGCATGGTGTTCATTCAAGTAGGCGGATAAAAACAGAATAAAACGCATCTACAAGAGACCTGTCCACTCGATTGAAAGCCCCATCTGGTAAGATGGAGAGATTGATCTCCCTTCATATCGGTAGTGACAGTGTTTTCAGCGTCTGGGGTGCTTACCTTAGTCTGGCGCTGAAGGGGGGGAAAGATCAACTCCCCATGCAGAAATCAATGGGGCCAGCTTTCAGAAAGTGATACAAAAGGAAAATACTGCAGATGCTGGAAATCTGAAATAAAAACAGAAAATGCTGGAGAAACTCAGCAGGTCAGGCAGCATCTGTGAAGAGGGAGAAACAGAGTTAGCGTTTCAGGTCGATGACCTTTCGTCAGATCGACCTGAAACGTTAACTCTGTTTCTCTCTTCACAGATGCTGCCTGGCCTGCTGAGTATCTCCAGCATTTTCTGTTTCAAAAAGTGATGTTCTCCGACTGACAAGTCTGCAATGCTGAGAGGAAACTCCTGCAAGCCAGCCAGTGCCAGGCTGTAAGAGAAGAACATGGAGCGCAGGCATGGACTGTAGCGCAGAAAGGCTAAAAGCAGAAGTCTTGCAGCTTCATAGAAAGATACAACACAGAAGGTAGGCCGTTGGGCCCATCGTGCCTGTGCCGGGCTTGCTGCCAGAGTCAACCGTCGAGGCGACTTGACCCACGTCAGTAAGAAAGCTAAGCTCCGTGGCTGTACCAGGAACAGGAGGAGGCCGTTCAACCCCCTCGAGCCTGTTCTGCCATTCAATTAGATCATGGCTGATCTGCACTTCACTGATGGTGGTGAACAAAAACTCCAGAAGGTAGGGCGTGGAGTCAGATTGAAGGGTACACCACAGTTAATGGCTTTAAGGTTTGAACCCTTGAAGCTTCCTTGCACGAGGCATTCAGTAAGAATGCTTGGAAATGGGTTCCCTGGTGTACGGCATTGAAAGACTCGTTGGAACTCTTTTCTCTGACTGATGGCGATGGCTGCAGCGGTGAGGAGAGTGACATCTCTACGCAGTTAGTGAGGAACATGACGTGCCCTTGGAAGCCACGTTTCAAAGCTCATTGGGTCACAAATCAACCCCTCAAGTTACCGTCAACCTCCCCGAGGACAGCAAAGCAAACAAAAAAAAAAATCGGTAACGCACAACTGAAAAGGTAGGGCGGGGTAGGATCAAATGGACCGAAGGACCTTCTTTAGCCGAATCTATCATGCAACATATCTTAGAATGACGTGGGCTGCCTAATAGTCAACAAACAAAATGCACACAAAATATTGCAACACTGAAAGACTGGCTACGCTCAAAATATACCATGGAGGATGAGTAAAGGCACAAGCCAGCAGGGTTAAGGGGAAGTAAAAGCTGATTTTAGAACATATTACCAGGAGTTGGGAATACAAAAGAAGGAACTGTCCGAACAGCAGGAGGAATTTAGGAGATACAGTAAAGAACAGAGTGCAACCAAGAATCCCAGGCATGGTTTTGGAAAACATACAGCAAAATGGAGACAAAGGAAAAGGTAGGTTAGCATTTACTGAGCCATAGATTGACGTAATAAAGTGGAAGATTTCTTAGAAAAATCAGTATGTCGGGATAAAGTGCCCTGCACTAATGGTGCTGTTACATACAAGGATATATGTGCTGGATGCAAACACAAAATGAAATCCCTTTTTAAATTGGCGACTTTATAGCTCTATAATTTACAATGGAAGTCGAGGGCTGTCACCAGCTTAGTTCATTTGGTGCGACTTGTGTTTCGGAGTCAGAAGATCATGAGTTCATAGCCCTATTCGGGGACTTGAGCACATAATCAAGGCTGGTGCTCCGGCCCAGTTACTGAGGGAGTGCTGCACTGTCGGAGGTAATGTTAAATTACAACCCCGTTCTGTTGGTATAGGTGCTTGTAGAAGATCCCATGGCACTATTTCCAAAAAAGAGCAAGGAATTCTCCTAGTGTCCTGGCCAACATTCCTCCCTCAACCAACACCCCCTAAAAAAGTCATTCATCTCGTTTGCTGTTTGTTTGACCTTGCTTTGGACAAAAGTGGCTCCTGTGTTTTGACTACAGAACTATGACACTTTAAATGCCATTCATTGGTCGTGAAGTCTTTTGGGGTGGGTCAAGGTCGTGCTAAGCTGCTACGATAAATCTAAATTCTTTCTTACAACTTGCATTTGTGGCAAGTGCGGAGAAAATGGAAAGCACTTTTTACACCCGGTACTTCTGTAATTCTAGAGAGCGATAGTAGCTACACGCACTCAACTCTCTGCGTTTCCATCGCTGAAACCCACTCCCTTATCCCAAAGAAATTGGGCACTGCACCTCAGGAAGGATATATTGGCCTTGGAGGAGGTGCAGCGCACATTCACCAGAATGATACCCGGAGCTAAAAGGCTTAAACTTTGAGGACAGGTTGTATAGACTAGGCTTGTATTCCCTTGAATATAGAAAATTAAAGGGTGATCTAATTGAGGTGTTTAAGATGATTCAAGGAGTTGATAGGGTAGCTAGAGAGAAACTATTTCCTCTGGCGGGGGAGTCCAGAACAAGGGGGCATGACCTTAAAATTAGAGCCAGGCCGTTCAGGGATGATGTCAGGAAACACTTCTTAATGCAAAGGGTGGAAATCTGGAACTCTCTCCCCCAAAAAGCTGTTGAGGCTGGGAGGGTCAGGGAAACTGAAAATTTCAAAACTGAGATTGATAGATTTTTGTTAGGTGAGGGTATTAAGGGTTATGGAACCGAGGTGGATACAGATCAGCCATGATCTCACTGAATGGCAGAACAGGCTCGAGGGGCTGAATGGCCTCCTCCTGTTCCTGTGTTGCTATGGAAATAGTAGGCCTACGATTCTATCAGTTTCAGGCAGGTAGATTTTTTTTTTAATTCATTCGCGGGATGTGGCTTCGCCGGCAAGGCCAGCATTTATTGCCCGTCCCTAATTGCTCTGGAGAAGGTGATGGTGAGCCGCCTTCTTGAATACAACTGAGTGGATCGCTAGGCCATTTCAGAGGGGCAGTTTAGAGTTAACCACATTGCTGTGGGTCTGGAGTCACAGATAGGCCAGACCGGGTAAGGACAGCAGATTTCCTTCCCTGAAGGAAATTAGTGAACCAGACGGGTTTTTACGACTAAATGTTACAAGACGACAAACGGGAGTGGGGGGGAGGTTAGTGACTGAGCCACACCGTCCAGCTGCGTCTGGCATATACTTCCTTGGACCACTGAACTGATGCAGCAGCCGGGAGATGACGAAAGAAAAAGACTTTTGAAGTGGAGTCACTGTTGTACTGTGGGAAACGCGGCAGCCAATTTACGCACAGCAAGATCCCACAAACAGCAATAATGACCAGATAATCTGTTTTTTTTAGTGATGTTGGTTGAGGGATAAATATTGGCCAGGACACTGGGGAGAACTCCCCTGCTCTTCTTCGAAACAGCGCCACGGGATTTCCAACGTCCACCTGAGAGGACAGACGGGGCCTCGGTTTAACATCTCATGCGAAAGACGGCACCTCCGACAGTGCAGCACTCCCTCAGTGTTGCAGTGGGACCGTCAGCTTAGATTTTTGTGCTCAGGTCTCTGGAGTGGGGACTTGGACCCACAACCTTCTGACTCCGAGGCGAGAGTGCGACCCACTGAGTCACAGCGTGAGAATGTTCTTTAAAGCTCAAACAGAAAAGCATTCAGAAAGCATGTATTGTCACCAGACCTTTGGCTGTGCATCGATTTTGTTTTATTTCGCACCCCAGAGCTGGTCAAAGGAATGGTGTCCTTCTGTCGCTGACTGTCTCTGAAAATGACTGCCTTCCTGGGATCTCAACCTGGAATCTTTAAGGTATCCGACTGCCTCGGGTAAAACCACCGACCGGCCTCCTCGCACCGCGTTACCCCGTTCCCTTGACCCCCGTCACCCGCACTGATTGGAAACGGAGGTGTTAAATCCAGAAAAGGGAGGGGGGAGGTGTTAGGCCGGAGGCGGACGGGCGGGGAGGGGTGCAGCTCGTAAGCTCCCCGCTGCTGGGACAAGGGAAGGCAGCAAAGCTTGCAGTGGCAACAAGTGCACGCCGCGGCCACGTTCTTCCAATGTTGACCGCCCCGACCAGCTCCAGGAAGTGAAGGGAATCTCCCGGCCCTCGAATCCAGCAAATCCCCCTCAAAAAACGGAAAGGGTCGCTTCCAGAAACATTAAGAGTTCAAAAGGAGGAGAACTTCTTTTTTCTTTCTAAAAGCAGGAATTTGGTTATAAAGGCAGAATGCTATTTGTTTTACTTCGCTCAACACATTCATATCATTTTTTTCTTCCACCAATCCCAAGATCTTTTCTGGCCAGTTTGGCAACCCTCTCGCCGGGGGTGCAGTCCCACCGACCGGCATGGCCTGCCTTCCAGCACCTCGTGCCCAAAAGTAGCCGTTCTCCAGGTGTGAACATCGGACAGGTGGGTCTCAATGGGGCTAATTGACTGCAAGAAGGATCGCGGCCAGGCCCCATCCTGTCCTTCATGCAACTCGCTGTTCAGCCCGAGTCAGTGGACAAGCAAGCAGGAGCGGAAAAAGGGCGGCCGATTCTCCTCCTCCCCAAACCCCAGGGTGCACACCAAGGTTGGTTGTAGGCACTTGCCCAGCAACAGCACGGATCGGGCGGGTGGGGCGGAATTGAACCTGGGACCTCCCTGGTCTGTACAGTTCAGCTACTCGAGGCAATAACTTGCTGAGCCATGGGCGGGGGGCTCATTAAAGAGTGACTGAAAACATCAGCACGTCAACAGTGGGATCTGGTGATGGAACTCAACGCACAGAAACATGTCAACTTGTGACAGTACAGAATATTTTGGATGGAATTACACGTGAAACGAACGACATTGGCAGCATTAGCGGGATCAGACATTGTTGGGGAAAGACAACCATCAATTTCTACATTGACACATGCAACCCGGAGAGAAAGGCTGGGGACACTGCAGGAATGTCAGGTTTTGGCAACAAAAAAGAAAGCCGGCTATTTCTCGGAATACAGGAGCGGGCCGTTTGGACCCCGAGCCTGTTCCGCCATTCAATTACATCATAGCTGATCTGTATCTGTATTTCTACCGATACAGGCGTAGCAAAATCAAGAGATTGGCCCTTTGAATTGCAGCGTGCCTCTCCAGATTCAGAATTTAGAATCACACAGCGCAGGAGGCCATTCGGCCCATCGTGCCTGTGTCAGCTCTCTGAAAGAGCTATCCAATGAGTCCCACTTTCCTGCTCGTTCCCCACAGCCCTGCAAATATTTCTCTTTTAAGTATATATCCACTTCCGCATTGAAAGTTATTATTGAATCTGCTCCCACCACCCTTTCAGGCAGTGAATTCCAGATCTCGCTGTGTAAAAAATATTTCTCCTCATCTCCCTCCTGGCTCTTTTTGCCAATTACCTTAAATCCGTGTCCTCTGGTTAGCGACCCTTCCACCAGCGGAAACAGTTTCTCCTTATGTACTCTCGTGATTTTGAACGCCTCTATTAAATCTCCCCTTAACCATCTCTGCTGGAAGGAGAATGACCCCCAGCTTCTCCAGTCCACCCTACGTTAACAAAGAAAACTCTCGCGCCTCGAGGTACCTGGCTGCCAGAGGAGTATCGAGCGCTGGTCCTGCTCGTCGAAGCCTTGGCCGAGCTGTGGGAGCTCTCGGTCGTCAACCCGCTGCAGCAGTTGGAGTGGCGGAAACACTTGCTGTACTCTTTGCGAACCTGCGAGTTGACAAAAACGGCAAGGGTTTAGCGGCACGCGTTCGAACGGCTTATGTGCCAAGAAGGGGTGGCGGAAAAAAAATTAAAAAGCCAGCTTGTAGATTTATTTCCTGAGATGCTAAGATGTATTGAAACGTGGCTTTCCACAAGTGGGAGGTGGGGTGGGGGAAAAGGAAAAAAAAACAAATCTCAAATCCCACCGTTTAAATCATTCCTCGCATGCAGGCATAAAATGGCGGCTACCTGGAGCAGCGTCAAATTGGAGCGGTAAAATCACAAGCTGACGGCGGGCTGCTACGGCCACTGTCGCTCACTACGCTCAGTAACTAAGTCTCTGCAATATCTTACTATCCAACCAACTTATGTCGCAAAAAAAAAGTAGCGCAGTCCTGATGGCTTAAGTTTGGGCCAAGTGAACCGCAGAGGGCTCCAGTCGCGGCCTTTGCCTGTTGTGGGCTCCTCCTCACACCGTCTCCCCCGTAGCATGTGAAGGCTTGGCAGCGGGTGCGCGCTGCCCGAGGTACGGGGAGGAAGCGGTTGCTCGGGTAACGTGGAACTTTATGCGCAGTGACAGCCAGTGAGGCTGCGATAGTTGAACCAACGTAATGCTATCTGTAACCTGGCACAAATTAGCACACGGCAGCAAGATACGTGCCTTGGGATACCTGCCCGATTGCTCAGCTTTCATTGGGATCCCCCCCCAAAGCCCTGTCGAGCCCAGAGTCCCTTTGTTTTTTCAGCAGCAGCTGAAAGGATGCGAGAGTCAAAAGGTGAATTCAACCTCAGCTACAGTTTCAACTCCTTGAAGGAATGGGGCAGGTTCACAGTCGCGTACAGCCCACTAATCAAAGGCGGCCGTTCTCGACCACTGATCCCCCGTGGTAATCACGGTTGTCACTCCAGGCAAATGTAAACAGCCAGGTAACATTCAGCTCAGGCCTCACCCCCCTCCCTCCCACCTCCCCTATCTCTGTAACCTCCTCCAGCCCAACAAATGCTCCTCCAACTCTGGCTTCCTGTGCGTCCCCCGACTTCCTTTGCCCTCTCCGTGCCTTCAGCTGCCTGGGCCCCAAGCTCTGGAATTCCCTCCCTAAACCTCGCCACTTCTCTACCTCTCTCTCTCCTCCTTTAAGACGCTCCTTAAAACCTACCTCTTCGACCAAGCTTTTGGGCGCCTGTCCTAATATCTCCTTATGTGGCTCGGTGTCAAATTTTGTCTGATTACGCTCCTGTGAAGCGCCTTGGGATGCTTTACTACATTAAAGGCGCTATATAAATGCAAGTTGTTGTTGGCCTCAGGAAGAACTGTAGATCAGCTACCTACAGCACCTCACACCTGCACATGGATCTAAGTTGGATTTGACTACAGAAGCTAGTTTCTGTATAACCGGCTGGGAAGGTTTCACTTCCGCCATCAGTGTCGACGGCGGGAAAAATGTTGGAAAGCGTTGGGGCCAGAAATTCCACAGCTCTTCCAGTGCGGAAGGGTGGGATGCAAGTGTGCCGGATGCAGCGGCCTGTGCTGCCTGTATCCGCGGGGGCCTTGCGAAGGGCGTAGGCCTCTGTCTGCACCCTCAAAAGGGCTCCTGCGTCGGAAGGGGTGGGGCAAGCGGCGAAGACGCCTTGCTTTCCTGTGTCCTGGGCCTTGTGAGAGTCTGACACCACTTTGGAGGGGCCACCAAGTCAGCAGGGATGCATCAGCCTCAGCCGTGGCTCAGTGGGCAGCACTCTCGTCTCTGGAGTCAGAAGGTTGTGGGCTCAAATCCCACTCCATGACACTTCAGCACAAAATCCAGCTTGACACTCCAGTGCAGTGCTGAGGGGGCGCTGCACTGTCGGAGGTGCCATCTTTCGGGTGAGATGTTAAACCGAGGCCCCGTCTGCTCTCTCAGGTGGATGCAAAAGATCCCATGGCCACTATTTCGAAGAAGAGCAGGGGAGTTATCCCCGGTGTCCTGGGCAATTTTTATCCCTCAACCAACATCACTAAAACAGATTATTTGGTCATTATCACATTGCTGTTTGTGGGAGCTTGCTGTGCGCAAATTGGCTGCTGTGTTTCCCACATTACAACAGTGACTACATTTCATTGGCTATAAAGTGCTTTGGGATGTCCTGTGAAAAAGGTGCTATATAAATGCAATCTTTCTTTTCTTTCTTCAGTGGCACATGTAGGGAGGGGTCTAGGCCAGGGTTACGACCTGAACCTCTGAGGGCTTACAATAGGCAATTTGCTTTGGGGGCTTGGGGGGTGGCGGGGGGGGGGTGGAGTTAAGATCGCTTTCTTTACAAAAGGAGGGGGAGGAAGGGCTGATTTTGAGTGGTTGCAGATGGCAGCCAGTGGAATTTTGGGACCTTTATGTCCGATTTTGCCCCCTCCCTCCTCCCCACGCGCCGTGGACTCCTGCTGGGGCGCACACTCCCGGAGTGCTGCCTTGTCCCACTGGACAACCTTTAACCCTTGTGCGTTTGGACATCGAGTGGCGGCAGGCTATTCCACCAACGGCGGGCATCGCAGCCCGGGGGGCAAATCTGCCCGCACCTAAAAGACCACATATGTGCCCTCATCCAGCAGATATTTCTGGACAGCCGTTAGGAGCGGGAACCCTGGCGGATTTTCTCCCACCCTAACACAGGGTGCTGGGTCCGATTCCAATGGCTTCTGGCGCTGGCCAGGGATCAGACCTGGGACCATTGGCCTATAATGGCTTTGGTGAGCCTGGTAATTGCGTTCTGCAAACTGATGTATATACTTTTGATTATCGGCAATAAATTTGACAAGACTTAATAAATGTAGGTTTAAACAGCCCCCATAAATTAGATTTCAAAGCAGGTTTACAGTATCGAGGTGATTACATAAAATATTTTACATCAATATTTGAGTGTCTGGCTCCTCATCACGTATTCCTTGTTAACGTGAAATCTAGTTATGCCGGTCTTATTGCCTAGTTAACAGCAAATTGGAATTCCCTAGTATAATGTTCTTTCATGAATTGCAAAGTATTTAGAGCGTACATCAGGACAGGCTGGACTGCCGATCATGTATTGCTGAGTTAGAGACTGCCGGTGCACCTTGACAATACA
This sequence comes from Squalus acanthias, assembly GCA_030390025.1. Classification (NCBI taxonomy): domain Eukaryota; kingdom Metazoa; phylum Chordata; class Chondrichthyes; order Squaliformes; family Squalidae; genus Squalus; species Squalus acanthias. The sequence continues at coordinate 5,942,203 of CM059439.1, forward strand.
AAGGATCGTTGCTGCAACTTGACGCGCCTCGATTAATTCGAAGGATCGTTGTGTCGCGTCACCTGACGTGCCGTCCGCCGTGTGGACTCCTGCCCCCTGCCCGGCGGCCTTTCCCCGCGTGGGGCACCCCTCGTTCCGCCCGCCCGCCGTGTGGACCCCTGGCCCCTGCCCGGCGGCCTTTCCCCGCGTGGGGCACCCCTCGTTCCGCCCGCCCGCCCGCTGGGCCGAGTGGGGGTGGGGAGTGGAGGGGGAAGGGCAGAGGTGGAAGGAACCGTAGCCTAGAGATTATCATCTAGCTAGTTCAGCAAACCAGCGCTAGACGCAATGCTCTGACAGTCTACTATCTGCCGGTTTAAGGCGGGTGCTAACCCGCTCATTTTAAACTGCTGACCCCCTCTGCTAAAGCTGCAGGTGAGGCGAGGTTATGCGACTGGGTTAAATCATATCCTAGAAAATATTTACTACGAACTGGAAAAGCACATTGCTGGTGGTATTATAATACACTCACCCATCACCCCTGTGCTCGCTGACCTACACTGGCTCCCGGTCCGGCAATGCCTCGATTTTAAAATTCTCATCCTTGTGTTCAAATCCCTCCATGGCCTCGCCACTCCCTATCTCTGCAACCACCTCCAGCCCTACGACTCTCCGAAATCTCTGCGCTCCTCTAATTCTGGCCTCTTGAGCATCCCCAATTTCTTTCGCTCCACCATTGGCGGCCGTGCCTTCAGCTGCCTGGGCCCTAAGCTCTGGAATTCCCGCCCTGAATCTCTCGGCATCTCTCTTCTCCTTTAAGTTGCTCTTTAAAACCTGCCTCTTCGTCCAAGTCTGAAAGCTGTCGTCGTTCGGATGAGATGTTAAATCGAGGCCCCCGTCTGCCCTCTCAAGTGGACATAAAAGATCTTTTGGCACTATTGGCAGGGAAGTTCTCCCTAATGCCCCGGGCCAAAATGTATCCCTCAACCAAAATCACTAAAGCAGATGAAACATCATCCACCATCTACAAGGCACAAGTCAGGAGTGTGATGGAGTACTCTCCACTTGCCTGGATGAGTGCAGCTCCAACAACACTCAGGAAACTCGACACGATCCAAGACAAAGCAGCCCGCTTGATTGGCTCCCCATCCACCACCTTAAACATTCACTCCCTCCACCACCGGCGTACCGTGGCTGCAGTGTGTACCATCTACAAGATGCACTGCAGCAACTCGCCAAGGCTTCTTCGGCAGCACCTCCCAAACCCGCGACTTCAACCACCTAGAAGGACAAGGGCAGCAGGTGCATGGGAACACCACCACCTCCAAGTTCCCCTCCAAGTCACACACCATCCTGACTTAGAAGTATATCGCCGTTCCTTCATCATTGCTGGGTCAAAATCCTGGAACTCCCTCCCTAACAGCACTGTGGGAGTACCTTCGCCACACGGACTGCAGCGGTTCAAGGTGGTGACTCACCACCACCTTCTCAAGGGCAATTAGGGATGGCCAATAAATGCTGGCCTTGAAAGCGATGCCCACATCCCGTCAATGAACAAAGAAATACATAAAATGCAATGTGATGGAATCGCACTGGGAAATGGTATTTGATCTGCAGTTCACATCTTCACTGCGAAAGCCTTCGACAGAGGTCAAAGTGCACGGCCATAACACGTGATCTTCTAATTAAGCCGGAGAGACCTTTTCCAGAAAGATTTGGCCGAGGGCGATTTCAACCTAACCTGTTAGTCGGGAAACAGATGGGATCGGGGACAACGCTGGTTTTACACCCTCGCCCGGTTTTACTTTCCATTGAAGTCAATAATTGGGCAGGGGTGTAAAGCGGCGTTCCACCCAATCCCGTGGGATTCCCGCCCGGAGAGTTAGGTTAAAATGGCCCCCCTAATTAGTGATGGGCCAGACTGAATCATTCGGCCCATCGTGCCTGTGCCGGCTCTTTGAAAGAGCTATCCAATTCGTCCCATTCCCCAAGCTCTTTCCCCATAGCCCTGCAAAATTCTCCCCTTTTATGTTCCCCATTGAAAGTCATTATTGAATTTGCTTCCACCACACCTTTCAGGCAGTGCATTCCAGATCATAACAGCTCGCTGCGTAAAAAAATTTCTCCTCATCTCCCCTTCTGGTACTTTTAAAAGTTATCTTAAATCTGTGTCCCCTCGTTACCGACCCTCCTGCCACTGGAAACAGTTTCTCCCTCTCTACTCGTTCAAAACCCCTCATAATTTTGTACAGATGTTAATTAAGGATTACCTGCCAATGACTCTGGCAGAAAGGTCATTCTGAAAAACCCTTTACAGATCTCAAAACCAAACTGAGAAACTGATATGAAAATAGATTGTACAACCCTAGAATCTAGCGCATAGGTTTGCAAACTGGGGTCGGAGTGGGGGTCGGACGGGGAGGGGGGGGCGGGGTCACCAGATTCCTGCCGGAGTGGGGCCGGTGCAGGATGTTTTCAGAATTCTTTAGCCCGAGCAGGGTCTCCACAAGTGTGCTAATATTTTCAAAGGGGTCCCCAGGTATCTGTCACTGTTCAAGGGGTCCCGGGGTGTGTTGTCAAATTGACAGGGGGCTTCCCAGATGTATGCCACTATTTTCAAAGGACTCCAGGAGTGAGCCTATATTTTCAAAGGGTTCCCGACAGTGCGTCAATATTTTCAAGGGGTTTCTGGGGGTGCGTGTCTACATTTTCAAGAGGTTTTAGAGCATGTGTCAGTATTTTCAAGGGGCCACCACAAGTGTGTCAATATTTTCTAGGGGTCCCAGAAGTGTGCCAATATTTTCAAGGGTCCATGAGTGTGTATGTCAATATGTTCATGAAGTCCCCGTGTGTGTGTGTATATTTATCAGGGTCTGTGGGACTGCGTCAGTATATTTCCGGGGGTGAGGGGGGTTCCCTGCAATTATGTCAATATTTGCAGCCCTGCCTCAGGTAGAACAGTTTACAAAGCACTGCTCTAGTCATGGGGTTGCAGAAGGAGTCACTTACTTTTTTCTGAAGAGCACAGTGAAATATAAAAATAAACATCCCTTGGAAAGCGTTGAATATTGTGAAGAGATAGGCCATTACGACAGACTCCTTGTTGATGAATAGCAGTCCAAATGCCCAAGTCAAGCCAAGTAAACAGAGAAGAGCAAAAGCGCCCAGAACCCAAGACCTGGGGGACAAAAACAAATAAACCTGTTTAGGTTAAAGCCTATATAAGCACCGCATTAAAAGACATATCCTAATAGCAGCTTTTAATCCTTATTACTACAGCTGCCTTCTCCAGTAAGCAGATTAAGACGTGCATGATCTCTCCTTCTATAAGTTTGATTCTAACCAGGTTTCTGTCACTTTATAGCTTAAGCTTATGTGAGGGACACTTGCAATTTCCACTCTTGTTACTGACCTTCACTTTAAGCCAGTAGAGGTATATGAAAAGCTCTTGGGTTGAAATGGTAAATGTATGATATTAGTAATCGACGCCTTTATGTGTTGGCGTGAACTGTTTACAGCTGCTATTTGAATGAAGATGTTGACCCAAATCAGGGTTAAAGCTTTCTTTACAATAGCAGATGAGGAATTTCAACCTTGACTTGAATAATGTAACTCACATTTTATTTTTACGCTGTTTTTGCTAAATGAAATGGTAAGAAAAATCTCAACAAGCCCATGGAACAGATGAAGCCTGAGGCCTAATTTTATGCACCAGGCCATAAACAAAATGGCCGATTTTAGTTTTAGGATTTATGGTAATCCATCTCTCACACTATACACGAAGGTACAAATTTACAAACTACCAGAAGTTAAGTTTGGAACAGAAGTCCTTTCTTAAAAAATTTGTTCCCGGGATGAGGGTGACGCTGGCAAGGCCGGCATTTATTGCCCATCCCTAGTTGCCCTGAGATGGTGGTGGTGGTGGTGGTTGGGCCTTCTTCCTGAAGCACTGCAGTTCGTAAGTGGAGTTAGTAGAGTTAGATTTGTCAGCACCTCTCGGATTCTTGCAACAAAAAAAAAAGAGCAGCAATATGGGAAAAGAAAAGAGAAACTCGCGCAGGGAAGGAGAGATAAAGTGATTCCGCATATTTAGCTTCGGGCTAATGCTCTTACTTGAGGTGTGGCTTATTATCCTCATAGCTAGATTGCATTATAAGCAGAAAGAGAGACAAAAATAAAAATTAGACAATATTGAATGCAAAATGAATTTTAAGTAAGCGCTTACACAATTATATTTGAAGAAATTAATGTTTTCTTTAAATATAAAAAAAAAGGCAAATGCCGGCTATATATCCAAATATTTCTAATATGGAAACGGTCATACACGTTTTAGAAAAGTTTAGAAAACTTGCGGCCAGAATTAAAGCAATTATTACGTTGTAAAAAAAAATTACTCAAGCCACAAAGTATTAAATCATGCATTAACAATAGCTTTTTTTTATGCATGATTCTTTCTTACCCTGGTAAGTCTGTGTTATAGTAGCCATCGCATACACGGTAATTACTGGTGTAGATGAGAAGAAGCGAAAGGGCAAGGAAGAAAAGAGAAAGAGAGAGAGGTCCTACAGATTAGCTCTCTCTCTTCATGCAGCATGCAGTGAACGTGGCGGCGTTCACATATCCTGCCATCTAACATCAGTCTTAAACACTACAGCATCAATGAAATAATGACATTTGTTTCTAGTTTGGTGCCAACTCTCCTTTCCTCTCCCCCACCCCACCATCTTTCTCCTTTCCTAAAGTGTTGACCGCTTGCTGGGCTCCTGCCACTTTTTTTTTGCGTGCACGCACTCAGTCGGCGAGCGTTGGCTGGCTATTTGACAGCGGCGTGCGTCGCAGCTCCCGGCATCAGCCCAGGAATGCTGCCTTGGCAGCAGGAGTCAACAGATAGCAAGCAAGAGTGGGAAGGAACCCCGACTGATTTTTATTTTTCTCCCTTCCTCCTCACCCTACTTGCCCCACAGCAGCACTAATGCGCATTTACCCTGACTGCAACCCTGGCCAGACTGTGGGGGGGCGGCGGTGCTTCTGCTCTGTATGGCTCAGTCACACAATAGCATCACCAAGTAGACCATCAGCAGAGGCTTGGCATTTTTGCACTCAATTATTTTGTTACAGTCAAAACGATATGTTGTGGCCGTTTGTGCGTTACAGGCTGTGTAAGTGCACAACGTGAAGACAGCAAAATGCTAAGCCAGTCAAATTCTAACAGACAGGAATAAAAATAATATCACACAGACCCTCACAAAGCATTCGACTTACAACGCTTGTGTAATGTGTTTAAAAAAAACCCCATTTTTTTTAATGGTTTGCACTGGGAGAAAGGATTATATATGGGGAATCATTTTCATTCTTTCCTATTAAGTGTAGCAGTGAATCATACAGCACAGAAGGAGGCCATTTAGCCCATCGTGCCTGTGCCGGCTCTTTGAAAGAGCTATCCAATTAGTCCCACTCCCCCTGCCCTTTCCCCATAGCCCTGCAAATTTTTCCTTTTCAAGTAGAGATCCAATTTCATTTCGAAAGTTACTGCTGAACCTGTTTCCACCACCCTTTCAGGCAGTGCATTCCAGATCGTAACAATCGTCAGTTCTGCATGTCCCACATCACACCATATTGTTATAAAACAATATTTTCCATCATTATTCTATGCAAATATCACGTTGCCGTACAGTTGACATGTAATGGAGAAGCTAAGCCTTCAGTTACCACAGAAACAATAAACAGCCTCTCTATCTGCCGACAAACACGCAGTTAAGTCTCTTAAGAATGCCAAGATTACGAAGGAATTCTTTTCAGAATACAGGAGAAGGAAGCCATTTAGCAAAACAAACTCCATTTAATCACGGCAAACAAACATCACACTGCGTTTTTTAAAGTCCAAATGAAATGACTGCAATTCTGATAAACCTGAGCCCCCAAGCCTGAGGTTTACACCTGCTTGGCTCCTGTTCAATTCTGAAATTACCCTCTAATGCTGGCAAACATCTCTGACCTTTTGGGCGTGTTATGGAAGACTTGAACCAGTCCCGGCCGTGGTTGCTGGGTGTGGGGTGGGGGTGGGGGGTGGGGGGTGGGGGGGGGGTGTGGGGGCGGGCAGTGGAGACTGGAAGTCGCAGAGTGCCGCGGTCTCCCTGGAAACCAGTTCCTCAATGGACAAAGAGTGTTCATGGCAGAGTTTTAAAAAAAACAACACAGTGGTTCTTTTTCCCCCCCCCACCCCACAAATTCCCGCCACTTACTTGATGTTCTCCAACCTGCTCGAGTCTGGTTTCAGAGTCGGCGTGTGCTTCACCATTTTGTACACGGTGATGATCAGGAAGATGAGGTTGACCTGTCGACAAAAATAAAGGATCAGTCCTGGCCTCCAAGAAAAATTAAGTCCTCCGGTGGCGGTGGTGGTGGTGGTGGGGGTGGCGGGGAGTCCACAACAAGGGGGCATAACCTTAAAATTAGAGCTCGGCCATTCAAGGGTGAGGTCAGGAAGCACGCCTTCTCACAAATTTTAGTGGAAATCTGGAACTCTCTCCCCCCCAAAAAGCTGTTGAGGTTGGTGGGGAGGTGGGGGGGGGGGGGGGGGGCGGGGCGGTGGAGGTCAGCTGAAAATTTCAAAACTGAGAGCAATAGATTTTTGTTTGGCAAGGGTATTAAGGGATATGGAACCAAGGTGGGGAGATGGAGTTACGATACAGATCGGCCACGATCTGACTGAATGATGAAACAGGCTCGAGGGTGCTGAATGGCCGCCTCCTGTTCCCAAATGGCACTTTCCAGGGTTTTCTTTTTCTTATTTAACTAGTGAGCAGGGTTAGATTTGAAAGAGCAAAGAAGATTTGAACCTTCTCCCCGTGTAAGCTGGAAGGTTCCCTCCTGAGGGAAATATAAGCTTTGCATGAATTTTGACTGCATGGTTTTAATACTGCGCTAAATCCTCAAAAGAAAAAATCCAACTATTGAATATTAAGTACAGCAAGGTTACAAGAGGCACTGATTTGAAACACTTACTTTGTCTTTCAAATCAATATTCCCAGAAACAAAGCATTCAAAGCCAGTTAGTTTGTGATTGGGTGTGCCCCTGCGGTACAGAAACCGGCCCCCAAACACTTATTAAAATACACTGATGAATTTAAAGTATCAGAACTTAAGGATGCTGCGATGGACCCACCATCATCATTAGGAGGCAGTCGTATCAGAGGGTTCGCAATGGCGCACAAACTCACAGGCCAAGGGGAGAAGTGAACGTGTGACAAGAGCCAGTTCATTCATGAGGCTCAGTTCAAGGAAATTTGGTCCAAAGTAACGACGGAAAATAAAATGATTTTCTGACATCACTCAGTACAAAAACTAATGCAGGCAATTACGTTGCTTATAACATCTTCGAAGCATTCTTTGCTCAGTCTATTCATTACGAAGTGAATAAGGAAGGGATGCTTGACATTTTTTTTTTGCCTTCTTTCAATAACTCACAAATAATCATCACAGGTTGAAAGTCTATTGCCTGGGATAATAACATCATATCAACTTTAATGTGCTCACATAAAAATTCTTCTGTATTAAAGGAGGCGTTAATGGGTTCGGAAGAGGTTCATGGAGATGATTCGCTCGGGCCTCTTTCTGTGCTGTATAACTCTATCTATGACTATAATGACTCCTAAGGGAGGTAAAGGAAGGACTTAAAGAAGGGGAGCAACATGTGGCGCTGCCAGTTTGGTGGGGTGGGGGGGAGGGGGGGGGGGAGCGGGAAAGAGGAGAGTCCAGAGCCTTGATTTTAATCCTCCATACCCAACAAGAACAGGGCATGCCGGGGGTGGACAGTGTGGCACCATTTTAACAGGTGGGTTTCGGGCAGCATGCACAGCCCTTGTCACAGGCAGGATGAAGGGAGTGCTCCAATGCTGTCTGGTGAGACATTAAACTGCTCGTTCAGGTGAACCTAGATGGTCCCATGGTACTAGAATCATGGAAAGGTTACAGCATGGAAGGAGGCCATTCGGCCCGTCGAGCCCGTGCCAGCTCTCTTCAAGAGGACTTCAGCTAGTCCCACTCCCCGCCCTTTCCCCCGTAGCCCTGCAAATTTTTTCCTTCAGGTACTTATCCAATTCCTTTCGAAAGCCATGATTGAATCTGCCTCCACCACGCATTCAGGCAGTGCATTCCAGATCCTAACCACTCGCTGCGTAAAAAAGTTTTTCCTTATATCACCTTTGGTTCTTTTGCCAATCACCTTAAATCTGTGTCCTTTGGTTCTCGACCTTTCCGCCAATGAGATCAGTTTCTCTCTATCTACTCTGTCCAGACCCCTCATGATTTTGAACACCTCTATCAAATTTCTTCTCAACCTTCTCTGCTCTAAGGAGAACAACCCCAGCATCTCTAGTCTATCCACATAATTGAAGTCCCTCATCCTTGGAATCATTCTCATAAATCTTTTCTGCACCCTCTCTAAGGCCTTCACATCCTACCTAAAGTGTGGTGCCCAGAGTTGGACACAATACTCCAGCTGAGACTAAACCAGTGTTTTATAAAGGTTCATCACAACTTCCTTGCTTTTGTACTCTATGCTTCTATTTATGAAGCCCAGTATCCCATATGCTTTTTTAACCGCTTTCTCAACCTGCCCTGCCACCTTCAACGATTTGTGCACATATACCCCCAGGTCTCTCTGTTCAAGCACCCACTTTGGGATTGTACCCTTTTGTTTATATTGTCTCTCCTTGTTCTTCCTACCAAAATGTATCACTTCGCAATTTTCTGTGTTAAATTTCATCTGCCACATGTCCGCCCATATCACCAGCCTGTCTATGTCTTCTTGAAGTCTATCACTATCCTCCTCACTGTTCACTATACTTCCAAGTTTTGTGTCATCTGCAAATTTTGAAATTGTGCCCTGTACACCCAAGTCCAAATCATTAATATACATCAAGACAAGCAGTGGTCCGAGAACCGACCCTTGGGTAACACCACTGTATGTCTTCCTCCCGTTCGAAAATCAACCGTTCACCACTACTCTCTGTTTCCTGTCACTTAGCTAATTTCGTATCCATGCTGCCACTGTCCCTTTTATGCCATGGGCTTCAACTTTGCTGGCAAGCCTATTATGTGGCACTTTATCAAACGCCTTTTGGAAGTCCATGTACACCACATCAACCGCATTGCTCTCATCAACCCTCTCTGTTACCTCATCAAAGAACTCGATCAAGTTAGTTTTGAAGAATAACAGAGAGTTGTCTTGGCCAACATTTCTCCCCAACTGTCACCACAAAAAAAACCCAGATTTATTTTGTTTGCTGCTTCGGTGACCTTGTTGCGTGCAAATCGTCTGCTGCATTTACCCACAGAGCAGTGACTGCACTTCACATGTAATCCATTGATATTGAAGTGTTTTGGGACATCCTGATGAAAGAAAGTAGGAAGAGGTTGCATTTATATAGCACCTTTCATGAACTCTGGATGTCCCAAGGAGCTTTAAAAGCCAATTAAATAAATGTTTTTTTTAAAAAGTGTAGTCACTGTTGTAATAATGCAGGAAACGCAGCAGCCAATTCGCGCACAGCAAGCTCCCACAAACAGCAATGCGATAATGACCAGATAATCCGTTTCCGTGATGTTGGTTGAGGGATAAATATTGGCCAGGACACCGGAGATAACTCCTTTGCTCTTCTTCGAAATAATGCCGCGGGATCTTTTACGTCCACCCGAAAAGGCAGACGGGGGGGGGGGGGGCCTCGGTTTAATGTCTCAGTTGAAAGACGGCACTCCGACAGTGCAGCACTCCCACAGTATTGCACTAGAGTGCCAGCCTAGGTTTTGTGCTCAAGTCTCTGGAGCGGGATTTGAACCCTCGACCTTCTGACTCAGAAGATGACATGAAAGACGCTGTGTAAGTACAAATTCTTTCTCTTCTTTCAAATGTCGCATGGTGTAATTTTTTTTTTTAAGAGGTCTCGCTGTTTTAAATTGTTTTTTTTTTAAACGTGCATTAAACTATTATCAAAAAAATAAAAGAAGTGGGTACTAATGTACTTTTGGAAATTCCCACCTTCTTTTACAGATTCCTGGGAAGAAATTATTGGTTTTGTTACCACAACAACCTGCATTTATATAGCTCCTTTAACGTAGTAAAACATCCCAAGTAGCTTCACAGAAGCGCTATCGGGCAAAATCTTGACACCGAGCCATATAAGGAGATACTTGGACTGGTGACTAAAGAGGTAGGCTTTAAGGAGCAACTTGAAGGAGGAGGGAGAGGTAGAGAGGCGGAGAGGTTTAGGGAGGGAATTCCAGAGCCTGGGGCCCCCAGCAGCGGAAAGCACAGCTGCCAATGGTGGAGCGATTAAAACCGGGGATGCGCAAGATGCCAGAACTGGAGGAGCGCAGAGGGTCATCGGGCTGGAGGAGGTTACAGAGATAGGGAGGGGCGAGGCCATGGAGGGAATTGAGGACAAGGCTGAGAATTTGAAATGCTCACAAAGCTGAGGCTATTGAGCCCCATTTCACCCTCCATTATTCTTCCGTCAGAGATGTTGCGAATAACAGAGTGGCTGAGCATACGCAGATAAAGTAATCGTCTCATCATTTTCTTTTCACTAAATGGTAAGTGGCTGAAGCAAAGTGTTAGCATTGCAATCTACAGCAGTTTAAAGAGTTCAACTGCAGCCTACAGATTACTGGAGCGCAGAGTGTATTTTATAGCCATCAACCTGCCCAGTCAAATCACATCCACCACAAGCTTAGAACAGTTTAAAATTCATTTCACACAGCCTGCAGAGCTGACATGGATACAATGAGAGACGAGCAGCGAAACACCATTCTAAAGTAACCTATCTGAACCAAACATGTTTCTATATTCCCTTCAGCCTCCCCGGAGCCCACCCGTCCGTTACCTCTTGAAAGTGGCTGGCTTGTTTCTGAGGAGTGTTCGCTGCCAGCCAAGCAATAAAAGCCCATTCCTCTCTCCAGGACCGACGGGCCGCGAGATTGCTCTCGCAAGAAAGGCTCGGGGAGCGTGTGTGCGAGGCTGAACTCTGAATGAACTGAATTAAATATTAAAGGTGCAGATGGAGCTGTCCAAATGATAAGTACAGCTATTGACGTGCCATGATCCAAGCTTTCATTAAAACATTTCAGGCATACTAATGGTTTCCCAATGCTCGTTACGTGTGCAGAGTTTTTTTTTCATAGATATGATAACCTTCAGGCCACAGGCACAGCAGTTCAAAGGAATGCTGGAAGCTGATATAATTGTCCCTTTGTGCAGGGGGAGGGGGGCTTCTATTAGTCGGGATATTTGGGCAGGTTGTGGGGGGAGGGGGAAACAGCTTAACAATACATTATAATGACAGTTTATGATATTCTACAATACAAATGAGTCACTAGGCTTCCCAGCGCCTTGAAACCCTCCCGGATATCTCTTAATGAACACGGTTCCCATCCTCTGCTCTGTTCTATCACACGCAAGGTATTATTCCAGACCCCCCACCTCCCCCCCACTTTGTCTTTTAGCCTGATGGGACGACGAGAGGGCAAAGCAATTGGAAGAGTAAAATTACTCACAGGAACTGTCCTACTACCCTTTGATTGCTACTCGCTGTTTTTATTCCGACGCTGGGAATACAGCTCCCTCCCTGGTCTCCTTCAGTCACACGGCTAAATGATTTGCGAGTGGATAATGATGCCATGCGAGGGAAAAGATGATTCTGCTGTGGGCAAGTATGGCCAATGTGTCCTGAGTGCCACTCAACCGGGCTCTTAACAGTTTACTCTTGCTCTGGCCTGCAGTCACCAATATTGAGGCAGTTTCTGAGGCGACCAAGTTAATAGACAATGTCAAACAGAACACTCTGCTGACAACAACCTGCATTCATATAGCACCTTTACCGTAGTAAAACGTCCCAAGGCGCTTCTCAGGAGCGCAATCAGAGATGATTTGACACCAAGTCACATGAAGAGAGGGGTGACCAAAAAGTTTGGTCAAAGAGGTAGGTTTTAAGGAGCGTCTTAAAGGAGGGGAGAGAGGCAGAGAGGTTTAGGGAGGGAATTCCAGAGCTTACAGCCCAGGCAGCTGAAGGTACGGCCGCCTATGGTGGGGCGAGGGAAATCAGGGATGCACAAGAGGCCAGAATTGGAGGAGTGCAGAGATCTCAGAGCGTTGTGGGGCAGGAGGAGGTTAGAGAGAGATAGGGAGGGGCGAGGCCATTGAGGGATTGGAACACAAGGACGAGAATTTTAAATCTGAGGCTTTGTCGGACCAGGAGCCAATGCAGTTCAGTGAGCACAGGGGGAGATGAGTAAATGGGCCTCGATGCGAATTAGGATATGGGGAGCAGAGTCTTGGATGAGCTGAGTTTACAGAAGAGTTTATGTAAGCAGGGCACCATCAACACCAAATTGCCAGTGGAGGTCAACTCAATCAACAACAACAACTTGTATTTATATAGCGCCTTTAACGTAGTAAAACGTCCCAAGGTGCTTCACAGGAGTATTATAAGACAAAATATTTTGACACCAAGCCACATAAGGAGAAATTAGGGCAGGTGACCAAAAGCTTGGTCAAAAAGGCAGGTTTTAAGGAGTGTCTTAAATGAGGAAGGAGAGGTAGAGAGGCGGAGAGGTTTAGGGAGGGAATTCCAGAGCTTAGGGCCCAGGCAGCAGAAGGCACGGCCACCAAAGGTTGAGCGATTATAATCAGGGATGCTCAAGATGGCAGAATTAGAGGAGCGCAGATATCTCGGAGGGGTTGTGGGGCTGGAGGAGATTACAGAGATAGGGAGGGGCGAGGCCATGGAGGGATTTATAAACAAGGATGAGAATTTTGAAATCGAGGCGTTGCTTAACCGGGAGCCAATGTAGGTCAGTGAGCACTGGGATGATGGGCGAATGGGACTTGGTGCGAGTTAGGACACGGGCAGTCGAGTTTTAGATCACCTCAAGTTTACGTAGGGTAGAACATGGGAGACCAACCAGGAGTGCATTGGAATAGTCGTGTCTAGAGGTAACAAACGCATAGATGAGGGTTTCAGCAGCGGATAAGCTGAGCCAAGGGTGGTGACAGGCAATGTTACATAGGTGGAAATAGGCGGTCTTTGTTATGCCGTGGATATGTGGTCGGAAGTTCATTTCAGGGTTAAATATGACACCAAGGTTGCGAAAAGTGTGGTTCAGCCTCAGACAGATGACAGGGAGAGGGATGGAGTCAGTTGCTAGGGAATGGAGTTTGTGGCGGGGACCGAAAAAAATGGCTTCGGTCTTCCCAATATTTAATTGGAGAAAATTTCTGTTCATCCAGAACTGGATATCGGACAATTTAGAGACTGTGGAGGGGTTGAGAGAAGTGGTGGTGAGGTAGAGCTGGGTGTCATCAGCGCACATGTAGAAACTGACACTGTGTTTGCGGATGATGTCGCCAAGGGGCAACATGTAGATGAGAAATCGGAGGGGACCAAGGATAGGTCCTTGGGGACACCAGACGTAACAATGCTGGAGCGGGAAGAGAAGCCGTTGCAGGTGATTCTCTGACTACGATTAGATAGATAAGAATGGAACCAGGCGAGTGCAGTCCCACCCAGCTGGACGACGGTGGAGAGGTGTTGGAGAAGGATGGAGTGGTCAACCGTGTCAAAGGCTGCAGACAAGTCAAGAAGGACGAGGAGAGATAGTTTACCTTTGTCACAGTCACAAAGGATGTCATTTGTGACTTTGATGAGCGCCGTTTCGGTACTGTGGCAGGGGAAGAAACCTGATTGGAGGGATTCAAACATGGAGTTGCAGGAAAGATGGGCACAGATTTGGGAGCCGACAACACGTTCAAGGACTTTGGAGAGGAAAGGGAGGTTGAAGATGGGGCGGTAGTTTGCATGGCCGGAGGGGGTCAAGGGTTGGTTTTTGAGGAGAGGGGTGATGATGGCAGATTTGAGGGAGAGGGTGTCAGTACCTGAGGAGAGAGAACCATTAACAATGTCAGCTAACATGGGAGCCAGAAAAGGAAGTTGGGTGGTCAGCAGTTTGGTGGGAATAGGGTCGTGGAAGCAGGAAGTGGGTCTCATGGACAAGATGAGCGCGGAGAGGTCATGAGGGGAGATCGGAGAGAAACTGGAGAAATATGTAAGTTCAGGGATAGGGCAGGGGGGAAACTTCGAGGAAGTTTGGCCCAGTGGGCTAGTGGAAGGAAGGGAAGTGGCAGAGGCAGCTGAACGGATGGTCTCAATCTTAAGAGACAAAGAAGTCCAAGAGCTTCTTGCACTTGTTGTTGGAGGTGAGGGTGGAGGAGACAGGGAAGAGGGGTTTAAGAAGACAGTTAGCAGTGGAGAATAGGAGCCGGGGTTTATCGTTGCATTCCAGAATGATTCTGGAATAGTGAGCAGTTTTGGCAGACGAGAGCAGGACCCGATAATGCTTTATGTGGTCCAGCCTGATCTGGCGTTGAATGGCTAAACCAGTTGTCCGCCATGTCCATTCAAGTCTGCGTCCCTTGCACTTAAGGGAGCGAAGATGAGGGCCATACCGGGGGAACGACCAGGGTGAGAAAGAGTAATTGTTTTAATAGGGACTGGGGCATCAAAGGTGGGGCTGAGGGTGTGGTTGAGCAGATCGGTAGCTGCAGAAATGTCATGGTGAATGGAGGGTCAAAGTTGGGATTTCATAAGTGCAGAAACTTAACTGGACCAGCCACATAAATACTGTGGCTACAAGGGCAGGTATTCTGCGGTAAGTGTCTCACCTCCTGACTCCCCAAAGCCTTTCCACCATCTACAAGGCACAAGTAAGGAGTGTGATGGAATACTCTCCACTTGCCTGGATGAGTGCTGCTCCAACAACACTCAAGAAGCTCGACACCATCCAGGACAAAGCAGCCCACTTGATTGGCACCCCATCCACCACCTTAAACATTCACTCCCTCCACCACCGGCGTACCGTGGCTGCAGTGTGTACCATCTACAAGATGCACTGCAGCAACTCACCGAGGCTTCTTCGGCAGCACCTCCCAAACCCGTGACCTCTCCCACCTAGAAGGACAAGGACAGCAGGCGCATGGGAACACCACCACCTCCAAGTTCCCCTCCAAGTCACACACCATCCTGACTTGGAAATATATCGCCATTCCTTCATCGTCGCTGGGTCAAAATCCTGTAACTCCCTACCTAACAGCACTGCGGGAGTACCTTCACCACACAGACTGCAGCGGTTCAAGGCGGCTCACCACCACCTTCTCAGGGGCAATTAGGGATGGGCAATAAATGCCGGCCTTGCCAGCAACGCCCACATCCCGGAATGAGTAAAAAATATAGCAAGAGAGTTGGGACAGAGTTTTTTCCAGGGTCGGACACAGAAGGAAGTAGGGTCGGGAGGCATGTGGGTGGAGAGCGATACAAGGTACTGATCAGAGATGGCCTTATCTGTGATTGACATGATGGAGTAGCGAGGCCACAAGAGATGGCAAGGACGAGGGGGTGGCCGTGAATATCGGCTGGGGAATTTACATGGAGGGAGAGATTAAGGGAGGATAGGAGGGCAGTGAACTCAGAGGAGGGAGAGCATGATGAATTGAGATGGAGGTTGAAATCACCGAGGATGAGAAGTCGCTCGGTGCAGAGGCTGAGGGAGGAAAGCAGTGAGGATATCTCGGTGATAACATTTTTATCATACTTGGATGGGCGGTAGGGAACGACAATTTTGAATGAGAGGTGAGAGGGGTGGAATAAGATGAGATACTCAAAGGAGGAGAAAGTGCCGGAGGAGTAGGGGGACAGACCCAGGTGTGATTTGGTGATGAGAGCCACACCGCCACCATGGCGGTCTGAGCGGGGCAAGTGGTGGAAGGTATAGCCAGGTGGGGAGGCTTCATTTAAGACTTCATTCAATCCTCCCTTTGAAAAGATATACCATAACCAGGACTTACATGGGTTTCAGTTGGTAAGAGAGAACATTTTGTTTTTTTAGCCTAATTTCAGGTGCGAGGCTCTGTTTGCAGGAGTCAGGTACAAGTTCCTGTTCTGTCCTGGTGCCAAGGACATTAATCTGACAAACTGCTTATTTATGACAGAAAGAGGCAGCTGAGTAGGGTTGCTGCAGTTGGCCTCAGCACCCATGTTAGTCTTGGCTCAGTGGTAACACTCTCGCCTGAGTGAGAAGGTTGTGGGTTCAAGTCCCACACCAGAAACTTGAGCACAAAGTCGAGGCTGACACTCCCATTGCAGTGCTGAGGGAGTGCTGCACTGTCGGAGGTGCCGTCTTTCAGATGAGACGTTAAACCCAGGCCTCGTCTGCCCTCTCAGGTGGACGTAAAAGATCCCACAGCACTATTTCGAAGAAGTGCAGGGGGAGTTCTCCCCAGTGTCCTGGCCAATATTTATCCTTCAACCAACATCACTAAAAAAAAACCAGATTACTTGGTCATTGTCACATTGCTGTTTGTGGGAGCTTGCTGTGCGCAAATTTGGCTGCTGCGTTTCCTACATTACTACAGTGACTAAGTTTCAAAACAGTACTTCATTGACTGTAAAGCTCTTTGGGATGTCCTGAGGACGTGAAAGACGCTATAAAAATGTCCTTCATCCCTAAGCTAAGGAGGGAAGCAGACGGCAAGGGTTGCTGCTCATTATTCTGTGGAGGTCATTATGAGGATAGGATCTGCCTCAGCCATGATGCCCTGGAACCCAAGCACTCACATCCATGTTCACACTTAATGATAGGTCACTTGATCCGAGGCTGCTGGTGCCTCGGGCGCTGTAGACCCACCACCTTCAAGGGAGACTGGGAAGGAACGAAGAGCAGAAACAACTTCTCATTTATTATCCCCAAAATATATCTGCAGCTTGGGAATTACTCTTTTAAAAATAGGATCTTGGTGCCATTAGCTGTCTTGGCCTGCATTATAGTTTACATAATGACCCAGAATAGAAGCAGAAGGTGGGACATCTGTTTGAGAGCAAGTGGAAGTATCACTCAGCATGCTACTGGTAAACTCAAGCAAATCACGCCTTGTGTCCCTTGGTGTTGAAAGTTCCCTTCCCTCCAAATCTGCTCTGTGCTAACAAAGGGCATTGTGCTTGGGTTAGCAAAGTCCCAAAACACCAACCTCCGGCCTCTCGGACTTTGAATAACAAAATCAACAGCAAGAAGAAAAACAAAATGGCAATCGCCAACTTGTCTTACCAAAATGATAAAACAAACGGGCCCGAGGAAACTCCAGATGAAATGATTATCGATTCTCAGCCAGCAGCTGCAATGAGAGGAGAGACGTGCAATGAACACAAAATCCACATTTAAAGACAGTTCCATTTACATCTCAGCAAAAATCGTTGCTTTAGATTCGTTCTCGGGATGCGGGCGTCGCTGGCACGGCTGGCAGTGATCGCCCATCCCCTAGCTGCCCGAGAGAAGGTGCTGGTGGGCCCTCTTCTCGAACCGCTGCAGTCCGTGTGGTGAAGGTGCTCCCACAATGCCGTTGGGTAGGGGAGTTCCAGGATTTTTACTTGGACGTTTGAGTTACCAATCTGGTCAACTTCAGACAAACACAACTCTTCAATTAGCCCATTGGATCTATGGGATTCCAATGAGGGCGTCAAAATATTTCCCAAAACCCCCGAGGTGGTCCATTCCACTTTGTTCCCCCGCATCTCCTGAAGAGCCCGACTCCTTGCCGGGATACGACTGAAGAACACCAGGGAGTGGCCGGCCACTGGTGCTTGCCCAGTACCTCAATCAGGCAGTTGTTCTTCATGTACGAGTCTAGATACCGAGTCTTGTGCAGGATATTTGACATGGAGGGGCATCGCAGTCCTGCACCAATCCTGCCCACAAGTGCCAACTTTTCAGCAGGGGATGAGTAACCGGGAACAAAGGTCTCCCCCCTCCCCCACCCCGCCACCGCCCCCTGCCCAGCCCCTGAGGTGCTGAGGCCAATTGCAGCACACTCAATACTGCCCCGGGCTAAGACCAGCTAACTCAGCATGGACCAATGATTGAAATGGGGACCTTCTAGTCTGTATGGCTCAGTTATGTGTTGTGAGATTTGAGGAGAGCTTAAAAGGTGCCGTCCTTCAAATGAAATTCAACTGATGGGGAATGACGAAGCACCAGATATAGAATGGGCTGCACATCGAAACATGTATTGTTAAGAGGAATGCCCTCCTACCATGCTATCCGGAAAGGCAGTAGCACAACACGTTCATTTTTAACTGTATTCCGTACAGAGCAGTTGGCGGGGAATGTGTGAGCTGCCTGCTATCTACTTACGCTTTCTTTGTCCCGTAGCTCTTATAGTCAATAGCCGCCGAGACTCCCACGATAACAGCCGGAATGAGGTAGCCGGAGAGATAAAAGTACTTTTTCCGAGAGTATTCACTCTCAAAGACCTCCACCAGCATGAGATAGAGCTGAACGCCTTCTAAGCACATCCAAGCAAAGGCAGCCAGGAAGAAAAAGTGCAGCAACCCAGCAAATATGGAACAGGCAATCTGAAACAAGAGAAAGGCACCTTCAAAAACCGTGGGAGAAATAGCGTGAGGTTTGGCAGATCATCTCGGATAAAATGCAGGATGCTTGTTTCCTGCGGTTCCTCCCCAATCCCCCTCCAACCCCAACCGATGGCGCACAGCTTCCTGGGCACCAGACGTGTCCTCCGGCACCTTGCTGAAACGGTAGGCGTCAGCTAGCTATTCGACCACTGGGTGCAGCGCAACCCAGTCTGACCCTGTCCTTGCCCCGCCCCACCAAAATAGCAAAACCCTGGGGGGAATTGGGTTGCTTTGCGCCTCCTGTTCGCGCATCGGAGCACAAAGCCCCTAGCGCCCGGGCGCGGCGCCACTAACTCTTCCCGCGAAATTCAGTGGGAGGTTGGCCGCGGTGGAAGCCGGTAGCGCCCCGCGGCGCTGCACCTCCACCGATGACGTCATCGCCATGTGCAGCGCCCCGGCCGCAAACTTCGGTCGCGCCCCCTGACCTACTGCTGGATGATATGTCCGACAGGGTCAGGGTGGCGTTATTGTGGCCCCGGCGGCGCTAACTAAAGGGCAGGTGCCGGGCGGCCATTTTTTTTGGGCTGGTTACCAGCACCTGCCCCTCTTCCGCTTCTTCATGCGGGGTGCCGGCTGGGATCGGTGTTTTCCCGGCACCCCGCTCCCCGGTGGTCCAGCAGGGTCCCGGTGCGCGCTGCGCTAGGCCCCTCCCCTTTAATCAGGGGAGGGAGCGCCGCGATATTGAATGGCAGCACCCCAGGAAGGGAGGGGAGCGCTTCCAGTAGAACGCCCCTCCTGCTTGGGGCGCTACCACTCAATTTACGGTGCGGGGACGCTAACTTTTTCGGGGAGCTAAAAGTAGCGCCCCGGCGAAGTTAGCGCCCCAAAGGTGGCGTGACCGAAATTTTCCCCCTTGAAGTCCTCGTCAGGAAGGAACGTCAAGCTACTTAATCGATGGCAAGTGCATTTTTCCGCACTGTCACTTGCAGCGCAAGATCAGTGAGGACTTTTACTGTATTCTAATAACTTAATCCGTTCTTCACCTCTTCCTCTTAAAAGTTGATATGATGACATCCGCCATTCGAAAGACTGCAGTGACATTTATATGAATGACAAATCACCACAAGCCCAATTTAAAATTTTGCAATTTTTAAATAATTCATCACCTTCCCATGTAATTACATTAAAAAAACATAATGCAGATAGCATATGCATCTAATCTATGCGACCTCTGGAATCATTATATGAAACATATGAATATTTGATGAGAAGAGGCGGGAGATTAGAAAAGTAAATGAATGGCAATTACCAAGGATTTGATGAGTTATTAAGCATTAAAATACTCTATAATTTTGGATGTTTTCTTCAAAACAATTTCCTATCGGGCTGTTTAATTCAAATTGACTAAAATGTAATGCTCCTGGTGCTTCTATTCCCCAGTGCCGGTATGGTACAGCACTGCATATGGTAGCATTGAAATGTGTCACATCTGCGAGTGGAATCACATTTAGAAATAGGAGACACACACAAGAGAGAGAAGATGAGAGAGAAAGAAAAGGAAAGCGGAAAAGAAAGAAAGAGCAAAAGAAGGAAACAAAGAACGAAAGAACAAGGCGGGCGGGGACTTGAACCGTGAAAGCCCTTCCCACTTGTTGAAAAGAAAGAACTTGCATTTCTATAGCACCTTTCACGGCCTCAGGACGTCCCAAAGTGCTTCACAGCCAATGAAGTACTTTTTGAAGTGTCGTCACTGTTGTAATTTGGAAACACGCACAGAAAGCTCCCCACAAACAACAATGAGAGAATGCCCGAATTATCTGTTTTTTGTTTAGGTTGAGGGATAAATATTGACCAAGGCACCAGGGGAGAACGCCCCTGCTTTTCTTCAAATAGTGCTATGGGATCCTTTACGTCCACCTGAGAGGGCAGACGGGACGGCCTCATCCGAAAGACGGATCAGGCAAAGCAGGGAGTAATGATCGGGTGATGCCAAGGAGGAAGGAAAGGCTGAGAAGTAAGGAGTTCTGTGGTCTGGAGGTCTTGAGAAAGAATCAGTCAGAGTAGGACAAGGAATTCATTGGCTAGTCATCGAGTCAAAACGGCACAGAAGGAGGCCATTCGGCCCATCGAGTCCGTGCCGGCTCTCTGCAGAGCAATCCAGTCAGTCCCATTCCCCTGCTCTATCCCCGTAGCCCTGCAAGTTTATTTCCCTCAAGTGCCTATCCAGTCTCCCCTTGAAAACATCGAGTGTCTCCGCTTCCGTCGGCAGCGAGTTCCAGGTCCTCACCACTCGCTGCGTAAAAAAGTGTTTCCTCACATTCCCCCCTGTATGTCTGTAGGAGATTTACAGGGTGCCTAAGTGGCTAGGATGTGTCTTAGGTTGTGCTGCGCAAGGCAACGCAACTGTGCAGGACAGACGGGATAGACCAGCTGGTCTTTTCCTATCCCGACACTTCCAGACATTTGAATGTGCTGGGGGCAGGGAATTAGACATGGAGAAGAATGTATTAGACAGATAGAATTCCCACAACTTGGGGGTGCCATCTATATAAGGTAGTCAGTAATAAATCCAATAAGGAATTCAGAATAAACTTCTTTACTCAAGAGGGTGGAACTCGCTATCACAGGGAGTGGTTGAGGCGAATAGCATAGATGCATTTTAGAGGAAACTAGATAAGAACATGCGGGAGAAAGGAATAGACGGATATGTTGATTGGGTGAGATAAAGTAAGGTGAGGGACAGAGGCTTGTGTGGAGCATAAACACTGGCATGGACCTGTGGGGCTGAATGGCCTGCTTCTGTGCTGTAAATTTTATGCACTGAAGAACAATCTTTCAGCGGCAGTTTTATGCAATCAGCTTCACACTGGATGCTCTGGCCTATCATCTGCCTTGAGTGGCTTGCAGGGATGCGCTGCACACAAGTCTATAAACAGCCTTGATTTATGAACTCCCCATGATCGTCTGATTGTTCAATACCACAGTTAAAGATGGCTGCTGCTAAACAAGGCTTGAATCATAAGCCTTTAACACTGGCGTGTCAAGTTTGATATACCGGAGTCATGTTTAAACTCACATCCATTTCAGAACAAAGTCAATTCTCCCCAAGAACTGCGATGCCAGGAAATCAATAGCCAGGCCGGGACCTTACCTCATAGTTAACCTTATCGATGCCTACGAGGAAGATGAATTCTGCAACAAACAGATTCATGCACAGGTTCTTGTGGATGGTGTTGCGGTCGCTCTGCAAGCCCCGGAAGAAGCAGAAAGTGAAGATGCAAATGGCCAGGCAGACGAGGGAGATGACGATTCCCACCCAGGTGATGATGGACAGTATCAGCTCGTGCATCCCATTGGCAAACTGCAGGCGAAGGGTTGGGCAGGTTTTAAAACAAACACATACGACAAACGACGGACAGGAAAAGACCCTCTTGTCCACCCAGCCTGTCCCACACAATTGCGATACGCTCGCTTACTAATATAAAACAAGAGAGAATTTAATATATCGGCGACAGTCGGAAATAAATGCTCAACGGCCATCCATCATCCGCTAAGCCCCTCTGAATCATCGAATCTTACAGCACAAAGTGAGGCCATTCAGCCCATCGTGCCTGTGCCAGTTTTTTGAAAGAGCCGTCCAACTGAAGGAAACAATTTGCGGGGCTACGGGGAAAGGGTGGGGGAGTGGGACTAGCTGAAGTCCTCTTGCAGAGAGCCGGCACGGGCTCGACGGGCCGAATGGCCTCCTTCTGTGCTGTAACCATTCTATGATTCCAGTCCCACTGCCCCCGCTCTTTCCC
Source organism: Squalus acanthias (assembly GCA_030390025.1). Classification (NCBI taxonomy): domain Eukaryota; kingdom Metazoa; phylum Chordata; class Chondrichthyes; order Squaliformes; family Squalidae; genus Squalus; species Squalus acanthias. The sequence continues at coordinate 5,964,434 of CM059439.1, forward strand.
CCATAGCCCGGTAAATTTTTTCTCCTTCAAGTATTTATCCAATTCCTTTTTGAAAGTTACTGTTGAATCTGCTTCCACCGCCCTTTCAGGCAGCGCATTCCAGATCACAACAACTCGCTGCGTAAAAATGTGTTTCCTCATCTCTCCTCTGGTTCATAGAAACATAGAAGATAGGAGCAGGAGTAGGCCATTCGGCCCCTCGAGCCTGCTCCGCCATTCAATGAGATCATGGCTGATCATCCAAACTCAGTACCCTGTCATAGAAACATTTTGCCAATGAACTAAAATCTCTGTCCTCCAGTTACTGACCCTCCTGCCACTGGAAACAAGGTCCAAATGGCCTCCGTCTACGCCGTCATTTTGGCTTTGGTGCAACGTTAAGCAGAACTGACTCTTGTATCATTCAATTAAATCAGAATCGTACAGCACAGAAGGAGGCCATTCGGCCCACCCTGCCTGTGTCGTCTCTTTGAAAGAACTATCCAATTCATCCCACTCCCCCTGCTCTTTCTCCGTGGCCCTGCAAATTTTTCCCCTGCGAGTATTTATCCAATTCCCATTTGAAAGTTACTGTTGAACCTGCTTCCACCACCCTTTCAGGCTGTGCGTTTCAGATCACAACAACTCGCTGCGTAAAAACAATGTCTCCTCATCTCCCCTCTGGTCCTTTTGCCAATCATCTTCAATCTGTGTCCTCTGGTTACCGACCCTTCTCCCAGTGGAAACAGTTTCTCCCTATCCGCTCTATCAAAATTGCTTTGATGTGCTTCAGAAAAATAGGACGGTAGGGTGGGTAGGAAGTCTCTTAAGAACATAAAAAGTAAGAGCAGGAGTAGGCCATATGGCCCCTCGAGCCTGCTCCGCCATTCAATAAGATCATGGCTGATTATTGACCTCAACTCCACTTTCCCGCCCGCTCTCTATATCCCTTGATTCCCCTAGAGTCCAAAAATCTATCAATCTCAGCCTTGAATATACTCAAAGACTCAGCATTCACAGCCCTCTGGGGCAGAGAATGCCAAAGATTCACAACCCTCTGAGTGAAGAAATTCCTCCTCATCTCAGTCTTAAATGGCCTACCCCTTATTCTAAGACTATGCCCCCTAGTTCTAGACACTCCAGCCAGGGGAAACAACCTCTCAGCATCTACCCTGTCAATCCCCTTCAGAATCTTGTATGTTTCAATGAGATCGCCTCTCATTCTTCTAAACTCCAGAGAGTATCGGCCCAATCTACTCAATCTCTCATCATAGGACAACCCTCTCATCCCAGGGATCAATCTAGTGAACCTTCGTTGCACCGCCTCTCAGGCAAATATATCCTTCCTTAAATAAGCTGTGCACAGTACTCCAGGTGTGGTCTCACCAAGGCCCTGTACAATTGTAGCTAGACTTCCTTACTCTTATACTCCAACCCCCTTGCAATAAAGGCCAACATGCCATTTGCCTTCCTTATTGCTTGCTGTACCTGCATACTAGCTTTCTGTGTTTCTTGCATGAGGACACCTAAATCTCTCTGAACACCAACATTTGAAAGTTTTTCACCATTTAAAAAATATTCTGTTTTTCTATTCTTCCTACCAAAGTGAATAACCTCACATTTCCCTACATTATACTCCATCTGCCACCTTACTGCCCACTCACTTAGTCTATCTATATCCCTTTGCAGACTCTTTGTGTTCTCCTCACAGCTTACTGTCCCACCTAGCTTTGTATCATCAGCAAACTTGGATACATTACACTCGGTCCCTTCATCTAGGTCATTAATATAGATTGTAATTAGCTGAGGCCCCAACACTGATCCTTGCGGCACCCCACTAGTTACAGCCTGCCAACCTGAAAAAGATCGTTTATCCCTACTCTCTGTTTTCTGTCCATTAATCAATCCTCTATGTATGCTACTATATTACCCCCAACCCCATAAGCCCTAATCTTGTGTAATAACCTTTTATGTGGCACCTTATCGAATGCCTTTTGGAAATCCAAATATACTACATCCACTGGTTCCCCTTTATCTACCCTGCTAGTTACATCCTCAAAAAACTCTAATAAATTTGTCAAACACGATTTCCCTTTCATAAAACCATGTTGACTCTGCCTAATCATGTTATGATTTTCTAAGTGCCCTGATACCACTTCCTTAACAATGGATTCCAGCATTTTCCTGATGACTGATGTCAGGCTAACTGGCCTGTAGTTCCCTGTTTTTTTTCTCCCTCCTTTCTTGAAGAGCGGTGTTACATTTGTGACCTTCCAATCCGCTGGGACCATTCCAGAATCTAGGGAATTTTGGAAGATCAAAACCAATGCATCCACTATCTCTTCAGCCACCTCTTTTAGAACCCTAGGATGTAGGCCGTCAGGTCCAGGGAATTTGTTGGCTTTTAGTCCCATTAGTTTCTCTAGTACTTTTTCTCTACTTATATTAATTACGTTACGTTCCTCACCCTCATTAGACCCTTGGTTTCCCACCATTTTTGGTATGCTTTTTGTGTCTTCTACTGTGAAGACAGATACAAAATATTTGTTTAACGTTTCTGCCATTTCCTTATTCGCCATAATAATTTCTCCTGTCTCAGCCTCTAAGGGACCAACATTTATTTTTGCTACTCTTTTTCTTGTTACATACTTGTACAATCTGCTTTTATATTTCTTGCTAGTTTTCTCTCATATTCTATTTTTTCCCTCATCATCAATTTTTTGGTCAACATTTGCTGGTTTCTGAAACTCTCCCAATCCTCAGGCTTACTATTATTCTTTGCAACATTATAAACTTCTTCTTTCAATCTAATGCTATTCTTAACTTCTTTAGTTAGCCACGGTTGGATCACTTTTCCCGTGGAGTTTTTGTTTCTCAATGGAATGTATTTTTGTTGAGAATTATGAAATAGTTCTTTAAATGCTAGCCACTGCTTATCTACCGCCATACCTTTTAATCTATTTTCCCAATCTACCTTAGCCAACTCGCCCCTCATACCTATGTAATTGACTTTATTTAAGTTTAAGACTCTAGTTTCGGACTTAGGCAAGTCACTCTCAAAATTAACATGAAATTCTATCATATTATGATCACTCTGCCCCAGAGGATCCTTTACTATGAGATTGCTAATTAACCCTGTCTCATTACACAATACAGTATCTAAAATAGCCTGTTCCCTGGTTGGTTCCATGACATATTGTTCTAGGAAACTGTCCCGAATGCATTCCATGAATTCGTCCTCCAGACTACCTTTGCCAATTTGATTTGTCCAGTCTATATGAAGATTAAATTCCCCCAAGATTGTTGCATTACCTTTGTTGCAAGCTCCTACTATTTCTTGATTAATATTTTGTCCAATGGTATATCTACTGTTAGGGGGCCTATATACTACTCCTACCAGTGTTTTCTGCCCCTTGTTATTCCTTATCTCCACCCATACTGATTTTACTTCCTGATCTTCCGAGCCAAGATCCTTTCTCGCTACTGGCCTTACGTCATCCTTTATTATCAGGGCTACTCCCCCTCCTTTTCCATTCTGCCTGTCTTTTTGAAACGTCAAGTACCCTGGAACATTTAGTTCCCAACCTTGGCCACCTTGCAACCATGTCTCTGTAATAACTATTAGATCAAACCCATTTATCTCCATTTGTGCCACTAGTTCATCTATCTTGTTACGAATGCTTCGTGCATTCAGATAAAGAGCCTTTAATTTAAAATTTTTTACCATTATTCCCTGCTTTGACCTTATTCTCTGCTGCACTGCTACCATTAAACTCTCTGTCCCTTTCTGTCACACTCTGCTTATTTTTACCCAAATCGCTACACTGCTCTATTGCCTTGACCTTTCTCTTTAGATTTCTCTCACCTGACCCCTCCCCCCCCTTTTTAGTTTACAGCCCCAGTTATTCGATTTGCCAGGACGCTGGTCCCAGCCCGGTTTAAGTGGAGTCCATCCCGACGGAACAGCTCCCTCTTTCCCCAGTACTGGTGCCAGTGCCCCATGAATTGAAACCCCTTTTTCCCACCCCACTCTTTGGGCCACGCATTTAACTCTCTGATCTGCTTGACCCTATGCCAACTTGCACGTGGATCAGGTAGTAATCCAGAGATTATTACCCTTATGGTTCTGCTTATTAATTTAGACCCTAGCTCCTCAAACTCCCTCAGCAGAACCTCATTGTTAGTTCTACCTATGTCGCTGGTTCCTACATGGACCACGACAACTGGATCCTCCCCCTTCCACTCCAGGTTCTTCTCCAGCCGCGAGGAGATATCCTAAACCCTGGCACCGGGCAGGCAACACAGCCTTCTTCTCCTGCCTGTACTTATGCCGCCTCGCGTATGCCCCGGGAGCGCGCTGGCAACTCACCTCGATGTCCTTGTGGGCCATGATGATCGCAAAGTTGGTCAGGTGCCTGCACTCGCACTTGGTGTGAGTCCTGTTGGTGTCGATCAGCTTGCAGCCCTGGGTGGACCAGAAGCCCATCATGGTACGCTCCGAGTAGCTCCAGAATGAGCAGTTTGCGTTGAAGTAGTTGTCAGGCTGGAACAAGTTGAAAGGGGAGAGAGGTGGTGGTGGGGGGGATGAAAAAAAGACAGAGAAAATGTCAAACATTCATTAAGTCTAAGCATGGGGAGCGCCAAAGTTCAAATGCAATTTAAACTATGCAAAGTGGTCATCACCTAAATCATCAGACAGTCGGTTTCATTAAGAGTGGTAAAGAAAGAAAGACTTGCATTTCTGTAGCGCCTTTCACGACCACCGGACGTTCCAAAGTGCTTTACAGCCAATGAAGTAATTTTGAAGTGTAGTCACTGTTGTAATGTGGGAAATGCAGCAGCCAATTTGCGCACAGCAAGCTCCCACAAACAGCACTGTGATAATGACCAGATAATCTGTTTTTGTTACGTTGATTGAGGGATAAATATTGGCCAGGACACCGGGGATAACTCCCCTGCTCTTCTTCAAAATAGTGCCATGGGATCTTTTATGTCCACCCGAGCGCACAGACGGGGCCTCGGTTTAACGTCTCATTTGAAAGACGGCACCTCCGACAGTGCAGCTCTCCCTCAGCACTGCACTGGAGTGTCAGCCTAGCTTTATGTGCTCAAGTCCCTGGAGTGGGACTTCAACCCACAACCTTCTGACTCAGAGGCGAGTGTGCTACCCACTGGAGCACCGCGCTAGTCAGGTAAATCCCGAGACCGAATTAACCCTTTCTGCGACAAATGGAGAAGGCGGCCGCTCTTCCTGTTATTTGCCAATGTCGATTTTAGGAGCTTTATGTCGCTCCAAGTGGGCAGACGGTGGGGTAAAGGCAAACTTACGTCGATGTGCTCCAGGGTAAAGACCACGGGCTCGGTCACGTAGACGCGGCTGGACTCCTTGTTGATGGATGCGGCGATGATGTGTGAGTTCACCGCGATAGAGTAGTTTCGTCCACTCCCGTCGCCCGCCAGTTTGATTGTCGCGTTCTCCGTTGTCAGAAATTGCCCCAAGCTTTTATACAGGGTGAAAACCAGCTTTGCTGCACAAAGCGGGAAAGGGGATTTGGGGGGGGGGGGTGGGTAATAGGAGAAAAAAATCTCATTTAAAAAAACCGACAAAAACATTCCCTTTTATACCCGCGCAGAACACAGGTGCACTTTGTCAAGATTCATGGTCCACCAACTCGTCATGCAGCTAATAAAGAAACCCGCAGTTAACCTAAAACATCTGGAGCAGTCCTTACCTTCACGTCATTACAGAGAAAGAAGAGAATGATTTTTTTTTTTAACAAGTGCACAGCAGTAATCCTTACTGGAGGAAGATTCCTACTACTCTTGTCCCTGCCACTTACCGGTCCGACTGTTTTGCTTGACAGTGTTGCCTGACAGGTGGATCGAGTTTCCACCCATGTAGCCCTGGGGAAACTTCAGGTCCTTCACCTGGCCCTCGGTACTCAGCACGCCAACCTCCAGGACTGGATCAGCCGCATCAAGGAGAGGAAGGGGAGAGAGAAGGCAAAGAGCAGTTTATTTAAAACTCTGCACTCAAATTACAAAAGCATCATGAGCTGAAAAATCCTTATTCTGCTGTTACCCTCCTTTCCCCTCGAAAGGAATTTTTATTTTTATTTATTCATTCATGGGATGTGGGCATCGCTGGTAAGGCCAGCATTTATTGCCCATCCCCAATTGCCCTTGAGAAGGTGCTGGTGAGCCGCCTTCTTGAACCGCTGCAGTCCGTGTGGTGAAGGCACTCCCACAGTGCTGTTAGGGAGGGAGTTCCAGGATTTTGACCCAGCGACGTTGAAGGAACAGCGATATACTTCCAAGTCAGGATGGTGTGTGACTTGGAGGGGAATTTGGAAATGATGGTGTTCCCATGCGCCTGCTGCCTTTTAGATGGTAGAGGTCACGGGTTTGGGACTGTATTGGCATAGAATCATAGAATGGTTACAGCACAGGAGGCGACCATTCGGCCCGTCAAGCCTGTGCCGGCTCTCTGCAAGAGCACCTCAGCTAGTCCCACTCCCCGCCCTTTCCCCGTAGCATTGCTAATTTTTTTTCCTTCAGGTACTTATCCAATTCCCTTTTGAAAGCCATGATTGAATCTGCCTCCACCACTCTTTCAGGTAGTGCATTCCAGATCCTAATCACTCGCTGCGTAAAAAAGTTTTCCTTATGTCGTCTTTGGATCTTTTGCCAATCACCTTGAATCTGTGTCCTCTGGTTCTCAACCCTTCCGTCAATGGGAACAGTTTCTATCTACTCTGTCCAGACCCCACATGATTTTGAACCCCTCTATCAAATCTCCTCTCCACCTTCTCTGGCAGGTCCATAAAGTGGTGCTCAGTAAATTCTGGGGAAGTGCAATTTACCGCAGCGAGTTTTAGCATGGCCACTTCTTCAATACAAGAACTGTCCTGTCCACTTTGTTATCAACCCCATTAATGGGCACCTTCAGTGAGCTTAAAGCCTTACAATGAATGGGTGGCAGTATGCTCGTTATAGTTTGTCTTGTCTCCCTCTTCTCCGAAAGGTGCCCAACCATTGTGTGTGTGTGTGTGGGAGGAGGGGAGGGGAGGGGTATGGTTCAGTTGTCACTAAGTATCCTCTGGCATCTTGATGGAGTGCGAGCCTCGACAGGCTATCCTATCATGGGGAAAGAAACTGGTTGGAAATTCACAACAGATGTGAGCTCAGGGCTCCCTTTTCAGATCACAGGAGCATGGTGCCTATGAGTCATTGCTGAAAGCAGAGTTCCCTTATTCCAATAGCAGACCCCCCCGCTCGCCACCAACATCCACACGCGTGCACTTTTCCAGCCGCGATGTGATCAGGAGCACGAGTCCTGGTGGATTTGTTTCCCCCTCTTCCCTCGTCTCAGGAGCACTGCAGATAAACGGCAACGACCCCAACTGCTAACCCCGGCTGCCCAGCAGAGACTCTGGGTCGCACCTGGAACTTTAGGGTCTGTACGGTCACGTTACGTCACGTCTTATCCCGAGCCATTGGGGAGGCCCAACTTACCTTGTGCTTCGATGCACTGGTGATGAGGGGTTCTGATGGGAGTAAATAGAGTGAAACTGTTTCCACTGTCAGGAGGGTCGGTAACCAGAGGACACACATAAGGTAAGATAATTGGCAAAAGAACCAGAGGGGAGATGAAGAGATTTTTTTTTTTTTGCGCATCTGGAATGCACTGCCTGAAAGGGCGGTGGAAGCAGATTCAATAGTAGCAGTCAAATGGGAATTGGATAAATACTTGAAGCGGAAACATTTGCAGGGCTATGGGGAAAGAGCAAGGGATTGGGGAAAATTGGACGGCTCTTTCAAAGAGCCGGCACTGGCACGCTGGGCCGAATGGCCTCCTTCTGTGCTGTATCGGTCTACACACGGATCGTGCAACTGATGCTGGCTTCGGTGCAGCAGTGCAATTCCCATTTTGGTTGATCGATCCACGAAAAGTTTGGCACTGGCAATCGCCACAGGCCCGTTGGGGGCCCCCGCCAGCGTCGCATTTTCGGCTATGGTGCAACGTTAACCAAAACAGACTCTTGTGGTCATTCCTTTAATCGGGTGGCTCAATTACACGAGCAGAAATCTCAAGGCTCCTCAGCCACCGTGTGCCGGTTGCAGACAGGACGACAACGGCGGCAGCCGGATCCATCTGCCCCGTAATTATTTTTTTTTTAAATGAATTCTCATGATGTGAACATCGCTGGCGAGTGCCCACTCCTCGTTACCCCTGAGAAGGTGGCGGTGAGCCTTTTTGCCGTTGATGCAACTGGGTGGGCTTTCGAGGCCACGGCAGAGGGCAGTTCAGACCTGGTGCGGGACTGGGGGGGGCGCCTGGAAGTTCAGGCCGGGTCGGGACGGCAGGTTTCCTTCTCTAAAGGACATCGGGGAACCAGTTGAGTTTTTTAACGGCAATCCCGACAGCTTCATGGTCCCTTTTGCTGATACCAACTCTTTAGTTCCAGATTTAAAAAAAAAACTAAATTCAAATTCTCAAACTGCCAGGGTGGAATTTGAACTCATGTTCTAGCTGGATTATTAGTCCAGGGCCTCTGGATTACAAATCCATTAACACAGCCACCACGCCACCTTACCCACTCTGTATTGCACTCACGGCAGTGAAACTATGCAATTTCTGCCCTGCAGCGCTGTATTTAATTACAAGCAAAATACATCTGCAAGTCTACCAGACAAAAAAAAACAATGCCATTCACTATATAAATATATTTTGCAGTTTGAACGCAATTGGTGAACACAATGGAGACAGATTTCCTCTCGGTACCATTTGTCACTGACACCCTAAATGGGAGAATTCTCGTATTGTTTCCTTGCCCCCAGAGAGTCTGTAACTAGGTTCTTTTAAAATGCATTTACTATTTGGCCAGAAATAGCCAACGGGTGAGATGTTCCTGCTGCTTTTCGGATGTGGATTCTCCCTCGATTATCCCGTATCAAAGAATTTGTCATCCAAAAAAGAAACTATTTAAAACCTGCTTGGCTTCCCATTCCCATTCCAATCTATTTCCAGTACAGCTATGGCACTGGCATCTCTCCGACAATGCGGAAGACAGCCCAGTATGTCCCATCCACAATAAAACAGCAGAAACCTAAGCTGGCCACTTACCACCCTATCAGCCTCCTCCCAATCATCGGTTAAAATGATGGAAGGAGTCATCAATAGTGCCAACTGCTCACCAATAACCTGCTCACCGAGGACCACTCGGCTCCAGACCTCATCACAGCCTTGATCCACACAGGACACAAGGGGCTGACTGCCCGAGAGGCGAGGCGAGATTAGCTGCCCTCGACATCGAGGCAGCGTTGGGCCAAGTGTGCCACTGAGGAGCAAAACTGAGGTCAATTGGGGTCAATGGGAAAACCCTTCACTAGCTGGAGTGACACCGGACACATAGGGAGATGGAGGTCAATCATCGCTCCCCCAGGACGTCACAACAGGAGCTCCTCAGGGCAGCGTTCTCCATCCAAGTCTCTTCAGCTGCCTCATCAATGACCTCCCCGCTGTCAGGAGTGACAGTTCTACAGTGTTCAGCTCCCTTCAAAACTCCTCTGCTAATGAAGCAGCCCATGCCAACCTACAACAGGATATGGACAACATCCGGACTTGGGGTGACAAGTGGCAGGTAACATTCGCATTGCAATGACCATCTCCAACAGGAAACAAACGCTCAACTATCTGCCCCTGACCCTTTAATGGCACCACCATCGCCGAGTCCTCACCATCAACATAAACCAGAAGCTTAAGTGGACCAGCTGTCATCAAGAATATGGCTGCAAGAGCAGGCTAGAGGCTGCGCAGCTCACCAGCTGACCCCCGAAAGATTCTGCACAGTCTGCAAGGCTCAAGTCCAGAGTGCGATGGAATACTCCCCACTCGCCTGGATTGGTGCAGCTGCAACAACACTCGAGAAGCTCGACACCATCCAGGGCAGAGCAGTCTGTATGATCAAAGCCCCTGCCACTGGACTCAAATATCTAATCCCCTTCACCACCAGCGTACTGTGGCTGCAGTATGTACTATCTACAGGATGCACTGCAGTAACTCACCAAACTTACTGCGATAGCACCTCTCGGACACATGACCGACCCTTTCCTTCGTCGTCAATAGGAGCCAATCCCCATAATGCAGTGAGCCTCGCTAGAAGTGTGCACGTGATTGGCCCAGGCTGTGGTGCCTCCCACCCTCCACTCCACCAATAAAAAAAAACCCCACTAATGAGGCTCACACAGGGAAAAATCGCCAGTTGGACAAGACAACTGAGGGGGATGAGCCGTCTCCCAGAATGCGTCTGCACCTTCAAGAGAGGGGCCCCGGAAGGGGAGAAAACATATATATTTTAAACATATTCCAATATTGAACAGTCACATTTAAATTCTGGAGGGTTTTTTAATACTTTCTGGCCTAGATTTTCCGATCAGTGTTATTTTAATGCCACCCATAACCCAGTAAGGATTGGAAAATCTAAGCATGTGTGTTAAAGTACCTCCGTGGATAGTACACTGCAGGGGCACTGAGAACCAGTTGCCTCTCCATTCTAATGGAAACTGGTCAAAAGACACATCTGACTGCAGTTTGACAGGCATGGTTCACAGCCAGCACTGTACCAAGCCTGTAATTGTATAAGCAGATGTGCCTACTTTAAAGGAAAGCCAAATATAAAGTTTCATTTCATGCCAAGCACTGTGTGTGATCCTTTCCCCCCCACCCCACCCCATCCCACTAATTTATCTCCTTCCCTCTTGAAAGCACTGACTCACATTGGGTACAGACACTCGGGTACCTTGCCCAAGAGGCCATTGTTCACGTGTTGAGCTGGCAGGCTATTCACCTGCATGGGGCATCACAGCTGGGGTTTTGATTCCGTCCTCACCTTCCAGCAAATGGTTACTGAATAGTGATTGGAAGTGGCGATTCCTTTGTTGCTTCTCTTCCCTCGCCCTCGCCCCCCTCCCCCCGCCTGGGAGTGTCGAGGCCAATTGCAGCTCCTCAAATGCCACCTAACTTCAGCGCAGGAGTCAACCCCAGGGGACGTTGTGGTCAGTGTGGCTCACCTGCACACGGGGGTAGAGTTTCCACAGGTGTTCGCCCAATTTCCTGCCACAACTTCAGTGGAAGATGGGTCGGAAACCCGAGGGAGACGCCCGTATCCGTCATTTTTTCCCCAGGGTTTCTCGGCAATCCTCTGTCGAAGGAGACCGGGAGAATCTCCATGACAATTCTAACCCCACTCTCTTTAACAACTCAGCTACTGGGAGCCCGGGTCCAGTTGTGTTCAAGATGATTGAAGCAGTTGATAGGGTAGATAAGAGAGAAACTATTTCTGCTGGTAGGGGCAGTCCAGAACAAGGGGGTATGATTGTAAAATTAGTCCGTTCAGGGGATGATGTCAGGAAGCACTTCTTCACGCTAAGGGTAGTGGAAACGTGAAACTCTCTCCCCTACAAAAAGCTGCTGAGACTGGAGGTCAATTAAAAATGTCAAAACTGAGATTGATAGACTTTTGTTAGGCACGGGCAGTAAGGGCTACTGAACCAAGGAGTGTAAATGGAGTTGGGGTACAGATCATCCGTGATCTAACCGAATGGCGGAACAGGCTTGAGGGGCTGAATGGCCTCCTCCTGTTCCTATGTTCCAGTTGTCCAGAACATAGGAACAGGAGTTTTATGCACAGATATGAAATATAGCCATTGTTACGAGACAGAAACTTGCGCTCCCACCACACATTTAATGTACTCCTAAAGAGGTGAATGGGTCAGTGCTATACTGTCTTATCAGGCAGTGCAACCCTGCTGGTACACATTGGGCAATAACCATCCCTGAAGCAATTACAGGCCACTTTACTGCCAATTGGGCTCCGTACACACACTTTGAACGGTGTCTGTTTCCAAGGAACGATCAGGTGGAGAGAATGTTTACTCACGCTCGGAAAGAAGCGTCTACTGAATGAATAATCTGCGATCCTATTGGGCGCAAGGGCTTGTTATTCGGAAGCATGATTTGCCGTGATCTGCAGATCGCAAGGCGCGAGCTGAGCATCTGCTGCCCCGTGCCTGTGCCGCGAGATGTTGGCTTGGATTGAAACCTTTTCCTGCGCAAGTCCCAAAGGCCTCGTCCTTTTGACGGCCAGCCTTGAACAGCTGACTTCTCTTCGACCTGCAGATTACTCAGCTCAGGAAAGGGCTGCCTATCCTCACATTTCCTCCCCACAGAATGGAATGCTGACGTTTGCTCCCCTTCTTGACAAAAGACAGGCGAGGCAACGGCCTCACCTTAGTCTGACTACAGCACTGTAGTGGATTGACGGGGTAAGCCAGTGGCTCAGTGGGTAGCACCCTCGCCCCTTGGGTCAGACAGTTCGTGGGTTCAAGTCCCACTGCAGAAACCTGAGCACACAATCCAGGCGGACACTCCCAGTGCAGCAATGAGGGAGGGAGCTCTGCTGCACGATCGGAAAGGGGGCGGCTGGCTTTCGGATGAGATGTTAAACCGAGGCCCCATCTTCCCTCTCGGGTGGACGTAGATGATCAACCATGGAATTATTTCAAAGAGGAGTTCTCCCCGGGGTCCTGGCCAATATTTATCCCTCAACCACCATGGCTAAAATAGATTAGTCATAGAGTAATATTGGCACAGTAGGAGGCCATTCGGCCCATCGAGTCCAGTCATTATCACGTAGCTATTTATGAGATCTCGCTGTGCGCAAATTGGCTGCTGTGTTTCCTGCATTACACTTCAAAAAGTGCTTCATTGGCTGAAAAGCGCTTTGGGAGGTCCTGAGTATTGTGTGCAGTTTTGGTCGCCTTATCTGAGGAAGGATGTTCTTGCCATGGAAGGAGTTCAGCGAAGATTCACAAGGCTGATACCTGGGATGGCAGGAATGACATATGAGGAGAGATTGGGTCGATTGGGCTTATACTCGCTGGAGTATAGAAGAATGAGAGGGGATCTCATCGAAACATATAAAATTCTGACAGGTCTGGACAAACTAGATGCAGGAAGAATGTTCCTGATGGTCGGAGAGTCCAGAACCAGGGGTCATAATCTAAGGATAAGGGGTAAGCCATTTAGGACAGAAATGAGGAAGAATTTCTTCACCCAGAGAGTGGAGAACCTGTGGAATTCTCTACCACAGAAGGTAGTTGAGGCCAAGTCATTAAATATATTCAAAATGAGTTAGATATATTTCTTAAAGATAAAGGTATCAAGGGATATGGGGAGAAGGCAGGTACAGGGTACTGAGTTTGGATGATCAGCCATGATCTCATCGAATACCGGAGCAGGCTCGAGGGGCCGAATGGCCTACTCCTGCTCCTATCTTCTATGTTTCTATGAGGCCGTGAAAGGCCACGACATAAACACAAGTTCTTTCTTTTCTACAAACGGGAAGAGCTTTTACCATTCGAGCCCCCACCCGCCTTGTGTGTCATCTCTCTCTGCGTTACGGCAAAGGCACTCACCTATATTCTCGGTGGGCACCGTCACGGTGGTCGGCTCAATGAGGTTGTCGGCCAGGACGAAGGCGCCTTCTTCCAACGTGTCGAGCAGCAGCGTGGCCGCGTGGGCCTGTTCCGTCGCGTTCATGTCCTTCCACGACTGCAATGCCTCCGCCCTCAGCAGGTTGTCAACCGTGTCCACGATGGCCTGGGGGGGGTGGGGGGGTTGCAGGGGAAAACAGCTTTCGTCAGTATCGCCTCGCAGCCGGTCGTTTCACGCCACTTTCAAAACACGTGCCGCAAACAGCGTGGGCGGGCTCCTAGCCAGGGTAACAACTGAAACTATTGCCTCTGGTGGGGGGGAGTCCAGGACAAGGGGAGCACAACCTTAACATTAGAGCCAGGCCGTTCAGGGGTGATGTCTGGAAGCACCTCTTCACACAAAGGGTGGTGGAAATCTGGAACTCTCTCCCCCTCAAAAAGCTGTTGAGGCTGGGGGTCAATCGAAAATTTCAAAACTGAGATTGATAGACTTTTGTTAGGTAAGGGGGTTAAGTGTTGCTCAACCAAGGCGGGTAAATGGAATTGAGATACAAATCCACCATGATCGAATTGAATGGCGGAACAGGCTTGAGGGGCTGAATGGTCTCCTCCTGTATCTATGTTGCTATAACGGCACCTGGCATGACCTGAGGAATGGAGATGCAATCTGTATCTGTGACAAATTACTTTTCTGTCTTGTGCGTTTTTACGCTCATTAAGTTGGTCCGGAAACAGCAATGATGGGCTCCTGCAGAGTGGTTTAATGTAGTGAAACACCTAAAGGCGGTTCCCAAAAGGGGGCTGGGAAGGTGGGGGTGGGGGTGGGCGGTAAGAGAGACAACAAGCACCGAGGTATAAGAGTTAGGGAAGGTGAACAAAGACATGGACTAAGAGGTGGGTTTTAAGGAGGCTTTAGAAAGTGGAGCGAAGCGTGGCAAATAGCAAGGGTTTTGAGAAGACAGTGAAGGGATACGGTGGGTGAATGGTCAGCCACTGAAGGTGGAACAGAGGGAAGGGGTGGGTGGGGGAGGGTTGGTGTGCAGTCCCTAACTCAGAGCTGGAGCAGCATAGATTGCGAGTCGGCCAAGGAAAGGTGCAGCGAGGCCTTGGGGTAGGGGGGCGGGAGGGGCTTGTAAATGAGTACAAGGATTTCAAACACTTTCCACTTTGGGGACTCTCAGGTCAGACTGCAATCCAACTGGATGCAAAGTAAAGCTGCTTTTACTCTGCCTCAACAATGTGTCCTCAGCCTGAACCTCACCCCACAACCGCCATCCTGCGACCATTCAGAGCGAGGTTGCCCATTTGGTGCCAATTAGCGACAACTTGGGAGTGGTGTTGTGCTGTGCATCCGTGCTCACCGGTAAATGGGTTGTGACTGCTCAAAATTCACTGATCAAATGAGTTAGGAGTATTTTAATTATTTTACATTGCCATACATTCCTGCTGGACTCTAGCCTTTCTCAGCTACCTATCAATACATACAGATGGCCGCTACCCTGTAACGCCACAAAGCACAGCTGATATTTTCCTTCTCATATTTGTTGCGGAAAAAAGTCTGTGTGAGGAGGAGAAATGCAGCCTTAACGAAACAAAGGATCGATAAATTTACGCACATATTATATCGCGCAATATTTTATAGTGTTAAGACATTTTTACAGTGGTGAGAATGTGGAACTCGCTACCACAAGAAGTAGTCGAGGCGAATAGCATGGATGCAGTTAAGGAGAAACTAAATAAGCACATGAAGGCGAAAGGACTAAAGGATATGCTGATAGGGCGAGATGAAGTAAGCTGGGAGGAGGCTCGTGTGGAGCACATACGTAGTCACGACAACGAAAGCTCTGACGAAAGGTCGTCGACCTGAAAGGTTAACTCTGTTTCTCTCTCCACAGATGCTGCCTGACCTGCAGCATTTTTTTGTTTCTATTTCAGTAATGGACCTGTTGGGCTGGATGGCCTGTGTCTGTGCTGTGCTGTGAACTTTTATCTAAAGCTATGCACATTGTGCTCGAGGTGTCCGGCTCCTCAAATGCGTGAGCCCTCTGAAATCAAGCACGAGCTTAACCATGACAGAGAAATCTGGAGAAAAGGTCATTTTGTCCAGTTTCCCTACAAAAGCTAGCAGGTTGATGATATGTGTGAGGTCGTGACCTTTATTACATGAGAGGAGGGCGATAGACTAAACAGATGAAAAGATCCGGTGGGAGGGGGTGGTTTGTGCAGGAGAGACACAAAGATATATGAAGAGAGAAATGTAATAAGATAGACAGAGATAAATGGCGAGACACAGACAGAGAGTAGGGAGCAATATAGAGAGGGAAGGAGTGATATAGGGAAATAAACAGATAAATACAGAGAGAGATACACAGAGACAAGGAGAGATAAACAGAGAGTGACAGAGGGAGAGATAAGGAAATATGGAGTGAAACAGATGTGAGAGATAAACAGATGGATTGACAGAGAGAGATAAATAGAGAGATACAGACACATGCATACAAATTCTGAGTGAGAAATAGAGAGAGAAATGAGAACCAGACAGAGATACACACACGCACATGCACATGGACACACAGACAGACACACGTGCGCGCACACAGTGAATCCTGTTTGACATCTCCAGTAGAAAAGATCAATCGTTATTTAAAATCTGGAGATCCTCTTGTTTTACATTGGAGATGGCAAAAGGTCACAGGTTACCCTCAGTCACAGTCTGGGCTCTTTATGTTGTTTTCCTTTAATAAAAGCAGATTTGTGAGAAAGCTTTGGAAATTGCCGGGTTGGCCAGGAAGGACTTAAGTGAGCAAGTTTTTTTTTGAAACTACACAACAGGAAAAACAAACAACTGGAGACCATTAAAATCCTGTCAGAAAGTAATTAAATTTAATCAATTTAATCAGTTAATCAATTCTGCGCTCTAATGTATAGTTAATGCAAGAGCGAATTAAGCAGAGGAAACCCTGCTGTATTTCAGGACAATGCAATTTAGTAAGTGCTGCAGCCTCCCTCCCCGCCCCCTTCCACATGTGCCTTTATCTGATCAATGTTAATATAACCAGTTCTAGTAACGAGGCACTTTATGCAAATATAAACAGGGTGATTTTAAACAGTGCTTTGTACCTGCAAGAATGATTAGAAAAAGTCTACCCAGGCTACTGTCAGCAGAAGATTAATTAGCCTAATCCATCTTAATATCCTCTTTCTGTCTAGTTTTCTAGCCACTGTGACCTTCCTAGCAGGTGGAAGATACTTAGATGTGGCATTACAGGCTTTTTCCCCCCCTCTTCTCTAATGGGAGTCTGAATAGTCAAAATGCTAATATCAATTCTGCTGTAGCCATTAACTGTGAACGTGGAGAGATTAGTCTACCGAGTGCCTTTTTTCTCCCCCCTGCTACTCACTTCAAGAATGCAGCTCCCTGCTTTTAATCTGCGCCTTGAAGGAACCTTATGTCATGAGTAATGAACTTGTTTGAGATTTGTAATTTTTTTTTATATAAAGAAAGTGTTGATTATAAGTACAGCTTGCAAACTGAACGGCAAATAATCGGCAGGCCGTTCCGCCAGTGCAGAGCCGAAGGGGAAAAGAAAGCTGCAAATCGAAGGCTGCTCTTCTGCCAGAACTTCATTTTCATTCAATAGAGGAGCAGCAGTTAAACCATCAATCCCGCTAGCTTGAGAACGGCACTGCTTTTTGCAGGAGGGAAGAGGCCAAGTCGCTGAAGCCGCTTTTGATTTTGTGCTGTTAATTTTTTGGATTTCGGAAGGCCGGTGTCTGGGAGTTGGCTCCTGCCGTTTGTGCTGTTAAAGGGGTTTTCCTGAGTCTAATGAGAGTCAGAGGTGGACCCCACTTATCGCTGCTGTAAAAGGAGCTTGAATGCCCCTTAATCAACGAGTGGAACCAGTGTTGACAGGAGTGGAGATGAGGTCCATGGTAGAACCATCACAACTGCTGGACTCTTAACGGAACGGGCTCGATGGGCTGAACGGCCTCTTGTCTTGCTCAGCATCGTCTCATCATTGCCGCTTCGATAGGAAAACGGGCGCAGGCGGGGAATGCGGTCCGCTAAACGGCGTTTTGACGAGGGCTTAGTTGAAGAATGAATGTGATGCGGAGATGCCGGTGTTGGACTGGGGTGGACAAAAATGAGAAGTCGCACAACACCAGGTTATAGTCCAACAGTTTTATTTAAAATTACGAGCTTTCGGAGCGCTGCTCCTTCGTCAGGTACCTGACGAAAGGGCAGCAGCTCCGAAAGCTCGTCATTTTAAATAAAACTGTTGGACTATAACCTGGTGTTGTGCGACTTCTCATTGAAGAATGAAAGGGAGGGCTCGAAATCAACTCTTTGGACAAGAGGGTGGTTAACACGTGCAATTCTGCGGCACAAACCGGCGTAGAAGCAGAGTCTGTAAATGACACGGTGGCTGGGCAGGAAAGGCGGAGAGGAGGGGGAGGTGTCTGGTCAGGATGCTCCCGTCGGCATGGCATGTGGGGCAGGGCTGGATGGACCAGCTGGTCTTTTCCTGCCCATCAAGTTCGTAGGTCCCATCTTTTCGTAATTCTTTTTACAAGGGAATTAATCGTTTGAAAACGAGGAATATTAAAAAGAGTGCGGAGAGCGAGCGCGGCGGCAGTGGTTTTTGATGAGGTGATTTATGAGGGACAAAAACACACCAGCACAGAGGTAATGGGACAAATGGTTTCTTTCTGTTATGGAACATTCTGCGATTCAGTCACCAGTAGTCCCGGTTAGGATGTGAAATGGAGGGGGGGGGAAAAAAAACTACACTGTAATCCAAAAGGTTTTCTGATTGCTTTTAAAGCCATGGTTTTTCAAACTTTCTTTTTTCCTGTCTGGGGACCCCTTACAAGTATAGATATACACTCCCAGGGACACCGTGCAATTATTGATACACTGCCAGAGGCCCTTTTGATGCAAATGAAATTATTGGCATCAGTTCAACTTCAGAGAACTGTGCTATCATTGCAGACAGCGGGTCTGCTATTATTGGTATTCAACAATGCTCGTCAGCCAACAAATACTAAAATCTGATGACACCCGCCCACCACCACCCCCTCCCAGGATTTCCTCACGAACTCCTTGGCAACCAAGGATCCCAGTTTGAAAAACTATGCTTCAAAGTGACCATTAGTTAACTTTTATTAGACAAACCACAACTTAAAAAAAATAACACATGCTGGGAGGACATCGCATCACATACTGTCTGCCCGCCCACATTTGCAGAGCACAATTAATGAAGTCTGTTGCCAGTCAGACCAATATTAATGGGACACACGCACACCACCCCCTCTATACACAGTCTCACATCCACAGCAAGCAACAAGGCAAATTATGTTGCCAGATCAAGGCCGAGAAATGCGCTTTGTAGAATTCACAATAAAAAGCAGTACAAGGTGTGTGGAGATCGAGCTCGGTCGCTATTTTCAAAGGGTCTGTTTGTGCCGTCTGAATTATATTCGTCAGGGCTGTAAACTGCAGTCATGAGCAGATGTATTCATTTGCTATACTGAGGTCAAGAGAGGCCACGTTTGAGACTTGATCCATAAGATACCCTTCTCCGAATCAAAGTAAAACAAAATGGTGTCAGCTTGGCTTCTTGACCTCGGAGTCAGAAGGTTTTTCTTGGGTGCAAGCCCCATTCCATGGTAAACCAGGCGGACACCCCAGCACTGCGATCAGGGAGTGCTGCATCGTCAGAGATGCCATGCTTTGGATGAGACGTTAAACCGAGGTTCTGGTGGATGCCAAAGATCCCACGACACAACTCATAGGAGAGGAGCGAGTTCTACGGTGTGTCCTGGGCAACATTTTTTTCCCCTTAACCAACATCACCAAAAAAAAAAAAAAAAACTGGCTGTTCATCTCATTGCTGTCGGTGGGACACTGCTGATAGAAAATGGCTGCCGCATTTGCCTCCATAGCAACAGTCACCACACTCTTTATAAAGTGAGCCAATGAATGAGGCACTTTATGACTGCTCGATGTGAGGCGGTATATAAATTCAAAGATGCAGGTATAAGCCCACTCCAAACAGCAATTGTTATCTTAAATATTTATGGTGAAAAAATAAATGGTACATTATTCCGCGTTGTGATATTAATGTCGACAGTGTGCTTTGTAATCTTGCTTTCTGAAAGACAAGTTTGAAGCGGTACAAGGAATAATTTTCCCTTTGGGATTGAAAAGAGCCGCAATGTAGAGATTATTCAGGAGGGCTTCCTAAATTGCAGAGAAAAGCAGGACAGTTTCGGCCAGAAACACATACTGCACAAGCACCAAGCACAGCCAACCAAAGGAAAATAAAAAGCCCAACAGATGATGTAGATGCATACGTTTCAAAAATACAGGGACCAATATCCAAGGGGAGAGGATAAGTAGCAATACAAGGGAGGTGGTTGGTGGTGGGGGGGGGGTGGTGGAGAAGCAGGAGGGGGGGAGGCTTCATGCAATACATTTGCGAAGCGAGAATGAACAATCTTGGGGGGGGGGCGGGGCAGCGAAAGCAAAAGCGACATCGCAGGCGAGCTACCTTAATGTACGCCCTGCAAGTCCTCTCTCTTTTTTGGAGCTTTTCCAATCGTAGGAGGCAGAGTTCAACACAGAAAAAAAAAACACAAATGGTTAGTAAGGAAAGAGGACAGCGGAACCTTGCCGGCTTTGCCCACCTCCTCTGCGCCAGAAATACCACAAGCGCGCAGAGAAAACGGGTGAGCCTCGCCGCTGCCGCCACAGCGCGCGCGCGCGCTCGCTCGCAGGCGGAACGAAAAAGAGACCATTTACTCTCTGATCCATGCAGAGTGTCCGTTCTTGCTTTTACGGCCCATTAGCCTTACCTTGTTAAAGCTACGACCCACAGAGTCTTTCTCGCTCGGCCGCAGCTCCTGGAGCTGTGCGTCTAAGATGTCAACGAGCTGCTCCATCAATCTAACTGATGAACTCACGTCTCCTGCGTAGATTGGCCCTCTGGTATGCTTGGCCAGCTCGTTGGCTAGGTTAGCAGCATTTTCACCGCTCCTAATCTGTAATCAGAAGTTACATATTCTCAGCAGGCTCTCTCAATAATATTCAAAGCCCAGCAACTCTCGAGCTCCCATTAACCACCTACCCACGCCCAGTAACTTGCTGTGACATAATTGATCGCTGCTGCAGACGCGCGGACAGAAACATTTGCGGCTAATTAAGAGTTGATGATAATCCGCTTGCTCCGGCCCGATCAAACTTCTCGGCCGAACTCCTCGGGTGGAGAAGCAGTCATCAGTTCATCGTTGGGAGTTGCACTGCAGCCGACGGCAGAGAGCATTGATTCTAATCCACAGAGGGCTGAAGCTGTCAGAATGACTCACATTATCCTTGGCAACTAACAGCAAGAGTTTTGAGGGACAATACAGGAAGGTGCGCTAGCTGATGACCGCCAACTGCTGTGCTTGCTACTAACTCTTGATTACTTCTGCCTCTGCCTGTTGGATAGAGCTTCCTGCATGACGCTCCCCGCCACCCCCACCCCCAACCCCCCCCCCCAACCCCGCGCAGGGGTAAAGTCACCGTGCGGTGTGGAAATATGCAATCCGGATGAAGAAGGTGACTCCTGGTCTGTGCAGAGTCGGCTATGCTTGCAGCCATGGTCATTGCCCAGAGTGGAGGTAAATCAGCCAGGCTTCTCCCTCCTGATTTTATAATATTTGTTCTCGCCACATGGGCGATGCTGGCAAGGCCGCATTTATTGCCCGTCCGTAGTTGCCCTGAGAAGGTGGCTTGCAAGGTCACTTCAGAAGGCATTAAGAATCAAGAGTCCACGTGTAGCCAGACTGGGTGGGGTGTCAGGTTGTCCTCTCTCTGACGGACATTCGTGAACCTGTTGGCTTTCAGGGACAACTCGGCAGCTCTTATGGTGATTTTGTCTGAAGCCATCCCAATGCTGTCCATCAACCTCTCGCCTGGCGTTGTTCTCCTTGGAGCAGAGAAGGTTAACGGGAGATTTAACAGGTGTTCAAAATGACGAGGGGTTTCGATAGAGTAAATAGGGAGAAATTGTTTCCACTGACAGGAGGGTCGTTAACCAGAGGACACAGATAACTGAGAAAAGAACTGGTGGGGGGAGATAAGGAGAATTTTTTTTTTTTAAACGCAGTGAGTTGCTGTGGTTTGGAACGCACTCCCTGATTGGGCAGTGGAAGCAGATTCAGTAGTAACTTTCAAAAGGAAATCGAATAAATACTTGAAAAGGAAACATTTGCACAGCTATGGGGAGAGAGAGAGCAGGGGGGAGTGGGACTAGTTTGGTTCTGCTGTGATGAATCAAAGAGCCGGCACAGGCACGACAGGCCAAATGGCCTCCTTCAGTGCTGTTATCATTCTTTGTATGGGCCGCGCTCAGCAGTGACGGTATCTGCAGTGTCTAGCCCCAAGCGTGAGGAATGGACATTTGGCCGAAGTACCTGGTCACTGCAGGCCACAATGTTGCCTTTTTTTTAAATTCATTCTCGGGATGTGGGCGTCGCTGGCAAGGTCAGCATTTATTGCCCGTCCATATTGCCCTTGAGCCGCCTTCTTGAACCGCTGCAGTCCTTGTGGATTATAGTTTCTCGTAGCGGTTAGTTACAACTGAGTGGCTTGCTCGGGCCATTTCAGAGGGCAGTTAAGAGTCAACCACATTGCTGGGGGTCTGGAGTCACAGATAGGCCAGGTAAGGACGGCAGACATTAAATGACATTCGTGAACTAGATTCAACTAGAACTGGATTACTAGTCCAGTAACATAACCACTATGCTACCGTTTGCAGCGGCAATGGGCTTCTGGACTGTGACGCTCGACTGAGACCAGTTCTACTGAGACGATGAACACACGCTTGCGATAAAGAGTCGACGAAAAATGTGGGGGATACACAGTGGGTCAGGCAGCGCCTGGAAAGAGCTGAAAGGCTTTCGTTTCGAGTGTTGACCCCTTTGCCCGACAGAGCCTTAACTCTGCTTTCCGCATGTTGTTGGGCTGTTGTGTATTCGCAGCACTTTCTAGCTTGCGTCATTTGGACTTCCTGCACCGATTTAGAGGTTCAAATGAACAAAAAGACTAAAAGCCTAGAAATCACTGCTGACAAGGCTAAATTTACAAATGCTTAATGCACTTGTATCGAATTTCGCAGTTCTCTCCGCTTGATCAGAGGCGCTGTACATTTAAATTAAGGCTAACATCTCAATTAAAACAGCGGAGAGGGGATCGGATAGAAGCGCGTTAAGACTCTTGTACGATAAGACCGCCACCAGTAACTTTCAGGCTGAACTCCGCTGGGGGATAAATCATTTCGCCATTTCCTCAACCATTTTCGCTGTTTGAAAATATATTATTCCGTGATTAAACGACTCAGAAGCTGATAAAGAGACACAAATCTATTTACAGCAGTCTTTGTTTGAACACAACAGACTCTCCCGCACGTTTACTGCGTATCAGGGGTGCTACACAAATACTCTTTCAATTCCCAATTACTGACTGCACCATGTAAAAGAAAACTAATATGTCTATTTCTTCACAGGCCACGAATAGGTTGCCAATGGTTACCAGACTGGAAGCTCAAGTCTCCAAACGTGAAGGCCAAAGGTCACTTAGTTCCGGAGGATAATTACCCACAATGCCTCTTTGATCCTTAGAACACGCAACTGAGTTTTTTTTTCTTAAACCTTTGGTTATCAGGATGTATAGCGCCTGCATATGTATATGCAAACAGTCATTCGCGGATTCCACATCAGTGAGGTACAAGTTGAGAAAGTCTTTAATAGGCTTTCAGCCGGCCCAGTGTAAATACACTCAAAAAAACCTGACACATTAGTGGGGATTTCTTCAAATTGAATCCTCAGCACTCGATTTTAATCACCACTGCTTGGCATTTAAACAAAATAAAGCCACATGAACAAACCTTTTGAGCCACTTGATTTACCCAGTGTGAAGTACAGTTGCTAAGATCAGGACCCTTAGGGTTCCACATTCCAGTGGAAACCACACAGAGATAAGAGGCAGTGCCTGCAAGAGAGGAAGCAGAACAAATGAGATAAACCTTAACAGCGTCTTTCTGTGCATGTAAAACACCAACAGTGCATAAATAGTGGTTTAGCCATCCCAATTACTCACTGCTGATTTCCAAACTATTCACAACAACAACAACTTGTATTTATATCACGCCTTTAACGTAGCAAAACATCCCCAAGGCACTTCACAGGAGCGTTACAAAAACAAAATTTGACACCGAGCCACATAAGGAGATATATGGGCAGATGACCAAAAGCTTGGTCAAAGAGGTAGGTTTTAAGGAGCGTCTTAAAAGGAAGAGAGAGAGGTAGAGAGGCGGAGAGCTTTAGGGAGGGAATTCCAGAACTTGGGGCCGAGGCAGCTGAAGGCACGGCCGCCAACGGTGGAACGATTAAAATCGGGGATGCTCAAGAGGCCAGGATTGGAGGAGCGCAGAGATCTCGAAGGGTTGTGGGGCCGGAGGAGATTACAGAGATATGAAGGGAGCGAAGCTATGGAGGGAATTTGAAAACAAGGATGACTACCCACTGGCACCCCCCCTAAATGCCCAGGAAATGCCTACTACCCACCATCCAAACATTTGAATCCAACCTCAGCTACCATTCGTCTGGCCCAATTTTGAACATTCCTATCACTTAAAAAAGGCAATGAAAAATGCAAAGTGCTATATTTATATAATGTCATCACATCTCACAGTGCTTCAGATACAATAAATTACTTCAGAGTCCACTAATTGTTAGGATGTGGGCAAATGTTGTAGGCATTTTGAACACAGATTTTTTTTTAAATTCATTCACGGGATGTGGGCGTCGCTGGCAAGGCCGGCATTTATTGGCTATCCCTAGTTGCACTCTGAGAAGGTGGTGATGGATTTTCTTTCTCTCTGGAGCGGTTTGATACAAGTGAGTGACCGGCAAGGCCACTTCAGAGGGTAGTTTCAGAGACAGCCACGTTGGTGTGGGACTGGAGTCACATACAGTCCAAGACTGGGTAAGAATAGTAGGATTCCTTCACTAAATATTGGATATTAGTGAAGCGGGTGGGTTTTTACAATAGTCCGAAAGCTTCATGGTCATTTTTATTGGTGCAGGGCTTTTTATTTAAAAAAAAATCCACATTCAGTCCTCAAATGCATCCATAACTTCCACAACTTGGCATTGCGTTATTTTAAATTTATATGACTTGAAATTTAGATGCACCCCTCCCCCCACCAAAATAACAAATGAAGGAACCTGCATTTATACAGCGCATTTCAAATACTCAAGACATCACAAAGCGCTTTAGAGCCAAGAAAGTATGTTTGAAGTGCAGTCACTGTTGCAAGGTAGCCACTGTGCTTTTGTAGACAATGCAGCAGCCAATTTGTGCACAGCAAGGTCCCACAAACGGTATCGAGATGAATGACCAGAGAATCTGACTTTAGCGGTGTTGCTGGAGGTTGAATGTCGGCCAGGACACCGGGGGAGAACGTCAAAATTGGGACTGAATTGCGGTTTGTGCCCTGGTCCAATTATCCTCGCTTCACCTGATGACTACACTCGTTTGACTCCCCATGCGCAACACAACGAGAGATCAACTAGCAATATATTAAAGAACTTACCACTGCATGCAATCCTTGTCAACTTTTCCCCATTATTAATTGCCATGTCCCAATTTATGAGGAAAATTTGCCATCCTATATATATGCCCACCCCAATAGAGGCACCGTAGTGC
The DNA here is from genome assembly GCA_030390025.1 of Squalus acanthias. Taxonomy (NCBI): domain Eukaryota; kingdom Metazoa; phylum Chordata; class Chondrichthyes; order Squaliformes; family Squalidae; genus Squalus; species Squalus acanthias. Next base: position 5,989,665 of record CM059439.1, read on the forward strand.
CACCACTGGTAGGAGGATGTAATTACAGCAACTCCACTGTGGTTGGGGGGGCGGGGGGAGGTGCAATTTCAGCGTGACATGTTTACATAGGCAGTTTCCATTATAAATGTGTATGCAGAAATGTATGATGGAATCATAAAAATAAGGGCAGAATGTATTACTTTAAAATGCGGACCGAATTATGTCTCTGTGCGCCGACCCAATTATCCCCCAGACTCTAACCGCGCTTCGTCTGAAAATATACTTGATCTTACCCCGCCGTGACAATGCCACAAGAGATCGACTACATTTTTTTTTAAAGACTGCTTCTGTTGGAATTTTACCTGTTACGTACACTTTTAGGTACTTGTACCTTAAGTGCAATTAATGCATTTGATGTAGAAACAGTTCAGTCAGTTATTATGTACAAGATCGTTGGACAAGCAGCAACAGACGTGTTGGGATGGGTCCTACTTTTGATGAATAATCAGTGCCGGGGATCATGAAATCTGGTCGGTGAATCCCAAGGATTGCATTTGACTGCATTCCACAATGATTTCCGAGCGTGAAATACTTCTGTGCGCTTATTGTGGTTGAACCCTGAATGGCACCATTTCTCCTCGAGCTTCCTCCTGCCTCTCACTGTTAAGCTCTTGTGACCAACCCCATGCATCTCAGGCACTGACTCTAGTGTGGAGCATAAGCGCCGGCATGGACCTGTTGGGTTGAATGTCCTGTTTTTGTGCTTGTATTTATACAGCGCCTTTAACGTAGTAAAACATCCCAAGGCGCTTCACAGGAGCGTTATAAAACAAAATTTGACATCGAGCCACATATGGAGATATTAGGGCAGATGACCAAAAGCTTGGTCAACGAGGTAGATTTTATGGAGCGTCTTAAAAGGATGAGAGAGGTAGAGAGACGGGGAGGTTTAGGGAGGGAATTCCAGAACTTAGGGCCGAGGTAGCTGAAGGCATGGCTGCCAATGGTGGAACGATTAAAATCGGGGATGCTCAAGAGGCAGAATTAGAGCGCAGAGATCTCGGAAGGTTCTGTGTTGTGGCGGGGGATTGTAGGACTGGAGAAGATTAGAGAGATAGCGAGGGGATGGAGGCATTTAAACACAAGGAACAGAACTTTACAGTTGATTTGAGAGAGACAGAGAGGGACTGGAGAAATCAAGACATATTCACTAGAACTGAGAAGATCAAGAGGCAACCTGTAGATTGCTTCAAGTTTATGCCAAGATGGGTAGTGACAGACTGTTTCCACTGCCTGGGGAGATGGGAATAAGAGTGCAGACATTTAAAGTAATCACAAGCAGAATTAAAGGGAAGATTAGAAAAAGATCTCTTTACACAGCGGGTAGTTAAGATTGTGGAAATCTCAGCCACAAACTGTTGCTGACGCAGAGTCCATTAATTCTTTGAAAAGGGTATTAGATGCTTACTCGAAAAAGAGCAATATTAATGGATATGGGGAGCGATCAGGAGAGGAAGATTGGATAAGGTGATTCATGGAAAAAAATAAACCAGTGCAGACTTGCTGAGCCGTACAATCCGTTTCAATGCTAGACCATTCTACAATTCCAGAACTTGAAATGAATCCAGGCTCTGCCAAAACGTTATTTTGGAAAAAATTACTTCAAGAAAAGCATCAGAAAGTGAGGAATTATTACACAGTGCAGGATTGATAAAAAGCTGTTTAACGTGGGTTACTTTTAAATTTCCTTTTTAACAAAGGGTGTTAGCCTGTTTATTTTGAAATGGCAGATGGAAGAACGCTATGTGACTGTTTTTTAATTCGTTTATGGGATGTGGGCGTCGCTGGCAAGGCCACCATTTATTGCCCATTTCTAGTTGCCCGTGAGAAGGTGGTGGTGAGCCGCCTTCTTGAACCGCTGCAGTCCGTGCGGTGAAGGTACTCCCACAGTGCTGTTAGGCAGGGAGTTCCAGGATTTTGACCCAGCGACGATGAAGGATCGCCGATATACTTCTAAGTCAGGATGGTGTGTTACTTGGAGGGGAACTTGGAGGTGGTGGTGTTCCCTTGCGCCTGCTGCCCTTGTCCTTCTAGGTGGAAGAGGTCACGGGTTTGGGAGGTGCTGCCGAAGAAGCCTTGGCGAGTTGCTGCAGTGCATCTTGTAGATGATACACACTGCAGCCCACGGTACGCCGGTGGTGGAGGGAGTGAATGTTTAAGGTGGTCGATGGGGTGCCAATCAAGCGGGCTGCTTTGTCCTGGATGGCGTAGAGCTTCTTGAGTGTTGTTGGAGCTGCACACATCCAGGCAAGTGGAGAGTATTCCATCACACTCCTTACTTGTGCCTTGTAGATGGTGGAAAGGCTTTGGGGAGTCAGGATGTGAGACACTCGCCGCAGAATACCTAGCCTCTGACTTGCTCTTGTTGCCACAGTATTTATGTGGCTGGTCCAGTTAAGTTTCTGGTCAACGGTGACCCCCAGGATGTTGATGGTGGGGGATTCGGCAATGGTAATGCCATTGAATGTCATGGGAAGGTGGTTAGACTCTCACTTGTTGGAGATAGTCATTGCCTGGCACTTGTGTGGCGCGAATGTTACTTGCCACTTATCAGCCCAAGCCTGAGGAGTTGTGAATGGCGCTGAACACTGTGCAGTCATCAGCGAACATCCCCATTTCTGATCTTATGTTGGAGGAAAGGTCATTGATGAAGCAGCTGAAGATGGTTGGGCCTAGGCCACTGCCCTGAGAAGCTCCTGCAGCGATGTCCTGGGGCTGTGATGATTGACCTTCAACCACCACAACCATCTTCCTTTGTGTTAGGTATGACTCCAGCCAGTGGAGCGTTTTCCCCCCCGATTCCCATTGACTTCAGTTTTACTAGGGCTCCTGATGCCACACTCGGTCAAATGCTGCCTTGATGTCAAGGGCAGTCACTCTCACCTCACCTCCGGAATTCAGCTCCTTTGTCCATGTTTGGACCAAGGCTGTCATGAGGTCGGGAGCTGAGTGGTCTTGGCGGAACCCAAACTGGGCATCAGTGAGCAGGTCATTGGTGAGTACGTGCCGCTTGATAGCACTGTCGATGACACCTTCCATCACTTTGCTGATGATTGAGAGTAGACTGATGGGGCGGTAATTGGCCGGGTTGGATTTGTCCTGCTTTTTGTGGACAGGACATACCTGGGCAGTTTTCCACATTGTCGGATAGATGCCAGTGTCGTAGCTGTACTGGAACAGCTTGGCTAGAGGCGCGGCTAGTTCTGGAGCACAAGTCTTCAGTATGACAGCCGGGATGTTGTCGGGGCCCACAGTCTTTGCTGTATCCAGTGCGCTCAGCCGTTTCTTGATATCACGTGGAGTGAATCGAATTGGCTGAAGACTGGCTTCTGTGATGGTGTGGAGCTCAGGAGTAGTGTTAAGATGCTTGTTAATAGTGTCACACCCTCAGTGACTGATGTATCATGAGAGCAGTGGCAGTATGTGAGAGAGAGATTTAGGACAGCTTCAGAACCTGAACAAAATTAAAAATTAAGGCTTGCATTGATCACATCTCTCTCAGATGCCCCACAGCACTGAACGTACAACTAATTATTTTGACAGTCCAGTGACTGCTGTTATGTTGGCAAACATAGCAGCTATTTTTTGCATGGCAAGATCCCAAAAACAGCAACGAGATGAGCGATCAGATCATTTGTTTTTGCCCCATGTTGTTTGGGGGGAGAAGAATATTGACCGGGACTCCGGGGAGGGGAAGCACCTTGCTCTTCGTCAGATAGTCCAATGGAATCTTTTAACATGCACCAAATCCGGGCCTCAGCTGCAGGAGGTCTCATCCAAAGGACGACACCGCTTAAGTTCAAATCCCACTCCAGAGACTTGAGCGCCATAATCTAGGCTGACACTCCGAGGGAGTGCTGCACTGCCAGAGGTGCTGTCTTTTGGATGAGATGTTAAACTGAGGCTCCCCATCAGCCCTCTCGGGTGGATGTAAAAAGCACTATTTGAAGAAGAGCAGAGGAGTTATCCCTGGTGTCCTGGCCAATATTTATCCCTCAACCATCATCACTAAATATAGATGATTTGGTTGTTTATCTCATCTGGCTACAAATTAGCTGCCACATTGCAAGAGGGACTACACTTCAAAAGTATTTCATTGGCTGTAAAACACATCGGGAGATCCTGAGGTTGTGAAAGGTGCTATATAAATGCAAGTTTTTCCTTTCTCTTTGCTAAGGTACCACCTCCCCTTTAAAGGCAGGTAAGGTGATTTGGCTAGAAGCAACTGACCTGCTTTTCCTTAAGAGTCGCCTGTTTTCTGTTTTTTTTTACAAAATCAGTGGACAAAATCTGGGAAGGGAGAAATCAGCCAGTCTTCCAGCTCCAGACCACTATTTAGTGAACCCTCCCTTATTGGAAAGAACACGTGTGTGGTTACTGGGCAGGGAGAAGATCAGGTCTGGCTGCCAACCATTTCAGTTCACACATGAAAAAAAACGGTTTTCTTAAGGATGGTGCGGGAATATTGGAGACCGACTTGTAACTACCTCAGCGTGAGTCCGGGAGAAATGCAGAAAGAGAGAAAATAAAGAAACAAAAAATGAAGGTGTGATTGATGACAATAATGTCATCAGTGACGATGTTTGGGCAGTGAGGCTACCTTGGCATGAGATGCTAACGGACATTTTTGCCAATTGACAGTGAGAGCACTTTTCAGCACAGTTAATGCTGCTCAGTATTTCCCAATGTTGGCTTAACAGACTGAATAATGATTACCCCTCAGTGAACTAAAAACACCAATTTAGCTGATTACGAGGGGACAGATCCAATTAACTCAGGCGCAGGAGGCATACTCCAGGCTTTTCAGAAAGGCTGTGCTGCATCATTGGCGTCTGTCGCAGTTGGACAAAGGTTTCGGTGCCACTGCCAAGCCCATCGGAGTGAGACGGACGGTGCGGTCGCCAGCAGCATCTGAGCTGCACAGAGAAGAGTGGGAAGACGATGGCAGCAACAAGCCTGTGCCACACAAGGCTGTACAATTAATTGATCAAAGGAGCAGCGTGTGTTGGAGGTTTACGCTCACTTGGGAGCTGACCACAGCCTTGCAAGGGGGTCCTCAGTGACTCCACCTGCTCTTAACTGTGACTGCTAAAGTGACAGCAGCCATTCGTTTTGGCGAGAGAGGGGGGTGGTGGGGTATTGTTCCTGGGCCCAGGGAGGGAGATTGCGTGTGGCGTTGGTCAATGGCACCACGTGCCAAGATGCATCCACGGGGTGACTGATGCATTGCTTGCAGAAGGCTGTCAGCATCATTAGTCTCTCCAACGGTGCAGCGATAGGCTTGGCCGGGCAACAGCATTGCTGCCGGCCATCGCTGGCTTTCCGCTGGGTGCCCGGGGGGGCCTCCATCAGAGTTCCCATTCCCCGCCCCCCTCGATGTGTAGATGGTCTGCGATGTACAGAGAAGGAACCTTCTGGCTAATGTCAAAGAAATGGCCTTCGACACATCAACAACAACAACTTGTATTTATATGGCGCCGTTAATGTAGTAAAACGTCCCACGGTGCTGCACAGGAGTATTTTAAGACCAAAAAAATTTGACACCGATCCACATAAGAATTAATTAGGGCAGGTGACCAAAAGCTTGGTCAAAGAGGTAGGTTTTAAGGAGCGTCTTAAAGGAGGAAAGAGAGGTAGCGAGGCGGACAGGTTTAGGCAGGGAATTCCAGAGCTTAGGGCCCAGGCAACAGAAGGCAAAAAAAAAATCCCATGACTTTAACTAGAGGTGAGGACATAGGTGTGCGACTGGAGGGTTGGTAACCAGCGGACACTGACTGAAGATAACAGGCAAAAGAAGGGTGGGGCTCGGAGAGGAGAAATTTATTCGATGCATCGAGTTATGATGATCCGGAATGCACTGCCTGCAAGGATGGTGGAAGCAGATTCAATAGCAACTTTCAAAAAGGAATTGCATATATATATATATATATATATTTGAAAAGGAAAACAAAATTGCAGGGGCCACGGGGAAAGAGCAGGTTGCGTGGATGAATTGGATAGCTCTTTCAGAGAGCCAGCACAGGCACGGTGGGCCGAATGGCCTCCTCTGTGCTGTACGATTCTACATTGCAGGAAGGAGTTGGTTGCGTGGCCAAAGGCACAGTAAAAGAGGCAGGTTTTGAGGAGGCTTCTGAAAGAAGGAAGAGACTTAACAAAGTGAAGTGGTTTAAGTTACAGAATGCAAGGGCTTTTTATTTTATTCGTTCATGGGATGTGGGCGTCACTGGCAAGGCCAGCTTTTATTGCCCATCTCTAATTGCCCTTGAGAAGGTATTGAATGAAGCTATTGAATGAAGCCTCTGCCAGCGATGGAGGGGTCAGGGGGCGATGCATTAGACTTGAGTAGAAAAGTAGGGGAGCAGTTGTCCGTCCTATTTCAATGGAACAAATGTGTGTAGGATGAACTTTTGACTTAAAACCACAGTTCTGGAAATATCTTGCAACAGGAGCCATCAAATTGTGCAGCTTCTTCACGATACGCAAAGCAACAACAAACCAACACGCAAACAAGAATAATGTAGGATGATATCGAGCTCATCACGTGAAAAAAAATCAGTCCATGCATAGTTTTTGTAGTCAGCTGCTGCGTGACCCAGTCTGACTGCGTCAAATTTAAAATTTTCATCCTTGTGTTCAAATCCCTCCATGGCCTCGCCCTCGCCCTACCTCTGTAACCTCCTACAACCCCGAGAACTCTGCGTTCCTCCAATTCTGGCACCCCCCACTTCCTTCGGATGAGACATTAAACCGAGGCCCCGTCTGCCCTCTCAGGTGGACGTCAGAGATCCCATGACAATATTTCGAAGAAGAGCAGGGGAGTTATCCCCAGTGTCCTGGTCAATATCCCTCAATCAAGATCACAAAAACAGATGATCTGGTCATTATCACACTGCTGTTTGTGGGAGCTTGCTGTGTGAAAATTGGCTGCTGCGTTTCCTACATTACAACAGTGACGACACTTCAAAAGTACTTCATTGGTTGTAAAGCGCTTTGAGACGTCCTGAGGTCGTGAAAGGTGCTATATAAATGCAAGTCTTTCTTTCTTCTTCTTCCTTTCACCCCTCCATTGGCGGCCGCGGCTTCAGCTGCCTACGCTCTAAGCTCTGGAATTCCCTCCCTTAAAACTCTCCGCCTCGCTACCTCTCCCTCTCCTCCTTAAACCCACCTCTAGGATTCACTCCTGCGCCAAAAACATGCTGACCGCCAACCCTTGGCCTTTTCTACACCCAAAATAAGCTGCGTCTCCTTCTCTGCTGCAAGACTTGGATGTTATTTCTCAATTACACTGTTTCTTATGGGGGATCAAGTGCTTCATTTCTAGCTGCTCGGGTACTTTACTGTAATTACGAGCATCGTCTCACCATTGTCTTGTTGCAAGAAGCAAGCTAAGAATCAGTGGACTGGAATGTGCAGCATTAAGGCCCCTTTCCTCCACTTAACATCTGAAAATCATCTCATCTTCCTTCAGGCCCATCAGTGCAAACATAGGGCCCGACATGGCAACAATACCCTTTAAAACGATCTAGCACAAACATATATTTTTTACAGCCAGGAAAGAATTCTCCATTTTAGTTCTTCTGGAACAGATCAAGTACTTTCAACCAATTAAAATACCATACGCATGTTACGCGTTGACAAAACTGAGGCACCAAAATTAAACCCTCTTACCTCGAGTGCCCTTGGGACATGGGCGCTCCACCATTAGGCCTCGCTGTGTCTGAGGCCAGCCTATTTCCCTGGCTTCTGTCGCCTCACAGAATCTCTCGGGGATGGGGAAGAAACTGGACACCGGGGGCATTTTAGTCCCAGCATCAGGTGGGCCCGGCCTAGGCCCTCGGCTGCCCTCTTTCGCGCCTGCAGCCAGAGTTGTGGTGGCGAGAGCTTTCTCGGAAGTGGTTGAGGTTGTCGTTGCCACTGTGGTTTTCACACCAGCCGCCCCTAAAGAAGTTGTCTCAATCGTGGTTGGCACTGCAAGACAAGTTAACACGTAAAAATAAACATACTTCTTGGCCACCTGTATGCTCAAACTTAGCAAGGAAGGAACATAGGAACAGGAGGAGGCCATTCAGCCCCTCGAGCCTGTTCCACCATTCAATGAGATCAGGGCTGACCTGTATCTTAACTTCATTTACCCGCCTTGGTTCCGTAACCCTTAATCCCTTTGCCGAACAAAAATCTATCAATTTCAGTTTTGAAATTATTAATTGACCCTCAGCCTCAACAGCTTTTTGGCGGTCGTGAGTTCCAGATTTCCACTACCCTGTGTAAAGAAGTGTTTCCTGACATCACCCCTGAATGGCATAGCTTTAATTTTAAGGTTAGGCCCCCTTGTTCTGGACTCCCCCCACCAGAGGAAATAGTTTCTCTCTCTCTACCCTATCAACTCCTCTAATCATCTTAAACACCTCAATTAGATCGCCCCTTAATCTTCTATATTGAATAGGGAATGCGAGGCTACTCTGTGCAACTTGACTTGTAAAAGCTCACGGATAAACAAAAAAGCATTTAGGTTCGAACAACACACGAGCGTCAGTTTGCTTTCAAACAGCAAAGGGATTATGACTCACACTAGACATAAATTTGATTGAAGCCCTTTCTAGCTCGCAAGTCACTACACGCATTTTATCTCATTGAGCGTGGATCAAAACAGTCATTACACTTTTGCCAGCAATAAGCAAATGAGGAAATTGAGGAATGCGCGGCGAGGATACGCACAATACTTGAGAAGCTTTCAATTGACATCATGTTTCAGTAACCTAATGCAGTGCCTTACAAGAAAATAATTAATGTAACATCTTGCACCACCCCCTGCAGTAATTTGTGCTCGAGAGCTTGTGAGTAAGCCTGATTAAATGTTCAAACAGCCATGGTATTCCTACGTACTCTCACAGTCAGAGCATTCCTTGGCTTTCCAGAATATCTCTCCTGGAGTGAAAGGCCATCGAATTATTCCAATCACTATATCGCCAACGTAACCGAAGCTCGGGTTTCGAGCCTCGGGTAAGAATTTTGTTGTCCAGTGGCACTGTAAATATGTTCACGTTGGTGTGGCCAGCAACAAACAGGGGGGGCATCTTCACAAGTGTATTTTACAATGTGAAGCCACCAGAGGCATCCCTACCCCTTAAAGTAAGGACTTGCAGTGTCGGAATTTGTATTTTTTCTGCCCTCCTTCCATTTACTTTACTTTTACCCACCTCTCCCACAGGCAATACAGTTCCTCGGGTGCTGCCAGTGCTCTGGTGCCTCGTCCTGGCTCATCGAGTGTCAATGTTTATGCTCCACACGAGCCTCCTCCCACCCTATCAGCATATCCTTCTATTCCTTTCTCCCTCATGTGCTTATCTAGCTTCCCCTGAAATGCATCTGTTATTCGCCTCAACTACTCCTTGTGGTAGCGAGCTCCACATCCGAACCACTCTCTGGGCAAAGAAGTTTCTCCTGAATTCACTATTGGATTTATTAGTGACTATCTTATATTCATGGCCTCTAGTTTTGGATTCCCCACAAGTGAAAACATCTTCTCTATGTCCATCCTATTGAACCCCTTTAGAATCTTAAACACCTCTTTATCAGGTCACCCCCTCAGCATTCTCTTTTCTGGAGAAAAGAGCCCCACAGCCTGTTCAGTCTTTGCTGATAGTTATAACCTCTCAGTTCTGGTATCATCCTTGTAAATCTTTTTTTTTGCACCTTCTCCAGTGCCTCGATATCCTTTTTGTAATATGGAGACCAGAACTATGCGCAGTGCTCCAAGTGTGGTCTAACCAAGGTTCGATACAACTTTAACATAACTTCTGCTTTTCAATTCCACCTTTCCAGAAATGAACCCCATTGCTTGGTTTCCATTTCATATGGCCTTGCTATGAAAATGCAAGTTGGTGTTGTTAACCTGCGTTGCTACGTTTAATGATATGTGAATCTGTACTTCTATCGACAGGTACTTTCACGTTTCACGCTTCTCTAGTTCGTATCACCGACAACCGACACCTGTGCTCCCATCGGTAGACCCGTGGGATCAGGAAAAGGGACGCAAGGCCGACTTACGCTGTGACGTGCAGTCAGCAGAGGCGGAGGGAATGCCTCCATCAGCTGCACTCATACAGTGCAAGTATTCTCACTTGAGGAGTTTGCGGAGAAGGAGGAATTTCATTTGCCTTTCTTAATTGATCCTTGAAGATGACACTGGGTTAACACTGGGTTGCCCCAGTGTCATCAACAGAGAAACAAATTTGCACATGCCCCTTTGTTTGAAGAAGGCACCAGTAAACCTTTATCAATCACTGGTTCAGGCCCCAGCTGCAGTATTGTGTCCAATTCTGGGCACCACACTTTAGGAAGGATGTGAAGGCCTTGGGGAGGGTGCAGAGGAGATTTACTGGAATGGCGCCAGTGATGTGGAGAGACCAGAGAAACTGGGATTGTTCTTCTTAAAGCAGAGAAGGTTAAGGGGAGATTTAATAAAGGTGTTCAGAGAGTAAATAAAGAGAAACTGTTTCCACTGGCAAAGGGTTGATAACCAAATTTAAGGTAATTGGTAAAAGAACCAGAGGGGAAATGAGGGAAAAAAATTTCCACAGCAAGCTGTTATGATCTGGAATGCAATGCCCAAAAGGGTGGTGGAAGCAGATTCAATAGGAACTTTCAAAAGAGATTTGGACAAATACTTGAAGGGGAAAGATTTTCAGGGCTTTGGGGAAAGAGCAGAGGAGTGGAACTAATTGGATGGCTCTTTCAAAGAGCCAGCACAGGCACGATGGGCCAAATGGCCTCCTTCTGTGCAGTATGATTCTAAGATTCTATGAAAGAATTGATACAACATCTGATTTCAACAGAACCAAAAAAAAACGTAGAAAATAAATCATAATATGTTCTGCCCTGTGGCGCCCACTGGTCACGGAACGCCTCAAGCGTACCGGCGAGCACCACATGCACCCTCTCCAGGGCCACCTGGTCACGGACAAGACCGCGGAAGAGAGGCAGGCAGTCACAGAGCGACCCTCCTCCCGCTCAGCCCCATTCTGGACCTGCGAATGTCCGTCTTAGGCAGGCCCAGAAGACAAGAAGGTCCTCTCTCTTGTCTCCTTCAACCACCGCCCTCCCCCACCCCCCACAAACAACTCCTTCCGTACTGGGTGGTTAAAGGTTAGGAGCAGAGGGCTGAAGTGCAACCAACAATTGAGGAGACCCGTACTCAGGCAACTAAATCGGGCTGCAATCTTTCGCACTCTTCCAGAATATGGAACACAGACTCATTGAGCCCGCAAAAGCTGCAAACGGCCTCGGTATCCACTGTAAAAGTGCAAAAGACTCCACAGATGAACCCGATCTATCAATGCCTACACTCGTGCACTTCCGTTGAATAAAATGCAGGAATCTCAACTCCCCTCTCTCGTCTGGGGACAGAGGCTAAATGCAACAACTCCAAACCATTACCCGAGCTAACTCAGCACAGACCAAGCACTAAGCCTCTCCCTCCGTGGGTCTCGAAGGCTAAAGTGCCACACAGCATCTGGTACAATTTGCTCAGGTGCAGGAGTCTCACTCAACTGCCAGGTGGCTTTCTTCTCAATTTAATGCATGAAACAACATTAAAACCACCCCTCCCTCCCCACAATAATGACCAAATCCAGTTCGAAATTACAGATGTGACATTCTTCACACAAAAGGGAGTGGAAATTTGGAACTCTCTCCCGCAAAAAGCTGTTGAGGCTGGGGGTCAACTGAAAATTGCAAAAACCGAGATTGATAGATTTCTGTTAGGCAAGGGTATTAAGGGTTACAGAACCAAGGCGGGTAGATGGAGATAAGAGGCAGATCAGCCATGTTATAATTGAATGGCGGAGCTGGCGCGAGGGGCTGAATGGCCTATTCCAGTTTCTATGTTTACTGGTGGCCTTGTTAGACGTGGATGCAAAAGCCACCTTCTTTATAACTCTTATGCACCTGAGTTCAAATGCAGTGGGGGTCAGGGACCTGCAGCATGGTGCACTGATGCCCCAGTGTCAATGCACTGCAACACGGGTTTTGCAGCCACGATCCCATCTGGTTACCCAGCCTCCGCAGACCTGTGGCAAAGGCCGAGGAGAGACAATTACTGACAGAGAGTGGCCAAAGTTAAATTTCAATGGAAGGGCGAGTCGATCGGCACAGGTCTGCAGCACCTTTCAGTAGCCAGTTCAGCAGTGGCAGAGGAAGCGAACTGCCTGGCCACACACACCTCTCAGCTGCAGGAGGGTGGTGTGCAGTGTAGGAGGCACCTGAATGGGAGGGGGGAATACCCGAATAAGAGGGGAAAAGCCCAACCCCACACAAAGAAAACAAAAATAAGTCAATGTTCACCCTGAGTATGTTATTATCACTTCCATTCGGTGGGTTTGGGAGCCCCTCATCCCTACTTTGGCGCATTGTTCTGTTCATCGTTTTCTGCCTTGCTCTACACCTTTGTGTATCTCATTCTGCAGCTTATTCAAGGCCTTGTTTTTCTCCATGTTCTAAACCTCATTCTACTCCTGGTTCCACACCTCATTCTATTCCTGGTTCCTCACCTCATTCTATACCTGGTTCCACACCTCATTCTATTCCTGGTTCCACACCTCATTCTATACCTGGTTCCACACCTCATTCTATACCTGGTTCCACACCTCATTCTATTCCTGGTTCCACACCTCATTCTATTCCTGGTTCCACACCTCATTCTATACCTGGTTCCACACCTCATTCTATACCTGGTTCCACACCTCATTCTATACCTGGTTCCTCACCTCATTCTATACCTGGTTCCACACCTCATTCTATACCTGGTTCCTCACCTCATTCTATTCCTGGTTCCGCACCTCATTCTATACCTGGTTCCTCATGTCATTCTATTACTGGTTCCACACCTCATTCTATTCCTGCTTCCACACCTCATTCTATTCCTGGTTCCACACCTCATTCTATTCCTGGTTCCTCACCTCATTCTATACCTGGTTCCACACCTCATTCTATACCTGGTTCCACACCTCATTCTATACCTGGTTCCACACCTCATTCTATTCCTGGTTCCACACCTCATTCTATACCTGGTTCCACACCTCATTCTATACCTGGTTCCTCACCTCATTCTATTCCTGGTTCCACACCTCATTCCATACCTGGTTCCTCACCTCATTCTATACCTGGTTCCACACCTCATTCTATACCTGGTTCCACACCTCATTCTATACCTGGTTCCACACCTCATTCCATACCTAGTTCCTCACCTCATTCTATACCTGGTTCCACACCTCATTCTATACCTGGTTCCACACCTCATTCTATACCTGGTTCCAAACCTCATTCTATACCTGGTTCCTCACCTCATTCTATACCTGGTTCCACACCTCATTCTATACCTGGTTCCTCACCTCATTCTATTCCTGGTTCCGCACCTCATTCTATACCTGGTTCCTCATGTCATTCTATTCCTGGTTCCACAGCTCATTCTATTCCAGGTTCCACACCTCATTCTATACCTGGTTCCACACCTCATTCTATTCCTGGTTCCTCACCTCATTCTATTCCAGGTTCCACACCACATTCGAAACCTGGTTCCACACCTCATTCTATTCCTGGTTCCACACCTCATTCTATTCCTGGTTCCACACCTCATTCTATTCCCGGTTCCACACCTCATTCTATACCTGGTTCCACACCTCATTCTATACCTGGTTCCTCACCTCATTCTATTCCTGGTTCCGCACCTCATTCTATACCTGGTTCCTCATGTCTTTCTATTCCTGGTTCCACACCTCATTCTATTCCAGGTTCCACACCTCATTCTATACCTGGTTCCACACCTCATTCTATACCTGGTTCCACACCTCATTCTATTCCTGGTTCCTCACCTCATTCTATACCTGGTTCCTCACCTCATTCTATTCCTGGTTCCACACCTCATTCTATTCCTGGTTCCACACCTCATTCTATTTCTGGTTCCACACCTCATTCAAAACCTGGTTCCACACCTCATTCTATACCTGGTTCCTCACCTCATTCTATTCCTGGTTCCACACCTCATTCTATACCTGGTTCCACACCTCATTCTATTCCTGGTTCCACACCCCATTCTATTCCTGGTTCCACACCTCATTCTATACCTGGTTCCACACCTCATTCTATACCTGGTTCCACACCTCATTCTATACCTGGTTCCACACCTCATTCTATTCCCGGTTCCAGACCTCATTCTATTCCTGGTTCCATACCTGGTTCCACACTTCATTCTATTCCTGCTTCCACACCTCATTCTATTCCTGGTTCCAGACCTCATTCTATTCCTGGTTCCACACCTCATTCTATTCCTGGTGCCAGACCTCATTCTATTCCTGGTTCCATACCTGGTTCCTCACCTCATTCTATTCCTGGTTCCACACCTCATTCTATTCCTGGTTCCAGACCTCATTCTATTCCTGCTTCCACACCTCATTCTATTCCTGGTTCCTCACCTCATTCTATTCCTGGTTCCACACCTCATTCTATACCAGGTTCCACACCTCATTCTATTCCTGGTTCCACACCTCATTCTATACCTGGTTCCTCACCTCATTCTATACCTGGTTCCTCACCTCATTCTATTCCTGGTTCCACACCTCATCCTATTCCTGTTTCCACACCTCATTCTATTCCTGGTTCCAGACCTCATTCTATACCTGGTTCCTCACCTCAATCTATTCCAGGTTCCACACCTCATTCTATTCCTGGTTCCACACCTCATTCCATACCTGGTTCCTCACCTCATTCTATACCTGGTTCCACACCTCATTCTATACCTGGTTCCACACCTCATTCTATACCTGGTTCCACACCTCATTCCATACCTGGTTCCTCACCTCATTCTATACCTGGTTCCACACCTCATTCTATACCTGGTTCCACACCTCATTCTATACCTGGTTCCTCACCTCATTCTATACCTGGTTCCACACCTCATTCTATACCTGGTTCCTCACCTCATTCTATTCCTGGTTCCGCACCTCATTCTATACCTGGTTCCACACCTCATTGTATTCCTGGTTCCACACCTCATTCTATTCCTCGTTCCACACCTCATTCTATACCTGGTTCCACACCTCATTTTATACCTGGTTCCACACCTCATTCTATTCCTCGTTCCACACCTCATTCTATACCTGGTTCCACACCTCATTCTATTCCTGGTTCCACACCTCATTCTATTCCTCGTTCCACACCTCATTCTATTCCTGTTTCCTCACCTCATTCTATTCCTCGTTCCACACCACATTCTATACATGGTTCCTCACCTCATTCTATTCCTGGTTCCACACCTCATTCTAATCTTGGTACCACACCTCATTCTAACCCTGGTTCCACACCTCATTCTATACCTGGTTCCTCACCTCATTCTATACCTGGTTCCTCACCTCATTCTATTCCTGGTTCCACACCTCATTCTATTCCTGGTTCCACACCTCATTCTATTTCTGGTTCCACACCTCATTCAAAACCTGGTTCCACACCTCATTCTATACCTGGTTCCTCACCTCATTCTATTCCTGGTTCCACACCTCATTCTATACCTGGTTCCACACCTCATTCTATTCCTGGTTCCACACCCCATTCTATTCCTGGTTCCACACCTCATTCTATACCTGGTTCCACACCTCATTCTATACCTGGTTCCACACCTCATTCTATACCTGGTTCCACACCTCATTCTATTCCCGGTTCCAGACCTCATTCTATTCCTGGTTCCATACCTGGTTCCACACTTCATTCTATTCCTGCTTCCACACCTCATTCTATTCCTGGTTCCAGACCTCATTCTATTCCTGGTTCCACACCTCATTCTATTCCTGGTGCCAGACCTCATTCTATTCCTGGTTCCATACCTGGTTCCTCACCTCATTCTATTCCTGGTTCCACACCTCATTCTATTCCTGGTTCCAGACCTCATTCTATTCCTGCTTCCACACCTCATTCTATTCCTGGTTCCTCACCTCATTCTATTCCTGGTTCCACACCTCATTCTATACCAGGTTCCACACCTCATTCTATTCCTGGTTCCACACCTCATTCTATACCTGGTTCCTCACCTCATTCTATACCTGGTTCCTCACCTCATTCTATTCCTGGTTCCACACCTCATCCTATTCCTGTTTCCACACCTCATTCTATTCCTGGTTCCAGACCTCATTCTATACCTGGTTCCTCACCTCAATCTATTCCAGGTTCCACACCTCATTCTATTCCTGGTTCCACACCTCATTCCATACCTGGTTCCTCACCTCATTCTATACCTGGTTCCACACCTCATTCTATACCTGGTTCCACACCTCATTCTATACCTGGTTCCACACCTCATTCCATACCTGGTTCCTCACCTCATTCTATACCTGGTTCCACACCTCATTCTATACCTGGTTCCACACCTCATTCTATACCTGGTTCCTCACCTCATTCTATACCTGGTTCCACACCTCATTCTATACCTGGTTCCTCACCTCATTCTATTCCTGGTTCCGCACCTCATTCTATACCTGGTTCCACACCTCATTGTATTCCTGGTTCCACACCTCATTCTATTCCTCGTTCCACACCTCATTCTATACCTGGTTCCACACCTCATTTTATACCTGGTTCCACACCTCATTCTATTCCTCGTTCCACACCTCATTCTATACCTGGTTCCACACCTCATTCTATTCCTGGTTCCACACCTCATTCTATTCCTCGTTCCACACCTCATTCTATTCCTGTTTCCTCACCTCATTCTATTCCTCGTTCCACACCACATTCTATACATGGTTCCTCACCTCATTCTATTCCTGGTTCCACAGCTCATTCTAATCTTGGTACCACACCTCATTCTAACCCTGGTTCCACACCTCATTGTATTCCTGGTTCCACACCTCATTCTATTCCTCGTTCCACACCTCATTCTATACCTGGTTCCACACCTCATTTTATACCTGGTTCCACACCTCATTCTATTCCTGCTTCCACACCTCATTCTATTCCTGGTTCCTCACCTCATTCTATTCCTGGTTCCACACCTCATTCTATACCAGGTTCCACACCTCATTCTATTCCTGGTTCCACACCTCATTCTATACCTGGTTCCTCACCTCATTCTATACCTGGTTCCTCACCTCATTCTATTCCTGGTTCCACACCTCATCCTATTCCTGTTTCCACACCTCATTCTATTCCTGGTTCCAGACCTCATTCTATACCTGGTTCCTCACCTCCATCTATTCCAGGTTCCACACCTCATTCTATTCCTGGTTCCACACCTCATTCCATACCTGGTTCCTCACCTCATTCTATACCTGGTTCCACACCTCATTCTATACCTGGTTCCACACCTCATTCTATACCTGGTTCCACACCTCATTCCATACCTGGTTCCTCACCTCATTCTATACCTGGTTCCACACCTCATTCTATACCTGGTTCCACACCTCATTCTATTCCTGGTTCCTCACCTCATTCTATACCTGGTTCCACACCTCATTCTATACCTGGTTCCTCACCTCATTCTATTCCTGGTTCCGCACCTCATTCTATACCTGGTTCCACACCTCATTGTATTCCTGGTTCCACACCTCATTCTATTCCTCGTTCCACACCTCATTCTATACCTGGTTCCACACCTCATTTTATACCTGGTTCCACACCTCATTCTATTCCTCGTTCCACACCTCATTCTATACCTGGTTCCACACCTCATTCTATTCCTGGTTCCACACCTCATTCTATTCCTCGTTCCACACCTCATTCTATTCCTGTTTCCTCACCTCATTCTATTCCTCGTTCCACACCACATTCTATACATGGTTCCTCACCTCATTCTATTCCTGGTTCCACACCTCATTCTAATCTTGGTACCACACCTCATTCTAACCCTGGTTCCACACCTCATTCTATACCTGGTTCCTCACCTCATTCTATTCCTGGTTCCTCACCTCATTCTATTCCTGGTTCCACACCTCATTCTATATCTGGTTCCTCACCTCATTCTATTCCTGGTTCCACACCTCATTCTATTCCTGGTTCGACAACTTATTCGATTCCTGGTTCCAAACCTCATTCGATTCCTGGTTCCACACCTCATTCTAAACCTGGTTCCACACCTCATTCTATTCCTAGTTCCACACCTCATTCTATTCCTGGTTCCGCACCTCATTCTATTCCTGGTTCCTCAACTCATTCTATTCCTTGTTCCACACCTCATTCTATTCCTGTTTCCGCACCTCATTCTATTCTTGGTTCCACACCTCATTCTATTCCTTGTTCCACACCTCATTCCATACCTCGTTCCTCACCTCATTCTATACCTGGTTCCAAACCTCATTCTATTCCTGGTTCCGCACCTCATTCTATACCTGGTTCCTCATGTCTTTCTATTCCTGGTTCCACAGCTCATTCTATTCCAGGTTCCACACCTCATTCTATACCTGGTTCCACACCTCATTCTATACCTGGTTCCACACCTCATTCTATTCCTGGTTTCTCACCTCATTCTATACCTGGTTCCTCACCTCATTCTATTCCTGGTTCCACACCTCATTCTATTCCTGGTTCCACACCTCATTCTATTTCTGGTTCCACACCTCATTCAAAACCTGGTTCCACACCTCATTCTATACCTGGTTCCTCACCTCATTCTATTCCTGGTTCCACACCCCATTCTATTCCTGGTTCCACACCTCATTCTATACCTGGTTCCACACCTCATTCTATACCTGGTTCCACACCTCATTCTATACCTGGTTCCACACCTCATTCTATTCCCGGTTCCAGACCTCATTCTATTCCTGGTTCCATACCTGGTTCCACACTTCATTCTATTCCTGCTTCCACACCTCATTCTATTCCTGGTTCCAGACCTCATTCTATTCCTGGTTCCACACCTCATTCTATTCCTGGTGCCAGACCTCATTCTATTCCTGGTTCCATACCTGGTTCCTCACCTCATTCTATTCCTGGTTCCACACCTCATTCTATTCCTGGTTCCACAGCTCATTCTATTCCAGGTTCCACACCTCATTCTATACCTGGTTCCACACCTCATTTTATACCTGGTTCCACACCTCATTCTATTCCTGCTTCCACACCTCATTCTATTCCTGGTTCCTCACCTCATTCTATTCCTGGTTCCACACCTCATTCTATACCTGGTTCCACACCTCATTCTATTCCTGGTTCCACACCTCATTCTATACCTGGTTCCTCACCTCATTCTATACCTGGTTCCTCACCTCATTCTATTCCTGGTTCCACACCTCATCCTATTCCTGGTTCCACACCTCATTCTATTCCTGGTTCCACACCTCATTCTATACCTGGTTCCACACCTCCATCTATTCCAGGTTCCACACCTCATTCTATTCCTGGTTCCACACCTCATTCCATACCTGGTTCCTCACCTCATTCTATACCTGGTTCCACACCTCATTCTATACCTGGTTCCACACCTCATTCTATACCTGGTTCCACACCTCATTCTATACCTGGTTCCTCACCTCATTCTATACCTGGTTCCACACCTCATTCTATACCTGGTTCCACACCTCATTCTATTCCTGGTTCCTCACCTCATTCTATACCTGGTTCCACACCTCATTCTATACCTGGTTCCTCACCTCATTCTATTCCTGGTTCCGCACCTCATTCTATACCTGGTTCCACACCTCATTGTATTCCTGGTTCCACACCTCATTCTATTCCTCGTTCCACACCTCATTCTATACCTGGTTCCACACCTCATTTTATACCTGGTTCCACACCTCATTCTATTCCTCGTTCCACACCTCATTCTATACCTGGTTCCACACCTCATTCTATTCCTGGTTCCACACCTCATTCTATTCCTCGTTCCACACCTCATTCTATTCCTGTTTCCTCACCTCATTCTATTCCTCGTTCCACACCACATTCTATACATGGTTCCTCACCTCATTCTATTCCTGGTTCCACACCTCATTCTAATCTTGGTACCACACCTCATTCTAACCCTGGTTCCACACCTCATTCTATACCTGGTTCCTCACCTCATTCTATTCCTGGTTCCTCACCTCATTCTATTCCTGGTTCCACACCTCATTCTATATCTGGTTCCTCACCTCATTCTATTCCTGGTTCCACACCTCATTCTATTCCTGGTTCGACAACTTATTCGATTCCTGGTTCCAAACCTCATTCGATTCCTGGTTCCACACCTCATTCTAAACCTGGTTCCACACCTCATTCTATTCCTAGTTCCACACCTCATTCTATTCCTGGTTCCGCACCTCATTCTATTCCTGGTTCCTCAACTCATTCTATTCCTTGTTCCACACCTCATTCTATTCCTGTTTCCGCACCTCATTCTATTCTTGGTTCCACACCTCATTCTATTCCTTGTTCCACACCTCATTCCATACCTCGTTCCTCACCTCATTCTATACCTGGTTCCAAACCTCATTCTATTCCTGGTTCCGCACCTCATTCTATACCTGGTTCCTCATGTCTTTCTATTCCTGGTTCCACAGCTCATTCTATTCCAGGTTCCACACCTCATTCTATACCTGGTTCCACACCTCATTCTATACCTGGTTCCACACCTCATTCTATTCCTGGTTCCTCACCTCATTCTATACCTGGTTCCTCACCTCATTCTATTCCTGGTTCCACACCTCATTCTATTCCTGGTTCCACACCTCATTCTATTCTGGTTCCACACCTCATTCAAAACCTGGTTCCACACCTCATTCTATACCTGGTTCCTCACCTCATTCTATTCCTGGTTCCACACCCCATTCTATTCCTGGTTCCACACCTCATTCTATACCTGGTTCCACACCTCATTCTATACCTGGTTCCACACCTCATTCTATACCTGGTTCCACACCTCATTCTATTCCCGGTTCCAGACCTCATTCTATTCCTGGTTCCATACCTGGTTCCACACTTCATTCTATTCCTGCTTCCACACCTCATTCTATTCCTGGTTCCAGACCTCATTCTATTCCTGGTTCCACACCTCATTCTATTCCTGGTGCCAGACCTCATTCTATTCCTGGTTCCATACCTGGTTCCTCACCTCATTCTATTCCTGGTTCCACACCTCATTCTATTCCTGGTTC
Source organism: Squalus acanthias (assembly GCA_030390025.1). Classification (NCBI taxonomy): domain Eukaryota; kingdom Metazoa; phylum Chordata; class Chondrichthyes; order Squaliformes; family Squalidae; genus Squalus; species Squalus acanthias. The sequence continues at coordinate 6,010,796 of CM059439.1, forward strand.
CAGACCTCATTCTATTCCTGCTTCCACACCTCATTCTATTCCTGGTTCCTCACCTCATTCTATTCCTGGTTCCACACCTCATTCTATACCAGGTTCCACACCTCATTCTATTCCTGGTTCCACACCTCATTCTATACCTGGTTCCTCACCTCATTCAATACTTGGTTCCTCACCTCATTCTATTCCTGGTTCCACACCTCATCCTATTCCTGTTTCCACACCTCATTCTATTCCTGGCTCCAGACCTCATTCTATACCTGGTTCCTCACCTCAATCTATTCCAGGTTCCACACCTCATTCTATTCCTGGTTCCACACCTCATTCTATTCCTGGTTCCACACCTCATTCTATACCTGGTTCCTCACCTCATTCTATTCCTGGTACCTCACCTCATTCTATACCTGGTTCCACACCTCATTCTGTTCCTGGTTCCACACCTCATTCTATTCCTGGTTCCACACCTCATTCTATTCCTCGTGCCACACCTCATTCTATACCCGCTTCCTCACCTCATTCTATACCTGGTTCCTCACCTCATTCTATTCCTGGTTCCTCACCTCATTCTATTCCTGGTTCCACACCTCATTGTATTCCTGGTTCCACAGCTCATTCTATTCCTCGTTCCACACCTCATTCTATACCTGGTTCCACACCTCATTCTATACCTGGTTCCACACCTCATTCTATTCCTGGTTCCACACCTCATTCTATTCCTGGTTCCACACCTCATTCTATTCCTGGTTCCACACCTCATTCTATACCTGGTTCCACACCTCATTCTATTCCTGGTTCCTCACCTCATTCTATTCCTGGTTCCACACCTCATTGTATTCCTGGTTCCACACCTCATTCTATTCCTCGTTCCACACCTCATTCTATACCTGGTTCCACACCTCATTCTATACCTGGTTCCACACCTCATTCTATTCCTCGTTCCACACCTCATTCTATACCTGGTTCCACACCTCATTCTATTCCTCGTTCCACACCTCATTCTATTCCTCGTTCCACACCTCATTCTATTCCTGTTTCCTCACCTCATTCTATTCCTCGTTCCACACCACATTCTATACCTGGTTCCTCACCTCATTCTATTCCTGGTTCCACACCTCATTCTATTCCTGGTTCCACACCTCATTCTATACCTGGTTCCACACCTCATTCTATACCTGGTTCCTCACCTCATTCTATTCCTGGTTCCACACCTCATTCTATTCCTGGTTCCACACCTCATTCTATTCCTGGTTCCACACCTCATTCTATACCTGGTTCCACACCTCATTCTATTCCTGGTTCCACACCTCATTCTATACCTGGTTCCTCACCTCATTCTATTCCTGGTTCCACACCTCATTCTATTCCTGGTTCCACACCTCATTCTATTCCTGGTTCCACACCTCATTCTATTCCTGGTTCCACACCTCATTCTATTCCTGGTTCCACACCTCATTCTATTCCTGGTTCCACACCTCATTCTATTCCTGTTTCCACACCTCATTCTATTCCTGGTTCCACACCTCATTCTATTCCTGGTTCCACACCTCATTCTATACCTGGTTCCTCACCTCATTCTATACCTGGTTCCACACCTCATTCTATTCCTGGTTCCACACCTCATTCTATTCCTGGTTCCACACCTCATTCTATTCCTGGTTCCACACCTCATTCTATTCCTGTTTCCACACCTCATTCTATTCCTGGTTCCACACCTCATTCTATTCCTGGTTCCACACCTCATTCTATACCTCTTTCCTCACCTCATTCTATTCCTGATTCCTCAACTCTTTCCATATGTCGTTCCTCACCTCATTCTATACCTGGTTCCACACCTCATTCTATACCTGGTTCCACACCTCATTCTATACCTGTTCCACACCTCATTCTATTCCTGGTTCCACACCTCATTCTATTCCTGGTTCCTCACCTCATTCTATACCTGGTTCCTCACCTCATTCTATTCCTGGTTCCTCACCTCATTCTATACCTGGTTCCTCACCTCATTCTATACCTGGTTCCACACCTCATTCTATACCTGGTTCCACACCTCATTCTATACCTGGTTCCCACCTCATTCTATTCCTGGTTCCACATCTCATTCTATACCTGGTTCCTCACCTCATTCTATTCCTGTTTCCTCACCTCTTACTATACCTGGTTCCCACCTCATTCTATTCCTGGTTCCACACCTCATTCTATTCCTGGTTCCACACCTCATTCTATTCCTGGTTCCACATCACATTCTATACCTGGTTCCTCACCTCATTCTATTCCTGGTTCCACACCTCATGCTATTCCTGGTTCCTCACCTCATTCTATACCTGGTTCCTCACCTCATTCTATTCCTGGTTCCTCACCTCATTCTATACCTGGTTCCTCACCTCATTCTATACCTGGTTCCACACCTCATTCTATACCTGGTTCCACACCTCATTCTATTCCTGGTTCATCAACTCATTCTATTCCTGGTTCCACACCTCATTCTATTCCAGGTTCCACACCTCATTCCAAACCTCGTTCCTCACCTCATTCTATCCCTGGTTTCAAACCTCATTCTATTCCTGGTTCTTCACTTCATTCTATACCTGGTTTCACACCTCATTCTATACCTGGTTCCACACCTCATTCTAATCCTGGTTCCTCAACTCATTCTATTCCTGGTTCCTCACCTCATTCTATACCTGGTTCCACACCTCATTCTATTCCTGGTTCCACACCTCATTCTATTCCTGGTTCCACACCTCATTCTATTCCTGGTTCCACACCTCATTCTATTCCTGGTTCCACACCTCATTCTATTCCTGGTTCCACACCTCATTCTATACCTGGTTCCACACCTCATTCTATACCTGGTTCCACACCTCATTCTATACCTGGTTCCACACCTCATTCTATTCCTGGTTCCACACCTCATTCTATTCCTGGTTCCATACCTGGTTCCACACTTCATTCTATTCCTGGTTCCACACCTCATTCTATTCCTGGTTCCACACCTCATTCTATTCCTGGTTCCACACCTCATTCTATTCCTGGTTCCACACCTCATTCTATTCCTGGTTCCATACCTGGTTCCTCACCTCATTCTATTCCTGGTTCCACACCTCATTCTATTCCTGGTTCCACACCTCATTCTATTCCTGGTTCCACACCTCATTCTATTCCTGGTTCCACACCTCATTCTATTCCTGGTTCCACACCTCATTCTATACCTGGTTCCACACCTCATTCTATTCCTGGTTCCACACCTCATTCTATACCTGGTTCCTCACCTCATTCTATACCTGGTTCCTCACCTCATTCTATTCCTGGTTCCACACCTCATTCTATTCCTGGTTCCACACCTCATTCTATTCCTGGTTCCACACCTCATTCTATACCTGGTTCCTCACCTCATTCTATTCCTGGTTCCACACCTCATTCTATTCCTGGTTCCACACCTCATTCTATTCCTGGTTCCACACCTCATTCTATACCTGGTTCCACACCTCATTCTATTCCTGGTTCCACACCTCATTCTATACCTGGTTCCACACCTCATTCTATTCCTGGTTCCACACCTCATTCTATTCCTGGTTCCACACCTCATTCTATTCCTGGTTCCACACCTCATTCTATACCTGGTTCCTCACCTCATTCTATACCTGGTTCCTCACCTCATTCTATTCCTGGTTCCTCACCTCATTCTATTCCTGGTTCCACACCTCATTCTATTCCTGGTTCCACACCTCATTCTATTCCTGGTTCCACACCTCATTCTATACCTGGTTCCACACCTCATTCTATACCTGGTTCCACACCTCATTCTATTCCTGGTTCCACACCTCATTCTATTCCTGGTTCCACACCTCATTCTATTCCTGGTTCCACACCTCATTCTATACCTGGTTCCACACCTCATTCTATTCCTGGTTCCTCACCTCATTCTATTCCTGGTTCCACACCTCATTCTATTCCTGGTTCCACACCTCATTCTATTCCTGGTTCCACACCTCATTCTATACCTGGTTCCACACCTCATTCTATACCTGGTTCCACACCTCATTCTATTCCTGGTTCCACACCTCATTCTATACCTGGTTCCACACCTCATTCTATTCCTGGTTCCACACCTCATTCTATTCCTGGTTCCACACCTCATTCTATACCTGGTTCCACACCTCATTCTATTCCTGGTTCCACACCTCATTCTATACCTGGTTCCACACCTCATTCTATTCCTGGTTCCACACCTCATTCTATTGCTGGTTCCACACCTCATTCTATACCTGGTTCCACACCTCATTCTATACCTGGTTCCTCACCTCATTCTATACCTGGTTCCACACCTCATTCTATTCCTGGTTCCACACCTCATTCTATTCCTGGTTCCACACCTCATTCTATTCCTGGTTCCACACCTCATTCTATTCCTGGTTCCACACCTCATTCTATACCTGGTTCCTCACCTCATTCTATTCCTGGTTCCACACCTCATTCTATTCCTGGTTCCTCACCTCATTCTATTCCTGGTTCCACACCTCATTCTATTCCTGGTTCCACACCTCATTCTATACCTGGTTCCACACCTCATTCTATTCCTGGTTCCACACCTCATTCTATTCCTGTTTCCTCACCTCATTCTATTCTTGGTTCCACACCTCATTCTATTCCTTGTTCCACACCTCATTCCATACCTCGTTCCTCACCTCATTCTATACCTGGTTCCAAACCTCATTCTATTCCTGTTTCCGCACCTCATTCTATTCTTGGTTCCAAACCTCATTCTATTCCTTGTTCCACACCTCATTCTATTCCTGTTTCCGCACCTCATTCTATTCTTGGTTCCACACCTCATTCTATTCCTGGTTCCACACCTCATTCCATACCTCTTTCCTCACCTCATTCTATTCCTGATTCCTCAACTCTTTCCATATGTCGTTCCTCACCTCATTCTATACCTGGTTCCACACATCATTCTATACCTGGTTCCACACCTCATTCTATACCCTGTTCCACACCTCATTCTATTCCTGGTTCCACACCTCATGCTATTCCTGGTTCCTCACCTCATTCTATACCTGGTTCCTCACCTCATTCTATTCCTGGTTCCTCACCTCATTCTATACCTGGTTCCTCACCTCATTCTATACCTGGTTCCACACCTCATTCTATACTTGGTTCCACACCTCATTCTATACCTGGTTCCCACCTCATTCTATTCCTGGTTCCACACCTCATTCTATACCTGGTTCCTCACCTCATTCTATTCCGGTTCCACACCTCATTCTATACCTGGTTCCACACCTCATTCTATTCCTGGTTCCACACCTCATTCTATTCCTGGTTCCACACCTCATTCTATTCCTGGTTCCACACTCATTCTATTCCTGGTTCCTCACCTCATTCTATTCCTGGTTCCTCACCTCATTCTATTCCTGGTTCCACACCTCATTCTATACCTGGTTCCTCACCTCATTCTATTCCTGGTTCCTCACCTCATTCTATACCTGGTTCCACACCTCATTCTATACCTGGTTCCACACCTCATTCTATACCTGGTTCCACACCTCATTCTATTCCTGGTTCATCAACTCATTCTATTCCTGGTTCCACACCTCATTCTATTCCTGGTTCCACACCTCATTCATACCTCGTTCCTCACCTCATTCTATTCCTGGTTTCAACCTCATTCTATTCCTGGTTCTTCACTTCATTCTATACCTGGTTTCACACCTCATTCTATACCTGGTTCCACACCTCATTCTAATCCTGGTTCCTCAACTCATTCTATTCCTGGTTCCTCACCTCATTCTATACCTGGTTCCACACCTCATTCTATTCCTGGTTCCACACCTCATTCAATTCCTGGTTCCACAGCTCATTCTATTCCTGGTTCCACACCTCATTCTATTCCTGTTCCACACCCATTCTATTCCTGGTTCCACACCTCATTCTATACCTGGTTCCACACCTCATTCTATACCTGGTTCCACACCTCATTCTATACCTGGTTCCACACCTCATTCTATTCCCGGTTCCAGACCTCATTCTATTCCTGGTTCCATACCTGGTTCCACACTTCATTCTATTCCTGCTTCCACACCTCATTCTATTCCTGGTTCCACACCTCATTCTATTCCTGGTTCCACACCTCATTCTATTCCTGGTTCCACACCTCATTCTATACCTGGTTCCTCACCTCATTCTATTCCTGGTTCCACACCTCATTCTATACCTGGTTCCACACCTCATTCTATTCCTGGTTCCACACCTCATTCTATTCCTGGTTCCACACCTCATTCTATACCTGGTTCCTCACCTCATTCTATACCTGGTTCCACACCTCATTCTATACCTGGTTCCACACCTCATTCTATACCTGGTTCCACACCTCATTCTATTCCTGGTTCCTCACCTCATTCTATACCTGGTTCCACACCTCATTCTATACCTGGTTCCACACCTCATTCTATACCTGGTTCCACACCTCATTCTATACCTGGTTCCACACCTCATTCTATTCCTGGTTCCACACCTCATTCTATACCTGGTTCCACACCTCATTCTATTCCTGGTTCCACACCTCATTCTATACCTGGTTCCACACCTCATTCTATTCCTGGTTCCACACCTCATTCTATTCCTGGTTCCACACCTCATTCTATACCTGGTTCCTCACCTCATTCTATACCTGGTTCCACACCTCATTCTATACCTGGTTCCACACCTCATTCTATACCTGGTTCCACACCTCATTCTATACCTGGTTCCTCACCTCATTCTATACCTGGTTCCACACCTCATTCTATTCCTGGTTCCACACCTCATTCTATTCCTGGTTCCACACCTCATTCTATTCCTGGTTCCACACCTCATTCTATACCTGGTTCCACACCTCATTCTATACCTGGTTCCTCACCTCATTCTATTCCTGGTTCCACACCTCATTCTATACCTGGTTCCACACCTCATTCTATTCCTGGTTCCACACCTCATTCTATTCCTGGTTCCACACCTCATTCTATACCTGGTTCCACACCTCATTCTATACCTGGTTCCACACCTCATTCTATTCCTGGTTCCACACCTCATTCTATACCTGGTTCCTCACCTCATTCTATACCTGGTTCCACACCTCATTCTATTCCTGGTTCCACACCTCATTCTATACCTGGTTCCACACCTCATTCTATTCCTGGTTCCACACCTCATTCTATTCCTGGTTCCTCACCTCATTCTATACCTGGTTCCACACCTCATTCTATACCTGGTTCCACACCTCATTCTATTCCTGGTTCCACACCTCATTCATACCTGGTTCCTCACCTCATTCTATACCTGGTTCCACACCTCATTCTATACCTGGTTCCACACCTCATTCTATACCTGGTTCCACACCTCATTCTATTCCTGGTTCCACACCTCATTCTATACCTGGTTCCACACCTCATTCTATTCCTGGTTCCACACCTCATTCTATACCTGGTTCCTCACCTCATTCTATTCCTGGTTCCACACCTCATTCTATTCCTGGTTCCACACCTCATTCTATACCTGGTTCCTCACCTCATTCTATACCTGGTTCCACACCTCATTCTATACCTGGTTCCACACCTCATTCTATACCTGGTTCCACACCTCATTCTATACCTGGTTCCACACCTCATTCTATACCTGGTTCCACACCTCATTCTATACCTGGTTCCTCACCTCATTCTATTCCTGGTTCCTCACCTCATTCTATACCTGGTTCCTCACCTCATTCTATACCTGGTTCCACACCTCATTCTATTCCTGGTTCCACACCTCATTCTATACCTGGTTCCACACCTCATTCTATACCTGGTTCCTCACCTCATTCTATTCCTGGTTCCACACCTCATTCTATACCTGGTTCCACACCTCATTCTATTCCTGGTTCCACACCTCATTCTATTCCTGGTTCCACACCTCATTCTATTCCTGGTTCCACACCTCATTCTATACCTGGTTCCACACCTCATTCTATACCTGGTTCCACACCTCATTCTATTCCTGGTTCCTCACCTCATTCTATACCTGGTTCCACACCTCATTCTATTCCTGGTTCCACACCTCATTCTATTCCTGGTTCCACACCTCATTCTATACCTGGTTCCACACCTCATTCTATACCTGGTTCCACACCTCATTCTATTCCTGGTTCCTCACCTCATTCTATACCTGGTTCCACACCTCATTCTATTCCTGGTTCCACACCTCATTCTATTCCTGGTTCCACACCTCATTCTATTACTGGTTCCACACCTCATTCTATACCTGGTTCCACACCTCATTCTATACCTGGTTCCTCACCTCATTCTATTCCTGGTTCCACACCTCATTCTATACCTGGTTCCACACCTCATTCTATTCCTGGTTCCATACCTGGTTCCACACCTCATTCTATTCCTGGTTCCACACCTCATTCTATTCCTGGTTCCACACCTCATTCTATTCCTGGTTCCACACCTCATTCTATTCCTGGTTCCACACCTCATTCTATTCCTGGTTCCATACCTGGTTCCTCACCTCATTCTATTCCTGGTTCCACACCTCATTCTATACCTGGTTCCTCACCTCATTCTATTCCTGGTTCCACACCTCATTCTATACCTGGTTCCACACCTCATTCTATTCCTGGTTCCACACCTCATTCTATACCTGGTTCCTCACCTCATTCTATACCTGGTTCCTCACCTCATTCTATTCCTGGTTCCACACCTCATTCTATTCCTGTTTCCACACCTCATTCTATTCCTGGTTCCACACCTCATTCTATACCTGGTTCCTCACCTCATTCTATTCCAGGTTCCACACCTCATTCTATTCCTGGTTCCACACCTCATTCTATTCCTGGTTCCACACCTCATTCTATACCTGGTTCCTCACCTCATTCTATTCCTGGTTCCTCACCTCATTCTATACCTGGTTCCACACCTCATTCTGTTCCTGGTTCCACACCTCATTCTATTCCTGGTTCCACACCTCATTCTATTCCTCGTTCCACACCTCATTCTATACCTGCTTCCTCACCTCATTCTATACCTGGTTCCTCACCTCATTCTATTCCTGGTTCCACACCTCATTCTATTCCTGGTTCCACACCCATTCTATTCCTGGTTCCACATCATTCTATTCCTGGTTCCACACCTATTCTATACTGGTTCCACACTCATTCTATCCTGGTTCCACACCTCATTCTATTCCTGGTTCCACACCTCATTCTATTCTGGTTCCTCACCTCATTCTATACCTGGTTCCACACCTCATTCTATTCCTGGTTCACAACTCATTCTATACCTGGTTCCTACACCTCATTCTTACCTGGTTCCTCACCTCATTCTATTCCTGGTTCCCACCTCATTCTATACCTGGTCCTCACCTCATTCTATTCTGGTTTCCACACCTCATTCTATTCCTGGTTCCACACCTCATTCTATACCTGGTTCCACACCTCATTCTATTCCTGGTTCCACACCTCTTTCTATTCCTGGTTCCACACCTCATTCTATACTGGTCCACACCTCATTCTATACCTGGTTCCACACCTCATTCTATACCTGGTTCCATCACCTCATTCTATTCCTGGTTCCTCACCTCATTCTATTACCTGGTTCCACACCTCATTCTATACCTGGTTCCTCACCTCATTCTATTCCTGGTTCCACACCTCATTCTATACCTGGTTCCACACCTCATTCTATTCCTGGTTCCACACCTCATTCTATTCCTGGTTCCACACCTCATTCTATACCTGGTTCCTCACCTCATTCTATACCTGGTTCCACACCTCATTCTATTCCTGGTTCCTCAACTCATTCCATACGTCATTCCCCACCTCATTCTATACCTGGTTCCACACCTCATTCTATACCTGGTTCCCACCTCATTCTATTCCTGGTTGCACATCTCATTCTATACCTGGTTCCTCACCTCATTCTATTCCTGTTTCCTCACCTCTTACTATACCTGGTTCCCACCTCATTCTATTTCTGGTTCCACACCTCATTCTATTCCTGGTTCCACACCTCATTCTATTCCTGGTTCCACATCTCATTCTATACCTGGTTCCTCACCTCATTCTATTCCTGATTCCTCACCTCATTCTATACCTGGTTCCCACCTCATTCTATTCCTGGTTCCACACCTCATTCTATTCCCGGTTCCTCACCTCATTCTATACCTGGTTCCTCACCTCATTCTATTCCTGGTTCCTCACCTCATTCTATTCCTGGTTCCACACCTCATTCTATTCCTGTTTCCTCAACTCATTCTATTCCTGGTTCCACACCTCATTCTATTCCTGGTTCCTCAACTCATTCTATTCCTGGTTCCACACCTCATTCTATTCCTGTTTCCTCAACTCATTCTATTCCTGGTTCCACACCTCATTCTATTCCTGGTTCATCAACTCATTCTATTCCTGGTTCCACACCTCATTCTATTCCTGGTTCTTCACCTCATTCTATACCTGTTTTCACACCTCATTCTATACCTGGTTCCACACCTCATTCTAATCCTGGTTCCTCAACTCATTCTATTCCTGGTTCTTCACCTCATTCTATACCTGGTTCCACACCTCATTCTTTTTCCTGGTTCCACACCTCATTCTATTCCTGGTTCCACACCTCATCTGTCTCCTGGTTCCACACCTCATTCTATTCCTGGTCCACACCTCAAGTCTATAACCTAGTTCCCACGCCTCATTTCTATACAGGTTCCACACCTCATTCTATTCCTCGTTCCACCACCTCATCTATACCTGCTTCCACACCTCATCTATTCCTGGTTCCACACCTCTTCCTATCTCCTGGTTCCTCACCTCATTCTATTCCTGGTTCCACACCTCATTCTATACTGGTTCCTCACACATTCAATACATGGTTCACACCTCATTCTATTCCTGGTTCACACCTCATTCTATTCCTGGTTCCATAACTCATTCTATACCTGGTTCCAAACCTCATTCTATACCTGGTTCCACACTCATTCTATACCTGGTTTCCACACCTCATTCTATTCCTGGTTACTCACTCATTCTATTCCTGGTTCCTCAACTCATTCTATACCTGGTTCCACACCTCATTCTATTCCGGTTCTCACATCTATTCTATTCCTGGTCCCTCACCCTCATTCTATACCTGGTTCCTCACCTCTTCTATACCTGGTTCCACACCTCATTCTATACCTGGTTCTCACCTCATTCTATTCCTGGTCCAGCACCTCATTCTATACCGGTTCCTTCATGTCATTCTATTCCTTGGTTCCACAGCTCATTCTATTCCAGGTTCCACACCTCATTCTTTACCTGGATTCCACACCTCATTCTATACATGGTTCCTCACTCATTCTATTCCAGGTTCCACACCACATTCTATACCTGTTCCACACCTCATTCTATTCCTGGTTCCACCACCTCATCTATTCCTGGTTCCACACCTCATTCTATTCCCGGTTCCACCCTATTCTATAACCTGTTCCACACCTCATTCTATACCTGGTTCCTCACTCATTCTATTCCTGGTTCCAGCACTCATTCTATCCTGGTTCCTCAGCCTCTATTCTATTCCTGGTTCCAACAGCCTCATTCTAACCTGGTTCCACACCTTATTCTATTCCTGGTTCCACACCTCATTCTATACCTGGTTCCACACCTCATTCTATTCCTGGTTCCTCAACTCATTCTATTCCTTGTTCCACACCTCATTCTATTCCTGTTTCCGCACCTCATTCTATTCTTGGTTCCACACCTCATTCTATTCCTTGTTCCACACCTCATTCATACCTCGTTCCTCACCTCATTCTATACCTGGTTCCAAACCTCATTCTATTCCTGGATCCTCACCTCATTCTATTCCTGGTTCCACACCTCATTCCATACCTCGTTCCTCACCTCATTCTATTCCTGGTTCCTCAACTCTTTCCATATGTCGTTCCTCACCTCATTCTATACCTCGTTCCTCACATCATTCTTTTCCTGGTTCCACACCTCATTCTATACCCTGTTCCACACCTCATTCTATTCCTGGTTCCACACCTCATGCTATTCCTGGTTCCTCACCTCATTCTATACCTGGTTCCTCACCTCATTCTATTCCTGGTTCCTCACCTCATTCTATACATGGTTCCTCACCTCATTCTATACCTGGTTCCACACCTCATTCTATACCTGGTTCCACACCTCATTCTATACCTGGTTCCCACCTCATTCTATTCCTGGTTCCACACCTCATTCTATACCTGGTTCCTCACCTCATTCTATTCCTGGTTCCTCACCTCATTCTATACCTGGTTCCCACCTCATTCTATTCCTGGTTCCACACCTCATTCTATTCCTGGTTCCACACCTCATTCTATTCCTGGTTCCACATCTCATTCTATACCTGGTTCCTCACCTCATTCTATTCCTGGTTCCACACCTCATTCTATTCCTGGTTCCTCACCTCATTCTATACCTGGTTCCTCACCTCATTCTATTCCTGGTTCCTCACCTCATTCTATACCTGGTTCCTCACCTCATTCTATACCTGGTTCCACACCTCATTCTATACCTGGTTCCACACCTCATTCTATTCCTGGTTCATCACCTCATTCTATTCCTGGTTCCACACCTCATTCTATTCCTGGTTCCACACCTCATTCTAAACCTGGTTCCTCACCTCATTCTATACCTGGTTTCCACACCTCATTCTATTCCTGGTTCCTCACCTCATTCTATACCTGGTTCCACACCTCATTCTATACCTGGTTCCACACCTCATTCTATTCCTGGTTCCTCACCTCATTCTATTCCTGGTTCCTCACCTCATTCTATTCCTGGTTCCACACCTCATTCTATTCCTGGTTCCACACCTCATTCAATTCCTGGTTCCACAGCTCATTCTATTCCTGGTTCCACACCTCATTCTATTCCTGGTTCCTCACCTCATTCTATTCCTGGTTCCTCACCTCATTCTATACCTGGTTCCACACCTCATTCTATTCCTGGTTCCACACCTCATTCTATTCCTGGTTCCACACCTCATTCTATCCTGTTTCCTCACCTCTTAATATACCTGGTTCCCACCTCATTCTATTTCTGGTTCCACACCTCATTCTATTCCTGGTTCCACACCTCATTCTATTCCTGGGTCCACACCTCATTCTATACTGGTTCCTCACCTCATTCTATACCTGGTTCCTCACCTCATTCTATTCCTGGTCCTCACCTCATTTCTATCCTGGTTCCACACCTCATTCTATTCCTGGTTCCTCACTCATTCTATTCCTGGTCCACACTCATTCTATTCCTGGTTCCTCAACTCATTCTATTCCTGGTTCCACACCTCATTCTATTCCTGTTTCCTCAACTCATTCTATCCTGGTCCCCCCCCCCCTTGGTTTCACAACCTCATCTATTCCAGGTTCCACACCTCATTCAATACCTGGTTCCTCACCTCATTCTATACCTGTTTCAACCTCATTCTATACCATGGTTCTCACCTCATTCTAATCCCTGGTTCCATCACCTCATTCTAATCCTGGTTCCTCACCTCATTCTATACCTGGTTCCACACCTCATTCATACCTGGTTCCACACCTCATCTATTCCTGGTTCCACACCTCATTCTATTCCTGTTCCACACCTCAATTCAATTCCTGGTTTCCACACCTCATTCTATTCCTGGTTCCACACCTCATTCTATTCCTGGTTCCACACCTCATTCTGTACCTGGTTCCACACCTCATTCTAGTCCTGGTTCCTCAACTCATTCTATTCCTGGTTCCACACCTCATTCTATAACTGGTTCGAAACCTCATTCCATACCTCGTTCCTCACCTCATTCTATTCCTGGTTCCACACCTCATTCTATAACTGGTTCCAAACCTCATTCTATTCCTGGTTCCACACCTCATTCTATTCCCGGTTCCAAACCTCATTCCATAGCTCGTTCCTCACCTCATTCTATACCTGGTTCCACACCTCATTCTATTCCTGATTCCTCAACTCATTCCATACGTCGTTCCCCACCTCATTCTATACCTGGTTCCACACCTCATTCTATACTTGGTTCCACACCTCATTCTATACCTGGTTCCCACCTCATTCTATTCCTGGTTGCACATCTCATTCTATACCTGGTTCCTCACCTCATTCTATTCCTGGTTCCTCACCTCATTCTATACCTGGTTCCACACCTCATTCTATACCTGGTTCCACACCTCATTCTATACCTGGTTCCACACCTCATTCTATACCTGGTTCCACACCTCATTCTATTCCTGGTTCCACACCTCATTCTATTCCTCGTTCCACACCTCATTCTATTCCTGGTTCCACACCTCATTCTATTCCTGGTTCCACACCTCATTCTATACCTGGTTCCTCACCTCATTCTATACCTGGTTCCACACCTCATTCTAGACCTGGTTCCACACTCATTCTATTCCTGGTTCCACAACTCATTCTATACCTGGTTCCACACCTCATTTCTATACCTGGTCCACACCTCATTCTTTCCTGGTTCCACACTTCATTCTATTCCTGGTTCCACACCTCATTCTATTCCTGGTTCCACACCTCATTCTATACCTGGTTCCACACCTCATTCTATATCCGGTTCCACACCTCATTCTATACCTGGTTCCACACCTCATTCTATTCCTGGTTCAACACCTCATTCTATACCTGGTTCCTCACCTCATTCTATTCCTGTTCCTCACCTCATTCTATACCTGGTTCCACACCTCATTCTATTCCTGGTTCCACACCTCATTCTATTCCTGGTTCCACACCTCATTCTATTCCTGGTTCCACACCTCATTCTATTCCTGGTTCATCAACTCATTCTATTCCTGGTTCCACACCTCATTCTATTCCTGGTTCCTCACCTCATTCTATACCTGTTTCACACCTCATTCTATACCTGGTTCCACACCTCATTCTATTCCTGGTTCCTCAACTCATTCTATTCCTGGTTCCTCACCTCATTCTATACCTGGTTCCACACCTCATTCTATTCCTGGTTCCACACCTCATTCTATTCCTGGTTCCACACCTCATTCTATTCCTGGTTCCACACCTCATTCTATACCTGGTTCCTCACCTCATTCTATACCTGGTTCCTCACCTCATTCTATACCTGGTTCCACACCTCATTCTATGCCTGGTTCCACACCTCATTCTATACCTGGTTCCACACCTCATTCTATTCCTGTTTCCACACCTCATTCTATTCCTGGTTCCACACCTCATTCTATACCTGGTTCCTCACCTCATTCTATACCTGGTTCCACACCTCATTCTATTCCTGGTTCCACACCTCATTCTATTCCTGGTTCCACACCTCATTCTATACCTGGTTCCACACCTCATTCTATTCCTGGTTCCTCACCTCATTCTATTCCTGGTTCCACACCTCATTCTATTCCTGGTTCCACACCTCATTCTATTCCTGGTTCCACACCTCATTCTATACCTGGTTCCACACCTCATTCTATACCTGGTTCCACACCTCATTCTATTCCTGGTTCCACACCTCATTCTATACCTGGTTCCACACCTCATTCTATTTCTGGTTCCACACCTCATTCTATTCCTGGTTCCACACCTCATTCTATTCCTGTTTCCTCACCTCATTCTATTCCTGGTTCCACACCTCATTCTATACCTGGTTCCTCACCTCATTCTATTCCTGGTTCCACACCTCATTCTAATCTTGGTACCACACCTCATTCTAACCCTGGTTCCACACCTCATTCTATACCTGGTTCCTCACCTCATTCTATTCCTGGTTCCACACCTCATTCTATTCCTGGTTCCACACCTCATTCTATTCCTGGTTCCACACCTCATGCTATACCTGGTTCCACACCTCATTCTATTCCTGGTTCCACACCTCATTCTATACCTGGTTCCTCACCTCATTCTATTCCTGGTTCCACACCTCATTCTATTCCTGGTTCGACAACTTATTCGATTCCTGGTTCCAAACCTCATTCGATTCCTGGTTCCACACCTCATTCTAAACCTGGTTCCACACCTCAATCTATTCCTAGTTCCACACCTCATTCTATTCCTGGTTCCACACCTCATTCTATTCCTGGTTCCTCAACTCATTCTATTCCTTGTTCCACACCTCATTCTATTCCTGTTTCCGCACCTCATTCTATTCTTGGTTCCACACCTCATTCTATTCCTTGTTCCACACCTCATTCCATACCTCGTTCCTCACCTCATTCTATACCTGGTTCCAAACCTCATTCTATTCCTGGATCCTCACCTCATTCTATTCCTGGTTCCACACCTCATTCCATACCTCGTTCCTCACCTCATTCTATTCCTGGTTCCTCAACTCTTTCCATATGTCGTTCCTCACCTCATTCTATACCTCGTTCCTCACATCATTCTTTTCCTGGTTCCACACCTCATTCTATACCCTGTTCCACACCTCATTCTATTCCTGGTTCCACACCTCATGCTATTCCTGGTTCCTCACCTCATTCTATACCTGGTTCCTCACCTCATTCTATTCCTGGTTCCTCACCTCATTCTATACCTGGTTCCTCACCTCATTCTATACCTGGTTCCACACCTCATTCTATACTTGGTTCCACACCTCATTCTATACCTGGTTCCCAGCTCATTCTATTCCTGGTTCCACATCTCATTCTATACCTGGTTCCTCACCTCATTCGATTCCTGTTTCCTCACCTCTTACTATACCTGGTTCCCACCTCATTCTATTCCTGGTTCCACACCTCATTCTATTCCTGGTTCCACACCTCATTCTATTCCTGGTTCCACATCACATTCTATACCTGGTTCCTCACCTCATTCTGTTCCTGGTTCCACACCTCATGCTATTCCTGGTTCCTCACCTCATTCTATACCTGGTTCCTCACCTCATTCTATTCCTGGTTCCTCACCTCATTCTATACCTGGTTCCTCACCTCATTCTATACCTGGTTCCACACCTCATTCTATACCTGGTTCCACACCTCATTCTATTCCTGGTTCATCAACTCATTCTATTCCTGGTTCCACACCTCATTCTATTCCAGGTTCCACACCTCATTCCAAACCTCGTTCCTCACCTCATTCTATACCTGGTTTCAAACCTCATTCTATTCCTGGTTCTTCACCTCATTCTATACCTGGTTTCACACCTCATTCTATACCTGGTTCCACACCTCATTCTAATCCTGGTTCCTCAACTCATTATATTCCTGGTTCCTCACCTCATTCTATACCTGGTTCCACACCTCATTCTATTCCTGGTTCCACACCTCATTCAATTCCTGGTTCCACAGCTCATTCTATTCCTGGTTCCACACCTCATTCTATACCTTGTTCCACACCTCATTCTATACCTGGATCCACACCTCATTCTACACCTGGTTCCACACCTCATTCTATACCTGGTTGCACACCTCATTCTATACCTGGTTCCTCACCTCATTCTATACCTGGATCCACACTTCTTTCTAATCCTGGTTCCACAACTCATTCTATTCCTGGTTCCACACCTCATTCGATTCCTGGTTCCACACCTCATTCTATTCCTGGTTCCACACCTCATTCGATTCCTGGTTCCACACCTCATTCTAGACCTGGTTCCACATCTTATTCTATTCCTGGATCCTCACCTAATTCTATATGTGGTTCCTCACCTCATTGTATCCCTGGTTCCACACCTCATTCTATTCCTGGTTCCTCACCTCCTTCTATTCCTGGTTCCTCACCTCATTCTATTCCTGGTTCCACACCTCATTCTATACCTGGTTCCTCACCTCATTTTATTCCTGGTTCCACACCTCATTCTATACCTGGTTCCTCACCTCATTCTATACCTGGTTCCACACCTCATTCTATACCTGGTTCCACACCTCATTCTATACCTGGTTCCACACCTCATTCTATACCTGGTTCCACACCTCATTCTATACCAGCTTCCACACCTCATTCTATATCCGGTTCCACACCTCATTCCATTCCTGGTTCCACACCTCATTCTATATCCGGTTCCACACCTCATTCTGTTCCTGGTTCCACACCTCATTCTATTCCTGGTTCCACACCTCATTCTATACCTGGTTCCACACCTCATTCTATTCCTGGTTCCACACCTCATTCTATATCCGGTTCCACACCTCATTCTGCTCCTGGTTCCACACCTCATTCTATTCCTGGTTCCTCACCTCATTCTATACCTGGTTCCACACCTCATTCTATTCCTGGTTCCACACCTCATTCTATTCCTGGCTCCTCACCTCATTCTATTCCTGGTTCCTCACCTCATTCTATATCCATTTCCACACCTCGTTCTATATCCGATTCCACACCTCATTCTATTCCTGGCTCCTCACATCATTCTATTCCTGGTTCCTCACCTCATTCTATACCTGGTTCCACACCTCATTCTATACCTGGTCCAACACCTCATTCTATTCCTGGTTCCACACCTCATTCTATTCCTGGTTCCACACCTCATTCTATTCCTGGTTCACACCTCATTCTATTCCTGGTTCCTCACCTCATTCTATATCCATTTCTACACCTCGTTCTATATCCGGTTCCACACCTCATTCTATTCCTGGCTCCTCACATCATTCTATTCCTGGTTCCTCACCTCATTCTATACCTGGTTCCACACCTCATTCTATACCTGGTCCACACCTCATTCTATTCCTGGTTCCACACCTCATTCTATTCCTGGTTCCACACCTCATTCTATTCCTGGTTTCACACCTCATTCTATTCCTGGTTCCTCACCTCATTCTATATCCATTTCCACACCTCGTTCTATATCCGGTTCCACACCTCATTCTATTCCTGGCTCCTCACATCATTCTATTCCTGGTTCCTCACCTCATTTTATACCTTGTTCAACACATCATTCTATACTTGCTTCCTCACATCATTTTATTCCTGGTACCACACCTCATTCTATACCTGGTTCCACACTTCATTCTATTCCTGGTGCCACACCTCATTCTATTCCTGGTTCCACACCTCATTCTATACATGGTTCCTCACCTCATTCTATATCCATTTCCACACCTCGTTCTATATCCGGTTCCACACCTCGTTCTATATCCGGTTCCACACCTCATTCTATTCCTGGCTCCTCACCTCATTCTATACCTGGTTCCTCACCTCATTCTATACCTGGTTCCTCACCTCATTCTTTTCCTGGTTCCACACCTCATTCTATACCTGGCTCCACACCCCATTCTGCATCTCATTCTATTCCTGGTTCCACACCTCATTCTATACCTTGTTCCACACCTCATTCTATACCTGGATCCACACCTCATTCTACACCTGGTTCCACACCTCATTCTATACCTGGTTGCACACCTCATTCTGTACCTGGTTCCTCACCTCATTCTATACCTGGATCCACACTTCGTTCTAATCCTGGTTCCACAACTCATTCTATTCCTGGTTCCACACCTCATTCGATTCCTGGTTCCACAACTCATTCTATTCCTGGTTCCACACCTCATTCGATTCCTGGTTCCACACCTCATTCTAGACCTGGTTCCACATCTTATTCTATTCCTGGATCCTCACCTCATTCTATATGTGGTTCCTCACCTCATTGTACCCCTGGTTCCACACCTCATTCTATTCCTGGTTCCTCACCTCCTTCTATTCCTGGTTCCTCACCTCATTTTATTCCTGGTTCCACACCTCATTCTATACCTGGTTCCTCACCTCATTCTATACCTGGTTCCACACCTCATTCTATACCTGGTTCCACACCTCATTCTATACCTGGTTCCACACCTCATTCTATACCTGGTTCCACACCTCATTCTATACCAGCTTCCACACCTCATTCTATATCCGGTTCCACACCTCATTCCATTCCTGGTTCCACACCTCATTCTATATCCGGTTCCACACCTCATTCTGTTCCTGGTTCCACACCTCATTCTATTCCTGGTTCCTCACCTCATTCTATACCTGGTTCCACACCTCATTCTATACCTGGTTCCACACCTCATTCTATACCAGGTTCCACACCACATTCTATATCCGGTTCCACACCTCATTCTATTCCTGGTTCCACACCTCATTCTATATCCGGTTCCACACCTCATTCTGCTCCTGGTTCCACACCTCATTCTATTCCTGGTTCCTCACCTCATTCTATACCTGGTTCCACACCTCATTCTATTCCTGGTTCCACACCTCTTTCTATTCCTGGCTCCTCACCTCATTCTATTCCTGGTTCCTCACCTCATTCTATATCCATTTCCACACCTCGTTCTATATCCGGTTCCACACCTCATTCTATTCCTGGCTCCACACATCATTCTATTCCTGGTTCCACACTCATTCTATACCTGGTTCCACACCTCATTCTATACCTGGTCCACACCTCATTCTATTCCTGGTTCCACACCTCATTCTATTCCTGGTTCCACACCTCATTCTATTCCTGGTTTCACACCTCATTCTATTCCTGGTTCCTCACCTCATTCTATACCATGTTCCACACCTCGTTCTATATCCGGTTCCACACCTCATTCTATTCCTGGTCCTCACCTCATTCTATTCCTGGTTCCTCACCTCATTCTATACCTGGTTCCACACCTCATTCTATACCTGGTTCCACACCTCATTCTATTCCTGGTTCCACACCTCATTCTATACCTGGTTCCACACCTCATTCTATTCCTGGTTCCACACCTCATTCTCTATCCGGTTCCACACCTCATTCTGTTCCTGGTTCCACACCTCATTCTATTCCTGGTTTCACACCTCATTCTATTCCTGGTTCCTCACCTCATTCTATATCCATTTCCACACCTCGTTCTATATCCGGTTCCACACCTCATTCTATTCCTGGCTCCTCACATCATTCTATTCCTGGTTCCTCACCTCATTCTATACCTGGTTCCACACCTCATTCTATACCTGGTCCAACACCTCATTCTATTCCTGGTTCCACACCTCATTCTATTCCTGGTTCCACACCTCATTCTATTCCTGGTTCCACACCTCATTCTATTCCTGGTTTTACACCTCATTCTATTCCTGGTTCCTCACCTCATTCTATATCCATTTCCACACCTCGTTCTATATCCGGTTCCACACCTCATTCTATTCCTGGCTCCACACCTCATTCTATTCCTGGCTCCTCACCTCATTCTATACCTGGTTCCTCACCTCATTCTATACCTGGTTCCTCACCTCATTCTTTTCCTGGTTCCACACCTCATTCTATACCTGGTTCCACACCCCATTCTGCATCTCATTCTATTCCTGGTTCCACACCTCATTCTATACCTTGTTCCACACCTCATTCTATACCTGGATCCACACCTCATTCTACACCTGGTTCCACACCTCATTCTATACCTGGTTGCACACCTCATTCTATACCTGGTTCCTCACCTCATTCTATACCTGGATCCACACTTCGTTCTAATCCTGGTTCCACAACTCATTCTATTCCTGGTTCCACACCTCATTCGATTCCTGGTTCCACAACTCATTCTATTCCTGGTTCCACACCTCATTCGATTCCTGGTTCCACACCTCATTCTAGACCTGGTTCCACATCTTATTCTATTCCTGGATCCTCACCTCATTCTATATGTGGTTCCTCACCTCATTGTACCCATGGTTCCACACCTCATTCTATTCCTGGTTCCTCACCTCCTTCTATTCCTGGTTCCTCACCTCATTCTATTCCTGGTTCCACACCTCATTCTATACCTGGTTCCTCACCTCATTGTATTCCTGGTTCCACACCTCATTCTATACCTGGTTCCTCACCTCATTCTATACCTGGTTCCACACCTCATTCTATACCTGGTTCCACACCTCATTCTATACCTGGTTCCACACCTCATTCTATACCTGGTTCCACACCTCATTCTATACCAGCTTCCACACCTCATTCTATATCCGGTTCCACACCTCATTCCATTCCTGGTTCCACACCTCATTCTATATCCGGTTCCACACCTCATTCTGTTCCTGGTTCCACACCTCATTCTATTCCTGGTTCCTCACCTCATTCTATACCTGGTTCCACACCTCATTCTATACCTGGTTCCACACCTCATTCTATACCAGGTTCCACACCACATTCTATATCCGGTTCCACACCTCATTCTATTCCTGGTTCCACACCTCATTCTTTATCCGGTTCCACACCTCATTCTATCCTGGTTCCACACCTCATTCTATTCCTGGTTCCTCACCTCATTCTATACCTGGTTCCACACCTCATTCGTTTTCCTGGTTCCACACCTCATTCTATTCCTGGCTCCTCACCTCATTCTATTCCTGGTTCCTCACCTCATTCTATATCCATTTCCACACGTCATTCTATATCCTGGTTCCACACCTCATTCTATTCCTGGTTCCTCACCTCATTCTATTCCTGGTTCCTCACCTCATTCTATACCTGGTTCCACACCTCATTCTATACCTGGTCCAACACCTCATTCTATTCCTGGTTCCACACCTCATTCTATACCTGGTTCCACACCTCATTCTATACCTGGTTCCACACCTCATTCTATTCCTGGTTCCACACCTCATTCTATTCCTGGTTCCACACCTCATTCTATTCCTGGTTCCACACCTCATTCTATTCCTGGTTCACACCTCATTCTATTCCTGGTTCCTCACCTCATTCTATATCCATTTCCACACCTCGTTCTATATCCGGTTCCACACCTCATTCTATTCCTGGCTCCTCACATCATTCGATTCCTGGTTCCTCACCTCATTCTATACCTGGTTCCACACCTCATTCTATACCTGGTCGAACACCTCATTCTATTCCTGGTTCCACACCTCATTCTATTCCTGGTTCCACACCTCATTCTATACCTGGTCCAACACCTCATTCTATTCCTGGTTCCACACCTCATTCTATTCCTGGTTCCACACCTCATTCTATACCTGGTTCCAACACCTCATTCTATTCCTGGTTCCACACCTCATTCTATTCCTGGTTCCTCACCTCATTCTATACCTGGTTCCACACCTCATTCTATTCCTGGTTCCACACCTCATTCTATTCCTGGCTCCTCACCTCATTCTATTCCTGGTTCCTCACCTCATTCTATACCTGGTTCCACACCTCATTCTATATCCTGGTTCCACACCTCATTCTATTCCTGGTTCCTCACCTCATTCTATTCCTGGTTCCTCACCTCATTCTATACCTGGTTCCACACCTCATTCTATACCTGGTTCCACACCTCATTCTATTCCTGGTTCCACACCTCATTCTATTCCTGGTTCCACACCTCATTCTATTCCTGTGGTTTCCTCACCTCATTCTATACTGGTTCCCACACCTCATTCTATACGCTGGTTCCACACCTCATCTGATACCTGGTTCCACACCTTTCATTTCATTACCAGGTTCCACATACCTTCTATTCCTGGTTCCACACCCTCATTCTATACCTGGTTCGCCCACATCTACAGTCTATTCCTGGTTTCTCACCATCATCTATATGTGGTTTCCTCACCTCATTGTATACCTGTTCAACACCTCTTCAATTCCTGGTTCCTCACCTCTTTCATTCCGGTCCTCAACCTCATTCTATTCCTGGTTCCACACCTGATTCTACACCTGTTCCTCATCCCTTACTCTATACCTGCTTCCTCACATCATTTTTTATTCCTGGTTCCTCAACTCATTCTATACCTGGTTCAACACCTCATTATATTCCAGGTTCCACATCTTATTCTATTCCTGGGTCCACACCTCATTCTGTACCTGGTTCCTCACCTCATTCTATTCTTGGTTCCACACCTCATTCTATACCTGGTTCCTGACCTCATTCTATGCCTGGTTGCACACCTCATTCTATTCCTGGTTCCACACCTCATTCTATTCCAGGTTCCACACCTTATTCTATTCCTGGTTCCACACCTCATTCTATATCCGGTTCCACAGCTCATTCTATTCCTGGTTCCACACCTCATTCTACACCTGGTTCCACACCTCATTCGAAACCTGGTTGCAGACCTCATTCTATACCTGGTTCCTCACCTCATTCTATACCTGGATCCACACCTCATTCTATTCCTGGTTCCAAACCTCATTCTGTTCCTGGTTCCTCACACATTCTATAGCTGGATCCACACCTCATTCTATAGCTGGTTCAACACCTCATTCTATACCTGGTTCCACACCTCATTTTATTCCTGGATCCACACCTCATTCTATACCTGGTTCAACACCTCATTCAATACCTGGTTCCACACCTCATTCTATTCCTGGTTCCACAACTCATTCTATTCCTGGTTCCACACCTCATTCTATTCCTGGTTCCACACCTCATTCTATACCTGGTTCCTCACCTCATTCTATACCTGGTTCCTCACCTCATTCTATTCCTGGTTCCACACCTCATTCTATACCTGGTTCCACACCTCATTCTATACCTGGTTCCACACCTCATTCTATACCTGGTTCCACACCTCATTCTATTCCTGGTTTCTCACCTCATTCTATATGTGGTTCCTCACCTCATTGTATACCTGGTTCCACACCTCATTCTATTCCTGGTTCCTCACCTCATTCTATTCCTGGTTCCTCACCTCATTCTATTCCTGGTTCTACACCTGATTCTATACCTGGTTCCTCACCTTACTCTATACCTGCTTCCTCACGTCATTTTATTCCTGGTTCCACATCTCATCCTACTCCTGGTTCCTCACCTTATTCTATTCCTCGTTCCACATCTCATTGTATACTTGGTTCCACAGCTCATTCGAAACCTGGTTCCACACCTCATTCTATTGCTGGTTCCACACCTTATTCTATACCTGGTTCCACACCTCGTTCAATTGCTGGTTCCACACCTTGTTCTATACCTGGTTCCACACCTCATTCTATTGCTGGTTCCACACCTCATTCTATTGCTGGTTCCAGACCTCATTCTATACCTGGTTCCACACCTCATTCTATTGCTGGTTCCACACCTTATTCTATACCTGGTTCCACACCTCATTCTATACCTGGTTCCACACATCATTCTATTCCTGGTTCCTCAACTCATTCTATTCCTGGTTCCACACCTTATTATTTCCCTGGTTCCTCACCTTCTTCTATACCTGGTTCTACACCAGATTCTATTCCTGGTTCCACATCTCATTCTATTCCTGGTTCTACACCTCATTCTATACCTGGTTCCACACCTCATTCTATACCTGCTTCCTCACCTCATTCTATTCCTGGTTCCACACCTCATTCTATTCCTGGTTCCTCACCTCATTCTATTCCTCGGTTCCACATCTCATTCTATACCTGGTTCCACACCTCATTCGATACCTGGTTCCACACCTCATTCTATTCCTGGTTCCACACCTCATTCTATACCTGGTTCCACACCTCATTCTATTCCTGGTTCCACACCTCATTCTATACCTGGTTCCACACCTCATTCTATTCCTGGTTCCACACCTCATTCTATTCCTGGTTCCACACCTCATTCTATACCTGGTTCCACACCTCATTCTATTCCTGGTTCCACACCTCATTCTATACCTGGTTCCACACCTCATTCTATACCTGGTTCCACACCTCATTCTATTCCTGGTTCCTCACCTCATTCTATTCCTGGTTCCACACCTCATTCTATTCCTGGTTCCACACCTCATTCTATACCTGGTTCCACACCTCATTCTATTCCTGGTTCCACATCTCATTCTATTCCTGGTTCCACACCTCATTCTATTCCTGGTTCCACACCTCATTCTATTCCTGGTTCCACACCTCATTCTATTCCTGGTTCTACACCTCATTCTATTCCTGGTTCCACACCTCATTCTATTCCTGGTTCCACACCTCATTCTATACCTGGTTCCACACCTCATTCTATACCTGGTTCCTCACCTCATTCTATACCTGGTTCCTCACCTCATTCTATTCCTGGTTCCTCACCTCATTCTATTCCTGGTTCCACACCTCATTCTATACCTGGTTCCACACCTCATTCTATTCCTGGTTCCACACCTCATTCTATACCTGGTTCCACACCTCATTCTATTCCTGGTTCCACACCTCATTCTATTCCTGGTTCCACACCTCATTCTATTCCTGGTTCCACACCTCATTCTATATCCTGGTTCCACAGCTCATTCTATTCCTGGATCCACACCTTATTCTGTTCCTGGTTCCACACCTCATTCAAAACCCGGTTCCACAGCTCATTCTATTCCTGGTTCCACACCTCATTCTATTCCTGTTCCACACCTCATTCTATACCTGGTTCCACACCTCATTCTTTACCTGGTTCCACACCTCATTCAATTCCTGGTTCCAGAACTCATTCTATTCCTGGTTCCACACCTCATTCTATACCTGGTTCCTCACCTCATTCTATACCTGGTTCCTCACCTCATTCTATTCCTGGTTCCACACCTCATTCTATACCTGGTTCCACACCTCATTCTTTCCCTGGTTCCTCACCTGATTCTATACCTGGTTCCTCACCTCATTCTATACCTGGTTCCTCACCTCATTCTATTCCTGGTTCCACACCTCATTCTATACCTGGTTCCACATCTCAATCTATTCCTGGTTTCACACCTCATTCTATAGGTGGTTCCTCACCTCATTGTATACCTGGTTCCACACCTCATTCTATTCCTGGTTCCTCACCTCATTCTATTCCTGGTTCCTCACCTCATTCTATTCCTGGTTCCTTACCTCATTCTATTCCTGGTTCCACACCTGATTCTATACCTGGTTCCTCACCTTACTCTATACCTGCTTCCTCACGTCATTTTATTCCTGGTTCCACATCTCATCCTACTCCTGGTTCCTCACCTTATTCTATTCCTCGTTCCACATCTCATTGTATACTTGGTTCCTCACCTCATTCAATTCCTGGTTCCACACCTCATTCTATTCCTGGTTCCTCACCTCATTCAATTCCTGGTTCCACAACTCATTCTATACCTGGTTCCAAACCTTATTCTATTACTGGTTCTGCACCTCATTCTCTACCTGGTTCCTCACTTCATTCAATTCCTGTTTGCACACCTCATTCTACACCTGGTTCCACACCTCATTCTATACCTGGTTCCACAGCTCATTCGAAACCTGTTTCCACACCTCATTCTATTGCTAGTTCCACACCTTATTCTATACCTGGCTCCACACCTCGTTCAATTGCTGGTTCCACACCTTGTTCTATACCTGGTTCCACACCTCATTCTATTGCTGGTTCCACACCTCATTCTATTGCTGGTTCCAGACCTCATTCTATACCTGGTTCCACACCTCATTCTATTGCTGGTTCCACACCTTATTCTATACCTGGTTCCACACCTCATTCTATACCTGGTTCCACACATCATTCTATTCCTGGTTCCTCAACTCATTCTATTCCTGGTTCCACACCTTATTATTTCCCTGGTTCCTCAACTTATTCTATACCTGGTTCTACACCAGATTCTATTCCTGGTTCCACATCTCATTCTATTCCTGGTTCTACACCTCATTCTATTCCAGGTTCCACATCTCATTCTATTCCTGGTTCCACACCTCATTCTATTCCTGGTTCTACACCTCATTCTATTCCTGGTTCCACACCTCATTCTATTCCTGGTTCCACACCTCATTCTATACCAGGTTCCACATCTCATTCTATTCCTGGTTCCACACCTCATTCTATACCTGGTTCCACATCTTATTCTATTCCTGGTTCCACACCTCATTCTATACCTGGTTCCACATCTCATTCTATTCCTGGTTTCTCACCTCATTCTATATGTGGTTCCTCACCTCATTGTATCCCTGGTTCCACACCTCATTCAATTCCTGGTTCCACAACTCATTCTATTCCTGGTTCCACACCTCATTCTATTCCTGGTTCCTCACCTCATTCTATTCCTGGTTCCTCACCTCATTCTATTCCTGGTTCCACACCTGATTCTACACCTGGTTCCTCACCTTACTCTATACCTGCTTCCTCACATCATTTTATTCCTGGTTCCACCTCTCATCCTACTCCTGGTTCCTCACCTTATTCTATTCCTCGTTCCACATCTCATTGTATACTTGGTTCCTCACCTCATTCAATTCCTGGTTCCACACCTCATTCTATTCCTGGTTCCTCACCTCATTCAATTCCTGGTTCCACAACTCATTCTATACCTGGTTCCAAACCTTATTCTATTCCTGGTTCTGCACCTCATTCGATACCTGGTTCCACACCTCATTCTATTCCTGTTTCCACACCTCATTCTACACCTGGTTCCACACCTCATTCGAAACCTGGTTCCACACCTCATTCTATTCCTGGTTCCACACCTCATTCTATTCCTGGTTCCACACCTCATTCTATACCTGGTTCCTCACCTCATTCTATACCTGGTTCCTCACCTCATTCTATACCTGGTTCCACACCTCATTCTATACCTGGTTCCACACCTCATTCTATACCTGCTTCCACACATCATTCTATAACTGGTTCCACACCTCATTCTATACCAGGTTCCACATCTCATTCTATTCCTGGTTCCACACCTCATTCTATACCTGGTTCCACATCTTATTCTATTCCTGGTTCCATACCTCATTCTATACCTGGTTCCACATCTCATTCTATTCCTGGTTTCTCACCTCATTCTATATGTGGTTCCTCACCTCATTCTATACCTGGTTCCACAGCTCATTCGAAACCTGGTTCCACACCTCATTCTAAACCTGGTTCCACACCTCATTCTAAACCTGGTTCCACACCTCATTTTATTCCTGGTTCCACACCTCATTCTATTCCTGGTTCCACACCTCATTCTATACCTGGTTCCACACCTCATTCTATACCTGGTTCCACACCTCATTCTATACCTGGTTCCACCCCTCATTCTATACCTGGTTCCACACATCATTCTATACCAGGTTCCACATCTCATTCTATTCCTGGTTCCACACCTCATTCTATACCTGGTTCCACATCTTATTCTATTCCTGGTTCCACACCTCATTCTATACCTGGTTCCACATCTCATTCTATTCCTGGTTTCTCACCTCATTCTATTCCTGGTTCCACACCTCATTCTATACCTGGTTCCACACCTCATTCTTTCCCTGGTTCCTCACCTGATTCTATACCTGGTTCCTCACCTCATTCTATACCTGGTTCCTCACCTCATTCTATTCCTGGTTCCACACCTCATTCTATACCTGGTTCCACATCTCAATCTATTCCTGGTTTCACACCTCATTCTATATGTGGTTCCTCACCTCATTGTATACCTGGTTCCACACCTCATTCTATTCCTGGTTCCTCACCTCATTCTATTCCTGGTTCCTCACCTCATTCTATTCCTGGTTCCTTACCTCATTCTATTCCTGGTTCCACACCTGATTCTATACCTGGTTCCTCACCTTACTCTATACCTGCTTCCTCACATCATTTTATTCCTGGTTCCACATTTCATCCTACTCCTGGTTCCTCACCTTATTCTATTCCTCGTTCCACATCTCATTGTATACTTGGTTCCTCACCTCATTCAATTCCTGGTTCCACACCTCATTCTATTCCTGGTTCCTCACCTCATTCAATTCCTGGTTCCACAACTCATTCTATACCTGGTTCCAAACCTTATTCTATTACTGGTTCTACACCTCATTCTCTACCTGGTTCCTCACTTCATTCAATTCCTGTTTGCACACCTCATTCTACACCTGGTTCCACACCTCATTCTATACCTGGTTCCACAGCTCATTCGAAACCTGTTTCCACACCTCATTCTATTGCTAGTTCCACACCTTATTCTATGCCTGGTTCCACACCTCATTCTATTGCTGGTTCCACACCTCATTCTATTGCTGGTTCCAGACCTCATTCTATACCTGGTTCCACACCTCATTCTATTGCTGGTTCCACACCTTATTCTATACCTGGTTCCACACCTCATTCTATACCTGGTTCCACACATCATTCTATTCCTGGTTCCTCAACTCATTCTATTCCTGGTTCCACACCTTATTATTTCCCTGGTTCCTCAACTTATTCTATACCTGGTTCTACACCAGATTCTATTCCTGGTTCCACATCTCATTCTATTCCTGGTTCTACACCTCATTCTATTCCAGGTTCCACATCTCATTCTATTCCTGGTTCCACACCTCATTCTATTCCTGGTTCTACACCTCATTCTATTCCTGGTTCCACACCTCATTCTATTCCTGGTTCCACAACTCATTCTATACCTGGTTCCACACCTCATTCTATACCTGTTTCCTCATCTCTTTCTATACCGGGTTCCTCAACTCATTCTATTCCTGGTTCCTCAACTCATTCTATTCCTGGTTCCACACCTCATTCTATACCTGGTTCCACACCTCATTCTATACCTGGATCCACACCTCATTCTATACATGGTTCCTCAACTCATTCTATTCCTGGTTCCACACCTCATTCTATACCTGGTTCCTCAACTCATTCTATACCTGGTTCCACACCTCATTCAATTCCTGGTTCCACACCTCATTCTATTCCTGGTTCAACACCTCATTCTATATCCGGATCCACAGCTCATTTTATTCCTGGATCCACACCTTATTCTGTTCCTGGTTCCACACCTCATTCAAAACCCGGTTCCACAGCTCATTCTATTCCTGGTTCCACACCTCATTCAATTCCTGGTTCCACAACTCATTCTATTCCTGGTTCCACACCTCATTCTATACCTGGTTCCTCACCTCATTCTATACCTGGTTCCTCACCTCATTCTATTCCTGGTTCCACACCTCATTCTATACCTGGTTCCTCACCTCATTCTAACCCTGGTTCCTCACCTCATTCTATACCTGGTTCCTCACCTCATTCTATTCCTGGTTCCACACCTCATTCTATACCTGGTTCCACATCTCAATCTATTCCTGGTTTCACACCTCATTCTTTTTGTGGTTACTCACCTCATTGTATACCTGGTTCCACACCTCATACTATTCCTGGTTCCTCACCTCATTCTATTCCTGGTTCCTCACCTCATTCTATTCCTGGTTCCTTACCTCATTCTATTCCTGGTTCCACACCTGATTCTATACCTGGTTCCTCACCTTACTCTATACCTGCTTCCTCACATCATTTTATTCCTGGTTCCACATTTCATCCTACTCCTGATTCCTCACCTTATTCTATTCCTCGTTCCACATCTCATTGTATACTTGGTTCCTCACCTCATTCAATTCCTGGTTCCACACCTCATTCTATTCCTGGTTCCTCACCTCATTCAATTCCTGGTTCCACAACTCATTCTATACCTGGTTCCAAACCTTATTCTATTCCTGGTTCTACACCTCATTCTCTACCTGGTTCCTCACTTCATTCAATTCCTGTTTCCACACCTCATTCTATACCTGGTTCCACAGCTCATTCGAAACCTGGTTCCACACCTCATTCTATTGCTGGTTCCAAACCTTATTCTATACCTGGTTCCACACCTCGTTCAATTGCTGGTTCCACACCTTATTCTATACCTGGTTCCACACCTCATTCTATTGCTGGTTCCACACCTCATTCTATTGCTGGTTCCACACCTCATTCTATACCTGGTTCCACACCTCATTCTATTGCTGGTTCCACACCTGATTCTATACCTGGTTCCACACCTCGTTCAATTGCTGGTTCCACACCTTATTCTATACCTGGTTCCACACCTCATTCTATTGCTGGTTCCACACCTCATTCTATTGCTGGTTCAACACCTCATTCTATACCTGGTTCCACACCTCATTCTATTGCTGGTTCCACACCTGATTCTATACCTGGTTCCACACCTCATTCTATACCTGGTTCCACACATCATTCTATTCCTGGTTCCTCAACTCATTCTATTCCTGGTTCCACACCTTATTATTTCCCTGGTTCCTCACCTTATTCTATACCTGGTTCTACACCACATTCTATTCCAGGTTCCACATCTCATTCTATTCCTGGTTCCACACCTCATTCTATTCCTGGTTCTACATCTCATTCTATTCCTGGTTCCACACCTCATTCTATATCTGGTTCCACACCTCATTCTATACCTGTTTCCTCATCTCTTTCTATACCGGGTTCCTCAACTCATTCTATTCCTGGTTCCTCAACTCATTCTATTCCTGGTTCCACACCTCATTCTATACCTGGTTCCACACCTCATTCTATACCTGGTTCCACACCTCATTCTATACCTGGTTCCACACCTCATTCTATACCTGGTTCCTCAACTCATTCTATACCTGGTTCCACACCTCATTCTATACCTGGTTCCACACCTCATTCTATACCTGATACCTCAGCTCACTCTAATCCTCGTTCCACATCTCATTGTATACTTGGTTCCTCACCTCATTCAATTCCTGGTTCCACACCTCATTCTATTCCTGGTTCCTCACCTCATTCAATTCCTGGTTCCACAACTCATTCTATACCTGGTTCCAAACCTTATTCTATTCCTGGTTCTACACCTCATTCTCTACCTGGTTCCTCACTTCATTCAATTCCTGTTTCCACACCTCATTCTATACCTGGTTCCACAGCTCATTCGAAACCTGGTTCCACACCTCATTCTATTGCTGGTTCCACACCTTATTCTATACCTGGTTCCACACCTCGTTCAATTGCTGGTTCCACACCTTATTCTATACCTGGTTCCACACCTCATTCTATTGCTGGTTCCACACCTCATTCTATTGCTGGTTCCACACCTCATTCTATACCTGGTTCCACACCTCATTCTATTGCTGGTTCCACACCTGATTCTATACCTGGTTCCACACCTCGTTCAATTGCTGGTTCCACACCTTATTCTATACCTGGTTCCACACCTCATTCTATTGCTGGTTCCACACCTCATTCTATTGCTGGTTCAACACCTCATTCTATACCTGGTTCCACACCTCATTCTATTGCTGGTTCCACACCTGATTCTATACCTGGTTCCACACCTCATTCTATACCTGGTTCCACACATCATTCTATTCCTGGTTCCTCAACTCATTCTATTCCTGGTTCCACACCTTATTATTTCCCTGGTTCCTCACCTTATTCTATACCTGGTTCTACACCACATTCTATTCCAGGTTCCACATCTCATTCTATTCCTGGTTCCACACCTCATTCTATTCCTGGTTCTACATCTCATTCTATTGCTGGTTCCACACCTCATTCTATATCTGGTTCCACACCTCATTCTATACCTGTTTCCTCATCTCTTTCTATACCGGGTTCCTCAACTCATTCTATTCCTGGTTCCTCAACTCATTCTATTCCTGGTTCCACACCTCATTCTATACCTGGTTCCACACCTCATTCTATACCTGGTTCCACACCTCATTCTATACCTGGTTCCACACCTCATTCTATACCTGGTTCCACACCTCATTCTATACCTGGTTCCTCAACTCATTCTATACCTGGTTCCACACCTCATTCTATACCTGGTTCCACACCTCATTCTATACCTGGTACCTCAGCTCACTCTATTCCTAGTTCCTCACCTCATTCTATACCTGGTTCCACATCTCATTCTATACCTGGTTCCACACTTCATTCTGTTCCTGGCTCCTCACTTCATTCTATTCCTGGTTCCTCAACTCATTCTATTCCTGGTTCCTCACCTCATTCTATTCCTGGTTACTCACCTCATTCTCTCCCTGGTTCCACACTTCATTCTGTTCCTGGTTCCTCACTCCATTCTATTCCTGGTTCCTCAACTCATTCTATTCCTGGTTCCACACCTCATTCTATACCTGGTTACACACCTCATTCTATACCTGGTTCCAAACCTCATTCTGCATGTCATTCTACACCTGGTTCCACACCTCATTCTATTCCTGGATCCTCACCTCATTCTATACCTGGTTCCACACCTCATTCTATTCCTGGTTCCTCACCTCATTCTATTCCTGGTTACTCACCTCTTTCTCTCCCTGGTTCCACACTTCATTCTGTTCCTGGTTCCACACCTCATTCTATTCCTGGATCCTCACCTCATTCTATACCTGGTTCAACACCTCATTCTATTCCAGGTTCCACATCTCATTCTATTCCTGGTTCCACACCTCATTCTATTCCTGGTTCCACACCTCATTCTATACATGGTTCCTGACCTCATTCTATACCTGGTTGCACACCTCATTCTATTCCTGGTTCCACACCTCATTCTTTTTCCGGTTCCACAGCTCATTCTATTCCTGGTTCCACACCTCATTCTTTTTCCGAGTCAACAGCTCATTCTACACCTGGTTCCACACCTCATTCGAAACCTGGTTGCACACCTCATTCTATACCTGGTTCCTCACCTCATTCTATACCTGGATCCTCACCTCGTTCTATAGCTGGATACACACCTCATTCTATAGCTGGTTCAACACCTCATTCTATACCTGGTTCCACACCTCATTCTATTCCTGGATCCACACCTCATTCTATACCTGGTTCCTCACCTCATTCTATACCGGTTCCTCACCTCATTCTATACCTGGTTCCTCACCTCATTCTATTCCTGGTTCCACACCTCATTCCATACCTGTTTCCACACCTCATTCTATACCTGGTTCCACACATCATTCTATACCTGGTTCCACACCTCATTCTATACCAGGTTCCACATCTCATTCTATTCCTGGTTCCACACCTCATTCTATACCTGGTTCCACATCTTATTCTATTCCTGGTTCCACACCTCATTCTATACCTGGTTCCACATCTCATTCTATTCCTGGTTTCTCACCTCATTCTATATGTGGTTCCTCACCTCATTGTATACCTGGTTCCACACCTCATTCAATTCCTGGTTCCACAACTCAGTCTATTCCTGGTTCCACACCTCATTCTATTCCTGGTTCCTCACCTCATTCTATACCTGGTTCCACACCTCATTCTATTCCTGGATCCACACCTCATTCTATACCTGGTTCAACACCTCATTCTATACCTGGTTCCACACCTCATTCTATTACTGGTTCCACACCTCATTCTATTCCTGGTTCCTCACCTCATTCTATTCCTGGTTCCTCACCTCATTCTATTCCTGGTTCCACACCTGATCTATACCTGGTTCCTCACCTTACTCTATACCTGCTTCCTCACGTCATTTTATTCCTGGTTCCACATCTCATCCTACTCCTGGTTCCTCACCTTATTCTATTCCTCGTTCCACATCTCATTGTATACTTGGTTCCTCACCTCATTCAATTCCTGGTTCCACACCTCATTCTATTCCTGGTTCCTCACCTCATTCTATTGCTGGTTCCACACCTTATTCTATACCTGGTTCCTCAACTCATTCTATTCCTGGTTCAACACCTTATTATTTCCCTGGTTCCTCACCTTATTCTATACCTGGTTCTACACCACATTCTATTCCTGGTTCCACATCTCATTCTATTCCTGGTTCTACACCTCATTCTATGCCAGGTTCCACATCTCATTCTATTCCTGGTTCCACACCTCATTCTATTCCTGGTTCTACACCTCATTCTATTCCTGGTTCCACACCTCATTCTATTCCTGGTTCCACACCTCATTCTATACCTGGTTCCACACCTCATTTTATCCCTGTTTCCTCATCTCTTTCTATACCGGGTTCCTCAACTCATTCTATTCCTGGTTCCTCAACTCATTCTATTCCTGGTTCCACACCTCATTCTATACCTGGTTCCACACCTCATTCTATACCTGGTTCCACACCTCATTCTATTGCTGTTACACACCTTATTCTATACCTTTTTTTCCAAACCTTATTCTATTCCTGGTTCCACACCTCATTCTATACCTGGTTCCTCACCTCATTCTATTCCTGGTTCCACACCTCATTCTATTCCTGGTTCCACACCTTATTCTATACCTGGTTCCTCACCTCATTCTATTCCTGGTTCCACACCTCATTCTATACCTGCTTCCTCACCTCATTCTATACCTGGTTCCACACCTCATTCTATTCCTGGTTCCACACCTCATTCTATTCCGGGTTCCACACCTCATTCTATACCTGGTTCCACACTTCATTCTATTCCTGGTTCCTCACCTCATTCTATTCCTGGTTCCTCACCTCATTCTATACCTGGTTCCACACCTCATTCTATTCCTGGTTCCTCACCTCATTCTATTCCTGGTTCCTCACCTCATTCTATTCAGGGTTCCTCACCTCATTCTATTCCTGGTTCCTCACCTTATTCTATTCAGTGTTCCTCACCTCATTCTATTCCTGGTTCCTCACCTCATTCTGTTCAGGGTTCCTCACCTCATTCTAGTCCTGGTTCCACACCTCATTCTATACCTGGTTCCACACATCATTCTATTCCTGGTTCCACACCTTATTATTTCCCTGGTTCCTCACCTTATTCTATACCTGGTTCTACACCACATTCTATTCCTGGTTCCACATCTCATTCTATTCCTGGTTCTACACCTCATTCTATGCCAGGTTCCACATCTCATTCTATTCCTGGTTCCACACCTCATTCTATTCCTGGTTCTACACCTCATTCTATTCCTGGTTCCACACCTCATTCTATTTCTGGTTGCACACCTCATTCTATACCTGGTTCCACACCTCATTTTATACCTGTTTCCTCATCTCTTTCTATACCGGGTTCCTCAACTCATTCTATTCCTGGTTCCTCAACTCATTCTATTCCTGGTTCCACACCTCATTCTATTCCTGGTTCCACACCTCATTCTATACCTGGTTCCTCACCTCATTCTATTCCTGGTTCCACACCTTATTCTATTCCTGGTTCCACACCTTATTCTATACCTGGTTCCTCACCTCATTCTATTCCTGGTTCTGCACCACATTCTATTCCTGGTTCCACACCTCATTCTATTAGTGGTTCCACACCTTATTCTATAGCTGGTTCTACACCACATTCTATTCCTGGTTCCACAGCTCATTCTATACCTGGTTCCTCAACTCATTCTATACCTGGTTCCACACCTCATTCTATACCTGTTTCCACACCTCATTCTATACCTGGTTCCACACTTCATTCTATTCCTGGTTCCTCATCTAATTCTATACCTGGTTCCTCAACTCATTCTATTCCTGGTTCCTCAACTCATTCTATACCTGATTCCTCATCTCATTCTATTCCTGGTTCCTCATCTCATTCTATACCTGGTTCTTCATCTCATTCTATTCCTGGTTCCACACCTCATTCTATACCTGGTTCCACACCTCATTCTATACCTGGCTCCTCACCTCATTCTATTCCTGGTTCCACACCTCATTCTATACCTGGTTCCTCAACTCATTCTATACCTGGTTCCTCATCACATTCTATTCCTGGTTCCACACCTCATTCTAAACCTGGTTCCTCAACTCATTCTATACCTGGTTCCACACCTCATTCTATACCTGGTTCCTCAACTCATTCTATACCTGGTTCCGCATCTCATTCTATTCCTGGTTCCACACCTCATACTCTACCTGGTTCCACACCTCATTCTATTCCTGGTTCCTCACCTCATTCTATGCCTGGTCCCACACCTCATTCTGTTCCTGGTTCCACACCTCATTCTATTCCTGGTTCCACACCTCATTCTATACCTGGTTCCTCACCTCATTCTATACCTGGTTCCACACCTCATTCTATTCCTGGTTCCACACCTCATTCTATTCCTGGTTCCACACCTCATTCTATACCTGGTTCCACACTTCATTCTATTCCTGGTTCCTCACCTCATTCTATTCCTGGTTCCTCACCTCATTCTATACCTGGTTCCACACCTCATTCTATTCCTGGTTCCTCACCTCATTCTATTCCTGGTTCCTCACCTCATTCTATTCCTGGTTCCGCACCTCATTCTATTCAGGGTTCCTCACCTCATTCTATTCCTGGTTCCTCACCTTATTCTATTCAGTGTTCCTCACCTCATTCTATTCCTGGTTCCTCACCTCATTCTGTTCAGGGTTCCTCACCTCATTCTATTCCTGGTTCCTCACCTTATTCTATTCAGGGTTACTCACCTCATTCTATACCTGGTTCCTCACCTCATTCTATACCTGGTTCCACACCTCATTCTATACCTGGTTCCTCACCTCATTCTATACCTGGTTCCACACCTCATTCTATTCGTGATTCCACACATCATTCTATACCTGGTTCCTCACCTCATTCTATTCCTGGTTCCACACCTCATTCTATTCCTGTTTCCACACCTCATTCTATTCCTGGTTCCACACCTCATTCTATTCCTGGTTCCACATCTCATTCTATACCTGGTTCCTCAACTCATTCTATACCTGGTTCCACACCTCATTCTATACCTGGTTCCTCACCACATTCTGCTCCTGGTTCCACACCTCATTCTATACCTGGTTCCTCACCTCATTCTGTTCCTGGTTCCACACCTCATTCTATTCCTGGTTCCACACCTCATTCTATACCTGGTTCCTCACCTCATTCTATTCCTGGTTCCACACCTCATTCTATACCTGGTTCTACACCTCATTCTATACCTGTTTCCTCACCTCATTCTATACCTGGTTCCTCACCTCATTCTATACCTGGTTCCACACCTCATTCTATTCCTGCTTCCACACCTCATTCTATTCCTGCTTCCACACCTCATTCTATACCTGTTTCCTCACCTCATTCTATTCCTGCTTCCACACCCCATTCTATTCCTGGTTCCACACCCCATTCTGCATCCCATTCTATACCTGGTTCCACACAGCAGCGGCAGTGCGGACCTAGGAGGAGCGGCGGCGGCAGAGTATAAAGGCGAGCCCGAGGAGCAGGTAGGTTTACCAATCTCAGAGCGGGAGACAGAAGTAAAAAGTAATCTTAGTGTGACGTCACCAGTAAGCTGGTAAGTGATTGGTTGGTGAGTATTTCTCTCTTTCTCCCTTTTTCCATACTTAAATTCTGTGGTTTATAGTTTCTAGAGGCTCTGTGGTGTAGCGGGGACTGCTGTTAAACAAGGGCCCTTGAGTATATCATTTAATTGAAGTGAAATTGGTGGGATTCATTTAATTTAATTTTAATTAATTAATTAAAGGGTAAGTCATGGCAGGAGAGCTCCGCCCCGTGATATCCTCCTCCTGCAATATGTGGGAAATCAGGTACGCTTCCTGTATCCCTGACGACCATGTGTGTGGGAAGTGTATCCAGCTGCAGCTACTGACGGACCGCATTGCGGCGCTGCAGCTGCGGATGGATGCATATTGAAGCATTCGTGATGCTGAGAACGTCGTGGATAACACGTGTAGCGAGCTGGTCACACCGCAGGTAAAGGGTGTACAGGCAGTAAGTGAATGGGTGACCACCAGGCAGAGTAAGAGGTGCAGGCAGGTAGTGCAGGGGTCCCCTGTGGCCATCCCCCACTCAAACAGATATACCACTTTAGATACTGTTGGGGGGGATGACTTATCAGGGGAAGGCAGCAGCAGCCAACTTCCTGGCACCATGGGTGGCACTGTTGCACAGGCTGGGAGGAAAAAGTGCGGAAGAGCTATAGTGATAGGGGATTCAATTGTAAGGGGAATAGATAGGCGTTTCTGCGGCCGCAAACGAGACTCCAGGATGGTGTGTTGCCTCCCTGGTGCAAGGGTCAAGGACGTCTCGGAGAGGCTACAGAATATTTTGGAGGGGGAGGGCGAACAGCCAGTTGTCGTGGTGCACATAGGCATCAACGATATAGGTAAAAAACGGGATGAGGTCCTAAAAGCAGAATATAGGGAGTTAGGAGGTAAATTAAAAAATAGGACCTCAAAGGTAGTAATCTCAGGATTGCTACCAGTGCCACGTGCTAGTCAGAGTAGAAATAGGTGGATATTTCAAATGAATACGTGGCTAGAGGAATGTTGTAAGGGAGAGGGATTCAAATTCCTTGGACATTGGAACCGGTTCTGGGGGAGGTGGGACCAGTACAAACGGGACGGTCTGCACCTGGGCAGGGCCGGGACCGATGTCCGAGGGGGAGTGTTTGCTAGTGCTGTTGGGGAGGGTTTAAACTAAAGTGGCAGGGGGTTGGGAACCTGAGCAGGGAGACAGAGGAAAAGGAAACAAGGATAAAAGCAAAAGACAGGAAGGAGAAAAACAAAAGTAGAAGGCAAAGAACTCAACAGTTTAAATCAAACATGGTCACAGGAAATAAAAATTCATATAGGTCTGAGAGCGTTGGAAAAAAAAGCCTGAAGGCTTTGTGTCTTAATGCAAGGAGCATTCGGAACAAGGTGGATGAATTAGCTGCGCAAATAGAGGTAAATGAATACAATTTGATTGGGATTACAAAAACATGGCTCCAGGGTGGCCAAGGCTGGGAACTCAACATCCAGGGGTATTCAATATTTAGGAAAGATAGGCAAAAAAGAAAGGGAGGTGGGGTAGCATTGCTGGTTAAAGAGGGGATTAACACAATTGAAAGGAAGGATATTAGCTCTGATGATGCGGAATCTGTATGGGTAGAACTGAGAAATAACAAGGGGCAGAAAATGTTAGTGGGAGTGGTATTTCGACCTCCAAACAGTAATACGGAGGTTGGGGACGGCATTAAAAGGGAAATTAGAGAAGCATGCAGTAAGGGCACAGCAGTCATCATGGGTGACTTTAATTTACATATAGATTGGGCTAACCAAATTAGTAAAAATACTGTGGAGGAGGAATTCCTAGAATGTTTACGGGATGGTTTTCTGGAACAATATGTCGAGGAACCAACCAGAGATCAGGCCATCTTAGACTGGGTATTATGTAACGAGATAGGATTAATTAGCAATCTTGTTGTACGAGGCCCCTTGGGTCAGAGTGATCATAATATGACAGAATTCTTCATTAGGATGGAGAGTGAAGTAGTTGAATCAGAGACTAGGGTCCTGAATTTAAATAAAGGAAACTACGATGGTATGAGGTGCGAATTGGGTAGGATTGATTGGGGAATGTCACTCAAAGGGTTGACGGTGGATAGGCAATGGCAAACATTCAAAGACTGCATGGATGAACTACAGAATTTGTTCATCCCAGTGTGGCATAAGAATAAAACAAAAAGGGTGACTCAACCGTGGCTAACAAGGGAAATTAGGGATAGCAAAAGATCCAAGGAGAGGGCATATAAATTGGCAAGAACATAAGAACATAAGAAATAGGAGCAGGAGTAGGCCAATCGGCCCCTCGAGCCTGCTCCGCCATTCAATAAGATCATGGCTGATCTGATCCTAACCGCCAATCTACTATCTACTATCACAGAACCATCTCCTGCATCTAACAGAATTGCACACACGAAATAGGAGCAGAATCAGGCTACACGGTCCCTGGGCCCGCTCCACTACCCACAGGGCCATGACCGATCCGAACCTAGACTCATGTCCAAATTCCTGCCCGCTCCCCGTAACCCTTAATGCCCTTTACTTCTAGGAAACTGTCTATTTCTGTTTTAAATTTATTTAATGATGTAGCTTCTACAGCTTTTTGTGGCAGCATATTCCATGGACCTACCACCCTCTGAGTGAAGTAGTTCCTCCTCATCTCAGTTTTGAAAGAGCAGCCCCTTATTCTAAGACTATGTCCCCTAGTTCTAGTCTCACCCGTCATCGGGAACATCCTCCCCGCATCCACCCGATCCAACCCCTTCACAATCTTATATGTTTCAATAAGATCTCCTCTCATTCTTCTGAACTCCAATGAGTAGAGTCCCAATCTACCCAACCTCTCCTCATATGACCACCCCCTCATCCCCGGGATTAACCGAGTGAACCTTTTTTGCACTGCCTCGAGAGCAAGGATGTCTTTCCTTAAGTAAGGACACCAAAACTGTATGCAGTATTCCAGGTGCGGTCTCACCAATACCTTGTACAACTGAAGCAATACCTCCCTATTTTTATATTCTATCCCCCTAGCAATGAAAGCCAACATTCCATTTGCCTTCTTAATCACTTGCTGCACCTGCATACTAACCTTTTGAGTTTCGTGCACCAGGACCCCCAGATCCCTTTGCACTTCAGTACTCTCCAGTTTCTTGCCATTAAGATAATAAATTGCTCTAGGAATTTTCCTGCCAAAGTGCATCACCTCACACTTTCCAGTGTTGTATTCCATCTGCCAAATCTCTGCCCACTTACTTAGCCTGTCTATGTCCCCTTGCAGGTTTTTTATGTCCTCCTCACTCACTACTTTCCCTCCCATCTTAGTATCATCTGCAAATTTTGATATGTTACACTTGGTCCCTTCCAGAAAAAGCGGTAACCCTGAGGATTGGGAGCAGTTTAGGATTCAACAAAGGAGGACAAAGGGATTAATTAAGAAGGGGAAAATAGAATATGAAAGTAAGCTTGCTGGGAACATAAAAACTGACTGCAAGAGCTTATATAGATATGTGAAGAGAAAAAGATTAGTGAAATCAAGTGTAGGTCCCTTGCAGTCAGAAGCGGGGGAAGTTATAATGGGGAACAAAGAAATGGCAGACCAATTAAATGCATATTTTGGTTCTGTCTACACAAAGGAGGACACAAATAACCTCCCAGAGATGTTGGAGAGATGTTTCCGCACCTCATTCTATTCCTGGTTCCACACCTCATTCTATTCCTGGTTCCACACCTTATTCTATACCTGGTTCCTCACCTCATTCTATTCCTGGTTCCACACCTTATTCTATACCTGGTTCCTCACCTCATTCTATTCCTGGTTCCACACCTCATTCGATTCCTGGTTCCACACCTTATTCTATACCTTGTTCCACACCTAATTCTAGAATCATAGAATATAGGAGCAGGAGTAGACCATTCGGCCCCTCTAGCCTGCTCCGCCATTCAATGCGATCATGGCTGATCATCCAAATTCAGTACCCTGTCCCTGCTTTCGCCCCATATCCCTTGATCCCTTTAGCCTTAAGAAATATATCCAACTCCTTCTTGAATCTATTTAATGAATTGGCCTCTACTGCCTTCTATGGCAGAGAATTCCACAGGTTCACCACTCTCTGGGTGAAGAAATTCCTCCTCATTTCTGTCCTAAATGGCTTACCCCTTATCCTTAGACTGTGACCCCTGGTTCTGGACTCCCCGACCATCGGGAACATCCTTCCTGCATCTAGTTTGTCTTGTCCTGTCAGAATTTTATAAGTTTCAATGAGATCCCCTCTCATTCTTCTAAACTCAAGCGAGTATAAGCCCAATCGACCCAATCTCTCCTCATACGTCATTCCTGCCATCCCAGGTATCAGCCTTGTGAATCTTCGCTGAACTCCTTCCATGGCAAGAATATCCTTCCTCAGATAAGGCGACCAAAACTGCACACAGTACTCAAGGTGTGGTCTCACCAAGGCCCTGTACAACTGCAGCAAGACATCCTTGTTCCTGTACTCAAACCCTCTCGCTATGAAGGCCAACATACCATTTGCCTTCTTAACCGCCTGCTGCACCTGCATGCTTACCTTCAGCGACTGGGGCACAAGGACACCCAGGTCTCATTGCACTGCCCCTTCTCCCAATCTATTGCCATTCAGATAATAATCTGCCTTTCTGTTTTTGACACCAAAGTGGATAACCTCACATTTATCCACGTTATATTACATCTGCCACGCTTCTGCCCAATCACCCAACCTGTCCAAATCATCCTGGAGTTTCTCGGCATCCTCCTCGCAGCACACACGCCCACCCAGTTTTGTGTCGTCTGCAAACTTGGAGATATTACATCTAGTTCCCGTGTCTAGATAATTAATACAGATTGTGAATAGCTGGGGTCCAAGGACCGATCCCTGCAGTACCCCACTAGTAACTGCCTGACACTCGGAAAAAGACCCGTTTATTGCAACACTTTGCTTTCTGTCTGCCAACCAGTTCTCTATCCAAGTCAATACCTTGCCCCCAATCCCATGTGCTTTAACTTTATACGCTAATCTCTTATGCGGGACCTTATCAAAAGCCTTTTGGAAGTCCAAATACACCACATCCACTGGTTCTCCCTTATCTATTTTACCAGTTACATCCTCAAAAAATTCCAGTAGATTAGTCAAGCACGATTTACCTTTTGTAAATCCATGTTGACTTTGTCCGATCCTGTCACTGTTTTTCAAGTGCTCAGCTATTACATCTTTTACAATGGACTCTAGCATTTTCCCCACTACCGATGTCAGGCTTACCGGTCTGTAATTACCCGTTTTCTCTCTACCACCCTTTTTGAATAGTGGGGTAACATTAGCTATGCTCCAATCCATGGGTACTGTTCCAGATTCCATCGAATGTTGGAAGATGATCAGCAATGCATCTACTATTTCTAGGGCCACTTCCTTCAGTACTCTAGGATGTAGATTATCAGGCCCTGGGGATTTATCGGCCTTCAATCCCTTCAATTTCCCTAACACCATTTCCCTACAAATACTGATTTTTTTCAGTTCCTCCTTTTCATCAGACCCTATGTTTCCCAACATCTCTGGGAGGTTATTTGTGTC
Organism: Squalus acanthias; assembly: GCA_030390025.1. Classification (NCBI taxonomy): domain Eukaryota; kingdom Metazoa; phylum Chordata; class Chondrichthyes; order Squaliformes; family Squalidae; genus Squalus; species Squalus acanthias. The sequence continues at coordinate 6,055,160 of CM059439.1, forward strand.
CTCCTTTGTGAAGACAGAACCAAAATATGTATTTAATTGGTCTGACATTTCTTTGATCCCCATTATAAGTTCCCCTGATTCTGACTGCAAGGGACCTATGCTTGATTTCACTAATCTTTTTCTCTTCACATATCTATAAAAGCTTTTACAGTCAGTTTTTATGTTCCCTGCAAGCTTACTCTCGTATTCTATTTTCCCCTTCTTAATTAATCCCTTTGTCCTCCTTTGTTGAATCTTAAACTGCTCCCAATCCACAGGGTTACTGCTTTTTCTGGCCAATTTATATGCCCTCTCCTTGGATCTTTTGCTATCCCTAATTTCCCTTGTTAGCCATGGTTGAGTCACCCTTTTTGTTTTATTCTTATGCCAAACTGGGATGAACAAATTCTGTAGTTCGTCCATGCGGTCTTTGAATGTTTGCCATTGCCTATTCACCGTCAACCCTTTGAGTGACATTCACCAATCAATCCTACCCAACTCGCAACTCATACCATTGTAGTTTCCTTTATTTAAATTCAGGACCCTAGACTCTGAGTCAACTACTTCACTCTCCATCCTAATGAAGAATTCTATCATATTATGATCGCTCCGACCCAAGGGGCCTCGCACAACAAGATTGCTAATTAATCCTTTCTCATTGCATAATACCCAGTCTAAGATGGCCTGATCTCTGGTTGGTTCCTCGACATATTGGTCCAGGAAACCATCCCGTAAACACTCCAGGAATTCCTCCTCCATAGTATTGTTACTAATTTGGTTAGCCCAATCTGTATGTAGATTAAAGTCACCCATGATGACTGCTGTGCCCTTATTGCACGCGTCTCTAATTTCCCTTTTAATGCCATCCCCAACCTGGTTGCACACCTCATTCTATACCTGGTTCCACACCTCATTCTATACCTGGTTCCACACCTCATTCTATACCTGGTTCCACATCTCATTCTATTCCTGGTTCCACATCTCATTCTATTCCTGGTTCCACGTCTCATTCTATTCCTGGTTCCACATCTCATTCAATGCCTGGTTCCACACCTCATTCTATTCCTGGTTCCACACCTCATTCTATACCTGCTTCCTCACATCATTCTATACCTGGTTCCACAACTCATTCTATTCCTGGTTCCACACCTTATTCTATACCTGGTTCCTCACCTCATTCTATTCCTGGTTCCAAACCTCATTCTATTCCTGGTTCCTCACCTCATTCTATACCTGGTTCCAAACCTCATTCTATTCCTGGTTCCTCACCTCATTCTATACCTGGTTCCTCACCTCAATCTATACCTGGTTCCAAACCTCATTCTATTCCTGGTTCCTCACCTCATTCTATACCTGGTTCCACACTTCATTCTATTCCTGGTTCCACACCTCATTCTATACCCTGTTCCTCACCTCATTCTATACCTGGTTCCAAACCTCATTCTATTCCTGGTTCCTCACCTCATTCTATACCTGGTTCCTCACCTCAATCTATACCTGGTTCCAAACCTCATTCTATTCCTGGTTCCTCACCTCAATCTATACCTGGTTCCAAACCTCATTCTATTCCTGGTTCCTCACCTCATTCTATACCTGGTTCCACACCTCATTCTATTCCTGGTTCCACACCTCATTCTATACCCTGTTCCACACCTCATTCTATACCTGGTTCCTCACCTCATTCTATACCCTGTTCCACACCTCATTCTATACCTGTTTCCACACCTCATTCTATTCCTGGTTCCTCACCTCATTCTATACCTGGTTCCACACCTCATTCTATACCTGGTTCCACACCTCATTCTGTACCTGGTTCCTCACCTCATTCTATTCCTGGATCCTCACCTCATTCTATACCTGCTTCCTCACATCATTCTATACCTGGTTCCACAACTCATTCTATTCCTGGTTCCACACCTTATTCTATACCTGGTTCCTCACCTCATTCTATTCCTGGTTCCAAACCTCATTCGATTCCTGGTTCCTCACCTCATTCTATACCTGGTTCCAAACCTCATTCTATACCTGGTTCCACACCTCATTCTATTCCTGGTTCCTCACCTCATTCTATACCCTGTTCCACACCTCATTCTATACCTGGTTCCACACCTCATTCTATTCCTGGTTCCTCACCTCAGTCTATACCTGGTTCCACACCTCATTCTATACCTGGTTCCTCACCTCAATCTATACCTGGTTCCACACCTCATTCTATACCTGGTTCCACACCTCATTCTATACCTGGTTCCTCACCTCATTCTATACCCTGTTCCACACCTCATTCTATACCTGTTTCCACACCTCATTCTATTCCTGGTTCCTCACCTCATTCTATACCTGGTTCCACACCTCATTCTATACCTGGTTCCACACCTCATTCTGTACCTGGTTCCTCACCTCAGTCTATTCCTGGATCCTCACCTCATTCTATACCTGCTTCCACACCTCATTCTGTACCTGGTTCCACACCTCATTCTGTACCTGGTTCCTCACCTCATTCTATACCTGGTTCCACACCTCACTCTATTCCTGGTTCCTCACCTCATTCTATTCCTGGATCCTCACCTCATTCTATACCTGCTTCCACACCTCATTCTATACCTGGTTCCACACCTCATTCTATACCTGGTTCCACACCTCATTCTGTACCTGGTTCCTCACCTCATTCTATACCTGGTTCCTCACCTCATTCTATTCGTGGTTCCACACCTCATTCTATTCCTGGTTCCACACCTCATTCTATTCCTGGTTCCTCACCTCATTCTATACCTGGTTCCTCACCACATTCTATTCCTGGTTCCACACCTCATTCTATTCCTGGTTCCACACCTCATTCTATACCTGGTTCCACACCTCATTCTATTCCTGGTTCCACACCTCATTCTATACCTGGTTCCTCACCTCATTCTATTCCTGGTTCCACACCTCATTCTATTCCTGGTTCCACACCTCATTCTATTCCTGGTTCCACACCTCATTCTATACCTGGTTCCTCACCTCAATCTATTCCTGGTTCCACAGCTCATTCTATTCCTGGTTCCACACCTCATTCTATTCCTGGTTCCACACCTCATTCTATTCCTGGTTCCACACCTCATTCTATTCCTGGTTCCACACCTCATTCTATACCTGGTTCCTCACCTCATTCTATTCCTGGTTCCTCACCTCTTTCTATACCTGGTTCCACACCTCATTCTATTCCTGCTTCCTCACATCATTCTATACCTGGTTCCACACCACATTCTGTTCCTGGTTCCTCACCTCATTCTATTCCTGGTTCCACACCTCATTCTATTCCTGGTTCCACACCTCATTCTGTTCCTGGTTCCTCACCTCATTCTATACCTGGTTCCTCACCTCATTCTATACCTGGTTCCACATCTCATTCTATTCCTGGTTCCACACCTCATTCGATTCCTGGTTCCACACCACATTCTGTTCCTGGTTCCACACCACATTCTGTTCCTGGTTCCTCACCTCATTCTATTCCTGGTTCCACACCTGGTTCCTCACCTCATTCTATACCTGGTTCCACACCACATTCTGTTCCTGGTTCCTCACCTCATTCTATTCCTGGTTCCACACCTCATTCTGTTCCTGGTTCCTCACCTCATTCTATTCCTGGTTCCTCACCTCATTCTATACCTGGTTCCACACCTCTTTCTATACCTGGTTCCACACCTCTTTCTATACCTGGTTCCACGCCTCATTCTGATTACTCTTTTCCAGATTACTGACCTGAGAAACCGTGTCGGGTACCCAAAGGAGATTTCCATTGCACGGGATCAACTTAGTTGGCAGCCTTGTGCGATATTCTTGTAAACTCACGTCTCTGGTTCATTAAGCCTCTGGATTACTAGTCCAGTAACATAACCACTATGCTACCGTACCCTATATGATATTTTCCCTCCCGTCGTTCCTCCCTCACCTGCTCCCCTGGCCGAGATCAGCAAATCAGCAACAAGGGGATAGAGCCTGATCTGCATGGCTCAATTCCATGCCGCACATCAAACATAAACGGCGATGTCCCTTTGCCGTGCCCAATTGTCTTTTAGACAAACAGAAACACAAGTAGCCTTCTCTTTGGCTCTGAAGCTGTTGCTTGGCTCAACATTGAAGCTTGACATTTTAATAGCTTTCCTTCCGTTACCAAGGCGACCCACTTGTTGCCGGGCCTGGCTAATTTCCCCACATTATCTACTAACTGGTGCTGGTGGACGACTAAGTCGCAGGGCTCAAAACACTGCCCCCACTCCCGGTCTAATAACTGCGACAGTATTAGAACCCCTGAACCAGAACTTGAACCATCGCAATTTGTCAGCTTTTAAAAAAGGCCGAGTGTTAAACGGCTACTGATATTCCACTTATCTCCGCGAGGAGGATATTCTCATCCTGCCACTGTCAGACATCTCAAACACCAAAAAAAAAGTCTTGAACACATGTCTTGTTTTTTTTTGAAGGGCTTCTCCCATTGATTGCTCCAGAGGTACACGTCTAAGCCGTCCATGGTGGACACTTCACGCCCGGCCGACTGCTGCAGAAAGCCATCCCAACCCTTCTTTTCTGCCACTGCGTGTCTTTGACATCTCCTGAAAATCCTTGTAATTTTCTTTTGATTAGTATGCAACCAATCTTTTCAGCCAGGAGACTGGAGCTTTTTTTTTCACTCAATTAAAGTTTGTCAAAAAAAAACTATCGTAAGGGAGTCAAAATAATTGGCGCTAAATCAGTTCTGGTCGAGAAAGGAGGGACTTATTAAACCTATCAAAAGGCATTATGCTTTCTGAATTTCAAATTATCTTGAGCTAATTAGTAGATCTTTAATATAATAATGTTATATTAAGAATATCGCACTAGGCTGCCAACTAAGCTGATCTGATGCAATAGAAGTCTCCGAGTGGCCGACACTCTCTCTCCAGTCAGTATTCTTGAAAAGAGTATCAAAACTGACAGAAGGGATTCCGTCGTGAAATTCTCGTTCCAAACGTCAAAACTAAGATTGTGAAACTGCCGAGATGAATTGATACAGAAAATGAAAAAGAATTACAATCGACCCTGTTTAACTGTCAAGTTCTGTCAAAAGACAAGAGGCCTGAGTATTTAACCTGTAGAAGGCAGCCATTTTGAAGCTGAAGTTATTTAGATGCATATCTCTCTGTAATGTCAATTCTTATTATGCACTCTCCTGAGGGATAATCATCTCAGATGTCTGATTTTCAGCTATCTGATTAATAATCTAGTACACTTAGTAAACAAGAAATCTATTCTCCCCCGAGACAACAGCAGAGGGCAGATCCATGAAGAAAGCCGAATTTCAATGACACATTTTATACACAGTAATTAATCAAAAATGCAATAAAAGCTATCTTGCAATATCTTGCAAGTGTTTCCAATCATCTCGGGCCCTTTCCATTGCCGTATTAACTGAGTAGAATAGCTTGATTTAGATAATTAGCTCGAATGCTGAAAAAAAAAATTATTTTATCTAGCCGACATAATTTTCGTTTTGAATTATAATGACTGAAATTATCTATGGAAGAAATGAGACCTGAATCCAAACTGGATTGAATTGGGTCAGCATTAAAGACATTTAAACAAAAAATAGAATAATTTAAAGGCTAACTTTTATGTACAATTTCAACCTTTTGGATATCAATGCACATTTCCTTCGTAAAACAAAATAAATAGTGCAACGTAGACACACGGACAATGAAAGCCGCTAACATTAAATGATTCCAACCGTATGTGACCTTTGGTTCCCATCCATGATGCCCAGTGTCAAACATGGTCTTCCAAGTCCCTGGTGATCTCGTAGCAATGGGCATTTAATTCCTCAACAGTTTACTGAGCATTCTTTGTTCACACATACGACCGGGAGTGGACCATTCAGCCCCTCGAGCCAGCTCCGCCATTCAATTAGATCACAGTTAATCTGTATCTTAACTCCACCTACCCGCCTTGGTTCCGTATCCCTTAATATCTTTACCTAACAAAAATCTATCAATCTCATTTTTGACATTTTCAATTGACCCCCAGCCTCAACAGCGTTTTGGGGGAGAGAGTTCCAGATTTCCATGACCCTTTGTGTGAAGAAGTGTTTCCTGACATCACCCCATAACAGCCTAGCTCTAATTTTAAGGTTATGCCCCCTTGTTCTGGACTCACCCCACCAGAGGAAGTAGTTTCTCTCTGTCTATCCTACAATCATCTTCCAACACCTCAATTCGATAACCTCTTAATTTTCTATATTGAATAGGGAATACGAGGGTTCTCAACCTTTTTGCTTCCGAGGCCCCCCTCTCTTATTATAAAAATTCCACGGGCCCCCTGTAACACAACAAGTATTTTATTCTGTATTAAAACTCTCTCAGCACCGCTCCCACTCACCATGTTACTGAAGCTGCTGCTATCCCGGCACTTCGGAAAATACTGGTCTCCGCGCCCATCCCACTCCCTCTTTCCTTCCATCTGAGCCCCAATCATCTGACCCCCAGTCTCCCTCTTTCCCCTGCAACCCCCGACTCCTTCACCAACTGTTCCCGGTCCCGATTCTCTGCTTAATTGTCAGTCAAACAGCGCATTTCCCCCATCGCCAATATTTTCATAACTAATAAACAAAAGTCTATAATGAAAATGAAAAAAAAAAATGTTTTTTTTAAGATTCGTATGATTTTTCTTTTTTTTTTATTCGTTCCTGGGATGTGGGCGTCGCTGGCAAGGCCAGCATTTATTACCCATCCCTAATTGCCCTCGAGAATGTGGTGGTGAGCCGCCTTCTTGAACCGCTGCAGTCCGTGTGGTGAAGGTACTCCCACAGCGCTGTTAGGGAGGGAGTTCCAGGATTTTGACCCAGCGACGATGAAGGAATGGCCGATTTATTTCCAAGTCAGGATGGTGTGTGACTTGGAGGGGAACTTGGAGGTGGCGGTGTTCCCATGCACCTGCTGCCCTTGTCCTTCTAGGTGGAAGAGGTCGCGGGTTTGGGAGGTGCTGCCGAAGAAGCCTTGGCGAATTGCTGCAGTGCATCTTGTAGATGGTACACACTGCAGCCACGGTACGCCGGTGGTGGAGGGAGTGAATGTTTAAGGTGGTGGATGCGGTGCCAGTCTCCCAAATTGCTGGCAGCAGCATCCAGATTAATGTTTTATTCCTGGTGACTCCAGGACAATCCTGGAAGGTTGAACTCCGAGCTGGAGGCCAACATTGGGTGTGAACAATCAGGTCTGCCTGTGATGCCCTCCTTGGTACAGCAAGACTGCTATCACTCGTGGTATAGACTCGCAGGTGAGGAATGAATAAGGTTAGGCACCAAAGGGCAGCGAGCACCCTTGTAACTGTACTACAATGTGCTAAAATCTATCAGCTCACCGGGAGTTTCCGATATTGCGCAGAATCAGTTAAGGGGGCAGCCAGACGCTTTTGGTCGCGAGTTCAGATGTCGAATCGGTTGGACAGGTAAGGTGGTTCCGGCGGCGCTCTGCCGGTTGTACTGTAACTGTTCAGGCCAGCAGGACAGTCCGCCCGTATATACAGCGAGAGGAGAGCAGAGGAAAGAAAGCTTGAGCTGGAGGGGATCTGCGCTCAGCGCCCATCGCCTCTCTCCTGCCTCAGCTAGTGGGGGCCTGGGCTCAGCGGCAGCTTCCGCCATCATCGCACAGACATTCGAGAGGGGGCAAACAGTGGTCAGTGTCGGGGTTGGAGCCGCAAGTCTGCTCAGTTCGATCCCGCCTTTACGCGACAGTGTATTTTTCTTGGCGGACCCCTAGGGAGCTGCGGACTACCGGTTGAGAATCCCTGGAATAAGGGAATACAAGCCTATTCTTTGCAAGCTGTCCTCGTAATTTAACCCTTTAAGCCCCGCTATCATTCTGGTCACAGAATGATCCCAATATCAGACAGTGGATGGACCGCATTAATCTGCATTCTCATCCCCTGTTCGACGCTGTAGTAAGGGTGACAGAAGAGTTGCTACATTTGGCCTTAGAATCTTGGGCTGAGATGGGGCAAAATAAGGCACGGTTGCTGCTCCTGAACGCTATCCAGCGGCTCACACGCACGTGTCGGTATCAGTATAGGAGAGGAGCAGCCTCTACTTTCATGCTCCCATAACCACCCGCACCCCCGCCCCCCCCCGGCCTTAAAACCTGGTAACACTCACTGAGCAGGCACATATAATAAATAAAGTTCATCTTAACGATACCAAAATAGCCCAACTGGTGAACTAACCAGTAAACAAAGGCCTGCTCCTCCGCTCTTACGATGGTGGGGTGGGACTTTCGCCCACAGGCCGGTATCAACCCTGACCTTGCTCAGGGGTCAGGGGCGTTAGCTTAACGTAGGCGGGGCCACTGCCATTCGCGGAGGGTGGAATGTTTCAACAGTGCCGCACCACTGGAGGGGCTGAATGCTCAACCCCGAAGCGGCTGACTTTCTTCGTGTTTGTGCCCCACACCAGCCTCCTCCCACCTTACTTCATCTCACTCTATCAGCATATCCTTCTATTCCTTTCTCCCTCATGTACTTATCTAGCCTCCCCGTAAATGCCATTCGCCTCATCTACTCCCTGTGGTAGCGAGTTCCATATTCTAACCACTCTCTGGGTAAAGAAGTTTCTCCTGAATTCCTTATTAGTGACCATCTTATATTGATGACCCCTAGTTTTAGACTCCATCACAAGTGGATCCATCTTCTCTACGTCAAGATGAGAAAAGTAAATTGCGAAGCACAAATAAATTACAGCACAGATAATGAGAAAAAAAACTGTGTGTGCTGGAAACCTGAACTAAAGACAGATAATGCTGGAAGAACAGAGCAGGTCCGTCAGCACCTGTAACCAGAAAAGGCAGGTGACCATTTCAGGGGTGGACCTCACGTCGGAACTGGAAGGTAAGCCAGGCCCTTTACTTTGTTGGACAAATTGCAAAGGACAAGTTTACTGCTCCTTCATCATGGTAGACACCATACCCAACCCACCTCTCGACTTTAAGCCCTCGTTCTCCGCCTCCCCTCCTTCATTTTCATCCCGCCACGAACGTTGAGATCATCAGTATGTTCATGGATGTGTCAGCTGTGACTCAGTTAGTAGCACACTCGCCTCTGAGTCATGAAGGTTGTGGGTTCAAGTCCCACTCCAGGGACTTGAGCACATAAAGCTAGGCTGACACTCCAGTGCAGTGCTGAGGGAGTGCTGCATTGTCGGAGGTGCTGTATTTCAGATGAGAGGTTAAACCGAGGTCCCGTCTTCTCTCTCAAGTGGACGTAAAAGATTCCATGGCACTATTTTGAAGAAGAGTAGGGGAGTTATCCCCGGTGTCCTGGCCAATATTTATCCCTCAACCAACATCACTAAAACAGATTATCTGGTCATTATCGCATTGCTTTTTGTGGGACCTTGCTGTGCGCTAATTGGCTGCCGCGTTTCCCACATTACAACAGTGACTCCACTCCAAAAGTAATTAATTGGCTGAAAAGAGCTTTGAGATGTCTGGTGGTCATGAAAGGCGCTATAGAAATGCAAGTCTTTCTTTCTTTCTTTCTATGTCTAGGTTGCCAGTCTTCCTTTTCCAATGTCCATTGTCCCAAGGTTTGTCTGCCTTTCCCTTCGCGCCCAGAACCTCTTTCCACATCTTGTATGATGTTTATCCAGATCCTCTTTCCTTCTTTATCTGGCTCTTTCTACCTCAGTCTCATTTTCCCGTGCACCTGCCACCTGCGTTCTGCTTCGATCGGCTATTTACCGTCCGGTGCCTGTGGCGGAATTGGCACCTCGCAATTGACGCCACTGCCTGCCCCTGCTGCACGGTCGCAAGGGGCTGCTCGTTATGCAAGCTCCCGTTATAAACAACAAGTTGCATTTAATATTGCGTCTTTAACAGCAACGTCCCAAGGTCCTTCACAGATAAGCATCCTCCAAAAACGGACGCTGACCCAGGGAAGGAGAGATTAGGAAGGGTGACCCAACCCTTGGACCAAGAGATGGATACAGACCAACATTCAACTTTGGTTAAAAGAAAACGTTTGTAGTTGTGAATGTGAAACTTCGAATAGAGGGGTGAAAAAGGTGGCTCTGATCTGTGGCACGAAGTCTGAAACCCTACAGACAGCAGAATTGGGCGCAGGGCTGGGAGGGGAGGAAATGTGCCTCAGGAGAAAAAATAAATCTTGTGAAAGATTGCATGCGGCCAATTATTTCCAGTATTGTGTGGTCATATTAATCATCTGTTATATTTAGAGAGTACATTTTCAATGCTGCCTGTCTCCAGTGTTGCAGGAAATCCTGACTCCTGCCCGTTTGCCAGCTCTTTGTTCAGATGTTACAGATTTAGCAGTGGTGCCATTAACTCTCGTAGGCGGGCTGCTCCTCTCTCTGCTGGCGGCTATGTTTCAAGGCCAGGGCATTCCAGCAACTACAGGAAGTCTGAATCAATCCAGTTGGGACATTTCACTGTCAATCCTTGCAATGTCGAATGAAACAGAAACTGGACTAAAAACCCAGAACACTGGACTTCAACTGTGCAGCTTCCATTTTATAATTTATTTTTTTTAAAAGAGAAAGGGCGGTCTGCTCAATGAATGGCCCATCCAACTGAACAGGTGGCAACCCTATAGGTGGGAGGAGAAGCAATGGACAAAACGGGGCAAGCTGGCAGATATAATGGAGATGATTTGACTTTGAGTTGGCTGCCAGTTTATTGGAACTGGAGTCTAAATTGATGTTGGCACACGCCCAGCCTACAGACAGATCCCAGTGCCTTTTAGAGGTCAGGTTTCAGCTGATTCCAGTTCCGATCTGTCCTCCAATGCACCAAGGTAACCCGTTGCCATATTTCGCTCTGGTCCTCTGAGCTCATTTTTCTTTCTCTCTCAATGTCTTGGTGCGCAGTGTTTCTCCATGTGTCTCTCTACCCACCTCTTACTAGCCCAATTTCCCTCACCTCTTTATACCGGCCTCTTGAATCTCTCTATTTTTTCTGTTTCCACTCCAAAAAACGTCTTTATCATTCTCTCCACGGAGTCAGTTTTTTGCTTCACCTCCTTGTAATCTTGGGGAACTGATCGCCCGATGTAGAAGCCATCTGATTTTCATTCCGTTAATTTCAATGAAATGAAAAGCGGACGGGTTCTGTAACGGGCGGGCGACCTCCATAGAACCACAGACATTTCAGCACAGAAGGAGGCCACTTAGCCCTTGTTCCTGTACCGGAGCTAGCTCCACATTGGAGCTATCTACTTTAAGAACATAAGAAATAGGAGCCGGAGTAGGCCATTTGGCCCTTCGAGCCTGCTCTGCCATTCAATAAGATCATGGCTGATCTTCTACCTCAACTCCACCTTCCCGCACTATCCCCATATCCCTTAATTCCCAAAAATTTATCGTCTTGAATATACTCAACGACTGAGCATCCACAGCTCTCTGGGGTAGAGAATTCACAACCCTTTGAGTGAAGAAATTTCTCCTCATCTCAGTCTTAAATGGCCGACCCCTTATTCTGAGACTGTGACCCCTGGTTCTGGACTCCCCAGGCAGGGGAAACATTTTCCCAGCACTAATCCTGTCAAGCCCCTTAAAAATTTTATATGTTTCAATGAGATCACCTCTCATTCTTCTAAACTCTAGAGAATATAGGCCTAGTCTACTCAATCTCTCCTCATAGGGCAATCCCCCCATCCCAGGAACCAGTCTGGTGAACCTTCGTTGCACTCCCTCTAAGGCAAGTATATATTTTCTTCGGAAAGGAGACCAGAACTGTACACAATACACCATGTGCGAGACCAGAACTGTACACAGTACAACAGGTGTGAGACCAGAACTGTACACAGTACACCAGGTGCGAGACCAGAACTGTACACAGTACACCAGGTGCGAGACCGGAACTGTACACAGTACACCAGGTGTGAGACCGGAACTGTACACAGTACACCAGGTGCGAGACCGGAACTGTACACAGTACACCAGGTGTGAGACCGGAACTGTACACAGTACACCAGGTGCGAGACCGGAACTGTACACAGTACACCAGGTGTGAGACCGGAACTGTTCACAGTACACCAGGTGCGAGACCGGAACTGTACACAGTACACCAGGTGTGAGACCGGAACTGTACACAGTACACCAGGTGAGAGACCAGAACTGTAAACTCCACTTAAGACTCCGTATCTCTGCATCTTTTAATATTCGTCTCCTTTCAATGTTATCTAACTCTCTTTGAAATGTGCTGATAATGTTGGATTCCATGGCCACTTATGGCAAAGGACTCCATGTTCGAATAACTTTTGTGTGAAAACATTTCTTCTAACCTCCCCTTTATGCTTCTAATAACATACCACAGAACCATAGAAGTTTACAGCACAGAATGAGGCCATTTGATCCTTCGTGTCTCTGCCACCTCTTTGCCGGAGCAACGGAAACGAATCCCACTGCCCTGCTCTCTCCTGGTAATCTTGTATCTTCCTCTGCTTCAAATATTTATCCAGTTTTCCCTTCAAAGATGCAACAGCCTCTGCCTCAACCACTCCCTGTGGTAAAGTCTCAAATTTCTCCTAACCTCCCTCCTCACTCTCTTCGTGACCATTTTAAATTGATGACCCCCCTCGTCATTGACTCCACAACCAGAGGAAACCGTTTTTCCCTATTCACACTTCATAATTTTTTAAAAACCTCTTAAAATCTCCTCTTGATCGTCACTGCACCAGTGGACAATAGCCCCAGTATCTTAAGTCTCTCCTCATAACTATAGTTTCCCATCTTTGACAGCAACCTATGCAGACTTCCATTTACGTTGTACTTTTAAAGTAGCAAAGCGTCCCAAGGTGCATCAAAGTTGGGGGTCGAAGCAATCCCACTTAGTCCTAATGCTGAGCTGATGTCTCCTTGTTACCGATTTACCAAGCAGCTGAAATAACCTCACACTACTTCCCCTCGCCAAGGCATTTCAAAATGTTATTAGATATCGCCTTAACCTTCTTCCCCTCTCCTGAAGAGTCTTTTCAAGTTTCCCATCATAACTATATTTTCTTTCCTAATTTTGCCTCTCGCTCATTCTCTTCATATTTCTGTGCTAGTCTCGGCCAGCTACACTGCACCAGCATCTGAGACTCACACTCACTTAAGTTCAGGGGTAGCAGGAAGGCTTGTCAGAGTCAGCCTATGTGCTGGGAGTATAGATTACTTAGCTAAACGCGTGTGTTGATTTTTAGTTTGCGGCTTTATGGCACATTACTGCTCCAAGAACAGACCCACGAGCTTCTCCTCGGGGTCCCAGATCTGTGGAAACTGCCTCATTTACACCGTGGCGAAAGTTCCACTAGAGCCAGACCAATCGAGAAAACAGTTGCAGATGTGGTTGACAGTTGTGATTTTGTTTCAAGCAATGGCTGGGAAAGAGCCACACAGATCAGCAAACAGAGAGAAAAAAAAATAACCCTTTGCTGGCCACGGAAGGGCAGCTAAACATATTCACTGCACCATCTGCCAGGACACATGGCTGCCTCTCCCTCTACCAGAAGGCATAGCCGCCTTGCCATCCAGCAGAAAACAAGGTTGCCTTCCCCTCCACCAGGAAACAAGGCCACCTCTGCCACCAAAAAACAGGGTCGTCTCTAGCTTCGCCAGAAAACAAGGCCAGCAGTAAAAATGGCTCCTCCCCTCTGCCAGAAAAGATGGCCGCCTCCAAAGATGGCCACCTCAAAAGATGGCTGCCTCCCCACCTTTCCTGGGGTGGCACTGTCTCTGGAGGTAGCCACAGAAACTGCCTCTTTGAATGGGTCTTGGGCTACTGCAGGCAGCCATGCCACCTTGTTTATTGTTCTGCAATCAAAGTTGGGACAACTGGCAGTGACAATGTGCTAAAGTGAATGCAGCACAAATCAGCACGGGACTAGCATTCCTTTTTATATAAACCTGATGTGACTATCCCACCTCACAAATCAAAATGAAAAACCGGGGGAGTGGGGGGTGGGGGTGGGTAAGAGGTGTGAATTTCTTCTCTCAAATCTGACTGCAGCAGAAAATTGCCGCACAGGCACAAATGGGGCGGTCTGTATATCCCCTGGACTCCTGTGATGCTTTTACCCTGTCAGGATTGTTGCGAGGATGAAGGTTCTCTTCCCTTCCTTCATGCTCTGCCCTTTCACTTTTCAGTCAGGTGACAGTCAAACTGGGCGCTGCTTTGTGGAATGCTGAGACTCGACGACTGTAATTAGAAAACAAATAGAGGCTTCTCACGTTTAGTTTAAGGAACCAGCGGCCCCTAAACCAGGGGCAGATTCGGTGACCCACATTTCTGTGGGCATAAGATGCCATCTGTTCCAAGTTGGTCGAGCTGTTACTACTAAAGAGCACAGCTGATTGGAGCGAGGATGAGGCAGCAATGTGTCAGCTGTGGCTCAGTGGGTAACAGCCTTGCCTCTGAGTCAGAAGGTTGTGGGTTCAAGTCCCACTCCAGGGACTTGAGCACATAAAGCTAGGCTGACACTCCAGTGCAGTGCTGAGGGAGTGCTGCACTGTCAGAAGTGCCATCTTTCAGATGAGACATTAAACCGAGGCCCCGTCTGCTCTCTCAGGTGGACGTAAAAGATCCCATGGCACTATTTTGAAGAGGAGCAGGGGAGTTATCCCCGGTGTCCTGGCCAATATTTATCCCTCAATCAACATAACAAAAACAGATAATCTGGTCATTATCACATTGCTGTTTGTGGGAGCTTGCTGAGCGCAGATTGGCTGCTGCGTTTCCCACGTTACAACAGTGACTACACTTCAAAAAGTACTTCATTGCCTGTAAAGCGCTTTAAGACGTCCGGTGGTCGTGAAAGGCGCTATATAAATGCAAGTCTTTCTTTCTTTCAATAGGAAAACATGTTCGGAATTCTCATGCCATTTTCCCAAACTGTGATCCTTTTCCATTTTGCTCGCGTGCTCTCTCTCTATTTTACTAAGCCTTGATCATTTCCACAAATACTGTCTGGATTAAGACAGTGTAGAGAAACAAAAAACATGGTTTGGCGATAAGCTGATTTAACAATGGTAATCGTGGAAGTCCAAAGAGGGCAGTGAAAGGAGGGCAGAGCATGGCTATGGCCCTAAATAGAGGGGACAGAATGGAAGCTGAGATGCAACCATGGCAGCACTCACTCTGCGTATACAGAGTACTGAGCAGCATGGTATCAACTCTATACCAGGCAGGGATGAGGGTTTCACTGCATCACTGTGAAGCTCTGTGTGTGTGCGTTCAAACACATGCATTGAACTCTGCACATCAGTCTCAAACGCCAGTGTGAATTGTAGGCCTGTAAAGGGTCATTACATTACATAGAATTACAGCACAGAAACAGGCCATTTGGCCCAAGTGGTCCGTGCCGGTGTTTATGCTCCACACGAGCCTCCTCCCACACTACTTCATCTAACCCCATCACCATATCCTTCTATTCCTTTCTTCCTCATGTACTTATCTAGCTTCCCCTTAAATGTATCTATGCTATTCACCTCAACTACTCCACGTGGTAGCGAGTTCAACATTCTAACCACTCTCTGGGTAAAGAAGTTTCTCCTGAATTCTTTATTAGATATATTATTTCGCCCAGTTAAAATTAAAATGTGGAATGGCTGTACAGTTGCCGCATTAGTGCCAGAATTGGGTTTCACTTTTAAAACCTTACCCTTTGTAGCAGGACTTTACACAAACTACCTTTATAGTGCAGCTGATATGGATCGTTCCAGGTGATCTTGTGCTCGGATACCAATGCGTGTACGCCTAATTTTTACGCAGCACTTTTGGCATCCAAGAGATTGCCATAGCAACGGAGGCATGACCATGTATAAAGAGTTGGAGGAGTGGGCCGACATCGGGACAACCCTGGAATTTGGTACGTAACCCGTACTAAAGAAATTTAGAGGCATATACCCACAGTAGTCTCTAGAACTGAGAAGACTGAGGTGAGGATTTGATAGAGGTGTTCAAGATGATATAAAGAATACACAAAGTAAACTGAGGCAGATTGGGGGTCATTTTAACCCAAGCTGCCAGGCGGGAAACAGGTAGGTTCAGGTGAAGCGCCCAATTTTACTCTTCTTTGACTCAGTGGAGAGTACAATGGAGGGAGTTGTACCATTAGAAAGTGAGAATAGTAGGATGTTCCAACTCTTGCGTTTTAATGTTAACTGATTGAATGAGGACCTTTTTTTTTTTACAGCGCATTACTCCCCAGGTAAAACTCCAATGTTTCAGACAGTTGAAACTATCCTTTACTTCCTAACTTACACTAATCCTGGAATGGACATGCGAGATGGGCCTTCAACAGATAAGTAGACCTGCAATAGATGGATGGACCTGTAACAGAAGGGTGGACCTGTAACAGATGGATGGACCTGCACCAGATGGGTGGACCTGCACCAGAAGGATGGACCTGTAACAGGTGGATGGACCTGCAACAGATAGATGGACCTGTAACAGATGGATGGACCTGTAACAGAAGGATGGACCTGCAACAGAAGGATGGACCTGCAACAGGTGGATGGACCTGCAACAGAAGGATGGACCTGCAACAGAAGGATGGACCTGTAACAGGTGGATGGACCTGTAACAGATAAATGGACCTGTAACAGATGGATGGACCTGCAACAGAAGGATGGACCTGTAACAGGTGGATGGACCTGTAACAGAAGGATGGACCTGCAACAGAAGGATGGACCTGCAACAGAAGGATGGACCTGCAACAGATAGATGGACCTGTAACAGATGGATGGACCTGCAACAGATAGATGGACCTGTAACAGATAGATGGACCTGCAACAGATGGATGGACCTGTAACAGGTGGATGGACCTGCAACAGATGGATGGACCTGTAACAGATGGATGAATTAATCTGTTTGTAGATTTGTTTTGTGCACCTAATTTGACCCTGAATGCAACACAATACCGGGTGAGTGGGTTCATACCAACAGCATTTAAACAATAATCGGATCTGGAGTAAATGAAGAGTGACCCCGCACTGCTGCTCCAGCAAGCACAAGTCTTCAGTGCGACCACCTCCACAGCAGCAAAGTTGCCAGAGGGGTTATTTGGAATGGAGGTGACGAGCGGGTTCAGGAAGCAAAGAGCTGCTTGCAGCAACTGCGTGAGAATGATGGAATGATCGAGAAAGGGAAGCAGAGAGAGAACAAGGGAGTGTGAGAGTGAGAGGAAGGGGAAAAGAGGGACAGCGGGAGGGAATAGCATTGGTAATGAGGGCATGGGATTCAGAGAGAGGAAATAAGAGAGACGGAGAAAGGAGGAATGGCAGTTAGGGACAGAGAGAGGGCGAGTGCAGTCCAAGTAGACAACATATGTCAGAAATCGCACTGATGGTCTGGGTTCCAAAGTGTGTTAAGACTGTATACTACAATAAAAATATCTGGGAGCCATTGGTTTGCACTCTAGGGCAGATGTTACATATTCACTCTCCGAGACCACTGCTTCACGCATCGCAAGTGTGGCCCTGGAACTCGAGTGAGGAGATCCATGTACACTGCAGGACTTCCCTTCCAGTGCGGTCACTCGGGCCCGCCGTTCATTTTAATGGACAGAAAATCCTGCAGGCCCTGCTCAGCTCCCAGTTCTGCATCGAGAACGTGAATTTGGAAAACCCATCTTTAAATTTAAAGCTTGTGACCTTTTGCTAGTAATGGGGGTGAACTGCCATTGGGGGCGGCGGGGAGAGGGGGTGTTGGTAAGCCTGTCGAAGTCACGGTGTATGTGTGGGACAACTCCCACGGAAATCCGCCTCCCCCCCCCCCAGTTTCTTCCTTCCATCTCTTGAGCTTTGAAAGGTGGAGCAGCCCTGGCGCTGGTTCATCCCTTTTGTCTTCCAGATACTGAAGGACCTGTTGTCTGCGCAAAGCATTTTCTTCCCCCATTTCTTTCCCGCTACCTTCGTAATATGACCGCACTATGTACAGAACGCCACAAATCATGAGCGCCTTTGATGAGGACCTCTTGTCCTTCGAGGTGCCTTCAAAGCGGAGCGTGTAAACGTTCGGTGAGCTCATGACCATCAGCCCATGGTTCTTTTGTTTTTATTTCAATTTTCCAGCATCCGCAGTTTTTTGCTTTTTGTAAGCATCCAGCTCCTTACTAATTCCACACAACCCCGCGGTGCCCGGGGCCGCCCTTCACTCTGTAACTGCGGTGCTTCCCTTACGCACCCTCTGCAGCTCCAGTGTGAACACAGCCTGAATCCAGGAGTCGGGGCCCAAGCAGACACTGAAGCAAAGGGGGGGGAAAAAAGAGAGACTGACTGCTTGAGTCTTAATACCCAATTCAAACTCCACAGGTTTAGCGTTGGCGTGAAGCCGAAACCTCCTCGCACTGAACCTAAACTTCCCGCGTGAATGCACAATGAATGCATAGAATCTCACAGCACAGCAGGAGGCCATTCGGCCCATCGTGCCTGTGCCGGCTCTTTGAAAGAGCTCTCCAATTAGACCCACTCCCCTGCTCTTTCCCCACAGCCCTGCAAATTATTCCTTTTCAAGTATTTATCCAATTCCCTTTGGAAAGTTACTTTGAATCTTGTTTCCACCACCCTTTCAGGCAGTGCATTCCAGATCATAACTTGCTGCTTAAAAAATTGTTACATATTTGCATTGATTGATCAAGAAAAATAGGAAGACTAGATATAACTATATAAAGCTTTTCTCTCATGTATGTTCAGTGGCAATAATCCAGGTGACAAGCTCTTATTTTTCAAGTTTGTGTTTTTTGAAACATTTTATATAAATGACATCTCCCTCAAGAAGCACGCGACTCTGAAAGGTAGAGTGTTGGAAGCCATAGAGGAGACTCTTACCTTGGGCAGGATCGGGAGGTCCAAACTCCAGGATGTACCTCAGTATGAAATAGTTATTCCACACGTACAACAGGTTGTCCCGCGGGTTGTAATCCACAGCAGCTACATGCTGGTACGGGTTGGGAAATGGAATGTCAACGTATTCCTCTCGCCTCAGGTTGGTGTTGTACGTGTAGTCTATCGAGTTCTTGCCTGTCTCACTCTCGTTGTCCTCGTACACTGAGCGCACGACGTACAGGACTCCGCAGATCATGAAGGCATTGGAGGCCGACCTCTTGTCGTACGAGGTGTCCCAGGTGCCTTCAAAGCGCAGCGTGTAAGGGTTCAGTTGGCTGACGACCATCATGCCGTTGTTCTGCTCGGTCGCGTAGATGACCCACAGCCCGTTCTCGTCCACCGCTAAATCGATGTCCGACTTGCCCCCCCACCTGTAGGGGGAGGTGTCGTGGTAGTTGGCGTTGGCGATGATGGCCTCGCCGCTTTTGATCCGAGTCCTCAGGTCGTACTTGACAATGTTCCGTGTCCGCTCCTTGTTGAAGAAGACCGCTCCGTCGTACACCACGAACCCGGTGCCGTCGACGCGGTGGGGTAGCTTGTAGGTGGTGGTGTGGCGCCCGGAGGTGAAGTCGTCCAATGACGCGTACTCCATCAAGGTGTCGGTGCGGTACGGTGTCCACGGCATGTAATAGATCTTGTCCCCGGCCTGGAGCGGGTCTTTACACCAGGCACCAGACTGCTGCTCAGCCTCGGTCACGTATGCCGACTCCACAACCCCTTTCAGAGTCCCGGGGCAAACAAAAACTAAAAAACGGGCAACGAGGAAGAGAACAAAAGAAAAAAAATCAATTGGCATTTTAAACACCTGCGGAATGACAACCGGCTTATTTTTTTAATAGCACAGTACAACTGAAAACACTGAAAATTAAACATTTTACACATCAAAGTGTAACCGATAAATAGGTGCGAGAATGGCTGTTATCGATATTTTTTTTGAGAGATCGGGAAGTGAAACTGGAGTAAAGGGAAGGGGGGGTGAGCGGTGAAGTGAGGAGAGGAGAGGGGGGGTGAGGTGAGGAGAAGGGAGGAGAAGGGGGGAGTGGTGGGCGAAAGAGATTATCGTCACGATTTACAATAGAAAGCTAGAGGTGGAAAGCCAGTGGAGAGCAAGAAGACAACAGAAGCAGTGCGTGAGTTCCACCCAGGAATCCCTGCTAAATAAACCATGGCATGCTATGGAGAAGGTTCTGGAAGCCAGGCAGATGACGCCGACTGACACAAGAAAGCGCCTATGGGTGTGAAAGAGATCTCCGTCAGGACACCAGCAACTGCACCCACCACCTTCTTATTGTGTAGCTACGTCACTGGATCAGACACAATACAAACTAACGACCTTTGCATTCATTACCTGTTCCGATTATAGATTCCCTCAAGAAACACCAGAGTTTGGGGGTGGGAGGGGGGGGGGGGGGGGTGGGGAGATGGGGGGTTAAAGGGAAGTTAACAACTATATGCCACAAAAACAAGGTATCTGGGTTCGGGACTGTGTTGTGTTATTTACCTTTCTGCTCCACTTCTATTTTAAGCATTGGAAGAGAGAATGAAAAAAAGAGTGCAAGAAAAAAGAAGAGAGATTAACATGATTTATCCATCATCGCCAGGTCCGCCATACTTCAACACGTCGGCTCATTAACAAGCGTCGAGATAGGAGGGGGTTAAATCAGTACAGCACCATTTTTTCCCTGACACCAGTCACATGACACCTGCATTCCAATAGCAGAGAGCAGGCACAGCAGGGATGAATCACCATTTGAGCTGATGCAGCTGACTGTGGGTTGGATTATTTCATTAGTGGTGTATAATACAAAACCTCTCCAGATGGTTTTTTTTTTTAAAAAACGGTTACAAGCAACTCATTTCTGCAGTGTCACTTTATGCCTCGAAACAATCATCCACATTAATAAGGCACCTTTTCATGCCACTGCCAATCATGGCCACCATCACAGCGCGCGCGCGCGTGCGCACTGAAAGCACAGCCTCGATACACGCGCTCACCGTTATCCACACTCTCACCGTTGTACACCCAACGCTCCTTTGTTAACAAGCTCTCCAGCACATTACAAGCAGCACCTTTAAATGCAATTAACATGTAACTGATCGAAGCTTCCCATTTAATCAATTGACTGACTTTAGATTAATTTACCAGGTTTCCACTTATTATTCGGAAAGGCTAGGAGCTAATAGCTTCACCGCGGCAGCGTATTGCGTTTCTCAAAGCAGCAGAGTCAAGATTGAGACCAAAAAAAGAGTAAAGTTATTGCAAGGTCACAGTATTGATAACGTACGGCTTTCTTTTGGTAGATCTGTGCGACAGGTTTAATGATTCCACCACTGAGTTCGGTTGCATTTGCAATTCATATGACAGAAACCATGATCAAAGCATTTCTCTTCCCTCTTATTTTTGTATGACAAGAAAGCCAGCGTCAATGGGGTCAGTAGCCCACACCAAACAAATCCATTGCCTTCGATTGACCAATGACAGGCATTTCGACAGAACGCCTCAGCTGGCAAGTTAAGAGAGTAGTCAAAGACTTTTGATCATTTGCACTCATGCACCTCCTGAAGGAAAGTAGAAAGTTAAAAGACTAAACCGATAAAACCTCTACAAAAATAACATTTATTTCAAGGCTACTTTCGCCCCTCGTCAGTCGACGGTGCCGAGTCTTGGTGAGGTACAGCTCCACGGGCACCCTTGCACCCACTCCCCGACACCACACACGTGGGCATTCTTCACGGAGCGGAACTGAGTGTTAGAAGGTTATTTTACCAGGGAGGGCGGCGCGGCCGAGTCCCCGCCCTGTTCTTGTCCAACAGCCACACACACACATGGGCATGTTGCAGCGGAAGCCGCTCTACACCAAACAACTTGCATTTATATAGTGCCTTTAACTCAGAAAACGATTCCAAGGTGTTTCCCGGAGGCGTAATCAGAAGAGAAATGGTCACGAGCTGGGTTTTAAGGAAGGCCTTAAAAGGCGAGAGAGGTGGCGAGGCTTAAAGGGTTCAGGGAGGGAATTCCAGAGCTTGGGACGTAGGCGGATGAAGACACAAACAGGAGACAGAACATTCGTCTCCCCCACGGCCCCCAGCTCAGGGGCATGAAGCTAATTTCAGCACCCGAAAGGCAACCCCGGCTGAGATTAGCTATCTCAGCATAGATCCCAAATCGAACCCGAGATCTTCTGGCCTATACACCCTCGAGGTAGCGGGGTAAAAATTCTACTTTTATGCTCGGCAGCCCTCTCATTTAAACAGACAGAAAACCGCGGGCTGGGGCGCACAGAAGCACAATTTCCACCCCAGTGTCTTCACCCACCAGACTGAGTATTAGTACCAAACCGCTCCGCCTCTCCCTCCTCCTTTATGACGCTCCTTAAAACCGAACCTCCTTGACCAGGCTTTTGGCCACCTGCCCTAACATCTCCTTACATGACTCGGTGTCAAATTTTGTCTGATAAATCGCTCCTGTGAAATGTCTGGAGACATGTAAATACAAGTTGCTGTATTTACAACATGCAAGTACGGCGCTGAATATTGATGACTGGATTCAAGTGGTATACACAGGTAACAAAAATAAAGCAGAATCCATGTAAAATGACACAATTTACCAGGCTTCTTAGAATTGTCATATTTTTGGATTGTTTACATGAATAGTGTGGAGTGAAATCCTATATCCAGTGGCATTTGAATGATTAACTGCCTCAGTGAACCAAATGACACTTTCATGTACTCCAGAGCTTTGTGACTGATTATGCAAATCAATTCCCCAACTTGAACATCACACACTACCATTACTTTCCTTTGTACCCATTTGTGACATTTGAACAATACAAGAGGAAAAAAAACAAATAACCAGGTGAACTACATGCAAGCCTATTTATCACAATCGATGAGAGAGAGAGAGAGAGAGCGACTGGGGGTGGTGGGGGGGAGAGAGAGAGAGAGAGAGAGTGTGTTTCAAATCACAAATCAGGCAGATCAGCAGTAACACAATGCAACACGGGCCTAGAAATTCAGTAGCATCCATTTTTGGGCCCCTTTCCCGCAGAGTGCCAACAGCCCGCGCTCAAATGGGGAGGTCCGAGAAGGATTTTGGGCCTCGGGCCTCATTAACGTGTAGATGGCGCTGCGGTCGGAGCCCGCGCAGGCTGTCGGGGGTCGGGTAAGAAGATGGGGGGGGGGGGGGGGTGGTGTCAGAGGAAGATCGGGGGGGTGGGGGGCCTGGAGGTCGGAGATCTCAGGACGGGGAGCGGTGGTGATAACGGTAAATACTTAGCTTTTTAAAAAAAAATTCCGTGCTGTTGAGCGTTGGTTTTCCCGGAAGCAATCAACGCTGGCGCTGGTTGCCTCAGACGCAAACCAAATTTGCATGAGGGAGCAGAAGCAGGCGTTAGGCCCCTTATTTGACTATGTTAATGGCCGAACGCCTTCTTCAGATGTGGGTAAACGACGCCTTAGTAAAATTGCGTCCGGCGCGGCCCGTTCCAGAATTGTGCGCGTGCAGCGCGGACACCATTTTGGACTCAAAACGGCAGCCGCAGCGCTGAAAAATCAGGCGCTATGGAGACGAATGTCTAGGCCCTGGTCTCATGTTAAATAAAAGATCAGTAACAGGATAAAAATTTGAACAGGAATTTCCTCTTCACCCAATGTTAAAGGATGCTTTAAGGCTCCAGCCTACGTTGACTGAACTATAAGCTCCCTGGCTCGGTCCTTGCACTAGTCCATAAACAAACCACCAGTTCACAGGTCTAGCTGTAGAAGTGAATTGCACTTAGCAAGCCCACCTCCCTCCACAGCACTGGAAGGAATCTTCTGGTCGTCAGCAGAAATGAAACTAAGCATCTACGAATGATCCAAAACAACCTTCAATTGTAGAAGCAAATATTGCAAAGCCCTGTTCCAAAAAAAGGGGCCCATAATTCCTTTCATAGCACGCCAGATAATTTTGCAGACAAATTGCTTCATCCTTAAAAGCCTGGGATACCTGCTTGAGACCTTTCCCAAACCAGGCTCAAAACCTCTTCAACTCTCCTTCAGGAGAGTCAAGAGAAAGCACACAGTGAGATAAAGGCCATTTGGCAATTCAGGCCTGCTTCTTCCACAGACAATGTGGTCATCGTGGATCCGGCCCAACTCATTTCATCTCCTCAGAGAAAGTTGTGCAAAATGTCTTCCTGCCCATCAAAAACAATCAAGCAGAACTCCAGAGAACCTCTCTGTCCTTATACCTCCATCACCATTTAACTGTGAACAGCTACGTTCCGTCGATGACACTATATACAGCCCCAGCCACACACAAGCCATTGTGTTCCATGGAGCAATTGATCAGCTCTTGTCTATTATTAAATCAACACGATTAATTAACACAGCATTAACTGCTATGGTCCAGGAGAATAGCAGCAAAATACCTGGCAGATCTGGGTTTCAGTCTGCACAGTTGGGCGCACTGTATCGAGGGATTCCCAAACTGGATGTAAATGGAAAAGAATAAACTTGCATTAGGAAGTGTGCAATTGGGAAGAGGAACAGCACTTCTCCTTGATGCCAATCCATGGCTGCTCCTTTTGAGTGTGGCTCTTCAGTAAAATGTAGCTCAACTGTCCAAAAGTGCGGCAACTGGTGAGTAGGACGCTTCCATCTTTCCAAGCGGCTGTACTCAGATCAATCTGACACAAGGATAACCATCGTTCCATACGACTTGGGGAGTGAATGAATCCAAATCCTTAAAATTGAGAGCATTTGAATAATGCAACCGTGGCAAAATGTTACTTTTCTAAACAATGGTTCACCTCATTAGTGAGACCAACCACTCAAATCCTCTTGGATTACCTTGTTGGGGGGGGGTGGAGTCTTAAATTTACCTCTGTACAATAGATGCAAGTCCTAAGGAGCCTGCGCCCCCAGATTGTTAACTCTCGGCAAAGTCTATTTAAAACACTAGGGGCTAGAAATTCATCTCAGACGGTGGAACAAAACGGGCGGGTCGGGACTGCAATGGAACTGACTATCAGGCGCTGTGTATAACGGGCGGCCGATCCCATACCGCCCGCATTGCGCCTCCGCCCGAGACAGATTTCAAGGCCTTGGAATCTCAAACTAATGCCAGATCACAGAATGGTTACAGCACGGAAGGCCCGTCGAGCCCACGCCGGCTCTCTACAAGAGCACCCCAGCTAGTCCCACTCCCCCCCGCCCTTTCCCCGTAGCCCTGCATTTTTTTTTTCAGGTACTTATCCAACTCCCTTTTGAAAGCCGTGATTGAATCTGCCTCCACCATCCTTTCAGGCCGTGCATTCCAGATCCTAACCACACGCTGAGTAAAAAACTTTGTTCTTATGTCGCCTTTGGCTCTTCTGCCAAGTAGTGGAACTACTTCTCTGTACCTGTTCATGACATTTAATGCTCTATGTACCTGGACCCCCCCCCCCCCAAGTCTCTTTGGACACTAAAAGTTGTGACACAGGTTAGCAAGGCCATAAAAAAAAAAGCAAACCAAGCACTAGGCTTTATTTCTAGAGGGATAGAATTAAAAAGTAGGGAAGTTTTGCTAAACCTGTATCGAACCCTGGTGAGACCACACCTAGAGCACTAAGTATGGGTTTAGCGGTGGCCAAAGGCAACCTTATCTTGCATCATTAGATAAAACGGAACAAGTGGAAAGCCTTCTTGTTGAAAGAACCAGCAATCTGGAGATGGAAAATCAACCAAGTAAAACTTTCACTGAAGCTCGCTGCTAAAAGCATCTCACACAGGTACTCCCTGGCAATTTATTCCCAATGCCCAGAGATAACACCATTGCAAAATCACTTACATCCAAAAACCATGGCTGTGATATTTAATAAGTTTCTCAAATTGTGCACTAAGTGACTTTCATTAATGAACCCAGTTCCATCAGTTCAGGATCGATTTTTGGAAAGGCATGTTGAGGGCACTTTAGCTAAAGCCACAGTTTAAAGGCAAGAGACACAAGGAGATCTTTCTCTATTTAAAAATCAAAAGAAATTACCATATAGCGCTATGATTTGGCATATCCATCCTCCATGACAAAATGGGTAACGGCCAATGAAAAGAGGAATCATTTTTACTTGATTGCACTTTGAAAGGGAAACCATCCAGACTTGGGGGCCTTGCCTGAAGGACACTGATCGATATTATGATAAACCTCCTCCAAGGAAATGGTGTCCAGTTAGACCATTATAATCTAGCGATGATAGTGGCAGGAGAAGTCAAAGAGATCCTGTTCACCTCACCATCTCTGAATGACACACATTGTTAAGTTTTTTTTCCCCCGGACGTTCTCGGGTGTCCTATGTGTCCAGTCCAGTTGAATCTCTGTCGCTGGTATATACAAGCAAGTACATCAGTAACTCAAGGACAGAAGCCAAGGCCTGCGCCCTCTCAAACCCCTCCAGCACACCAAAAAATGCAAACCCCTTTCGGAACAAAGTCAATTCTCAGGGCCTTTCACTTCAGCAGAGTTGATGAGGCCTCTCCTGCTGCATCAGAGGCAAGGTACTTCATCGAGTTTAAGACGAATAAGCAGTCGCCATCTGTGATAATTTGCGACCTTCCGTGGCCCGGGAAGCGGTCCGTTACACGGCCAAAAGCTGTGTTCGCACGACGGCCGTGATTTTCGCCACCTTGGCTGCAATTTGTGAGGCCAAGAAGGCAGACACTGAAGGTGAAGCCAAAGGTGCTCCTAATCCCCAAGGCCACACTCGGGCTACAAGACAAAGCAAGTGCAGGTGATGGCAGAGAGGTGGTCTGCAAGCTCCGAACCTCAACGCAGGAAGGAATTTGACCGAAGAGTCCTGCAACATTCTAATGCCACTCCGGTTGCATAGCAACCATTGTAAACCATTGTAAATTCACAGAGTTCTAATTCTTTCCAGTCGTTGATAACAGTGACAAACGGGCCCATTTTTGGCCCATCGTGTTGTCTTTCTCCACATGAGCTGTCTAGTCTAATCCCACTCTCTTGCTCGCTCCCCTTCACTTAACATGCCTCCTCTTCCAGCAACATATCCTACTTCCCTTTTTTTTTGAAAGCAGCTGCTTCAGCGGCACGTGGTTGACAGATCACAGCTGAGGAAGAAGCGTGTCAATGAAAGGCGGACGCGCGGCTCAGCGATGCCACCAGCCGCCCCAGAAATGACAGACTCACAAACCAAACTCATCACCCCACGGGGGGGGGGTGGGTCTGCACACACATTCAAGAGGGCTCTCGGCCACAGACAGCCGGCACGGCGATGATGTAGGAGCTGCGTGCTGTAAACAACCACAGTACGAGCTTAGAATTTTTGGAGGGGTTTTTTTGTTCTCTTTTATGTACGTTTCAACAATCGAGCTTTAATGACTTTCTGAAGATTCCTTCCAGTGAACTGGTATGCGTGACCTTATTCTTCAACAGGGAGCAGGACTGTACCTGCTTGGAATCATTAACATTACCACCAGAATGGCAGACAGCGATATGGGCAAGGGAAATTATTCCAATGCACAATGCAAGACTACACCTTTTTCCCAAACCCCGCCCCCCCCCCCCCCATAAATATATATCAGCCTACGAAGGTTCTGTAGCAACGCCGCCTTGGTCGTGTGCTTTTAAGACTGATTCATCACCACTCGTTACGGTGTGTTTCTCTGTGATGTTTGTTGCGCAGTTAGCGGTTATGGTGACTCTAGTGCCAGGAAATTTCCTCGTGGGCGGGGGAGGAGAGGGGGACCCCTTATCCCGATCGGCCGCCGTGATTTCGACGGAATACCCATTTACGTGCGCAGACAGTCACGGCAGCCGATCGGGAGATCGCCCCGAAGAAATGCACCCCCAGGTCTTCCTCTGCCTTTTAGAGCATGTTTTCCGACTCAATGACAATTGAATTGAACGGTGGGGAAATCACGCAACCTCCTGAGGCTTGCTCCCAGCCGGCAAGGCTCTCCCTGTCGGAAGCGCGCAATTGGCAAATGACCTTATAATGCAAACAGCGCAGCAAACGGGATCAATATATGGCCCCGGAATAACAACTTCCCTTGCTAAATACTGAGTATTTCAACAACACCCATCAAGTGATGAAGCTAGTCCCAGTTCCATGTTAGTGTGGGAGTGATTGCTTCTGTCCTCACTTTTTTTTTGGATGCAGTTCATTTCCCCCATGATCCAGTTGAAGGATGTTGGGGCTGGGAACGGAACACTTCCCAGTTCAGATACAAGCTCTCCCAGCATGGGTTACAATTTAAGCATTTATAGCGCGTTTCATTACGTACTCAGAAAGGACTTAGCATTTATATTGCGTCTTTTATGACCTCAGGACGTGCTGAAGCACTTTACAGCAATGAAGTTGTTGTTATCGGGAACGCACTGCCGGAGAGGGGGGTGGAAGCCAATTCAATAGTAACTTTCAAAAGAGAAATTGGATAAACAGCTGGCTTCATTGGGAGCACCCTCAGTTAACCAATTTGGGCTGGTGAGTGCAAGTGACTACGTTTTAAAAGTACTTCATAGAGTCTTACAGCACAGAAGGAGGCCATTCAGCCCATCGTGTCTTTGGACAGCTCTTTCGGCAATCAGTCCAGCTCCCCCTGCTCTTTCCCCATAGCCCTGCAAATTTATCCTTTTCAAGTATTTATCTAATTCCCTTTTGAAAGTTATTATTGAATCTGCTTCCACCGCCCTTTCAGGCAGCGCATTCCAGGTCATAACAACTCACTACTGTACATTAAAAAAAAAGTCTGCTCATCTCCCCTCTGATTCTTTTGCCAATTATCTTAAGCCTGTGTCCTCTGGTTATCAACCTTCCTGCCAGTAGAATCAGTTTCTCCTTAATTACTCTATCAAAACCCCTCATGATTTTGAACACCTCTATTAAATCTCCTCGCAACCTTCACCGTTCTAAAGAGAACAATCCCAGCTTCTCTAATCTCTTCATGTAACTGTAGTCCCTCGTCCTGAGTACCATTCTAGTAAATCTCCCCTGCACCCTCTCTAAGGCCTTGACATCCTTCCTATAGTGCAGTGCCCAGAATTGGACGCAATACTCCAGCTGAGGCCTAACCAGTGATTTATAAAGGTTCAGAATAGCTTCTTTGCTTTTCTACTCTATGCCTCTATTGAGATAGCCCAGGATCCCGTATGGTTTTTTCACGGCCTTCTCAACTTGTCCTGTCACCTTCAAAGATTTGTGCACATACACCCCCCGGTCTCTCTGTTCCTGCACCCCCTTTAAAATTGTACCATTCAGTTTAAATTACTTGCAAGAATTTTTTTTAAATATGGATCTATTTAATTCGATATGAACCAGGGTGACAATTTACATACATATGTAGAATTACATAGAATTTAAAGCACAGAAACAGGCCATTCGGCCCAACAGGTCTATGCCGGTGTTTATGCTCCACACGAGCCTCCTCCCACCCTTCTTCATGTAAATCTATCATATCCTTCTATTCCTTCCTCCCTCATCTACTTATCTTGCTTTCCCTTAAATGCATCTATGCTATTTACCTCAACTGTTCAATACGGTAGCGAGTTCCACATTCTAACCATTCTCTGGGCAAAGACTTTTCTCCTGTATTCCTTGTTGGATTTATTAGTGACCCCGAGTTTTGGACTGTCCCACAAGTGGAATTATCTTCTCTATGTCTACCCTTGACTTCACTGTCGTTGAAAAGCCTCCTGGTGTTTGTAGTAAAGCCTCAGTTTGGTTCCTCAGGCCGAGCTTAGCTACCTTCACAGATCTCCCTTTTTTGAGCATTAACCATTGTTTTGGCAAGTCAATATGGGCTAGAAATTGGCCTCCTTAGCGCCTCCGATGGCGAGAACTGGGTGCTAAGCACTTACCGACCAGGCGTGGCGAGATAGATCGACTTCCCGCTATATTCGGCGGGAGGTTTGCGGCGGCGTTATGGCGTTGCGCCCCAATCTCCTTCGCCCGGAGATCGTGTCGTCTTTGCCGTGCGCAGCTCCCCGGCCTTCGGTTTCGCCCACTGCAGCATCGCCGGACGAAAACACCGGGAGGCCGGGCGCTTCGGGGGCAATACTTAAAGGCGAGGTGGCCGAGGTAAGTAAAAAAACTTCTGTAATGCTTTCTCTATTTTGCCCCTTTGTCTTCACCAGTGCTCAATCAGCCCGGCACTCTGCTGCAGTGCATCGGGCTGATCGGGCTGGATTGCGGCTGCCGTGGGGGACCGGGTAAGTTTTTTCCTTGCAGAGCCTGCAGCGATGGCCCTTCCCTTTAAGGGAGGGAAGGAGCCTTCCAACGCGGCAGCGCTGCACGGCCCAGTGTGCAGCGCTGCTCACCTACCGCCCCGCCTGCTGCCTGGTGTGCTCCAGGCAGGAAGTGGAGCGCTTGATTAAGCCCTCCACTTCCTTCCTGGAGCGCAAAACCACTTTTTTAAAAGTTCAAAAGCATTAGCGCCTGGCGCTAAATTTTTAAATTTTTAAAAGCTAGCACCCCAAATGGGGCGATATCGAATTTCTCCCCCATAGGATTTTATCAAACTCAGACCAAACAAGGTTTCAAGCTTTGTACCAGCAGAAATGTGTCGGCTCAGTGAATGAGTATAATGGTGCTTGAGGACCGTTAATGGCCTGTTAGTGCGTGCATGTCATTTAAAGTATCACACCATGCTAGATTCCTTTCACCTTTTAACTATTTGTGCATGGAGGGATTAATTATTTAATTCAACTGATCCACTATAACGGGGGAGGAAGAACAAAGAATATCTAGGCCCAGCGAATGTCAGCTGTAGCTCAGCTAGTCGCACTCTCACCTCTGAGTCAGAAGATTGTGGGTTCAAACCCCTCTATGGACTAGAGCACATAATCTAGGCTTTAAAAAAAATGTATTCTTGGGATGCGGGCGTCGCTGGCAAGGCCGGCATTTATTGCCAATCCCGAGTTTCCCTTGAGAAGGTGGTGGTCGGCCTCCGTTTTCTGAACGGCTGCAGTCCCTGTGGTGAAGGTGCTCCCACGTTGTTAGGTAGAGGAGTGCCAGGATTTTGATCCAACGACAGTGAAGGAATGGTGATGTATGTCCCAAGTCAGGATGATGTGTGACTGGGAGGGGGCGTTTCAGTGCAATAGTGAGGAAGAGCTGCATCGTCTTTCAGACGAGACATGCACTCGTCTGCCTACCCAGATGGATGTAAAAGATCCCATGCCAGCAGAGAGCTCTCCCGGCATCCTGCCCAACTTTCCTCCCTCGACCAATACCATCTAAAGCAGATTATCCAGTCATTCATCTCATTTGCTGTTTGTGAGACTTTGCTGTGCGCAAATTGGCTGCCTTGTTTGCCTGCATAACAACAGTGACTGCACTTCATTGGATGTAAAGTGATTTCAGAGGTCCTGCGGATGTTAAAGGCAGTAAAATAAATGCAAGTTCTCTCTTTTAGTATTGAGGGTAAGAATTGCCAAATAGTTTGAGAGTCATTTTTAGCTGATGGTTATGGGGCCTTCAAGGTAAAGGATGTTCTCGCCGACAGTAAAGCGACAAGTGACTGAGAAACACACAGAGCTCGAGTGTGTGTTTGCTTGTTCCCGCTCCATAGGGCCACTGCCTCACTTACCTAAATCCAGAGACCATGGTTTGAAGAACCACGGCTTGGGGGACTCTCGGGTATGTGCAGGCCTAGTTCTGGAGTTTAACCGGCTGGAGCAGTGCAGGTTACCAGCAGCGAGCTCAGGTTGGCTTTCTGCTGCTTGCTCAGCCAAACTCACCATTGGCTTTCAGGCTTATCCTGGAGACGATGGGGAAGAATCCAAGCTCTCAGGTTGTCCTCACACTAAGCCTGATTACTGAGCCTGGCTGGTTGGTCAATCATCGACCGGGCCTTGGAATACAGCCTGCTCCACATCATCCTGTGTGGTTGGAGGGGTTGGGGGTTGGGGGGGGAAGTGATAAAACCTCTCCTAATCTCTAACCTTCCTTGAGCCTTGTGAATGTTATGCCTCGCATCCTCGAGTGTTGTGCCCACGTTAGATAGCCTGGTCAGACCTAGCTTATCTGTACCTTCCACTTCACGCGAAAATAATGATCTTCATGAGTAGAATCAAAAGGTAAGCACGTGACACCGCCCATCGCCCCAGCCCTTTAAAAGAGAAATGTTAAAACTGTTCCTGAGAAAGGAACCGCCCGCCGCCTGCTTAAAACCCATCAAGCGAGATAAAGGCGGCAGCTATTTTAACAGCTTCCGTTTGGGACACTTTCTTATTTATGCCAGCAAGAATGTACGTCGGAAGTACCGGCCTGTTTTACTTATTCTGGACGACAGCTGATGATAACAGCACAGGAGGAGGCCATTCGGCCCATCGTGCCTGTGCCGGCTCTTTTGAAAGAGCTGTCTGTAGTGCTGAGGAAAAAGATACGTGAGCAGCATTAAACTAGGCTGCCCGGCCTACACATCTCAAACTGAGGTTAACGGTGGCAGATGTGACACATCAGAGGTCACGGTGAGCCTGGGTAGGGGTTTGGGGGGGGGCTGCGGGGATACATACTCCTGGAAAGAAAGAAATCGTTTGATTTTACAACTCACAAGTTATACGTCATTATCAATTATTGAAATGCATGATTTTTAACTTTAAAGTCAGTGTGGGATCATGTTCAGTGCCGACTAATTTACATTTCAGAGTTTAAAATGAAAGCAAAAGAAATATTCACAGCTCAGAAATTATTTAACAGACATTTAGGGGAGAAGACAAATTCACTGTTAACAGAAGCAATGACCCCCTGCATACCGCACTGTACCTCTGGCAGGCTAAAAGGTTAAGAAGAATGATTGTATCAGTCACCAGCATCACACACAGGAGGTAGAATATTGAGAGATAGTGTACACAGTAGGCTACCATCCTGCAGATGGTACATGTGAACACAACAGAAAAGGCATCCATCTTATGAGGTTCACAGAGAAACACACAGCAGGAATAAAGAGGTGTATGATCGTCTAATGGATTTCCCCCACAGATACAGTGTTAGATATTCCTACATAGCCGGTCCGCGTTTCAACAAGCCACAACCGCTTCCCTTTAAAGTAGGCCGCATCCATTCTTGCAGCAGTCGACTCTGGGTGGCAGGAGAAAGGTTGCGGTCTGTTACCTGAATGTCAAGTTCAGGTCGGCCGCCTTTAACTCTGAATGCCTTAAAAGCCAAACGGCTGACAAATAGGAAAGACGCTCGACCCGCACCTTAAGAATAGCTCGACCCGCACCTTAAGAATAGCTCGACCCGCACCTTAAGAATAGCTCGACCCGCACCTTAAGAATAGCTCCTGCAGTTCCTAAGTCTTACTCAAGTGCTCTGCCTGCAAAATGGTGTTAGGCACCACACGTAAGTGCACGGATCTTACATGCACAAGGTGCCCTTCTGCAAAAACAGGCATTGTCTTAATGAACATGTCTCTGGCAGACCTTGGTTATGTTTTGGGCGAGGAGGAGCTGGGAGAGTCGAGCGCCATCTTATTGGGCCAGATAGCATCCTACGATGCAATTTGTACCACTCGGTTTACCACCACCCCCGCCCACGAAGACGCAAATTCTTGCAAAATAACTCCTGTGACAAGGAGCACAGACTAATCAGAAAGGAAGGCTTGTACTTACTGTAGGGGACACATTCATATTGGACCTCAAGGTATTTGTAGGTCCCCGGGCACGGGTCAGGGAATACATCTGACCCCGTTATCACAACACATTGTGTCCGGTTGTTGCACCTGTAATGGGGGAAAACACAAGACAATTCATTTAGCTAGTGGATTTACAATTCACACGTTACAGTGAATGATTTAATACACTGCTGGCTTTGTCACACAACAGGATAGCCAAGTCAATAGCGAGAGACTCTTAATTAATATTACATTAGCCGGTACGAACAAATAAAGCTAAATAGAAAAGAAAAGGGCTCCTGGAATACACACAGTAGTGCCTCATTGATTGGGATAAATCTCAATGAACTGGAGCAATCGCTAAGACTGGGTGGTAAACAATTAGAGAAACAAATTACATATCTTCCACACTATGATCTATCTGCTCCTGCTTTGCTTTTACCTGCAAAAAAGAAATCCATTAATTGAGCAAAAATGCTTTAAGTTTATTGACCAGTCGAGATCAGTAACATATTATATCATTGTTGCCGAGACATTATGCACTGGAATCAGATTGTAATTTACTGACAGTGGAAGTTGTTAAGACAAGTGTTGGCGCACAGATACCAGCCCAGCCAAGATTATGATCAACAGAAAGTAACTCTTGTCAGCACTCCCACAACACAGGCTTAATCAAACCTCAATTCCCAGTGTGAATCCTCACAAAAGCAATGATAAAACCTGCCCGCTATTTGCGAGTCTGGTAAGAGAGACAACTCTCTTTTGTCCGTTGCAAGCACGTACATAACAAGGCTCCGCTATACATGCTCATCTTCGGTAAACAATTGCAGCCCGTGGGTAATCGGAGATTTCAGAAATGACTTGAGCGCGCGGGTTGCGATCGTGATAATGCTTTAAGCCAAAGGTTGAGTGCAGCACCGCACACCGAGAAACTACTTCTGTAACCTTCCAGCGTGTTTCATTGTATCTGCGGATTTGAAATTTATTTTTAAAACGCGCTGGAGGACAAGGGCTAACTATGACGGGGGAGCTGAAAGGAATGCAGATTCTGCAGGACCTGACCTCTCAGCAGCAATCAATGACTGGGACAGGCTCCAAAATGAAAGTACATTGATATTCACCGTGCGCTGTGATGCTCACCGCACGCAGTGCTCTCCTGCCTGGTGCTTGCCGGTGTGCCACGCTTAAACTCCCTTGGATAACAGTTTTTTTTTTTAAGTGGCTGGCTTTGCCCGAGCGAAAGCCTGTGTTTTGAGAAGGTCAAGGGGAGATTTTCTAGAGCCGTTGAAAATTAAGAGGGTTTTTTTTGATAGAGTAGATAGGGAGAAACTGTTTCCACTGGCAGGAGCGTCGGTAACCAGAGGACACGGACTGAAGCTTATTGCCACAAAAACCGGAGGAGGCAGATGAGGAGAATTTTTTTTTGATGCAGCGAATTGTGATCTAGAACGCACTGCCTGAAAAGGGCAGTGGAAGCAGATTCAGCAATAACTGTCAAAAGGGAATTGGATATATACTTGAAAAGGAAACAAATTGCAGGGCTACGGGGAAAGAAACTATTTCCTTACAGACAAGAGTTCTTTAGCTCATCAGGAAAATACAATTAAAATGTAAAAAAGTACGCTCTAGGAGAAAAACTAATTTATTTGGCTACTGTTTTGCATTGTTTGAAGAGCTTGGAGTACAGCACCAATTTATGGATTAGTATTAAGATAGTAAATAGGGATGTACATTATAAAACTATGTACTTAGCAGAAAATTAACCTATTATTATACACTTGGGAGAAACAAGCTTCTGTAACAAAGAACTATGGGCATATTGGATATAAAGAAGTGAACTACACCTTTCGTGAAAATGTATCCACTTAATAAAGACACATTCCACCCTCACCCCTTCTCATGTGCTCCTTTTGTGGGATCGTTCCGTTCACCAAATGGTCGCTGCATTTGCTGCCGACATAAGAACAGACGGGCCTGCGAAATCGATGGACACGAAAACACCTCTTGGTCCATCGCAGTGAGGCGGTTTCATTCTACACCAATGCTGTGCTTATGGTGTAAACGAATCTGGAGTCAGGGCCTGACCCGAACACCAAGACGAAGATTCCCTGGGGAGGGCGCCTCAATCTGCTTTGCCTCATGATCACTTTGGGGCCTGGAGACTCAACTTTACATTCCCAAGTTTAGTCTCGGTGTGAAACAGCTTTGCACGTGCTGAACTTGGCAGTGTGACAGCACCATAAAAATCAGAATGCATGCAACAGCCACAGCTAGCACTGATATCGCGCCTTAAACGTAGAAAAACGTCCCACGGCGCCGAACTTTTTTCCTAAGCATTCATTTTTAGAAGGCAGCGAATTCCTTGTTTGTCAGTGTCTCACTGCCCAGTGGCATT
Source organism: Squalus acanthias (assembly GCA_030390025.1). Lineage (NCBI taxonomy): Eukaryota > Metazoa > Chordata > Chondrichthyes > Squaliformes > Squalidae > Squalus > Squalus acanthias. Next base: position 6,091,009 of record CM059439.1, read on the forward strand.
CCTCACAAGTCTGAGTTAATCCCTTGATTGACGTGTGAAGGTGAAGCACTTTAATCCTCCTGATGGGTCGAGGCAAAGTAAATACGGTCAATGGACTGAAATTCCTGTCAGTGGCTCTGGTGTCAACCGGATCCCAGGTCATCCCGATATAGATATTTAACAGGTGGGGTGGGGGAGGTAGGTGTCTGTGTTTAGGAGCTCGGTTGGTTATTGTAGCCGATTCCCAGCTACTCCTTCCTGCCCCCTTATCGCTCTTCTATATACTCCCCTCCCCACCACCCTGGCTCTCGTCGTTCCTCAGCAGTTTCCCTCAAATATGGCAGCCGGCCTTTACGCTCACCCCTACACTCTGTTGGGTGGTGCCAGCAGTCATTTGCTGGTCAGAGCCATCAGCATCGGGGACTCTCCGCAAGTCAGATTTGTTGATCAGAAAGGAGGACGCAAACATTGAAACGCGCACGGGGCTGGGCTTATTTTAAAAGCGGAATACCCCGAAATAATGGCGCATTTCCAAACCGAAATGAGCGCGTCTCCTTCTCGGTGAGTGAGGCTCGACAGGCCTGACTGTTGGCATACGGTTTGTTTTATTTAATGGGCGGCAGTGGGTTTAGGCACCGCTCTTTCAACTCTGGGGCTAGCGTTCAAATGCAGCTTGGGGTGAAGTTCCAATGGAAATTTTTAGGGTTTTGAATGGCAACTTTGGGACAGATGCCAAGCAGGGTCGCCAACCCTCCAGGATTGCCCTGGAGTCTCCAGGAATTAAAGATTAATCTCCCGGACACTGCTGCCAGCAACCTCGGGAGAACACACTTTATCTTTATAAAAAATGTTTTTTAAAGTCATTACTTTTTCCAAATGCTCTCCATTGTAAGATGGTCAAAAACTCCTGAAACATGATAGCGTTTGAGCCAAGGATAGGGCACGGATTTAAGAGCCACCTTGATCCTGTAATATGAAGATGGCCGGGTTGGTAGTCTGGAAAGGTGAAATCAAAATGGGTCTTTTTTCATCTGAACTGGTCTTGTGGAAGCTCTGCTACAGCCACACCCTATACCGTGCATAACAGCCACCCTATTCCACTGGAGGTCTTCCTTCACTCTACCAGCTTTGTACTTCATTGTGCTGTCCTTCCTACAGCTTTATAATATGTCTTCAGCTGACCCATCAGTATTGTGTATAAGCAGGTGAGTTGGTGCAGTTGTTTGCAGAGGTACCTCGCCGGAGAGCCTGTGTCCTCTCAGTTCTACTCTCTACTAGTCTCCTGAGGAAGAGAGTGTTTGAAGACCAGGACTTCAAACCCGGCACTAAGCTCATGGTCTATGATACCCGCCCTCCTGTACGCCTCAGAGACATGGACCATGTACAGCAGGCACCTCAAAGCACTGGAGAGGTACCACCAACGCTGCCTCCGCAAGATCCTGCAAATCCATTGGCAGGATAGGCGCACCAACGTCAGTGTTCTCGCTCAGGCCAACATCCCCAGCATCGAAGCTTTGACCACGCTCGATCAGCTCCGATGGACGGGTCACATCGTCCGCATGCCCGATACGAGACTCCCAAAACAAGTGCTCTACTCGGAGCTCCGACACGGCAAGAGAGCCCCAGGTGGGCAGAGGAAACGCTTCAAGGACACCCTCAAAGCCTCCTTGAAAAAGTGCAACATCCCCACTGACACCTGGGAATCCCTGGCCCAAGACCACACAAAGTGGAGGAGAAGCATCCGGGAAGGCGCCGAACACCTCGAGTCTCTTCGCCGGGAGCAAGCGGAAGCCAAACACAAGCAGCACAAGGAGCGCACATCAACCCAAGCGACCCACCCACCCGCCCCTTCAGCCACCGTCTGCCCCACCTGTGACAGAGACTGTAGGTCCCGCATTGGACTCATCAGTCACCTGAGAACTCATTTTTAATGTGGAAGCAAGTCATCCTCGGTTCCGAGGGACTGCCTAAGAAGAAGAAGAAGACTCTGTACTAGTCTCTAAATACATGGTCAGTGCCACCTCCCCGTATCAGCTCCTCCCAACTGAAGTATCCATAGGCCATACCTGAAAGCTTTGAGGCAATCATGGTTTTAGCTACCTCTATCCCATTACTTACTGCGTAAACTGCCGTGTTTCTGAGCTGGCTTGTCTACTCATGCTCATTGGCAGTTGTACAGAGCAAACAACGCACTCGCTGCCTCTCTTCTTGGAGGTAGGGCCTCAGATGGAATCGAGTGGCTGTTACGCGCCTCGCTTGGAGTGTGGATGCAGCAAGCGGAATGGGAAATTTGTCAGGAATGGCAGAGGTGCTTCAAACGTCAAGTCTTCCGAACGAGATCATACTGGCCTGCACAAGTTCTATGCACAGCAGGGAACCAACCCACGAGCAGGGTCTAGTTTCCCCTGCCACTGATTCAAAATGTATAAAATCGACCCAAAAATGCATTTCGCAGGTCAGATTTCAGACAATTTTACGTCTAATCCAACCTCCAGTATGGATTTCTAACAATGACCTAAGGGTCTGTTGAAGATATCCTGTAGTAGATTTGTGCCCTTTTTATAGCAAGCTTTGATGTCCTATTACTCAATGATTTTAGTGCATGTTTCACCGAGCTCAAGCTCAGAGTCCTGGGTACAGCCGTTGCATTGCAAATTTACTTTTCTGTTGGGCTTGGGGTTTTCACTGTCCTAACCCTGTGATTCTCTGCATTAATTATGGTGGCTTTTAACTAGACCAAAAGGGCTTTGAAATGGCCTGAAAAAAAAAACTTCCAGCAATAAAACCCAGACAATCCACAGCTCACAGATATCTGCAAACCATTTATGAGCCGCGCGCGTAAAGGTCACTGAGCTCATCTATCAGCTGAGAACATGTTCTGGATGTCGTCGGACTATTTTTATATCCCACCTGCCTATTTTTATTTCCCACCTGTTTCTCTTCCCATCTCCATATCCCTTTACTTCTTGCTGAATTAGGATTCAGGTTAGCACTCACTGGGGTAGCTCTTTGTGCGATAGTGTAAAATGGGCGATAGCGAATCGGCGGCCCGTTTTTGCATCTATCCCAATCTTTACTTCCATTGAAGTCAATTTGCGATCACCCATTTTACACTGTCACACAAGGTCAAGATCTACCCCAGTGACTGCTTATTTTGGAAGTTCAAAGCTCTGATTATCTCAACCAGAGAAAGTTTGGCCTCAACCATGACATCAAGGGAGGGAGGAGGCACAAGAGATGAGAGTCAGAGTCCTGGAGGGCACAGGCTGTGACATGGGATTGGAGGGCATTCAAGAGCAAGGATGGAGCTAAAAATATAATCGCTTCTGCTCAAAATCTATCCCCTTCCCCGTCTCCCTCACTCAGACTGAACCAAATGGTGCACGTTGGTTGTCCCTTGCCCACTCATTTAGTTCAGGCCTCCTTTCTGATTTGCTTCGAAATCCAGGTTGACCATTCCTTAAGATACAAAAGCAAAATACTGCAGATGCTGGAAATCTGAAATAAAACAGAGAATGCTGGAAATACTCAGCAGGTCAGGGAGCATCTGTAGAGAGAGAGAAACAGAGTTAACGTTTCAGGTCGATGACCCTTCGTCAGAACTGGAAAAAGTTAGAGATGTAACAGATATCCTTAGGATATGTGTTCTTAAACACAGCACTGTAAAATTCTCCTGTGCAGTTCCTCCCCACTAGCGTTAGACTGGCTGCTCTGTCATTTCCAAGTTTACATTGCACTTAATTTTGAATATCGGGATCATATACCATAACCTCCAGTTGTCTAGTGCATCTCCTCTTGATTATGGAGCTCCTAAAAATATTAGCCAGAGCCTCACCTATTTCCCCTCTCAATTCCTTAAGGATTTTAGCATGTATCCCATCTGGTCCAGGTGCCCTATAGGCATTTAATGCCTCACATTTTCTTCAGAACACATGTTGCACTGACCCCTACACATGTTATAGATTCCTCAGCCAAAAGGATCGGATCTGGAATGTGTTCATGATCTTCAATTTGTGAGAAAAGACTGATGTGAATAATTCACTAAACACATCTGCCATTTACATTCTACCCAAAAGGTCTCTTAAAGGATCAGTCTGGGCTTTAAAATGTTGGCCGCTACATATGTGGCAGTCCCACTTCACATTTTTTGTCAGTGCAAACATGTTGTCACTGAAAGCTGCCCCGATCCAGCATTCCTTCGGTGCTTAAACATCATCAGATCTGCTGCCTGTGTCCTAACTCGCACCAAGTTCCGTTCACACATCACCCCTGTGCTCGCTGACCGACAATGGCTCTCGGTCCGGCAACACCTCGATTTTAAAATTCTCATGCTTGTGTCCAAATCCCTCCGTGGCCTTGGCCCTCCCTATCTCTGTAATCTCCTCCAGCCCCACAACCCCGCGAGATCTCTGCGCTCCTCCAATTCTAGCCATTTGCCCCTCTCTACCTCTCTCCTCCTCCTCTAAGTTGCTCCTTAAAACTTACTTCTTTGACCAAACCTTTGGTCATCTGTCCTAATAATATTTTGTTTTGTAACACTCCTATGAAGCACCTTGGGATGTTTTACTCTGTAAAATGCACTATATAAATGCAAGTTTGGGCATCACACTTTAGGAAGGATGTCAAGGAATTGGAAGGGTGCAGAGGAGATTTACTGGAGTGGTACCAGGGATGCGGGACTTTCGTTACGTGGAGACACTAGGGAAGCTGGGGTTGTTCTCCTTAGAGCAGAGAAGGTTAAGAGGAGATTTGATAGAGGTGTTCAAAATCATGAATGGTTTTGATAGAATAAATAAAGAGAAACTGTTTCCAGTGGCAGAAGGGTCGGTAACCAGAGGACGCATATTTAAGGTAATTGGCAAAAGAACCAGAGGCGAAATAAGGAGACTTTTTTTTCCCCCACACAGCGAGCTGTTGTGATCTGGAATGCGCTGCCTGAAAGGGTGGTGGAAGCAGATTCAATAGTAACTTTCAAAAGGGAATTAGATAAATACTTGAAGGGGGAAATTTTGCAGGGCGGGCAGGGGCATGGGATTAATTGGATAGCTCTACCAAAGAGCCAGAACAGGCATGATAGGCCAAATGGCCTCCTTCTGTGCTGTATCTAAGTTGTTGTTGCTGTTAGAGGGGGGTCCCCGCACCCCCGTCGGCTTCACCTTAGTCGCAAAAACCACAGCTGGCGCATAGTTGGATTGTCAAACTTCAACGTTAAAAGCAGCCCAACGAGAGAAAAGAGCACCTACAAGACAGCCGTCTTCTGACTGAGTAAAGTATCTCCGTCAGTTGGAGGTTGACGAGCAGATTGCTGCTTCCCTCGCGGTGTAGCTCAACTCCACGCTGTCCACTCGTACTGCTTGATAAGTGGCATCATTCTGGACAATGGTATCCCGCTGAAGAATGAAGAGGACTGGAGGAGTCCGAGCTCTGGTGCTACAGACGCATGCTGAAAATGAGCTGGGCAAGAAGGATGACTAATGAGAGGGTCCTTGAACTGACATAAGAAAAGAGAGGAGTAATGAGGCTGATTAGGATAAGGATAAATGACACACTGGGCATATTAGTCAGGAAACCTGGGAGGGGGTGCTACTGTTTGGAAAAGTTGATGACGATAGACTGTGAGGAAAGTACAGAAAAACATTACTAGTTGATGTGATGGAATGGGAAGGTTTAGCATCAAGGACTGACTGACACAATCCCACTGTGCAGAGAGCGGAAAGCATCGAGAGCACTAATTGTCACTTTTCAGAGCGGAGAAGGCACACAGAGAAAGAGGTCGTACCAGTGTCAGCACCGTGCACAGCCAAATCATAATCTCAGCACATAATCTAAGCCAACACTTCACTGCAGCACTGAGGGAATGATGCATTGTCAGAGGTGACATCTTTCAAAAGGGACTTTTGAATCGAAGCCCCATCTGCCTGTTCTGGTGAACGTCGAGTTCACTCCACTATTGGAAGAAGAGCAGGGAAGTTCTCCCAATGTTCTGACCAATACTTAGCCCGCAACCAACACCACTAAAACAGGCTGAGTGCTTATTTATCTGATTTGCTGTTGGTAGGACTTTGCTGAGTGCAAATTGGCTGCAGCAACAACAAAACAACAATGACTATGCTTTGTCGCTAATTCATTGGCTATAAAGTACTTTGGGACATCCTTAGGACTTGAAAGGCATGATATAATACGAGCTCTTTCTGAAACTTTGCTGTATTGACTCTCTTGCTGCTATCTATAGTCTGCCATTCCATCGCACTCTTGTTCCTTCTGACACTCCTTCACTAACCGCCATGTGACGCGCCATCATTACTTTCTGCTTACCTGCACCTTCTAAAATATTTGTCCTTTGCCTTTCCCAGCCTTTGTTGTTATTAGCAGTGATGCATCCCCATAATGGCTCAGTGACAAATGGCATTCGCCATTCACTCGCCAAGGGGTGTCCAAGTGATAAATGGCATTCGCCATTCACTCGCTGGGGGTGTCCAAGTGATAAGTGGCATTCGCCATTCCCTCGCTGGGGGTGTCCAAGCTTTGTGGGCTGCATGGGTGTGTACGATGGACCCTCGGGGGTTGTTAATAAAATTTATATACCCGTTCCTGTTAATTTGCGTACATCTCAAGTTGCTGAAACCAACAGATCTGGGTGTTGTGATTTAAGGATTTACCCGCCAATGAGGCAAAGCAACACGGTGGCATAGTGGTTAGCACTGTTGCCTCACAGCGCCAGGGACCCGGGTTCGAATCCGGCCTCGGATGACTGTCTGTGTGGAGTTTGCACTTTCTCCCTGTGTCTGCGTGGGTTTCCTCCGGGTGCTCCGGTTTCCTCCCACAGTCCAAAGATGTGCGGGTTAGGTTGATTTGGCTATGATAAATTGACCCTTAGTGTTAGGGGGATTAAATACGTGGGGTTACGGGGATAGGGTGGGATATGTGTCGGTGCAGGCTCGATGGGCCGAAATGGCCTCTATCTGCACTGTGGGGATTCTGTGATTCTGTGAAAATCAACTGCCCTTTTCCAAACATTCAGGCCAACAAAATTCAAAGACAAAGCTGAAAGCAACGACAAAAATGATAAGTGCAAATGGGACTGAGCTGCCGATGTTTTGAGGGCCAGATTCGCGCCCCCACCTCCCCCCCTTCAAATGACCCTCAGGATGATGGGTGGCCACTTATTCACTAGCCTGTGTGAATCGGCGTGGATGTTATCTCTCCCTACAGGCCACCTTGCCTGCTTTCTAAAATTGGTAGCATCATCAAAATTTGATGTTCTGCTTGCAATGTTCTCATCCAGCTAATTAATAAAACATTAGAAACAGCAACAGTCTCAGAATTAATCCCTAATGGGCTCATCTGGTCATTGCAGTCCAGTATAAACCAATAATGGCCCCTCTGTTTCCTATTCATTATCCAATTTGCAACATCCTCCTTGATCCCAGGAGTTCTACTTCAGTCGTAGGCATTTTACGAGAGACCTTATCAAATGCCTTTTAAAAGTCTAGATATAAAATATCTACAACATTACCCTTATCCACTAACTCTGTTACGTACCTTAAACATTCTCATAAATTTGTATGGCTTGACCTGCCTTTCATGAACCCGTGTTGACTTTGATTCATTGCCCTTTATTCTTACTAAATGCTCCTGAATTGCTTCCTTTATAATAGATTCCAGCAATTTCCCACTGCAGATGTCAAGCTAACTGGGTTATAATTCCCAAGATCATGCTTCCGACCTTTTTTTTTTAAAGATGGGAATTACATTAGCTGTTTCTTGGTCTTCTGCTACCACCCTGTATTTAACGAGCTCAGCAGAATTTCCCCTACAGCACCATTGGCTTTTACTGAGTTTCTTTTTTTTAATACTCTTGGACGCATTCCATCTGCATCTGGTGCTTTATGAATCTGCAATTGCTCACTTTTCCTAATGACGCTTTCATTACTTAGCTGCGAAGCTCGATATGATCTCAGTTGGTCACAGGATTGGGAAACAGTACTTAACAGCTTCCAGAGCGATGATACCTACTCACAAAATGCTATCGCAGTCTGAAAATGCCATTAGGGTAGTGTAGTGTCGTGGTTACGGTACTGGACTACGGTACTGGCAACCCAGAGCTCAAAGATTTACAAGGATGATACCAGAAATGCGAGGGTATACCTATCAGGAAAGGATGAACAGGCTGGGTATCTTATCTCTTGGAAGTGGGGAAGAGCATAACTAGAGGCCATCAATATAAGATAGTCACCAAGAAATCAAATAGGGATTTCAGAAGAAACTTCTTTACCCAGAGAGTGGTGAAATGTGGAACTCGCTACCACAGGGAGTGGTTGAAGCAAATAGTATAGATGCATTTAAGGGGCGGATAGATAAGCATATGAGGGAGAAGGGAACAGAGGGTTATGCTGATAGAGTTAGATGAGGAAAGATGGGAGGAGGCTCGAGTGGAGCATAAACGCCGGCATGGACTGACTGGGCCGAATGGCCTGTTTCTGTGCTGTATATCCTGTGTAAATCCCACCCATCGCCAATTGTAAAACTGAATTCAATCAATCTGGTCATTTGTCGCCCAGCACCAGCAAAGTGACACAACAACAGAAAACGCTGGAAAAACTCAGCAGGCCAGGCAACATCCGTGGAGAGAGAAACAGAGTTAACGTTTCAGGTCGAAACCCTTCGTCAGAACCATGGATTGGTTGACTAATGTCCTTCAGAGGATTGAACCGGTGAACCATACTTGGTTTGGCCTACACATCATTCCTGAGGCCCAGCCAGCCACTCAGTTGCAAGAATGGGCGATAAATGCCACCTTGTCAGTGTGGCCCACATTCCATTAATGTGTGCCAGCTTGGCTCAGTTGATAGCACTTCCTAGTTTAAAAGTTGGAAGCCTCTCCTCCCAGGAATTTGAGCTCAGAATCTAAGCTCTGGCACAGTACTGAAGGAATTTGGCATACATATTGCTTGAGGTGCTGTTTAAGGGTTTGGATTGGCACTGAACAATACACCAAAAAAAATCTATGATTGTGGCATCTTGCTGTGTGCAAAATGGCTGCCACTTTTGTTTGCATGATAACAGCCACCACACTTTAAAATAATCCACTACTTTTAGCTCCCCGAAAAAGTTAGCGCTCCTGCGCTGTAAATTAAGTGGTAGCGCCCCAAGCAGGAGGCGGGGCGCTACTGGAAGCGCTCCCCCTCCCTCCTGGGGCACTACCATTCAATATCGCGGCGCTACGTGCAACAGCGCCACGGCATGTCGCGCCGCGGTACTACAGACCTCCCTCCCCCGATTAAAGGGGAGGGGACCATGCACAGCACGCACCGGGGCCCTGTTGGACCACCGGGGAGCGGGGTGCCGGGAAAAGAGCCCGGCACTCAAGAGGAATGCCGGGCTGACCAATCGCAGCCGGCAACCCGCAGGAGGAGGCGAAAGGGGGCAGGTTACTGGCAGGCGGCCCAACAAAAATGGCCGTCCGGCACTTGCCCCTTCATTTGTGCCACAGTAGGTCAGGGGGCGCGACCGAAGTTTGCGGCCGGGGCGCTACCGGCTACCACTAACCTCCCGCTGAATTTCGCGGGAGGTGTTAACAGCGCCGCTCCCAGGGGCACTAACGGGAGGGGGAAAACAACCCAATTTTCCCCCCATCTCTTAACTAGTTTCACCTCTGTCACAGTTAAGAGACTTCGTTCTTTAACATTTTTCCCACTCCAACTATACCCGAAGAGTGTCTTGTTATTTCCTTTGATGTCTACTGCAATCTCTTGTTCTAGTCTTCTCTTTCACCACCGATTACCTCGGTGATTTATTTTTGTGCAACTTCTCATCTTCTTCCTTCCCACTTTCCTTAAATTAGTTGAATTGATTTTGCTTTTTCCCAGTGATGGTTTGAACCTCTCCGTCTATTCCTAGAGACATATTAAATAAATATCCATGCACACACACACACACACACACACACACACACACAACAAGCAGAGCTCCCATGGCATTGCTCACGATGAGTCAGAGGACCGGGATACGCTACAAAATGTGCCCCGGTTTTTACCAAACTCGTCCCCCGCCCCCCATCCCCCCCCACGGGAAAGGGTCAGATGCCCCGCCCGATTTTATTCTCCTCTGAAGTAAAGAGAGAGTCAAGTCGGGCGCGGTGTAAATCGGGCATCTGACCCAAACTAGTCCCGTTCCCGCCGTGGCGGTAAGGTTAAAATTAGGGCTACGGTGTCTGAAGTGCGACGGCTAAAGTGTGACGTTTACAGGAAGGGCAGGCTAAGTTAACGAGATATTTTTCATAATGATCATTGTTGCTTAATACACACAACGTAATTTTGTGACGAAGCTTATAGCTGTGCATGTCTTGTGGTAAAAGGCATATTGAGCAGGAACCATTCTCGATATACAAATGCCTGCCAAACCCAGCTCACATTTACAACAGGCCATCAGAAGTGGTGCGACAGCTCCCCGTTGGCTCAGCAAGAGTTTGAAGTGTGTAGGTGAACGATGGGGGTAAGAAGGGGCCTAGGCTTGATATATGGTCCCTGTTGGGTTAATTACCTCAGCTTGGGTTGATGCAAGGTGCACTGCAGTTGACCTCAACACCGTTGGGTTAGCGAGCAAAAAATAGGCCAGGGATCCCCCTCCTGCTCGCAATCCAGTAACACCGCCATGTCGGAGTGAACAGTACTCGACTTGGCTGTGATGCCCCTTGGGGTTGAATAGCCTAATGGCATTCAATGTCAAGGCTCACACTTGAAGAACAGCCACTTTGGGGGAAAAAACGGAGGGTGGCCAGCAATGTTCCCGCTAATTTTCTTTGGCTGCGCGGTCCATTCAAGTTACCGCGCGGGCGCAATTTTTCCCATTAGAATGCCGTCGAGCCGGCTGCGCGGGACCTGCAAATCGCTGTGTGGCTTAAAGGGAACACTGGTGGAACCATACCCCGGCAGCAATTCAGCACCAGGAGAAGAGAGAAAGAAAGAACTTGCATTTGTATAGCGCCTTTCACACCCTCAGGTCGTCCCAAAGCGTCTTACAACCAATAGAGTGCTTTTGAAGTGGAGTCACTGTTGTAATGTAGGAAACGTGGCAGCCAATTTGTGCACAGCAAGCTCCCACAAACAGCTACACTGTGATAATGACCAGATAATCTGTTTTTTTAGTGATGTTGGTTGAGGGATAAATATTGGCCGGGACACCGGGGAGAACTCCCCTGCTCTTCTTCAGATAGTGCCATGGGATCTTTTATGTCCATCTGAGGGGCCTCGGTTTTACATTTCAGAATTTTGTTTTAAATGGGGCCTTGCTATCATTAAAAAAAAGTCAATGCCATTCATCTTGTCACAAGGCATCATAATGTCACTTGTCTAGGATGACATTATGTGAAAATACGGGTCTCCTCCACGGCCCTTGGCTCCCCAGCACAATACATACAGGTGCAGCAAAGGTCCTTTTTAATGAGGATCTGCCCCTTTGGTGAGTCTTTCTCATTCTCCTCATTCTTGCTTTGGCAACTGCACCGACGTTTGCTGCTTCCTCCATTCTCTTCCAGGCCCTTATTTAGCTTTGCTTCAGCTGTGCTTTCACCCCGATTGCTTTCTTGAAATGTTTCAGGCCCCGACATTCCTTCGGTGGCTTTCTGCTCCACTTCTTGTCTGCATTCTACTGGCCTTTTTCCAGCCTACCTCCTTGAGCTGTGAATCAACACGAGAGCCAGACGTCTTCCCGCATCCCACCCCCCACCCCCACCCCCACCTCTTGCAAAACAAAGGGAAAAGTAAACTGGAAACAATTATTGACTCTTTCCCAGCCCTGGGTCTGTGACTAACAAGTTCACAGTAACATCTGTAAAGCACCAGTCGGGGCCCTAGCCCTGAACTGAGTTTAAAAGATGCTGAACAACATCTAAATTACACTTTCACTTACAACGCTTATATACACATAAATTTGCACAGAATGTACAGGAAAGGAACAGGCCATTCGGCTCAAATGGTCCATGCTGGTGCTTATGCTTCACACGAGCCTCCTCCCACCTAACTTCATCTCACCCCATCTGCATACCCTTCTATTCCTTTCTCCCTCGTGTACTTATCTAGCTTCCCCTTAAATGTATCTAAGCTATTCGTCTCAACGTCTTGAGGTAGCGAGTTCCACATTCTCACCACTCTCGGAGGTGCCGTCTTTCGGATGAGACGTTAAACTGAGGCCCCGTCTGCCCTCTCAGATGGACGTAAAAGATCCCACGGCACTATTTTGAAGAAGAGCAGGGGAGTTATCCCCGGTGTCCTGGCCAATATTTATCCCTCAATCAACATCATTAAAACAGATTATCTGGTCATTATCACATTGCTGTTTGTGGGGCCTTGCTGCGCGCAGGTTGGCTGCCGCGTTTCCCACATTACAACAGTGACTACACTTCAAAAGTACTTCATTGACTGTAAAGCGCTTTGAGATGCCCGGTGGTCGTGAAAGGCATTGTATAAGGACGTTTCTCCTGAATTCCTGATTGGATTTATTGGTGACTATCTTATACTGATGGCGCCTAGTATTGGACTCCACCACGGGTGAAACATCTTCTCTATGTCAAGACGAGAAAAGTAAATTGCGAAGCACAAATAAATTACAGTACAGATATAATCATGGGATCATACAGCTCAGGAGGCCGCCATTTGGCCCATCGTGCCTGTGCCTGTGCCAGCTCTTGGAAAGAGCGATCCAATGTAGTCCCACGCCCCATTCGTTATTGTATTTATTAGTGACTATCTTATATTTCTGGCCCCTAGTTTTGGACTCCCTCCCACAAGTTGCCCAGTGGATAAACGATTGGTGTGGTACTGATCCATACATACAGGAAAGGCCCCAGGTTAGATCTTTGCTCTCTGCTGTACCATCTACAAGATGCACTGCAGCAACTCGCCAAGGCTTCTTCGGCAGCACCTCCCAAACCCGCGACCTCTACCACCTAGAAGGACAAGGGCAGCAGGCGCATGGGAACACCACCACCTCCAAGTTCCCCTTCAAATCACACACCATCCTGACTTAGAAGTATATCGCCGATCCTTCATCGTCGCTGGGTCAAAATCCTGGAACTCCCTCCCTAACAGCACTGTGGGAGTACCTTCACCACACGGACTGCAGCGGTTCAAGAAGGCGGCTCACCACCACCTTCTCAAGGGCAACTAGGGATGGGCAATAAATGCTGGCATTGCCAGCGACGCCCTGATCCCATAAACAAATTTTAAAAAAATATCTGATCGAAGCCATAGCAGTAGTAAAAACAGTACAATCGCCCCTGCCACTGGACTCAACATCCAACCCCTCCACCACCAGTGGCGCTCTGTGGCTGCAGTGGGTACGGTCTACAGGATGCACTACACCAATTCACCAAGATTACTTTGACAGCACCTCCCTCCCTCGTGACCTCTAAGAAAAACAATAGCAGCAACACCATCAAGTTCCCCTCCAAGTCACACACCATCCTGACTTGAACACATACTGTCGTTCCTGGGCCAATGTCCTGGAATTTCCTGATACCCAACACCATTGTGGAAGCAACCATTGCCACAAGGTCGACAGCGATTCAAGGAGAAGGTCTACCACCATCTTCTCAGGGCAACTAGAGATGACCATCTACCAACACCACCACCCAACAACACCCACCCCCCACAATTGTTGAAGAACCTGCTGATGCTCACTGCCTAAAAGAAAACGAAAGAAAGACTTGCATTTATATAGCGCCTTTCACGACCACGGGATGTCCCAAAGCACTTTACAGCAATGATGTACTTTTTGAAGTGTAGTCACTGTTATAATGCAGGAAACACGGCAGCCAATTATGTGCACAGCAAGATCCCACAAACAGCAATGTGATAATAACCAGACAATCTGTTTTAGTGATGTTAATTGAGGGATAACTATTGACTAGGACACCAGTGATAACTCCCCTGCTCTTCTTTGGAATAGTGCCACAGGATCTTTTACATCCATCTGAGAGAGCAGACGGGGCCTCGGTTTAACGTCTCATCCGAGAGACGGCACCTCCGACAGTGCAGCACTCCCTCAGCACTGCACTGGAGCGTCAGCCTAGATTTTTGCGTTCAAGTGTCTGGAGTGAGACTTGAAATCACAACCTTCTGGCTCAGAGGCGAAGTGTGCTACCCACTGAGCCACAAGCAGAGAACAACAATTGAGAGCTAAATCCCTGCTCACCACAGAGAAGCCGCACTCAAAGGGAAAGCGTGTTGGAAATAAGGCTAAGAAATCTTGAAGCAGCATCTCTGGCAGCGTAGCTCCCTATTGGGAGAGCAAGACTCCAGAATTAGCCTTACAGTATCTTACAGTTAATATACTGGTTTTGATAGAGTAGATAAGGAGAAATTGTTTTCCACTGGCTGAAGGGTCGGTAGCCAGAGGACACAGATTTAATATAATTGGCAAAAAAATTCCATGGGGGGAAATGAGGAGAATCTCTTTTACGCAGCGAGTTATGATCTAATGCATTGCCTGAAAGGGTGGTGGAAGTAGATTCAATAATAACTTTCAGAAGGGAATTGGATAAATACTTGAAAAGGTACAATTTGCAGGTCTATGGGGAAAGAGCAGGGGGAGTGGGACTAATTGGACGGCTCTTTCAAAGAGCCGGCACAGGCACGATGGGCCGAATGGCCTCCTTCTGTGCTGTCTGATTCTATGAAAACAAAGCTAAAATTATCCCCAGTGTCCCCAACCTTGATATTATCCACAATTCAGCAGTGGATTCCTTCTTTTTAAAAAACGCTAACCTGATTCAAAAGGGCTTTCAATTACCGATTTTATTTTTCATGCTAGTGTGCTTGAGTGTTCATGTTATTTTGAACCCAGACATGAGCACACCGACACACCAAACCGGCGCAGCGAGTTTGCTGGGCCATAAGAGAAGGATCTTCTGGCACGATCAGCCATGTGGGTACCAGGCCGTGTCGACAGTGGCACCAGACCATTGCCACAGCAGTCTGAGCTTCAGAGATAACCACCCACCAATTTTCTTCAATTATCCTATGCAGATTGCCCACCTAAAGAAAGATCTTTAACGTTCTCAGGATGTCCCAAAGCACTTTACAACCACTGAACCACTTTTGAAGTGTCATCATTGTTGTAATGTGGGAAACGCGACAGCCAATTTGCGCACAGCAAGGCTCCACAAACAGCAATGTGATAATGACCAGATAATCTGTTTTTAGTGATGTTGGTTCAGGGATAAATATTGGCCAGAACACAGGGGATAACTCCCCTACTCTTCTTCGAAATAGTGCCATGGGATCTTTTATGTCCAGCTGAGAGAGCAGACAGGGCCTCGGTTTAACGTCTCATCTGAAAGACGGCACCTCCGACAGTGCAGCACTCCCTCAGCACTGCACTGGAGCGTCAGCCTAGATTACGTGCTCAAGTGTCTGGAACGAGGCTTGAACCTGCGACCTTCAGCCTCAGAGACGAGTGTGCTACCACTGAGCCACGGCTGACACCCGCATTACTGCTGCGATAAGTTTGTTTTGAGCACAGATGAAGAGATTGCTGTTGCTTGGATAACACCTCGGAATGCTCCCATGGTGAGTTGGTGATATTATCGAAACAGGAACAAGATTTAACCCATAAAGTTCAATTCACGCAAGCCAAGGAAAGGACCCCCCTTCTCCACACAAGTCATTTCAGGCCATCAATAATCTTTTTTCTATTCGCTGTGTAGACTTGTTGAAAGGAGCAGTTGTTGCCGAGTTGTTTGCTTGCGCACCGTAAGGAGACACCAGCTGCCTGGGAACAACTGTTCACCCAAACCAGTCAGGCGTACCGGGGGATGCTAAAATTGGCCTGAGCATTCTCGGGTCACCAGGGTTCCCAGCCCGATCGGTGTGCCAACAACCCTTTGCTGGAAGTGAACCTGTGCTCAACATCAGGTGAGGATCGGACTGGAGCACACGTGTAATGCTCCTCACCTCCTCCCTGATCAAAGAAAGGAAAACTTGTATTGTCTTTCACATCCTCGGGACACCGCCAATGCTTTACAGCCAAAAAATTACAGTCACTATTCTTCGGTCAGCAAATGCAGCCAATCCAGTTTGTGCCCAACAAGGTCCCAGGAACAGCAAATAAGATAGACAACCAGTTAATCTATTTTTGGTGGTGTTGATTAAAGGCTAAATGTTGTCCAGGAGAGTGGGAGAACTCCCCTGCTCTTCTTCAGATATTGACATGGGATATTTGGCATTCACCTGATCAGGCCTTGGCTTAATGTCTGATCTGACAGACTCTGTGACAGTGCAGCACTCCCTCAGTACCGCAGTTCAATGCCAGCCTCGATTGTCGGCACGTCCTAAAGCGAGGCTTCAACCTGTGACCTTCCAACTCAGAGGTAAGAGTGCTGCCACTGAGTCAAGCGGACACCCACAGAATAGTCTGCCAACACTTACTGTCTCGCACACTCATGAAGATGAGTCAAGTGGGTGAGGTACCGTGAGACAAAAGGTGACTGCAGAACCTAGGAATCAAAACCTCCAGCAACATAGGAACAGGAGTAGGCCATTCAGCCCCTCGAGCCTGTTCCACCATTCATCCAGACCGTGGCTGATCTGTATCTTAACGCCATTTACCAGCCTTGGCTCCATATCCTTTTATATCCTTGTCTAGCAAAAATCTAACTATCTCAGATTTAAAATGATTAATTGAGCTAGCATCTACTGCTTTTTTGTGGGAGAGTTCCTCACTTCTACCATCCTTTGCAGTGAAGAAATGTTTCCAAACTTCTCTCCTGAATGGCCTGGCTCTGATTTTAAGGTTATGTCCCCTTGCCCGAGACTCCCCCCCCCCGCCCCGCCAATGGAAAAAGTTTTTCTCTATCTAGCCTATCAATTCATTTAAAACTCCTAAAAATCTCAGTAAAATCAGAAGAGGAAGAGGAAAAATTGGAACGAAATAAAAGTGTTCAGCAAGCCTTAGTTTTGATGGTTACAAGCACATAATGGATAGACATAAACGTTATTGGGTGCGTAGATCATGGCAAAATCTCTCCTGCCCTTCTCCCTCCCTCCACCAGTACGAGGTCTCTTTAAAGAGGGCCGCAGCTCCCCTTAAAATGAAGGTAAATAAATTTGATGTCAGACCATGTCAGCGTCTGCAGTCCATTGGAATGGTGGCATTAATCAGAATATTGAAAGGCACTTTCCAGAGAGCAGGAGCAGCTGCCCGTGACCTTCCCATCACCTTACTCGAGCAACTCCAAATGTGCAGGGAAAAGATTCGCCATGTAACTATTTCGATCCGATATTCGGATATTTTGATGAATGTAGCGCACTGTCGGAAAAAAACGGAGCAAAATCGGCTTCCAGGAGTGACGAATAACTCCCACGGTTTGCTCCCGAACTCGCCCGACAAGCTAGTTCCCTCTTTGGTGCGGATTCCAGTTTTCACGGCCCAGCATGCACTGGAGGGTTAGAGCTTCGCATTATTACCAGATGCAGTCAGGAGGGGCGGGATCGAGGGCCCTTAAAATAGTTGGGTGATACTTGGTTTCCCAGGCAGAGCTCGTTCTAGTTTGTGGCCAATAAAAGCCCAGTATAGCCGGTAATTGGTTAAAGTTAGTGGGGCAAAACTTCACCTTATTAGCCCGGGTCAGATTAGGGCTACAACGTTGTAACTGTATCTCTGCCACCACATTGCCTGTCAGCGAGGCCTCATTCTGGCAACCTAAGCCATGCACTATTACCTTCCAGGGCTGTTCAAACTCTTTAATTGGAGCCCACCGGCTAGGCAAGGCCAGAAATTACCGTTACCAACAACGGACGAACATTTAAGATATTCATACGTTTGTGCCATTTGAAGCGAGGCACAGAATCATACACGGCAGAAAGAGGCCATTCGGCCCATCGTGCCTGTGCCGGCGCTTTGAAAGAGCTCTCCAATTAGTCCCACTCCCCAGACTCTTTCCCCGTAACTCATAATGCATTAACTCATTTAAAGTAAATTACCTCTGGTAAATTAACACAACACCAACGTGCGAATGCACTGAGCAGCAGCAAGGTTGGCTTGGCTCAGTGGTAGCACTCTTCTCTCTGAATCACCAAGTCAAGTGTACGAGGAGCCCTGCATCAGGACCTGAGAGGATACAACCTAGGCCGACACTCAGTGCAGTACTGAGTGTGTGCTGCACTGACTGAGGTGCCGTCTTTTGGATGAGATGTTAAACCAAGACCGCAGCTGCCTGCTCAGGTGGACGCCAAAAGGTGGTTATACAAATGCAAGCTTCTTTGCCTTTTCTTTCTAAGCGTTTGTCCGCTGTTATCAGCAACACCAATTTCTACCCTATAAAGTCTGTATCCTTGTTCCCATTAATTTGCAGAAATCTCAAGCTGCTAACACTAGCAGATCCTGGTGTTCAAAATTTAGGATTTGACACTGAGAACATACCTGTAAGGCCCACAGACTTCAGACAGGAGAAACCAAGAAACATGGGTTGGAGTTTTCTGTTCGTGCAGCTTCCCCTCCTTTCATTTTAATGGACAGGATAACCCTCGGCTGGCGAGCAGAGATTAGCCCAAATGGAAACCGATTTTGCCAGCACTTTGTGGCTTGGATACCTAAAGGCCAGTAGGCCACATATAGCCTGTAGTCTGGATACCTCAGAGTTACACAGTCAATTCACTAACGTACTGGCTGCCTTATGATAAATCTTTAAAAAGATCATAAATATGTGACATATACATACAAATATCTCACAACCTGCAGTTGCCAGATGGGTTTCCAGAACTTGGCTGTTTCCAAACAATGTGGAGTGACTTTGTTATGTAGGCGAAGATGGCAGCCATTTTGCACACAACGAGGCTCCACAAACAACAATGAGATGTTCAGCTCATCTATTTTTTTCGCCGAGTCTGTTTGAGGGGGGGGAATGTTGGCCAGCAGGACTTCTGCCTGTTTCTCTAATGGCGCCTGAAGAGGGAAGATCGGAGGCCGGTTTAGCAGCTCATCTAATGGATGACACCTCCCACAATACAGCACTCCCTCGGCAACGTCGGCCTAGATTTTACGCTCGAGGCCCTGAGCTGACAATCGAGACGTCTCGCTCAGCGGCGAGAGCGCCACCGACTGAGTCAAGCTGACAGGAAAAGCAAATAAAACTGCGGTGATGCTTCTGCTGCTGTGATAAACCCAAATGCGTTGCACTGCTCCTGAAGTTACCGCCCCAGTGGGGAAATGATCTGTTTTCAATCTCATTTAGGAAATCTGGTGAGAAGAGTAACGATAATAGAAATCAATAGCAACTCGCTCCCAGAACATCAGCCGCGGCTAGTGAGTTAACTGCCTGCCCTTGGCTTGATCCCAAACACATATAGCCATTGTTTGATGTTTTTTTTAAATGTACATATTGTAAATAATGTTGTCTCCAGCCAATAGATTTTTCTTTTGAAAATCAAGCCACGGTTCTGAAACTGCACAAAGGCGACCCCCTCAAACTCATGGGAAAATCCTGCAGAAAGGAGCAAGAAAGCAAGAACAAGCCCTTTTTTTTTTTAAATGACACTGTATTACACAGGCAAACCAAAAATAAGAAAATTCCATCAGTGCAAAGCTTTCCTCCATTGAGAGATTGCAAAACAACCTGGTGAAAGATTTGATGAGAGAGGCAGGAGCCATATCGTGGGATCTAATCTTGCCGTAGACATTGGGACCAGAAGATGGGCCACAATCGCCTTTTCCAGTTCGTTACATTTCCTCCTCCGGTGCCCACAAGGAAAGTCTCGGCCTCCCCTGCCAAGGACTCCTCCCACCCCCCTGTTCTTCCATGACGCTCTCCTGAAACCCGCTCCCCGCCCACTTATCTACAAGCTTGCGAGCAGCCCTTGGCAGGAAGCAGACTGGTGACATTTAAATGAGGCCCTGGAATTAAAATACCCCGGGTCTGAATCTTAGGCCTGCAAGCGTGTTTCGTACTTGACCGACCCCCCCCGGCCCCCCACCCCCACAAACACCTCCCTCCACCTGTCCGAAACCCACTCTGGGTTAAAATCAACCCCAGAGTCTGAAGAATGCTTTTGGAAGCTCAATTATTTTTTAAAAATAGGGGGGGGGGGGGAGAATTTGGTTGATTTTCACCTCCCGTTACCGCCCTCACGGGCCGCAAAGCAACCAGAGCCCGGGCGCGACGCCGCTAACGCCTCCCGCGAAATTCAGCGGGAGCTTAGCGGCAGCGGTAACCGTTAGTGCCCCGCGGCTCTGGCAATGACATCATCACCGTGCGCAGCGCCCCGCTGGCGCCTCGGCCGCGATCTCTGGTAGCGTTCCCTGACTTACTGCCGGACGCTATGTTCGACAGGGTCAAGGGGGCCTACTTGCGGCCGGGGCGGCGCAAATTAACGGGGAGGTGCTGGATGGCCATTTTTGTTGCTGGCCGTCTGCCAGCACCTGCCCCCGTTGCTGTCCCCGGCCTCCTGTGAAGCTCCCCCGCGGGGTGCCAGCTGCGCTCCGTGAACCCGGCACTCCTCTTGCGTGCCGGGTTCTTTTGCCCCCAAAATGTTTCATTCACCTATTTGACCAAAAAAAACAACAATCCTGACAGCACTGTTTCCAATGATTGAGGGTCTAAAATGAAGGGATGTAGATGTAAGATTAAATGCAAGAGATTTAGGACATAGAGCAGGAGAAACTGTGGAATGCTCTACCAGAGTTAGTGACTGAAGCAGAGAAAAAAAATGAAGACTTGCATTTCTATAGCGCCTTTCACAACCTCAGGATGTCCCAAAGCGCTTTATAGCCAATGAGGTACCTTTGAAGTGTCGTCACTGTTGAAACGTAGGAAACGCGGTAGCCAATTTGTGCACAGCAAGCTCCCACAAACACACATTTAAGAATAAGTTAGACAGGTCGTTGAAGGAAAGAGGAGTAAAGGGAAATGGGAACAGGGGGGATGGGGGCACATGGGATTTCCGCAAATTGTTAATTTTAAATCTGAGATTGATAGCTTTTTGTTAACCAAAGGTATTAAGAGATATGGGCCAAAGGCGGGTATAGGGAGTTAGGTCACAGATCGGCCATGATCTCATTGAATGGCAGAACAGGCTCGAGGGGCTGAATGGCCTCCTCCTGTTCCTGTGTTCCTATCCTAAGACTACTGCTCTTGTGGAGGTAAAACATTAACACGGACTGATTGGGCTGAACGGCCTGTCCCAACTTGTTGTATTTCTTGTCGTTTCTATGTGACTTTACATGAGAGGTACAGTATTTAGGTTATTGGAAATGAAAGACAAAGCTAGGGCTCCTTGCCAGTTCTTAAGTGGTAAGTGACCTATGCTTAATTCTTTCTGGGACATTACATTTTTGTTGCACACAACACAGCTTTGATCAATGCCTGGTGCTTGAACATCCACTGTCACAGACAATCCCAACCGTCATTTCAACGGGAATTAGATTACCTACTCCATCAAGGTCCGCCAACTGGGACTGAGCGTTTGGGCCTCCAAGACCAACACTCAAACATATAACCGCGACTGATGCAAACTGGGAACTGGATGCAAATCCACCACTAGTCTACCAGGAATTGTTTACAGGACGGGAGCAAGCGATTTGGCCCATCTTGTCTGTGCCGGCTCTTTGCTAGAGCAGTCCAATACTAATCCCCCGTCCTGTTCTCCCGCCGCTGCCCCGTCCCACCCGCCTCCCACTCCCTGCCCCCATAGCCCTGTATCTTCCTCGACTTCAAATGTTCACCTACTTTTCCCTTAGAAGATCTCTGCCTCAACTACTCCCTGTGACAAAACACTCCAAGCTCCAACCACCATCTGCGCAAAGATAGTTATCGATCTGAGCACCATAGGGGATTAACACCAAGCATCTTGATAACTGTGAATACAAGATGCATAGATAAGGTGATCATGGAAACCAAACCCACTCATTGGGATAAGGAGCACAATCCAGGAAAGATCTGGATTTTTTGAATAATCCAAATTTCACGGTCTACTGCTTTGTTCAAGCCCGTCGAAAGTTAATTATCTGTCTCTCCTGATCACTCAGCAAGTTTATTCAACAACAACTCGCATTTATCTATCACTCTTAATGTAGTAAAACATCCCAAGGCATTTCGCAGGAGCGTTATCAAACAAAATTTGACAGCGAGCCTTATAAAGAGATATTAGGACAGGTGACCAAAAGCTAAGTTTTCAGGAGTGACCTAAAGGAGGGGAGAGAGGTTTAGGGAAGGAATTCCAGAGCTTAGGGCCTAGACAGTTGAAGGCACGGCCACCAACAGTGGAGCGATGAAAATTGGGGATACGCAAGAGGCCAGAATTGGAGGAGCGCAGAGATCTTGGGGCTGGAGGAGGTGACAGAGATCGGGAGCGGTGAGGCCATGGAGGGATTTGAAAACAAAGACGAGAATTTTTAAGTCGAGGCGATGCTGGACTGGGAGCCAACGTACGTCAGCGAGCACAGGGGTGATGGTTGAGCAGCACTTGCGGTGAGTTAGGACACGGGCAGCAGAGTTGTGAATGAGCTCAACTTTACGGAGGGAGGTAGGTCGGAGGCCAGCTCGGAGAGAGTTGGAATAGTCGAGTCTGAAGGTAACAAAAGGCACGGATCAGGGTTGCAGCAGCGGATGAAATACGGCAGGAGTGGAGATGGGTGACGTTATGGAGGTGGAAGTAGGCGGTCTTGGTGATGGAGAGGATTACGGGGGGTCAGAAGCTCAGCTCAGGGTCAAATAGGATGCCAAGGTTGCAAACCGTCCGACTCAGCCTCCAGCGAATGGCTAAGCTGTACCAACCAGAAAAGTGACTGACTTAATCCCCTGTCTGTGCTCTATTAGCTGGTCTTAGCTGGGTTGGGTCTGGTCGTGCCACTAAGATTGTCTAGGGAGAGGAAAAGTGGCCACTGCTAATCACGATCCAGTAATCCCTTGCTTGCAGTGCCAACATGTGGTCCTTGGGTGAGAACGGGATCAAGTTGTGTTGTGAAGGCCCCCACGGTTAAACAGCCTTCTGACACTGTCGAGACCTACGCATGGCCAAAGAACGTCTGGTGCCTATGAAACGGCAACCAAATACAACAACAATAACTTGTATTTATACAGCGCCTTTAACGTTGTAAAACGTCCCCAGGCGCTTCACAGGAGCGATTATAAAACAAAATTTGACACCGAGCCACATAAGGAGATATTAGGGCAGAACAGCAAAACTTGGTCAAAGAGGTAGGTTTTAAGGAACAGCTTAAAGGAGGAGAGAGAGAGGCGGAGAGGTTTAGGGAGGGAATCCCACAGCTTAGGGCCTAGGCAGCAGAAGGCACGGCCGCCAACTGTGGAACGATTAAAATCGGGGATGCTCCTAGAGGCCAGAATTGGAGGAGCGCAGAGATCTCGAAGGGTTGTGGGGCTGGAGGAGATTACAGAGATAGGGAGTGGTGAGGCCAGGGAGGGATTTGAGCACAGACTTAATGCCTTCAGAACGAGAAGGAAGAAGATAGAAGCATTTTTTTCTTCTTCAGCTATACGTCTTCCACTGCGAGCATGCTGGTATCTATTAATAACACTTAGGTTTGTGCAGCAGAGTCAATTTTATGAAGGTGAAGTTTCTGTACTCAAGCCACGGACCTCTGCTGCTCACCCCTGGGTTTCCACCAATTACAGAGCCAGAACCCTGGGGGCAAAGAACAGAGGTCAGCCGCTTTGCCCTTAGCATCCTGCCAATCAAGAGCCAGAACCCAGGGGTGAAGGGCAGAGGTCAGCAGCAGCACCACTGAGTGATTATACAACCTGCGTATTCCTTGAAAACTGAATTCCACTGCCAAAACCCTTCACAATGCGCGGTGCTAGGAATGTGGGCTCTAACAGGCAGGCCTCCTCAGTTCCAACTGGAAAAAAAAATATCAGAAGCAATCTATAACCGAGCCTCTTCAGCTTCCAGCAACAGTTTCAAAATGGAAGTCAATTATTGAATGATAAGACTGGCTAATGTGTCCGTTCCATAGGCCTCACGTTGAATATGATACAGCAATGTCGGAACAAGGTTATTTTCTCAAATTTTGCGATGCATAATTATGAACGAGCAACAGAAATGAGGAAATGTACTCTTGTTTAGCATGCTGCTCCTCATATATCAAGCCTGGCTTTAAGTGCTTTAGCAGCAAGCTTTTTAAAATTTTAATACACTTTCCCTTCAGAATCCTCTAAATGGCACCAGCTGGTGAACCTTGCTTTGCCGAGTTAACTGCCAGGGTGCCAACCGGTCAAGGGAAACATAGAAACATAGAAAAATAGGAGCAGGAGTCGGCCCTTCGAGCCTGCTCCGCCATTCAATATGATCATGGCTGATCCTCTATCTCAATACCATATTCCCGCTCTCTCCCCATACCCCTTGATGCCCCTTGTGTCTGCTCCTGCCTGTCCTGGCCTGGCCAGTTTTAGTTAAGCTCATAGCTTGTGCACACTGTAATGGCATAATAAAGCTTTATCGCTATCATTATTAACCAAAAGCCACTTAAAAATAGACGCTTTAGCCTAGACTTTTCCAAATTGGTATTATTTCACTGACTGACGACTTTAAGAATAAGCCGATTGGAAGGAAGAAAAAGCTTGCATTTCTGTAGCGCCTTTCACGACCTCAGGACGCCCCAAAGCGCTTTACATCCAATGAAGTACTTTCGCAGTGTAGTCACTGTTGGGAATGCAGGAAACGCAGCAGCCAATTTGCACACAGCAAGCTTTTATCGAACAGCAATGATAATCTGTTTTTAGTGATGTCGGTTGAGGGAATAAATTTTGACCAGGACACCAAGGAGAACCTCCCTGCTCGTATTCGAAATTCTTCTTCGTCCACCTGAGAGGGACGGGAGTCTCGCTTTATCGTCTCATCTGAAAGACAGCACCCTCTGACAGAGCAGCACTCCCTCAGTACTGCACTGGAGTGTCACCCTAGATTTGTGTGCTCCAAGTCCCCGGACTGGGGCTCGAACCCACCACCTTCTGATCCACAGGCCGAGCGTGCGACCAACTGAGCCACAGCTGACACAAGATGCTTGAGAGATGCGATGAGGTGCGTTACAAATGCAAGCACCTCATCACATTTGTTTCTTTGATAGCAACATAAGGCTAAAAATATATCTTGGGCACAGCTTCACGAATTGAAAAAGAAAATGCTTTTACATTCCTCTGTGCTGAAAATTGACAGGAATCCATTGGAACGATAGAACTGTCCATAAAAATTGACCAAACAGCTTTCCATTAACTAAAAATCACTGTCTTCAATAATTAAGTACCAAAATACAGCGTCAAGCCAACCATGTCATTTACAAAAGCCTGTGATGGTGGATCTGTCCATTCAGAAAGATGAAGCTGATTTACTGTTGAACTTTCATGAGCGCATTGCAATTATTACTTTACGAGACTGCGTTTAATTAAGAAGCATATTTAAGCAGACGGATCCTTGCTTTGTGCGGCCTTATTTGCATTTATTTGTCGCAGTAAATCAACATTCATGTGGCACAACGTGCTTGTTACTCTTGTGTGTTTGACAGCAGCTCATCATTTGAGCACTTTCTAATGTTCGATGACCTCTGATATGAAAAGCAGTTTTTACATCTCTCTCAGTAACAGAGAGACTGCATAAAACACCCTTTCCACGCAGTGCATTCACGTGACTCTCCCAGTAACCCTGGCTGTGCTTTTTCTCTCTCGCAAGCTTCCCCCCACTCCCCCCCTCAGTTCATCTCCTTTAAGACGACGGCTCTTTCCTGAGTTCTAGTTCCATGGGCAGAATTGTTCTGCCATCCCTACGTAGGGGGTGGAGGTCAAAGGGACAACAAACTTTACGGCCTCGTCATCGGGCAGATGTCCGAGATGTGCCCCTAGCGACGCGCATGCCGATCAATGGCAGTCATTATTTTAAACTTACCTTAATGTAGAGACAGGAGTGCCCCTGACACCACAACAGTGCTGCGTGCTAGTCCTGGCCTGGCTCGCCCCTCCTCCTCTCCACCCCTCCCCTCCCCTCCCTAACACATACCCACCCCCCAGGACCTGCGGCTCAGAGTCCAAGCCGGCCTGATTTTTGCGAAGGACCCAACCACTGAGCTGCATCGGGCGTCCACAGCTGGCCCGTTTTAAACTCGATGAGGCCAGAGGCCCAATTTTCAGCGATCCTCGGGCTGAGGTTGTCAAGTGGCCGTTCCAATTGTGCCGCCCACCTCGTGCACGAAACCAGTGCCTGGGCCAGTGTAGAACAAGTCAGGTGCCATCCTGCTCCCACACCCAATGTCCACTTCAAGCAGGGAATCACTGGAAGTTGATTAGGCCCGGGGACCATGGCCAATTTCCCTCCCCCGCCTCCCCAACCCCGTGGTGCAAACTGCGGCATTCCTTCCGCTGCTCTGGCTGCGGTCAAGTTACTCAGCACGTATCGGGGATCAAACCCAGGATCTGCCTGCTCCGTATGGCTCCACTACTCCCTGGACAAATCTCGCAAAACCATCGAGGGAGTTGGGAGTCCAATTTCCCCATCACCGCGTCAACGGCAGAAGGTCACCTGCCTGACCCTCCCCAGATGGTTAATTGCGGTTAAATTGGAGAGAAAACGTAAATAAAAATACAAAGGTGAAAGAGAGTTTTGAGGAGACAAAGAAAGAAACAGCAAGAAGCCAAATAAAAATGAAAAATGGGAATGAAAGAAAAACAGGATTACTTCAAGCGGAATCTTTGGGATGATGAATGAGAAAAATAATAAAAGGCACATTTTTTAGAAAGCAGACACTTGAGAGGTCTACCTCGTCACAGAGATCATCCTTAAAAGGTCGAGGCGTATTACATTTTCATGAATAATGATGCAGGGTTGGTGAATCTTTACAAAAAGCGTAGAAAAGCAGCACAAGACGTGCCGATCAAATCTTCAAATGAGTTAGTGGGGCGAGGGGGGAGGGAGTGAAGGAAGGGGCAAGGAGGTTACAAAGTGGGGGGGGGAGCGGGGGGGGGGCGCGCGGTGAGGAGGGAAGGACCTCGGTGTGCAACAATGTCCTTTAACCCTTCAACTACTAAAGATCCTTTCACCTTCTTAAAGTACACCAAGTTGCCAGTAATCAATCACTGCTGCTGAATACTGTCAGACGGGCGAGAGAATGCCTCTGGATGGCATGCGTAGCAAATTTGTAAACATGTGCTTTTTGAACGCGTTTGCAATGTCGCTGCACAGAATCAGCAAGAGGCATTCTTAACCCTATCGGTAGTGAGAAATGGATAAAAACGTGAATCATTTCTCTCTCTCTATCCCCCCCAAAGCCTGTCTCCTTTGATTCACCCTCAGCTGAATACTTTAGCCAACATTAGGAACAGGAGTTGTCCATTCAGCCCCTCGAGCCTGTTCCGCCATTCAATGAGATCGTGGCCGATCTGTGCCTCAGCTCCATGTACTCGCCGTAGTTCCATAATCTTTGAGGCCCTTTGCCTAACGAAGATCTATCGCACTCAGTCTTGTTAGCTCCAATTGTCCCCCAGCATGCACATCCTATTGCGGGGGAAGAGAGTTCCAGATGTCGCTTGAAAGCTTTTTTTTTTTTTCGTTTTGTTCCGAAGGTTTAAGATATAAACTTCTGGGCTTTCAAGACATAAAAGCGGCAATCTGAAAACACGCGCGATCGATCTGTCTTCAACGCCTTGTTTGCCCCGCTGGTATATTGAGAAAGTATTATCCTCACAAGCCTTGTGTCTTTGGTGTGTGAAATGTCTACGCTCATCAATGTAATTTGCAAAGCGTGGAGCAAGAGCTTCCTAGTGTAATCTATAGTGCACAGTCTTAAAAAAAAATCGATAGCCTTGTTCTGCTGATTTAGCAGCGGTTTCTGTTTTGGCAAGATAACATTTGTATCCTCTACCGAGCACCAAAAACTATCGAGAATCCAGGAGGGATCATTAGACGGGTTACAATAACACTTCGGTGCAGTCTGCTTTCTCCCTCAAACGACTTCCTCGCTGCCCTATCGCTCTGCGTGCCGCCACGGGCTCCACGTTATTACTGAACCTCTCTCCCCCCCCCCCTCTGCCCCTGACATCCCACCCCACTCCCCGCACCGTAACACTGTGCCGCAGAGACGCCTTCAGGTTGCGAGACACCACGTCTTATAGGAGCTGCAGCGTGAAAATAATAAATTAAGAAAATGTCATTATCTCCTGCCGGGAGCCATTATTCAGCAGTGTTCTGTGGAAGATTAAAAAGGCAAAAAAAAAACTACCGACTTAAACAAATATCCTGGAATTAAAATGAAAACTTCAGTGTATCATGACACACAAAAGAAGAAGATTGAGATAGCCCCGAGACAGACTATCCAGCACGGAGAGAGGTTTCATCTCCGCATTAGGACTTTTGTGCCATCTGGATTAAGAATATAATATTCTAATGCTTAATTAAAGTGATTTGTAGACTTATCCGATGTTTGAAACGAGAAATTGGAACGGTTACGAAAATGAGAAAACAGTTTAACTCGTTAAAGTCACATAACCACATGCCAATTAAACATCAAACGCGATGAAAGAGCGTCTTTAATTGTTGCAGAGATTGCTATCTCGTGTGTAACGAGATTAAAATCCAAACTGCTTGGGTCACTTATGGATAGCCCTCACAGTTAGTGACATTTCTGTGTTTGATTTTGAATTTATTTATTCGCCATCTACCAATATTCTCCCCGCCTCTCCGTGGAAGTGCTGACGCCCTCACTGTGCTTTGGTTCCGCGGGAGATATCTGACACACCCCACACAAGAACCTTACCCAAGTGGCCACTGTCCAGGTGTGAACTCTGACAGTGAGTGCTGGCGGGCTATCGGACTCTGGAGCAGGGGTGTCAAACTCAATCTGACATCCTGGTACTTGACGTGGGCCACATTTTGCAGACGCTATCTGGACACCCTGGGGTAGAAATTGGTATGCGTTTCGCCTGGGGTTTTTTGGGGCGTATAACATAAGAACATAAGAAATAGGAGCAGGAGTAGGCCATTTGGCCCTTCGAGCCTGCTCCACTATTCAATAAGATCATGGCTGATCTTCTACCTCAACTCCACTTTCCTGAACTATCCCCATATCCCTTGATTCCCTTAATATACAAAAATGTATCGATCTCTGTCTTGAATATGCTCAACGACTGAGCCTCCACAGCCCTCTGGGGTAGAGAATTCCAAAGATTCACAACCCTCTGAGTGAAGAAATTTCTCCTCATCTCAGTCCTAAATGGCCGACTCCTTATTCTGAGACTGTGACCCCTGGTTCTAGACTACCCCCAGCCAGGGGAAACATCCTCCCTGTAAGAATTTTGTATGCTTCAATGGGATCACCTCTCATTCTTCTAAACTCTGGAGAATATAGGCCTAGTCTACTCAATCTCTCCTCATAGTATGCAATGTATTTTCTCTTTCTCTGCTGAAGCACTGTTGGGAGCTTAAAATCAGACGCTGCTAATTCTGACTCTTTCAATGCAAGAGTGAAGGTCGAACTCACTCCAAAGGTTGATCCCTGGCGGTAACTACAGAAGCTGCTCTAGGTCAGGCCCTGCCTTCCTTGAGTTGACAGATCTAACATGGCTCAAGGCTGCGAGATATTCGTACAGAAGGCAAAAGAAAGATTGATTACTGGAGTCTCCTGCAAGAACAACTTACATTTACCTAGTGCCTTATCGTGTCTCTCGGAAACGTCCCAAAGCGCTTTGAAGTGTCATGGAGGCAAAAAGCGGCAGCCATTTTGCACGCTGCGAGACTGCACAAGCGGCACCGAGACAAACGGCCGGTTTAATCTGTTTCTTTGGAGTTATTGATTGAAGGAAGAGTGTCAGCTGGAACGGCAGAACTCCTGCTCTTCCATGTGGGTTTTTTTTTAAAGAATCCGTGGGCTGATGTAAAACAGGACTGAATTGAAATATTGAACACTAGTCAGGAGCGAGAACTGACATAGCCTGGAGCAAATCCAATTACTGTTGACCAAACGCAGGCCCGGTTCCTTTTTTGTCTCTATGCAATTTTCATGGTTTTAATTTAGAAAAAGCATGAATTTTACAGCAGATTCCTTTCTATTATAAAGTGACAGATCGAACAATCTACTTGGCGCAAAGAAAAGTGGGGCAGAGAACGTTTGATGGCTTCATAAGCTCAAATGTAATTTCAACACGACCATGAGGAACTAGCATGAATGTGGCTGTGTCTGATGGATGACTGGTGGAGGCACGTTCAACAGGGACCAAATTTTAAAATAATTAAACAAGTGAGCCAAGCGAGTGGCGGGTGAACAGCAACAATAACTTGCATTTATACAGCGCCGTTATACATCCCGAGGAGCTTCACAGGAGCGTTATCCATCAAAATTTGACACCGAGCCGCATCAGGAGACATTAGGGCAAGAAGAGGTAGGTTTGAAGGAGCGTCTTAAAGGAGGGAAGAGAGGGAGAGAGGCGGAGAGGTTTAGGGAGGGAATTCCAGAGCTTAGGGCCCAGGCAGCTGAAGGCACGGCCGCCAATGGTGGAGCGATGAAAATTGGGGATGCGCAAGAGGCCAGAATTGGAGGAGCGCAGAGATCTCGGGAGGGTTGTAGGACTGGAGGAGGTTACAGTGATAGGGAGGGGGGGTGGCGAGACCATGGAGGGATTCGAGCAAAAGGATGAGAATTTTTAAATCGTAGCACTGCCGGACCGGGAGCCAATATAGGTCAGCGAGCACAGGGTTGATGGGTGAACGGGACTTGGTGCGAGTTCGGACACAGACAGCAGAGTTAGCGTAGAAAAAAAATATCCCAATGCGCTTTACAGGGGCGGAAGAGAACAAAATGGGACAGTACACAAGGAGGAAACATCAGTAAGAGTGACCAAAAGGCTTGGTCAGTGAGGTGGGTTCTCAGGAGGATCTCAAATAGAGATGCTGGACATATGTAGGCTAAATGCGTTCCCAAAATCAACAAGATCCGACTAAACAAATGTGATCCTAAATGGATTAACAAACGAATTTCAAGAGAGAGATAATGAGGGGTATTGGCTTGAGAAGGGGCTCTCTGGGGCGGATATAAGAAAATGGTGACAGGGTCATCAGAAGGGCAAAGAGTGACCCGGGGAAAAAAAAGTATAGCAGCTTAAAAGGTAAAAAAAACTCTTTCAGTTACACAACAGTCAGAGAAGAGGTGAATCATTAAAAGTTGCAAACGGGATTGAAAACGAGGATGTGCACAAATTAATCAATATTGTAAATGACGACTTCCTCAGAGTATTCACAAGGGAAGACATGAGGAACTTACCCTCTCCAACCCAAGATATCCGAAGTCTAATCGATGACTTATGTTATGAACGAGAGCAAAGTCCTATACAAGCTAAATGGGCTCATGAACAAATAAATCCCAGGGGTTCTAGGTATTCTCAGAGTGCTGAGAGAGACTCGAGAGGAGATCCGTCAGAGCGCTGAGACTCGAGAGGAGATCCGTCAGAGTGAGAGAGACTCGAGAAGAGATCCGTCAGAGTGAGAGAGACTCGAGAGGAGATCCGTCAGAGTGAGAGAGACTCGAGAGGAGATCCGTCAGAGTGAGAGAGAGTCGAGAGGAGATCCGTCAGAGTGAGAGAGACTCGAGAGGAGATCCGTCAGAGTGAGAGAGACTCGAGAGGAGATCCGTCAGAGTGAGAGAGACTCGAGAAGAGATCCGTCAGAGTGAGAGAGACTCGAGAGGAGATCCGTCAGAGTGAGAGACACTCGAGAGGAGATCCATCAGAGTGAGAGACACTCGAGAGGAGATCCGTCAGAGTGAGAGAGACTCGAGGGGAGATCCGTCAGAGTGAGAGAGACTCGAGAGGAGACCCGTCAGAGCGCTGAGACTCGAGAGGAGATCCGTCAGAGCGCTGAGACTCGAGAGGAGATCCGTCAGAGCGCTGAGACTCGAGAGGAGATCCGTCAGAGCGCTGAGACTCGAGAGGAGATCCGTCAGAGTGAGAGAGAGACTCGAGAGGAGATCCGTCAGAGTGAGAGAGACTCGAGAGGAGATCCGTCAGAGTGAGAGAGACTCAAGAGGAGATCCGTCAGAGTGAGAGAGACTCGAGAGGAGATCCGTCAGAGCACTGAGACTCGAGAGGAGATCCGTCAGAGTGAGAGAGACTCGAGAGGAGATCCGTCAGAGTGAGAGACACTCGAGAGGAGATCCGTCAGAGTGAGAGAGACTCGAGAGGAAATTCATCAGAGTGAGAGAGACTCGAGAGGAGATCCGTCAGAGTGAGAGAGACTCGAGAGGAGATCCGTCAGAGTGAGAGAGACTCGAGAGGAGATCCATCAGAGTGAGAGAGAGACTCAAGAGGAGATCCGTCAGAGTGAGAGAGACTCGAGAGGAGATCCGTCAGAGCACTGAGACTCGAGAGGAGATCCGTCAGAGTGAGAGAGACTCGAGAGGAGATCCATCAGAGTGAGAGAGAGACTCGAGAGGAGATCCGTCAGAGCACTGAGACTCGAGAGGAGATCCGTCAGAGCACTGAGACTCGAGAGGAGATCCGTCAGAGTGAGAGAGACTCGAGAGGAGATCCATCAGAGTGAGAGAGACTCGAGAGGAGATCCGTCAGAGCGCTGAGACTCGAGAGGAGATCCGTCAGAGTGAGAGAGACTCGAGAGGAGATCCTCGAGGCACCGACATTCATAGTGAAGGAATCCATGAATAATGTGTAGGCAATAGTACATTGGAGGCAGGCGAAGGTGGGGCTCATATTGAAAACAGGTAACAAAACAGATCAAGGCAACTTGCAGACCCATTCCATGTAAAATAATGGAATTATTTATCAGAAGTAAACTTGAGGATCATCTGTACAATGACTTAGTTATCAGCATAGATTGAGAAGGAGGAGATCCTGCCTGACCAACCTGTTTGGCTTTTTTGAGGATGTGACAACCCAACTGGACTGTGGTTGGCCCTACAACATGGTACACCTTGACTTCCAAAAGGCCTTTGACAAAGTTCCACACAAAAGTCTATTAATTAAACTCAAAGCTGCAGGGATTCAAGTTAAACCCTGGGAATGGATAAGAAAAAGAAACATGATGAAGGAGCGAGGAAAATAGTTTTCGCCGGAGGAGTTTTGTCAGAGTGAAACAACAGGGGGGAAACACTGAGAGGGGTGCCTCAGGGAGCAGCCAACACTGCTGTTTCTAATTTACATCAATGACCTAGATTCACAAACTCACTGCAAAGTGGTCAAATTTGCAGATGGCACCAAACTAGGAAGGGCGGTAGAATCAGAAGGGGCAGCTCAGAAACTGCTGAACGAGTTGGACAATGGGCAGAACAATGGGAGATGGAATTTAATGCAGATAAATGCAAGGTGCTGCACAGAGGAAGGAGCAAATGGACGACCCGTGTAGTCCATTGAGTGGCGTTGGAATAGCCAAGGATGAAGATGAAAGAGACCCAAGAGACTTAGTAGACTTGGTGTTAAACATGTCCAACCAATGCAGAGCAGCAATGAACAAAGGCAATAAGATGTTGAACTACTTCAGCTAAACAGTAGAATGGATGTAAAAGATCCCATGTCACTATTTTGAAGAGGAGCAGAGGAGTTCTCCTCAGTGTCCTGGCCAATATTTATCCATCGACCAGCATCACTTAAAAAAATCCCTGATTTTCTCCTCATCCTCCATGGAAGATGTTGACTTCTCGCTGGGCTCCGGTTCCATAGGTTGATCTCCGGCACTTCACCCCAGTAGCCATTTACCATGAGTGTTGGTAGACCGTTCAACCTACAGGGAGGCAGCTTCACAATCGTGTCCACACCTGACCACCGAACAACACGTGAACCCTTCCAGCAAAAAAGGAAAGAAACACTTGCATTTAGATAGCGCCTTTCACGACCTCAGGACGGCCCAAAGCGCTTTACAGCCAATGAAGTACTTTTGAAGTGTAGTCACTGTTGTACTGTAGGGAAATGCGGCAGCCAATTTGCACAGCAAGCTCCCACAAACAGCAATGTTGTAATGACCAGACATCTGTTTTAGTGATGTTGGTTAAAGGATAAACATTGGCCAGAACACCGGGGAGAACTCCCCTGCTCTGCTTCAAATAGTGCCATGGGATCATTTACGTCCACCTGCGAGGGCAGACGGAGTCTCGGTTTAACGACTCATTCAAAAGACGGCATCTCCGACAGTGCAGCACTCCCTCAGCACTGCACTGGGAGTGTCAGCCACAGGTTTGTGCTCAAGACTCAGAAGTGGGGCTCGAACCCACAATCTTCTGACTCAGAGGCGAGTGTGCGACCCACGGAGCCACGGCGAACAAAGCTGTCCGTGTTTACGGGGACGAATGCGTTGCTGGTGAATCCGACGGTAATCCATGGGAACCGCAAGGGGAGAAAAGAGTCTGCCTGGCTCATGGAACAACATTTACGAGTTTCGGATGCCGATCGTTGACTGTAATCTGAGCTCTTCGAACATAAAACTAAATTTAGTCCTCTCTCCCACCCCCTTCCCTGCCTGCGCAAACGGTCCTGTGCAATAAGCAAAGGAGATTGCTATTGAATGCTAAACAGCACTATCTGACATGTAGCTCCAAGGCTTTCTGGACTCATTTAGTAATTTTGCTTCATTTTCTTTCAATTTGATCTTGCTGTCTTCGGGTTTTAGTGTTCGGGAGTTGATCAGACCTCACATCAGTGGATCATTACAAAGAGAGGCTTGTTGTTTGTTCCTGCCCACGGCCACCCGTCCTGACCCCCCCACCCCCCCCAATTACGATTCCATTCTACTTCGTGAGTGATGAATGCAACACATCAGAATATATTCCAGCCATCCGTTTGCAAGACAGCGCGAGCTTCAGAAGGATCCTGATCTAAGCCAGAGATAAAAGCAAGAGAAAAGGGTCCTTCGGCTTTATTCCGGTTTAGAAGAGAATGAGATTTATGAGCATCCTGGAAAAATGAAAAGCTTCATCATTAAACAAACTGAAGCCCAAAGTAATTTTCATTTGAAAACTTGTTTGTTCCACAGCTGCTTTCCATT
Organism: Squalus acanthias; assembly: GCA_030390025.1. Taxonomy (NCBI): domain Eukaryota; kingdom Metazoa; phylum Chordata; class Chondrichthyes; order Squaliformes; family Squalidae; genus Squalus; species Squalus acanthias. The sequence continues at coordinate 6,125,961 of CM059439.1, forward strand.
TGTTTCAAACCAGTTGTATTCACCCCATTGGGCTATCTGGAAACATTAAACTGATAGCAACTGCACTTCATGGAAGCCACCTTGTTCCTCAAAACTCATCATTGTGGCTTCAAAATTTAGTCCTGTGGAACTTCGATTGCATTGTCCTCTTTTTTAATTTTAATCCCTTCCTTTCCTCTGCCAATTTGCCCTCCTCCATTCCACCAAAGGCTGGGCTCAGTACCCGCAGCCTTCCGATACCACCTTGCCCCAAATGCCCACTCTTCCGAGTGACCACACTCCGAGGCCTGGCGCGGGGACATCGCCCAATTCTGTCCTCCACTTATCTGTCAGCTGTGGCTCAGTGGGTAGTACGCTTGCCTCTGTGTCAGAAGGTCGTGGGTTCAAGTCCCACTCCCGAGACTTGAGCACAAAAATCTAGGGCTGACACTCTAGTGCAGTGCTGAGGGAGCGCTGCACTGTCGGAGGTGCCGTCTTTCTGACGAGATGTTGAACCCCGTCTGCCCTCTCAGGTGGACGTAAAAGATCCCACAACACTAATTCAAAGAAGAGCAGAGGAGTTTTCCCCGGTGTCCTGACCAATATTTATCCCTCAACCAACTTCACTAAAAAACAGATTACAGTATCTGGTCATTATCACATTGCTGTTTGTGGGACCTTGCTGTGCACAAATTGGCTGCCGTGTTTCCTACATTACGTGGAGATGCCGGCGTTGGACTGGGGTGGACAAAAACCCGGTCTTCCCAGGTGGGTTTTTTTTTAAAAAGACTAACACAAGAACACAAATTGACAGGATATGCAGCCAGCAGGTGGTTTGACACGTTGGACCCCCTGGGACACATCTCATTGTCTTGGCTGTGCTCTTAGTGTGTCTTTGATGTAGGGAAATATTTGAATAGATTTTGTCTGTGTTTAAATTGTGAATTCTGGGAGATTCTCTCACTGCTAACTTACCTGAGGAAGGAGCGACAGCTCCGAAAGCTTGTAAAATTAAATAAATCTGTTGGACTATAACCTGGTGTTGTGCGACTTCTCATTTTTGTCCTACATTACAACAGTGACTATACTTCAAAAGTACTTCATTGGATGTGAAGAACGGGGGGGCATCCTGAGGTCAGGAAAGGCGCTATATAAATGCAGGATCTTTCTTTCCTCAGTCCTACCCTGGCTGAGGTCGCTAATGCAGTAGTGACTGGCGATCAATGCTGGGATCTTGCTAGTCTTTGGCATAGGCTATGGAGGCAAAGGCCTGGAATTTCTGGGCTGGTTCTGCGATGGGAGATTACCTGAAACCCACTGGAGAAACAGCTTTGGCCATTCGCGGCATTTCTCCAGGGTTTTCGGCCAATCTCCCACTGAAGGTACATTTCATTTCTAATTCTATTTTTTCTCCCCCTCCCTTTTTAATTGTCACTCCCCCGGACAGGAAGGTGTGCAGTCAACCAGGCCTCTGGCGATAACCCCCTCCCCGCCTCCAGGTTAACTCATGCATTGAAACCCATTCGCCGCCAACCGACACGTGGACAAGGAACGCCCTTCAACCAATGACATGTCAGCGAAAGGAACAGGAGTTCAAAACAAAATGCTCAATACGCGATGGATGACAAGGAGCTCGTTGACAATGTTTCCCCTGTAGTACACTTGCCCTTTGAATGGAAGCTGATTGTATCGTAGAGGAGCTGGAATCAATAGTAATTCATTGGAATTCGTAAAATACAAGTAGAAATTGATCAGAAATGCTCCTTGAAAATCTGGACTGTGCGTGAAGGCAGTAACAGAAGGCAAAGCAAATGATTAATCATGTCGCTTATTGTCCAAAATTCTTTACAGTCATCATGCATTCGTTATGCAGTTGATCAGGTTCCCTTCTTAGACTATTAGTGAAGGGGCTTCTCGAGGGCCAACAGCTTACATTTATATAGCGCCTTTAACGTAGTAGAAACGTCCCAAGGCAATTCAAAAGAGCAATTATCAGTCAAAATGTGACACCGAGCCACATATAGGAGAGATTAGGACAGGTGACCAAAAGCTTGGTCAAAGAGATAGGTTTTAAGGAGCGTCTTAAAAGGAGGCGAGAGAGGTGGAAAGGTTTAGGGACGGAATTCCAGAGCTTAGGGCCCAGATGGCTGAAGGCACGGCCGCCAATGGTGGAGCGATTAAAATCGGGGATGTGCAAGAGGCCAGAATTGGAGGAGCACAGAGACCTCGGAGGGCTGGAGGAGGTGACAGAGACAGGGAGAGGAGAGGCCATGGAGAGATTTGAAAACAAGGATGAGAATTTTTAAATTGTGGCATTGGTGGATCGGAAGCCAATGTAGGTCAGAAAGCAGAGGGGTGATGAGGGGCGAATGGAACTTGGTGCGAGTTGGGATACATCCCTCCTCATTTTGAATGATGCGGAGATGTCGGTGTTGGACTGGGATGGTTATAACCTGGTGTTGTGCGACTTCTCATTTTGAATGAGACACTGCACTTATATTGCAACAGATTTGGCTGCAGCAATATCCCTCCCACTCTTTATTTTTCTCTTTCGCGCTCTCTCTCCTAATTATTTTCAGAATCCATCGAGATTCTCTCAAATCTCATTCCTGCGCTAGTTATTTGCACCTGAAAGATCATTCAGCAGAGAGTTTAGTATTTTATTATTTCACCCCCCGCCCCAGCCATTTTGTGGGAGGGTGGTGGGGTGGAGGGTGGGGGGGGGGAGGGGGAGTTGTATAAATGGCTGCCGTGGTCCTTCAATTACCCGCTCAGAGGTTTAAGAGTTCAGAATGACGGGAAAGAAGGAGCAAGGCTGCTGGCTGAGACGACTTTCGCAGGAGAAGGAATAAATTAACTATTGCATAAACCCACACGCGGGAGTTCTCCCATTTGGTCCGCGCTTCCATCAGACCAAGCCGAGCTTATAATAATTCCAAAAGGGTCGCGGACTTGGCTCGTGTCTGCGTCTCCAATATCAGCAGAGGGCCTCCCAAGAGCTTGCAATCAGAAGAAACTAAATTGGAGATTTGTAAATTAACTTGATACTCCCGGACAACACCCCCCATTGCCCCCCCACCCCCCCCACCCCCTCACCCCACCTGATCACTGCTGCACTGGCAAGACGTAATGCATCAAATATTATTCTTTTTAAACATTGCAACTGTCTGCTAACTTTACAAAAAACTTGAACACTCCCAAGGACAGGATGAGACAGCACAGCTTTTTAGACGACATTCCATGCGTCAAGCTTGCAGTGCGTTATGCAGCTGCACACCAATTGTGAACAAAACAGTTCAGCTCTTAAAAGCGTGGTACTTCAAGTGCTCTCCAAGCACAAGTGGTTTGCAATGCAAATATTTCTGTCTTGTCGAGCTTTGCACTTCTCATTGTAAGGCTTCTTCTCGAAGTCGCACTCATAAGCTCTCCCAACAGCTCAACGAGTAACTACAGCACCTACTCGCACAGACACAGCCAGGCAGGCCAGAAGGTCTCGGGCTTAAACAGCGTTGGCAACACTGGGCTTTTTAAAAATTTTATTTCATCGGGATTCTCGCGTCGCTGGCAAGGCCAGCATTTATTGCCCATCCCTAGTCGCCCCTGAGAAGGTGGTGGTGAGCCGCCTTCTTGAACCGCTGCAGTCCGTGTGGTGTAGTGCTTCCCACAGTGCAGTTTGGTAGGGAGTTCCAGGATTTTGACCCAGCGACAGTGAAGGAACGGGCACTATATATGTCCAAGCTACAACCGATATCTGTACCCCTGAGCTGGGGTGGGAAAGTGTGGGGCGGGAAAGTGTGGGGCAGGGAAAGAATAGAAAAAAATTATTATTCGGTTCCTACATCTGATTGCTATCTAGATTTCTACTGGAAGGGGTGTGTGTGGGAGAGTGTGTGTGTGCAAATACATCTGTGTGCATTCATGGGAGTACGCGTGTGTGGGAACGCCTGTGTGGGAGCGCGTGTATGTGGATGGGAGCACTTGTGGGAATGTGTGAGTGAGCGCGCGAGTGAGTGAGAGCGTGGGCGAGTGGGAGCGCGTGTGCGGGGAGTGCGTGTGAGCGTGGGAGCACATGTGCGAGTGCGTGGGTGCGTGTGTGTGTGTGGGAGAGTATGCGTGTGGGGAGGGGGATAAATGTGCATGTGTGAGCACGGATGTGGATCGATGTGCATTTCATAAGGAGAATTTTTGGCTCGGCTGTGACGCCTTTCACAGTCAAACAGCCTGCTGATGCTCAGCGCTTAGCCTCACCCATAAAGAAAGGCCACGTGTGAGGTAGGAGAGCAAGACCATCGATGCAGATCTCAAGCAAAAGTGAATACCTTCGGCGAGGGGTGCGGGGAAAACAAATCAGCACTTAAAACAAAGAAAGAAAGAAATCTTATTCTATTCATTTTTGTAATTGTGTACAAACCATTGTACGAATTAAGAAAGGAACCTGGCTTGAAACTCATTAAAATAAAAAAGGACTGCAGTGACTGTGAAGAATAAGTAATTGCGCCAGTGAGAAGTCAAGTAGGCCAAACAACATGAAGGATGCAAGAGGCTTCTTCGCTCTCCTTAACTAGTGCTTAATCTTTTAATTCACACCAAATTATTCATTGTGTAATCCTTCTTATAAAGCAGCTTACAAAAGCCTCGCAAATCAGTGAGTGCGTGTTACTTCTACAGAATATTACATTAAGATTCTCGGCCAATCCTTTTCCCCTCTGATAATGAACGCTGGCTGACACAAGACTGCCAGAAGGCTCCCGACGAGGAAGCCAGACACTGCGGATATTGTCCTGCGACTGTGTGTTCAGAGTGCTCCTGCTTACTGCACTTCTTCCCGCACTGCAGGACACCTCCCTCGAGTTGTCCCACACAGTCACGCGGTCTCATTGAGCTGCCTAGGCCCCTGCTGTCCTCGTACACTGGTCCTCCAGACTGTTTTGTCACAATTATTTCAAATCCAATTTTCCCCATCTCTTTCACCGCTACTTTTCCACACGCCAGATATATATATATTTTTTAAACTCGTTAACTCCAGCTTTATGGTTGCAGGGATTACTGTACATTTTGAGTGCAGGAGTAAAGAAGTCGTACTCCAATTATATAGGGCCTTGGTGGGATCACACCTGGAGTACTGTGTACTGTGTACAATTTTGGTCTCCTTACCTAAGGAAGGATATACTTGCCATAGAGGGAGTGCAACGAAGGTTCACGAGATTGATTCCTGGGATGGCGGGACTGTCGTATGAGAAGAGATTGAGTAAACTAGGCCTGTATTCACTAGAATTCAAAAGAATGAGAGGGGATCTCATTGAAGCATACAAAATTATTACAGGGCTTGATAGGGTGGATGCTGGGAGAATGTTTCCCTTGGCTGGGCAGTCTAGAACCAGGGGCCACAGCCTCAGGATAAAGGGTCGGCCATTCAGGATTGAGATGAGAAGAAATTTCTTCACTCAGAGGGTGGTGAATCTTTGGAATTCTCTATCCCAGAGGGCTGTGGAGGCTCAGTCATTGGGTATATTCAAAACAGAAGTCAATAGATTTCTGACTAGTAAGGGCATCAAGGGATATGGCGATAGGGCCGGTGAATGGAGTTGAGGCAGAAGATCAGCCATGATCTCATTGAATGGCGGAGCAGGCTCGAAGTGCCGAATGGCTGACTCCTGCTCCTATTTCTTATGTTCTTATCTACTCCTAGCTGCGACAGCCTTTTTTGAAAGACTGCTCCTATTTTAGCAATCGCTATCAAAAACGTATTCATAGAGTCACAGAATCATAATGGCATGGAAGGAGGCCATTCGGCCCATCGAGTCCGTGCCGGCTGTCTGTAGAGCAATCCAGTCAGTCCCATTCCCCCGCTCTATCGCTTTAGCCCTGCAAGTTTATTTCCCTCAAGTGCCTATCCAGTCTCCCCTTGAAAACATTGAGTGTCTCCGCTTCCACCACTTCCGTCGGCAGCGAGTTCCAGGTCCTCACCACTCGCTGCGTAAAAAGGTTTTCCCTCACATCCCCCCTGTGTCTCTTGCCCAAAACCTTAAATCTGTGTCCCCTAGTCCTTGTACCATCAACTAGTGGGAACAGCCTTTCCCCGTCTAGCCTATCCAAAGCCGTCATAATCTTGTACACCTCTGTCAAATGACCCCTCAACCTGCTTTGCTCTAATGAAAACAAATCCAGCTTCTCCAACCTGTCCTTGTAGCTAAGATCCCCCATCCCCGGAACCATTCTGGTAAATCTCCTCTGCACCCTCTCAAAGGCCTTCACATCCTTCCCAAAGTGTGGTGACCAGAACTGGACGCAATACTCCAGTTGTGGCCTAACCAGCACTTTATAAAGGTTCAGCATAACTTCTCTACTTTTGTACTCAATACCTCTATTTATGAAGCCCAAGATCCCATATGCTTTGCTAACCACTCTCTCAATAATCCTGCCACCTTCAGGGACCTATGCACATTAACTCCCAGGTCCCTCTGTCCCTACACACTCCTTAAAACTGTGCCATTAAGTGTATATTGCCTCTCCCTGTTCCTTCTGCCAAAATGCATCACCTCACATTTCTCTATTAAATTCCATCTGCCACTTGTCTGCCCATTCTGCGAGCCTTTCTATGTCCTGTTGCAGTCGATTGGTATCATCCTCACTGTTTGCCACCCCCCCAAGTTTGGTGTCATCGGCAAATTTAGAAATTCTACTCTGTATTCCATTATCCAGGTCATTTATAGATATCAAAAAATTCAGTGGCCCCAGCACTGACCCTTGGGGAACACCACTGTCTACCATCCTCCAGTCTGAAAAATAGCCATTTACCATAACTTGCTGTTTTCTATCCTTAAGCCAATTCCTTATCCAAGCTGCCACTGACCCACCTATTCCATGAGCCTCAATTTTGTTAACCAGCCTTCTATGTTGTATTTTGTCAAACGCCTTCCTAAAATCCATGTAGACAACATCCATTGCATTCCCTTCATCAATCCTCTCTGTTACTTCATCAAAAAATTCAATTAGATTAGTTAAACACGATCTGCCTTTTACAAATCCGTGTTGGCTCTCCTTAATAAGCTTAAACCTCTCCAAGTGCCCGTTAATTTTTTCCTTGATTATTTTTTCTAAAACTTTACCCACGACTGATGTTAAACTGACCAGTCTGTAGTTACTAGGATTCGGCAAATCTTTTTGTGCCAATTTTGTGGCGCGCTCCTTATTCCAGTCATAGCACATGTGGATGCAGAGGAAAACTCCCTCTAACTCTGCCTGCCTTCGAAAAGGACACCCTTCCAAAGCATTCACACGACATGTTTTCAGGCAGAGCAGCCGTCCAGCGACCTCTGAAGAGTGAGACCGGAAATCGGTGCTAACTCGAGAGAAGTTCTGAGCCATGGATCCACGCTGACTCTGAAGAGAACGCAAGAAGAATAAATACACTTGCATTTTTATCACCCCTTTCACGACCTCAGGACGTTCCAAAGTGCTTTACAGCCAACGAAGGACTTTTGAGACGTAGTCACTGTTGTAAAGTAGGGAAACGTGGCAGCCAATCTGTGCACAGCAAGATTCCACAAACAGCAATGTGATATAAATGCTTTCCTTTCTTATAGAAGAAAAATTACATTGAAAAAAAATAAATGTTATATATGTGTGCATATGATATTCTTCTTTGACATTAACAATTGTGAAATGCTGTTGATGCTGTCTTTGAAAGTAAAAAGCATTGGTCCCCTTGCATCAATGTGGAGGAGAAGTGTAGCCTGTTCAGGCTCCACAAGGCCGTCGCAAAGTTTGAAGCACAAGACCATGCTGTCACTAGACGGGGGACTCCAGAGTTTGCCCTAACCGGCCAACCCACTGGACCACCGGGATAATGAAGGGTCCTCCTCCCTCCCTCCCACCACCAATGAACAGCCAGCAAATATCGCCTTGCTTGAATCCCAAGAGGTCCAAACACGATGGGCCGAACGGCCTGCTTCTGTGCCTTAAATTTCTCTGATAAAAATGGGCCAAAATGTCCCAGTTTTAAGAGTCGTTAGGGTTCTGCTCTCACCCCGACGAAATACACGGTGATCCTTAAACTGGCCTTGCAACCATGAGTAGCTCTTGAATCGTGGAATGCAATTCCTCGCTAATCCTGAACTCCCGTGGGACAACAATGGAATGTGACCCGTGTAGTCAATGCAAACCAACGGCCCCGATTATGTGTACCAGCAGGCCCCCCCTTTGCACGTTATCGGCTAAATTCTGCGAGGCTCCACTGGACCGAAGCACGGACCTGAAACTTGGACAAGGATCAATGTCCGTAACATTCCGAGTGGCTTGACCTATAGCGGGGGATTCTGCGCTCCGGCACCCGTGCCGGGAGCCGAACCTCAACACATTTATCCCCGCACGTAGGTTTGAGAGTTTCATGCAAGTGACGGAATCACAGAAAGCTATCCCCAAAGCACAGTAAAAATCCCGGGAGCCCATGGAATAAAAAAATGCAACTGACTTATTCGGTGACCAGAAACCAGTGGTCCTGAAGCGACAAGAAAGGTATGTTGCGTTGTTCGAAGTCTTTCATTTTTATTAAAACCGCTAGGAAAACTAAGCTGTAAAAATGTAACAATTCATTTTAGGTAAAATTCTGCAAAGCTCCACCAGATATAAGCAGGGATCCAAAAATTGGGCACGGATCAATGATCGGAACTTTCAAAGGGGAAATACTTGAAGGGGAAAAATTGGCAGGGCTATGGGGAAAGGGCAGGGGGAAAGGGACTAATTGGATAGCTCTTTCAAAGAGCCGGCACAGCCACGATGGGCCAAATGGCTTCATTCTGCACTGTGTGATTCTATGATTCATCTCCACCACAGGCAAGTGTCAGCTTGGCTCAATTGGTAACGCTCTTGCCTCTGAGCCAGAAAAGGGGTGGGCTGAATCTTCCCTCCATGACTTGAGCACATAATCTAGGCTCACAGTTCAGTGAAGGAGTGCTGCATTGTCCTTTGGGTGAGAGGTTAAACTGATTGAATTGCGGAAGTGAACTTAGTAGACCCCACGGCACTATGTCAGCCATGGTTCAGTGGGTAGCCCCCTCGCCTCCGAGTCAGAAGGCCGTGGGTTCAACTCTCACTCCACAGACTTGAGTACAAAAATTTCGGTTGGCACTCCACTGTCGGAGGTGCCGTCTTTCGGATGAGGTCCCGTCTGCTCTCTCAGGTAGACGTAAAAAATCCCACGGCTCTATTTCGAACTTCTCCCCAGTGTCCTGGCCAATATTTATCCCTCAATCAACATAACAAAAACAGATTATCTGGTCAGTATCACATTTTGTGGGACTTTGCGGTGTGTAAATTGGCTGCCGTATTTCCTACATTACAACAGTGACTAGACTTCAAAAATACTTCATTGGTTGTAAAGTGCTTAGGGACTTTGAGAAAGGTGCTCTATAAATGCAAGTTCTTTCTTTTTTCTTTCTTTAAAGAGGGATGGGTGGTCCTCCCCGTGTGTTGGCCAATGTTCCCCCCTCAACCAGCACCACCAAAAGCTGTTGGGCAAGTCATTCATCTGATTCAATAGCAAAATACTGCGGATGCTGGAAATCCGAAATAACAACAGAAAACGCTGGAGAAACTCAGCAGGCCAGGCAGCATCCGTGGAGAGAGAAACAGAGTTAACGTTTCAGGTCGAAGACCCTTCGTCAGAACTGGAAAAAAGCAGGAATTGGAATAGATTTTAAAGCAAGTTTCGGAGCAGGGAAAAGGGGGAGGGGATGAAAGAACAAAAGGGAAGGTCAGTGATAGGATAGAAAGCAGGAGAGATTAAGAGACATTGAGAGACATTAAGAGATATTCAAGGCAAGAGGAGGTGGTAATAAGACAGGTTAAGGAAACAAGGAACATTCATCTGATTGCTGTTTGTGGGATCTTGCGATTTGCAAAAGGGCTGCCACATTCACTTACAAACACTGCGCTTCATAGTCATTTACTTAATGTGAAGTGCTTGGAAACAGGACAGAGAGAACTGCTGTATAGAATGCACGTCTTTCATATATCCGCAAATTTGAAGGGTTCTGCATTTACAACCTTAATTGGCTGCAAATATTTTCATGACACTCCTAATGGGCAGAGATGACAAAATGACAAGGCACTTTGGAGTGGCACAAGAAAGTTGTGTAAATTCTTTAACTAACTAATTAAATCGTCTTTTCCTTTCTCCTTGCAGCTTTTTGAAATGTTAAACGCCAGAAAGATTTTGCTCCGCCTTTTATTTCTTCCGAGTGAATCGACGCTAATCACTCTATTATTCACTTTTGACGGTTCTCGCATGGTTGGGACAAGGAGCGGTTTTTATTTCCATCAAATAAGTTGCTCCTTGACCCGAGAAGTGGCGTCGGAAGTGCTTAAAATATCAAACAGCACCATGTGTGCGCGCGTGCAGTGCAAGGCAGTGGGCTGTGAAGCGGTGTGAAAAGTGAGCGCTCTTTGGAGAGCAGTCAACGCACCGATCTGTCACCGATATAAAATGACACGAGGTGTAAAAGAAGAAACAACACGAAACAAAACGCGAAACACGAGCGAGGCTCAGAACAATCGCCCCAAGTGCTTGGGGAAAAGTGACCGAGAAGGTTGCGGAAATCAGCCCCCCGCACCACCCCCCCCGCCCGCCCAAAAAAACGGCAGAGTGTCATGAGAAGAAAGTACATGAAAAACAAATGGCCAATTTAAAAAATAAACCTCCTTGCTATTAAATGGATTTTTGTCCTTTAGTGGGTACATCCATTTTAAATTGTGCCTTTTCGGCTTTGTACTGCATGAGATTATTTTTTGCTATAAACAGTAAAAGCTCCCTCAAGCCTGTATTTCTATAGATATACATAATATCTATATTTAAAGAATTCACAGGGTGATAAATCATTTTTTGGTGGGAAATGTGCACAACGCTTTCATTTTTAAAAACGGTTTACAAAGCATTAATGAACTGATTGGAATTTTTGCAGAATGTTGTTGCATGAATTAACAAGCAGAAAATTGGGTTTTTTCCTCTCACTTTTGTCTAATGTTCGTCAATCCATTATTAGAATGAGATTGAAACCTCAAAAGCAGACGAATAATCTAATTTTCCTCGGACAATGCTTCACTTCTTCGGATTGCTAATTCATTTTTTTTTTTATCCCCAGCAAAGACAGAAACAGCAGCCCGCCCGTGAGTGGAAGTCATTCACAAGTTTGCGTCGGATCAAAAGAATTCTCTTACATTTACAGCATTCTGATGGTCAACGTCACTGCCCATCTGTGACAGGCACAAGGAGAATGTGTTTACGACGTTGCACACACATCGACCAAAGCGTTCCATCCTCCTCCAGTTATCTTTAATTTAAGATGCTTTAATATTTCCATGTAGTGCTTCATTCACCCACACACCGTTCTCCCGTGTCAGCTCGGCTCGGTGCTAGCGCCCTTGTCTCCAAGTCTGAAGATCATGGGCTCAAGCCCCACTGCGGGACCTCAGCATATAATCTATACTGGCACTTCAGTGCTGCACTGTCAGAGGTGCTGTCTCTCGGATGAGATTTTAAAACTGGGGCCTCATCCGCCCATGGCAAAGCAAGAGCAGGGGAGGAGATCCCCCCGGTGTCCTGGCCAACATTTATCCCTCAACCACCACCACCAAAAACAGATTAGCTGATCGCTTATCCCATTACTGTTTGTAGGACCTTGCGGCGCGCAAATTATCGGTTACGATCTCCTAAATAATGAAAGTGACTACGCTTGATTTCATTGGCTGCAAAGCACTTTCTCAGGACATGCAGGCACGATATAACTTTACTTAAATTACATGGAATGTACAGCACCAAAAACAGGCCATTCAGCCCAAATGGTCCATGCCAACGTTTCCTCCTACTCTACTTCATCTCATCCTGTCAACATATTCTTCTATTTCTTTCTCCCGCATGAGCTTATCTAGCTTCCCCTTAAATGCATCTGTGCTATTCGCCTCAACTACTCCATGTGATAGCGAGTTCCACATTCTAACCACTCTCTGGGTAAAGAGGTTGCTCCAGAATTCCTTAATGGATTTATTAGTGACTATCTTATATTTATGGTCTCTTAGTTTTGGTCTTCCCCACAAATGGAAACATTTTCTCCACATCTGCCCTATCAAACCCTTTCATTATCTCAAAGACCTTTGTTACGTCACCTCCTCACAGCCTTCTCTTTTCTAGAGAAAAGAGCCCCAGCCTGTTCAGTCTTTCCTGATACAAGGTAAAAACATTTAAGTGGTGTGTGTTAAAGAAAAACATTTTTTTCTTCATTTATCTTTTTCTTTCATCTTCTATTCCTTTCATCTTCCTTCTCGGCTGCCCATGTTCTAACTCGCACCAAGTCCCGTTCGCCCATCACCCCTGTGCTCGCTGACCTACATTGGCTCCCGGTTAAGCAGTGCCTCGATTTCAAAATTCTCATCCTTGTTTTCAAATCCCTCCATGGCCTCACCCTCCCTATCTCTGTAATCTCCTTCAGCCCCACAACCCCCCCGAGATATCTGCGCTCCTCTAATTCTGCCCTCTTGAGCATCCCTGATTATAATCACTCAACCTTTGGTGGCCGTGCTTTCTGTTGCCAAGGCCCTAAGCTCTGGAATTCCCTGCCTAAACCTGTCCGCCTCGCTATCTCGCTTTCCTCCTTTAAGAGGCTCCTTAAAACCTACCTCTTTGACCAAGCTTTTGGTCACCTGCCCTAATTTATCCGTATGTGGCTCGGTGTCAAATTTTTTGTCTTAAAATACTCCTGTGCAACGCCTTGGGACATGTTACTACGTTAACGGCGCTATATAAATACAAGTTGCTGTTCTCTTGGTTTTATATTCGGATTGGGGCGGTGGGGGGTGGTTGGTGGTGGATGGGGTGAGGGAGAGACAGCACCTGCAGGAATGCTGGGCTCTGCTTTTGTTCGACCTCAGAACCGCAGAGAGCAAGTACGTGACATCGGATTGAACTGATCACATGACTAAAACTGGCTCCCTTCCGCCGATGGTGCCCACATTTTCATGGATCCACGATGCCAGCAGAATAAGCCAGCCAGGCCTGTTCACACCCCAAGAGAGCAGCTGCCAGTGGGATACGGGGTCTCCCTTCATTGATTCCCTTCAGTGTCAGCTCAGTGGATGAATCTCTCGCCTCTTGAGTCACAAGGTCGCGGGTTCAAGCCCCATTCCACAGACTTGAGCACAGAATCCAGGCCGACGCTCCAGTGCTTTACTGAGGGAGTGCTGCACTGTCATTGGTGCCGTCTTTCAGATGAGACGTTAAACTGAGGCCCTGACTGCCCTCTCAGGTGGATGTAAAAGATCCCACGGCACTATTTCGAAGAAGAGCAGGTGTCTTGGCCAATATTTATCCCTCAACCAACATCACTAAAACAGATTATCTGATTATCACCACATTGCTGTTTGTGGGAGCTTGCTGTGCGCGAATTGGCTGCCGCGTTTCCTACATTACAACAGTGACTACACTTCATTGGCTGTGAAGCACTTTGGGACGTCCTGCGGTCGTGAAAGGTACGATAGAAATGCAAGTCTTTCTCATATTGTGCAAATGTGACTTTATAAAGGTCACAAGAGGCAGTGTACACAGCTAAAGACTCTGGCTTGCTTCACAGAGGGAGTCAGAATTCCGACAGGGGATACTCTGATTAGTTGTGTTAATAATGCAGTGAGATGACAAATTAGCACTGACTTTTTGTTTGAAGAGAAAACTTTTTCTTCAGACACTGTGCAGTGCCTGAAGGCTGCTCACTTGCTGTTTTGGCGTGTAGTGACAGCACTGAGATCTCTGGAGGGACCGGGGTCGGGGGCGGGGAGGGGAGGAATAGTGCCACCGATCGTGAGTGGCATGCGCCTAATGAGAAGGTCGGGCCTTCTGAAAGTTACTAAACAGACAAATGAATACTCACATGTGTACAGACAGACAGGGTCTCCAACACTGCTCCTGGGATTTAGAAATCACCTTCACACATCAACAAACTGCACCTCTACGGTACCCTTTACACAGCACAATGTCCCAAGGCATTGCAGGAAAAGAGGGAGGAACAAGCACCAAGGTTAGAAGAGGGGATGGGAGGACTGGGGTGGCGGTTTGAGAATGACTGAAGGCTTAGTTAATGAAATAAATATCTAGGAGGCTTTTGAGGCCGGGGAGAGATGCAGCAAGGAGGAGGCACTTCAGAAGCGCTCTGGAGAGAGTGCGTGCGTGCGCAGGGCACTGGGGAGAGGCGGGGTGGTGCTGATGATAAAACATTTGATGCGTGGCCTCTTGAGGTTAGTTAACGGGACACGCGAATGGTTCCGAAGCTGCCCCGCGTGACAGAGGAAGGACAATGCTGAAGTCTGATTAAAATCCAATGAAGCATTTGAAAATTACTGAAGTGTCAAATTCACTAACAGATGGACAGCCAGTATATTATCCCCACCTCTCCCCACACACACGCGCACGCATACACACGCGCGCACACGCACACACACACACACACACACACACGCACGCACACACCTGCCTCTACTGCAGCACTGGGGGAGTTACAAAAAGCAATTTAGATAAGATACAGTGGGTGCGCGACCTGAAGCGCTCAAGAGGAACTGATAGAGATTTATACAAAGTGCGATTATAGATGACCAGTTTTATATTTGATTAAACTCATAATAATCCAGAGTATAATTTCAGCCTCGAGCTGTATGGCGAAACAGTGGCACTTCACTTGATCCACACGCAAAGCATATTTAACGGAAGGTAATGGGGATGATTTTCTTTTTCTTTACAATGTAATTTTGTTTTTAATTTATTCTCGGGTTGTGGGATCTGGCAAGGCCGGGTTTATTTACTGCCCACCCTCGTGGACTTGTAAAGGTGGTGCTGGGCCCTCTGTCGCGATTGCTTACGACTAAGTGGCTGGCTAGGCCACTTCACAGGGCATTAAAGGCCCACCAGCTCGTGTAGGCCCGGAGCCACAAGTAGGCCCGAGCAGGTTTGGGCGGCAGGTGCCCTTCCCTGCAGGACCTCAGTGAACCAGTTGGGTTTATACACAATAATCCGGCAGCTTTATTTTTCGGTGTGCCAGCGCTTCACTGAGCACAGTTTCACAACTTGCCACGATGGGATTTGACCTCATCACCTCCAGTTTCTTAGGGCTAGCTATGCTATTGTACCCTTTTGACCATAGTGGTGGCTGATCTTCGCTGGAGGGGACGATCAGCGTTCCCAACCCCAGCCTGTTTTCAGCGGTTAGGGTCACTTATATATTGAAGTGTCTCACCACAGCCGCACTCTGCCATTGATTGGCTTAGTCAAAGCAGCCATTTTAACTTGAGCACCCACCTCCACCATCTCAGCCTGGTACAAGGCCGGATGGTGGAAACACAACATTCAAAATGTAGCCACTGTTGTAATGTGGGAAATGCAGCAGCCAATTTGTGCCCAGCGAGCTCCCACAAACAGCACTGTAATAATGATCACTAATCTGTTTTGGTGATGTTGGTTGAGGGATAAATATTGGCGAGGACATCAGGGAGAACTCCCCTGCTCTTCTTCCAATAGTGCCACCTAAGAAGGCAGACGGGGTCTCGACTTAACGTCTCACACCAAAGACGCCACCTCCGACAGTGCCGCACTCCCTCAGCACTGCACTGGGAGTGTCAGCCTAGCTTTTTGTGCTCAAGTCTCTGGAGTGGGACTTGAACCCACAACCTTCTGACTCAGCAGTGACAGTGAGCCACGGCTGACTCCTCAATAGAAAATGCTACATGGTATCGGAAAGGTAAATCCGCAGCAGTGCTCAAGTTAAAGTAGGACGAGAGGACACAAGTGCAAACTGGGGAATGAGAAGTTGAGGACCAATGTCAGGAAGAGGTTCAGAGTCAGATGGAAAAGCAGTGAGGTGAGACATTGCTGATGAACAAGAGTCAACAACATGCGGAACAGATTAACGGATAGGCTAGTGGGGGTAAAAATAAACCCGGAGCCAATTTAAAAAGCAGCTGAATGCCGTGACAGGAGCATAGTATTGGATGAACCAGAATGGACCGAATGGCCTTCCTCATCCATTACTAACTTGCGATTCTGTGAGTGACTGTCACAAGCCTGAGAAATGAAGCGACCTTTACACTTCTGAGCTTGGAACACAGCAGAACCTCATTACCGCAAACTACATTGTAGCAACCCCTCGCTTACGGTAAAGATCCATCTGGCTCCCCTCAGAATTCCTCACAAAGTCAACAGAGGAGCTGAACCTTCCGGACGATGAGGTATTTGTGAAAAGAACTATTTGCTGTTCTCTCTGAGAGAGTTTCTATTACTTGAGAATTAGCTCCGTACTCGCTGTGTTTCCAATCAATAATGCTTCCTATCACATTAATATCTGGAGAAATGTTTCATGTGCTCATACTGAAGAATACTAAAATAGAATTGGGAGAAATATGCCACTGCTTCACGCTGCTCCAGCAAAATAAAAAAACACCAAATGATTTAACAGAGTTATTAACCCAAAGCAGCCGAGGGCTTTTTCATTTCCTCCGGCCGGGCACTGCTTAACGCGCTCGGGTAAGGTTTCTCTGGACGTCATTTAACGGGACAATGTCGCCGTGCTGGCGGGGTGGTCTGCGCTCTCGGTGTTGACCTGCTGTTGGCTTCTTGCAGGCTCCTGGGTGACGACAGCCCGCTCCGCTCCGCCAGATTTTTTTGTGCTGACGTTTCTACCTGCCTTCCCCCTCACCTCCTGGGACCTTGGTTCTTAGTACATCCGCATCCTTGTTTTCAAATCCCTCCAGGGCCTCGTCCCCCCGCTATATTTGTAACACTCCTCCAACTCTGCGCTCCTCCAACTCTGGCCTCTTGCACTTCCCTGATTTTCATCGCTCCACCATTGCCGGCCATGCCTTCAGCTGCCGAGACTCTAAGCTCTGGAATTTCCTCCCTAAACCTCTCTGCCCTTCTCTCTCCTCCTTTAAGAAGCTACTTGAAACCTTCCTCTGTCCTGATATCTCCATCTGTGGCTCGGTGTCAACATTTTTATTGATAACGCTCTTGTGAAGCGCCTTGGGACAGCTTGCTACGTTGAAGGCGCTATATAAATGCAAGTTGTTGTTGTTGTTATTGTACCAAAGTGGTGCCTTTACCACTAGTCCTTTACCTTAGTATATTAACGCCCTTCATGGTGTCACTCCTCCCTATCTCTGTAACCTGCTTCAACACTACAACATACCCCCACCCTTGCCCCCTAACCTTCTCCCTCAGCCCCTTAACTCTCCATTCTTCTGACTCTGGCTTGTTGGTTAACCATCCCTCCCTTCCATCCCAGCCTTGGTGTCCGTGCCATTACCTGCCCAGGTCCCTTGCTCTATAATTCCCTTCCTCTGCCTCTACACCTCCCTCCGCTCCTTTAAGACCCTCCTTAAATCCCAGCTCTCTAACCTAACTCTCCCCCCCCCCCCCCACCAATCCCCTTCTAACATTTTGAAGTCCATTCTTCCCCTCCTTTGCATCTCTGTGAAGGGCCTGGGGGGCATTTTTCTCTGTTAAAGGCGCTACGTAGCTGTGAGCTGGTGTTGAGCGAAGTCTTATTTCTCTGCTTTCCCTTCGTAAGTGGCCTTTACGCTGGTGACCGTGTGCCAGTGCCCGCGGTGCTGAATCCAACTCCGTCATCACAGCTAGACTGATGTAAAGCTGGATCGACAGGGCAGCCACCAGGAAAGGAGAGCCAGATTTAATAGGGCAATCTCCAAGAGCCAGCTCACACGTGCCAGTCTCCCCCAACCCAAACTGAAACAAGTACCAGCCGGAATAAGGTCTGGAGGCACCTTGCCTGTCGCCTTCTTCAGGCAAATTCTTGTGATGTGGTTATGATCTGGAATGCGCTGCCTGAAAGTGCGGTGGCAGCAGATTCAATAGTAACTTTCAAAAGGGAATTGCATACATACTTGAAAACTAAACATTCGCAGGGCTATGGGGAAAGAGCAGGGGGGAGTGGGACTACTTGGACGGCTCTTTTCAAAGAGCCGGCACAGGCACGATGGGCCGAATGGCCTCCTTCCGTGCTGTACGATTCGATAACTTACAAGATGGGAATATGCAAACCCATTTACATTCGCCAAACCCACATGACAATTTGGGCTCTCAAAGGGTTAAGTCTCATTATTTGTTCAGTCACACCTCTGTGCCTGCTCCCCAGTGGCCTGCAGCTACTAAGAACTGAGGGGAAAAATGGGCATGAAAAGTCAATTTAAAATTTCTAACCAACTAAACTTTTGACTGAGAATTAGCTGCAACCTCATCAGAGCAGAAAACAAATGTAAAACACAGGCTAATAATTCCATCCGTTAATCCAAACATCTTTCCCCCGAGCTACCTTATCAGCAGACCATAGAAAGCGTTCACCTCATTGAACAATATGAAAACAGCAAAGAATGGTCTGCTTCATTTGCAAATAGCCCACCATTACCTAGTGCGTTGGTACGTGAACAGGCAGCAGGTTTCATTAGCATACAAACTATTTTCCATTAAACTGAAACCCGAAAGTATTCAACTTTTCCAATGATCTCTGGTCCAGCTCACTAGAGCATTTTGGCTAGGAAGTGTAAATAGTATTAGGCACCTCGGAAAACTTTAGATCTGCGTCAGTGCAATCAACTCTGTACACTGTTCGCTCACTGCTTTGCTGCAAGCTTCTCCAATAGCTCAGGGACCAGGAAAGTCCTCCACGGATACAGCATTTATGGCTGCTCCTATCTTCAGTAAGCGTCAATGGTTGATATTAGTTTGAGCAGGCTGACACTCCCAGTGCAGTGCTGAGGGAGTGCCGCACTGTCGGAGGTGCCGTCTTTCAGATGAGACGTTAAACTGAAGCCCCCCTCTGCCCTCTCGGGTGGACATAAAAGATCCCATGGCACTATTTCGAAGAAGAGCAGGGGAGTTATCCTCGGTGTCCTGCCCAATATTTATCCCTCAACCAACACCTAAAAATAGATAAGCTGCTCATTATCACATTGCTGTTTGTGGGATCATGCTCTGCGCAAATTATCTGCTGCGTTTCCTACATTACAACAGTGACTACACTTCAAAAAGTACTTCATTGGCAGTAAATCGCTTTGGGGACGTCCTGAGGTCGTGAAAGGCGCTGTATAAATGCAAGTGCTTTCTTTCTACGTGATTTATGACACCAACACTAAACTTGTGGAGTGTGAATGTATGAGGTCGGAATCACTTGGATTTATAAATGGGATGTGAAGGCCCAAATTGACTCCAAAGTGATGTGGGCCAAGGCTCCCTCTCCCTCTGTTTCATTCCTGACACTGGATTCAGGTTGCATTTACACCAAAACTCAATTGATGGAAGTGAAACAGCCTCTCAACAACCCCACAGTTGTAGCATAAATGCCTCCTTAAGAGACATTTCTTTAGCAATCAGCTTCTGCCAACGCACCAATTAGCAATCGGGTTGAGACAACGACAACAACTTGTATTTATATAGCACCTTTAACATAGTAAAACGTCCCAAGGCGCTTCACGGGAGTGCTTATCGAACAAAATTTTACACCGCGCTACATAAGGAGACAATGGGACAGGTGACCAAAAGCTTGGTCAAAGAGGTAGGTTTTAAGGAGCGTCTTAAAGGAGGAGAGTGGAGTAGAGAGGCTGGAAGTTTACAGAAAGAATTCCAGAGCTCAGAGCCTAGGCAGCTGAAGGCACAGCCATCAATGGTGGAGTAAAGAAAATCGGGGATGCTCAAGAGGTCAGAATTGGAAGAGTGCAGAAATCTCGGAGAATTGTGGGGTTGGAGGAGGTTACAGAGATAGGGAGGGCGCGAGGCCATGGAGTGATTTGAACACAAAGATGAGAATTTTAAAATCGAGGCATTGCCAATGTAGGTCAGTGAGCACAGGCTGCTCCAACCAGAGCACTGAAGATGGGAGTTCTGTTTGTAGTCATTCCTTTTTCATTCAATTTTGGAACCTGAAAGCGAGTTCAACGTACGAGCTTTGCTGGTCTGAAAGTCAGACCTCGGTCTGTGCGGAGTTAGCTGATCTCGGCAGTTGGGAGTCGCTAAGTACCTAAGAACACAAGAACAGGAGTTGGCCATACGGCCCCTCGAGCCTGCTCCACCATTCAATAAGATCATGGCTGATCTTTGAACTCAACTCCACTTTCTCCGCATGATCCCCATATCCCTTGATTCCCCTAGAGTCCAAAAATCTATCGATCTCAGCCTTGAATATACTCAACGACTCTGCATCCACAGTTCTCTGGGGCAGAGAATTCCAAAGAACCACAACCCTCTGAGTGAAGAAATTCCTCCTCATCTCGGTCTTAAATGGCCGACCCTTTATCCTGAGATTGTGACTGTAGTTCTAGACTCTCCAGCCAGGGGAAAACAACCTCTCAGTATCTACCTTGTCATGGCCACTTGATGACCTGGCATTATGGAAGGGGAAATATACCAGGCCGGGTTCCTGCTGTTGACGGCTATCCAGAGACTCCAGCTGGACAGCATATGTATGAATGTAGGTTTGTACAGGGCAGCCAATGCTCACTTGTCTAGTGGCTGGCATTTGATAGCAAGAAGGTGGATGATAGTCTATGAACCTATACCCGATTAAAGGACAGTGGCTTCAGAGGGGAAGAAAGAAAGAGAGAGAGAAAAAACTCCAACAAAGCAAACCTGCACAAAAACTGTACAAAAGGTGAATTCATAGAATCATAGAAGATAGGAGCAGGAGTAGGCCATTCGGCCCCTCGAGCCTGCTCCGCCATTCAATGAGATCATGGCTGATCATCCAAATTCAGTACCCTGTCCCTGCCTTCTCCCCATATCCCTTGATCCCTTTAACCTTAAGAAATATATCTAACTCCTTCTTGAATATATTTAATGAGTTGGCCTCAACTGCCTTCTGTGGTAGAGAATTCCACAGGTTCACCAATCTTTGGGTGAAGAAATTCCTCCTCATCTCTGTCCTAAATGGCTTGCCCCTTATCCTTGATTTGGATAAATCGAGTAGATCGGGAGAAATTGTTTCCACTGGCAGGAGGGTCGGTAAACAGAGGACGCAGATTTAAGGTAATTGGCAAAAGACCAAAGGGGAGATGAGGAGAAATATTTTTACGCAGCGAGCTGTTATGATCTGGAATGCACTGCCTGAAAGGACAGTGGAAGCAGATTCAATAGTAACTTTCAAAAAGGGAATTGGATAAATACTTGAAAAGGAAATCTTTGCAGGGCTATGGGGAAAGAGCGAGGGAGTGGGACCAATTGAATAGGCCTTTCAAAGAGCCGGCACAGGCACAATGGGCCGAATGTCCTCCTTCTGTGCTGTATGATTCTCCAGTCAACCTATATTTCTATTTATGTGGATATCTTTTAACTTTTGCTGATTCATCTGCAATTCAAAGCCAAGTGATGCGAAGCACACTTAATAAAGTAGAAGCACTCCAAAAGGATATTTTTAGCAAAATGATCAACAATTAGTGGTGGAGTAGAGCCAATCACAGAGCCATACAAGTGTAGCTATTGGGTGTATGTGTAGCTCGGAGCTCTCTACTGGCAACACAACACAGCTTACTGTAAAAGCCCACTCCACTCGTGGCCTGAATGTGTCAACACCCACAACAACCTTACAGTACTGAGACCCGACCAGTTGCAAAGCAGCTCTGATGTTGGTCTGGCGCCGTGCCAACCTGGCCGCTGGGTGGACCTTGTGGCAGCACCAGAGTAAACATGCCGGAGTTTGGAAAGCCGTTACTGTCCAACCGCCGACTGGATCCCCCGCGGACGGCGCTCGGGAGGAAGATCTGTTACTGGGCTTTCCTGCTTAATCTTCCTGCTGAATCTGGCAAGACTGCCTGGCACACCAGCAAGAGGCGGCACTGGCCAAGCAACACAAGATGAGCTTCAATTAAGGGGCCGTGGGCAGGCAATGCTCCAAGGTTAGCGCTGATGCAGAGAACAGCGTCCGTCAGTGGCACTCTGCATCGTAATGCGGGAGTCCTGGTGCAACCTCGAATGTCCGGTGAATAGGTTCAGAGCCACCAACAGCAAAGGAGCTAATATTTTACTCTCTCATCAATGAGACGCCAAGCCCATAGCGCAGGGCACCGCCGGGGCGGCGAAAGAAAGAGAAAGAGAGAGAGAATGAAAGAAAGAGAATGAAAGCAAGAGAGAGAAAGAAAGAAAAAGATAGAAAGAAAAATAGAGAAAGAAATTTAGAAAGAGTTAGAAAGAAAGAGAGAGAGAAAGAGAGAAAGAAAGAAAGAGTTGGAAAGAAAGAAGGAAAGAAAAAAGAAAAAAAGAAAGAGTTGGAAAGAAGGAAAGAAAGAAAAGGTAGAAAGAAAAAGAAGGAAAGAAAGAGAGTTGGAAAGAGGGAAAGAAAGGAAAGAAAGAACCTGTATTTATATAGTATCTTTTGCAACCTCAGGAGGTCCCAAAGTGCTTTACAGCCAATTAAGTACTTTTGAAGTGCAGTCACTGTTTTAATGTCAGAAACATTATGTAGGAAACATTACAACATCAATCATAAAAAAGTGTGTACGAGTTGAGTAAAACAGGGAGAAGTGATTAAGTGGCTTTAGGCTTTAAAATGCTGTGAGCTGGAGGAAGGAGGAAACGACAGAGGGACAGGACAGGAGGATCTGCAGGTTCCTGGTCCGAGGAGAATGTGTATCGAGATTGAGCTTCTGGAATACCAGTGGACGAATGCTTAACTCATTCTTATGAAATTTCCTGGTCTGCTATTTTAACAGAGGGGCTAAACCCGTTTAAAGTAAACCAGTCCACAACCTCGGGGGAAAGTAGCGGACAGAGGAATTTCACGCAGAGGTTTTAAGCACCCATACGCTAATAGCCAACGTGCCCAACCCCAAGGCATCGACAGCAACGGTGTCTGGCCACGCAGAAGTGGAAACGACATACCCAAGTGTCTTCCCTTTTGATCGATCAGACCATTTACCTTCCAGTTTAGGGCTACTCTCGTCACATCATCAAAATAGTCAGGCTGAACGACTTCTTCTCGGGACCACTGATTGGTTAAATTACTCCAAGAATTTCTTTTTGGTATAATTTTCATCCCTTGACAAGAGAAACATGCACCAACTAATTACATTCACGAAACCTTCAATTAGCAGTACCGGTCTGGGGGCTGTCTGCAAAGATAAAGCTGGGAAATGATGTATAACCATCTGAAGCCAGTAAGTGAGCATACATTAAAGCGCGCGGCAGCAAACTTTTAACAAGCGTATTTCCTCTGAAACATACGTTCCTCAAAGCAAGTCCGCCTGTGAAAAATCACACAGCTTTCACTACAGTGCAAGGGTGAAATTCAAAAGGAAATTAGGAAAGCAAAGAGAGGGCTTGAAAAAATATTGGCAAGTAAAATCAAGGAAAACCCAAAGATGTTTCATAAATACATTAAGAGCAAGAGGATAACTAAAGAAAGAGTAGGGCCGACTGGGGACCATAAAGGTAACCTGTGTGTGGAGGCGGAAGACGTGGGTATGGTTCTTAATGAATACTTTGCATCTGTTTTCACAAAAGAGAGGGACGATGCAGACATTGCAATCAGGGAGGAGGAGTGTGAAATATTAGATGAAATAAACATAGTGAGAGAGGAAGTATTAAGGGGCTTAGGGGTAGAAATTAGGTCGCGCCCCATTTGGGGCGCAAATATCGTCCGGACGCAAATATTAGCGCCTGGCGCTAATTATCGGCACTGACGGGAAACTTCACTTTTACCGCCCCGGGAGGTGAGTGGAGCGCTAAAGCAGGCGCTGCACACCTCTCTTAAGGCGCAAAGGCCGAGCAGTGAGGCGCTAACTCGGAGCGCTGGCGAAGCTCATGTAATGTCAGTCAGCAATGGAACACACACACAATGGCACGGGCCAGTTCTTAAAGGGGATGGTTAATCTTGCTTTCCATCCACATCCTGTTCATTGCTGCCTTGAATCTCGGCCTGGAGAGACTTGCACATCAAATGTGCTGGAAAGAACAATGGAGAGCACCAGGCAAAGAGCTCAGAGTGCAGCTCCCACGGTCTCTGCTAAATCGATACAAGGAATGGCAAATCAAAATGAACCTGCAAAGTGCTGCTCAGTACCCAAAACTCCTTCACACAACGTTGAATCTCTCCAGAAGTCTCTCCCTCTCTCTCTCAGAATGCGTAGTTCAAAAATGCCACCAACAATAAAAGACAGGAAGAGGACCCCCTTTAAATAGCGCCCCCCCCAGCCCCACAGCGATTGATAGCGTTCCAGTCTTCTGGTCGTTGGAAGCGCCAGGCGGTAAGGCAGGGGGTGCCACTCAATTTCCGCTACGGGGCGCCCCAAGGGCGTTGCACCATGGAATGACGTCACAATCTGCGCGCGCAGGTGGTCGCAGCGGTAAGTTTTAGCGCCGCCGCACAATCTCAAGTTAAGTTCTCGAGTGGCGCAAACATCGCTGCGCCCGGGCGTTAGCGGCTTTGCGCCCCATTAGCGCCCTCTTAAGGCGCTAACGGGTGGCGCAACCAAGTGAATTTTTACCCCTTAGCATCTTTGAAAGTGGATAAATCCCCAGGCCCAGATGAAATGTATCCCAGACTGTTAAGAGAAGTAAGAGAGGAAATAGCAGAGGCTCTGACCGTCATTTTCCAATCCTGTCTGGCTACAGGTGTGGTGCCGGAGGACTGCTAACGTGGTATTGTTGTTTAAAAAGGGAGAAAGGGATAGACCGAGTAATTACAGACCAGTCAGCTTAACCTCGGTGGTGGGAAAATTATTGGAAAAAATTCTGACGGACAGGATAAATCTACTGGAAAGTGGGATTAGGGTGGATAGCTCTTTGTCGGCCGGCATGGACAAGGTGGGCCAAATGGCCTCCTTCTGTGCTGTAAATGTCTATGATTCTATGATCCATTAATACCTTACCGTAGGCATTTTCCAAAATTCCACAGATTCTAGAACGGTTCCCGCGGATTGGAAGGTAGCAAATGTAACCCCACTATTTAAGAAAGGAGGGAGAGAGAAAACGGGGAACTATAGACCAGTTCGCCTGACATCAGTAGTAGAGAAAATGCTATAATCTACTATTAAGGATGTGTTAACAGGGCACTTAGAAAATAATAACAGGATTGGGCAGAGTCAACACAGACTTATGAAAGGGAAATCGTGTTTGACAAATCTGTTTTTTGAGGTTGTAACTAGCAGGATAGATAAGGCGGAACCAGTGGATGTGATGTATTTGGATTTTCAGAAGGCATTCGATAAGGTGCCACACAAGAGGTTATTAAACAAAATTAGGGCTCATGGGATTGGGGGTTATATACTAGCATGGATTGAGGATTGGTTAACAGACAGAAAACAGAGAGTCGGAATAAACGGGTCATTTTCGGGTTGGCAGGCTGTAACTAGTGGGGTACCGCAAGGATCAGTGCTTGAGCCTCAGCTATTTACAATTTATATCAATGATTTAGATGAGGGAACCAAATGTAATATACCCAAGTTTGCTGATGATACAAAGCTAAATGGGAATGTAAGTTGTGAGGAGGATGCAAAGAGGCTGCAAGAGGATATAGACAGGTTAAGCGAGTGGGCAGGAACATGGCAAATGGAATATAATGTGGAGAAATGAGAAGTTATCCACTTTGGTAGTAAAAACAGAAAAGCAGAGTATTTTTTAAATGGTGAGAGATTGGGTAATGTTGGTGTCCTTTACACGAATCACTGAAAGTTAATATGCAGGTACAGCAAGCAATTAGGAAAGCAAATGTTGGCCTTTATTACAAAAGGATTTGAGTATAAGAGTAAAGATGTCTTACTGCAATTATACAGGGCCTTGTGAGACCGCACCTGGAGTATTGTGTACAGTTTTGGTCTCCCAAGGAAGGATATACTTGCCATATTGGGAGTGCAATGAAGGTTCACCAGACTGATTCCTGGGATGGGGGGACTGTCCTATGAGAAGAAATTGAGTAAACTCGGCCTATATTCTCTAGAAGAATGAGAGGTGATCTCATTGAAACATACAAAATTCTTACAGGGCTTGACAGGGTAGATGCAGGGAGGATGTTTCCCCTGGCTGGGGAGTCTAGAACCAGGGGTCACAGTCTCAGAATAAGGGGTCGGCCATTTAGGACTGAGATGAGGAGAAATTTCTTCGCTCAGTGGGTGGTGAGTCTTTGGAATTCTCTACCCCAGAGGGCTGTGGAGGCTCAGTCGTTGAGTATATTCAAGGCAGAGATCGGCAGATATTTGGATATTAAGGGAATCAAGGGATATGGGGATAGTGCAGGAAAGTGGAGATGAGGTAGAAGATCAGCCATGATCTTATTGAATGGTGGAGCAGGCTCGAGGGGCCGAATGGCCTACTCCTGTGCTCCTGTTTTTTATATTCTTATGTTTTTATGCCAGTACCCCATTATTTCATTTATATTTGTATAATTTGTGATTTAAAAGGTTAACAATCCAGCTCATCCATTCCAGATGTGTCCTTGCAGCTGGTCGTTCTGCACACACAGCTGGAAGCGCTTTGATAACCTGCAGCGCTGAGAGATGTGTCAACGGCCTTTTTTTTTGCAACAAGCTGGAAGTATTAACCGTGACCCCGCTGAATCGACCGAAGCCCCACTGTGTCCTGTACCGTGCTCATCACTCTGAGGTAAGTGCCGTATGGAACGGTTACAACGGTGAAGGTTTGTGTGCCATACGCAATTGCTCAAGAGAGGCCATCTTCAATTAAGGAGCAACATTCGGAAAACAGCTTGATCTCAATCTGTTTCTTGCATTCACGAGTTGGTGAAAATTTCATTCACAAGCTGGTCAGCTGTGGCTCAGCGGGCAGCACCCTCGCCTCTGAGTCAGAAGGTTGTGGGTTCAAGCTCCCACTCCAGAGACTTGAGCACAGAATCTAGGCTGACATCACAGTGCAGTGCTGAGGGAGTGCTGCACTGTCAGAGGTGCCGTCTTTCGGGTGAGACATTAAACTGAGGCTCCGTCTGCTCTCTCAGGTGGACGTAAAAGATCCCGCAGCACTATTTTGAAGAGGAGCAGGGGAGTTTTTCCCCGGCATCCTGGCTTATATTTTATCCCTCAACCAAAACAGATTTGTGGTCATTATCACATTGCTGTGTGTGGGATCTTGCTGTGAGCAACTTGGCTGCCACGTTTCCTACATTACAACAGCGACTACACTTCAAAAGTACTTCACTGGCTGTAAAGCACTTTGTAACATCCTGAGGTTGTGAAAGCTGCTGTAGAAATGTCTTTCCTTTTCTTCCAAGCTGGTGAAAATTCCATTGTTCATTCTCTTGACCGTTTTATCGTACTTCTGCACTGCCATCTCAGGAAGAAATATAACTCGTGTGTGCAATTCAACAACTTGATCAAATGATCTGGTTGAAAAGCAGAGTCACTCAGAATGACTTGTCTCAAAAAATTGAATGAACTTCTGTAATAAAAGAAATCGTGCAAGCTCTCTCGCTCCCTGATCTGTAAATCATAGGAAACTTGGGTTGGAAAAGCCCCCAATTTTATTTACGATCATTGCTCATAGTTTATCTTTTTTGGAAACGATAAAGGATGATGAGCATGAACAGTTGCATTCATGAGTTAGGGCTATGCTGCCTACAGCGAGCTCTTAATAAACAGTGCAGACTGCCAAGCAAGTATTGTGCTCAAAAGAATTTATTATTCAAACTAATATTTGCATGAAGTGACGGAGGTTATACCGCAGGGGGTCAGAGATTCAGATTCTGCATCGTGATAGGATTTATAATTGGCTTAAAACTGTTTGCATTTGAGCTTTCAAAAGGAATCTTCAGCAGGCTGGCACTGAATGTGCTTTGTCGGTCCAAGGCACCTTTCAGTGGTTTAGTGGGTAAAGACCGCCGAGCCAAAAGGGACCAAAGTTCGATCTTTGGCCTGTGCTGATCGCGGTGGGGGTTCTGCAATTGATCTCGGTGATTGTGAAAAAAAATCTAGCCAGGTTTCGCCGCACTGATCGCTATCTGGTGACTCCACCTGGAAGATCCCCCACGTGTGTGGACATAGGGTGACGGAGCGTGTCAGCACTGACAGGAGGTCCCAGGGAATGTGTCAATACTTGTATGTGTCAATATTTTCAGGGGTGAGAGAGAGAGAGAAACTTGCATTTATATAGCGCCTTTCCCGGCCTCCGGATGTCCCAAAGCGCTTTATAACCCATGAAGTACTTTTGAAGTACAGCCACTGTTGTAATGTAGGCAATGCAGCAGCCAATTTGTGCACAGCAAGGTCCCACAAACAGCAACGTGATAATGACCAGATAATCTGTTTTTGATGTTGGTTGAGGGATAAATATTATCCAGGACACCGGGGAGAACTCTCCTGCTCTTCTTCAAAAATAGTACTGTGGGATCTTTTACATCCAACTGAGAGAGCAGACGGGGCCTCGGTTTAAAGTCTCATCTGAAAGACGGCACCTCCGACAGTGCAGCCCTCCCTCAGCACTGCACTGAAGTGTCAGCCTAGATTATGTGCTCAAGTCTCTAGAGTGGGACTTGAACCCTGAATTCTGACTGCAATACTTGTAAGGGAGTGCCCGGGAGTGTGTCAATACTTGTAGGGGTCTCTCGTGAATGTGGTCGCATTTGCAGCGAGTGTGCCAATATTTGCAGGGTGTCCCCGCACAGTAAATTTTGAATGGGCTTTCTAAAAACTCCCACAAATGGTTCTTTAAAAAAAAAAATTACTCTCATCTTAATCTTAAAATATGTTATAGCTTAGTGCTGGCCTCAAAAGCCTAACAGCTAATCATAAACACGTGCATTAAAAATACATCCATTAACCGCCCCTGCTAACTTGGTTTCTATGGACATGCAACCTAGCCAGACGCACTGGAAGATTCAAGATTAAATTGCTGGTCTGGGCTGCTCAGTCTTGAATGGCAGCTGGGGTACCTCTGGTTGACCTCAGTGACCCTGGGATAGGGAGGTGGATTTTTTTTTTTTAAAAGCCCTGTTCCTAATGGGTGAAGAGTGTAGGTGTGCATCTTCGTCACACTTGCCACGTGCTGTGAACCGCAGTCCCAGATTGCACGCAATGGGGCAGTAACGCAGTCCTGGCACAGTGGCACAGCCAGTCGCATGCTGGCACGCCTGCAAGCCCGCTGAGCTGCCCTCCCCAGGCTTGTCGATTGAGCCACTAGGAGCAGCGCGGGAGTCGGGGGCTAGAGTGTTGAACGTTTACAGGAAGGCCGACAGCCTTCCTTCCCCACACCGCCATTTACTGTTTTTCTGTTGTTGTTGTTTGAAAATGAGTTGGAGCACAAGAAACCGTCTAAATGATTTGTCCATGAAGGCCAAGCCTATGAAGGTGGATTAAGCGATGAAGGACGGCCCCTACTAGATGGAGAGGCCTCCACTGAATCCCTAGTGACCAACTGGCGCTGAATGACTGGAGCGCTGCTCCAATGCACCAGCCTCATTGTGGGGGCTTTGGCACTAACTTAAAATAAAAACTGGGGGCCTAATAAGCATTGCGCAGGCTTCTGGTGCTGCGTGAACCCCACTGCCCCAGCGCTGATCGCACTGGATTTGCATTAGGCCTCAGGCCTCGCCACCAGGTTACATACGCGGTCCTGGGACCACCCTATTGGGTCCCAGCGCCTCCACTCCGGCATGGTCATTTGGGTGAAGCAAGGAGAGCTCACCTGCGGCTGTCCCCCGCCACCGGCAAGGGGAAGAAGGGAGAACCACAGGAGTAGGGGAAAGAGTTAAACAAGCACCCGGTCCTGCTCCGCGTGGCTTTGTACTTTAAAATGGGATCGAATGCGGCAGGCGTGGGATTCTCTGAGACTGGCGCCAAGCTGCATTCAGACACGTATTCTAAATTAATTCCTTAATGTCTAACTGCAATAAAAAGTGCTTT
This sequence comes from Squalus acanthias, assembly GCA_030390025.1. NCBI lineage: Eukaryota > Metazoa > Chordata > Chondrichthyes > Squaliformes > Squalidae > Squalus > Squalus acanthias. The sequence continues at coordinate 6,155,817 of CM059439.1, forward strand.
GTGCCAAAACCTAAAAAGATGAAACAGATTCTGTTGTGTGACAGACATTGATGTATTGCAGGGGAGAGCTGGCAAAACTCCATTGGACTCTATAAACTCAGTAGTGTGCTGGCACATGTTAGTGGCATATAAATGTGAACCAGTAAGAGTTTTGGTAGATTTTTTTTTTAAATAATCTTTTCATTCAAATTAGAGGCCTGAAGTGAAAATCACTCAGAACTGCCACATTTTTCACATCAAATTGCTCTAAATTTCCCAGGAGCCCAACGACATCGCGTTTAGATTACACAAGTGGCTAAAACGCATTTGACGCTAATGTTTGTTTTATTGAATTAGTCCGTTTTCTGTTAATTGTGTGTGTTCATTAACGCGCACCTTTTTGCACAGCTAAATCCTGAAGAATTACCCCCTTAATGACTGTAAAGTTATTTTTCCTGCGGGGGGAGCAACAAAAAGTGCAAAGTTCTACTTCTGCGGGGAGTCAAAAGGGCAAATTCTTTTCAGGCGAGAAGAGCACAGCAGCCGGGAGTCTCCCCAATAAAGTTCTTGAGGCCTAAAAGGTAGATGGTAAACACGGTTCCCCCACCCTTTCCCCACTGCTTCAGCTGGCTAAGGGAGCCATTAGCTCAGCCGTACAGGCCTGGGAAGGCCCAGGTTCAATTCTTGGTCTGCACTGAGGCCCTTGAAGTCAGTACAAGAGTCGAATTCAGTGATTCTGGGATAGGGATGCAGGGGGGAGCAAAAAAAGACAAAGACAGTCAGTGTTTCTGCTGCTGATCGCTCCACCATTGGTGGCCGTGCCTTCAGCTGCTGAGGCCCGAAGCTCTAGAATTCCCTCCCTAAACCTCTCCGCCTCTCTCTAACTCTCTCTCCTCCTTAAAGACACTCCTTAAAACCTATCTCTTTGACCAAGCTGTCCTAATATCTCCTTATGTGGCTCGGCGTCAACTTTTGTTTGATAATCACTCCTGTGAAGCGCCTTGGGACGTTTTACTGTGTTAAAGGCGCTATATAAATGCAATTTGTTGTTGTTACGCATCGACCCCTTGCTGGATAGTTCCCGCCTGTCAGGATGTCGGGCGATGACAGGCCGCGATGCCCTCTGTGGTCGAACAGAGCGGAAGCGCTCGCCATCAGGAGATGCACATGAAACACGTGCGAGGGTACTAGACAGAGAGCTGTTTATCTTGCCCTGTATCCCAACACGTGCCGGAGTCTTCAGGAGAAGCACTTAGAAATAAAAAGGGAGAAAACCCACCCCAGCTACTTGCACTTTCAAACACTCGATATATTGAGAAATCATTGAGAGAATTATTATCTTTGGAAGCACAGCAAGAGAGAAAAATCCTAAATAATTAAAGGCTCCAATTGGCCAACCATTCCCTTTTTACACTTCGTAAAGACTGTCGGACATCATTTAGTAAAAATCAATAGCTCATTTACTTCATCAGACTCATAATCCTGTTGGACCTGGATACAAAGACATTTGAATTTATATCGCACCTTTCATGACCTCAGGGTGTCTCAAAGCACTTCACAGCCAATTAATACTTTTTGAAGTGGAGTCACTTGTAATGTAGGAAATGCGGCAGCCAATTTGTGCACAGCAAGCTCCCACAAACAGCAATGAAATAATGACCGGATAATCTGTTTTAGTGATGTCGGTTGAGGGATAAATATTGGCCAGGACACTGGGGAGGATCTCCCCCTGCTCTTCTTCAAAATAGTGCCATGTAATCCTTTACGTCCACCCGAGAGGGCAGACGAGGCTTCGGTTTAACGTCTCATCCGAAAGACGGCACCTCCGACAGTGCAGCGCAGCCTCCAGTACTACACAGGGAGTGTCAACATGGATTGTGCGCCCAAGTCTCTGGAGGGGGACTTGAACCCACCACCTTCTGCCTCAGAGGCGAGAGCGCTACCCAACGAGCCACACAGCTGGCACCGAGAACAGTTAATCGACAGCGTTTGAACGTTTGGCTAAGTGACTGCACCGTACCTCTGTGTCATGATTTTGAAGGCATCCGGGAGGTAGCATTGCACGTTTTCCATCTGGAACAGGTCGGCGTCGCAGATCTTGTCATCTGTCCGGCCGTAGTTGGCGCTCTCGATCACGATGACATCACTTCCTGGGCAGCGGAGGTCAATGGGGTAGCCCTCGCAAGACAGCTCCCTCCTCACCAGCCCAAAGGGCAAGGCAGCTCGGCTGAAGCCTGGAAAACACAACGTGGATTTTTTGTTGGTGAGAGTTTGCCGTTGATCAATGGCAAAGTCGGTAACCTAGCAACAGCAAAAGAGAAACCAGCGCTATCAATTCACATTGAAGGTCCGAGCTTGTCGAAGCCAAGGGGGCGGTTGCTACAATTGATCTCAATGTCCCTGGGTTACGGAAGGCGGGGCGGGGGGGGAAATAAACAAAACAGCCAGCCTTCCTGCTCTCGAACATTGCCCAGTGACATAGGAACAGGAGGAGTAGCCCATTCAGGCCCTCAAGCCTGTTCCGCCCTCCTGGAGCGTGCACACGTGCAGTCTGACAGCAACCATTCTGTAGGCCCGCACATGAAGAGTAGCTACTTGGACAAGATATTGTTGTTGTGGGGGGGGGGGGGGGGGGGCGGTGTGGTAGCGGGGGCTCCTGGCTAGTTTGTAACCCAGCACCTTCAGGAGAGGAGAGGGGAAAGTGAGGGGAAGGAAGGAGGGAGGGGGTGGAGGCGGGCGGGAGGGAGGGAAATATTGAGTTAGCACTTGGAGATAAGCTGAGCCCCACCAGCAAGTAACTTTAGGCTTGAGCAATCGTACAGAATTCTTCAAAGAACTAACAGAGGATATTTGGATGTGCTTTATATGGATCTTCAATAAAAGCATTCAGTAAGGTTCCACATAAAAGAGACTCATGGCAAAGATAGTGTCACATGGAATTAAAGGGGAATGTAACCACATGTACAGGGAGCTGGCTTGAGGGCAGAAACCTAAGGGCGGAGTAACTGCAAATTTCTTGGAGGAGAAAGATGTGGTGAGGGAAGGTCCACGGGAGCCAGTGTGGGAACACCATTCACCACGTCTCCCCATCCCGAGAAACCTTCTGTTACTTGTACACTACATACGTACGACTGAGGGGCTAAGTTTAACTTTGGGCAACAGTGCAAAAGTGGGCGATAATCGGACCGGCGCCCGCGATACGCCTCGCCTGATTTTCCCTTCCGTTGAAGAACTAAAGGAACAACGTTGAAATTTTCTCACGACACCACATTAGGGGCTGTGAAAGATTGCAGCAGGGCAGAGGTAGGCAAGCTGGATGAGCAGACAGGTGGCAGAATGCAGTTTGATACGGTAGAATCAATTTTGGAAATAGGAATAGGGAATACACCTTAAATAATAAGATTTTGAATGGCATCAAGGAAACTTGGTGTGCCAATAAACTGGCTATTAAAGGTAGCAGAACAAGTATAAACACAGCTTGGTAGCCAGAGGCAGTATTATAGCTTGCAGAGACCTTAGTTAGGCCGCCATTTTTCTCCTTATTTAAGGAGGGATATACTTGCATTGGAGGCAGTTCAGAGAAGGTTCACTAGGTTGATTCCTGAGATGAAGGGGTTGTCTTATGAGGACAGGATGAGCAGGTTGGGCCTATACTCATTGGAGTTTAGAAGAATGAGAGGTGATTAAAAAATAGGACCTCAAAAGTAGTAATCTCAGGATTATTACCAGTGCCACGTGCTAGTCAGAGTAGTAATAGAAGGATATTTCAGATGAATACGTGGCTAGAAGAATGGTGCAAGGGGGAGGGATTCAAATTCCTGGGACATTGGAACCGGTTCTGGGGGAGGTGGGACCAGTACAAACTGGACGGTTTGCACCTGGGCAGGAGCGGGACCGATGTCCGAGGGGGAGTATTTGCTAGTGCTGTTGGGGAAGGTTTAAACTAAAATGGCAGGGGGTTAGGAACCTGTGCAGGGAGCCAGAGGAAAGGAAAGCAAGGATAGAAGCAAAAGACAGGTAGGAGAAAAGCAAAAGTGGCAGTCAGAGAAATCAAGGGTGTAAATAAAACATGGCCATAGTAAATAATAATTCTAAAAGGTCTAAGAGTGTTAAAAAAAACAAGACTAAAGGCTTTGAGTCTTAATGCGAGGAGCATTCGTAATAAGGTGGATGAATTAGCTGCGCAAATAGATGTAAACGGATATGATATAATTGGGATTACGGAGACATGGCTCCAGGGTGACCAAGGCTGGGAATTCAACATCCAGGGGTATTCAATATTCAGGAAAGACAGGCAAAAAGGAAAAGGAGGTGGGGTAGCATTGCTGGTTAAAGAGATTAACACAATAGTAGGGAAGGATATTAGCTCTGATGATGTGGAATCTGTATGGGTAGAGCTGAGAAATACCATGGGGCAGAAAACGTTAGTGGGAGTTGTATACAGACCCCCAAACAGTAACGCTGAGGTTGGGGATGGCATTAAACGGGAAATTAGAGATGCGTGCAATAAGGGCACAGCAGTTATCATGGGTGATTTTAATCTACATATAGATTGGGCTAACCAAATTAATAACAATACTGTGGAGGAGGAATTCCTAGAGTGTATACGGGATTGTTTCCTGGATCAATATGTCGAGGAACCAACGAGAGATCAGACCATCTTAGACTGGGTATTATGTAATGAGAAAGGATTAATTAGCAATCTTGTTGTGCGAGGCCCCTTGGGGAGGAGCGATCATAATATGATCGAATTCTTCATTAAGATGGAGAGTGAAGTAGTTGACTCAGAGACTAGGGTCCTGAATTTAAATAAAGGAAACTACGATGGTATGAGGCGCGAGTTGGCTAGGATGGATTGGGGAACGTTACTTAAAGGGTTGACGGTGGATAGGCAATGGCAAACATTTAAAGATCGCATGGATGAACTACAGAATTTGTTCATCCCGGTTTGGCATAAAAATAAAACAAAAAAGGTGACTCAACCGTGGCTAACAAGGGAAATTAGGGATAGCATAAGATCCAAGGAGAGGGCATATAAATTGGCCAGAAAAAGCAGCAAACCTGAGGATTGGGAGCAGTTTAGGATTCAGCAAAGGAGGACAAAGGAATTAATTAAGAGGGGGAAAATAGAGTATGAGAGTAAGCTTGCACGGAACATAAAAACTGACTGTAAAAGCTTCTACAGATATGTGAAGAGAAAAAGATTGGTGAAGTCAAGCGTAGGTCCCTTGCAGTCAGAATCAGGGGAATTTATAATGGGGAACAAAGAAATGGCAGACCAATTAAATACATACTTTGGTTCTGTCTTCACAAAGGAGGACACAAATAACCTCCCAGAGATGTCAGGGAACATAGGATCTAATGAGAGGGAGGAACTGAATGAAATCAGTATTTGTAGGGAAATGGTATTAGGGAAATTGATGGGATTGAAGGCCGATAAATCCCCAGGGCCTGATAATCTACATCCTAGGGTACTTAAGGAAGTGGCCCAAGAAATAGTAGATGCATTGCTGGTCATCTTCCAAAATTCTATAGACTCTGGAACAGTTCCCATGGATTGGAGGGTAGCTAATGTAACCCCACTATTTAAAAAAGGTGGTAGAGAGAAAACGGGGAATTATAGACCAGTAAGCCTGACATCGATAGTGGGGAAAATGCGAGAGTCCATTATAAAAGATGTATTAGCAGAGTACTTGGAAAACAGTGACAGGATCGGACAAAGTCAACATGGATTTACAAAAGGTAAATCATGCTTGACTAATCTACTGGAATGTTTTGAGGATGTAACTGGTAGAATAGATAAGGGAGAACCAGTGGATGTCTGGTTGGCAGACAGGAAGCAAAGAGTTGGTCTTTTTCCGAGTGGCAGGCAGTGACTAGTGGGGTACCGCAGGGATCGGTGCTAGGACCCCAGCTATTCACAATATATATTAATGATCTAGTCGAGGGAACTGGATGTAATATCTCCAAGTTTGCAGATGACACAAAACTGGGTGGGCGTGTGTGCTTTGAGGAGGATGCAGAGAAACTCCAGTATGATTTGGACAGGTTGGGTGATTGGGCAGATGCATGGCAGATGCAGTATAATGTGGAAAATGTGAGGTTATCCACTTTGGTGGCAAAAACAGGAAGGCAGATTATTATCTGAATGGCAATAGATTGGGAAAAGGGGAAGTGCAACAAGACGTGGGTGTCCTTGTGCATCAGTCGCTGAAGGTAAGCATGCAGGTGCAGCAGGTGGTTAAGAAGGCAAATGGTATATTGGCCTTCATAGCGAGAGGATTCGAGTACAGGAGCAAGGATGTCTTGCTGCAGTTGTACAGGGCCTTGGTGAGACCACACCTTGAGTATTGTGTGCAGTTTTGGTCGCCTTATCTGAGGAAGGATGTTCTTGCCATGGAGGGAGTGCAGCGAAGATTTACCAGACTGATACCTGGGATGGCAGGAATGACGTATGAAGAGAGATTGGGTCAATTGGGCTTGTATTCGCTAGAGTTTATAAGAATGAGAGGGGATCTCATTGAAACTTATAAAATTCTAACAGGACGAGACAGACTAGATGCAGGAAGGATGTTCCCGATGGCAGGGGAGTCCAGAACCAGGGGTCACAGTCTAAGGATAAGGGGTAAGCCATTTAGAACTGAGATGAGGAGGAATTTCTTCACCCAGAGAGTGGTGAACCTGTGGAATTCTCTACCACACAAGGCGGTTGAGGCCAATTCATTAAATGTATTCAAGAAGGCGTTAGATATATTTCTTAAGGCTAAAGGGATCAAGGGATATGGGGAGAAAGCAGGGACAGGGTACTGAATTTGGATGATCAACCATGATCTCATTGAATGGCGGAGCAGGCTCGAGGGGCCGAATGGCCTACTCCTGCTCCTATCTTCTATGTTTCTATGTTTCTATCTTACTGAAACATATAAGATTCTGAGGGGGCTTGACAGGGTAGATGCAGGGAGCATGTTTCCTCTCATGGGGGAATCTAGAACTAGGGGGCAAAGTTTCAGAATAAGGGGTCGCCCATTTAAAACGGAGATGAGGAGGAATTTCTTCTCTCAGAGGGTCATGAATTTTTGGAATTCGCTGCCCCAGAGAGCTGTGGAGGCGGAGTCATTGAATATATTCAAGGCGGAGATAGACAGATATTTGAGGTACAGGGGAGTCAAGGGTTATGGGGAGCAGGCGGGAAAGTGGCGTTGAGGCCAAGATCAGATCAGCCATGATCTTATTGAATGGCGGAGCAGGCGCGAGGGGCCGAATGGCCGACTGCTGCTCCTATTTCCTATGTTCAGTCGGATTGCTGTGTACAGTGTTTGGGCAGCCCATCGGAGCAAGGATACAAAAGCAGTGGAAAAGGTGTAGTGTATACTCGCTCAGGTTTTACAAGAGACAAGGAGTCACGGTTATGAAGAAAGAGTTGAGAAGTTAGGACTTTGAGAGTTGAGAAGGCAGGACTTTGAGAGTTGAGAAGGCTACGGGGTGATCGAAGGGAGGTCATCAAGATCACGAAGGGACATGATAAGCTAAATAGTGAAGGATCGTTTCCACTGGTGGGCCAGAGGGCACTATCATTTAAGATGATCGCCAAATGAAATAGAGGGGAGGTTAGAAAAAAAATTAAAAATCTCTTCACACAAGAGGGCGGTTAAACGCGTTTAAAACAGACGGCAGCTTGAAAATCAGGAATGTTAGAAGGCAAGGGTCATGAGCAGGGGAGTGAGATTAGATTGGGCGACTCATGCGGAGAAAATCGCCGGCACCGAGTTGATGAACTCTTTCTCGCGGTGACACTCTGCGACGCGATGATTCAGGAGCTCTGCCTCTTTCGATCTCTCATTGGCTCAACGGTCACTTGCGACACATTAAAAAAGCTGCTGATGGTCGAGTTCTCTGCGTGGGGAAAGTGACCGATGGCATAAAAGTGATAGCACATCCAATTGCCAACAGTGAGTGGTCTTCCCTCGGTCACACACTAATGAATGCTCCTTCAAATGGCCAGCTCCAACAACCTTCACACTTAAATGAACCCTGTCTGCATGATGTGGCGCTGAGTCTTACAGACTGCGAGGCTCCCCGAGCTTTGAAATCTTGTCGATCAAACAAGGGTGTAAAAACAGAAAATGCTGGAGATACTCAGCAGGTCAGGCAGCATCTGTGAAGAGAGAAACAGAGTTAACGTTTCAGGTCGATCTGACGAAAGGTCATCGACCTGAAACGTTAACTCTGTTTCTCTCTTCACAGATGCTCCCTGACCTGCTGAGTATCTCCAGCATTTTCTGTTTTTATTTCAGATTTCCAGCATCGGCAGTATTTTCTTTTTGTATAAGGGTATGGGGTGTGTGGGCTGGTGGGGGAGGACGGGGAGCAGGTGCAAGAATTAGAGTAGAACTCAATATCCCTGGCTAAGGAGAGGGCAGCCATTTAACACCTCATCTGGAATAGTTGCTACAAATTATTCCCTCTGCATTTATCCGTATTTTCTGATTCTTTCATTCTGACTGTGGTTTATCGTCAATATTTTTCCTCTTCCCTCTCCCACTATGAGGACGGCCAGAAACAAGGGAATTGGGCGGGGGGTGCGACTTTTGCCTGGATTCTTATGGTACACGACTGCTGTGCCAGCACCACAAGTACAACCAGCCTCAGTACAGCGTGAGCCAGCCGGGATAGTCCATCAATCATGGCTGGGTTTGTAACGCTCATAATTTTTAAGCATTAATGCAATAAAATTTCATATGCACGGTAGTGATTACAAAGACAGCATCTCTATTAACAATTATGGAAGACATTGAAACCCATCTGCACGGAGGGGAAACGAGCCCGTTGAGGACAGCAGTGGAATCTCTACAGCGAAATGAAGAATGAAACAAGGTTAGACTATATTAGCTTAGTCAGAGAAAATGACACATGATGGAATGTTCAGTGCATCGGTGCATTTGTCTCATTCCACTTTGCAAGGCACAGGAACAGAAAGGCGCTTTTCATTTGCTGATGTTTCATGAGGGGAAGTGGCGGGCGATCCCAAAAGCTGGAATGCAGACCCACATCGGAAAGGCTCCACGCAGGAATCAGCTCACCCCTTCTCCCTCCCCCTTGCAAGTTACACAATCAGCATTTTTTTTAAATATTCATTTATGGGATGTGGGCGACGATGGCAAAGCCAGCATTGATTGCCCATCCCTAATTATCCTCGAGAAGGTGCTGGTGAGCCACCTTCTTGAACCGCTGCAGTCCGTGTGGTGAAGGTACTCCCACAGTGCTGTTAGGGAGGGAGTTCCAGGATTTTGACCCAGAGACGATGAAGGATCAGCGATATACTTCTAAGTCAGGATAGTGTATGACTTGGAGGGGAACTTGGAGGTGGTGGTATTCCCATGCGCCTGCTGCCCTTGTCCTTCTAGGTGGAGGAGGTCGTGGGTTTGAGAGGTGCTACCGAAGAAGCCTCGGCGAGTTGCTGCAGTGCATCTTGTAGATGGCACACACTGCAGCCACGGTACGCCAGTGGTGGAGGGAGTGAATGTTTAAGGTGGTGGATGGGGTGCCAAACAAGTGGGCTGCTTTGTCCTGGATGGTGTCGAGCTTCTTGAGTGTTGTTGGAGCAGCACTCATCCAGACAAGTGGTGAGTATTCCATCACACTCCTTACTTGTGCCTTGTAGATGGTGGAAAGGCTTTGGGGAGTCAGGAGGTGAAACACTCACCACGGAATACCTAGCCTCTGACCTGCTCTTGTTGCCACAGTATGTATGTGGTTGGTCCAGTTAAGTTTCTGGTCAATGGTGACACCCAGGATGTTGATGGTGGGGGATTCGGCGATGGTAATACCGTTGAATGTGAAGGGGTGGTGGTTAGACTCTTGCTTGTTGGAGATAGTCATTGACTGGCGCTTGTGTGGCGCGAAAGTTACCTGCCACTTATCAGCCCAAGCCTGAACATCGTCCAAGTCTTGTTGCATGTGGGCATGGACTGCTTCATTATCTGAGGAGATTATGATTGCTGACGAGGTCACATAGAAATACATACGAATTTACATCACAGAAACAGGCCATTCGGCCCGACAGATCCATGCCGGTGTTTATGCCGCATGAACCTCCACCCACCTCACTTCATCTAACTTCATCAGCATACCCTTCTATTCCTTTCTCCCTCATGTACTTAGCTAGCTTGCCCTTAAATGCATCTATGCCATTCGCCTCAATGTGGTAGCGAGTTCCAAATTCTAATTACAGGCCGTCTTGTTCTGTAGGACTTTTGATGTGTTTAAATTCAACTTTTCCATTTGGTGAAAGAAAGAAGCTTTGAAACTCAGCTCTCCCAATGCTAGCACATTAGCGCGTAACCCTTCTGTTTTAAAGTCCTCTGCCTGCTGTTTGAATTGAACCATTATTCATTTATTTGGGACTCCTTTCGGACTGCAACCGGCTGCATTGAAGCACTTGCCGACTAATAACAAGACCCCGATTTCAATGCACTTGAACTTTTGACCTGGGGGAGTAAACGCATCCGCGGTCAGCCCCCGATAGCGAGTGTGGGCAGGCTCGTCCGCCGTACAGGGCATTGCAACCACGCCCTCGCTCCTCTCCTCACACAGGCAACAGGGGTCCCTGGTGAGCAATCGGGATCAGGAACCCTGACTGAAACCTAACTGGCTGAGACCTGCTAACTCAGCGCACAGTCAAAACCGCAACCACCATCATTGCATCGCACAGAGCCTTCATCTCCAGGCCAACAGGGGAGTTATTATTCAGTAACTTGTCCCTGGGACTGGATTTTTGAAACCTCAATTTGTATAGAATCATACAGCACAGAAGGAGGTTATTCGGCCCATCGTGCCTGTGCTGGCTCTTTGAAAGAGCTATCCCATTAGTCCCACTCCTACCGCCCGCCACCACCCCCGCCCCCGCACCCCTGCCGTTTCCCCATAGCCCTGCAATTTTTTTCCTTTTTAAGAATATATGCAAGCAAAGGTGACTTGGTATGGGACAGGAATCAGGCAGCAGAGTTATGGGTGTGTTGAAGTTTTTGGAGGTCAGCCAGGAGAGTAACGATGTAATCTCGTCAGGAGACGCCAATGGCACAGACAAGGTTCTCAGCGACAGATGGGCCGAGGTGGGGCTGCAGGCGGGCGATGTTACAGAGGTGGTAGGAGATGGGAACAGAGGTGGAGTACAGCTCAGCTTTGCCAAGGCTGAAAAACAGTCTGGTTCAGCTTGAGACAGTGGGGCGGGGGAGGGGGATGGAGTCAGTGGCAAGGATACAGTTTGTGGCAGGATACAATGTTTGGCTGTGGCTCATCCGAGATGAGATGCTGTGGTCAAGCACAAAGGCAGTGAAGGGGTGGCGAGGTAGTGGAGAGACAGAGCTGGCTGAAAGCTGACCCCATCTCTACAGATAATGGCCCGAAAATTAAACCTAATACGCGAGAGTACGCACTGTGTACTCTCGCGTATTAGATCCCGAATTGCCGGTTTCCTGCATGCACTGTGCATGCGCGGGAAACCGGCACTTCGTGAATTGAAAAGGGGGCGGTTCCTAAGTGAACCGCGTGTGCGCTACAGGCTGTGCGCACGCAGTGCACTTAGTTTTTTTTTCAGCTTTGAACGCGCAGGTAAGTGGTGAAGATTTTACACACAAAGAAAGCAGGCGTAGGACCCCCTTTTAACAAGGTAAGTAGTTAATTAAGTGTTATTTTAAATTTTTTTCAACAGGTTTATCTTTTTTAGAGACTTTAAAGAAAGGTAAGTTTATTTTTATAACTTTTTAAAAGATTTTAAACTTTTTCAAAAATTTAATTTTTTGTTTAAAGTGGTTAATTTATTTAACTATACTTATTTTATTAATGTGATGGCTTTTTTTTAAATTTAATTGAGGTTTAGCTGTTCTTTTGGGGGTGTGTAGTATTCATAGCTTTGACAGGTCTTCCTGTCAAAACTATGAATGAAAGATGGTGTGCTGCCATTGGCTCTAACTGAATCACGTGATCCCAGAGCTCGCACGAACTAATTGCGTCTCTGGGTCACGCAAGCACTGCACGGTTCCAAGAGACAGAGCCTTTCAGACTAAAGTTCGTGTGGGCCCGGAGCAAAAAGGTAGGCGCGGAGTGCGATATCGCGGGGAATCCTTACCCCCGCGGGAACCCTCACTGTTTAATTTCTGGGCCAATGTCACCAAGCAGCGGCACACAGAGGAGAAAAGAAGAGGGGTCCACAGATGGAATCTTGGGGGCTCCAAGGATGTTGGGGTGGGAAGAGAAGCTATTGCTGGAGATGCTCGGGATATAATTGAATAGGTACGAGTGTAACCAAGAAAGGGCAGTTCCACAGAGTTGGAAAACGGAGGAGAGGCCCGAGAGGAGGTTTGCCTGATTCATTGTGTTGAAGGCTGCAGAGAGGTCAAGGCTTGTACACACCCCTCATACGCTGCTAGTGACAGATGTTCAGGAATCTCACCGGCAATGACACATGATAATTTAGGGAAAACTCACTCGGATAACACGGACCCAACTTTTCCAGAGGCGGTCATGAGCCTCCTTCCTATTAGCCCTCCTCTGGCCCCAAGTGACAGGGGGGAGCAGTAATCATAGCTCAAGAGTCTCTGCTTGATCACTCTGCTATCAACACACAAACTCTTTTCGTGCAGGATTACAGACAGGCATTTGCAGAGGCCTGGGAGTAATTTACCTGCTTCCCTTTTGGAAAAACATTTACAAATTTGCTTTAGAATTTACAGCCGCAATGTAAACAAGGCTTTAGGGCTCCGCCAACCAATTATTTTGTTAATTGAATGTCGAATTGAATTTTAGGATACATTAAACTTCCATGTAAATGTTACAACTTGTTAGTTAAGTGTGCCAAGAGCATCCTGCAAGGTTACATGCCGGAACTGTGCTGAATGAGCCTCATCTAATGCAGAGGGGGAGCATTGCAGGCAGCACCCTGGCTAACCTGGCCCGCTTTTACACCAGAGCTGAGAACTCTCCCGCAGGCTTAGCTAGTAACCGAGCCACACAGATCAGAAGGTCCCGGGTTCCAATTCCCTATTTGTGCCGAGTTACTATCCAGCAACTCTACAAGTGTGTGTAAACAAGCACTGGGTGAAGACGGGACCCAACTTGACTGTAATGCATCATGCAGTTGAATAGCCTTTCTGACACCCACTATTGAGACTCACACTTAGCATCACAGAGCAGTACAGCACAGAAGACGGCCATTCGGCCCATCGAGTCTGCGCTGGCTCTTTCTGAGAGCAACCCAGTTAGTCCCACTTCCCCCCGCTCTTTCCCCATATCCATTTTTTTCTCCTTCAAGTATTTATCCACTTGCGGGACAGATGCTTGGGTGAGGTTCGAAGAGGCTCCCCAGCAGCTGCGGAACTGTACCCCAGCAAGAAGTCAACATGCTCAGGACGTGAAAGGGATCGGAGAAAACGGATACAACAAAAAAAAATAAAGCAATCGCAAAATGCAATCGAATTCCAACAGGCTAGGAGTGCGCTGATCAAGCCGGTGCAGATTACTGGTAACCTGCCTGTACCAGTTAGCGCAATGGAAAGTCAACACATCACTCATTTCCTTTTGTGTCAATTAAAAATGTTCAATCAATTCCAACTATCACAGCTCTGTGTGGACGACACACACAAGTAAAGCAGGCGATTACGTTACAGGAACGACGCTTTGCTGGCATGACTTGACAAAGATCCCAACAAACTCTGTGCTGTGGACCAACTCTTTCACATGAAACAGCTTTTGCAAACACTCAAGTGCGCAGCTGCCCTACTGGGTGAAGGGACCGTCCTGGCCCATATTTATCCCTCAACCAATCACTGAAAGAGATTATCTGGTCATTAATCTCATTGCTGCGTGTGGGACCTTGCTGTGTGCAAACTGGCTGCCGCGTTTCCCCGCATTACAACAGTGACCAAAGTACCTAATTGGCTGTAAAGCGCTTTGGGACGTCCTCAGGTCGTGACTGGCGCTGTTTAAATGCAAGTTCTTTCTTTCTTACCGACCGGAAGGTTAGCGGTCTGATTCCCAGTCCGTGCCCTGTTAGCCAATCCCAGCTTTTGGCAGCAACTCCCTTCGGCTCCCATTTGTAACCGGCTATTCCTGTCGGAAAGAGCAAGTGGACGTCCGGGCAAAGAAAAACCCACACAGGGTGGAGCTTGCTGGTGATGCCTTCTGTGGTTGAGCAGCACTCGCGGCCTGGGCTCTTGGGGCAGTTGGGAGAGCGGCAGAGGGCGGGGGGGGGGGCGTGCTGATGGATCTCAGCGGGTGGGAGAGTGGGGAATAGGCCTCTGTGCTTCCACTTGAAAATAGCCACATCAATAGTTGTTAAAAGCTCTGGAACCTTGCGGGTGTCTCTCTCGCTGATCAATAAGACTATGCTTCTTATCAAGCCGCAGCTGAAAAGCTCGCACATGGTAAAACGAATGATATTCCAGCGCGTCATTGGGCAATGTTGCGTTAATAGCTTTCTGACATGTTCCCGAAATCTTTCAGTTTATTTCAAAGTCCTCCATCAGTGAAGGGGAAAAACAAAACAGAAACAGCTTTGGCAACGTCAGAAAGTCGTTCGTTCCACGGCCGGGACTCTGACAATCGGAGAGAGGAGCTGGTGGGAGGCCGGCGCAGCAAAACAACAACAAAAAAATCAATACTGGAGGCTGCTCTGTGAATACGAATGCTGCCAAACACTTAGAATTAACACTTTCACTCGGTTTCCTTCCTCTGAAGAAAGCATTCTGAAAAGATAGCGCATGCCAGGAGGATGATGGGTTATGCGACTCAGTGCTAAAGGCCATCCAATTTCATTACAGGTCCTGATGTGAAGGGCGATACGCATTGTGCGCGCGTTGCTTAATGTGAGCGGCAGACAAGTCCGCACAATGCTGAAAGAGGAAAGGGCCAGGAGAGACTAATAGAGTGGAGATTTGCCTCGGGTTTTCCCATTGTTTCCAGGCCTTCCTGTACTAAGTATGCTGCCGAATGCGATTGTTGTCAGCACCAGCTTTTACTCTCAGGCGGAGTTCCAGTCATTTATATTTACAACCCCTGTGTGCACTTGATGAATCTCTGTTCACAGCCTGGTGCCTTGGAAGAACACAAAAAAAAATACCTCGTACATTGATTTGGTCAGTAAGGTTGGCAGTGCAGTTCATTCCCCTTGGATTGTCCTGGACTCTCCAGGAATTAAAGAGATTCATCTCCTGCATGTTATTGGGCCATTTTTAAAAAAAAGTTGTGCCTTTTTTTGAACACTTTCATTCCTTAGTTGTAACAATATTGGAGATTGGGAGAAAATCTGTTTGACTGGGCGGGATGGTTGGAGGTGGGAGATCATATGGTGGAACCTCCAAGAATACATCCTTTTATTTATTCATTCCTGGGATGTGGGCGTCGCTGGCAAGGCCAGCATTTATTGCCCATCCCTAATTGCCCTCGAGAAGGTGGTGGTGAGCCTCCTTCTTGAACCGCTGCAGTCCGTGTGGTGAAGGTACTCCCACAGTGCTGTTAGGGAGGGAGTTCCAGGATTTTGACCCGGCGACGATGAAGGAACGGCGATATACTTCTAAGTCGGGATGGTGTGTGACTTGGAGGGGAACTTGGAGGTGGTGGTGTTCCCATGCGCCTGCTGCCCTTGTCCTTCTAGGTGGAAGAGGTCGTGGGTTTGGGAGGTGCTGCCGAAGAAGCCTTGGCGAATTACTGCAGTGCATCTTGTAGATGGTACACACTGCAGCCACGGTGCGCCGGTGGTGGAGGGAGTAAATGTTTAAGGTGGTGAATGGGGTGCTAATCAAGCGGGCTGCTTTGTCCTGGATGGTGTCGAGCTTCTTGAGTTGGCAGCCCAAAGGCAAACGTGGCCGTCATTCTGCACACAACGAATAACCAAGGAATCTGTTTGTTGGTGGCAATGCCCGAGCGGGAAACTCGTTAAGGAGCAGCTTTAATGACCGACCATGGGAGGATGGCACTAGTCCATCTTGCACCGTCTTTTATTTTTAATCCATACTAGATTGACAAACACAAGACACCCAGTGTTCCTGTCAGCTGAATTAGGATCTGAACTTTGGAGTGTCACTCCTCAAGATACCTGGCGACAGCTTATGTTTTACTGCTCTATAGGCCAAAAGAAATTCAATATTGAAAGGATGAATTGAGGAAAGGTTATACTGACTGGAATCTTTTCATAGGCTCTCGGAATCCCATAACTGCAAGCCAGACTCACTGTGGCATCAATAGAATGACACAAGAAACTGTGCTGCACATCACACAAAGCCCGATTTTCACCCCCTTAGTGTCGAAATGGAACACAAGAGAAAACTATTCAATAAATTGTCTTTGCAAAATGATAAAATATTTTCACCAAACTGCAACAGAAAAAAAGCTAATGCATTTTGCATCCAATGGCAACAACGTAACGTCGAAATCGCAGCGCTGACTACAGCAGCGATCGCAAAACCATTGCGACTTGCAAAGGGGACTTGCGCTTCGGGGGGAAGCCATCTTGCAACAAAGCAGGAGAACTGCACTCATAACTCTCCTTTCCTGGGAAACCATGACATTTTTGACGCTTTATTGAAATGTATTTCGGTTTTAAGAGTAGTTCCATGATGGCAGATACCTTCCATGAGATTTAAGGCCCGACTTTGAGTCAGTCCATCCCCACTTCCCCCTCCCCAGGGCGTGGACGGGACGCTAGCAGCACGAGAATACCGCACTTACCCGGCCTGATCCTGCTCCGATCTGTCCTGCCGCCATTTTGTCACAGCTTTTAGAAGAATAAGAACATAAGAAATAGGAGCAGGAAAAGGCCATTTGGCCCCTCGAGCCTGCTCCGCCATTTAATGTGATCATGGCTGTTCTGATCTTGGGCTCAGCTCCATTTCCCTGCCCGCTTCCCATAACCCATCACTCCCTTATTGTTCAAAATCTGTCTATCTCCACCTTCAATATATTCAATGACCCAGCCTCCACAGCTCTCTGGGGAAGAGAATTCCACAGATTTACGACCCTCCGAGAAAAGAAATTCCTCCTCATCTCAGTTTTAAATGGGCGACCCCTTATTCTGAATCTATGCCCCCTAGTTCTAGATTCCCCCATGAGGGGAAACATCCTCTCTGTATCTACCTTGTCGAGCCCCCTCAGTATCTTATGTTTCTTAAACTACAATGAGTATAGGCCCAGCCTGCTCAACCTTTCTTCATAAGACAACCCCTTCAACTCAGGAATTAATCTAGTGAATCGTCTCTGAACTGCCTCCAATGCAAGTATATCCCTCCTTAAATAAGGAGACCAAAACTGTACGCAGTACTCCAGGTGTGGTCTCACCAACGCCCTGTACAGTTGTAGCAGGACTTCCCTATTTTATACTCCACCCCCTTTGCAATAAAGGCCAGCATTCCATTTGCCTTCCTGATTACTTGCTGTACCTGCATGCTAACAGGGGCCCTCTTGAATCAGATGGGAGCCTTCATTAAATTATGCAAATCGTGATCCCTTGTTGTACAAAGGGCCAGACTGCAACGTCGCGGTACAAAAAGGGCGGAGCAAGCGCCGCGCGTTTGTCCCTGGAGATGAGCGGCCAACCCGGCCGGTCCTACAAGGAAACGCAGCCGAGGTTCTTGGATCATTCTATCCGACCGAGGCCTCTCACCCAACGGCCCAGGAGATATTTTTTTTTTGCCGAGGGCCAGGAAGAGGAAGGGGAGTTGTTCACAAAAAAAAAATCCAGGCCGAGGCCCTCCCGACCCGAGGATTTCCTCCACCCCCACTCTCGCAGGTTCCGTATTTCAGATGAGACATTAAACCGAGGCCCTGTCTGCTCTCTCAGATGAACGTAAAATATCCTATGGCACTATTTCGAAGAAGAGCAGGTGAGTTATCCCCGGTGTCCTGGCCAATATTTATCCCTCAATCAAAATCATTAAAACAGATTATCTGGTCATTATCACATTGCTGTTTGCGGGAGCTTGCTGTGCGCAAACTGGCTGCCGCGTTTCCTACATTACAACAGTGACTACACTTCAAAAGTACTTCATTGGCCGTAAAGCGCTTTGGGACGTCCGATGGTCGTAAAAGGCGCTATATAAGTATGAGTCTGTCTCTCTATTTCTTTCAGAAACAGGCCATTTGGCCCAACAGGTCTATGCCAGTGTTTATGCTCCACACGAGCCTCCTCCCACTCTACTTCATCTCACCCTATCAACATATCCTTCTATTCCTTTCTCCCTCATGTACTTATCTCGCTTCCCCTTAAATGCACCCATGCTATTCGCCTCAACCAGTCCTTATGGTAGCGAGTTCAACAGACAACCTACTATGAGTAAAGAAGTGTCTCCTGAATTCTCTGTTGGATTTATTAGTGACTATCTTATATTTATGGCCTCTAGTTTTTGACTCCCCCACAAGTGGAAACATTTTCTCTACGTCTACCCTATCGAACCCTTTCAGAATTTGAAACAGCTCTATCAGGTCACCCCTCAGCCTCCTCCTTTCTGGAGAAAAGAGCCCCAAGCCTGTTCAATCTTTCCTGATAGTTATAACCTCTCAGTTCTGGTATCCTCCTTGTAATGGATGTTAAAGTAGAAGGAAGGGGAATGCCATGCCAAAGCAATTAAATCTTCAGCTGATGCCATCGCCAAACAGTGGCTGAAACATTTTGTACGCCCACATTCCAAGCCACTGTCATTCACTTCCGTGAAACTCTCGTTCGAGTGAGTGCATCTTTTATACAAGAGACAGCAGCAGAGGGGGACTGAAATAATCTCTTGTCGGGAGCTTTATCTCAGCGCAGGGTGGGAACACACATCCCTCGCAGCTCCTGCGCTATTCAGATTTGCAGTACACTGGTAATCAATGGAAAAGAGTGAAGAAATCTGTCAAGCCATGTAACTCTATCAATAATTTATTTTTTTTAAATGACTGTCCTCTGTCTGCTGCCTGACTTTCTTTTTTTCAAAAAAAAATGAAATTGCGCATTGATTTCTTGTTCTTGGAGACCCGCAGGAATAGGAGAAGGCCATTGTGGAGAGAAAGTATGGCAGCCCCTCACTGTGGTGTTCATACTCTGTAACCTCTGACACAACATGCATTGTTTATGGCTCTATCAGTAATCAAAAAAAACCGCACGAACCTCCTTCGCAACAATTCACTTCTTTTTTTTTTCCCTTTCTCCACAGCCTCTGAAGACTGTGCTGTGGAGAAGCTTTGCTGTGCCACTGATGGTACATCAAACAAAGCCAGCCGGCACTCAAAAAAGCGTTCAGATGGGAGAAAGATTTGATGTAAAAGCTGAAAGGTCACCGTAGCAAAATTGGTCGCGGCCTCCTCAAACAAGCTTACTGACTGTGGGTGGAAGGAGATCTGTACCATCTCCTACAAGTTGCTCTCTCTTGGATTAAGGAGGTTACCTTAAAGAGGCTTTTCTGATTATTGTTTTTATTCGGTCATGGGATGTGGGCGTTGCTGGTGAGGCCAGCAATTATTGCCCATCCCTAATTGCCCTTGAGAAGGTGGTGGTGAGCCGCCTTCTTGAACCGCTGCAGTCCATGTGGTGAAGGTACTCCCACAGTGCTGTTAGGGAGGGAGCTCCAGGATTTTGACCCAGCGACGATCAAGGAATGGCGATAGCCTTCCAAGTCATGATGGTGCGTGACTTGGAGGGAAACTTGGAGCTGGTGGTGTTCCCATGCGCCTGCTGCCCTTGTCCTTCTAAGTGGTAGAGGTCGTGGGCTTGGGAGGTGCTGCCGAAGAAGCCTTGGTGAGTTGCTGCAGTGCATCTTGTAGATGGTACACACTGCAGCCAAGGTGTGCCGGTACTGGAGTGAGTGAATGGTTAAGGTGGTGGATGGGGTGCCAATCAAGCGGGCTGCTTTGTCCTGGATGGTGTTGAGCTTCTTGAGTGTTGTTGGAGCTGCACTCATCCAGGCAAGTGGAGGGTATTCCATCACACTCCTGACTTATGCCTTGTAGATGGTGGAAAGGCTTTGGGGAGTCAGGAGGTGATACACTCATTACAGAATACCTAGCCTCTGACCTGCTCTTGTAGCCACAGTATTTATGTGGCTGGTCCAGTTAAGTTTCTGGTCAATGGTGACCCCCAGGATGTTGATGGTGGGGGATTCGGTGATGGTAATGCCATTGAATGTCAAGGGGCAGTGGTTAGACTCTCGCATGTTGGAGATAGTCATTGCCTGGCACTTGTGTGGCGCGAATGTTACCTGCCACTTATCAGCCCAAGCCTGAATGTTATCCAGGTCTTGTTTCATGCGGGCATGGACTGCTTCATTATCTGAGGAGTTGCGAATGGCACTGAACACTGTGCAATCATCAGCAAACATCCCCATTTCTGACCTTTTGTTGGAGGGAAGGTCATTGATGAAGCAGCTGAAGATGGTTGGGCTTAGGACACTGCCCTGAGGAACTCCTGCAGTGATGTCCTGAGGCTGTGATGCTTGACCTCCCAACAACCACAACCATCTTCCTTTGTGCTAGGTATGACTCCAGCTAGTGGAGAGTTTTCCCTCTGATTTCCATTGACATCAATTTTACTAGGGCTCCTTGATGCCATACTCGGTCAAATGCTGCCTTGATGTCAAGGGCAGTCACGGTCACCTCTGGAATGCAGCTCTTTTGTCCATGTTTGGACCAAGGTTGTAATGAGGTCTGGAGCCGAGTGGTCCTGGCGGAACCCAAACTGGGCATCAGTGAGCAGGTTATTGGTGAGTAAGTGCCACTTGATAGCACTGTCCACGACACCTTCCATCACTTTGCTGATGATTGAGAGTAGACTGATGGGGCAGTAATTGGCCGGATTGGATTTGTCCTGCTTTTTGTGGACAGGACATACCTGGGCAGTTTTCCACATTGTTGGATAGATGCCAGTGTTGTAGCTGCACTGGGACAGCTTGGCTAGAGGTGCGGCTAGTTCTGGAGCACAAGTCTTCAGCACGACAGCCGGGATGTTGTCGAGGCCCATAGCCTTTGCTGTATCCAGTGCGCTCAACAGATATTTGATATCACGTGGAGTGAATCGAATTGAGTGAAGACTAGCTTCTGTGATGGTGGGGACCTCAGGAGGAGGCTGATATGGATCATCCACTCGGCACTTCTGCCTGAAGATGGTTGCAAACGCTTCAGCCTTGTCTTTTGCACTCACGTGCTGGGCTCCACCATCATTGAAGATGGGGATATTCATGGAGCCTCCTCCTCCCATTAGTTGTTTAATGGCCCACCACCATTCACGACTGGATGTGGCAGGACTGCAGAGCTTTGATCTGATCCGTTGATTGTGAGATCGCTTAGCCCTATCTATAGCATGCTGCTTCCGCTGTTTAGGATGCATGTAGTCCTGTGTTGCAGCTTCCCCAGGTTGGCACCTCATTATGTGGGTTTCTGGACAATAGCCCAAGTGCACTGCTCACCCTTATTTGCATACAGGAATCATAGAATCTTACAGCAAAGATAGAACCATTCGGCCCATCGTGCCTGTGCCAGCACTTTGAAAGAGCTGTCCAATTTAGTCCCACCATCCAGCTTTTTCCCCCCAAAACACTGCAAATTCGTCCTCCTCAAGTACATGTCCATGAAGCCAAGCCTCTGCACAGATCAGCTGTGAGAATCCAGTGGACCATTACACGTACACGAGTGGCTGTTGGCTCACTGGGCGTGCGCACGGCAGTGACGTTGCGACCTCACGCTACAGACGTGGCTTGGCTGCGAGGCTGCTGTGGTCAAACAGCCTGCCAACACCCACAAGTGTTCGGCTTGCACAGGAATAATGGTGAGCGGAGTGAGGTACCAGAGAGTGACCGACACCCACTGATCCATATCCAACAAGGCGTCAGCGCTTTCGGGGTGAAAAGAAGGAAAATTGGCTGGAGACTCCCATCGAATATGGACACACTTGAGAGAGCAGAGTGTTATATCAGCCAGTTAGTTATGACACTCAAGCTGATTGAAAGAAACATACTGCAGAGACTACTTATTTCCCAGAAAAGTAGGATTGTGCACTGTCTGATTGCCACTCCACTCGCCATTATTCCTGTGCCAGCTGAGACAGTAGGCGTTGGCAGGCTATTTGACCACAGCAGCCTGACAGCCAAGCCTGATCCTCTCCCCACCCAATGTCCACTTGCAATACATGTTCCAGTAGATAGTTGCTCCCAGCAGTGTGTCCTGGACCATTTCTCCCTCCCTAACTGAGGGAAGGGAAAAGAAAACCAGCCTGGATCATCTACCCTCCTCACCACCGTCCCACCTCATGACCATCCAACTCCGCACAGACCAGGCCTCGAACCCGGGGCACTGCCCAGCTTGAACGGCTCAAGTGCTCACTGAATAAACTCCCTGGGAAGCTTTGGCGGGAGTCCCCACGGAGGGAATGCTGCCCGAGGAGCAGGATCCACCACACATGGAGGGCTCCATTTCCACAACATGCACAGCAAAACAGAAAAAACATATGTGCCCGGTCCGCATTATGAAGAAGCTTCATTCTTCGGAACAAATTATTCCGGGAGGCCGGATGCAAGCAGGGAAGTTTTAGCCACCCTGGCTGCCTCAGCACAGACTGAGAACTAAACCCAAGACGTTCTAGTCAATATGGCTCGGTTACACGGGCTCGATTACCAACCGAGGCATCAGGAGAGCTGATTAAGTATTTTTAACAAATTTTAATCGGTTACAAATGAAATGGATATGAAGTCCTGCTCCCACATCTTGCTCTGGCTCAGTCCTGGCCCATATCTAGTTTGGGGCTTGGCAAAAGGTGGCATTCCCTTACCCATGACCAAAAGTAACATGAACGTTTAATATGTACTATTGGATCGAGATGTTTTATTTGGAGCGACATTAGTTCAACGGGAAGTTTATTTTGGACGTGGTTTCACTGCGTTTGTCTCATCAGAGTGATTTATAATGCTGCGCACAGAACATGCAAACCAGCACCATCAAAGAGGAAAACAGTGATCAAGACCCTTCTTTTAGTCTTAGTTATGGTAGTGGGCCATTCAACGTAAGAAGCACACTCCAAATATTCAGTACCCATTTTCTAGCCCCCCCACCAAAAACTCAGAGCCCACAGCTGTGAGGCGCCAGAAGCAACATTTTTAATAGAAACATAGAAGATAGGAGCAGGAGTAGGCCATTCGGCCCCTCGAGCCTGCTCCGCCATTCGATGAGATCATGGCTGATCATCTAAACTCAGTACCCTGTACCTGCCTTCTCCCCATATCCCTTGATACCTTTAGCTTTAAGAAATATATCTAACTCATCCTTGAATATATTTAATGACTTGGCCTCAACTGCCTTCTGTGGTAGAGAATTCCACAGGTTCACCACTCTCTGGGTGAAGAAATTCTTCCTCATTTCTGTCCTAAATGGTTTACCCGTTATCCGTAGATTATGACCCCTGGTTCTGGACTCTCCGACCATCGGGAACATTCTTCCTGCATCTAGTTTGTCCAGACCTGTCAGAATTTTATATGTTTCGATGAGATCCCCTCTCATTCTTCTATACTCCAGTGAGTATAAGCCCAATCGACCCAATCTCTCCTCATATGTCATTCCTGCCATCCCAGGTATCAGCCTTGTGAATCTTCGCTGAACTCCTTCCATGGCAAGAACATCCTTCCTCAGATAAGGCGACCAAAACTGCACACAGTACTCAAGGTGTGGTCTCACCAAGGCCCTGTACAACTGCAGCAAGACATCCCTGCTCAAACCCTTTCGCTATGAAGGCCAACATACCATTTGCCTTCTTCACCGCCTGCTGCACCTGCATGCTTACTTTCAGCGACTGGTGCACAAGGACACCCAGGTCTCGTTGCACTTCCCCTTCTCCCAATCTATTGCCATTCAGATAATAGTCTGCCTTTCTGTTTTTGACACCAAAGTGGATAACCTCGCACTTATCCACGTTATATTGCATCTGCCACGCTTCTGCCCACTCACCCAACCTGTCCAGATCATCCTGGAGTTTCTCGGTATCCTCCTCGCAGCACACACTCCCACCCAGCTTTGTGTCATCTGCAAACTTGGAGATATTACATTTAATTCCCTTATCTAGATCATTAATGTATATTGTGAATAGCTGGGGTCCAAGGACCGATCCCTGCGGTACCCCACTAGTCACTGCTTGCCACTCGGAAAAAGACCCATTAATTCCTACTCTCTGCTTTCTGTCCGCCAACCAGTTCTCTATCCAAGTCAATACCTTGCCCCCAATTCCATGTGCCTTAACTTTACCCGCTAATCTCTTATGCGGGACCTTATCGAAAGCCTTTTGAAAGTCCAAATACACCACATCTACTGGTTCTCCCTTATCTATTTTCCCAGTTACATCCTCAAAAAATTCCAGTAGATTAGTCAAGCACGATTTACCTTTTGTAAATCCATGTTGACTTTGTCCGATCCTGTCACTGTTTTTCAAATGCTCAGCTATTACATCCTTTATAATGGACTCTAGCATTTTCCCCACTACCGATGTCAGGCTTACCGGTCTGTAATTCCCCGCTTTCTCTCTACCACCCTTTTTGAATAGTGGGGTAACATTAGCTACTCTCCAATCCATGGGTACAGTTCCAGATTCCATCGAATGTTGGAAGATGATCAGCAATGCATCTACTATTTCTAGGGCCACTTCCTTAAGTACCCTAGGATGTAGATTATCAGGCCCTGGGGATTTATCAGCCTTCAATACCGTCAATTTCCCTAACACCATTTCCCTGCAAATACTGATTTCTTTCAGTTCCTCCCTTTCATCAGACTGTATGTTCTCCAACATCTCTGGGAGCTTATTTGTGTCCTCCTTTGTGAAGACAGAACCAAAATATGCATTTAATTGGGCTGCCATTTCTTTGTTCCCCATTATAACTTCCCCCGCTTCTGACTGCAAGGGACCTACACTTGATTTCACTAATCTTTTTCTCTTCACATATCTATAAAAAGATAGAGGCGGAGAATCTTATTAAAGTATTCGATAAGTAAAGGATGTATGTTCCTTGCACTGTTTGCTACCTGCTGAGAGACAGTCAGGAAAATAATTCATTTCACTGAAATAATTATTCACAGCAGTAATCAAATCCACAAACCATTTTGAATTTTTAGTCACAGTCTTAAAAAACAACAATGTTGGAAGGAATCCGACACAGCTTGGAGGTTGCTGCAGTGGAAGGTTGCAGTTTTATGAGGCAATTAAAAAAAAAAATCACCAAATGATTCTCAAATAATCAATGATTGAATATTGAGGGAAAGATGTGTGAAAATGTGTCCAGTGAGAGTGAAGCTAGCAAAGGGAGGTATGGTTGAAGCTCACTGTGATGGAGACAGTGTGCTTGAGGTAAGATACCAGTGCAGAGCTGGGGGGTTATGAAGTGGCCAACAGTGCTGATGGAGATGGAAAGGATGAGCAAGAGGAACACAGAGAACAGGAGTAGGCCATTCAGCCCCTTGAGCCTATTCCGCTATTCTATTAGATCATGGCTAATTTGTATCTTAGTTCCATTTACCTGCCTTGGTTCCGTATCCCTTAATACCCTCATGTAACAAAAGTCTGTCAATCTCAGTTTTGAAATTTCGAATTGACCCCCCCCCCCCAGCCTCAACAGCTTTTTGGAGAAGAGAGTTCCAGATTACCACTATCCATTGTGTGAAGAAGTGCTTCCTGACATTACCTCTGAACAGCCTAGCTCTAATTTTAAAGTTATGCCACCCCCCCCCCCTGTTCTGGACTCCCCCACCAGAGGAAATAGTTTCTCTCTATTTACCCTATCAACTCCATTAATCATCATAAACACCTCAATTCAATCACCCCTTAATCTTCTATACTCAAGGGAATACAAGCCTAGTCTACGCAACCTGTCCTCATATTGTGGCCCTTTTAGTCCCGAGAGACAGTGGGAGATCGGAGGCACAGAGAGATTCCATAGTGATCTACAAGGAAACTGGAGACAAAGAGTCAGCGAGAATCCTGCCTCAAACACAAATCTCAGTCTCCAGTGTTGAACCTCTCAGTACTGTGGGGGACTTCATCAACAGACATGATTTGAGAGAATTACTTCATTTGTCTGCTGCAGGACTGGCTAATAGTAAATTAGAGATGGTAGGTGAGGCAGTGAGGAATAGGGACACTGTAGAGAGAAAATTGCTGTTTCTACACAGTGGGTGGAAACCAATGACTGATTTACAGCAGTAACATGTGATGACATGCTTTGGAGAAGGATACCTTGACTTTTGAGCTGGTAGCTCCCAAACAGGCACTGCCAGGGAAGTGCAGACCCCATTAGAGGATAGACATGATCCTTGAAATAAATTGATCAAAATCAAGGCAATTGGATTTATTGGGTGGGTGGGGGACAATATTTTTCTTCTATGAGGATGGCCTGATACTTTCAAAAACATGTTGCTGCTCTTACTGGCCGATTCTGTGTGTGCCTCCCTGATTGTCAGCTGTGGCTCAGTGGGTAGCACACTCGCCTCTGAGTCAGAAGGCTGTGGGTTCAAGTCCCACTCCAGAGACTTGAGCACATAAAGCTAGGTTGACATTCCAGTGCAGTGCTGAGGGAGTGCTGCACTGTCGGAGGTGCCGTCTTTCGGATGAGACGTTAAACCGAGGCCCCGTCTGCCCTCTCTCAGGTGGACGTAAAAGATCCCATGGCACTATTTTGAAGAAGAGCAGGGGAGTTATCCCCAGTGTCTTGGCCAATATTTATTACTCAACCAACATAACAAAAACAGATTATCTGGTCATTATCACATTGCTGTTTGTGGGAGCTTGCTGTGCGCAAATTGGCTGCCGCGTTTCCCACATTACAACAGTGACTACACTTCAAAAAGTACTTAATTGGCTGGAAAGCGCTTTGAGACGTCCGGTGGTCGTGAAAGGCGCTATATAAATGCAAGTCTTTCTTTCTTTTTCTGGTGTTGCCAGCTGGAAAGCTATGGCCGACAGCTGGCAATGTGATCTTTTTGTTTTTGTTCAGGGTTTTGGGGCATGTCCAATCCATCTCGTTTCCATGGGAGTTCAGAGACTAATCAATACACATCAGCTTTGCTGGAACTCCAGATGAGGAAAATGTGCCTGAGCCATCAAGATCCCTGGTGGCAGCAGGGGAACTATCCATCGGACGCACTCTAATCTACCGCGGCAGTCGAGTGCTATGCCAAGACGAGACAACCTACATTACCGATGTGTTTCCTACATTACAACAGTGACTACACTTCACAAAGTACTTCATTGGCTGTAATGCGCTTTGGGATGCCCTGAAGTCGTGAAAGGCGCTATAGAAATGCAAGTCTTTCTTTTAACCGTCTGAAGAATCCAATCTATCAAGTTGGCATCTGACTCTTTGATAAACTAAAGCGTATGTTTCCAAACAAAATCCAAGCCACTTCCGAGGGTTGCGGCAATGTATTAGCCTGTCTCTCAATAACTGGTACTGTGCAAATGTCTGTGCTCTTAGGTTTTCATTACAGTGGCCAGTGTCCAGACGCATGCTTTCAATTAGAAGCCTCGTCTTTCCTCTGGTGGTCTGTTGACAGATTCATCTCTTTCCCTGGAGAGGGGAAGAAATAATCCAAACTGTGCCGTCATTCCCTCCTGTGGTTTGCAGGGGGGGGGGGGGGGGGGGGGGGGGGGGGAGTGAGGACAAGGGGGTTGGCACGACCAATGGTGTCCAACTAAGGCATCTATTTCTCTCGAGAACCACAGAGATCCTCCTGATTGCTGCTTTGTGCACTGGCAATACTAGTCGTTTTTGTGCTGGGCTGGTGGATCTCCCATAGCATTGAACATAGGAACATAGAACATAAGAATTAGGAGCAGGAGTAGGCCATACGGCCCCTCGAGCCTGCTCTACCATTCAATAAGATCATGGCTGATCTTCGACCTCAACTCCACTTTCCCGCCTGATCCCCATATACCTCAATTTCCCTAGAGTCCAAAAATCTATCGATCTCAGCCTTGAATATACCCAACGACTCAGCATCCACAGCCCTTTGAGGCAGAAAATTCCAAAGATTCACAACTCTCAGTGAAGAAATTCCTCCTCATCTCAGTCTTAAATGTTCTTGACTTTCCAGCCAGGGGTAACAACCTCTCAGCATCTACCCTGTCAATCCCCCTCAGAATCTTGTATGTTTCAATGAGATCAGCTCTCATTCTTCTAAACTCCAGAGAGTATAGGCCCAATCTACTCACTACCAGAATGTCTGGTATGTACAGCACAGTTGAAAGAAGGAAGGAAAGACTTGCATTTATATAGCGCCTTTCACAACCTCAGCACGCTTTTGAAGTGTAGTCACTGTTGTAATGTAGGAAACGCGGCAGCCATTCTGCACACAGCAAGCCCCCACAAACAGCAAGGTGATCATGACCAGATAATCTGTTTTAGTGATCTTGGTTGAGAGATAAATATTGGCCAGGACTCCGGGGAGAACTCTCCTACTCTTCTTCAAAATAGTGCCATGGGATCTTTTACAGCCACCTGAGAGGGCAGACGGGGCCTCAGTTTAACGCTTCATCCAAAAGACGGCACCTCTGACAGTGCAGCACTCCCTCGGTACTGCACTGGAATAGTCACCTCACCACACACTCCCAGACCTGATGACCAAGCTGATGGCCTCTCTGCCATTTACCCGTAGATTCCATCACTGAGTGATCTTTGAGCAGCCGCTAATTGAAAAGCAGAGACATGTACCGTTCATTTTCGACAACAAGAGGTGGTCATCAGGTTTGCTGTTCTCCTTGAACGGGGAATATTGGGCAAAAATGCAAAACAATGGAGCATTCGGGGGTTTTAATCAGACCGCATTGCAGAGAGAGCATTCTCAAAGACTTTATTTGATGTCGGCAGAACTCACCCCTCTTCTTTGTAGTGTCGGATGCTTTACAAACTATAGAGGCTTGAATTACTGTCAATTGCATCTAAATTTCAATGAATATTTTAGAATCTAATCACTTCATATACTTCCAGCTGTATCTGGGGTTTGAAACTGTGCCGATCAATACTCGGCAGCTCACTGCATGCAGTTGGCAAAGCTGAGCCATACTGAATGGAAAGCCCCTGCTTCCATCCCCTGGGGTGCGCTATGTTTGCTGATCTCAGCCTGTCTGGAGGTCAGGCAAGTGCTCTGAGGCTAGCGAGGAGGGGGGGGAAAATCGACCAGGGTTCCCATTCCTGGTTGCTAGCCAACCACCACCACCCCCACCCCCACCCCATTACTGCACGGCGTGTGGATTGGGCAAGGACGGGAGCCGCTTGGGCTGCATCGCCGCCCCGCCCCGCACCCCCCCACCCCACCCCACAGTCCAAACGTCTTGCTCTCTTCTCTCTAGACTTAGAAAGAAAACAAAGATTTGCATTAATATAGCGCCTTTAATGACCTCAGGTTGTCCAAATGTGCTTTACAGCCAATTAAGTACTTTTGAAGCGTACTCGCTGGTGTAACCTAGGAAACGGGGCAGCCCAATTTGCGCACAGCAAGATCCCACAAACAACAATGTTATAATGATCTCTCTCCACAGATGCTGCCTGGCCTGCTGAGTACTTCCAGTATTTTCTGTTTTTATTATCGATAGAGATGTTGGTTGAGGGATAAATCTTGGCCAGGGCACCGGGGAGAACTCCCCTGCTCTTCTTCAAAATAGTGGCCATGGGATCTTTTGCATCCACCTGGGAAAGCAGACGGGGCCTTGGTTTAACGTCTCATCCGAAAGACGGCACCTCCGACAGCGCAGCACCTCCTCAGCACTGCACTGGAAGTGCCAGCCTAGATTTTGTGCTCAAATCGCTGGAGTGGGATTTGAACCCACAGCTTTCTGACCCAGAAGCGAGAGTGCGACCCACTGAGCCATCGCTTACACACGAGGGACGGTCACTTCGGACAAGACAAACAGAGTATGTGTGGAACGGTACACTGACAGCAGTCAGCGTCTTCGGAGGAGGAAGGAAGAGAAATTGGTGAGGTGCAACCGGTTAAAAGAGACTCAACAAGTTGCCCTTGGATAAGGCAAGCACAGGCACCTCACAGAGTTTCTCATCGCGACATTACTTTCCTGTCAGCTTTCGCCCGATGCTTTCCAGTGCCAGTTACTTCCATTGTTTTCGGGAGTGCCTGAGGTTCACTGGTAAATTGAGCCAACAGTACACATCTGCTCATCTTTGCCTTTGGCACAGTGGAAGCAATGGCAGTGGTGCAGGTGATGGCCCCACACCAGTGACATCCTGTCGGCGTGCGAGTGGTAACATTAATCTGCGTCGGGATCAGTCTCGAGGTCTGTCTCAGATGAGAAGCTCTTGACTCGCACACTGGCTTGGTGTCAGATATCATGCTGGTAAGCTCCCAGTCTGCTTTTCCTGCCAATTACATGCAGTGTTTATGAGGTAAAACGAGTCTACCGCTACATTTGCTTGTGTTTTGCTTTTGAGTATTGGTGCAGATGACGGACTTGCCAGCGACGTTTCTGTAAGTTGTCTTGAGTGGCTGCCCTAATCCGTGTCAGATTCAGACTTGAGATGGCTGGGGCTCTGCCTCAGATGAGGGCTCTGACTCACACGCTGGCTTCGTGTCAGATGAGGCTGCTGATAATGAGACAACCCTCAGCCTGCACAGCAAAAGGCAGTTTTGGAGAAGCGACATTTTACACAGTGTGTGCTCTGTCATGTCGTCCTCATCACCACTTGCAGCTTCTGCTGTCGGATGACATTTTCCCCGAGTGTCACTTCAAAAGACTACTTTCCAAATGGCCTGTCTCTATCATGTCAGTTTGTCATAGGGAGGAACAAGGATATCATTCAAATAGTCTCCCTCGATAGCTCAGTTAAAGCAGACAGTAGCTGAGTTAGGAATGTCTCAACTCTGGCCTCTTGCGCATCCCTAATTTCCTTCACCCCTCCATTGGCGGCCGTGCCTTCAGCGTCTCGGCCCGAAGCCCTATTCCCTCCCTAAACCTCTCTCGTTCTCCTCCTTTAAGACACTCCTTAAAAACTAGCTCTTTGAATAAGCTTTTGGTCACCTATCCTAGTATCTCCTTATGCAGCTCAGTCTCAATTTTTGTCTGATTACGCTCCTGTGAAGCACCTTGGAATATTTCACTATGGTAATGGCAAGTTGTTGTTGTTATTTGATTCCCGGCCTGTACAACTTTATCTGATTTCAGCTGGGGAAGTAATAGGGACACTTCAGGTGACCTCAGTCGCCCTGGATTAGAGTTGGGGTGTGGGGGAAGAGGAGGAAATCAGCCAGGGCTCCCACTCTTGATTTCTTTTCAGTTGGCAGTGTACGTGCGTGGACACTGGGTGAGCATAGGATCGGGCTCGGGCTGTGCTGTGAACTGTCTGTCAACACTCATCCAGGGCTCACACATCAAGAACGAGTGGTGAGAGGTATAGGCTGCATGGCAGGAAACAGGCAGTCAAGATAAGAGATTTACTAGAATGGTACCAGGGATGAGGGATTTCACTTATGTGGAGAGACTGGAGAATCTGGGGTTGTTCACCTTCGAGCAGAGGAGATTTAATTGAGGTGTTGAAAATTATGAATCGTTTTGATAAGAGTAAATAAGGAGAAACTGTTTCCAGTGGCAGAAGGGTCGGTAATTTGAGGACACAGATTTAAGATGATTGGCAAAAGAACCAGAGGCGACATGAGGAAACATTTTTATACACAGCGAGCTGTTGTGATCAGGAATGCACTGCCTGAAAGGGCGGTGGAAGCAGATTCAATAGTAACTTTCAAAAGAGAATTGCTTAAAAAAAATTGCAGGGCTATGGGGAAAGAGTAAATGGAATATAATGTGGAGAAATGTGAAGTTATCCACTTTGGCAGGAAAAATAGAAAAGCAGAGTATTTTTTAAATGGTGAGAGATTGGGAAATGTTGGTGTTCAGAGGGACCTGGGTGTCCCTGTACACGAATCACTGAAAGTTAACATGCAGGGACAGCAAGCAATTAAGAAAGCAAATGGAATGTTGGCCTTTATTACAAAAGGATTTGAGTATAAGAGTAAAGACGTCTTACTGCAATTATATAGGGCCCTGGTGAGACCATACTTGGAGGAGTGTGTGCAGTTTTGGTCTCCTTACCTAAAGAAGGATATACTTGCCATGGAGGGAGTGCAACGAAGGTTCACCAGACTGGTCCCTGGGATGGGGAGATTGCCTATGAGGAGAGATTGAGTAGACTAAGCCTATATTCTCTAGAGTTTAGAAGAATGAGAGGTGATCTCATTGAAACATACAAAATTCTTACTGGGCTTGACAGGGTAGATGCAGGGAGGATGTTTCCCTTGGCTGGGGAGTCTAGAACTAGGGGTCAGAGTCTCAGAATAAGAGGTCGACCATTTACGACTGAGATGAGGAGAGATTTCTTCACTCAGAGGGTGAATCTTTGGAATTCTCTATCCCAGAGGCTCAGTTGTTGAGTATATTCAAGACAGAGATTGATAGATTTTTGAATATTAAGGGAATCAACGATATGGGGATAATTCAGGAAAGTGGAAATGAGGTAGAAGATCAGCCATGATCTTATTGAATGGCGGAGCAGACTCGAAGGGCTGAATGGCCTACTCCTGCTCCTATTTCACATGTTGTGTTCTTATGAGTAGGGGAAATGGGACTAATTGGATAGCTCTACCAAAGAGCCAGAACAGGAATGATGGGCCAAATGGCCTCCTTCTGTGCTGTTTCATTCTATAATTCTATGATAAGGGACAGGAGCAAGAAATAATACTAAACATCCCGTGTGACATTTTTTTAGTTTTAAACCGAGGACAAGCCTACTATACTGCACTGAAGGCGGCAGTAGGACTGCGAGGACAGGCCAGATTGCAAAGTGGTTTTACACCGTAACGCCAGTCTGGGAGAGTACCACTTGACTGGGCTCATGGCCGTCTTCTTCCAACTGTGTCAGTCGTGGCTCAGTTGGTAGCACTCTTGCCTCTGAGTCCAAAGGTTGTCGGTTCAAGTCCCACAACAGAGACTAGAGCACAAAATCCAGGCTGACACTCCAGTGCAGTGCAGAGGGAGTGCTGCACTGTCAGAGGTGCCGTATTTTGGATGGGACACTAAACCGAAACCCCATCTGGCCTTTCAGGTGAACATAAGAGATCCCATGGCACTGTTCTGAAGAAGAGTTGGGGAGTTCTCCCTGGTGTCCTGGCCAATATTTATTCCTCAACCAACATCACTAACAAACAGATTATCTGGTCATTATTACATTGCTGTCTGTGGGATCTTGTAATGCACAGATTGGTTGCTACGTTTCCTAAATTACAACAGTTATTACACTTCAAAAAGTACTGCAGGTCGTGAATTGCGCTATGTAAATGCAAGTCTTTCTTTATTCTTTTCCCCCCCATTTACTGTTGCACCCGGTGCCGTTCTCCTCCAAAAAGAGGGGCAGCTCGTAAGACCCTCGATAAAGTAGCTCTCCAGAACAAGGGGAGGTTACGTTTCTAACTGCGCCCGACAGCGCGGGAGAGCCCTGTGTTTTAACAGCGCCTGCAGTTTTTTTTGTTAAAAGCTTTCTTTAACCTTCTACGATTTACACTGACCAACCCTTGAAACTCCCCTTTGGAATTGCACATGCTATCCTGCCAATGCTTATTGGAATTAAGCAATCTGCAGTCAATCGGTCCCACCACTTCTAAAGCAAAATTGATTATCTTCTCTTTGGGTCTGCACTGCCTCAGCACACTGCCAGAACCAGTAAAACTGTCAGCGGCCATGAGAACTTTTTTTTAAAAAGCTCAACTTTTCCAGTTTTATTCCATGGCTCAGTCGTGCCTTTGTTCCCTGACAAGGAACACAGTATACAGGCAAGTGCGGCTTCCACCGTGCTCTGCACATCCTATGTGATCTACATTGATTATTCTAATGTTACAAGCTGCAGTCCCCCATAACTGCATAATCTAAAACATATTGCACGTAATTGGAGAGGATTTAACCTTCCGACATTGACGTTAAAATTTAGATGCATTGTCCTTGATCTCTACCAGAGACCTTGGGCATAATTTTTCCATTGATAATGGCGTGCACACTGCTGGTGGAATTAAAATGTTTCCCCCCCGGCTGTTGTGAAGATAATCTACATGCTGCTCTACTCTGCTGAGACATGCATTCACTCTTGACGCGCCTGTATGTTGGTAGAGTGCCTCCGGCTTTAGAATCATAGAATGATACAGCACAGAAGGAGGCCATTTGGCCCGTTGGGCCTGTGCCGGCTCTTTGAAACAGCTATGCAGTTCGTTCCACTCCCCCTGCTCCCTTCCCCACAGCCCTGCAAATTTTTCCCCTTAAAGTATTTATCCAATTGCCTTTTGGAAGTTCCTACTGAATCTGTTTCCACCACCCTTTCAGGCAGTGCATTCCAGATCTCTGCCACCCGCTGCGTAAAACTATTTCTCTCATGTCACCTCTGGTTCTTTTTGCCAATTACCTTAAGTTTGCGTCCTCAGGGTTCCGAACCTTATGCCACTGGAGACAGTTTCTCCTTTTTTACTCTTATCAAAAAACTCTTCATGATTTTAAACGCCTCTCTCAAATCTCCCCTTAAGCATCTCTGCTCTAAGGAGAACAACCCCAGCTTCTCTAGTCTCTAGCCTAGGCACAAGGTGCTCTCACTGTCCTTTGGCTAATATAAACCTGACAACCTCGATGGTATTCTGCACTCAACTTCTCTTGAGTTACAACAGTGAACGCTTGAAGCCCAGGAACCTCCCAAGTTTGTTTCTGTTGAGCCCGTAATGGAGACAGACAATGCAGTTAACTGGCAAGAACGACTTGCATTGATATAGCACCTTAGACATCCCCAGGATGTCTCCCAAAGCGCTTTACAGCCAATGAAGTACCTTTTGAAGTGTAGTCACTATTATAATGTAGGAAGCGTGGCAGCCAATTTGCACACAGCAAGCTCCCACAATGTGATAATGACCAGATAGTCTGTTTTAGTGATGTTGGTTGAAGGATAAATATTGGCCAGGACACTAGGGAGAACACCCCTGCTCTTCATTGAAATAGTGCCTTGGGATCTTTTACACCCACCTGAGAGAGCAGAAGTAGCTTTGGTTTAACATCTCATCCAAAAGAAGGCACCTCCGACAGTGCCACACTCCCTCAGTACCGCACTGGGAGCGTCAGCCTGGATTTTGTGCTCAAGTCTCTGGAGTGGGACTATGAACCTATGACCTTCTGGCTCAGAGGCGAGAGTGCAAGCACTTAGCCAAGGCGTGTTACGGAGTGGTGGCACAGGGCAAAAGCTAGATGCCTTTTTTTGGTGGGCGCCACTGTACTTGTGTGGGGTGGGGGTTGCAGTGGGTGGCACAGAGGGCTCGAGTTAATGACCTTTTCCTTCGGAGACCTAGAACCCAACCCAGCCCAGACTGAAGAGATGAAAGTCTGCTTCGGCTGCTGAAGAGTTTTCCGAGAGATGGGTGTGCACAGCTCTTCTCCAACTCCTACTGTCTTGTCGGCCCACAACACAAAACAGTTTCTAATTCAGCACTAATTGGCGCTAAATCAGCAATTTCACTCAGAAAAGGCGAGTGTGAGATATGGTTAGATATGGCACTGGTGCAGTTGGGGACTGTCCTTCCACGGTTCAGGCACATTATTGAGCCTGATTAGAGGAAACTAGCAGCCAAAGCATGTGCTGTCCCTACAGAAGAGGAATAGAAGTTTACAGCACAGTGGGAAGCCATTCGCCCCATTGTGTCTGTGCCAGCTCTGTGCTGGAGCAATCCAAAACTAATCCCACAATCTCATGCTTTCCCGCAGCCCTGTACTTTCCTCTACTTTACGTTTCCATGAAAAGATGCAGTGGAGTCTGCCTCAACCACTCCAGCTTTCCACATTCCAACCCTCGGTGTAAAGAAAATTCACCTAACCTCTCTCCTCACTCGCTTTGTGAACCCCTCATCACTGACTCCCTCAACAGAGGAAACAGTCTTTCCCTGTGACCTGGGAGAGCTTAATTAAGTGTAGAGGGAGCTTTACTCTGGATCTAACCCGTGCTGTTCCCTGACCTGGGTGCGGTTGATGTGACAATGTAGAGGGAGCTTTACTCTGGATCTAACCCGTGCTGTTACCTGACCTGGGTGTGCTTGGTGACAATGTAGAGGGAGCTTTACTCTGGATCTAACCCGTGCTGTTAACTGACCTGGGTGCGTTGATGTGACAATGTAGAGGGAGCTTTACTCTGGATCTAACCCGTGCTGTTAACTGACCTGGGTGCGGTTGATGTGACAATGTAGAGGGAGCTTTACTCTGGATCTAACCCGTGCTGTTAACTGACCTGGGTGCGGTTGATGTGACAATGTAGAGGGAGCTTTACTCTGGATCTAACCCGTGCTGTTAACTGACCTGGGTGTGCTTGGTGACAATGTAGAGGGAGCTTTACTCTGGATCTAACCCGTGCTGTTAACTGACCTGGGTGCGGTTGATGTGACAATGTAGAGGGAGCTTTACTCTGGATCTAACCCGTGCTGTTAACTGACCTGGGTGCGTTGATGTGACAATGTAGAGGGAGCTTTACTCTGGATCTAACCCGTGCTGTTCCCTGACCTGGGTGTGCTTGGTGACAATGTAGAGGGAGCTTTACTCTGGATCTAACCCGTGCTGTTAACTGACCTGGGAATGTATAGCGCTGACACTGAGTGGCCAGAATGGGAACATCATCCCTGATGATGAAGATGAATTCAAAAATGAAATGTGCCATAATATCAATGCCGATGCTTTATTTAAAAGGCGACCCATTGAAAAGCTCAGAACGCCCTGACTAGAAAAGAAAAGAATGTGTCTCAGTATGTACAAGGAAAGGGCCTTTGGCAGGTTATCAAATTCTTGTTACTGACAAATCTAAATCATAGTTGGACATGTTGCAGCAATCCATGTTTACATGCTTGTAAAGGAAGTGAACAATGCAAAGTAAGCTACAATCACAATATGTCCTTTGATGGTTCGATACCACAAATCTTGCTTCACTGAGGCACTATTTGCCGTTTTCTGTTTGAATCAAGGCACAAGGCGTAGCTCATTCAAACCCCCCGTGGTGATAATCCTTTTACATTAGTCTCGCAGATAGGCGGCCACAAGATTTGTTGTCTCCTGTTTTTTAATGCATTTTATCAGACTTTTATCAATCTTCTTTTCATTAAGACTCAATTTTTAATAAATTCCACCCCCCCCCCTCCCCCCGCTCCTTTTGCTCGGCAGGCATCTACATTTGCTGAGACACATGTTCTGTGGGCAGCACTCACCCGAGTGGCCATCATCCGTCCGCGAGCTTCGACAGTGAGCGACAGCACATTCCACCGTGAGCTGCGTGACAGCCAGGGCTGATCCCATCTTCACCCAACTTCCTGGTTTTTGTTAGGTTAAGGGTATCATCAAGGGATACGGAGCCAAGGTGGCTAAATGGAGTTGAGGTACAGATCGGCCATGATCGAACTGAATGGTGGAGCAGGCTCGAGGGGCTGAATGGCCTCCTCCTGTTCCCATGACTACACTTCAAAAGCACTTCATTGGCAGTGAAGCACTTTGGGATGTCCTGAGGTCGTGTAAGGCACGATATAAACACAAGTTCTTTCTTTGAAACTTTGAGACATTGAGATGTGATGCGGTGTTATATAAATGTAAGCCTTTCCTTCTTTCGAGCCAGAGAGCCAAAGCTTCCAGTATAGAAGGAGGCCATTCAGCCAATCATGACTGTGCTGGCTCTTTTCTTGCTTAAACCCAACAGCAGATTCCAACACTGGCACTGGTCCCTTGCAGTTAGTTCCTATTGCTTACGCAGCCAACAGAAAGACAATTGTGTGTCAATAGCTAGCTGCAATCCCCGTACAGTAAAACACCCTCAATTACCCACTGACCGTACCAACATCAGGGGTGGGGGCTGCTTATGAGCTGGATTTCTTCAGCGCTCGCAGGCAGAACTTTTAACCTTTGATTACTCTGTGCAGACGCAGGGCAGGTATGGAGGGCGGGTTACTGCAAGCGTGCGTTGGTGCAAAAGTAGAGTCGATTTACACTTCCGCCAGTGCAAATTCACCTCTTTCGACAGCAGGTTCATTAAACTCTGCACAGATAGCAAAAAATATTTAAAATGACACTGTTGTATTCATCTCTGGGAAGACAGAAGTGTTACTCGTGCAGATGTTACATAAAAGTAAATAATTATTTATCCATTGTACTTTTTTAGAAAAAAATACAACAATTTCCCTTTCAAATTACCCGACGGATTTTTAAGTGAGTCAAACCCATTGTATTTGCAGAATTTCTAGCGAGATGAATTTGAAATAAAGAACAGAAGACCATCAGGAATGTATTAGCACCTCAATGTCATGCAAATAGGTTCAAAATTTTAGTAATGAGAATGCAATGCATGGCATTACTTTTTTTTAAAAAGCATTTCACAGCTTCGTATTGAAGTGCACAAGTACTACGGATGAAATCCGTCAAGAGCAGCATCTAATAATATCCCATTTATTTTACAGGGTTGGTTCTGATAGCAACATGGTTGCCACTGACAACCCCGCAAACTAAACCAGTGTACATAAAGTGTTCAGTGTCGCCGGCTCCCCAATGTGCGTGCGGGTGGTTTGCAAGCCAACAGCAACACCAAAGTAAACTGGCCAGATTGGCCGACACCAGTGGTCGGGAAGGCCGACCTTTTTTTAACCTGTGCCCTTTAAGGTGTCAGCCGTGGCTCAGTGGGTAGCACTCTTGCCCCGGATTCAGAAGGTCGTGGGTTCGTCCCACTCCGAGAGACTAGAGCGCAAAATCTAGTACTGAGGGAGTGCTGCACTGTCGAAGGTCCCGTCTTTTGGATGTGACACTAAACCGAGGCCCCGTCTACCCTCTCAGGCGCACGTAAAAGATCCCATGGCACTATTTCGAAGAAGACCAAGAGGAGTTCTTCCCAGTGTCTTGGCCAATATTTATCCCTTAACCAACGTCAGTAAAAACAGATGATCTGCTCATTATCTCATTGCTGTTTGTGGGAGCTTGCCGTGTGCATTGGCTGTTGTGTTTCCTACATTGATTGAGGGATAAATATCGGCCCGGACACCATGCTCTTCCTCAAAATAGCGCCATGGGATCTTTTATGTCTACCTGAGAGAGCAGACATGGCCTCGGTTTAATGTTTCATTCAAAGACGGCACCTCCGACAGTGCAACACTCCCTCAGTACTGCCCTGTATTGTCAGCCTAGATTTTTGTGCTCCTGACCTCTACCACCTAGAAGGACAAGGGTAGCAGATGCATAGGAACACCATCACCTCCAATTTCTCCTCCAAGTCACACACCATCTTGACTTGGAAATATATCACCGTTCCTTCATAGTTGCCGGGTCAAAATCCTGAAACTCCCTCTCTCAACAGCACTGTGGGGTACCTTCACCACACGGACTGCAGCGGTTCAGGAAGGCAGCTCACCACCACCTTCTCAAGGGAAATTAGGGATGGGCAATAAATGCTGGCCTTGCCAGCGACGCCCACATCCCAGGAACGAATAAAAAAAAAGTCTCTGGACTGGGACTTGAACCCACAATCTTCTGACTCAGAGGCGAGAGTACTATCAACTGAGCCACGGCTGACAAAAGCAGCTGAAAGACACTTTTACATTACAGTAGTGATGCCGACTCCAGACATGGGAGCCCTGCTGACGGCGCAAACAAAAGGAAAGGTACCAGTTTATCTGACGGCACCAGAAACCTCCCTTTTCCTGGCTCTCCCAACCAGTCACCGGCAATGTTCCCTCGAATTTTCTTTTCGGGTGCGCGGCCCATTCAAATTTCCGCGCATGCGCAGTTTTTCCATTTCAAATGCCCGGGACCTCCGGAGCGCTGCGCGGCCACGCAGCTTAATGGGAACATTGGTCATCGGTATGCCGAGCTCCCCGGCCTACCTTGTAAACGTGCGCTCTCAGAATGCAAGGATCCGAGCGCATGGGACTGGCTGACTGTCAGAATTCCAGACAGGTCCATCCGCTACTCAGGGATGCCCAACCCTCTAGCTATATTGCCGATATAGGCGAGGAAATTGCAGATGCGTCAGTCATAATTTTCCAAAGCTCTTTAGATTCAGGAATTGTGCCTTTTTGGATTGGAAAACTGCAAATGCCACTCCATCATTTAAGGAGGGAGGGAGGGAGGGAGATCTGTCAGTTTAACATCAAATGTGGGCAAGTTACTGGAATCTATCATCAGAGACAGAGTGACCGAACATGTGGACAAGTGTCAGCTGATCAAAGTGAGTCAGCGTGGATTTGTGACGGGCAAGTCATATCTGACTAATCTATTTGATCTTTTTGAGGAGGTCACTAGCATGGTGGATAGGGGAGTGCCTATGGATGTTGTCTGTATCGACTTCCAGAAGGCATCTGATAAGGTTCCGCACAAGAGATTATTAGCAAAATCAGATCAGCCATGATCTTATTGAATGGCGGAGCAGGCTCGAGGGGCCAAATGACCTACTCCTGCTCCTACGTCTTATGTTCAAAAGTGAGCGTGCACAGACTTGGAGGTAACCTTGTGACATGGGTTGGTAATTGATTGGGAGGCAGGAGACAGAGAGCGGGGACAAAGAGAACGTTCTCAGATTGGCGGGATGTGACAAGTGTTGCTCCCAGGGATCTGTACTGTTGCGTCAGCTTTTCACCACGTATAATAATGACTCGGACGAAGGAAGAGAGAGTTGCATGCATATCAAAGTTTGCAGCTGACACTAAGTTAGGAGGCTCAGTAAGTTGCAGAAGGGAGCAGAAATGTACAAAAAGGGACAAAGAGAGACGAAGTAAGCAGCCAAACTAGGCCAGATGGAGTTCAATGTGGGGAAGTGCGAGGTCATCCACTTTAAATCCAACAAAGACAAATCGGAATATTTTCTTAATGGTGAGACTAAAAGCGAGTGCACAGGCACAAAAAGTAATCAAAAAGGCTAATGGAATGTTAGCCTTTATCTCAAGGGGGTTGGAATTCAAAAGCGAGGAAGTTATGCTTCAGTTGTTCAGAGCCTTGGTCAGTCTCTGTCTGGAGTACTGCGTTCAGTTTTGGGCACCAAACCTCAGTAAAGATATGATAGCAAAATACTGCGGATGCTGGAAATCTAAAATAACAACAGAAACGCTGGAAAATCTCAGCAGGCCAGGCAGCATCCGTGGAGAGAGAAACAGAGTTAACGTTTCAGGTTGAAGACCTTTCGTCAGAAAGATATATTGGCCTTGGAAGGAGTACAGCGCAGATTCACCAGAATGATACCAGGGCCTAAAGGGCTAAATTATGAGGACAGGTTGGATAAAATTGGCTCGCGTTCCCTTGAGTTTAGAAAGTTAAAGAATGGTCCAATCGAGGTGTTTAAAATGATAATGGAATTCGATAGGGTGAGAAAAATATTTCGGTCTTTCTCTGACTTACAACAACAAGAGACTTAAGAGATAAAAATGCTACCTCTGGTAACAAGAGAGCATCATCTTTAAATTAGAGCCAGGCCACTTAGGAGCGAAATTAGTCTCCTAACTAATGATCCAGAGACGCGAGTTCAAATCCCACCATGGCAGCTGGGGAATTTAAACTCAACTAATTAAATAAATCTGGATTAAAAAGCTAGTGTCAGTAATGGTGACCATGAAACTACCGGATTGTCGTAAAAGCCCATCTGGTTCACTAATGTCCTTTAGGGAAGGAAATCTGCTGTCCTCACCCGGTCTGGCCTATATGTGACTCCAGACCCACAGCAATGTGGTTGACTCTTAACTGCCCTCTGAAATGGCCTAGCAAGCCACCACCTTCTCGAGAGCAACTAGGGATGGGCAATAAATGCTGGCCTTGCCAGCGACGGCCACGTTCCGTGAATGCAAAAAAAAGCACCTTTTCACATAAAGGGTAGCAGAAATCTACAATTAGCTCTGCCAAAAGGCTGTGGATACTGGGTCAGTTGAAATATTCAAGGCTGAGATTGCTAGAATTTTGTTAGATAAGGGTATCAAAGGATGAGCAAAGGTGAGCAAAGGTGGGTAAATGGAGTTGAGTTACAGATCAGCCATGATCTGATTGAATGGTTGAACAAAGCTCGAGCTACTGAACAGCCTACTCCCTGTTCCGAAGTACACATCCTAGGTGCTCAAAAGCTCTCACAACAACAACAGCAACTTGCATTTATATAGCGCTTTTAATGCAAGTAAAACAACCCAAGGCGCTTCACATGAGCGATTATCAAAAAAAAAAATTGACACCGAGATAATAGGACAGGGTTTGGTCAAAGAGGTAGGCTTTAAGGAACGTCTTAAAGGAGGAGAGAGAGGTAGAGAGGCGGAGAGGCTTAGGGAGGGAATGCCAGAGCTTGGGGCCTCAGCAGCTGAAGGCACGGCCGCCAAATGGTGGGGCGATTAAAATCGGGGATGCACAAGAGCAGAAGGTACCTGATAAGTCACTTATGTGAAGCGTACAAACAACCTGAGGCCTCAAGCCATCCATACAGACCTTCAATGTATTCTCACTTGCCCCCAAGCTCCCCAACACCTTGACAGGCTCGGGCCAGAATGGCAATGCTGCATTTGTGCCTGCTGTAAGTATGCGAGAAGCGCTTGCGACTTCACAGTAAATACGCTTGAATTGGTCTCCCAGGTGCGCAGTTAAGCTTTGTTACCGAGCCCACCCCACAGTATCCACAAAGGGGTCAATTCAGCAGCTGGCAACCTGGGTTGTATAGCAAAACAGCCTTCAAAAAACAGCTAAAAGGGTATTAAAGGATAATGAACGCGCTAACCATATTGTTATGTTCCAGTTCAGCTCAGTTGGTAGGCATTTCTGTCTCAAACCAGAAGGTGTGGGTTCAGTGGATTTAAGCACATAATCTAGTTTGACAGTTCAATACAGTACTGAAGGAGGGGCTGCCTTTTCAGATGCCTGAATTGTTTAGGTATATGTAAAAGACCCCCTGGCACTATTCAAAGACGAGCAGGGTAATTCTTGTGGCCAACATTCCTCCTTCAACCAAGAAACAGATTCATGGGTCATTGTAACGTGCCAGTTTGTTGGATGTTGCCGCGTGTGCAAGCTGAGAACGCGAGTTCAAAATCTCACCTTGGCAGTTTGAGAATTTTAATTCAGGTTTGAAAAGAAATCTGGAAATAAAATGCCAGGATCAGTAAAAGTGATCGTGAGGCTGTCGGATGGTCCTAAAAAAAAAACAACTGGTTCATCGACGTCCTTTAGGGAAGGAAACCTGCCGTCCTTGCCCGGTCTGACCTATATATGTGACTCCAGCCTCACGCCAGTGTGGTTGACTCTTAGCTGCCCTCTGATGCGGCCTAGCAATCCATTCACAATTGTATCAAACAGAAGGCGGCCCGGCCCAGCCCACCACCACCTTCTCAGATCAACGAGGGATGGGCAATAAATGCCGGCCTTTCCAACGAC
The DNA here is from genome assembly GCA_030390025.1 of Squalus acanthias. Lineage (NCBI taxonomy): Eukaryota > Metazoa > Chordata > Chondrichthyes > Squaliformes > Squalidae > Squalus > Squalus acanthias. The sequence continues at coordinate 6,199,207 of CM059439.1, forward strand.
GCCCACATCACGAGAATGAATAAAATAAGACAGGCTAAAACTGCATCTTAGTTCCAATTATAGCATGTGCTGTGCCTTACTGAATAACATATTTAGGTGTTATTTTAGAGAAGGGAGTGGGGGGGGGAGGTACGAGAGTGATACCAGGCCTTGGGGAACTGTTAGTGAAAGAGGCTCAGCAACTACAGTTACTTTGTCTGGAGAAAGGACGGCCAAGATGAGACTTGATCCAGGTCTTTAAATGTACAGATAAGTTCGAATTTAAGTGAGCCTCTTTAACTTGACAATGCGCGTAGGACTAAAGGACGCAAGTAACGGAATCACGAGCTCCAATGTATGGCAGCACAGTTGTTATGAGATCATGAGATCAAATCCCACCGGGAGCAAGCTGTGAATTCAATAAAATCTGGCACTTTGTGGGCTTGCATTCTGAGAACAAATAACAAGACAAAGCAGGGCTGGAGATTAGTAAAAAGCTTCTCCCTGCAGGATTGTGGAAGTGGTACAGGCTCGGAGATAAGGGAACAAAAGCAACAGAATACGGCAGATGCTGGAAATCTGAAAATAAAGCTGGAAATACTCAGGTCAGGGCCCTCAAAACACTTGTGTGTGCGTGCGTGTGAGAGCAGTTTACGTGCCGTTCCTCCAACCAGGTCTACTCTATCCGCTGCTGCCCACGGTGCGGCCTGCTCCACTGCAGGGAGGCCAAAGGCAGATTAGGTGATGGCTTTGAACGGAACCACCTCCGTTCTGCTCGCCAGTGCCACCCCGAGCTCCCTGTCGCTTGTCATTTCAATTCTCCACCTCACTCCCAACTCTGATCTCTCTGTCCTTGGCCTCCTACACTGTTCCAATGAAGCTCAGCGTAAGCTCGAGCAACAGCGCCTCATTTTTCTACTGGATACATCCATATCTCCAACCCTACAACCCTCAGATCTCTGCGCTCCTCCAATTCTGGCCTCTTGAGCATCCCCGATTTTAATTGCTCCACCATTGGCGGCCGCGCCTTCAGCTGCCAAGGCCCTAAACCTCTCTCCCTCTCTCTCCTCCTTTAAAACGCTCCTTAAAACCTAGCTCTTCGACCAAGCTTTTGGTCACCTGTCCTAATATCTCATGTGGCTCGGTGTCAAATATTGTTTGATAATCGCTCCTGCGAAGCACTTTGGGATGCTTTGCTACGTTAGAGGCGCTATATAAATACAAGTTGTTGTTGTAGGCACTTTGCAGTCCTCCGGCCTTAACAGCGACTTCAACAACCTCACGCACGAGTTAAAACTCCCATTTTCTCTCTGGCGGTCGATGCTGGCAATGTGGGATGGGTGAGCCGGCATATCCTGGGGATGGGGGCCAGGGAGCGGGTTGGTACCCATCCTCAAACTGTCGGAACACTACTGGTGGTGTGATCTGCACCCTTGATGTTGACCTGCTTCCACCAGACTCCCGGGGCCACTGGAGCTTGCTGGTTTACCATGCTTCCCTTTCCTCCTATCCCTCCCTTTAGCTATTCACTCACTCTCGGTGTCTTGCACGTGGTTTTCATTTCTTTTAATTCCTCTATCCCTCCTTTCATCTCCTGCTAATAGCACGTCTGTCATCTAATCATCTCCTGTTCTCCACCCGAGCACGATTCTATTTCTTTTTCTGCGTCTTCTTTTTCTTCCCCTTTTCCCCCATTTTGTGTTCCCTTTTCAACGCTGTTCATCTGTAACATCTCCCAGTTCTGAGTAGGGGTCTTCAGAAGGTCTTGACCTGATACGGTGATGGACTTCTGGTTCTCCACAGTTGCTACCTGTGGCCGGCTGAGTATTTGCAGCATTCTCTGCGGGTTTTTTGTGTGTGTTGTGAGACAAGGGAATAGATTTGGGGTCAACTGACACCTTTAAAAGGAGCTGGATTTATAACTGATAGGGGAGGTCAGGCAGGAAATTAAAAGTCGCTTAAAAGAAGGGTTTCAGCAGATGTTGAGGGAAACCCATGTTAGCCGTGGAGTCTGGATGGATTGGTATTGTTGGGCCAGATGGCCTTTTCTTGCTCTGGGTTGTCATAGAATCTTACCTGTGTCATGCCTGTGTCGGCTCTTTGAAAGCGCTATCCAATTAGTCACACACCCCTGCTCTTTCCCCATAGCCCTGCAAATGTTTCCTTTTCAAGTATTTATCCAATTCCCTTTTGAAAGTTACTGTTGAATCTGCTTCCACCGCCCTTTCAGGCAGCGCATTCCAGATCACAACAACTCGCTGCATAAAACAAAAATTCTCCTCATCTCCCCTCTGGTTCTTTTGTCAATTATCCTAAATCTGTGTTCTCTGGTTACCGACCCACCCGCCAGTGGAAACAGCTTCTCCTTATTTACTCTGTGAAAACCCCTCACAATTTTGAGCACCTCTATTAAATCTCCTCTTAACCTTCTCTGCTCGAAGGAGAACAATCCCAGCTTCTCTAATCTCTCCACGTAACTGAAGTCCCTCGTCCCTGGTCCCATTCTAGAAACTCTCCGCTGCACCCTCTATAAGGCCTTAACCTTTATGTCATATAAAAAACGCATGAGCGCATACCTATAAATCAGGAAGTTCCTACCCGGCAGCATTGGTCTACTGTGCCTCCCTCTGCTCCACTAACCATCAGAGCCCTACATTAAATTCACTTCCCAAACTCCTTCGCTTTACTAGATCTCTTTCCACCTTTAACCGCCCCCCCCACCGCCCCCCCCCCCCCACCCCCGCCAAAAACATATTTATTCGAACAAGCCTTAGATCACTTTTCTCAATCTTCTGCCAAATTCCTATTGGGCATCAGTTATGCAGCTCACCCAACCCTCAACTCCTGCCACTTGTGAATCACCCAAGAGCCATCTCACTACACTAAAGGCGCTCTATGGGTAACTTAAAGTTGCATTGCTCAGACGTGGTTTCTTAGCTTGCATGACTATCAATATCCGCCTGCATCATTGAGCACGTCACATTCAAGAACAAGTGCGCTGAAAATAAAACAAAATTTATCTTGTTCAATGAGGCATTTAACAAAAAACTATTTTTTTTTTTTTTACCAATTTTGCTGTCAGGATAATGTTGAAGATTCAATCTATAATCATTGTGGGTCACGTAGCTTTAATGGTAAAGAAGGGATGTGGTTCACACAGTGAAACTGGCGCCTTGGATGGTTTTAGATCATCAGAAGCAGCAGCCATCAGTGTGGAAGATTCAGTCATTAGACACATGCCAATAAATATAGCTTTTGCGCTGTGAGCAGCTCAGTGATTCCGCTTCTGCATTTTAAGCCTTCCCAGCAGAGAACCAGGTCACCGCCAACAGGAGGTGTCGGGATAGACATCACGCTACAGACGCTGGTGCGTTCTAGACCGTGTCACGCGAAAGAAAGACTTGGATTTATATCGTGCCTCTGGATGTCCCACGGCGCTTTACGGTCAATGAAGTACGTTGTGAAGTGGAGTCACTGTTGTAATGTAACAAACGCGGCAACTAATTTGCGCACAGCAAGCTCCCACACACAGCAATGTGATAATGACCAGATAATCTGTTTTTGTGATGTTTGTTGAGGGATGGAATATTTGCCAGGACACCGGGGATGACTCCCCTGCTCGTCTTCGAAATAGTGCCATGGGATCTTTTATGTCCACCTGAGAGAGCAGACGGGGCCTCGGTTTAATGTCTCATCTGAAAGATGGCACCTCCGACAGTGCAGCACTCCCTCAGTACTGCACTGGAGCGTCAGCCTGGATTTTGTGCTCAGGTCTCTGGAGTGGGACTGGAACCCACAGCCTTGTGACTCAGAGGAGAGAGTGCTCCCCACTGAGCCACGGTTGATACGGAAGGGCAATGCAAGTGTGGACCTTTGCAGTGTTTGTGCATACAAGTGAAGTCGGTTTTAACTTACAAAAAACAGGTATTCTCCGGCAAGCTACGCGGGAGCCAGGCGTCCGCAGCCGGCGGCACTAACGCAAAGTACAAGCTCCTTATAAATGTGGCCAGGCAGCTAGAATCATAGAAAGTTACAGCACAGAAGGAGGTCATTTTGGCCCATCGTGTCCGTGCCGGCCAACAAAGAGCTATCCAGCCTAATCCCACTTCCCAGCTCTTGGTCCGTAGCCCTGCAGGTTACAGCATCCCAAGTGCACATCCAAGTACTTTTTAAATGTGGTTAGGGTTTCTGCCTCTACCACCCTTTCAGGCAGTGAGTTCCAGACCCCCACAACCCTCTGGGTGAAGAAATTTCCCCTCAAATCCCCTCTAAACCTTCCACCAATTACTTTAAATCTGTGGCCCCCTGGTTTTTGACCCCTCTGCTAAGGGAAATAGGTCATTTCCATCCACTTTATCTAGGCCCCTCATAATTTTATACACCTCAATAAGGTCTCCCCTCAGCCTCCTCTGTTCCAAGGAAAACAAACCCAGCCTATCCAGTCTTTCCTCATAGCTAAGATTCTCTACTCCCGGCAACATCCTTGTAAATCTCCTCTGTACCCTCTCCAGTGCAATCACATCTTTCCTGTAATGTGGTGACCAGAACTGCACGCGGTACTCTAGCTGAGGCCTAACTAGTGTTTTATACAGTTGAAGCATAACCCCCCTGCTCTTGTATTCTATGCCACGGCTAATAAAGGCAAGCATTCCGTATGCCTTCTTAACCACCTTATCTACCTGGCTTGCTATCTTAAGGGATCTGTGGACATGCACTCCAAGGTCCCTTTGTTCCTCTACACTACTCATGTCCTACCATTTAATGTGTATTCCCTTTCCTTGTTAGCCCTCCCCAAATGCATTACCTCACACTTCTCCGGATTGAATTCCATTTGCCACTGTTCTGCCCACCTGACCAATTTATTGATATCTTCCTGCAGTCTACAGCTTCCTTCTTCAGTATCAACCACACAGCCGATTTTAGTATCATCTGCAAACTTCTTAATCGTGCCCCCTGTATTCAAGTCTAGATCATTGATATATACCACAAAAAGCTGAAGTCACACAGTTGTGCACGTGTGTGTGTGTGTGTGTATATATAAAAAAAAGTGACCATCTCTGAAGAAACACATCGTGCTAATTAAATGACGGAATAAGGGAGATTGAAGCATTAAATAATCAATCAGAAAGAATCTGCAACCACGTTGCCACGGCAACCAGCAGGCCACTGCCATAATTGCCATGATCCCCAGCCTGCCCGTGTTGCCATCTCCACTCATCATGCATTCTGGTCAGTCACCGAGATGGCAGCTTCTCGATTCCTCTCTTGCAATCGTGTAGCAAGGAAAAGGAACAGTAGCACACAAGCACGGGTGTTCAAGGCTCTCTCTTTCCCCGTCTGCTGACTCTTAATTAAGCAGTGAGGGCCTGGTAAATAATACAGTCTATATATCTAGCAATCTGCTGATTTGAGATGGGGCAAAACTACTCAAGATGCTTCCAAAGCTCTCGCCAGCTGTGTTTACAGATATGCTCAACTGATTCATTGTAGGAAACATGCTGTTCCGCTTCCTTTCAATTCTCCCTTCTCTCTCAAGTCCCCTTCGCCCCGCGTCCTGGGAATCCCCCCCACTTCTCAACCATTCGCTCCCAATTAGTTTCCAAAAAGCTTTCAATCTTCCTAGAAGTATATTGGGACCTTTTGATTACTCTTTGACATCTGTCATCATCTGTTTTCACCTGGCAGATTTAGTCTCCCAGGTAGATGAATGTTGTTTTTTTCAATCCCTGTTAAGGTGTTCCAAGGCCGAACACGTTTTAAGATAGAATGCGACAGCCGTTTGCGCTGATGGGACATACAGTTCGAAATCCTGGTCATCGTATACAAACCAATGCATGGTCTTTTATTTGTGCGAGCTCTTCCAGCCCAAGGCTCCATCCAGCTTGCGCCCTGCGCTGTTCATACACCTGTCAGCTTGGCAACTCTCCCTCCAATTCACCATTGGTGGCCGCACCTTCAGCCTTGATGCCCCTGCGCTCTGCAACTTGCCTCTGAGTCAGAAGGTTGTTGGGGTCATCATCTAGGCTAACACTACAGTGATGTACTGAGGGTGGGCGGAGCTACCTCAGCGTCTACAGCGAAGTGTCCGTGGAGATTACGCGCTCAAACCCATACATAGTGGGGCTCGGGCCCACAACATTCTGACTGTCTGCTATTTTACCCGTTTAAACTCAATGGGTTTGTTAAATTAGCAAGTCAAAGTAATTTTGTAGAATGTAAATATCTCACAACGTGATTTGAACCCTGACATTCTTAATATGGACAATGATAAGTCTATTTACTGTCTTATTTGTCCTGCTTTTCTCAAGTCTCCTCGCCCTTGGTCCTAGGAATTCCCCCACTTCACTCCAAAATCTTTCAATTTTCCTGGAAGTATACCCTTTTGATTACTTTTTGACATCTGCCATCAACATTTGACACCGTCTGCTTTTACCTGGCACATTTAGTCTCCCAGACAGAAGATAATTTTTTGTTTCATGTTAAGGTGTTCCAAAGCCGCACCCGTCATAAAGAACATCATCTTGCTTAAAACAGGAGGTGACAGCCATTTATGTCCTGGCCAATATTTATCCCTCAACCAATATCACTAAAGCAGATTATCTGGTCATTATCACTTTGTAGTGTGTGGGAGCTTGCTGTGCGCAAATTGGTTGCCGCGTTTCTTACCTTACAATAGTGGCCACGCTTCAAAAGTACTTTGTAAAACGCTTTGGGACTTCCTGAGGTTGTCAAAGGCGCTGTATCAATACAAGTCTTTCGTTCTTTATATCTTTCTTTGCGTTTGTGCTCATTAGAATAATGGATATTAGGTCCTGTAATGGGGAATGGAACACTTTGGGCATTCAGCATCAGCGTCGACCCTGCGGGCTCGGTACAGCAGGGTTTAGATGGGGAGGAAAGCTCCATCTGCGCTGCCTCATGCTCACCGGGAGCTGTCGAGGAGCTTGCGTGTTGCGGAAGGCCCGTGTTGGTCTTGCTGGGTTCCTCAACCACACATCTAAGCAGCCGGTTGAAAGTCAGGTTTAAAACTACTGGGGCTCGCCATGGAGCAGTTTGTCAGGAAGACACGTTAATATTCGGGATTTTTCTGGGGCAGCAATTCCTGGCAGTTTTTAACACTGGATTTTTGCGGCAGCGCTCGCAAAGGGGTCTCGTGGAAATTCATTTCACACAGGACCCTTCCAGCCAGCAGATGTAGGAGCCCGTCAGTCTGGGCTAGATTTGAAGCCAGGACCCAGAGGTGAAAGGCCAGTCCCTAACCACACAGTGTCTACAGATAACATTAGCTGACTGGCTCGGTCGATTAATATAGATATATAGATATGAGGCCTGCAAGAACCGTGCCTTAAAAGAAGGGGATGGAAACAGTTCTTATCTGTCACTGAAGTACGGACTTTGTAACCTGGGATGTTCTATTTACTCCCCATATCCCGAGATAGAGCTCCCAAACTAATTCTTACCCTTTTTGCGTGACATTGTAGGCGTTCTATGAGCAGGGAGTACAGGAAAATGACCTGGCAATTTAGACCGACAAATGAAAAGACTTCTCTCTATAATGTTCGGATTCTTCTCTGCGGCAACCCATTTGGAAAGTGACCATCTGCTACAGTGTGTGTGCTGTTCAGGTAAAGTTATGATCAACATGGGCAATCTCGTTCCCGTAACCATGGGACTAATTACAGAAGCAAATAAATGGAAGCACAAAATAGTCTTCTGCTAATTGGCAGCAAAAGTATCTGCGGAAACAGGACCATTCATCGGAGCGGAGAGGGGAAAGAGAGAGAAAAAAACCGTCAGAGACGTGCAATATTAGTACAAACCGTCTTAATGGATCAACTGTGGCTCAGTGGGTAGCACTCTCGCCTCTGAGTCAGAAGGTTGTGGGTTCAAATCCCACTCCAGAGACTTGAGCACATAATCTAGGCTAACACTCCAGTGCAGTGCTGAGGGAGTGCCTGCACTGTCAGAGGTACCGTCTTTCAGATGAGACGTTAAACCGAGGCCCCGTCTGCCCTGTCAGGTGGATGCAAAAGATCCCGTGACACTATTTCGAAGAAGAGCAGGGGAGTGCTCCCCGGTGTCCTGGCCAATATTTATCTCTCAATCAGCATCATTGAAAGAGATTATCTGGTCATTATATCATTGCTGTTTGTGGGAGCTTGCTGGCTTCATTGGCTGTAAAGCGCTTTGGGATGTCTGGTTGTTGTGGAAAGCGCTATAGAAATGCAAGTCTTTCTTTCTAATGTGGTCGCACGAAATTCTACAGTGCGGCAACAGCCCTTTGCAAACCTCCAGGCCAGTGAAAGTCAAACAGGACAAACCAGCCTAGGCATGAAAAAAAGAACAAACTCACATTTATATAGCACCTCTCACAACCTCAGGACGTCCCAAAGCGCTTCACAGCCAATGAAGGACTTTAGAAGAGCAGTCACTGCTGCAACGTAGGAAACGTGGCAGCCGATCTGCTCACAGCAAACTCCCACAAGCAGCAATGTGATAATGACCAGATAATCTGCTTTTTTTAAAGTAATGCTGCTTGAGGGATGAATATTTGCCAGGACACCGGGGGATAACTCCCCTGCTCTTCTTCGAAATAGAGCCATGGGGTCTTTTACATTCACCAGAGAGAGCAAACGTCAGTTTAACGTCTCATCCGAAAGACGGCACCTCCGACAGTGCAGCACTCCCTCAGCACTGCACTGGAGTGTTAGCCTAAATTTTTGTGCTCAAGTCTCTGGAGTGGGGCTTGAACCCACAAATTTCTGACTCAGAGGCGAGGGTGCTAGCCACTGAGCCACGGCCAGCACTCGAGTCCCGAACTGCCTGGGGCACAGGGGCCGCGTGTAGACCGTGGGTCACATTTGGATTCCGGGAACTGTAGCGTCAAAAGACCGCGTCTTTATTTTTGCCAAGGAAAAACTATTTGCCAAACGTTTCTCAATTATGTAAGGGCGTTGCCCCTTTAAGAAACAGAAGCCATCCCAAGTGCACTGGAAAGGAATCTAGAGCCCGTCACTAATGGCTGTTAAAATAACGGCTCGTGAAAAGGGTTAGGTTAACTCTCCAGAGAGTACGCACAATTATACAAGACGTGATGAATCAGTACAGTAAAATAAAGATGACATTTCCTGTTGCCTGCCAATGACTTTGAAGTCAAAAATCATATTAGAACAACAGTGATCTGTGTATTAATTTACAGCCTGTGTCTGACAGGTGAAGGAGATGTCTTAAAGGTGCTGTATCATCTTGCAAAATGGATCTTGCAGTTGTCCCAGTGGCCCTGAGCATTGCGGATGGGGAAGGCCCCAGCTTGGACTCCCACTCTGTGCTGAATTACCCGCCGGCGGTTCCAGTCTTGAGAGGCAAGCAGAGCTCCCTACTGGAAGTGCCGAGACACTACGTCCCAGTGAGGCTTGGCTGTGACAACCTCCACAGCTGAATAGCCTGCTACCAGTGACAGCATTTCATTGCCGAGACTTGCATAGGACCACCTGACTGAGGAAGGTGACTAGCCCCACCCCTCTGCTACTGTCAAAGAGACAGCGCCTTCAGAAGAGGAAATGGGAGGGTGAAAAAATGAACGCAGGAACAGGAGGAGGCCGTTCAGCCCAGTGACCCTGTTCCACCATTCTATTAGATCACAGTTGATCTGTACCTTAACTCCATCCGCCCGCCTTGGTTCCAAATCCCTTAGAGTCATAGAGTCATAACGGCACAGAAGGAGGCCATTCGGCCCATCGAGTCCGTGACGGCTCTCTGTAGAGCAATCCAGTCAGTCCCATTCCCCCGCTCTATCCCCGTAGCCCTGCAAGTTTATTTCCCTCAAGTGCCTAGCCAGTCTTCCCTTGAAAACATTGAGTGTCTCCTTTTCCACCACTTCCGTCGGCAGCGAGTTCCAGGTCCTCACCACTCGCTGTGTAAAAGTTTTCCTCACATCCCCCCTGTATCTCTTGCCCAAAACCTTAAATCTGTGTCCCCTAGTCCTTGTGCCATCAACTAGTGGGAACAGCCTTTCCCTGTCTAGCCTATCCAAACCTGTCATAATCTTGTACACCTTTTTCAAATCACCCCTCAACCTCCTTTGCTCTAATGAAAACAAATCCAGCTTCTCCAACCTGTCGTTGTAGCTAAGATCCCCCATCCCCGAAACCATTCTGGTAAATCTCCTCCGCACCCTCTCAAGGGCCTTCACTTTCTTAATACCCTTACCTAACACAAATCTATCAATCTCAGTTTTGAAATTTTCAATTGACCCCCGGCATCAACAGCTTTTTTAGGGGAGAGAGTTCCAGATTTCCACTAGTCTTTGTGTTAAAAAAGTGCTTCCTGACATCACCCCTGAACAGCCTAGCTCTAATTTTAAGGTTATGCCCCCTTGTTCTGGACTCCCACCCACACCAGAGGAAATAGTTTCTCTCGGGGGGTGGGGGGGTAAAGGTCTCACGAACCCGTCTCAATACCCAAGTAAAGTTGCCGGATTCCCTAAAGCCAATAGCCAGAAAAACCCAGATGCCTGAGGCCTGCACGTTGGGAGTTGGCCTCAGAGATGCAGCACAAGAGCAGTCCAGCCATAGCGGAGAGCTCCAGCTGCCAATGTAGTGACATCTAGTTTGACCAGGGATCAGACAACTGTCATACCTGAAGAGTTTCAAAGCCACGTTCTGGCCCAAATTTGCTCCGTGAAAAATCATGGCTGTTTGTTTTTCGCCAAAGATGTTTATACAGCCCCTTTTCCATTTTGAAATTCTCTTGCGGCTAGCTACAGTAAACCCAGCTCGACGATCGATAGACTGGACCCTCAGCAAAGGTTCGACAGAACTACAAGCTCTGCAACCGGTGGAAGGAGCAACACACACTCGAGCTCAGAAGGGAGAAGGGTGAGTGGACAGTTCAGACTTCCATCGCTTCGCACAGAGGCTGACGAGGGCGGGGAACAGACTGTCCAAGCAGTGAGAGAAGGTGGATGACACGGGCAAACTCAAAAGGGAGTTGGCTCGTATTACTGGAGATGGAGGCAACTGAGGGATGGAAGAGTAAGAGTGGCAGCTGGAAGAACTTTTGCCTCATAGAGTCAGAAGGCCGCGAGTGCATGCCTCTCTGTGGGACTGGAGCGCACAAGTAGAAAACAACAGGTCAGTGCAGTGCTGAGGAAGTGCTGCATTGTTGAAGGTGACGTCTTTCGGGTGAGACATTAACCTGTCTGGTTAGTTGGGCGTAAATGATCCCATGGCACTATTCGAAGAAGAGCAGGGGAGTTGACCCTAAGCAGCGTTTACTCCTCCACCAAAACTGCTAAACTGGTCATTTATCTCACTGCTGCTTGTGGGATCTTGCTGTGCACGTACCGACTGCTGCGTTTGCCTACATAACAACAGTAACTGCACCCCAAAGGTCATTTGTTTGCTCTCAAGAGCTTTGGGATGTTCGAGATGCTATCGAAATGCAAGTTCTTTCTTCATTGCTTGGGATTTGTTTTTCAACTTTGGGAACAGACGGATGGACAGTAAAGGTGGCCTCTGGGCTCTGGCCTCCTACATTCGCAGGTTACATTTCTAGGTTAGCAATGCGACTGCGCAATGCAAAAAAAAACACACACGCACACAAACCAGTTTATTGCACCAAAACGCTAAAAGATCAAAAATTCCGACAGCAGGCCCAAGTATTGGCCTTCATCATTGCTGAATCATCTCATTTGAAAATCGTAAAGAGAAAATGGATAACACATGGAACATCGTGGGGGTGTAATTGCTTGTGATTTAGCTGGGGAAAGGGTGGGGGGGGGGGGGAGGGGGGTTGGACCCGTGTTCAGTAAAAGATGCGTTAATGTCAAACATCAGGGACTAGAATAATGTCAGGGGATTGGCTCTGTAGTCATTCAGGAGGGCTGTCACCATCCGTTAGCCCTATTCTGACTTGCCTTTGTTCTGACAGTGCCAAACAGCTGCTCGTTAAATGAGTTCTCCGGTCCCTCGGCAACCTCCCATTATTCCACACTTTTTGTCTGACAAGGTCACTAGCTGTGGGGAATTTTAGGGAGGCAAGAGCACAGTCTATAGGTTTTAAGAGTTTGAGCCGCCAAGCAACTTTGTTTGCATTCACATTTTTTAAATCCCAAACGCAGGGTTCCCACAATGGACCGTAGACAATCAGTTAAAAATAAAAGCCGTTTAAAGCAGTTCCTCCCAATCCTTCAAACTTCTGAAACGCCAAATTGGCCTCGACCGCAACAGCTCATGTGGTGATGTTGGATAAGAGCTTTCTTGAGGTAAAATTTTAAGAACAATTTGTATTTATACAGTACTCTTGACGTAGTAAAACGTCCCAAGGCGCTTCACAGGAGCGCTAGCAACACAAATTGATACCGAGCCAAAGAAGGAGACATTAGGACAGGTGACCAAAAGCTTGGCCAAAGAGGTAGGTTTTAAGGAGCGTCCTGAAGGAGGAAAGAGGGGTAGAGAGGCGGAAAGGTTTAGGGAGGGAATTCCAGAACTTGGGGCCTAGGCAGCTGAAGGCACGGCCGCCAATGGTGGGGGGGGGGGCGAAGGAAGGCAACGATGATCAAGAGGCCAGAAACACAGTTTTGAAAGGGCTAAATAATTACAAGTCCTTTTTTACAAAATGTTCAAGGACATCATCTCTGACAGTGCAGCTCTCCCTCAGTACTGCACTGGAGTTGAGGTTGCCAAGCCTCCAGGACTGACCTGGAGTCTCCAGGAATGAAAGATTAATCTCCTGGACACTGCTGGAAGCAAACCCACGAGGAAAATAATAGGGAGGCATTAAAAACAAAGCGTGTGTTTTTTTCCCCCACTTTCCTTGAAAACTTATGTTTATTCATTCTAAAAACATTGGATGAGGGATAAAGAGGGACTCTGTTTGACTGGGCCGGGGGGTGGCGGCATACAATCAGAGAATCTTACAGCGCAGGAGGCCATTCGGCCCATCGTGTCCGAGCCGGCCGGAAAAGAGCTATCCACCCTAATCCCACTGTCCAGCTCTTGGTCCGTAGCCCTGTAGGTTACAGCTCTTCAAGTGCATATCCAAGTACTTTTTAAATGTGATGAGGGTCTCTGCCTCTACCACCCTTTCAGGCAGTGAGTTCCAGAGCCCCACCGCCTGCTGGGTGAAAAAAGTTCTCCTTAACTCCCCTCTAATCCTTCTACCAATTACTTTAAATCTGTGCCCTCTGGATATTGACCTCTCTGCTAAGGGAAATAGGTCCTTCCTATCCACTCTATCTAGCCACCCCCCTCATGATTCTCCCCTCAGCCTCAGGCATGTGAGGAAACCTCCAGGAATACGCCCAACCAGAGTGGGCAACCCTAACTGGAGTATCAGCCTAACTCTTTAAGGGAGAATACATCTAATTTATCTTCTAAAGACATCTGATAGAACCAAGAGGAGCCAGGTGCAGGTTACAGGAAAACATCTTGTCTGACAGGAGATCCCACTCTCAACCTCTGGCCTCCAACCTCTCTCTCTCTCTCTCTCTCTGTTGCAACTTTCTTGTCTCTCCAATCGATTCGACCACAGTCAGTGCTCCTCTGAGCTGCCACCTTCTTTCTCTTCAGCTGTACGTTAGCTGTCGTACGTGCGCTTTCTCCTCCCTCCATCCGCACCGCATTGAAGGCCAGGCTCGCCGCACGTCTCCTACTCTAACTCCCCTGGACCCCCGAACCGTGCGAGGTTCCATTTGGAGCTTTCCACAGAGAAAGCCTTGATAGAGACTTGCAACAATATGTTCTTCTGAGAATGGCCCATATCTTAACATAAAAGCATGGACTCCTCACTTTGAGATTAACTGCAGCAATCCGAACAGCACATGCAGGGTGGCGTCCCTGTGATCGTTGCTGCAAAAAAGCAACGAGTGAAGTGCATCTTGCTGCCTGAGGGACAGCTTCCGTTTAAGCTGAGAGGGCAAGGCCGATGTTCAGCCTGGGACTTGCTTCACACAATGATCTGTATTTGCGTGGAGCCATTACGCACCAACCTTTGCACTCCATAGCTAAAGTACAGAATGCAGCTGCTCGACCTGTTACTTAACCACCTGACGTGTGTGAAAAGTGCATTGCGGGAGACCCATTCTGATTGGTTAGTTAATACACTCCCAAATTTGGCTTCCACAAAATGGCGTGCACAACCTGCCATTTTGATTGCGTCCATAAAATTTGCTGATATCACAGATACAGCCTGTGGGACGCCATCAGCCCTTCCAGAAAGAAAACAACAGCACCACTCCACCCTGCCCCCCCACCCACCCCCCGTCCCGACCCCACTTCACAACATCCAACCCGTTCCTTCAATGATCCTGGGGTTTATTGCCTCCACTGTGCTACCCAGAAATAGAAAGACTTTCATTTCTATCGCGCCTTTCACGGCCTCAGGACGTCCCAAAGCGTTTACAGCCCATGAAGTACTTTTGAAGTGCAGTCACTGTTTTAATGTAGGAAATGCGACGTACACAGCAAGATCCCACAAACAGCAACGTGATAATGACAAGATAATCTGCTTCTTTTTTTTTTAAAGTGACATTGGTTAAGGGATAAATTTGGGCCCGGACGCCGGGGAGAACTCCCACAACCTTCCGACTCGCAGGCGAGAGTGCGACCAACTTCGCCACGGCTGCTACCCAGGAATCCACGCCCGGTGTTGAAAGCAATTAACCCCTTCTTTCTTTTGGCTACACCCCCGAGGTTTTGCCTCCATTAATGTAGGGAAATATGTTTTAAAGGGACAGGGTTAATCATGGAAAGTTGTTTGGAAATGTATTTTGTTCTGACAACCCGCCCCCGCCCACCCCCCCCCCCATCCCATCCCGATGTAAATCAGGTCCAAATGCTTCATCGCATCACTTAAGCTTGGTGGCATAATAAAGGGAATAAAACAGATGATCTGGTCATTATCGCATTGCTGTGTGTGGGATCTTGCTGTGCTCAAATTGGCTGCTGATGTGTCCCTACTTTATAACAGTGACGACACTTCAAAAAAGTACTTCACTGGCTGCAAAGCGCTTTGGGAGGTCTTGAGGTCGTGAAACGGCGCTGCATAAATGCAACTTCTTTTCTCTCTCTCTTCCCTCAAGCAATAAACGTTTGCCACACGCTTTGACCACGAACGACGCGGCCCCTTTAAATGACACGCTTCTGCTTCCAACGGCTTGCAATTGAAAGTCATCAGCCTACAGACATGCCGAGTGATCTTAATGCAAGTCCTGTTGATCCGTCACAGCGTCAAGTTATCCTAAGTGGCAGCCATCACTCATTTGCACTTGCGCTGCCTCTGTCGCAATCCCTGACAGCACGAGGACAAGGCCGCACATATTTGTATTCGGAACGGGCCTGTGCCCTCAAACTCATTTGCATTTATCTCCCTGTGTGTCCGAGGAGATAGCGCCAGACCCCCATCAATACAATCTTCGATACAGTAGGAAGGTCAGAAAAGGCTCCCATTACGTACGCGTACGTGCGGAGCATCTTACATACATGCGCTGCGTCGCACACAGCAGCGAGAGGCGGAAAGTTTGGGGCTGTCTTTAATTAAAAGCATTTCGCTGCAGCCAAGGCTAGCTGTTTTCCATTGTTCGATTTGGCGTTCGAGAGCCGGTCTAAAGAGCAGGAGACAACAAAAGCCGGTGGATGTTGTCAATCAGACACATGCATCTGATAAAGCATGAACAAACACTCCTTGGGTTATGCTGTCAAGGACATCCTGATTCACAGCAAGCGCTGAATACTGCAAAATCAAAATGTTGGCATTTTCAATGGGGCTTATAAACGTGAAGTAGGTGCGAGCATTTTGCATATCATCTGATTTGAATGGAGTTCATTTAGTTGCCCATATTCTAAACCCAGACACTTTAAACGTTCTCAACAGCTTCATCCAAATTGCTTCCCGCTGCGGATACATACGAGGGAAAATTTCAAATTTGAATTCGCACGAGGCGTTAGCGGTGCCGCGCCTGGGCGCTAGCTGCTTTGCGCCCCCCGTTAGCTGTGGCCCCAAGATCTGGAATTCCCTCCCAAAACCTTTCTGCCTCTCTCTCCTCCTTAAAGCCTATCTCTTTGGTCAAGCTTTTGGTCACCAGTCCGAATACCACCTTATGTGGCTCGGTGTCAAATTTTGTTTGATAACGCTCCTGTGAAGCACCTTGGGACATTTTACCACGTTAAACGAGCTAGAGAAATACAAGTTGTTGTTGTTGTGGTTAAGCAACGCCTCGATTTCAAAATTCTCATCCTTGTTTTCAAATCCCTCCATGGCCTCACCCCTCCCGATCTCTGTAATCTCCTTCAGCCCCACAACCCCCCCGAGATATCTGCACTCCTCTAATTCTGCCCTCTTGAGCATCCCTGATTATAATCACTCCACCATTGGCGGCCGTGCCTTCTGCTGCCTCGGCCCTAAGCTCTGGAATTCCCTGCCTGAACCTCTCCACCTCGCTACCTCTCTCTCCTCCTTTAAACCTACCTCTTTGACCAAGCTTTTGGTCATCTGTCCTAATATCTCCTTATGTGGCTCGGTATCAAATTTTGTTTGATGACGCTCCTGTGAAGCGCCCGGGACGTTTTACTACATTAAAGGCGCTATATAAATACAAGTTGTTGTTGATGCTGCTCATTTTTTTCAGCAGACAGTGGGCGGTGTTCTTGGAACTTTAGGCTTTTATTTTTTCCTCAGAGGGTCGCGCGTCTTTGGAACTCTCTTCCTCAGAGGGCGGTGGAAGCAGAGTCTGAATATTTTTAAGGCAGAGGTAGATAGACTCCTGATAAGCAAGGGGGTGGGGTGAAAGGTTATCGGGGGTAGGCGGGAATGTGGAGTAATCAGATCAGCCATGATCTTATTGAATGGCGGAGCAGGCTCGAGGGGCCGAGTGGCCGACTCCTGCTCTTAATTCGTATGTTCGTACATAAGAAGGAAGGAATTACAGAGCAAACATTGTGAATTTACACACTCGCAGCAGAGCTTCACCCGTGAGGGAATTCAGGTGCGGAGGTCGGGAGTCGGAGGGAAATGGAGGGAAGATTTGCCGGGAGCCCGTTGACCTCCGCCCCCCGCCCCCCACCCCCCACCCCCCTCCGGATTCCCAAGGTGCCCTCTTGGCAGGTGAAACTCCACAGCAGGAGCGCGCGTTAGAAACATTTACACCTTTGCACCTCGAGTTTTCGCTGTGAGCGAGCCGCTTTGTGTGAAGCACCACACAGATCTAAACTACCAATGCTCATTCAAACAGGAGACGGCTGAATGGGACCTTGGAATACAGGCAGTCACCAGCTCAAACCTACACAGAAGGTGCAGGAACAGAGAGACCTGGGTGTTGACAAAGACAAATCTTTGACGGGGGGTGCAGGACAAGTTGATAAAGCTATTAAAGAAGCATATGGAATCTTTGGCTTTATAAAAAGAGGCGCAGAGTACAAAAGCAAGGAACCTTTATGCTAAACCTTTATAAATCATTGGTTAGGCCTCATGCTGGAGGATTGTGTCCAATTCTGGGCACCACACTTGAGGAAGGATGTCAAGGCCTTGGATAGGATGCAGAGGAGATTTACTGGAATGGTACCAGGGATGAGGGAGCACCTTCAGTTATGTGGAGAGACTTGAAAAGCTGAGATTGTTCTCCTCAGAGCAGAGAAGGTTAAGGGGAGATTTGATAGAGGTGTTCAAAATTATGAAGGGTTTTGATAGAGTAGATGGGGAGAAACTCTTTCCACTGGCAGGAGGATCATTAACCAGATATCACAGATTTAAGGTAATTGGCAAAAGAACCAAAGGGGAGATGAGGAGAAATATTTTTATGCAGTGAGCTGTTATGATCTGGAATGCACTGCCTGAAAGGACAGTGGAAGCAGATTCAATAAGAATTTTTTTTTATGCAGCAAGTTGTTATGATCTGGAATGTACGACCTGAAAGGGTGGTGGAAGCAAATTTAATAGTACTATTCATAGAATCTAGGATCTAGGAAATTCAAAAGGGAATTTGATATACACTTGAAAAGAAAATATTTTCACAACTGTGGGGAAAGAGTAGGATAAGTGGAAAGCTCTTTCAAAGAGCCGGCACAGGCACGATGGGTCAAGTGGCCTCCTTCTGTGCCGTAAGATTCGACGGTGCTGAGAGAGGGATGCTCCAAATGGGACCGAACAACCTTTGACTGCTGCTGTCCCCTTTTCACATTTCCCAGTGTGGCATTGGTCCCTCAGATTTTTTTGTAATTCATTCTCGGTATGTGGGCATCACCGGCAGGGCCAGGATTTATTGCCCATCCCTAATTGCCCTTGAGAAGGTGGTGGTGAGCCGCCTTCTTGAACCGCTGCAGCCCTTGTGGTGAAGGTACTCCCACAGAGCTGTTAGGTAGGGAGTTCCAGGATTTCAGCGACGATGAAGGAACGGCGATATATTTCCAAGTCAGGATGGTGTGTGACTTGGAGGGGAACTTGGAGGTGGTGGTGTTCCCATGCCCCTGCTGCCCTTGTCCTTCTAGGTGGGAGAGGTCGCGGGTTTGGGAGGTGCTGCTGAAGAAGCCTTGGCAAATTGCTGCAGTGCATTTTGTAGATGGTACACACTTGCCCCATCTCAGATACATCTTAAAGCATTTAATTGGACAGCTCTTTCAAAGAGCCGGCACGGGCACGATGGGCCGAATGTGCTCCTTCAGTGCTTTACGATTTGCAGACAATTACTTACAGTGTGTGACTGCGATGGAGGCACTCACGGCAAAATGGCACGAGGTGAGTGACCAGCTAATCTACTTTTGGTTTCGAGGGGAATGTTGTCCAGGACCCTGCCCAACTCTTCCTCAATTAGAGCTGTGGGGTCTTTCCAAGCCTCCTGAACCACCAGACAGAGCCTTGGTTTCCACATCTCACCTGACGCGACAACGCAGCATTTCCTCAGGGCTGCGCCCAAACGGCAGCCTCGTTTATGTGCTAAAATGCAAGAGGAGTGGTGCTTGAACCGCACCCCCAACCTTCTAACCGAGAGGGCGAGCACAATACTAACTGGGCCAAGCTCACGCTTATACCGCTGGCATACCGTGCATGCTGGCCATGGATCTAACTGTAGGGGTGGGAGCTTGGTGCTGCTAAAGTTTTTAAGCCTGTAAAATATAAAATTACTTTGAATTGTGCTTTGTTAATGAATTGTTATTCAGCATCTCATGGCTCCCACAGGATCTGCTATTTCTGGGATTCGAAGTGCCTTGCACAACAGATCAAACCTTCATTAGTCACTGAGAAAAAAAAGGCACAGTTCGCAGGCTTGCTGCAGGTTGGGTCCTTGGAGTACCCCAACTGGCCCCAGCATGACATCACGCACATCCCAGATCATCAGTACTGGCTCACCCTCTTGAACGCAGTTGATAGCATCCAGTTAATAGACCAATTAATCATGAAGATGTGAACACAAGGTGGGTCGGCACCTTCTGCAGATAATGAAGTTGGAATTACAGGATAACTGGCATTTCTTGAAGTCACATGACAACACAAAAAACCGTACCAACAAATAGAAATGAGACCTTCAGCCACAGCCTTTATAATGACTGACCTCCATCAATCAGCCCATTACTGAAAATGCTCGCAAGCTTTCCTCCCCCAGTGCGTCAGCGAGCGAGTGGCTGAGCAAAACCAATCAGAAAGAGTCCCAGGTTTCATCGCTGATCTCAGCTGCGCATCCAGTCAAGCGTGGCTCAGCTGGTAGCACTCTCGCCTCTGAATCATGAAGGTTGTGGGTTCAAGTCCCACTCTGGAGACTTGAGCACAACATCTAGGCTGACACTCCAGTGCTGTACGGAGGGAGTGCTGCACTGCCGGAGGTGACGTCTTTCGGATGAGACGTTAAACCGAGGCCCCGTCTGCTCTCTCAGGTGGACGTAAAAGATCCCACGGCACTATTTCGAGGAAGAGCAGGAGAGTTCTCCTCGGTAACAAGGCCAATATCTATCCCTCAACCAACACCTAAAACAGATTGTCTGGTCATGATCACATTGTTGTTTGTGGGATCTTTGTGTGTGCAAATTGGCTGCCGGGTTTCCTACATTACTTCATAAGTACTTAATTGGCTGCAAAGCGATTTGTGACATCCTGAGGTTGTGAAAGGCGCTATAGAAATGCAAGTCTTTCTTTTATTGGCAGGGACACTTGCCTCAGGAGGGGAAAGTTAACCAGGACTTTTACTCCTGGTCACCGTCCGGTGACCTCCTGTGTGGTCACGGTCAGAATTAACTCGACTGTACAACTCACCTCCCTCCCCCATGGTTGAACAGTCTATTAGCTGTTGAGGCTCACACATAAAGAATATGATCAGAGGCTGCCGAGGCAACTATAACAAGATAATGCTTTCAGGGGGATGGAGGGTGGGGAATTAGCCAAAGGATTCAAAGCCTTCCACAGCAAGAACCTGCGTCTGTTGAAAAATTCTTCAGATTGTCTCCCAATTGACTCAAATGCTGACCCTCTGGTTTATGACCCTCTCTCTCGCTGAAATCCATACCGTCAATGAAGGAAAGAAAGAGCACGGAGGTAAAATAGTGCTATACGCCTCGGAAACAAAAGACTTTTCCCCCCTTCCCCCCTTAATAAACCACGGTCCAGTTCATGTAATAATGGAATATCCCACACGGGTCGATGACGGCAGTTCATCCAAACACAAGCAAGTCTTTATGCCACACGTAGGCTCGCAAGAAGCTTATTCAATTTCTTCTGCACCGGGAGCAGTGTTCCTTGCCTAATACGCATACATTTTCTGAGCGTTATTCAGTCTTTGTTGCTGCTGACCCTTAAGTTACCATTTAATTCCCCCGTCCACCAGGGTAGTCATGCTTGATGGCACTGATGCACACATTGAATGCTTTATTTATGTAATGGTACAAAGAATGCAGCTATAAACTACACTGTACAGTATCCTGCTTGGATTTACCACTGCTTCATGACAAAACACTGTTGACTCTCCCCCCACCCCCCACAGAACCTTAAAGACACAGTCCATTGGTTAACTCTTCAAAGTGTGTCAGCCTCTTGCGTATTCCTTATCCTACCATACTGTCCTTTAAGAAACTTGCCCTTTGAAGAAACCGTCTTGATGGAAATTCGATAAGATTTTTTTTTTGCTGACTGTAACATGTTGTATTTCAAAAATTAAACAAAGCTGTCAGGGTCTTTTGGCTGAAAGATATGAAGTAATATACGTCTACGGGAATGTAGGGAAACAGGTCAACAGAATCTTCACCTTTACCGCAGCTTGGCAGCTCGCAGGCTCGCGCATGGTGATGAATAGAAAATGAATTTAAAGGGCAAGAAGGCACCCTCCGTAACATAGCAACAGGGTGCACTGCTTGGGCTCTCAGCAAGCTTCTAGATGATTCCTTTTGCGTTGTGCTGGTCATAAGAGCATTAAAAAAAAAATAGACGCAAGAGTCGGCCAAATAGGCCCCTGGAGCCTGCTCTGTCATTCAATAAGATCATGGCTACCTCAACTCCGCTTTCCCGCCTTACCCTCGATATCCCTTGATTCCCGAAGTGTTCAAAAATCTATCGATCGCAGTCCTGAATAAACTCAACGATTCACCATCCACAGCCCTCTGGTGCAGAAAATTCCAAAGATTCACAGCTCTCTGAGTGAAGAAATTTCTCCGTATCTCCTGAGGACTAAGTAAATAAGCCAACCCCTTATCCTGAGACTATGCCCCCCTCGGTCTCGACTCTCCAGCCAAGGGAAACAGCCTCTCAGCATCTACCCTGTCAAGCCCTCTAAGAACTTTATACGTTTCAATGAGATCACCTCTTATTCTTCTAAACTCCAGAGAGTATAGGCCTAGTCTACTCAATCTCCCCTCATAGGGCAATCCCCCGATCCCAGGAATCAATCTGGTCCTCTTTGGACTCTTAATATTATTGTAATGTCATTGACTCCTGGCACTGTGTGTGCTGTATGGTTGACGGTTGCTATTCATGGTAAATCTACCGGTACGAGTTCAGCCATTGACGACAGTGGCCCAGTTATCCCTGTGTCTCCCCTGTCTGATTCCAGTACAAATGGTGGCACGTCAGCGTGCTCAAGTCATGACGCACATTGCCTGTCACACTGGGCCACCATGTTCCCAGCCCGCGGACCAATTCCTCGCAGTTGAAGGGCTGCTTTCGAACTAGACGATGACAACGTCGCCCAGCAGCAGCCCTCCCCTCTTAGTCACCAGCGTCCAACCTGCAGCCCGAGGACCAGGTTCTGCCAGTCTGACCACACAATCCGGGTTGTGATCAGATTTCTGGAGGTTTGGAAAAGGCTTCACTGGCAGATCAACCCTAAATCAGAACACCCATGTGCTGTCAGTATCAGCAACTCGAGATGTCTGCAAATTAATGGAAAATGGATTTAAACTTTATATCTGCTTCTCATAAAGATGTCAGCTGTGACTTAGTGGGTAGCACTCTTGCCTCTGAGTCAGAGAGTTGTGGGTTCAAGTCTCTATCCAAAGACTTGAGCACAAAATCCAGGCTGACGCCAATGACTCTTATTTTTTTTCCACACAGTTTCGCGCATGCACAAAATTTTGCATTGAAAAAGCCGGTCCCGAGCTGCACCTAAAAGGGATTGTTGTCTGACACTCCAGTGCGGTGCTGAGGGAGTGCTGCACTGTCGGGAGGTGCCTTCTTTCGGATGAGACGTTAAACCCAGGCCCCATCTTCCCTCTCAGGTGGACGTAAAATATCACGCAGCACTATTTCGAATAAGAGCAGGCGAGTTCTGGCCAATTTATCCCTCAACCAACATCACTAAAAAAACAGATCATCATATTGTTGTTTATGGGACCTTGCTGTGCACAGATTGGCCGCTGCTTTTCCTACATTACAACAGCGACTTCATTGGCTATAAAGCGCTTTGGAACCTTCTGAAGCCGTGAAAGATGCTACACAAATATAAGTCTTTCTTTCATTAGTGAAGTCAGTTGGGTTTTTATGACAATCCCAACAGCTTCATGGTCACTTTTACTGATCCCAGCTTTTCTTTTTAAACTGAATTCAAACTCTCTAATGGCCACGGTGGGATTTGAAATCTCATTCTCTGACTTATTAGCCCAGGCCTCTGGATTACTAGTCAAGTAACGCAGCCATTGCATTACCGTACCCGGTGTATTCCACCTGTGTGGCCCACGAGGCCAAAAGCCTGCTCTAGGCCCGTTGGGAGCCGGCAGATTCATAAAAACGGACAGCCGACCCTCTACACAGGAGATCGGACCTCGGTTTTATGAATCAGCCTCCAAAGCACAAGTAAAGAAGAGCGACAGCCGAAACCCAAGATAAGCAATAAAATGCTTTTTGCTTTGAAACTATTCAGCCCTGCAATGCCGTCATTGTGCCTTCTTTGTGGATATAATCAGCTCATCGCAGAGATACACAGAAGTAGAATAAAGCATTTATAACACCCTAACCACCAGGATGACAATTTACAAGCACTGTAAACAATTACTTCTCATTCAGCCACCGTAATTACTTTGAATAATAGTCTGTACTCGCAAAAATAGCGAAGCTCTATCCAGACATACACCAGAGTGCCTCCTGTTTTCTGACAGATCTTGCTCGCATTCACTTCTTGTCTTCATTTCACTGCGTTATTCCTTAGGCTACAATCTCACCCAACGGAAAGAAGCACAAGGTCAAACGCTTGCTGCAGAAACACAAGGCAGGCAAATACGAGGAAGACCAAGCTCTCTGTTGCGTCAATCAGCCTGTTCAAGTAGGCCTACAGCAGGTTTTTGGCCTCATAAGCGGCGTACTTCCGTATCCGTGCGTCTCGGGATGCGGCTACCTTTCCCTTTGGCCATCCAAAGATCAGTGTCACTACTCTTCCTGAGGCTATTCCTGGTTCACTTCCGAAGTATCCTTCCCGAGTCCAAAATTGTCCTCTCTGAGCCCCTTCCAAAGGGCCTCCGCATCACCATCATTATCTTTCCCACGTCGCCACTGCCTGCTGCCATGCTCCTGTGTCAGTACAACCCGCATCAAACATCAAATCAGAGCTGGGGATTTTTTTTAAATTTTTTTTTTTTAAAGAGACAGATGTACAGCCGTCATCCCACAGAAAAGTTCTGACCCAAAAATCTGCCCTAGAAATCTCACTTCTCTCCAGACACTAGTCCTCCTTGTGGGCACGTGTACCATATGGGCATATTCGCTGTGTGTCAGAAGATAAATGTTCCACATCTTATACATGTTTCCTTATATTCCTCAATTACTTTCGGGAGCAAATGCTACACGCCCCATGCTTTTTTTTTTGGTCAGTTTGACGACACTATCGACAAGCAGATAAGCAGAATCAAGGGGCACCTTTATAGCATTGATTTGCAGGGAGATAAAACACAAGCAGCAGCTCAATGATTATTCAGCCTGAACAATTTTTTTTTTCCTCTCTTCTCTCTGCAATTTTCTCCTCTCCTGTCCTGAGGGCGATGACCCTCATTGGACCTCTGGCCGCTGCTGGCAGCCCTGCGGTACCTCGGCCCAGAGAGCGCCCGTTACGTGTGAGCCTAGGCACCGAGTACTTTCCACCGGTGAACAAGGACATCCGGCTCTCCAGGCCGGTGGTGCAGAGGCCAATTCTTAGCCCCTTCAAAGCCAGCCATCTCAGCTAATTGAGTGCAGGCATCAAACCTGGGACCTTTGGGCCGGCACCTTTTTTTCCATTTACTCCTGGATGTGGGCTATGTTGGCCTGCCCAACTGAGGGGCTTGCAAAAACCACCTGAGAGAGTCAACTATGTAGTGTGGTCTAGGAACATAAGAACAGGAGGAGGCCATTCAGCCCCTCGAGCCTGTTCCACCATTCAATGAGATCATGGCTGATCTGTATCATAACTCCATCTACCCGCCTTGGTTCCATATCCCTTGATAACCTTACCTAACAAAAACCTATCAATCTCAGTTTTGAAATTTTCACTGACCCCCCAGCCACAACAGCTTTTTGGGGGAGAGAGTTCCAGATTTCCACTCCCTTTTGTGTGAAGAAGTGCTTCCTGACATCACCCCTGAACGGCCTAGTTCTAATTTTAAGGTTATGCCCCCCCCCCCCCTTGTTCTGGACTCCCCCACCAGAGGAAATAGTTTCTCTCTATCTACCCTATCAAATCCTTTCATTATCTTAAACACCTCAACTAGAGCATCCCTTAATCTTCGATACTCAAGGGAATACAAGCCTAGTCTATGTAACTTGTCCTCATAATTTAATCCTTTTGTGTAGGCTAGCCCGATCAGGTGGACATCCGTGAACCAATTGGGTTTTTGTAGCAATGCAGCAGCTTTCACGTCTAATTACTAGTCTTCACAACTTGCTATGGTTGGTTTTAGAACTGACCACCTCTGGTTGCTAGTCCAACACCATAACCACTAGACTACCATACCATAAGACTTCAACTGAGGCACGAGGGTAGCACTTTTTTAAATACCGTTTGCCCCCTTCGTCTTCCACCATTTATCCCTCAACCAACACCACTGAATAAGATTAACTGGTCATTCATCTCTGTAAGATTAACTGGTCATTCATCTCTGTAAGATTAACTGGTCATTCATCTCTATTTGCTGTTTGTGGGACCTTGCTGTGCACAAAATTGGCTGTCGTGTTTGTCTTCATAACAACAGTGACGTGCGCTGTGAAAGTAATTCGCTGGCTGTAAAGCGCTGTGGGACACCTTGAAGAAATGAAGGGCGCTATATAAATGCAAGTTCTTTCTTTGCCGCAGGGCACACAATGACTGAACAATCAGTGAGCGCAGACAGACAATTCTTCAATTCAGTTAGGCTGACAGAAATTCGCTCCACAACCAATTATGCAAACTCGACATTCTGGCATTATAAGCAATTCACACCCATTCCCAAATTAAATATTTTGCAGCTGTCAGGGATCTGAACTCCCCTTCCTTTCGCCCCACGATTCTCTGAGGGACTTGGGATAATTCTGCTTTCTTTGCCCGACACTTGTAAGCGTTAATATGCAGTACATTTCAAAGGAGAACATGTAGATCGCTGTCTGTGATGATAAAGGTGAAATATAAAGCACCTTTTGTATGCCTCACATAGACCTCCAGTTGCAGCGTTCAAAGAGAGAGAGTGTTTCCAATTGTAATTACCTCCAATTAGTGCAAACGTGACAAATTCATTTGCAGACAAAATTTTGAAATGAACCTCGAGTTTACGAAGCTGGAAATTAAAATATTGATGAGCGCTTTAAAAAGTTCCAAGTTATAGAGTGAATTAAATTGCTAATAAATAACTCAAACAGGCTAACACTTCTAATGATAATGGTGGATCAGGAGATTTCATAAAGTGGGGTGCCCAATCTCTTGCTTTCATGGATTGCATGGGTACCATAGAGTCACGAGGGGCCCTATAAAAAGTTTAAAGCACTGTTCCCGTGGAGCTCATGGAGGCTGCTATCAAATGAAAAATCTAAACAGGGAGAATGGGGTATACAGATAGGAGATTGCTCCTGACACAAATCTAAACAGGGACGGTGGGGTATGGAGACTGGAGACTACACCCGACACAAATCTAAACAGGGACAGTGGGGTATGGAGACTGGAGACTACACCCGACACAAATCTAAACAGGAATAGTGGGGTACGGAGACTGGAGACTACACCCGACACAAATCTAAACAGGGACAGTGGGGTATGGAGACTGGAGACTACACCCGACACAAATCTAAACAGGGACAGTGGGGTATGGAGACTGGAGACTACACCCGACACAAATCTAAACAAGGACAGTGGGGTATGGAGACTGGAGACTACACTCGACACAAATCTAAACAGGGACAGTGGGGTATGGAGACTGGAGACTACACCCGACACAAATCTAAACAAGGACAGTGGGGTATGGCGGTTACTCTTGTCAGACTAGAACAAAAGAAAAAGAGGCAAGTATAAATGCATTTGTAATGCTATCATGGGGGAGGGGAAGGAGGGGCACATTTGCCCCTGGGCTTGGCTGAGTGAATCTGGGAAAGAAAAAGTAAACAAATGAATAAAAGAAAGAAGAAATGAAGAATGAAAAGATTCCATCTATACAGCACATTATCTCGATTCTGAGAAACATCTAAAAGCACTTCACAAAACAATGACCTACTCTCAATGACTGCTGTCACATCGGCAACAATATGGTGCAGTTAGAACTGACTACAAGGCTGGGAAGTGGAGAATTTATAAACACTCCAAGGGTACGATTTCACCGTCACTGCCTGGACGATAACCAGGTGGATCGGATCATCTGACCTTTATAAAACCCATCCAATATTCACTCCACTCAAATCAATAAATCGATTAAAAGGTGGGCGACCCACTCGCCCAGTCACCACCCAGTCGCCAAAGACGAAAATCTACCCGTCAGTAATGTGCAGGTGTCAGCTGTGGCTCAGTGGGTAGCACTCTCGCCTCGGAGTCAGAAGGTTGTGGGTTCAAGTCCCGCTCCAGAGACTCGAGCAAAAAATCTAGGCTGACACTCCAGTGCCGCGCTGAGGGAGTGCTGCACTGTCAGAGGCAACGTTCCCTATAAGCTACCCAGACGCACAGCTCTCTGCCAATCCCGCGCAGCCCGGGACCGGCTTTTTCAATGTTAGGTTTTGCGCATGCGCGAAAATGCGACTGGGCCGCGCAGCCCCTTTAAGGGGCCAAGCACCCAAAAAAAAGCGGGAACATTGGTCAGAAGTGCCGTCTTTTGGATGAGACGTGTCTGCTCTCTCAGGTGGACATAAAAGATCCCGTGGCACTATTTCGAAGAAGTGCAGGCGCGTTCTCCCCGGTGTCCTGGCCAATATTTATCCCTCAATCAACATCATTAAAACAGATGATCTGGTCATTATCACATTGCTGTTTGTGGGAGCTTGCTGTGCGCAAATTGGCTGTCGCGATTCCTACATTGCAACAGTGACTACACTTCAAAAAAAGTACTTCATTGGGTGTAAAGCACTTTGGGATGTCCTGAGGTCATGAAAGGCGCTGTGTATAAATGCAAAGTCTTTCTACCTTTCTTTACTCAGTCTGTTGTTGGTCTGTGGAAATTGGACTTAACAGAATCCATGTCTGGGAAATACAAATTCCACACAGCACAAAGTCTCAAGTCTCATGAGAGTCAGGGCAGCGAGTGTTTGTCGTCTATCCAACTATGGGGGGTGGGGATTATTAGGATAATTAAACCATTAATTGAGATGTTTAAGATCCTCGTCTCTTTCTGTCCTTCACACCATTTTAATTCTGATTTTCCTTCATCTTCCTTGCATCCTTTCACGTGCTGATTTTATTTTATCTTGCCCCGTGCCTTTGCTCCTCTTTATCTTACTGTGTCTGCTGCCTAATTGCTACATACTTCTCTTTAAAAAGTCCTCAGCTTGCAAATTATTCTTCTCGGTTCCCTTTCTCTGCCTTTTTGAAAATGTCCTTGCCATTTTTTTTTGTTCTATTCACCTCGGGTTTCTTTTCCCTCTCTCTGCCAGCACTCGCCCATCGCCACACTCCCCACGCAGCACCCTCCACCCCCCCCCCCAACCCCCCGCCGCCCCACTGCCTCAGAGAGATGCTCAGTTGAAGTTTGAGGCCTGATTGAGTAAACACTGGAGAGAGAGAGGGAGGGGGAAAAAATAATAATGGAAGTCTATTTTCTTTACATCTCTCCTCCCACCTAACCACCCCTTCAAAAAGGCGGCCTGTAGGATTCAATCACATGAGGAAATGACAGGCCTGTCAGATCGGGGGGAAAGGAGGGGGGGAGGGGGGGGGAGAATTCGTCTTGAGAACTGCTAAGTGGGCTTAGTAGGCTCTACTACCATCAGGATAATTGGACTGTACAAGGCAGAACCTTTTTCTCCCCCCTTCACATCAGTGTGTCTCGATGTCAATCCCGAGACAAAGACGGCTGGATATTTAGATTGGAGCTCGGCCTATTCCTACAGCAGCGCTTGTAGCAGAACAATTTAAATGTTTCCTGGATGGGAAAATCAAATAAATCACATGCGCAACGTAATTATATGTTAATCCCCGGCCTTGAGAATTAACACGGAATTAAGGCTTTAGGGGTAATTGCCCAATCCTTGCTGGGGGGTGGGGGGGGGGTGCGGAGCTGTGCTCGCACGGCCGGCAGGTCGGAGAACCGGGGCTACAAAATTGTAAACCTGACCGGTGTGTCTGACGTACTACTGGGAGGGCCGAATTACTCCATTTATAGGCGACACTGAATTTCAGATGTTGGGAGTATACCATCGTGAACATATTTGCTCCGACCAGTTTTCTCCTCTTGGTGTCAGCCGTGGCTCAGTTGGTGGCATGCTCATCTCGGAGTCAGAGGTTTCTGGGTTCAAGCCCCACTCCAGAGACTTGAGCCCCATAATCTAGTCCAACACTCCCACACTGCTGCACTGTCGGAGGTGCCATCTTTCGCACAAGACATTTAACCGAGGCACCCCCCCCCACCCGCCGTCTGCCCTCTCAGGTGGACGTAAAAGGTCGTATGACATTATTACGAAGAAGAGCAGGCGAGTTCTCCCCCCTGTGTCTTGGCCAATATTTGTCCCTCACCCAACATCACTAAAACACAGTATCTGGTCATTATCTCATTGCTGTTTGTGGGAGCTTGCTGTGCGCTAAATTGGCTGCCGCGCTTCCTACATTACAACAATGACGACACTTCAAAAAGTACTTCATTGGCGGCGAAGCGCTTTGGGACGTCCTAAGGTCGTGAAAGGCCTTGTAGAAATTCTTTCTGCTTTTGCCAGGCTGCGGTCCCACTGGCCCGAAGCAATCTGGCACCTCACCGGAGTGGAAATTCTACATACAAGTCTAGACGTTGTTCAACAGTTGGAGTATTGCAGTCACCCCCCCAACCCACCCTACTGTACGTGCGTGTAGATGTCAGGAGAGGGCAGATATGGGTTTGGCTGTGAGGGTTAACGAGCCCATTAACACCGAAGAAGAAGGCTCTCACTTGATGAAGGAAACCAGGTTGAGTGGAACTGGCCTTCAGGAAGAGCCAGAGGCTTTGGGGTGGGACGCGGTGGGATGGGGAACAATAGTTCCTACTGCTGAAAACACTCAAGACTGAGAACTTCTTTCACGCCCACTGTCAAAACCGTTCACTCAGACACAGTCTTCAGTTTGACCCTCGGGCCACATGAGGCTGTGGGACGACATCCGCCACATTGAAAGGATTACTGATGCGGCATTTACTCGCTACGGGTATGAAATAATAATGGTTATTTTAGCAAAGCTCAGACGGAATAATTTTGTTTTTACGATGTCATTGGTGGGATTGGTTTACAGGGATCGTCCTCGGAGGACTTGCCCTCTCCGCAAACATACAACCTTTGCGGCTACAATTTAAACAGTGGAGTTTACAGCCCGGCTCTTTCACATCACAGCTTTTAAAACAAAAACCGAGAACCTTTCGTACCAAATTCCAAGAAAGTGAGGATCCCTCGCCTCAGTGGGGGGGGGGGGGGGGGATTATGCTCCAGCTAGTGTGGGAACGAGCCACACGGGGCCAGGGAGGCCCCGGGTTCGATTCTCGGCCGGTGCCGAGTTAGCTGCTTTTGGCCGAGCGCAACAGTCGGAGACGCTGCAATTGGCCTCAGTACCTTGTGGAGCAGAAGAGGCAAAAAAAATAATCCAATCCTGGTTGTCGTTCCGCGACGTCGTCCGCTGGGATGTTCGCACAGGCTTCGGCTCCGGAATATATGGAACAGCACACACAAGTGAGGCAGTCACAGCAGGGACGGTGAGACATTTCAAGAGCATGAATTTTGAACAGATAGGCTATTGAAAGGTATGAGAGATAACGCTTGGACCTGGTCTCGTGCAGTCCCTATGATCTCGAGAACACTGGGTCATATTTGGGGATGGGGGGGGAAAAGGATTCTTGGTTAAACATGTCTAACAACACATCGTGGGTAACCACGGTCTCCTGGAGCTTGCTTGGTTGCATTCGGGAGTCGGGGAGGAATTTTCCGGAGTTGTTCCTGAAAGCAGCCGCTGCTTTATTTTTCTCTTTCTTTCTTCCTCCCCAGCCCCCCTCCCCAAGGTGGTGCCATGTCTAATGGTGAGACCGAGCACTGAAAGGCCTGATGACCTTTTCTCACCTTTCCTTTTTGTATATATCCATAAGTGATGCCAGCCCGAGTCAAACAGCCAACCAACACTGACTGCCTGTGCTGAAGACATGAAGAATGCCGCTTGAAACAGGTACCATAGTGCTACCAGCACCCGTGAAACTGTGCCTCAAACGCCACTAACAAACAAGCATCTCATTAGTAACTCGGAGCTGCTTTTTGTCCCCTCTTCTGCTCTCTGAGGAGACGCCGAGAGCCAGCAGACTATTCTATCATGGAGGTCATCACAGTCAAGCCTGTTCCTGTTCTCACGCCCAAAGCCTTCCCAGGAAGTCATTGGATGGCACACAGGAGCATGAGTCCCAAATTCTGTCCCTGCAGGTTCAAAAGAAGAAGGCGGCTCTCCAACCCATAAACTAGACTTGCATTCCCTGGAATATAGAAGGGCGAGGGTGATTTGATTGTGGTTTTTAGGATTTTGAAAGAAATTGATAGGGTAGATAGAGAGAAACCTCTTTTCTGCTGGGGGGGCGGCAGGTGGTGGAGTCCAGGACAAGGGGACATAACTTGATGGTAGAAGTGTGGAACTCTCTCCCACAAAAAGCAGTAGATGCGAGCTCAATTTATAATTTTAAATCTGAGATCAATGGACTTTTGCTAGACATGGGTATAAAAGGATATGGAGCTCAGGCGGCTGGGTAGAGGTAAGATACAGATCAGCCATGATCTAACTGAATAGCGGAACAGGCTCGAGGGGCTGAATGGCCTACTCCTGTTCCTGTGGGGGCGATTTTAACCCTACTCGCTCAGCAGAAACCTGGCGGGTGGGCAATTAAAATCGCCCTGGCTCTTACCTGTCCGAAAGCCCCCAGGATCGCAACGTCAGCAATTTTAACCTGCTCTCCTGAGCGGGCAGCAAGGACACGCCAACAGGGTTCTTCTTTACATATGCATGTTGCGGCCCAATGACATCATTGAGACCTGACTGTAATTTTAACTCGGGCCTGAGCGGGGAACCCACCTGGAGTTAAAATCGGGGCCTATGTTCCTAATTGACCTCACCCTTCCAGCATATGAATCCGATAACCTTCATACAGGGAGGATCTTATGTCAATGTCTCAGCTGACGCACAGCACCTCTGACAAAGCAGCACTCCCTCATACTCTACTGGAGTTTCAGCCTAGATTATATGCAAGGTTGAGAGTGGCCTTCGAACCCATACCTTTGTCTCGAGATAAAATATGGGCTAAGCCAACAGCTGACATTTATAAACTAAAAATGGGTGATCTGCCAGTGAGTGACACTGGCAGATATTGGATTAACCTTCCTTTAGGACTCTTACCAGAAATTACTGGCCCTTTAAATAAAACTTTGCATTCACGTGCTCTGCTGTAAAATGTCTTTTGACGTATCCATCAGCTTATTGGCTCAAAGCTGGGTGGCTTCATACGATTTATTTTTAGTTTACAAGGATGGCTATCAAATATTCAAGAAATCTAAATGTTTCTCTTGATTCCTTGCAATTGGGTCATCAAACATTCCCACAGCACATCTACAAGAAAAGAAAAGGTCCCATATATCGGTTCGGAGCCAAAATTGATTGCGAAGATCCACAACTGCAACAGACTCGAGTGAGGTCATCCTACGCAGAATTCATTGGAAGGAGAAGCAACAGCACTGCTCCAGTGCTGACAACATGCAGTGTCGCAAGCTACATTTCTTTACAACACCGCACCTTGTGATTCAGAACAGCTGGCATAGTGCTTGTGAGTCAATTCTTGACAATTCTACATCACTATCGGTGACAAAGACCATCAGCCGTCAAGCCCCACTATTCTGAGACTCTCTTTCTAAGATCCTCTGCATTGCTCCTCTCTCCCCATCTTCAAAAAGACTCCTCAAAACCTACTTGTTGCCTGTGCTTTAGTCGCCTCCCAAAAGTCCCGCGCCATCATGACTTGGGACATATAACAGCCAAGTGAACACATTCCTTCACCATCGCTGGGTCAAAATCCTGGAACTCCCAACCTAACAGCACAGTGGGAGTACCTTCCACCACAAGGACTGCAGCGGTTCAAGAAAGCGGCCCACCACCACCTTCTCTAGAGATGGGCAATAAATGCCACCTTGGTCATGTGCACCCACATGACGAGAATGGGGGTTAAAAAAAAGATTTTCCTCCCACTTCCTGCTCAGTGTCTTCTAGTCCTTTGTAAATCTCCTTAGGATGTTTATTATAAGCAAGGTGCTATATAATTGTGAGCATTGATATTTTTTATTTTGGGCTCAATTACAATTGAGTTATATATTTCTTGATGTTAACAAACTCCTTAAATGTGTCAATTTGCCTTGAGTTTCTCATTCAAAATGTTTTAAAGAAATGACCTTACAATGGCCTTTGCCTTGAATATTTATCTATAAAATGGACCCCATTATATATTTTTTTCTAAGAATTATTTATAGTTCTAAACCTTTTTTGCAATAAATTTACTATAAGGTAGAGGGGGCGTCAAGTCCCTCTACACATACACAGTATTTTGCTACAAGGTAATTGCTTTCCTCATTAGGCCGGAGACAAAACAGAAGCCCCTTAAGGTCTGAATTCTGCCTTTGAGTATTAGTTCCCAGCATTCTCTGCTTCTCATCATGACTCTCTCGGAGAAGGAATGCTGGGAAGTGAGGCTCAGTGGCAGAATATCGTGATCAGTGCATAGGAGAGGTGGGGAAAGAGATATTTATTCTTTGAATCAATGTAAGTGTCAGCTGGACTCCTGTGCCTTGGAGTCACAAGGCTACGGGCTCAAGCCCAACTCCAGGACTGGATATGGCCTCTAGCTTGATCGTCAGTACTGAAGGAGTGTTGCATTGTTCGAGATGCCATCCTTCAGATGAAATGCTGACATACCAAGGTTCCACTCGCCTATTCAGACTGGGTGTGAAAGATCCCGTAGCACATTCAAAAAGAGCAGGGAGTTCTCTCCGTGTCCTGGCCAATATACCCTCCTCAACCAAGGGCATTAAAAAGAGAGATCTCCACTGGTCATTCATCCTATTGCTGTTGGTGGGACCGTGCCGTGTGCAAAAACGGCTGCTGAATAACAGCTTCTGCACTCAATAATTCATTGCAGGGGAAGTGCTTTGAGACATAATGGCCTAAAAATTCGGTTGCTTTGCGCCTCCCGTTAGCGCCCTAAGAGGACGCTAACGGGGTGCAAAGCAACTAGCGCCCGGGCGTGGCGCCTCCAATGCCTCCCGTGAAGTTCAGCGGGAGGTTAGCGGCGGCGGTAACCATTAGCGCCCCGCAGCGCTGACATCATCGCCATGCACAGCCCCCCGCTCGCGCCCCGGCCGCGGTCTTCGGTAGCGCCCCCTGACTTACCGTCGGATGCCGCTACTTAAAGGGAAGGTGCCGTTTTTGTTGCTGGCCTCCTGCCAGCACACCTGCCCCCTCTGCCGTCCCCGGCCTCCTCTGCAGCCCCCCCGCGGAGTGCCTGCTGCGCTCCGTGAGCCCGGCACTTCTCTTTTGCCGGCACTCCGATCCCTGGTGGCCCAGCTGGGCCCCGGGTCGCGCTGCGTAAGGCCACTCCCCTTTAAGGAGAGGAAGGCCTGCAGTACCGCGGCACATAGCGCAGCGATGTTCACTCACAGCACCCCAAGAGGGAGGGGGAGCCCTTCCAGTAGCACCCCGCTTCCCTCTTGGGGCGCTACTGATGAATTTCGGCCGCGGGGGCACTCATTTTTTCGGGGCGCTTTAGCATCCCAAAGAGGGCGCGACTCAATTTTTCCCCCAATGGTTTTAACCGTCTGCTCGGTTTACGACTGTTACGAAGCAGCGAGCTAGTATGTTTGTTCCAAGACTAAATTGGCACAAGGAAGAGGCCATTAGGTAATGACACAGCATGTCGTGCCACCTTGACAGCAGCACAGTTTTACTGCCCAGTAACACCAAGGTGCCACAATTACAGCAGTGACTTCACTTCAAAAGTACTTCATTGGCTGTGAAGCGCTTTGGGACGTCCGGAGGTCGTGAAAGGCACAATAGAAATGCAAGGAATTCTTTTTTTTTTTGGTAAAGGAAGAGTTAATTGGAATTTGCGTCTTTGGCAGCCAATTCTGCCGCTGGCCAGTAAATAACCGGATCACCGCTCACATAGAAAGTGGTCGAGGCAAAGAATGCCACAGAATTTTCATGCGGCAATCCACCATTTGCTTCTGAGCAGTTGGTAACAAGACCAACATTTGCACAGTTCTAATTACAGTCTGTGTTTTACCCAAAGCTTTTCAAAAGGTTTTTTGCCATTCAGAAGAGAATTCTAGCTTCCCCCCCACCCCCATGGCCTACTGGGCAGAAGGACACCTGTTGCCATTGTATTGAAGCTGCAGCTAGATTCCCAGCCTAGTGTGAGTTAGTTCCTCGCAGCTGGGATGCTCCAATTGGCCTCAGAGCCTTTTCAATTTGTTTCTTGGGGTGGGCCCAATGCTGGCCTTCAAGTCAATATATTGCCCGAATGACTGGCTGGAAATTCCACCCTGCACACTTCCAACAGCACATCAGAACAGCGGGAATTTCCCAATAACTAGGCCGTGGCTCAGTGGCTAGCACCATCACTTTTGAGTCAGAAGGTCGTGGGTTCAAGTCCCACTCCAGAGACCTGAACTCAAAATGTAGGCTGACACTCCAGTGAGTGCTGCACTGTCGGAGGGGCCGTCTTTAAGGATGAGATGTTAAACCGAGGTCAGCCCTCTCAGGTGGAAGTATAAGATTCCGTGGTACTACTTCAAAGAAGAGCAGGGGAGTTCTCCCCTGTGTCCTGACCAATGTTTATCCCTCAACCAACAACAACAAAAACAGCATCTCTTTGCTGTTTGTGGGACTTTGCTGTACACCAATTTGGCTGCTGTGTTTCCTACAGTACAACAGCGACTACACTTCAAAAGTACTTCATTGTCTGTAAAGCGCTTTGGGACGTCCTGAGGTCATGAAAGGTGCTATATAAAGGCAAGTTTTTCTTTCTGTATTAGCAAGAAACCTGGACAATATTTCACTGGAAAAAGTACTTCCTTTCAATAATTACATTATAACTAATGGTTTCGAATTAATCTTGCCCAAACTAAACAACGATTAAATTATTTGTCTGCATGGTCATATTATCAGACTGATCATGAAGCTTAATTTGCCTAGAAAATAGGATTTGTGGAATTGGCTTTCCCTGCGTTCATAATCTAAAGGAAATGGGCATAACAGGATAATGAGTGCATAGCAATGATAAACAGCGTGTTCCTTAATGCTACATAAATTGGTGTAATATACCATCGTCAGCCTCGGAGTGTTTGAAAACACCATCGCATCACATTGCCTTTAACCCGCTGAGCTCATGAATACAAAACGAACAAAGCATGACCTCACCTTTAACTGTATGTTTGGCTCAGTCGGTTGAATTCTCACCTCTCGAGTCAGAAGGTTGTGAGTTCAAGGCCCGGGCTCGGACTTGAGCACATAACCTAGGCCTGAAACTCCGCTACAGCACTGTGTGGGATTGCTGCATTGTTGGTGATGTTGTTCTTTGGATGGGACGTTAAAACGAGGCCCCGTCTGGTGGCTCAGATACGCATAGAAGGGGTAGGTAGGCCGTAGAATGGGCCTGTGCAGATGACAGGCGAGAGAGGCCTCAATGTAGGCCTTTAAGAAAACCCTTAAGGCAACACCAGCCTGAGCCAGGAGGACCGAGAGTGTCCCGGGCTCCAGCACATTCCTGTCTTGTGCTGAATTGGCTGACATCTGCATCGGTGTTTACAATTGGTCTCAGCACCTTGGATCAGAGGTGGGGAGGGGGAAGTCAGCCAACGTTCCTGTTTCTGATTGTTCACCACAGACCCCTGCCGTAGAGTGGGCCTGTGCAGATGACAAATGAGGGGACAGGTGAGGGCTTGGCTGTGGTGTGTGTATCCCGTGGTTGAATAACCCTTTTAGTGCTCACTGTTTAGGCTCAAATACGAAGAACGTGTGGCAAGGGACTGGAAAGTGGCTGTGGGACGGTTAACGCAGCAACTCCACAGGAGAGTGGAGCAGAAAACGATGGAAACATAAAAGCGACGAAAGCCCGGCGATGAAACAGCAGCACAATTAGCCGACCGGCCTGCAGGTTTGGACCTGGGGGCAGGCTCCACCTACAGTCGCACGGGCGACGAGTCTTTGTCAGCCAGTCGCTCGATGGGCAGCCTCCTCCCGGTGCTTCAAACAACCCAACCGTAGCTCCATAGATCCGGGATACAGGGCAAACTTTCTCCTTGGCCTTCACCCATTAGACTCCCCGCCCGCTCCTGGTTAAGCCGAGGTCTGCCACTACGAGGGAACGCGCAGTTGGAGCTGTGGCCAGTGTTCTACCTGGAGGAAGTGCCAGCCCGAGCCCTTCTCAAAAAGGCACCATCCTTCAGCTGTGGGGGCGTGACAGGCACTTACAACCAGAGTGCAAACAAAACGTAGCCAGAAGTGGTGTTCCATTAATAGTCTGCTTGGAGGCCTATTTTATAGGATTTGCTCACAGGAGTCCCGCTGGTCACTAAAACGCTTTACATATAGGATTACTAAAGGCTCCCTGCTCTTTAGAAGATTGGCAGACAAGGTTCAGAAATAAGCAGCACTACTTCCACGGACTTTTATGGTGCCATTACGTTCATCTTTATGGCCATACACAAGCCCCATCGCTTCTCAAAACAAATAAAATGGAGCACTTAAATATTATAATCACGATCAAATTTTACTTTCTACGCACTTGAAGCACTTTTACAGCAGCGTAAAGAGTCAACCCTGTGCCAAATGATATTTAAAAGCGAAGTGACGAAATGTTATTGAGGTGAAATGTTTGCATTTGGAGCACTGACAGAATTTCTCAACTAGTTAAAAGCCTCACATATCACAGGGCCTCACTGGGGAGCGCCGGTTTGAGCTGATTGCTCAGCTGAGGAGTGACCCTATGGTTCCCGCCATTCAACCAGGGTCCCAGATGCCCCGTTGCCCTTGCCGCTCCGTTATCAGCTCGCACTTCCAGCAACTTACAGGGATAAAGCATTTTTGAGCCGAAGGGTGCAGGAAAAGGTCTAACAGGGCACGCCGCAAGATGCCCCACTCCAGCAAATTCTGGCCCAATGAAAAAGTTAGTTACATTTACAATTGCACATAAAGGTTTTAACATTTTGTGCGAGGGCAACAGGGCATCTGAGACCTTGGTGAACGATGGGACCAATAATCTATCTGCTTAACCAATGGGATTTAAGGATTGAGAAAGAAACAGAGGAAAAAGACTTGCATTTATACAGCACCTTTCACGACTACCAGATGTCCCAAAGCGCTTTACAGCCAATGAAATACTTTTTGAAATGTAGTCACTGTTGTAATGTAGGAAATGTAGGAAGGACTGAGAAGGCGAGTGGATTAGAGTGGGTGAATTGAATGTCAAATCAGCTACAGAAAGAGAGAGAGGGAAAGAAAGATTGGATTGAGAGAGAGAGAAAAAAAGACAAAGGAAAGGTAAGAAAAATTAAAAATTAAAAATTTAACATTTTAAAAATCTGCAACAATTCACAGCCTGAAGGAATGAGATTCCTCACTTTTAATTGTTCACTTTCTGGGCAAGAGAGGTTGATTGGCATTGCATTTACAATTATCACATCGTTAAAGG
This sequence comes from Squalus acanthias, assembly GCA_030390025.1. NCBI lineage: Eukaryota > Metazoa > Chordata > Chondrichthyes > Squaliformes > Squalidae > Squalus > Squalus acanthias. The sequence continues at coordinate 6,237,942 of CM059439.1, forward strand.
GTATTTATGCTGTTAATTATTAGACTGAACTTTCAGTGGTGAGTTTAATGGGCAATTAATGTGAAAATGCAGCAACTTCATGAAACTCACAGGGAGGTTAAGGGCGAGACGCCGTTTTCGCAAAGCTAAGGGCGGAGCGGCGTGAACCGTCCACAACTTGTGGCGATTCGCAATTCACCGAGTATCTCTTCCTCAACACAAGTTGCTGGTCGATTAATAACGGCATGCATGTTCACACGCTGTTATTTTTTCAGTAAAACTTTATCTATAAAAAGAAAAGAAAGACTTGCATTTCTATAGCGCCTTTCACAACCACTGGACGTCCCAAAGCGCTTTACAGCCAATGAAGTACATTTGACGGGAAGTCACTGTTGTAATATAAGAAACGCGGCAGCCAATTTGCGCACAGCAAGCTCCCACAAACAGCAATGTGATAATGACCAGATAATCTGTTTTTAGTGATGCTGATTGAGGGATAAATATTGGCCAGGACACCGGGGAGAACTCCCCTGCTGCTCTTCGAAATAATGCCATTGGATCTTTTACGTCCACCTGAGAGAGCAGTCTCATCCGAAATGTGGCACCTCCGACAGTGCAGCGCTCCCTCAGCACTGCACTGGAGTGTCAGCCTAGATTTTTGTGCTCAAGTCTCTGGAGCAGGACTTGAACTCACAACCTTGTGACTCAGAGGCGAGAGTGCTGCCCACTGAGCCACGGCTGTGTATGTTAAAAATCAATCAGTTGCTGAGAAAACGTTCATTATGAAAGACAGGCTCAAGGCTCAGCTCACACGCATTAACTGGAGTCAAACTGTAACAGTGCAAATCCATGCTGTTTAAATTGGTTCAACAAGGCCTCAGGAAGATTGCGAGTGGAGTGGTCAGACTTAAAGGGCTGGAGTGGTGGCTGGCACTTAACTGATGATTATAGGGTTTCTACTGTTTCAACAATTCTGATAACAAGTAGCCTGTTTTTTTGTCCCCTTTAGTGTTTGCAGTTCTGCTCCCTTCTGCTGTCCCGTCTAGGACTTTACTCGGGAATGAGGGACGGAGATTAATGGCTGTAATTGGATCAGAGGCCCTCGCTCAAACAAGCCTGTCGTGCCTTAATCCCACGCCTTTTGTCACTGAAGGTCTTTCTGCCGCTGTCACTTGATCCGCTGCGCCTCTGCCGATTAACGACACTTGATGAGGGAATGGTTACGGGGGAGGGCACTGCATGCCTGACCTCACCTCACGGGAGTGGAGGGGAGCGGGGGAGCAGAAGGGGCCTGACAACCTGCCCGGAGTAGCATTTGAAACAACACACAGCAAAGTCCAAGATAATTGATACTGAAACAAGGGTCGCGATTTTGCCGACCGAAGCAGGTCCGGGGCAGCCGGGGTCGGTGTCGCGGTCCCGCCCCGCTGCCGACTGCAGCCCGCATTCTCCAAGCGATTTTACGTTGATTGGGCTTGTTAAGCCCACCCTGCGAGGTTCCCGGCCAATTAATAGGAAGCGGGTCTGATGACATCATTTGATGACGTGTCATCAGCCGGTTTCCTTTAAGGGCCATGTCCAAATTGATCTTGACAGTTCTGCTGTCAGTGTTCTACAGCACTGAGGTGCTGCAAACACTGACAAGCACTGCACAAAGGTCCATGACTGCACCCAGGCTCTCCCATGCATCCCTATATGCTTATGGAGGGAGTCACAGCACGCAGGGAGGTTCTGCACCCTTCCCATAGGCGGCAGAGACCTCCCCAGGAGATCAACGCAGCCTGGTTGCACAGGAGGGCACAAGCAGGGATGTCGTCAGGAGGACCAGGCTGCTGTGGTGCAGACTTTTCAATGATCTCAGTAGATCACGAAATGTTACTGCAAATCCACACTCAACCTCATCCTGCTGTGCCACTCATCACATCCCCATCACTCTGCCTTCCCTACCCTACTCCTGCACATCCTTACTCACACCAACATACCTCGCACCTCCACCCATCCCTCTCTATCTACATTATCACTTCCCCATCTCACTAGCCACCCCTCACACTCACCCTCAACCTACTGCAAGCATACCAACTAACAACACACAAGGGTAGGCACCTGGGTGGTTTAGCCAATGTTCCTGTGATGTTTCTGTTAATGTGTTGTCAAACACTGAAATCTATATTTTCAACACTTTACCTTATTGGACGGATCTGTGCTCACCTTTGGAAGTGTCTTAGTGAGTTCCAGTGAATGTTGAGACATAACTTCGACCCCCCCCTCCCACAACCCAATTGTGATGAGTGTGAAAGGAATAGCTTGGACATTGTAGGGATGCCTTATGGTGCTGGTGTGGGGTGGTGTCAACCTGGCGTATCATGTGGCAGCCAGGGTGTACAGCGTCAAGTTAAGTAAATCTGGCCATGGTGAGGCCATCACTGGCCTCCCGGGCAGCAATGTTGTTGGGTGCTGATGCCCTGTGTCCTGTGCATCATCAGGTGATTGCGGAGAAGGTTGGTGTTGTTGTTGGTGATGTTACTGTGCCTGGTGATGTTGGTGCTGGGGCTGATCGTGGAGGGATTCAGAGGACCAAGGTGAGATTTTTTCAAGGGCACCGATGTTGCTGGAATAGATGGCAGCTGAAGTTGAGATGACAGAAGCGATCTGTCAATGGTGAGAGAGCTTGCTCCAAGGAGGTGACAGTGGATAGAGAGTTTACTCCAAACACTTCCCAACTGCATAAAGCTCAAATGTGTCTTCCAAGTCCTGAAAGCTCAAGCTTCTGACATTGGAAAGTGACCAGCTGTGAAATGGAAGCTTTCATACCACTTTTGCAGCTGTCAACTATTCACAGCAATGGGGAGACATAGAGAACCCGACCTACTTACCTGACGTGATCTCCGAACGACGTGAACTCCGTTAAAAAAGTGGAAAAATAGAAATCGTCTGGCAAAATAGTAGTTAACAATTGTTTAATAAGCATTTAACAATCTTAAATGCCTCCCCCGCCGCTTGGTGTTGGGTCTGTTCTGAAATCATAGACCCGACACTTTGGAAACTTACACGGAGGTGGGTTCAGAGCGGGTTTCTAAACCGCTGTCAATCAGTTCGATTTTGACAGTGGACCCGCCTCCGAACCCGCACTCTGAGCACCGGCAAAATCGCGTCCAAGGTCCATTTGTACTGTGCTTTGAAACAATAGGATTAACAGGCTTCCGGTCATAAGTAAGTAGACAGGGGAGGACTGCGCGGCCTCAGGAAGAACTACAGTGCGTCAGATGTATCCAAGTAAGGGCTTAACTAGCCCTCTCCACCCACCCCCCCCCCCCCACCCACTGAGGAATGCAATAGCCCATCCAGTGGTCAAGATGCAAGAAGTAATTAAAGTTTCCATCTGTGGGGTGTCAGCAATCCCTGGGCCTTCTCCAGGCGAGTTTCTTAATTGGTAACGAATTGCAGCCACTCATGGGCTGTGGGCCCACACACCCACCAGGATCTGGGCCGTGACTGCTCCATTTCACGCAGGACATTTGCAGACAGCCGAGAGTCCGGATATTCACCCCTTTAGCCTTGGCTAGATTCGAGCCCAAGGGCCCAGCGGTTTTTTGACTAGCAGCATATTGGCCCAAAGCACTGGTCTGCGAATTTTACTCTCCTTCATGTGAGAAATTTCAATTTAAAAAAAAGTTGTTTTTTAATTAATGATCCCACAAAATCATTGATGTGAAGCTATCATCAAGCAAATTATGTTTACAAGCGAGAACAATCTGTCTTTGGAGGTCTGTTTGTACGGTTTACTCGTGGTAATATGCTTCATGGATTCCATAGATAAATTTTAAAACACAACAGGGTGCATTTGGTTAGACGCTGGTCTCCCACCTCTGGGACTCGTGTTAGCCAAGACAGAAGGCAAAGGAAGTCTGTTTGCTGTCCATGGTTCTATATGAATTGCATTGGGAGCACTGTCAATCCAGTTGCTGGCTCACAGCACAGAACTTCCACTGCTCCAGCGCTCACTGACAACCTCAGTCATGGAATTCTTGATCGCAAAATGTCACAATGGAGGTTTACGGCTGAAGCGTGTTGGTGGAGCAGAAGCTCATGGGCGGGCCGGAGTAGAGGAACAGATAAACAGGAGTCGGCCATTTAGCCCCTTGAGCCTGTTCGCCATTCAATGAGATCACGGCTAATCTGCATCCTAACTCCATCCACCCGCCGTGGCTTCATATCCCTTAGCATCCCATGGCCAGCAAAAATCTAACGATCTCAGATTAAGAACATAAGAAACAGGAGCAGGAGTAGGCCTTACGGCCCTTCGAGCCTGCTCCACCATTCAATAAGATCACGGCTGATCTTCTACCTCATCTCCAGTTTCCTGCCCGATCCCCATACCCCTTGATTCCCTTAGTGCCCAAAAAATCTATCGATCTCCGTCTTGAATATAATCAACGACTGAGCCTCCACAGCTCTCTGGGGTAGAGAATTCCAAAGATTCACCACCCTTTGAGTGAAGAAATTTCTCCTCATCTCGGTCCCAAATGGCCGACCTCTTATTCTGAGACTGTGACCCCTGGTTCTAGACTCCCCAGCCAGGGGAAACATCCTCCCTGCATCTACCCCGTCAAGCCCTGTAAGATATTTGTATGTTTCAATGAGATCACCTCTCATTCTTCTGAACTCGAGAGAATATAGGCCTAGTCTACTCAATCTCTCCTCATAGGACAATCTCCCCATCCCAGGAATCAGTCTGGTGAACCTTTGTTGCACTCACTCTAAGGCAAGTATATCCTTCCTTTGGTAAGGAGACCAAAACTGTACACAGTACTCCAGATGTGGTCTCGCCAGGGCCCTATATAATTGTAGTAAGACTTCTTTACTCTTATACTCCAATCCCTTTGTAATAAAGGCCAACATACCATTTGCTTTCATAATTGCTTAAAAATTAAGTGAGCTAGCATCTATTGCTTTTTGTGGGAGAGGGTTCCTCACTCCTACCACCCTCAGCATGAGAAAACGTGTATAGGACTCCCAGCTCTAAGTCTACTCATGCTGCACCCGACCTGGGAATGCCAGAATGCACCCCCCCCACCACCCAACCCCCAGTCCCAGACACAAACTTTCCCTCTTTCCAACAAGCACAAAATTCCCAAGAAAGAAAAAAAAGTTTAAAAGAACATTTGAAAGCACATCACGTGGTTCGATAACTTTTTATCAGTGCATTAGATGGGTTTTTTCTTTCCCCTGATGGCTATTGCTGCACAGTCAAGCGATGAGACAATGGGCCAATGTTCAGTGAATGCAAAAATGGATCAATTCTAACATAACAGGTCAGTTAGCAGACTGATAAGGCACCCAAAGGCTTTATCAACATCAAGAATATCCTTTGTGATAAAGAGGTAATACAACAATTTAAAAACATCGCTGACTTTCTTGTGTTATTTTCTGTTCGATTGCCGACCAGGGTGCTGCACACAATAGTTGGATGAAAGCTTTTAAGAACTACAGATCACCTTTCTTTACAGTGTCAAGCAATTACCAAAGGCAACCGATTTCTAGAAACTGTTCACCGACATTAAGTAAAGAGATTTATTGCTTTTGACTTCAGCTTTTCCCCACCTACGGTACCAGCAAATCTCTTTCACTGGCCTCTTGTTAATTTAACAGCAATTGCCTCAAGGTTAAATGGCATTATGGCTCTTTAAACACACTGGTGCGTGTCCCGTGGCATTGCTCCTGCTAAGTTGGATGGCGAGTTGTTTAATCAGGACAACAGAGACATGACCTGTAAAGCACAATGCTATATGCTGGAGCTAGAGCGTGCGTGTTCTTTCCGGGTTGTCCCTATCTCTGTAATTTCCTTCAGCCCTACGACCACCTCCCCCCACCCCCCCCAACTGAGATATCTGCGCTCCTCTAATGCTGCCCTCGAGCATCCCAGATTATAATTGCTCAACCATTTGTGGCCGTGCCTTCTGTTGCCTGGGCCCTAAGCTCTGGAATTCCCTGCCTAAACCTCTCCGCCTCTCTACCTCTCTCTCCTCCTTTAAAACGTTCCTTAAAACCTACCTCTTTGACCAAACATTTGGTCACCTGCCCTAATTTCTCCTTATGTGGCTCAGTGTCAATTTCTTTTTGTCTTATAATACTCCTGTGAAGCGCCTTGGGATGTTTTACAGCTATATAAATACAAGTTGTTGTTGTCATCGTCTTTAAGCCCCACAATGTCCAAATGCTGTAAAAGGCATATCCTGAGACAAGTGAGAAAGAACTGTTCTTAGACCGGTCAATGAGAGCGCAATTGTTCCTCTGTAGCTTGGCAGCTGCTTGTAAATCCCTGCCCCCGCCTCAAGGTAAGAAAACTCAGCAGGATATGACTGGCTTTCTTGCTTCTTCGCTTAATACGCTTTTCAGATTGTTTTGTATCTGTGACAAAACGTGACATCTGAAGTGTGGCATGGGCGCGCGCACTCATTACTGCGCTGATCCCCCAGCTACAGGCTAACAAATACTAGTACATCTTTGCTTTCTCTTTGATGGCCATCATCTTAAAAGATCACTGATGGCGTGATTCGTTAAGTCAGTGCTTAAACGAACTATCGTGACCAGAAAGTTTGAGGCTCAATCCCCAGTATGTGTGTGGGCATTCATTCATCTCAGCCTGGGCACTGAGGAGGGTACAAAAGGTGACCCAAAGTACAGAGTGGGAGTAAATATAAAAAGATCAGGCAGTGCTCACAGTTCCGATAGATATCCAGTGGCCCCTGTTGGAAAGTGGACGTAGAAACACGGACGGAGAGGAGCCATTCCGCTCTTCCTGCCTGCTTTCAATGTAGGCCCATCTCGAGGGTTGGTTCGCCGCAGTCCCCACCGCTTATAGCGGGCGCGCCGCCGTTAACGCGATTAGCCCGCTATCAGCGGTGGATGGCAAAACCACAATAGATCGGTGGAAAGCACTGCGTTCCCGAGAACAGCCCCCATGGTTTCTGAAACCAGCGTCCTGCTTTGTCAGCTGAGGACTGGATTGGCTTGTGCCATGATCCACCTCCTTCCAAGGTGGAAAAGCCTGTCGGCGCTCACCGTCATTTCAAAAAATAATCGTTCTCGGGACGTGAGAATCACGGGCAATGCCAGCATTTATTGCCCATCCCGAGTTGCCCCGAGAAGGTGGTGGTGGTGGTGGTGGGCCGCCTTCTGGTGAGTAGCAGTTTGATACAACTTGCTCGGCCACGCCAGGTGGAAGTTAAGAGTCAACCACATTGATGTGGGTCTGGGCTGATATTTGAGGTGGCACAAACACATGGAAGCATACCATATGGAATCAAAGCTTATGTAATCAGTGCATTGAGAGAGACGGTGGCGGGGAGGGAGGGCACTATTGGATTTGGAGAGAATTTAAACATTTTAGATAGAAAGGAAACAGCCAAGACAGTTAAGTAAAACAATGTCCAGCCAGAAACAAGAGCTAGATTGTAATAAAACAGCATCAAGGTGGAACGCATTCCCATACTGCCTTTTGATCTGTTCCGTGTTGAATCCGATGTGCCTATACTCATCGTTTCAAAACAGAGGCAAAAGGCGACTTTAATTCACAGTGGGAAGAATTTGAGATATCAAAAATATATTGCTTACTGTCGGTCAGATGCTTTACCTGATCTCCACTTCGAGGGTATATCTGAATAAGGCAAGAAATCTAAGGATTTTTAAAATAAGTTTCTCCCCAATTCCCCCCCCCACCCCCGAACCCACAAAAACCAAGCCTGATTTAATAATCTCTAGATTCGCAACAGTGAATGGAGGACACCTTCAGAACAGGCATCGTCAATGGCAAAAATGCCCGAATATTACAGTCAGCAGATTAAGTGGAGTGACTGGAGTTGAAGGAAAGGATTAAAACAAATCCAGCTTCCTCTCTCGCCAAACAGAATATTCTTGTCGCAGTTGTTTATGAAGTTTTATTAGCTACAGCATTTTGCAATTAAAAGCAGCTACTGGCGTGGAGTTTATCAGCACTTCTATGCCACAATGACATTTGCCTGTATTAAAGATAATACAAACGGCCTGATGCATTCAATATAACCCGATTACTGTGAAATGTTCAGCTTATGGCCCATTCTATAAATCATTCATAATGTAACAGGATGAGAGCATCACATAGCAAGAAGGAGTCGGTCGTCGTCGAGCGAGATTTCCTTCTGCTGCATTCTCGCAGTTGTCAGCTGTGGCTCAGTGGGTCGCACTCTCGCCTGAGTCAGAAGGCTGTGGGTTCAAGCCCCACTCCAGAGACCTGAGCACAAAATCTAGACTGACAGTCCCAGTGTAGCACTCTTTGGACGAGACGTTATTTTCTTTCAGCTCCCCCACAGCCTGAGCCAAGTTTCAATATTAGCACAAGTCGAGATTTGAACCCATGAGCTTTTGGTCCGTGTGACACTGGGAGCTGCATTTCCCATCAAAACAGCCGAGAAAAAAGTGAAACATGGTTGAACAACAACTTGCCTCTATATAGCACCTTTAACAGAGTAAAGCGTCCCACGGCGCTTCACAGGGCCATTAGCAAACAATTTGACACCGAGCCACACACGGAGATAGGTGATCAACAGCTTGGTGAAAGTGATAGGTTTTAAGGAGCGTCTTAAAGGATGAGAGAGAGAGAGCAAGAGGAGGAGAGGCGGAGAGGTATAGCGAGGAAATTACAGAGCGCAGGGCCTAGGCGGCAGAACGCACAGCCGCCAATGGCTGAGCGATTCAAATGCGCAAGAGGCCAGAAATGGAGGAGCGCAGAGATCTCGGAGGGTTGTGGGGCTGGAGGAGGTTACAGAGATAGGGAGGGGGCGAGGCCACGGAGGGATTTGGAAAAAAAGGATGAGAACAAAAGCAGGCCGATATTCAACTGTACAAAACGTGGAAAACCCTGGGCAACATGCAAAGGAGCGTCCTCTGGTCCTTGTGCAAAATGATACCATACGTTAAGATTTTACATAGGATATACGGCACAGAAACAGGCCATTCGGCCCACCCAGTCTATGCCGGTGTTTATGCTCCACTCGAGCCTCCTCCAGTCTTTCCTCATCTAACTCTATCAGCATAACCCTCTATTCCCTTCTCCCTCATATGCTTGTCCAGCCTCCCCTTAAATGCATCTATACTATTCGCTACAACCACTCCCTGTGGTAGCGAGTTCCACATTCTCACCACTCTTTGGGTAAAGAAGTTTCTTCTGAATTCCCTATTGGATTTCTTGGTGACTATCTTATATTGATGGCCGATAGTTATGCTCTTCCCCACAAGTGGAAACATTCTCTCTGTATCCACTCTATCAAAACCTTTCATAATTTTAAAGACCTCTATTAGGTCACCCCTCAGCCTTCTCTTTTCAAGAGAAAAGAGACCCAGCTTGTTCATCCTTTCCTGATAGGTATACCCTCGCATTTCTGGTATCATCCTTGTAAATCTTCTCTGCACCCTCTCCAGTGCCTCTATATCCTTTCTATTATATGGCGACCAGAATTGTACGCAGTACTCTAAGTGTGGTCTAACCAAGGTTCGATACAGGTTCAGCATAACTTCCCTACTTTTCAATTCTATCTCTCTAGTAGTAAACCCTAGTGCTTGGTTTGCTTTTTTTATGGCCTTGCTAATCTGCATTTTCTTTGTGTTAAACTGTAAAGTGCTCATCACTTTGACTGAAACAGGGGAGAGAGGAAACCTTCACAAACGCGTGCACAAAGTCACTACACTTGCCGGAGGAGTTCTCATCCAGGTTATCTCAATAACAAAAAAAAAGAGTATTCACAATATAGTAAGGGGAAACTCTTAAGTGCTACATTGTTTATTATGGTGAACAGGCAGCAAAGCTGTGAAGGAGTTCAACGAAAATCACCAACTGATTCACTGCTGAAGCATGTCTGCCCCAAGGGTGCCTTCGTAGGAAGTTCTCAGTGTGAAACCCTTAGACCAGGTGCTTCCTTCCTAATGCAGGCTGACTGCTCTCCCTACAATCCAAGCTCAATACAAGTCATAAGGGGGTCCCACTCAAGTCGTTCTTGGAGTTTGTGGGCGGAGCAAAATGTCCACGGAGAGATTTTCCATTTGGCAGAAGAAAACAAATCAAGTTATTATTTCAGCTTCGGATCCCATGCGGGAGGATCCTTAGGAGGGGCGCGGTGCATTTCATTTTTTTGTTTAAGTTCATGAAGGAAATCAAAGGGGTGGATTGAGAGACGCTGATTGCATAAGAGGCAGGACGAGAGAGTTAGAGAAGAGAATTCCAATACATGAAGGATACGGGACATATATTGAAGGGGTGACTTCTTTACATTGAGAGTCCGTGCAGTGAGAGTGGACTCTTCAAAAAAAAAAAGGAACAGGACAGACTCCCCATTCAGCGAAGAGTAGAATGGTAAAGTCGTCGCTCCCGTGCTCCCAGTGGAGAGGTGCGTTGGAAGGCAGTCCGGGTCGATCCAAAACATGTGGTGGCTGATCCCCATCCCGCACCCTCCGAGCACCGCTCCCCTCAGGGAGTGCGGGATCAGTGAATTTATCCAACAGGGTGCCCCTTACTGGGGGTGGGGGGTAAATCTGGTCCTTAAAGGTCTTAGAAATCAATCCGATGCTAAAAAGAAAGACTTGCATTTACGCAGAGCTTTTCACGACCTCAGGACGCTTTACTTTTAAGTTCTTTTGAAGTTTTGGATGAGCTGCACTTTACGCAGGAAAGCTTTGGAATAGTCGAGTCTGGACGGTAACCAAAGCACGTCCAGATGGACAGAGGCATTCCTGGCAAGGATCTGGAAGGCGATCAGGAGGGGGAATTCCAACCAGTTTTCCCCTCCCCAACCTAGGGGTGCTGAGGCAAATTGTCGCACACTTGCTGAGGTCGGCAAAGGCTGGGAATCAAACCTGGGAGCTTCGGGGGCTGAGCTACTCACTGAGCTGTCAGCGGGGGATTCCGCAAAAGTCTTTTTACATCGAGCCTCTCCATCTGTCTCCATATCAAGGCACCTGGAGTGAGAGGCAACTCCAAAAACAGCTAACAAACGCAAGATGTCTTTTTGTCAAATCGAGAAAAATGGCAAATACAAAACATGTATTGATTGTTACATTTGCCCGTTGTGAGAAAGACTAATAGTATCTTCAGAAAGCTTCCTCTATATTGAGAAACAAGGGCACAAGAGGCTGAGGCGATGTTGACAAATTGCCAAGTTAATGAAACCGCATTAAGACTTTATTAAGTCATTTTAGAGGGACTTGCAATGTAAACCAGCAGAGCAGCTGCTCCATGCAGTTCATGTAGATAGGACACATGCACACAATTATATACAAGACATTTTGAAATTCTCATATAGCCTGCACTTCTTGTATGCGTCACAATTTAACCGTCAGACTCCCGATGTCACACTTCCGCATATCCTCTGTCTCACTGACGCATAAACACACACACACACACACGCACAAGAAAAAAGATTCCTCATGACACACTCCCAGTTAAGAGTACCGTTACTTGGTGCTCAGCGACTCTGTGGCTAAAAGAGCCATCCGGAACAGGAAGATATTTATACACATCGCACGGTTTGATCCCCAATCCGTACCATGTAGGCCGATGTCAGCTGGCCTCGGTGCACGTGGGGGCTAGGAAGGGTGGGTGCGACGGGGCTCTTGGGGGCATGCATTCCTGAGCGCTAAATTCGTGGCTCAGTTGAGCACATAATCTCGGCTGACACTCCCAGTACGGTACCGAGGGAGCACTGCACTGTCGGAGGAGCCGTCTTTCGAATGAGACATTAAACCGAGGCCCCGTCTGCCCTCCCGGGTGGACGTTAAAAGATCCGCATCATTTCGAAGAGGAGCAGGGGGAGTTCGTTCACCTGTCAATATTTATCCCTCGACCAACATCACTAAAACAAACAGATGATCTGGTCACTATCACCTCGCTGTTTGTGGGAGCTTGCTGTGCGCAAATTGGCTGCCACGTTTGCTCCGTTACATCAGTGACTTCAAAACAATAAAAAGCACTTCATTGTCTGTAAAGCGCTTTGGGACGTCCTGAGGTCGTGAAAGGCGCTATATAAATGCAAGTTCTTTCTTTCTGACGGGCTAGGCTCATACTCTTGGAAGGGTTAACCGCCACCTGTGCGCCGACACTCCCCGTGGCTCCAGGAGAGGAGGGGAGAACATTGAAAATAAAGAACACCGTGCTAGATATATTAGTTATTTTTGTTTTAAACTGTGGAGAACTGCAGCTATAAATTATTCAGGCGGCATGCATAAATGATAGAGAATATTTTGCGCTGAGGCAGTTCGATAGCAAATCTGTATTCACAGTTCAAGCAACCCCCACCCCCCACCACCAACAATCCCAACTAATATGCCATTATTTATTACTTTCTCGCCGGCATATGCCACGTCTGCATTCACACATCAGGTCTCTTGTACTCGGGAGGCCCCAAGAATCCAACTCTGCCACTGAAAGAATTTTCTTCCATTAGGAACAGGAGGAGGCCATTCAGCCCCTCGAGCCCTGTTCCGCCATTCAATTAGGTCATGGCCGACCCGAAGCTTAACCCCTTCCACCCGCCTTGGCTCCGTGGCCCTTAATACCCTCGCCGAACAAAAAATTCATTCATACCCGACTCCGAACAGACCGATTCCCTGCCAGAAGCAGTCGTTCACTGCAAGCCCCATTCATAGGGATTCTGGTTTGTGGTTTTCATAGGGGGAGGGGAAGCGGGGGGGTGGGGGAAGCAACGGAGGGAATTGCAGGAAGCGATCCCCAAAACAGGGGCACAAATGACAGAATCCCATTTAATAATTTTTAAAAAGCAGTTTGATTTATTCATTCAGTTGCCATAAACCAATGGCCCCAATTAAAAATGGTCGCAATCACAGAATGCAATCCTCCAAAACGGCAGTAAAAATCATAAAGAGACCCGTGCAGAATTTGACCGATTCAGTCACCGTAAGCAACCAGGAGGGCAACGTTGCCCTGGGATGGATGCGAAAATAAATTACAACGGATTACCTTACGAATTAGACTGGGAGCAAGCGTCAGCTATTCCCCCTTTGCTACCTGTTGCAACGGTTTTTCAGCAATGTATCCGTATTAATCATTCTAATGGCCACTGGGCTGCTACACTGATCACACTGAAACGTGATCACATAGAGTCGAGACAGGTAAGCAAGCGCTGCTGTCTGCTGTATAATAAATTACATCCCACTCCCAAAAAACTACACGGCAGCAGATAAAAAGGGCTGAAAGAGCCCATTTGCAAACCCATTCAAGTGTTGTCAGTAGGAATTCAGCAAAACCTAATGGCGGGTGCCTGAAGTTTTCATACTGTGTCCAATTCAACCGTGAAAAGTACCCAGCAGCACACTTCTAGATTGGTCTGTGGGTGGTTCACAGGTCTGTCACCACAGGGAGTAGGAACGGTGGGGAGCAATTCGAAAGAAAGAAAGACTTTCATTTATATAGCGACTTTCACGGCCTCAGGATGTCCCAAAGTGCTCTGCAGACAATGAAGTACTTTTACAGTGTGGTCACTGTTGTAATGTAGGAAACGCAGCGGCGCAATTTGCGCACAGCAAGCTCCCACAAACAGCAATGTGATAATGACCAGGTAATCCGTTTTTTTTTAGTGATGATGGTTTCGTGATAAATATTGGCCAGGATACTGGAGAGAACTCCCCTGCTCTTCTTCAAAATAGTGCCGCGGGATCTTTAGCATCCAAGCTGAGAGGGCAGAAAGGAATTTGCTTTATCGTCCCACCTGAAAGACGGCACCTCAGACAGTGCAGGGCACCCTCGTTACTGCACTGGCGTGTCAGCCCAGATTATTGGCTCAAGTCTCTGGAGTGGGGCTCGAACCCTCGACTTTCTAACTCAAGAGGTGGGAGTGTTACCACTGAACCACAGCCAACACTGGCTCAAACGGACCCCAAAGCTCTAGTCTTCGGAGAAAGTGTCAGTGGGAATCAATTCAAGCTGTATTCCCAGTCCATAATGACTATCCGAAACTGAACTAAACATAGCGGAAGACACAGTAGAAATTAATTTGATGTCCAGTGCCATACTACACCAGAAAGACCGGATAGTCCCACATACCAGAACTGAGAGGTTATAATCATCAGGAAGATTGAACAAGCTGGGACTCTTTTCTCTAGAAAAGAGAAGGCTGAGGGGTGACGTAATCGAGGTCTTTAAAATTATGAAGGGGTTTGATAGGGTAGATGTAGAGAAGATGTTTCTCCTGTGGGGGGAGACCAAAACTAGAGACCATAAATATAAGATAGTCACTAATAAATCCAATGGGAATTGAGGAGAAACCTTTTTACCCAGAGAGTGGTGAGAATGTGGAACTCGCTACCACAAGGAGTAGTTGAGGCAAAAAGCATTGATGCATTTAAAGGATAAGCCAGATCAACACATGAGGGAGAAAGGAATACAAGATTATGCTGATAGGGTGAGATGAAGAGGGGTGGGAGGAGGCTCATGTGGAGCATAAAAACACCAGCATGCACCAGTAGAGCTGAATGGCCTGTTTCTGTGCTGTAGACGCGTCGTATCTCAATCTTTTGTTTCCAGGTCTTTGTTGAATGTGCTGCTCTCAGCTGAGGTTGCTAATATGGGCTTCAGCCTCCCTCGGACTGGGAAGAGAAGGGGCTGGTGGCGCGGGGGGGGGGGGGGGGGGGGGGGGGGACAACAACAACTTGCCATTACATAGCACCTTTAATGCAGTAAAACGTCCCAGGGCGCTTCACAAGAGCGTTGTCGATCAAATCAGGAGCCAAAGCTTGGTCAAAGAGGTAGGTTTTCAAGGTTTTAAACCTCCTGATCACTATACTGCATTGCCGAAAAATACCCGTCTGTTCCTCAGGTGAGGATAGGCTTGGGTTCGGCTACGGTGTCCGCCATGGCCCATGGTCTAAACATAAGAAGTAAGAGCAGGAGTAGGCCTTACGGCCCCTCGAGCCTGCTCCGCCATTCAATAAGATCATGGCTGATCATCGACCTTAACTCCACTTTCCCGCCCGATCTCCATATCCCTTGATTCCCCATGAGTCCAAAAATCTATCGATCTCAGCCTTGAATATACTCAAAGACTCAGCATTCACAGCCCTCTGGGGAAGAGAATTCCAAAGATTCACAACCCTCTGAGTGAAGAAATTCCTCCTCATCTTGGTCTTAAATGGCCGACCCCTTATCCTGAGACTATGCCCCCCTAGTTCTAGACACTCCAGCCAGGGGAAACAACCTCTCAGCATCTACCCTGTCAATCCCCTTCAGAATCTTGTATGTTTCAATGAGATCACCTCTCATTCTTCTAAACTCCAGAGAGTATAGGCCCATTCTACTCAATCTCTCCTCATAGGACAGCCCCCTCATCCCAGGGATCAATCTAGTGAACCTTCGTTGCACCGCCTCCAAGGCAAATATATCCTTCCTTTGATAAGGAGACCTAAACTGTGCACATGCTCCAGGTGTGGTCTCACCAAGGCCCTGTACAATCGTAGCAAGACTTCCTTACTCTTATACTCCAACTCCCTTGCAATAAAGGCCAACCTGCCATTTGCCTTCCTTATTGCTTGTACTCATTGTCTAGTTTAAGGCCAGGAGCAGGGTCACTTGGGTTGAGATACAGGAGGTGCTCACGCCTGTCCCCACGGATCAGCACCACAAAAGAGTCAGTGCCTTCAGGAGAAGAGGGGAGGTAACTGGAGGGGGGATTAAAAGACTGAAAAACAAATTTACAAGAGGAATGTTACAACTATAGAAATCCACGCCCCAAATAACATGGCTCACCGGCTGAGAAATCAGCCCGGATCCCACCCCCAAAACCGCGACGCAACGTGTTAGAAACTCCCAGCTCGGAACGAGCCTTTCCACACACATGAAAGTGATGCTTAATAAAACATCCTCGTGCCACCCTCTGAAGACATGCTTTTCACGCAAAGGCAGGTGAAAACACAGAAGGAAGCGGCAGACACAAAAGCAGGCGGTCTCTAATGAAGCACGTTAATGACACCGCTCCGGAATTAACGCTGAGCTCTCTCAGAGGTTTCATTATTCCTTTCGACACACAAAACACAGCAGAAAACAGCAGCCTGGTGCACATCGCGCGCTGATTAAAGGGCAGAAGGGATAAAAAAAAGTTTCACCACATAAAGCCTGCCACAGCTGTGCTACTCCTGTAATGTGGTTTTGTGGTCTTCCTGGTATTTTACACTCAGGAGAAATAAGTTAGACTCTCTGGCTGTATTCAGTCCAATTCAAACAAGGTGTCCCCAAGGGCGTCAGCCCATTAAGGGTCTAGACCTCCTGTTTCTCAATAATAATCCATTAAAAGAAGATGGAACAGCGTGGTGGGTGGGGGGGGGGGGGGGGGGGGGGGGGGAAAGTGGCCCTGGACTAGCCGGCACTGTGGTCAGCTATTCCTCGCCAGCAGAAGCACCGTCAGCATGACTGCAAGTGACCCGGAGGTTCCACTGTACACTCTAAGTGTGCAGAACCCATTGTACGGCTGTTTGGTGGAGCCCGTGACCGATAGAATACCAGCTCTACCTATGGTGCCTGCTGCTTCTCGCTTTCTTCCCCACTTCCCCCTTCTGAAAGCAATGACTCGTTGTCGGGATACGACACCACAGGACGTCAGTCCCCCTCCACCACCTCACCCAAGTGGCCATTCGTCAATGCGAGCCCAGTCAGTGAAGGTTGATTAGCTATTTGACCCTGGGTGGCATCACGAGTCAGATCCTGTCCTCGTCCAACACCTGCGCACACCCACACTTCCAGCAGGGGCCAGTAGATTGTGATCAGCAGCAGGATTTTCCTGGGCACTTTCCCTCTCCCTAACCTGAGAGGGCTGAGGCCCAGTTGTAGCAGAGGCCTTGTATGTGGCTCAACTACTGACTGCCTCTGGGATAATTCACTAATGGAATTACAAAGAGATATTAATAGATTAAGCGACTGTGCAAAACTGTGACAAATGGATTTCAATGTAGGCAAGTGTGAGATTATCCACTTTGGACCTAAAAAGGATAGAACAGGGCACTTTCTAAATGGTGAAAGGCTAAAAACAGTGGCGGTCCAAAGAGACTTAGGGGTCCATGTACACAGATCATTAAAATGTCATGAATAGGTGCAGAAAATAATCAAAAAGGCTAATGGAATGCTGGCCTTTATATCTAGAGGACTAGAATACAAGGGGGTAGAATACAAGGGGGTAGAAGTCATAATACAGCTATACAAAGCCCTGGTTAGACCACACCTAGAGTACTGTGAACAGTTCTAGGCACCATAATTTAGAAGATTAAGGGGTGATTTGATCGAAGTTTTCAAGATATTTCAACACTAGTTCGGCCCCAGCTGGAGTATTGTCCAATTCTGGGTACCACACCAGAAAGGACGTGAAGGCTTTGAAGAGGGTGCAGAAGAGATTTACTCGAATGGTCCAGGGATGAGGGATTACAGTTATGTGGATAGACTGGAGAAGCTGGGATCAGTCTCCCTAGAGCAGAGAAGGCTAAGGAGGTTTTTAAAATCGTAAAAGGTTTAGATAGAGTAAAGAGAGAGACATTATTTCCAAAGGCTGAAGGGTCGATAACCAGAGGACACAGATTTAAGTGATTGGCAAAAGAATCAGAGACGACATGAGGAAAAACTTTTTTACGCAACGAGTGGTTAGGATCTGGAATGCACTGCCTGATCGGGTGGTGGATACAGAGTCAATAGTAGCCTTCAAAAGGGAATTGGATCAATACTTAAAGGAGAAAAAATTGCAAGAATATGGGCAAAGGGGGGGTGGGGGACTAACTGGATGGCTCTTCGAAAGAGCCAGCGCAGACTCGATGAGCCAAATGGCCTCCTTCTATGCTGTGTTATTCTATGATTCTATGATATTAAGGAGAACTGATAGGGTAGATAGAGAGAAACTATTTCGCTGGCCGGGGAGTCTAGGACTAGGGAGCATAGTCTAAAAATTAGAGCCAGGCCTTTCAGAAGTGATCATGCTGCGGAGATGCCGGCGTTGGACTGGGGTGGACAAAAATGAGAAGTCGCACAACACCAGGTTATAGTCCAACAGTTTTATTTAAAATGACGAGCTTTCAGAGCTGTTGCCCCTTCGTCAGGTACCTTTACCTGACGAAGGGGCAACAGCTCCAAAAGCTCGCAATTTTAAATAAAACTGTTGGACTATAACCTGGTGTTGTGCGACTTCTCATTTTTTTCAGAAGTGAAGTTAGGAAACACTTCTACACACAAAGGGTGGCAGAAGTTTCGAACTGCCTTCCGCAAATGGCAATTGATGCGAGATCAATTTGTTAATTTTATATCAGAGATTGATAGATTTTAGCTAACCAAAGGTATGAAGGGATATGGGTCAAAGGCGGGTATATGGAGTTAGGTCACAGATCAGCCATGATCTCATTGAATGGCGGAACAGGCTTGAGGGGCTGAATGGCCTCCTCCTGTTCCTATGTTCCTAATTGTGCTATCAACAAGTTACCAGCACACACAAAATCAGGCCTGTTATTTTGAAGGAATCCATTGCGTTCACTACAAGTCTGTACTTTATTTTTGTGCTTTGTTTTGATATATGAACAGGTAAACAATAACTTTAAAAAAAAACACAATTTTAGATGCTGTGTCGCACGGAATAACTGAAAACAGTTGCGCATCTTTGTAAGCATTAATTAAGAGCTAGAATACCACTATCCCCCAGTAAAACATCCTTGAAGTCAATGTCTGCATTTCAGACGGGAACAATGAGGCTTTGTCGGGAAACTTTGTTTGTGTCTGGTGACACACAAACACACAGATGTGAATTGAATCCGAGCACAACATCCCGTTACTTACAAACAACAATTTCACAATAAAAATGAAAGGTGCCTCAAAAAAATCCCAGAAATGTTTGGCA
The DNA here is from genome assembly GCA_030390025.1 of Squalus acanthias. Classification (NCBI taxonomy): domain Eukaryota; kingdom Metazoa; phylum Chordata; class Chondrichthyes; order Squaliformes; family Squalidae; genus Squalus; species Squalus acanthias. The sequence continues at coordinate 6,256,820 of CM059439.1, forward strand.
AAACCTGTTTTCCCCTCTGTCAAGAGCACACACCTTTAAAGGGCGACTGCGGGCAATGTCAACACCTCTGTGGTTCCCCTAGTGGCTGAAAAGGTTAGGGCAGCAAGCAGCTGAACCACACAAACCCGAGAAGGCGCGATCCTCTGTCTGTTGAGTTTACTGTTCTCAACCAGGGCACGGGAGCAATGTTCCCGCTGAGCTGTGCGGCCGCGCAGTCATCTGCAAGGTCCCGGGCAGGCCGCTCACCGGCTTCTACGCTGTAGGTACCGCGCATGCGCAAAAAATTAAATGGGCCGCACATTGGGGGGAGGCGGGCCGCATAGCAGGCAGTGCGGCTTCCAGGATTGCATGGGAGGGGTACTAAAATTTGGTTTCAGCGTGCCTGGGCTAAGGAGTTCTCTCTACTGGGTTCTTTTACATCGGGCGTGCTAGCCTGGCCGGTTCCTGACACCAGGGCCTCCCGCACCTGGTGGCCATGTCAAGATGAACTTCACCAAGACCAGCCACGGCAAAGATCCGGTCGCAAAAATGGGAGATCCCAGCGTCCACTCTAAGCAAAATCTATAAAGTTTACACTGGGGTTGCCACTAAGCGGAATTGGCTCGGATAGTTAGTTATCGCCAGAGTAAAGGTTCATCTCGCAAATATGTGCGGCAGGGAGGCTTGTGAACCGTCCATAAAAGTTCACAAAGCGTGTATGTTGAACTCTAGTGAAGTTGCGGGTCCTCTCGGGCAAATGTTTTCGGACACGGATGCACTTGAGCTGAATTAAAACATTGCAAATTAATGTTCAAAAGTTACCGAAAATACAAGGTCAGCCTTTTAGAAGCAACTTATGCGGAGACTCAGCAATTTAACCGTGATCTCAGCTGGAGTATTGTGTCCAATTCTGGGCACCATAGTTGAGGAAGGATGTCAAGACCTTGGAGAGGGTGCAGAGGAGCTTTACCAGGATGGTACCAGGGACGAGGGAATCCAGTTAGGTGGAGAGGCTAGAGAAGTTGGGATTGTTGTCCTTAGAGCAGAGACGGTTAAGGGGAGACTTAATAGAGGTGTTCAAAATTCTGAGCGGTTTTGATAGCGTAGATAGAGAGAAACTGTTTCCATGGGCGGGGGAGTCGGTAACCAGAGGGCACAGTTTTAACATAATTGGCAAAAGAACCAAAGGGGAGATGAGGAGAAATATTTTTACGGAGTGAGTTATGATGATCCGGAATGCACTGCCTGAAAGGGTGGTGGAAGCAGATTCAATAGGAACTTTCAAAAGGGAATTGAATAAATACTTGAAGGGGAGAAAAATGTTCATGTCTATGGGGAAAGAGCAGGGAGTTGGACTAACTGGATAGCTCTTTCAAAGAGCCAGTACAAGCCCAATGGGCCAAATGGCCTCCTTCTGTGCTATATCATTCTATGATAGCAGGGTGTCTGGTCATGCTGTAGTTAACTAGGAGTCCTTGAAGCTCGTTTCCTTGAAGACTAGCCAAAGTAGAAAATGATTCACCACATTTCTCGATCACTGATATCCCTCACTCCAGTGACCACAAAATTCTATAAATAAGTACAAAGTGGCAGATAAAGTCTCACACTATAGGAGGGATGTTGAGGTAATGGCACAGATGCACTGGGATGCTGACTTGCACAAGGAACTACAAATACGTGGAAATATTGGGGCTGTTTTCATTAGAACAGGGGTGATTTAATAGAAGGGTTTAACATTATGAAAGGATGTGGCAGACTAGATGGATACAGATTCTTTCCAGTGATTTAGGGTCCAGAAGATACAAGCTCAAATGCAAAAAAAAATTAGAGAGAGAGCAGGAGAAACTTTTTTTTACAGAGAGAGTTGAGGGGCTGTGGAATGGTTGGTGATTGAAGCAGAGACCATGCCATCATGTAAGAATAGGTTAGACAGGTGATTGAAGGAAAGGGGAATAAAGGGATATGGGAATGGGGGAAGGGGCACATTGGATTAGGATTACTGCTCGTGAGGAGGATAAACTCCAAGACGACCTGTTTCCATGTTTTAATTTCTATGCAAGTCCACAAATCCATCAAAAGAGGATTCCCAGTTCTAAGAAACCCATCAAACAAGTGCACATTCCAGGTTGTGAGGTTTCAAGGAGGCTTGTAAAGGATATCTGCTGCAGTTAATAAACAACAACAAGCTATATAGCGTCTTTAATGTAGTAAAATGTTCCAAGGCACTTTGTAGGAGCTATTTGATACCGAGCCACAGAAGGAGATATTAGGGCAGATGACCAAAAATGGAGCGTCTTAAAGGAGGAGAGAGGGGCGGAGAGGTTTCGGGAAAAAATTCCAGAGCTTGGGGCCCAGGCAGCTGAAGGCATGGCCGCCAATGGTGCGGCGATGAGCATCAGGGATGTGCAAGAGGGCAGAATTGGAGGAGCGCAGCGATCGCAGAGGGTTGTAGGGCTGGAGGAGGTTACAGAAGTAGGGAGGGGCGAGGCCATGGGGGGGGGGGGGGGGGGGGGGGATTTGAAAACAAGGATGAGAATTTTAAAATCAAGGCGTTGCCGGACTGAGCACGGGGGTGATGGGTGAACGGGACTTGGTGCGAGTTAGGATACAGGGCAGCACATAAACCCCCAAATAAAAGGTAAAAAAGTGAAATTAATTCCATGAACACATTTACAACAACAACAACAACAACAACATTTGTCTCTCAAAAACATTGTCAACATTGAACAGCAAGATTTAGATCTTACCTTTCGTAAACGGTAACCACCCACCAAGGACGATAAACCACCACAGGGCCCAAAGCTTCCAGACAGATGATGACATCTTCTTTCCCTTTAATCTTTTTTTTTGGCAGGTACTGTTTAACACATCTGGTTACTGATGTCCCATGAAACAGATGCTAATGGTTTGCTTCATTACTCTTCAAGTCTAAAATAAAGAAACAATACAATCCGTTACTACTGTGGCATCGGTCAAAGAAGTACCACAGTCAAATTTAAAATTCAACTTAGCATCGCGAAGTGTCGTTTGTCCAGTTAAAGATCCTTAACGGATGATCTATGGTCGTAACGAGACACTGACCTCAACTCTTTCGGCCTGTGTGGTTGAAAGAAGCCATCTTGATCAGATAGCTATGCATTAAAAGAAAGCCTTTTAACCTCTTCTGAAAGCTCAGTTGGTGAAGCCGGCTTGCAACCGAGCCACACAGACCAAAACCTTGCAGGGTTAATCCCCACCCCAGTGCCCAAGGTGGTTGTAAGGATGCCAGATTTGGCCTCAGTACCCATCGGCTAAGCGGGAGTGGGGGGACGGATAAATCAGCGAGGACGTCTTCTACCAGAAAAAGGATAGGCTCAGCTACGATGCTTCACATGTTCGAATAGTCCAACAGCACTCGATGTCATGCTCTGCTTCACTGCGACATTAAAGTTGGGAGTGTAAAACTGGAGTCTGATCAGTCATCTGACTACACCACCCCCGCAACCTCCCCACACCTGTCGTCCCCCTCCCCCCGCCCCCGTCCCCCAGCATGGAGAGCCCAAAGGCTGGTGGATAGAGAGAAGCTATTTCCTCTGGTGGGGAAATCCAGAACAAGAGGGCACAATATTAAAATTAGAGCTAGGCCATCCAGGGGTGATGTCAGGAAGCACCTCTTCAAATCTGAAAGTTGTTGAGGCTGGGGGTCAATTTGAAAACTTTAAAACTGAGATCGCTAAGATTTTTGTTAGGCAAGGGTATTAAGGGTTACGGAACCAAGGCGGGTAGATGGAGTTGAGATACAGATCAGCTGGGACAACGGCGAACAGGCTCGAGGGGCTGAATGGCCTAGTCCTGTTCCTATGCTCCTAAAGTGAACCCTACCCGCCCCCAACCCCTGCAGCCAGAACTGCAGAATCCTCCCGAACCAACTCTCGGTCCGCCAGTGTGAAGAATGGTCACTTGGATCATCAACAACAACTTGCATTTATATAGCGCCTTTAGCATAGTAAAACGCCCCAGGACGCTTCACAGGAGCATTATCAGACAAAATTGACATCGAGCCACATCATGAGATATTGGAATAGGTGTCCAAACAAGGTAAGTTTTTAAGGAGCGCCTTAACGGAGGAGAGGGGTAGAGAATCGGAGCGGCTTAGGGAGGGAATGCCAGAGCTTCGGGCCTAGGCGGCTGAAGGCTCAGCCACAGATGGTAGAGCAGGTACCAGGGAGCAAGCGTCCCCGGCGACCAGTCCCCGATCAAGCAGTTTTTACAGAAACTTGGGAGGGGGCCAAAAAAAAGCCTCCCGATTGATCAACCATGCAGGTCCATGTGAAAATAACTCTGCGGACATACCAACCTCTGATGGAGCTTTCCAGCCTCCTGTGTCTACTGAGAGACGGGGAGAGACCGACGACAGAGGCGGCTTTCAGACCGTGTAATTGGGGACTGAACAGGCTACAAAGACAACCTGTCTAGCAAACAAATAAACAAACAGGTAATGCAGATCATGTTGCAGTGAGTCAATCTAAAGGTGGATCAATGCTGGTATTTCGGTCCCCGATGACCTGGCTTTCTGTGGACCACCTTCGACTGACTGGCAACAATCCTTTCTCGCTGATGGGAGCATTTTACAGGCAGGAGGCTGATCAGATATCACAGAGTGCAACTACTTAGGAAGTTTTTAGCTGCAATCCGATCCCTCGCTCTGTGTGTTTAGACTGGCTCGCTTGTTTCCCTAACTCTTCTCCTTTCCAAGCTCCTTCTATTGTTGCGCCCCCAACCTTTACTGACCCCAGCAAATAAGTAAGTCAAAACAAACAGCGGAGACAACATGAAAGTATGAGCTGGAAAGCTACACAATGAGGGGAGTCATGCAGTCAGAATGTGCCCCAGTTAAAGGAAATTCTTTGGCAAGGTAAACACTGAGAAGCGACCATAAGAGGCCTGTCTTCCCTTTGTGACGTAGCTTATGAACAATCCAAAGCATTCACGGAGCCAGGCCTCATGAAAGATTATGGTCTGTCGAAGATATATCATCGTCGTCGTCAAAATGGTGGCCACCTGGCAGAGACTGACCTTTGATGATCCCACTCCAGAGACTTGAGCACAAAAATCTAGGCTGACACTCCCAGTGCAGTGCTGAGGGAGTGCTGCACTGTCGGAGGTGCTGTCGTTCGGATGAGACGTTAAACCGAGGCCCCATCTGCCCTCTCAGGTGAATGTATAAGATCCCACGGCCACTATTTCTTAGAAGAGCAGTGGAGTTCTCACCGGTGTCCCGGCCAATATTTATCCCTCAATCAACATCACTAAATCAGATTATCTGGTCATTGTCACATTGTTGTTTGTGAGAGCTTGCTGTGCGCAAACTGGCTGCCACATTTCCTACATTACAACAGTGACAACACATCAAAAGTACTTCATTGGCTGTAAAGCGCTTTGGGACGTCCCAAGGTCATGAAAGACGCTATATAAATGCAAGTCTTTCTTTCTTTAATACACAATCAGCTCGCTACATATTTCCGCCCCCAATGTTCTCTGCTTCTCTCCTAAACGTATGGACTCCGACAAATGCTGTGCTCCCCCCAGATGGCCTAGAGCTCCCAGCTTCCATTCCTGGTCTGTGCTGAGTTGGCGGATCTTGGCTGGGGTGGGCTTGGCTTGGCTCCTGGGCGAGGGAAGGGGAAAAAGTAGCCAGGGATCTTGTGCTTGACCTCCCGCCCCCCCCCCGCCACCCCTGCTGGAAAGCACCATGTGCAGGTAAGCCAGTGAGGACAGTCTCAGGCTTGGCCGTGATCACCCCCCAGTTCTCAGTTGAATAGCCAGCCAACACTCACCAGTTTAGCTCACGCATGAAGGAAGTCCGCTTGCGTGAGGTACAGGAGGGATGCTGCTCCCGTGTTACCACGGGGCATTCTATTTTCTCCGCGTGTGCAAGGAGTCCAGGACCGAGATATAGCCTTGATTCTCTGACCTGTGCTTCCCACGAGCAGGGTTCCACGCTGGAAGCACTGGATCATGAAACCACCCCTAAATACCCGTCCAAAAAGGTATCACTCGGAACAAAGAGGTTCTTGATATCAGTTCAAAATTTGCTTTAAATAAATTTCACACCGCCCCTACGGTCATCTGTCTTTCTGGTACTCCCTCCACTTCACCGGAGACCTCAGCCAACTTGGCTATACTGTATTTTGTGCAGGTTCCTTCATAAGCTCCCATCTTTCTACAACCTCTCGCTCTCACTCTCTCTCTCTCTCCTGCCTTAGAAAAAAGTTTTCCGCGAGTCCTGCATGGTGGGAACACCAGAGAATGGAGTCAATGGCCGTTGCCCCGATCCTCCGCAGAAGTTATGGCGGGAGTTCGTGGAACATCCACGGAAATTCTACCCACAAATCTTTTCAACTGCGCTCTCCGGCTATCCGCCCGAACTCTGCTCCACCGCGCTCGTTTGATCCTCTGCTAAACACCTTGGGACATTTACTACTCGGGTTGCCAATTCTGGTTGGATGTATTCCTGGAGATTTCATCATATGGCCTCCTGCCCCGTCCTTTTTTTTGCCACCCCACCCCCCCCTCCCCCCGAAACCTCCAATAGTTAATACCTAATCATGAAATTGTTCAAAGAAAATGTTTTAAAACTCACAATTTTTAAAAGTTCCCCAAAGATTTTACTCCCAGATTGTCTGTAAATCCTGGAAACATCAGGACAATCCTGGAGGGTTGGCAACCCTATTTACTACGTTAAAACAACAACAACTTGCATTTATATAGCGCCTTTAACATAGTAAAACATCCCACGGCGCCTCACAGGGACATGTGTAATCCAGACAGAATTTGACACCGAACCACATAAGGAGATATTAGGGCATATGACCAAAAGCTTGGTCAAAGAGGTAGGTTTTAAGGAGCATCTTAAAGGAGGAGAGAGAGGCGGAGAGGTTGAGGGAGGGAGGGAATTCCAGAGTTTAGGGCCGAGGCAACAGAAGGCGCAGCTGCCAACGGTGAAGCAATGAAAATCGGGGATGCGCAAGAGACTAGAATTGGAGAAGTGCAGAGATCTCGGGGGGCTGTGGGGCTGGAGGAGGTTAGAGAGACAGGGCGGGGCGAGGCCATGGAGGGAGTTGAAAACAAGGATGAGAATTTTAACATTGAGGCGTTGCCGGACCGGGAGCCAATGTAGGTCAGCGAGCACAGGGGAGATGGGTGAACGGGACTTGGTGCGAGTTAGGACACAGGCAGCAGAGTACTGGATGGAAAGTGTGACATTAAGGCAAGCTGATTATGTTGGCAAAATACTGCGGATGCTGGAAATCCGAAATAACAACAGAAAAACGCTGGAAAAACTCAGCAGGCCAGGCAGCATCCGTGGAGAGAAAAACAGAGTTAACGTTTCAGGCCGAAGACCTTTCGTCAGAACTGGAAAAAAACAGGAAATGAAATAGATTTTAAAGCAAGTTTAGGGCTGGGAAAAGGGGGAGGGGATGAAAGGACAAAAGGGAAGGTCAGTGATAGGATAGAAAGCACGACAGATTAAGAGACATTAAGAGATGTTCAAGGCAAGAGGAGGTGGTAATGGGACAGGTTGAGGGACAAAGGATGGCTCCAGATGAAGTGTGAATTGCGCTGGCAGAATGAAGGACAGCTGCCATGTGGGAGGGAAGAAAAAAAGGGCCAAACAAAAGTGTGGATAAGAAAAAAATATATATATATATGTGTGATAGGGGCCGAGGTTATGATCCGAAATTGTTGAACTCTATATTGAGTCCAGAGGGCTGTAGAGTGCCTAATCGAAAGATGAGGTGCTGATTATGTTGTTTCCTGCCTTGCTTTGAAGACAACGCACTTTGCTTTTCCATTTTACTGGGCAGCACATTTTAACAATCTTGTGAAAGTGGACATAAAAGTACATTTTGAGGTTTTACTTTAGAGCTGCAGATTCCATTTGTTGCTATTTGAACATACAATATAATTAATTCCACAGCTCCTGCGCCTCCAAACTACGCAGAAGACTCCTGTGGTGAGTGAAATGAAACTGCCAAAGTAAACAAAGCGGAAGAAGATAGGCTACCTGAAACTGCTTTCAGAATGAATCCTGCCTTTCAACCTTTGCAATCTCACTACAAATGTTGCCACTGGATTTTACTTGAATTTAGAACCATTTTAGCAGCAAAAATGCAGAATCACAAAGGTATAGGCCTAAGCCCCAAGCTCTGGAATTCCCTCCCGACACCTCCCACCCCTCTCCTCCTTTAACACGCTCCTTCAAACCTACCTCTTTGACCATGACCTGTCCTAATGTTTCCCGAGCTCCCGGTGGCCTGTCACTTTAATTCACCGCTCCACTCCCACTCAGACCTCACCGTCCTCGGCCTCTTGCATTGTTCCACAGAAGCTCAGCGTAAGCTCGAGGAACAGCACCTCATCTTTCGTTTAGGCACTCTGCAGCCCTCTGGACTCAACATAGAGTTCAACAATTTCAGATCATAACCCCGGCCCCCATCACATATATATATATATATATTTATATTTATTTTATTTTTTTATCCACCTTTTTGTTTGGCCTTTTTTTTCTTCCCTCCCAGAAGCTGGCAGCTTTGTCCTTCATTCCGGCAGCGCATTTCACACTTCATCTGGAGCCATCCTTTGTTCCTCAACCTGTCACATTACCACCTCCTCTTGCCTTGAATATCTCTTAATGTCTCTCAATGTCTCTTAATCTCTCCTGCTTTCTATCCTATCACTGACCTTCCCTTTTGTTCTTTCATCCCCTCCCCCTTTTCCCAGCATTATACTTGCTTTAAAATCTATTTCATTTCCTGCTTTTTTCCAGTTCTGACGAAGGGTCTGCGACCTGAAACGTTAACTCTGTTTCTCTCTCCACGGATGCTGCCTGGCCTGCTGAGTTTTTCCAGCGTTTTCTGTTGTTATTTCTAATGTCTCCTTCTTTGTCTCGGTGTCAATTTTTGTCCGGATTACTTTCCTGTGGAGCACCTTGGGACGTTTTACTACGTTAACGGTGCGATATAAATACAAGTCTGTCTTTCTTTCATTTATGTAGCACCGTTAACGTAGTAAAACGTCCTAAGGCACTGCATAAATGAAAGAAAGACTTGCATTTATATAGCGCCTTTCACGACCTCAGGTTGTCCCAAAGCGCTTTACAGCAAATCAAGTACTTTTTTTTTTGAAATGTAGTCACTGTCGTAACGTAGGAAACGCGGCAGTCAAGCTGCGCACAGCAAGATCCCACAAACAGCAATGTGGTAATGACCAGATAAGCTGTTTGTGTTATGTTGATTGAGGGACAAATATTGGCCAGGAGACCGGGGATAACCCCCCCTGCTCTTCTTCGAAATAGTGTCATGGGATCTTTTACATCCACTTGAGAGAGCAGACGGGGCCTCGGTTTTAACGTCCCATCAGGATGATGGCACCTCCGACAGTGCAGCACTCCCTCAGTAATGCAAGTTGTTGTTGTATAACTTTAGAGCTAAAGTTCTATTTTCACTGGCAACTGGAGAATAGGCGACAACCCAAAACCGTCCAACCTCCATTTCTCAACACAGGAAGACCCACTTGCCCTTCATGTCCAGAACATGACTTGGAGCAAATGAAGGTATTTGGTGAAGTTTCTCAAATTTAGACCCTTTACCAGAACCAATCTGCCTTGGGACATTAACCCATCGCTCTCTTTCAAATGCAGACAGAATTTGCTCATGTTTCCAACATTCTCTGTTTCTTTTCAAATTTCCAAACTCGAGTGCTTCTCTTATTTGACTCCAATCCATCTTTCGGATGAGACGTTAAACCGAGGGCCCCCCCCCTCCCACGGCACTATTTCGAAGAAGAGCAGGGATTTTCGCCCCGGTACTCTGGCCAATCTGGACTCAACCAACATCATTAGACCATTATGGTCATTATCTCATTGCTGTTTGTGGGAGCTTGCTGTGGTCAAATCAGCTGCCGCGTTTACTACATTACAACAGTGACTACACTTCAAATAGTACTTTGTTAGTTGTAAAACGCTGGGCAGGGGGGGGGGGGTCCTGAGGTCATAAAAGGCGTTGTATAAATGCAAGTCTTTCTTTATTTCTTTGTTTAATCCTCTAACCTCAGAAGAACCCAGATTTGGACTCATTCCTTAAATACAAATCCCCACGGAAATGTTGCATTCCGAGAGTCTCACGGAAGAGGCAGGAATAACTGACTAGAATATAAACTCATTAAGATCCGGGAAGAGAGAGTGAGCTTCATTGCAGACACCACAAATAATGATGTCAGTGAAGAGAGGTTATAGACAGAAGGAGGGACCCGGAGAAGTTGGGGCTTGTTTTTCTCTCCACTAGACCCGAGAAGGTTAAGAGATGAGCTGATCAGGGGCCTTCAGGATTATGCAGAGTTATGATGAGGTAAATTGTGATAAGATGGTTTCTCTAGTTAATGAGACTGTAATGAGAAGGAACAAGTTTAAGATGATCACAAAAAGGAAGGTCAGTAAAAATGTTCTTTACACGGAGGGTTGTTAAGACTGAGGAATAGTTGCTTGAATAGAGGTATGGGAGCAAGCAGGAAGGTGGGATTAGGCTATGCGGCTCATGTGGAGCTGGGCCGAATGTCCTGTAGCATGCTATGATTCTATGATGCAAAGAAGTTCTTAGCAACCATTGTTGCGTGAACTCCCACTCTTCTGTTCTGCAGGGTGTTTGAACAGTCAACATGTTCCCCTAAAATCTATTCGACAACTTGTATTTATATAGTGCCTTTAATGTAGTAAAACATTCCAAGGTGCTTCACAGGAGTGTAATAAGACAAAAATTTTACACCGAGCCACATAAGGAGAAATTAGGGCAGATGACAAAAAGCTTGGTCAAAGAGGTAGGTTTTAAGGAGCGTCGTAAAGGAGGAGAGAGAGGTAGCGAGGCGGAAAACAGTGACAAGATCGGACAAAGTCAACATGGATTTACAAAAGGTAAATCATGCTTGACTAATCTACTGGAATTTTTTGAGGATGTAACTGGTAGAATAGATAAGGGAGAACCAGTGGATGTGGTGTATTTGGACTTTCAGAAGGCTTTCGATAAGGTCCCGCATAAGAGATTAGCATGCAAAGTTAAAGCACACGGGATTGGGGGTAAGGTACTGACTTGGATAGAGAACTGGTTGGCAGACAGGAAGCAAAGAGTTGGAATAAACGGGTCTTTTTCCGAGTGGCAGGCAGTGACTAGTGGGGTACCACAGGGATCGGTGCTAGGACCCCAGCTATTCACAATATATATTCATGATCTAGACGAGGGAACCAGATGTAATATCTCCAAGTTTGCAGATGACACAAAGCTGGGTGGGCGTGTGTGCTGCGAGGAGGATGCAGAGAAACTCCAGTATGATTTGGACAGGTTGGGTGATTGGGCAGATGCATGGTAGATGCAGTATAATGTGGATAAATGCGAGGTTATCCACTTTGGTGGCAAAAACAGGAAGGCAGATTATTATCTGAACGGCAATAGATTGGGAAAAGGGGAAGTGCAACGAGACCTGGGTGTCCTTGTGCACCAGTCGCTGAAGGTAAGCATGCAGATGCAGCAGGCAGTTAAGAAGGCAAATGGTATGTTGGCCTTCATAGCGAGAGGATTCGAGTACAGGAGCAAGGATGTCTTGCTGCAGTTGTACAGGGCCTTGGTGAGACCACACCTTGAGTATTGTGTGCAGTTTTGGTCGCCTTATCTGAGGAAGGATGTTCTTGCCATGGAGGGAGTGCAGCGAAGATTCACCAGACTGATACCTGGGATTGCAGGAATGACGTATGGAGAGAGATTGGGTCGATTAGGCTTATATTCGCTAGAGTTTTGAAGAATGAGAGGGGATCTCATTGAAACTTATAAAATTCTAACAGGACTAGACAGACTAAATGCAGGAAGGCTGTTCCCGATGACAGGGGAGTCCAGAACCAGGGGTCACAGTCTAAGGATAAGGGGTAAGCCATTTAGGACTGAGATGAGGAGGAATTTCTTCACCCAGAGAGTGGTGAACCTGTGGAATTCTCTACCACAGAAGGCAGTTGAGGCCAATTCATTAAATATATTCAAGAAGGAGTTAGATATATTTCTTAAGGCTAAGGGGATCAAGGGATATGGGGAGAAAGCAGGGACAGGGTACTGAATTTGGATGATCAGCCATGATCGCATTGAATGGCGGAGCAGGGTCGAGGGGCCGAATGGCCTACTCCTGCTCCTATCTTCTATGTTTCTATGAGAGATTTAAGGAGGGAATTCCAGAGATTAGGGCCTCAGCAGCTGAAGGCACGGCTGCCAATGGTTGAGCGATTATAATCAGGAATGCTCAAGAGGGCAGAATTATTCGACCTTAAATTATAAATAAAGGACTGTTCCTGGTCTTTAAGACGCTCCTTAAAACCTACCTCTTTGACCAAGCAGGGGAGTGGGTCTTAATTGGACAACTCTTTCAAATAGCTGGCACAGGCACGATGGGTCGAATGGCCTCCTTCTGTGCTGTATCATTCTATGATTCAGCTCTACCTCACCACCACCTCTCTCGACCCTTCCACTGTCTCTGATTAGTCACACTGTTTTTCCGACATCCAGTGCTGGATGAGCAGAAATTTCCTTTAACTAAATATTGGGAAGAGCGAAGCTATTGTCTTCGGTCCCCATCACAAACTCCGTTCCCTAGCCACCGACTCCATCCCTCTCCCTGGCCACTGTCTGAGGCCTGAACCAGACTGTTCGCAACCTTGGTTTCCGAACACATATCCGTGCCATCAACAACCACCTCCATAACATCGCCCATCTCTGCCCCTGCCTCAACTCATCTGCTGCTGAAACCCTCATCCATCCATTTGTTACCTCTGGACTTGACTATTCCAATGCTTTCCTGGCCGGCCTCCCATCTTCCACGCTCCATAAACTTGAGCTCATCCAAAACCCTGCTCCCTTTATTCTAACTCCCACTGAGTCCCGTTCACCCATCACCCCCTGTGCTCGCTGACCTACATTGGCATCCAATCAGCAACGCCTCGATTTTAAAATTCTCATTCTTGTTTTCAAATCTCTCCATGGCCTCGCCCCCTCCCTATCTCTGTTACCGCCTCCGGCCCTACAACCCTCCGAGAACTCTGCGCTCCTCCAATTCTGGCCTCTTGCGCATCCCCGATTTTCATCGCTCCACCATTGGCGGCCGTGCCTTCAGCTGCTGAGGCCCTAAACTCTGGAATTCCCTCCCTAAAACTCTCCGCCTCTAGGACGCTCCTCAAAACCTACCTCTGTGACCTACCTGTCCTAAAAACCCCTTGTGCGGCTCGGTGTCAAATTTTGTTTGCTCACGCTCCTGTGAAGCACCCTGGGATGTTTTACTACGTTAAAGGCGCTATAGAAATGCAAATTGTTGTTGTTGGTCAAGCTTTCAGACATTGGCATGGGGAACGTTGCCAACAGTACAGCTTGGCCGACTGTTTAGGAACAGTCCTAAAGTAAATTCCATGCACTTCAGCTGGGTTCAGTCTGAAGTGTTACATCAATGGTACAATGAAACCTGGAGCAGTGTGAGGCATGTACATGTACTGCGCATATAACCAGCCATTAACTATCACAAAAGTATTTTCCCAACAGATTTAACTTAATACTATGCTGTGCAAAGCAAAATGCAGCAGCTATACAATAAACAACAATAACCTACAGGCGTAGACGCGAATGATTTCATCGCTAGCCCCCAAGATCGAAATTCGGCACAGTAGTATTTCAAAATACACATTAACGCTAATCCGCTCAATGACACCAGTTGTTTATCAATGCGAGGCATCTGTTCCATCAACCACGGACCTTCTCCTCTCTCACGACAAGGGCTTCTGCCCAAGAAAGGTAGGTACGGATTAGGAACAGAGGACACCGTGTCCCCAGGGGGATGGCAGATTGCACAGAAATCCTTCAAGCAGTGACAGATAGACCATTTCCTCTCTCATGACGAGGGCTTCTGATAAGAGAGGTGGGTACGGATCAGGGACAGAGGATACTGTGTCCCCAGGGGACACTCGACTGAAACTGAGCAGAAGTCCTCCAAGCAGTATGTTGCATTAGAACAAGGGGCCTCGTCTTTAGCACCTCCATTCTCTTTTAACTCGTGCAGCTGACCGGACAAGGTAATTTGCCTTCTCGGAGTCATCACAGCCACAAGCTCAAGAGGCCTCCAATTCCATTTGTGTGGGTGGCTGTCTCTCATACATCCCCATGCATCTAGTAATTAGGTCAACTTCCTTGATCATCTTAAACGCTCACCTATTTCACCTTCCTTGCTTTAATAAAAAAAAGTGACCAGCTTTCTCATGCGTCAGGCGGTTTATGCATTGACTGACCTATCAGCTCACAATATGTCAAACTCATTCAAAGTGCCCCAAACTTTTCAGTGGCTCCGTTTTCCTCACCGACTGTTCTTTGGCCTCCACTTCTTTCACAATAGGTCATCTTTATACTTAAAAAAGAAAGGGTAAAAGTATTTGACAAGACAGTCGACGTAAAGGTCACTTGTCCTTTAAGCAACAGCGAAATGACAACTGGTCGGATTCGACGTCTGCCATCCGTCTCCACAGCAGAGAGAGAGAGCGCGGCTGTGAGTGAGACAGTCCAAGCGTTGCCCCCTCTTACCAAGAACCGCACCGCTCGCAAGTCCGACGGCTGACAACACACAACACAACACGGGCTTGTGTGTAGCGGCACACCGCGACAGCTCTCCCGGAGATCCAGTTCCCTTCCCAAGCCAGTCAGGTCACGTCATCTCGTTCCCTTTTCACCGGGCGGCGGAGAATTCCTTCGAGTCAGAGCGGACGAGCGGCAGCCACGCTGTGCCTCTTGTGCGGGGGACAGGCATGGTGCAGCTGACTTGGGGGCATTCTTGCCGCTGACACGTTATGTGACCTTTCTCTGCTCGACAGAGGGGGGGGGGGAAGCAGGGGAATGAAAGGAGAGAGAGAGAGAGGGGCTGCAGCTGACGAGCTAATATCACTCCACTTTCCCAGCATCAACTCCACCAGTAAACACCCGTAATCCAGGGGAGCTCAAAGCGCTGCCACACAGCGCCATCCTTCATCCTGCCACAGAACGACTGCAATCTGATAAACACATCAGCCAGCAGATCGAACTTACTTGCAAAACACGCTCTCCCTCTACCAGTGTTCAATTCAAATTCATTTCCCCCCCCCACCCCACTCCATGAATAAACAAGACAAGCTCACACATCACCTCGCCTCTTAATGTGGAGGCCTTCTTCCCACAGTTGTGCGTTGGAAGTTTTTTGTGTTAATGTTAAAAAAAAAATCGTGGGATTACAGTGTAATTCCCCCCACCCCCGGCACTGAAATATGACGTGAAATCGATAGCAGCTGAAATTGTAATCTCTGCAGCTTTCGGCTGGCTGCTCTGAATCTGCGGCCCATTAATCACAGCTCCCAGCGATTCCAATGAATCAATATTCAGATTGCCTCATAGTGTACACATATGGCTTCCAAATGAAGTAATAATGATCCAGGATCTGTCCCACATTAAGTCATCAGTAGTACTGGGAGGGAGGGACAGAGAGAGAGAGGTTAAATAGGAAATCTCGGCCAAGGTTTGACGAGATTAAATGAAAAAAGATGGGATTTCCAAAAGGGTTTTCTGTGTGTGTGTGTGTGTGTCTGTGTTGTGTCTGTGTGCGTGTCTGTGTGTGCGTATGTCTGTGTGTGTGTGTCTGTGTGCATGTCTATGTGTGTGTCTGTATCTGTGTGCGTGTCTGTGTCTGTGTGTGCGTGTGTCTGTCTGTGTGCGTGTGTGTGCGTGTGTCTCTGTGTCTATGTGCGTGTCTATGTGTGTGTCTGTATCTGTATGCATGTCTGTGTCTGTGTGTGCGTGTGTCTCTGTCTGTCTGTGTGTGTCTGTATCTGTGTACGTGTCTGTGTCTGTGTGTCTCTGTCTGTGTGCGTGTCTGTCTGTGTGCGTGTGTCTGTGTGCGTGTGTCTGTGTGCGTGTGTGTGTCTGTGTGCGTGTCTGTGTCTGTGTGTGTCTGTGTCTGTGTGTGTCTGTGTCTGTGTGTGTCTGTGTCTGTGTGTGTCTGTGTCTGTGTGCGTGTCTGTGTCTGTGTGCGTGTCTGTGTGCGTGTCTGTGTCTGTGTCTGTGTGCGTGTCTGTGTCTGTGTGTGCGTGTGTCTCTGTGTCTGTGTGCGTGTCTGTGTGCATGTGTCTGTGTGTGTGCGTCTCTGTGCGTGTGTCTGTGCCTGTGCATGTCTGTGTGCGTGTGTCTGTGTGTGTCTGTGTGCGTGCATGTGTCCGCGTGTCTGTGTGCGTGTGTCTGTGTGCGGTGTCTCTGTGTGTTAGAAAACAAAAATGAGAAATTGAAGGAACACTTGTCCAGGGTAAGCAGAAATGTCAAACGCAATGTTGAACTCGCTCAAGTCGGGCAAATAAAACTCTGGCGTATCTCAACTCTGCTTTATGCTTCTGGCTCTTCACATTTCCTTTCCTTTTGTGGGATTTTGTGCTCCACAAGGCGTCTCGTACCAAGCACTCCAGGTCAGGTACGCCACAGTCAAGAGGCAGAGTAAAGCTCGCTCGACTCCGCACCAACAACGTATCTCAGCCTCCACCTCCGACCTGCGTCAGTGTGGCATAGTCTCCATTTCCCGCACCAGCCATCCTGAATGACATTACCAATTCATGCTGAACTCGGGGTAACATTAGGAACAGGAGGAGGCCATTCACCCCCTCGATCCTGCTCCGCCATTCAATTAGATCATGGCTGATCGATATCTTCACTCCATTTTCCCGCCTCTGCTCCATATCCCTTCGATACCCTCACCTAACCAAAATCTATCAATCTCAGTCTTGAAAGCTCCAACTGCCCCCCAGCATCCACAGCCTTTTGGGGGAGATTGCTCCAAATCTCTACTACCCGGTGTGTGAAAAAGTGCTTCCTGATTTCCCTCCCGATTGGCCGAGCTCCAATTTTAAGATTATGTCCCTTTGTTCTTGATTCCCCCACCAGAGGAAATCGTTTCTCCGTATCTACCCTGTCGAATCATTTCAACATTTTAAACACCTCGATCAGATCACCCTTTAATCGCCTAAACTCAAGCCAAGTTTATCCAACCTGTCCTTGTACTTTAACCCTCTAAGCCCCAGTATCATTCTGGTGAATCTGCGCTGCCCCCACTCCAAGGCCAATATATTCTTCCGAAGGTGCCCAGAACTGAACGTATTATTCCAGATGGGGTCTGACCAAGGCTCTGTACAACTGAAGCATCACTTCCTCCCCTTTGTCTTCCAAAGGCCAACATTCCATTAGCTGTGCTGCAGTTTGTACTGTCGGCCCATGCCGACCAGGAACTGGATCGAGACTGCCCAAACTCACCTCATGCATAACCCTTTTGAGCCAGCGGACAGCAGGGGCCATCATCCCATTCGTCTTAGCTGGATGTGAAGCCAAGTCCCAGAGGTGAAAGGTCACTCTTGTCTCATTTATAGTCAGACCTAGGCATGACATGGTGTTTCCCCCCCCCACCCCCACCACCCCAGTTGCCATAACTAGACACAGCCAGCAAAAGAAGGCTATTTCAGAAAACCTGGAACACTTGTAACTATAAATTGTCACTGATCCACGCAAGCCTGTTGGGTGGTCTGGGCCGAAGCAAGCTTTAAATGCCAGCTGGAAGTGTGAGGTGGAATGACTCCCAAACGTTCTGTGTGAACTACCCAAGAAGGAAAATTATGAACGGACTGGAACTTTTGTTTCGGACACAAGTGCAGAACGGAATTCAACGTCATGTGTCAAAGGTGTTAACGACAACATAGGAACAGGAGCCATTCAGCCCCTCGAGCCTGTTCCACCATTCAATGAGATCATGGCTGATCTGTATCTTAACTCCATCCCTCCATCCACCTGCCTTAGCTCCATAGCCTTTTATACCCTTGGCTACCTTCTCTATCGATTTCGGATTTAATATTATTAATTGAGCTTGCACCTACTGCTTTTCTGTGGGAGAGATTTCCACGCTTCTACCACCCATTTTAATAACGGCAGCGCTTGACTTGGCAGTGATTGCAGCAAACTTCCATCTGCAGATAACCTGAAACGCTTATTTCAGTCCTAATTAGAAGCATAATTTTCAGCAACTGATAGTACAGACTTTGCCCTGCCCATGCCAGCTCATGAATTCATAATAAGATGACGTAAACACAACAGGAGACAAGGGGGTCCAGAATGCCATAGCCCAACAACACTCGCACAGTTAATACCTGTTCTTCAAATGACCCGGGCCGAGATATCATATTTTAACATGAAGTAACATTGCTTGAAAACAAGCAGCAGATTGTGCCCCATGGAAGTTCTGTCTATCTAAGCTTTGAAAACTACAGCTGACAGGATTTTCAAAAGGTGCTTTTTACATTACAAGAAAAGACTTGCATTTATATAGTGCTGATCAGGACGTCCCAAAGCGCTTCACAGCCAATGAAGTACTTTTGAAGTGTAGTCACTGTTGTAATGTAGGAAGGGAATGGCGGGAGATTTGGGGGGGTGGGAAGCGGGGGGAGAGGGACTGCACTTAAAGGCTCACCCCCGTACCCCCACAAGCTTGGGGCAACAATGAGTTGGTAGACCCCCCCCCCCACCCCGGATATGTAGATTCACGTAGGAGCTAGTTTCAGGAAAGTAACCACAAAGACTTGGTACCCAACCCCACTTCCACTGATTCAGCATATGAAGCCCCAATTTTAACTCAGGGCGCGAGTGCAATGTGCGGGGGCTGGGCCAGGGCATGATGGCACCAGTGTGAGGCTAGGGTTGCCAACCCTCCAGGATTGCCCTGGAATCTCCAGGAATTGAAGATTAATCTCCGGGAGTGACCTGGGAGAAAAAACAAAATGGTGTGTGATTTCGTTCCATTTTCCTTGAACACTTTCATTCATTTGTTAGAAAAATATTGGAGTCAGGATAAAAAGGCTCTTTGACTGACAGTCAAGCATCATCCAATCGGGTAACTGAGTGCCGGTTTGCCTTCCAGTTGGCCGTGGGAAGACCAATGGCAGGAGCGTGGGGGCGGGCAGAGCGATTGGTGGCAAGGGGCGACCTCTAGGATTACGTCCAATCAGAGCTGGCGGCCCTAGGTGAGGCGTGGGCCATTTTAGCGCCCAGCTAATGCAATGTTGGCCTTTATCTCCAGGGGGCTGAAATGCAAATGGATGGATGTTACGTTACAGTTATATACAGCTCTGGGTAGTCCCCATTTAGAGCACTGCGTTCAGTTCTGGGCACCGCACCTCAGGAAGGATATATTGGCCTTGGAGGGGATGCAGTGCAGATTCACCGGAATGATACCCGGACTAAAAGGGTTAAATTATGAGGACAGGTTGCACAGACGAGGCTTGTATTCCCCTGAATAGACAAGATTAAAGGTTGATCTAATTGAGGTGTTTTAAGATGATTAAAGGAACTCATAGGGCAGGTAGAGAGAAACTATTTCTTCTGATGGGGAGTCCAGAACAAGGGGGAATAATCTTCAAATTAGAGCTAGGCTGTTCAGGAGTGATGTCAGGAAGCACTTCTTCACTACAAAGTGTAGTGGAAATCTGGAATTCTCGCCCCCAAATAGCTGTTGAGGCTGGGGGGTCAAGTGAAAATTTAAAACTGAGATTGATAGATATTTTTTTTAAGGGTTACGGAACCAAGTAGCTAGAGTTAAGATACAGATCAGCCATGATCTCACTGAATGACAGAACAGGCTCCAGCAGCTGAATGGCCTCCTCCTGTTCTTATCTTCCATGTTCCTTCCTAAGAACTAAACAGAGCCAAAACTAAATAGTTCCTAACTCCCAGAATATTAATAAAAACAGCAAGGGAATATTGAAGAACTGACACAATCACCACTCACGGCGAAGTCTTTCCCAGGCAGCATATTCAACACTTCATTTTGTGCGATCATTGTACTTCAAAAATAATTCATGGCACGTGAGACGCTTTGAGACATTTCAAAGAGACACAATAAGACGCTATAGAAATGCAAGTCTTGCACTGACATAGCCCTTCAGGTCCGAGTGAGGGGAATCATAAAGGAAAATAAATGAACTGTAAATCTGCTTGACAAATTTACCACTAAAGAAATCGGGCCTTCCGTGTGCAACTGAAACATCTATTCCCCATATCATTTCTTCTTCAATCAATTTTGTGTCGAGGTGTGATTTATTATTACACAATAGTTATTCAAATGAAATCTAAACAGCGCGCGATGTCGCAGAAGGACACGAGGGATGTTGATAAAAATGATTTCCAATGGCTGCCATTTTAGCTGTCAGCCTCAGAGATTCTGGGAACATCAAAAAACGCCGGTTTATTTGATAACATTCAGCACACGGTCCAAGGTCCCAGAGGAACGAGCAAGCCGGTCGAGACAAACATTCTTGCCACTGACCAGGACCATGGCTCGGATTTTAGGAACTACCGGCCTCAAGAGTTGCGGAGACCCCGGGAAGAAACGGCATCAGCATCGGGATTTCCACAGCTCTTCCGCCGAACGACCAGGAGAAATCCCATGTAAATTCAACCCCCCACTCCACTGTCTCACAGAAATGGTTCGACCGTTTGGACTTCAAGCACCAACTGGACACCAACAACGGCTTGCATTTATGTAGCACCTTTAACACAGTAAAACATCCCAAAGGTGCTTCACAGGAGCAGTTATCAAACAATATTTGACACTGAGTCACATAAGGAGATATTAGGACAGGTGAAGCTGCGACATTAAATAAATTTAAAACGGAGATAGACAGTTTCCTAGCTGATAAGGGAATTAAGGGTTATGGGGAGCGGGCAGGGAAGTGGACGTGAGTCTAGGTTCGGATCAGCCATGATCCTATTGAATGGCGGAGCAGGCCCGAAGGGTCGTATGGCCTACTCCTGCTCCTACTTCTTATGTTCTTATGAGAGAAAGGCAGAGAGGCGGAGGGGTTTAGGGAGGGAATTCCAGAGCTTAGGGTTCAAGCAGTACAGAATGATCCCAGAACACAGCGATTTCCATTCTATGAAGACAATTATACCAATCTCATGACAGAACATTGCACTGGAACGTTGGTTTCAGACAGTCAGACGAGCACAGTGGTCTTGCGCTCCTGTTAGAAATCATTATTTTGAAGTCTTTTTATCCTGAGTATAACTGGAATGTGCTGACCTGGGGGGTCGAGTTTCCACTCATTTTCACCATTAATATCAGTGCAATGCGGGCGGCCTGGGCCAAACCAGCGCAAAAGATCAGGGGAATTTTAAACGCGAGTTACGCCCCAAACCACGTAAGTTTATGTTTTCCGCGATCTTTTTGCGCTGGTTTATTCGCCCGGATCAGGCCCCGCCCACAAAACTGGCCACACCCCCCCAGGTCAAAATTGCGAGATTGCGCTGGTTCGTGAAATTGCGCTCATTTTCTGGGGCGCACAGGCACTAGTAGGCATGTTTTAAAAGATTTTCCATCTCAAACAAATATTTAATTTACCAAGAAACTGACTATTGTACACCAATGAAATTATTAAATGGTTCAGTGTGGCTTAATTTTTTCAGTCACTTTCAGTGATTTGAAATCAGGTTTCTCACAGGTGGACAACTGGACACCTTTAATAAAAATACATATTTTTGGTGATATACTCATTTTCAGCTGTATTAATAAAACTGCACCGGATTACCACTCTTAAATACATCAAGGAATAGGTTCTATTACACTGCCCAACTGCGCTGGTTCAGGGAAGATTTTACGTTTGTGATTATGCAAATAAGTTTTAGCAGAAATTTGAAATGAAACCTGACCAGCGCATTTTCGAGCGCATTATGGGCACAATTTCCCGGTTGCACCCAAAGCAGAAACTCCACCCCAAATATATGCGCCCTACATTGAGTTGCCGTTCGCTCCCGAGGACTTATATGCATTGCGATGTTACAGGAGATGACGGGATCAACCACGATTGTTTGTCCTCTACTCCTTAGCTACAGAGTGTCCTCTCTCTAAACGCTTGCATAAACGTTGGTTCCACTGCAGCAGATGTGCAGGCACCTCAGTATCTTATCACCTGATCAGAGTTTCAAACAATGCTTTGCAATCCATTTGAATTACTAATGTTTGACGTACTCGGTGAAGGAGTTAGGGGCATTTCTGGTTTCCTGCAAATCCCCAACAGCTGTGGGTTTTGTTTTATTACAGTTTAATGCGAGACAGCCTTTTCATTTTAACAAGTTTTTTTTTTGGCTCTCCTCTCCTGCTGGTTGGGTTACGTTTCACCCAAGAGGTCAGTCTTCATGTGCGAGTTTAAGCGGGGAGTAGCAACAAGCTATTTTCGCAGCTCGGAACAGCTCCGCGACTCACCCGACAACCGTCACTGCACAGCAGTTTGGAGTGGGCGCCCTGGCCGATTTCCTTGTCCTTCCCCCCCACCTTCCTAACCCTGTGCAGCTCAGGCCAATTGTTGCACCCCCAAATGCTAGCCTTTGGTCGAGAGGCGCTAACTCAACACAGACTGCCAATCAAAGCTGGGACCTTCTGGTCTGCATTGTTTCAGAAAGAAAGAAATAACTTGCTATGATATATTCCCTTTCACTACCTCACGGGTCAATGAAGTACTTTTGAAATGTAGTCACTGTTGTAACTCAGGGAAACCCGAAAGTCAATTTGCGCTCAGCAGGCTCCCACATACAGCAATGTGATAATGACCAGATAATCTGTTTCTGGTTGACTTTGGTCGACGGTTGGCCAGGACATTGGGAGAACTCCCCTGGTCGTCTTCGAAAAGTGCCGTGGATCGTTTACGTCCATCCGAGAAGACAGACGGGGCCTCGGTTTAATGTGTCATCGCGTTTATTGCTACCTTTTACCAACTGAACTATCGGCCGGGGGGGCGGGGGGGGGGGAGGGGAGGTGCGGGGGATGCCTCTGTTCAGCTTATGATGCATTTTCCACTTTTGTCTGCCCTTAGTCACAAGAGCATGTTGCTGAAAGCAAACCAATCTTTGCTAAGGATCACCTGTGGTTCAACAATATGAGCACACAATCAAGTTTAGCTGCAGTTTGGCTTTAAGATAGGCTGTCTAATTTGTTTAGATGTCAGAATCAGTTAGCATTTGACCTTTTGATTGCTGCGTGAAGCATGCATTTTAGCAAATGAACAAGGACAGATATATTAAATACCGTGCATGGTCTAATTAAGCTGGAGGAATATTTAATAGCAAGGCGAGTTCATGAGCAGAATTCAGAAAATGGGCACCAAGCATTTATCCAGTTTCTCACTGTACGGTATAAGATTTGATTCATTATCAAGTTAGGCAGCTGGGGCATCTAAGACTTGCATTTTGATAGAGCCTTGTTATGTCCTCAGGACATCAAAAATGCCTCACAGCCAATGAATCTCCTTTGAAATGTAAGCCGCTCTTGTTAGGAGGGCGGCAGCCAGTTTGTGAACAGCAAGGTTCCACAAACATGAGCGGTTAATCTGTTTTTGTTTTCCTGATGCTGTTGATTGAGGGTCGCATGTTGGCCAGTAACACTGCGGGAACTCGCAAAGCTTCTTCCAATAGGGACCTGGGATCTTCAGTGTCCACCTGAGTTAGCAAGCAGGGTCTCAGTTTAACAGGTCATCCAAAAGGACAGCACCTCCCAACAACGCGGCAAACGAAAAAGAATGGAAAGATAAACTTGCATTTCTATAATGCCTTTCACGACCTCAGGAAGCCCCAATGAAGGCAAGGAAGTACCTTTGAAGTGTAGTCACTGTTGTAATGTAGGAAACACAGCAGCCAATTTGCGCACAGCAAGCTCCCACAAACAGCAATGTGATAATGACCAGATAATCTGTTTTTTGTTATGTTGATTGAGGGATAAATATTGGCCAGGACACCGGGGAGAACCTCCCTGCTCTTCTTCGAAATAGTGCCGTGGGATCTTTTACATCCACCTGAGAGAGCAGACAGGGCCTCGGTTTAATGTCTCATCTGAAAGACAGCACCTCCGACAGTGCCGCACTCCCTCAGCACTGCACTGGAGTGTCAGCCTAGATTTTTGTGCTCAAGTCTCTGGAGTGGGACTTGAACCCACAACCTTCTGACTCAGGTAAAAAGGGTAAGTGTAAACTAAGGAAATTTGGCAAGACTTTGTTGCAGTACTGAGGGACTCGGAGGTTCCGTCTTTCGGAGGAGACCCTAAACAACCTGCCCTCTCAGGTAGACGTAAAAGATCCCATGGTGCTATTTCGAAGAGCAAAGGCGTTCTCCTAGTATCTTGGCCAACATTTATCCCTCGATCCACATCACCAAAACTTAATAACTGGTCATTTATCACTTGGCCGTTTGTGGGATCGCGCTGTGTACAATTTGGCACATGCCATCAGTGACTCCACTTCCAAAAGTAATTCACCAGCTGTGAAGCACTTTGAGGCGTCCTGAGAGATGTGAAAGGGGGCTACATAAATGCAAGGTCCAGGATTCTGCCGCTGGGAGAAGGGAGCTGGATGTAACAGTGTGGATACTGGGAGCCAGCTCACAAACGCCGGCCTCCACAAATCTAAATAACAACAGCTTTGTTACTGCCAGTACTCTCACATCGAGTTGAGAGTGGTGCTGGCGCTGCCAGGTCCTGACACAGCAGTGGCCCCAAGCCAAACTTGCCGGGGCTGCATATAGTGACAACCACCATTCCCGGCCAGAATGGAGATGATTGGTTAATTTCCCCTGGCAATCACAGCTGGAGACTGCACTGCGCTAAGTGACTGGGGTTGACTTTACGCACATGATTTGTATTATGTAACTATTCTCCACACACTGCGTTTTACATGTCTATCACAATAAAAAAGGGGAAAGTCAGAGTGCAAACAGATGTAAAGATAACAAAAACAATTTTAAAAAAACATCGACTTGTATTCATATGACAACGTATCAAACTCCTCAGAAACATCACTAAGGCACTTCATGCACAATTAATGCTCCAGGAGTGCCGCTACTATGGACCAAAGGCAGGTATATGGAGTTAGGATACAGATCAGCCATGATCTCATTGAATGGCGGAACAGGCTCGAGGGGCTGAATGGCCTCCTCCTGTTCATACATTCCTATATACCGTTGTTATGTAGGTCAACGCAGTAGCCATTTTGTGCCCACCGACAGCAGTGGGACAAAGCACTAAAGTTAGTGGTCTTGGTTGAGGGGCGGAGACTGGGAGAAAGTACGGATTTCTGACTCTTCCCACCCCCACCTTCCAATAGTGCCAGGGAATCGTTAACATCCATCTTCAGAGATATCTACCTCGCTGAGATAATCCTGCAGAGCTATCAGGGCACATTAAATCTTGTGGCACTTCCTTTAATCCCACCGACCTCCCCTGATTTCCTGGCACCAATTCCTTTAAGAATCATTTCAGCTGCGCTGTGAAAATCAGTTTCAAAGTGAATATTTTCAAATTACAGAGAGCTGCCGATGCTCTGGGGAGCTTTGTCATTAGACACATGTCTGGCAGTTCTACACATTCATTTCTGTTTGCTCAATGGAATGTAGGATAGTCATTAACACATTGATAAGTAAAAGACTTTTTTTTTATTATATGTGCGAGGGATGTTACTGCCAGGAGGGAAACTGGTGCTGGGAATGAAACACTTCTGTACGTCAGCATCAAGCAACCCCCAGGTCAGGTAAAGAAAGGACAAACGAACTTGCAACTATACAATGCTTTTCACATCCTCAGGACGTCCCAAAGCGCTTGACAGCCAATCACGTCCTTTTTCTTTTTGTGGTCTAGTCACTGTCGTAATATAGGAAATGCAGCAGGCAATGTGCACACAGCAAGATCCCACACACAGCAATGTGATAAATGACCAGATCACCTGCTTTTTAGTGATGTTGTTTCAGGGATAAATATTGGTTCTTCTTCGGAATAATGGCATGGGGAGCTTTTACATCCACCTGAGAGGGCAGACGGGCCCTCGGTTTAACGTCTCATCCGAAAGACGGCACCTCTATGACAGTGCGGCGCTCCCTCAGTGCTGCACTGGGAGTGTCAGCCAAGACTTTCTGCTCAAGTCTCTGGAGTGGAACTGCATGGATAAATGCAGGGTGAAGTTCCCTGTACTCGAGCCCAAGAGTCTGCTTCAGAATAGCACTTCCTTCTGCACCAGTGTGACATTCCCACACCAATCATCCTTAGAATCGTCAAGAATGACATTGAACTTTTAGTGGCAGTCAAGGCTGCCAACTCTGGTTGGAGGCATTCCTGGAGGTTTGATCACATGACAGCCACAAATGGTATTGCATTTGCCTTATAAGAACTGCTCCACCATTCATTAAGATCATGGCTGATCTTTGACCTCAACTGCACTTTCCCGCCCGATCTCCATATCCCTTGATTCCCCTAGAGTCCAAAAATCTATCTATCTCTATCTTGAATATACTCAAACACTCAGCATTCACAGCCCTCTGGGGCAGAGAATTCCAAAGATTCACAACCCTCTGAGTGAAGAAATTCCTCCTCATCTTAGTCTTAAATGATCAACCCCTTATCCTGAGACTGTGCTCCCTAGTTCTAGACTCACCAGCCAGGGGAAACAACCTCTCAGCATCTACCCTGTCAATCCCCTTCAGAATTTTGTATGTTTCAATGAGATCACCTCGCATTCTTCTGAACTCCAGAGAGTATAGGCCCATTCTACTCAATCTCTCCTCATAGGACAGCCCTCTCATCCCAGGAATCAATCTAGTGAATCTTCACTGCACCGCCTCCAAGGCATGTATATCCTTTCTCAGATAAGGAGACCAAAACTGTGCACTGTACTCCAGGTGTGGTCTCACCAAGGCCCTGTACAATTGTAGCAAGACTTCCTTACTCTTGTACTCCAACCCCCTTGCAATAAAGGTTGGGTCCCCTGTAGTTGAGCATTTTTGAGTACCAGTAACTAATGTTAACTCACTGAAATTGCACAGATAACTAATAGTAATGCTGGTAAAACTCATTCTCCTCAGTAATACAATAACTCATTGATAGTCTATACGTAACACAATAGGTGTAATCCTACCTGTGCTGTGACTAGTAGTAATCCTATATAACCCACTGATACTCGCCCTGAAACTACAGCCAGAGTCCCCCTGCACTGCACAAGCTGCGGTCAGGCTCCCCAGTCGATGCCACTTCTAACACACCCGACCTTCTCTCCCTATCTCCTTGGACTTTGGTTTAGATTCCTTCCATGTGAAGGTGACAACTCTGAACTCAGTCAGAGCTGATCTGTACGTGAACTTCACGCGTTGAAAACCGGCTGGTACAGGCGAACCTGAACCAAACTGAGAGATTGCACAGAGGGCAGCAGGTTCGGTGCTTGGGGCACTTCTCACAGGGCGCATCGTCCTAAAAATCAGCTCAGCACCAGCATTTCTAAACCATTCCCTGAGCTCGGACTCAATAAAGGAGAATGATAGATTACTGTCTCCCTAACCTCAGGTCCCCAGTCTCCCTCTCCCCCTCAACTCTCGCCCCCCCGGCTCCCCTAATTTCAGAGCCCCACCCCCACGCCACGATTGCCAACTTCCCGTCCCCCACCACCACCCCCACCAAGCCAGTCGCGGCTCTCTGCGGGCAACGGCGCAGAGCAGCCGCCGGTGACAAGCTCCGTGGTAAAGGCCGGGAAATGATTCGGCTTAAAAGGAAGGTGGTATAACCTCGCCAGGCTGACGGTCAGTCATCACTTACAGTACCTCACGCAAAGTGTCTGTTGTTCACGTGCGCGTACTAGGGCGACAAATGTAAATCGCTGACAGGAAGTTCCTGCCCCCCCACCCCCGATTCCGGGAAACTCACAGTCATTCCGGGAGAGGGTTGGGAACCCTAGAGGCAGATGTGTCGTACAGGTAATTGCTCACTCGGAACCGGACTGAGACTGTCCAAACACATTCCATGTCGGACTTTGACAACAAGCCAAGAGGAGAATTTCACGCCATCAGTTGGCCTGGACTTTAACCCAAATCCTAGAGGTGCAAGTCCAGTTTCCAATCCGCTGCACCACCCAGCTCCTGCAAGCTCAGTCCTGCTTTAAATTAAATCTCAAATTAGCCGGCACAAGCTAACATTTCCACTTATTTATGTATAGGGGCCAATGCCTAGCAACCAGTGTGACGTCATCATCAGGAAACAGAAAGCCATTAATAATCTCGACTGTGCAGTTAATGGCTCTTCGTCTGATCATAACTTCCCACACTGAACTTCCTGGATAGAAGATGAAAGAATAAAACAATTTTTTTTAAAAACAGGTACTGGAGGGTTATTCATTGTGCCTTAGATAAGTTGTTTGGGGCCTGGTGCTTTAGGAGTGCCAGTGGGAGAGCCTGTTTTACCACCTGCACTTCCCTACATGAAAAAAAAGACAAAACTCCCACTTGCCAACTCTGGAATGCACCCAGCAGAGGCGGTGCAGCCTCCCACTGGTAGGGAAGGGAGTAAATGAGCTTTTTTTTCCCAGCAGTGCCTAACGAGCCTCCGAGCAGCCGGCCCAACAGAGGCCCTGACAGAAGCCTGGGGTGGAGGCGCGCCTGTCAGCACTCTCAAGACGAGGAGCAGCGTGTCCCCCCAGGAAAGAGAATCAGCATTCCAGCCAGAATAAGACAATTCCCCCTTCAACCGATGCAATTAATTAGATACCAAGTAAGGGACAGACTTTGACTGTGCTCTGAGGCAAGTCTACGGGGCAGGAAAGAAGTGCAACATCCCACACAGGAGTACGTGCAGCAAGAGGAGCCACCGCTGAGAGAGGGGAATAAACACACTGATGTCACACAGGACCACCCCTACTGTCCAGGAGCTGCTGATATTCGTTGGGCTACAGCTCTACGGACAAGATACCAAGATAGTCCTGGATGAAGAAGGCCCTTCAGCCCATCTGATCTCATTCCACCAGAACGTCGCATAATGTGTAGTTGAGGCTAATCGTGTCCTGCTCGGACCGGGCTCTCTGTTAGCACGGTGCCTCTGCTGGGAGCACAGAAAGTGCCCTGTACTTCCATAAAATGGGGGTTGATCCAAACTTGGCTCTCCTCCGACTTGTTTCTCAATGGGAGTTGACAACAACAACAACTTGCATTTACATAGCGCCTTCAACGTAGTACAAAACGTCCCACGGCGCGTCGCAGGAGCGTAATCAGACAAAACAGTGACACCGAGCCACACACAGAGAGATATTAAGACAGGTGACCAAGAGTTTGGTCACTCTGGCATTCCGTGCATATCTCGATCATTTAAATTCATGAGCTGTCGTATTTCCAACATTGAAGAAAGGTCACGCGGGTTAATTGTTCATTGTTTAAGTTACAAGTCTGAAACATTCCTATTTTAGCAGTGTGTCCTGCAAACCAATGTACAAAGGCAAGAGGTGACATCTCGCCACCGTCCTTTCCCTAGCAAGTGCATCTGCACCAAACCCTTCCACACTTTGCAGGGCGATGACGATTATAAATCCTTATCGTGAAGGTCTTAATCTATTGCCAGATTTCCCGACATGAATTGAGTAAGGGAGTACGGGAGCACCGTGGTATGCAGTTTGAACAGAATGCAGACCTGACCTCTGACACTGTCAGATGGTCAAGGGCTCAGCTGCCCAAGGAGCACTTAATTCTCCACTGCCAAAGCTGGTCAGGCATCTCAGGAGGCGTCTTGTTGAATGCAACTTGAAAATCTTTTCTCGGAAGAATTTTTATGGCCTAGCAGGGGAGAGGGGACCTCCCAGTGCTGTTGCCCTTGAGTGACGTGAGCATGGGTGCAGGCAGATTTAAGTGCCGCTGTAGATACCTTCATGGCTATAATTCTTCTCTCCTCCGAGCGATATCGTGGTCATTCATTCTGGGTTGGGGTGAAAGGTTGCTCAGGCACGGAATGCGAGGCGAATGCCTCTTCTCTCCTGAATAGCTGTCCGTTTGTGACCCTGGACATGTCCGCTAGCCAGGGCAAGGTGACAAGGCTGAATGTTGAAATGGCGAGACTCACTAATACTGGTCTGTAACATTGCAACAACTTGCATTTATATAGCGCCTTTAACATAGTAGAGCATCCCAAGACGCTTCACTGAAGTGTTATCGAACAAAATTTGACAGCGAGCCACATAAGGAGATGTTTGGACAGGTGACCAAAAGCATGACAAAGAGGTAGGTTTTAAGGAGCATCTTAAAAGGAGGAAAGAACATAAAAACATAAGAATAGGAGCAGGAGTAGGCCTTTTGGCCCCTCAAGCCTGCTCCACCATTCAATAAGATCATGGCTGATCTTCTACCTCATCTCCACTTTCCTGCACTATCCCCATATCCCTTGATTCCCTTGATATTCAAAAATCTATCGATCTCTGTCTTGAATATACCCAACGACTGAGCCTCCACAGCCCTCTAGGGTAGAGAATTCCAAAGATTCACCACCCTCTGAGTGAAGACATTTCTCCTTATCTCAGTCCTAAATGGCCGACCCCTTATTCTGAGACTGTGGCCCCTAGTTCTATACTCCCCAGCCAGGGGACACATCCTCCCTGCATCTACCCTGTCAAGTCCTTTAAGAATTGTGTATGTTTCAATGAGATCACCTCTCATTCTTCTAAACTCGAGAGAATATAGGCCTAGTCTACACAATCTCTCCTCATTGGACAATCCCCCCATCCCAGGAACCAGTCTGGTGAACCTTCGTTGCACTCCCTCTATGGCAAGTATATCCTTCCTTAGGTAAGGTGACCAAAACTGTACACAATACTCCAGGTGTGGTCTCACCAGGGCCCTATATAATTGCAGTAAGATGTCTTTACTCTTATAATAAAGGCCAACATATCATTTGCTTTCCTAATTGCTTGCTGTACCTGCATGTTAACCTTCAGTGATTCGTGTACAAGGACACCCAGGGCCCTTTGAATACCAACATTTCCCTATCTCTCACCATTTAAAAAAATACTCTGCTTTTCTATTTTTCCTACCAAAGTGGATAACTTCACATTTCTCCACATATTCAATTTGCCATATTCTTGCCCACTCACTTAGCCTGTCTATATCCCCTTGAAGTCTCCTTGCATTCTCCTCACAACTTACATTCCCGCCCAGCTTTGTATCATCAGCAAAGAGAGGGGTAAGGGAGGCGGAGAGGTTTAGGGAGGGAATTCCAGAGTTTAGGGCCTGGACAGCTGAAGGCACGGCCGCCAATGGTGGAGCGATTAAAATCGGGGATGCGTAAGAGGCCAGAATTGGAGGAGCGCAGAGATCTCGAAGGGTTGTGGGGCTGAGGAGGTTACAGAGATAGGGAGGGGCGAGGCCATGGAGGGATTTGAAAACAAGGATGAGAATTATGAAAGAGAGGTGTTGCCAGACCGGGAGCCAATGGAGGTCAGCAAGCACAGGGGTGATGGATGAACGGGACTTGGTGCAAGTTAGGATATGGGCAGCAACGTTTTGGATGAGCTGAATTTTATGGAGGGTGGGAGATGGGAGGCCGGCCAGGAGAGCACTGGAATAGTCAAGACTAGAGGTTACAAAGGCATGATGTTCATAGCTGGATTTAAATCCGTGGGGTGAAATTTTCCTACCGTTTTACACCCTTTCCGATTTTCCATGGATTTGCCACGAGCCCATTGCTCTGGTAATAGGCTCATTTCAGCCCCATTGTCTGTCGGATATAAATATATTTCTCCCTCACCTCACTCGCAATCTTCTCCCTTTCTCTTGCTGAGATACAGCTCTACAGGCACTGGCGCCCTCTGGTATCATCTCACCCAAGTGGCTCCCTATAACATGGGAGCCAAGGCGAGTGTCTGCAGGCTATTCTACCGCAGGGGGGGCATCACAGCCAAGCCGAGTCCTGTTCCTTGCCGGACGTCCACACATGCGGAGTTTCCAACTGGGTGACTGGACAGTGCATTCGGATGTTTATCCTATGTGAAAGACGCGATGTAAATACAAGTTATCATCTGGCTGACTTTCTCCCGCTTCTCTAGCCCGGGGCATTGCACCAACTACCTCCCAGTTGAAGGGGGCGTTAACTCAGCCCAGAACAAATCCGGGACTGCTGGATGCACGGCCTTAACCAGGCCAGCCACTCAACGGGAGCCACGCTCAAAGGCTGCTACCTGGGTGGACTCAGGCCAGTGTGGGAAAGATCCTTCCCCCGACAACCCCGAATTATACTACCAACTTCGCATTGAGGCCCACCCGGGGGGGGAAAACACCCACTTTGTTTCCACTCAAAAAAAACACGAGATTGATAGATTTTTGTTAGGCAAGGGCAGTAAAAAGTTATGGAACCAAAGCGGTTTAGGCAACAGCTAAGATACAGATCAGCCATGGTCTAACTGAATGGCGGAACGGGCTCGAGGGGTTGACTGGCCTACTCCTGCCCCTATGTAAAAGCTGCAGTGTGAGCATGCAATGGATCTCAACAGGAGAAAGCTGCCTCAGAAGCATTTTGCTTACAAAAAGTATTTGCTGAACGGCCAATGCCAAAATATTCAGAAGTGACAAAATAAACTCAAGGACAGGAAGCCGCGGGATCAACTGGGGCATTGTTTAAAACCCTGCGAAAGGGGCACGCATTCACAAGCTAGGTTCCTCGACTCAGAAATCTCTATTATTCCAATTTGAAAGCAGTCCTCACGCACAATGTGCCATTGTCCCTCCTGCTGGGGCAGGCTGCTTGATCTGAACAGAATTTAAACAAAGGTATGGGAGCTTGTTGCCTTACACCACCCGCTTCCGCCTCCTGCTCGCACTAGCGCAGTGCTGCTGTGGCCCCGTGTTATGACTGACACAAGACCCGCTCAACTGACGGTCTTTTAAAGGGTCAGCCATGGCTCACTGGGTCGCACTCTCGCCTCTAAGTGAGGCGGTCGTGGGTTCAAGCCCCACTCCAGGGACTCGAGCACATAATCCAGGCTGACACTCCCAGCGCTGCACTGTCGGAGGTGCCGTCTTTCGGATGAGATGTTAAACCGAGGACCCCAGTCTGCCCTCTCGAGTAGACGTAAAAGATCCTAGGGCACTATTTCGCAGAAAAGCTGGGAGAGTTATCCCCAGGGTCCTGGCCAACATTTATCCCTCAGCCGACGTCACTAAAACAGATTATCTGGTCATTTCTGACGAAAGGTCATCGACCTGAAACGTTAACTCTGTTTCTCTCTCCACAGATGCTGCCTGACCTGCTGAGTACTCCCAGCAGTTCCTGCTTTTATTATCTGGTCATTTATCTGATTGCTGTTGGTAGGACTTTGCTGCGTGCAAATTGGCTGCCACATTTCCCCACATGACAGCGGTACTTCACTTGCTGTAGAGGGCTAGATGCCCATTAGACATCAAGGGCCCTGTTAAGCCTTTCACAATTATATCAGGAAGAGAAGCCTCTTTTACTGCAGTCCTGTTTCAATGGTATTTGCACATTTTTTGCTGCAGTTTCAGTCAATTCACTTCATTTCAGTAAAATCACGCAGGTGGCTCCAGATTTGGGCACCTGCTCCATCAAATGCTGCTATCACTTAGACGGGAAAGAGGGAAAGGAACTGACAGCTGCAAAAACCCGACAAACACTGTTCTCCACAGTGCAGCGTACGCTCCCTGCTAGGGGAGTCATTAAGCGCTCTTACTTAGCAGAAAGAGGATTAACGAATTGTTCCAAACTGCAGGGGTCCCATGTTAACACTAACTAACAGGCTTGCGATCGTGTACAGTTACCAGCGAAGCTCTTCCTGCTTGCTTTGGGCTGCAGTGAAGAAATTCTTGAATCGAGATAGCGAGGGGAAAAAAAACCAAGGCTGAAAAAAAAATTGTGAGTAGAGAGTAACTTGAGAGCAACTGTTTCCAGTGGCAGGAGGGTCGGTAACCCGAGGACACAGATTGAAGGTAATTGGGCGAAAGAACCAGAGGCGAGATGAGGAGAATTTTTTTTTACAAACGCAGCAAGTTGCTGTGATCTGGAACGCGCTGTCTGAAAGGGCGGTGGAAGCAGATTCAATAGGAACTTTCAAAAAGGGAATTGGATGAATACTTGAAAGGGAAAGATTTTGCAGGGCTATGGGGGAAAGAGCAGGAGAGTGGGACTAATTGGACGGCTCTTTCAAAGAGCCGGCACAGGCACGATGGGCCGAACGGCCTCCTTCTGTGCGGTATCATTCTATGATTCATTTTAGTTTCCGGGATAGCAATCTGTCAAAGCCCCCTGGTATGAAAAGTGAGGCACGTACCCGGAGCAATTGACTGCCTCAGCCCGGTTAAAATGAGCCCGTATTGCATTAGCTAAAGTTGCGGATGCTGGGTGGGCGTATTCCTGCAGGTTTCAGCACACGATCTCCTGCCTCAAAGAGCATTTGTAAGAAAAAAAGACTTGCATTTCTATAGCGCCTTTCACGACCACTGGACGTCTCAAAGCGCTTTACAGCCAATGAAGTAATTTTGAAGTGGAGTCACTGTTGTAATGTGGGAAACGCGGCAGCCAATTTGCACACAGCAAGCTCCCACAAACAGCAATGTGATAATGACCAGATAATCTGTTTTAGTGATGTTGGTTGAGGGATAAATATTGGCCAGGACACTGGATATAACCCCCCCCTGCTCTTCTTCGAAATAGTGCCATGGGATCTTTTACGTCCATCTGAAAGACGGCACCTCTGACAGTGCAGCACTCCCTCAGCACTGCACTGGAGTGTCAGCCTAGCTTTATGTGCTCAATCCCTGGAGTGGGACTTGAACCCACAACCTTCTGACTCAGAGGCAAGTGTGCTACCAATTGGGCCACAGCTGACACTTTTAAAGAATAAAACTTCCAATATTTTTATAACAAAAGTATTCAAAGAAAATGAACAGAAGCACACAATTTTTTTTTTTTAAATGCTCCCTATGATTTTTCTCCCCGGGTTCGCTCGCACCAGTGTCCAAGGAGCTAGAACTTGAATTCCTGGAGGGTTGGCAACCCTAGCCTGACCATCTGCCCGGAGGACGTCACTTTTTCAACAGAGATGTCACCCAGCAGCTTCAATGCAAGTTGGTTTCGAAGAAATGAAGCTATGTACTTTTTCCACCCCCCCCCCCCCCACTTCCTCCCACTCCCCTCCAGAAAAAAGCCTTGCTCCAGCCGAATGTCTGCCATGCGGAAAGCCCATTCTTCAGGAGCCTTCAGTGGACCATGAACCATTCAGAGGATCAGTGTCTCGTGGCGATAAAACTGAGCCAACACCAAGAGAGAGATTGCTTTCATCACTGTTATCTGTCGCCGCCCGTAGTGGGGCTGGCAGATTGAGCAATCAGTATATCTGTGTCCGACTGCTTTGCAAGGTGCGGTGGGGGGCCGGGTAGAGTGGGGTTGTTTGCTGAGGATAGCTCCCAAACAATCGGGAGCCAAATCCACCAAACGTTGCGTGTGGATTAATAAGATGACCTGAGCAGGGATATATTTTTTTTAAACCATATTCTAATTTTATTAAACTATAACAATGACAGAAATCTTTACAAATGCAACAACTGCGTGGCTGTTTTGTTAGTGTTATTCTATCTTTACTTGCATGTACATGAATAAAGAATTTTTATGCCACCTGGGGAACAAAAAGCAATGCAGAATTTTCACCAGAGTTTATTTTTTTTTATTTGTGTGGATATTTATTTCCTTTCAGCTCTACCGCCACACAACTAAGAGGTTATAACTATCAGGAAAGACTGAACATGCTGGGGCTCTTTTCTCTAGAAAAGAGAAGGCTGAGGGGTGACCTGATAGAGGTCTTGAAAATTAGGAAGGGGTTCGATAGGGTAGACGTAGAGAAGATTGTTCCACTTGTGGGGCAGACCAAAACGAGGGGTCATCAATATAAGACAGTCACTAATAAAGAATTCAGGAGAAAATTCTTTACCCAGAGTGTTTAGCGTGTGGAACTCGCTGCCATGAGGTGAATAGCATTGATGCATTTAAGGGGAAGGTAGATAGACACATGAGGGAGAAAGGAATCGAAGGATATGTTGATAGGGTGAGATGAAGTAGGGCGGGAGGAGGCTCATGTGGAGCACAAACACCGGCATAGACCAGTTGGGCCAAATGGCCTATTTCTGTGTCGTACGTTCTATGTAAAGAACATCTCAAGTGTGCGTGAAGTATAAAAAGTTAAAATTGGGGATCATTTTATTTCTGTGACTTGAATACTGCTCGGGCTGCGTAACCCCATACTTCAGTAATGTAAGATACGTGTGATCCATTCAATTGGGGGCTGGGGGGCCGCGAGGGTAAATCAGTTCTGCTTATTCAACATATCAACTAAAGAATACCGAGAAAGTATGACAAAATTTGCACTGAGCACTGAAAACGAATTTTTAACAATTTTGCAAATGACATTTGCCGAAGACAAAAGCAGAGTGCAGGGTTAAGCAGGGCGCTATGTCTTGTTACTGTTGTTGAGAGAAGGGTATGGATTGCACTCAATCCGTTCCACGCTGCAGAATTTTATGTATATCTGCAAAATGTAATCCCCGATGTATAATTGGCGCGGGTAATATTCTCAGCGTGTGATAGAGAAATATCCTTTGTACGAGCTGCTGAAAAGCTGCAAGGTAATTGGTCGGCCCGCTGTGCAGGGTAACACCAAAACAAAGGCTTTCCAAATTACCATAAACCTGCTGAATAAGGTTTCCGAGCAGAGAATGGCCATATCTGATTACCATCGTCATCTTCGGCAACAGACTAGACTGACTTTTCTCGTCAACGGATTTATTACAAAGACCTGAGCATATCATCTAGACCGACAGTCCAGTGCAGTACTGAGGGAGGTGCCATCTTTCAGATGAGATGTTAAACCGTGGCCCCGTCTGCCCTCTCAGGTGGGTGTAAAATATCCCGCGGCACTATTCGAAGAGGAGCAGGGGAGTTCTCCCCAGTGTCCTGGTCAATATTGATCCCTTAACCAACATCACTGAGAACATGGCAACACACTGCGCCCCCGGCAACACTGTACCTCCGTAGCGCTGTGCACAGGGTCTGGAGTTGAGCTCGAACTCACAAACTTTTGAATCAGAGACAAGAGCGCTACCAACTGAGACAGGCCAACACAAGTTCTTATCAGAGGTTCATCTTAAGCAGCTTTGAACAAAAATCTGAAAAAGGTTGAGTAGGGGTGTGATACCAGCAAGAAAACAGCCCCCTCTCCATTTTATCATCACTCCTCCTCCTCCTCCTCTTCAACCTCTAACAAACAAGAAGTATCTGGAGGGATGTAAGTGGTCAGTTGGCATCACGTAGTTATAGTTATCCCAGCAGCCTTTGCTGCTGCATGGCAACACACTGTCCCACCACGAAGCATGGCATAAAACGAGCCCTTCAGGCCGGTGATTAGGCCTGTTGGGGCGTTACCAGTGGGCCAGCTATTAAGCTTATCTGCTCGTTCTTTGAAGCACCCACGCTGAAGGTAGTCACATAAATGGGGTGATAAATCAGCACTGGAATGAAACTAAATATAAGGTGCTTCACATGGGCTTAACTAACGGACGGAGCTAAGTCACTCTTAAGTATTAGCAGATTAGGAAACAAGTCATTTGTAAATATGTAGGATGACCAAAACCTGGGCTGCGTACTGGAGAAGACAGGGAGAGCTGTATTTATGTAGTGACTCTCACTGATGTCTCAAAGTGCGACCCGTGCAATGAGTTGCTTTGAAAGGCAGGGGCTGTTGTTACATAGGCAAATGTAGCAGATATTGTGCCCACAGCCAGATCGCGCAAGCAGCAACGCGGTAAATAGCCAGCTGGTCTAGTTTTGGGCGGGGGGGGGGGGGGGGGTCGGTGGAGAGAGGAACGTTGGTCCGAAGACCAGGAGAACTCTATGCTCTTCAAAATGTTTGCTCTTCATTTGTCCCGTGAAATCTTCCACGTCCACCTGAGCGGGCAGACTGAATTTTGGGTTGGCCTCTTGTCCAAAAAGAAATGTGACCTCCAACAATGGACCGCACCACCAGCCTAGATTATGGGCTGGATTGAGGTTCTAGGAGGCTATTTATAGTTCTGTTATTCCCAGCACTGAGCAAACCTTCCCCCCGCTCCCCCCCACCCAACTCGGTTACCATTATCAATGGGCAAACCCATCGTTCCAAATGAGGAACATTATGGCAATTCTCAGTGTTAGCTGAAATGACTTATTAATAAGCAGCAAAGAGTAATTGTAGATAATGAAAATGTAGTTGCAGTTCAACATCTAGCTTCAGGTTCATTTGCAAATGAGTTCCCCTCCGAGAACTGCATTTTGGTGTAATTTTAAATTTCACATTTTCCTATCATACATATCTTGAAATGAGCTCTCTGTGATGCAGTGACGCGGATTACTTAATGAGCTTGAATTAATGAAACCGATGAAATCATTTTTACAATTACAGTATCATATTCCCCAAATGCATTTGAAAGAGGAAAAAAATCATAACCTCACATTCATCTTCACTTCGCTGCTCAAACGTCGCCATGGACACCAATGGGTTAAACACCACCTGCTGTGGCTGAACGCATTGGCAGTCACAGCACTCAAAGCGATACACAATCCAGCAGCTCGCAGGTTTCATGCCCAGGCTATGCTGAGATAACTGACCTCACTCATTTTTGGTTGCTATGATTCTCCTCAGCACACCTGTAGCAGGGAATGACACTAAAAAAAAATCCTTCAGAGATTCCCCCCCCCGCGCCCCCCCCCTCCACTTTGCTGGACAGCTCCCGTCATTTCCGTGGGGTGCGGGGGGTTGGGTGTCTGGTCTCCTGCCGGCACTTTAGCAGAGGATTGGCGGAAACACTGCCGAAATGGCACAAGCCTCCGTTTTTACACCAGTCCGCCAGGATTTCTGCCGATCCGCCATCCCTCGTTAGGAGATCAGAAGAGCCCCAGAGGAAATCCAAGCCCACAGGCTTCCGTCAGCTACCATCGCCAACAATCATTTCCAGCCTCTGGTCATTACTCATCGGCCCGGCTGTAAACCCGAGGTTAGGATACAGCTCGGCTGTGATGCCCCCACAGTCGAATAGGCTGCCGGCCCCTCACAGTCGGGGCTTGCACAGGAAGAACGGCCATTTGGATGTGGTACTAGATTAAGTGGGGGGGGGGGGCGGGGAGGGAAACAATGGTTAACGTGCCTTCAGGAGAGATGAGGAGCATTTACTTTTTTTTTTAAAACACACACAAATAAAGATAAAAGGTCTAATTTGATGCCCAAACCCACACCACGGAGGCAACCTCAGGGAACAGACACTGCAAACATTGCAACAAAATGCCAAGCTACCCAAGGCAGCTCTCCCCTTCGTGGTAATCGGAGCCATGCTTATCATTCAAAACAAACAAATCAAAAGAACACAAGTCGTCTTATTTACTGCGCCAAATAAAACAAAAAAATAAATAAATAAAGTCTACATTTTCTCGTTGAGGCCCTCCCCGATCTGCATTACAAAAAGGGCCGGTCTACATGTAGTCTGCGTACACACTCGCACTCTTTTGCGATGAAGCAAGGCAATTACTGTCAGCGAGAAGGAACTAATGCATCAAGCTCAATTTGTCGCACCGTAAGTATCTCCTCTGTTAGGATCTGCTCCAAAGGTCAGAGTGCGGCCCACCATGAGACCTCGAGAGCCCAGCCTTCATCAACAGTGAGCGTCAGCACCCGCCTGCCACACAAAGCTGCCTCCAAGCAGCCGAGATCTTATCGGCAACAACAAAGCAGCCATTAAGACTTCAAAACACAAGAAAAAACAAAACTGAGGGTAATGGCTGTCTCTCCGTTGGCTTCGGGGCTGCCGAGAACAATTTGGGGATGCTAATGGCTGTCGGCTCATTCTTTGCGCTCGCTACCGGGTAGCGATGAGTAGCAGCTGCTGAGTGACTTCAAGATACGATTAGTCACACCACCAGAAAAGGACGTGCTCGCTGAGAGTTCAGTGACAAAGAGCCAGAGACGCACCCGCTGCACGCCAACAACAATCGCTTGCATTTATAGAGCCCCTTTAACATAGCAAAAACGTCCAAAGGCGCTTCACGGGAGCGATTTTCAAACAATATCTGACACCGAGCCACAGAAGGAGACATTAGGACAGGTGACCAAAAGCTTGGTCCAAACAGGTAGGTCTTAAGGAGCGTCTTGAAGGAGGAGAGAGAGGTAGAGAGTCGGAGAGGTTGATGGAGGGAATTCCAGAGCTTAGGGCTGGGGCAGCAAAGCTTCAGGCGGCTTGACTGTTGCATCTGTGTCAAGAGTGCATGGTGTCAGCCGTGGCTCAGTTGGTAGCACTCTCGCCCGAGTCAGAAGGTTGTGTGCTCGAGTTCCACTCCAGAGACTTGAGCACAAAATCTGGGCTGACACTTTAATGCAGTACTGAGGGGAGTGCTATCTTTCGGATGAGACGTTAAACCAAGAACCCGTCTCCCCTCTCAGGTGGAGGTCAAAAGCCATAGAGCGAGAGTTCAAAGTAGTGACCAAAAGCTTGGTTGGAAAGGCAGCATCTGTGGAGAGAGGAACAGTTAACATTTAAGGTCGACGACCTTTCCTCAGAACTGGTTAGAATTTCCAATTCGAAAGATCATCGACCTGAAATGTTTAACTCTGTTTCTCTCTCTGCAGATGCTGCCTGACCTGCTGAGTATTTCCAGCATTTTCTGTTGATGTTTCAGATTTCCAGCATCCGCAGTATTTTGCTTTTGTATTAGAGCTTGGTTGGAAAGTTGTTTTTTTGAGAATATTTTTTTTAAAGGTGTAGAAAGAAAAGGAGGAACTGAAGGGTTTAGGGAGGGAGCAACAGAAAATGGGATCCCAGAATCAATGATGGGATGTGCAATCGACCAGAGTCGGAGGAGCGAAGGCTGCTGGACGGGATGCAAGGCTGGAGGAGATTGCAGAGGTAGAGTGAGGCAAGACTGGGAAGGGTTTTGAAGATGAGGAGAAGATATTTTTTGAGAAATAAGGTGCTATATCAATGCAAATGTGTCCTTCAGTATTTAAATCATTAAATCAATGATGTTTGCCAAAAAGGAGGCCTAAATCTAACCAGAAGTAAACATGTCAAATAGAAAAATATAGAAATTGGAAATTCTAACCATAATCTTGACAGGAAAGGGCCAATTGGAGTTTACTAACCCGAATGAGCTGTTGAGTGTAGGTGCTTGTACAGTAGCCAATTGAACACACAAATCTGCTCCTCTTTTCCCTCTTCCCAATTATCTGACAGAACTTGCCAGAAACAGAGGCTCAGGACCCCCCCCCCCCCTCCCCCAGCCAACATCAAGCTCCTCCCGTCACGATATAAATCTGCCCGAGAAAGATTAAATTAAGTTTTGCCGTCTTGTGTTTTACTTGCGTTCATTCCCGCGGCCAAGTTAAAGAAGAAACCCCTTGGCCTTTGTGATAGTGCCTTGCAGGTCCCCTCAGAGCATCCCAAGGCACATCAGAGGACTTTTGAAGTGCCGTCACTGTTGTTACGTGAGCAAACGCGGCAGCCTATCTGGCACACAGGCCCTGGGGTGAACACTCCTGCTCTTCTTTGGAATAGTGCCGTGGAAACTTGTACCTGAGGGGGGCAGATGGGGCCAGAGTTGAATGTTTGGTGTGAAAGACGGCACCTCTGACAGTTCAGCTCTCCCTCAGCACTGCGCTGGAGCGTCAGCCTAGATTATATGGTCAATCCCTGGAGCAGGGCTTGAACCCCCCAACTTTCTGATTCAGCTGAGCCACGCCTGACACTATTGCTGCATCTGATGTCCCAGATCAAAACTTTGGTCGGGGGGGGCTCGCAATTATCCACCAATTCCCATTGCCCATAAGGGAAAGATGTGGGTTCGCACTAGAGCTGATTAGGGGCGTTCCTTTGCCGCTACTTTGTCATGGTTTTCGACCGGCTGACTTGAACCTCCAAAAGCACCAGGCACAACTTTGCTTTGGTAGCCCCAGTGAACGGTGATGCCAACGTCACCAGAGGACCAACACCATGGCAGCCAGCAGGCGGTCCTGGCCCCCGCCTTCCCCCATCTCATACCCGGTCCAAAGAGGTTTCAGAACCACGTATGGTTGTTTCCGGCTAAATCCGGTCGAAGGAGGGATTAAAACCAGCTTGAAAAAACAATTGCGTTTCTGCCAACATGTTGTGCAGCTTCCCAGCAGTTGGCACACAAACATTGTTTTAAAAAAAAGAGCTTTTATAACCTTAAAATATTTAAAGGGCATTTTCCACATGATAAAGCAGAGTTCGGCAAACCTCGGTTGGTTTGTGTACACTACTATCAATCGCATTGAACTGCACCACTTGTGAGTGCCACTTCCGGGCTGTCTTCCTCCTCCCAAAGCAAAAGATTTGCCAAAAGCATTTCTCTGTCTAGACAACGCTCCTTTGAAACAAAGGAAAGACATGTTCTGCACTGAAGGCATCAGGGACAGACATGCTGCACATCCGCCATCGACGCAAAGACAAAGGGCCCAACCGCACTCGATACCCGCTCTGTCCACTGGCTTTGCCAAGGCAGGTCGCCATTTAAAACTGAAGCTATGGAGCCAGACATCCTTCCTATTAGCTTTGGTAATGGAGTCCCGCAAGCAGCCCCCGACCCCTGGCAATCAGTGCCCCGACAACCCAGTCAGGCATGCGCTTTTCTTTGCCAGTTTGTCCTGTTTGAATTTAGTAGGCCTGAAGCATGCCCGATTGCCATCGCCCCGCCATTGACGGCCATGCCGTCAGCTGTCTAGGCACTAAGCTCTGGAATTCTCTCCTTGAACCTCTCCGCCTTTCTCTCCTCCTTTAGGACGCTACTTAAAGCCTACCTCTTTGACAAAGCTTTTGGTCACCTGCCCTAATATCCTTTTACGTGGCTCGGTGTCAAATTCGCTCCTGTGAAGCACCTTGGGATGTCTTACTACATTAGAGGCACTATATAAATGCAAGTTGTTGTTGTTGTGGGTTCGGTGATGGCGTACTTAGCGCAGTTGCCTCAATGGCGGAGAAATCCTAAATCAGAACACCAAGGTCTGTTAGTATCAGCAACTTGAGATATACGCAAATTAAGGAGAACCTGGACTTAACACTGTTCATGTGCTCCAAGATACGCAACTGTGTGGGCCACAAAGGCAAAAGTTGGGTCACCCGTGAGCTATGGGTCTTGCAATTCTCCCACCTCCAGCAGGTCTTGGTCATAAACCAGCACTGGGTGACGTGAACTGAATTGAGAGGTCGCACAACACCAGGTTATAGTCCAACAGTTTTATTTGAAATCACAAGCTTTCGGAGCTATCGATTTGCTCCTTCTTCAGGTGAACTGGACAGAGCAGTACAAAGAGATCAAAGGTCAGGTCTTCACTGGAGTGGCCTTTCGCTGAAACCCCTTATGGGAACAGGGTGGTGCAGTGGGTTAGACACTGGGCTTTCCCCTGTGGGACCGATGGGGCGAAAATCTCTGATGGCGGTGAAATGCATCTCAATCCATTTCTGAGTGGCACAACCTGCCCCGAATTCAGCGCTGATAGGCATCTCTCGAGTGGGATTGCCAAAGGATAGTTGGGCTGGGAAAAGTGGGGGGGGGGGGCCAGGGCGGTAGTTCCACACCAGTGCAGTAGTGGGTGCTCTTCTACAGTTGGAGTTGAACCATGTTTCTGGGGCAGAGTGGAGGGAGCTTCACTCTGTACCTACACCTGACCTGGGAGCACTTGATGTTGACAATGGATGCCTGAAATGTTGAGAACATGTTCTGTTCTCCAGCAGTAGAAACTGAAAAGCGTTTTTACTTCATCATTTTTTTTTGTTGTAGTTCCACTCCTGGGGGGGGGTGGACGATCTCCGCGCATCATTCCCCCATTTACATCTGTCAACAGTTGTTTGCCTTTGTAGGCTTTGCAGGGCTCTGACGCGGAACACAGAGACCTGATTGCCAAGCGTGTTAAGAGGAGCACGAGGTCGCCTCTGCGCGCTCAACTTGCAACAAGAGGCTAGGTTTGCCGGCTCTGGTTGGATGTATTCCTGGAAGGTTTCATCACACAAGGCC
Source organism: Squalus acanthias (assembly GCA_030390025.1). Lineage (NCBI taxonomy): Eukaryota > Metazoa > Chordata > Chondrichthyes > Squaliformes > Squalidae > Squalus > Squalus acanthias. Next base: position 6,300,776 of record CM059439.1, read on the forward strand.
CCCACCCCGCCCCCCCCCCAAGCTCCTGCCATCGGTTTACCCAACATGTCCATCCTCACAGCCGCACCTTTCTTCCCATGCCAACTGGAGAGCGAACAGACTCTTCCTGGCTCATTGTCGACAGTCAAACAGCCTTACATCCTTTGGAACTAACAAATGAAACTGTTCAAAGGAAATGGAAGAAAAAAAACCATAATTTGTTTGATAAAAATGTTCTTTTTGTGTTTGCTCAAAGCAGTGTCCTGAAGCTCAATCTTAAACTCAGGACAATCCCGGAGGGTTGGCAACCCGAGAGAGGCAGTAAATCTCACATGGCGGATTCCTATAGGGCCGGTGATGCTGGTGGGGTGGGTTGAGTTCTGACGAAAGGTCTTCGACCTGAAACGTTAACTCTGTTTCTCTCTCCACGGATGCTGCCTGGCCTGCTGAGTTTCTCCAGCGTTTTCTGTTGTTATTTTGGTTGAGAGCCGGTCGGGTCCTGTAGAGGCAGCGCTTCTCACAGCGGGGTCCGCGGACCCAGCGGGCGCCAAATTGCTCGGACGGCGCGGGGCGGGGCGGGGCGCGGGGCACAGGGGGCGGGGCACGGGGCGCGGCACAGGGCAGGGCGGGGCACAGGGGGCGGGGCACGGGGCGCGGCACAGGGCAGGGCGGGGCACACGGGGCGGGGCGGGGCACGGGGCGCGGCACAGGGCAGGGCGGGGCACAGGGGGCGGGGCACGGGGCGCGGCACAGGGCAGGGCGGGGCACACGGGGCGGGGCACGGGGCGCGGCACAGGGCAGGGCGGGGCACAGGGGGCGGGGCACGGGGCGCGGCACAGGGCGGGGCGCGGGGCACGGGGGGGGCACGCGCGGTTGGCCGTTATTTTTGATTTCCCTCGTTCGCTCGAGCGGCGCGGCCCAGAGCGCTGGCGGTCAGTCAGACCCAGCCCGGGGTCACAGCGAGACGCTGGTGAGCGGGGGGCCGAGGCCGCTCTGGTAACCAGATCAGCGGGGCCTCGGGACTGACTTGAGAATCCCGAGAGAGAGAGAGGAGACGAGAGGCCCCAGAGATGGATTGGCAGGGCTGGGGCTTGGCGGGGAGGAAGGAGCCGCCACGTCAGACTGGTCCAAGGGCCTGGAGCGACGATCGAGCGGAGCTTCAGTCACCGGAGTCCGGCAGCTGGGCCTGGACCTGGACCCGGACTAAAAGCCACGGTCCCGGTTACTGGCGGTGTCCCGACGGCAGAAATGCCGCACACCAGGCAGCGTGTGTCGGCGATATCCCAGCACAGACAGAGGCCGGTAAACAGCAGAGGGGGAGAAAAACAACCCCTGAAACACTCAGCAGCTGGGCAGCGAGTAGGTGGCCAGGTGGAGGGTGACACCTGAAATGGTGCCAGTGTCCCCAACAGAGAGCCACCGAGCCGAATCCCACTCCAGGAAGAGCAGGCAGGGAGCAGTCGTGCGGTGAACTTTTCAACAAGCATGTTTGCTGAACCTTTCAGCTGAAGGGAAGATAAAAGTTTTCGCATCACCGATCACAGCAACGTTCACTACATCGGACAGCCCTGGCAAAATTTCAGGCAAGCCCCTCTAACAGGACACATAAGAATTAGGAGTCAAAATGGTACCTGGATTTCAAGGGTTAAGTTAGGAGGAGAAATTACACAAATTAAGGTTGTATTCCCCAGAATTTAGAAGGTTAAGGGGTGATCTGATCGATGTTTTCAAGATATTAAGGGGAACAGATAGGGTAGATAGAGAGAAACTATTTCCACTGGTTGGGGATTCTAGGACTAGGGGGCATAGTCTAAAAATTAGAGCCAGACCTTTCAAGAGTGAAATTAGGAAACACTTCTACACACAGAGTGGTAGAAGTTTGGAACTCTCTTCCGCAAACGGCAATTGATGAGAGATCAATTGTTAATTTTAAATAGCTTTCTGTTAACCAAAGGTATGAAGGTAGACCGGTTAGCCTAACATCTGTGGTAGGTAAAATTTTGGAGTCCATTATTAAGGAAACAGTAACAGGACATTTGGATAATCATAATTTAATAGGACAAAGTCAGCATGGTTTTACGAAGGGGAAGTCATGTTTGACAAATTTGCTGGAGTTCTTTGAGGAAGTAACATATAGAGTGGATAAAGGGGAACCAGTGGACGTAGTGTATTTAGACTTCCAAAAGGCATTTGACAAGGTGCCACACAAAAGATTATTGCTTAAGGTAAAAAATCACGGGATTGGGGGTAATATTCTGGCATGGATAGAGGATTGGCTATCCAACAGAAAGCAAAGAGTTGGGATAAATGGTTCATTCTCAGACTGGCAATCAGTAACTAGTGGTGTTCCACAGGGGTCAGTGCTGGGTCCCCAACTCTTCACAATCTATATTAACGATTTGGAGGAAGGGACCAAGTGTAACATATCAAAATTTGCAGATGATACAAAGATGGGAGGGAAAGTAGTGAGTGAGGAGGACATAAAAAACCTGCAAGGGGACATAGACAGGCTAAGTAAGTGGGCAGAGATTTGGCAGATGGAATACAACACTGGAAAGTGTGAGGTGATGCACTTTGGCAGGAAAAATCCTAGAGCAATTTATTATCTTAATGGCAAGAAACTGGAGAGTACTGAAGTGCAAAGGGATCTGGGGGTCCTGGTGCACGAAACTCAAAAGGTTAGTATGCAGGTGCAGCAAGTGATTAAGAAGGCAAATGGAATGTTGGCTTTCATTGCTAGGGGGATAGAATATAAAAATAGGGAGGTATTGCTTCAGTTGTACAAGGTATTGGTGAGACCGCACCTGGAATACTGCATACAGTTTTGGTGTCCTTACTTAAGGAAAGACATCCTTGCTCTCGAGGCAGTGCAAAAAAGGTTCACTCGGTTAATCCCGGGGATGAGGGGGTGGTCATATGAGGAGAGGTTGGGTAGATTGGGACTCTACTCATTGGAGTTCAGAAGAATGAGAGGCGATCTTATTGAAACATATAAGATTGTGAAGGGGTTGGATCGGGTGGATGCGGGGAGGATGTTCCCGATGACGGGTGAGACTAGAACTAGGGGACATAGTCTTAGAATAAGGGGCTGCTCTTTCAAAACTGAGATGAGGAGGAACTACTTCACTCAGAGGGTGGTAGGTCCATGGAATATGCTGCCACAAAAAGCTGTAGAAGCTACAACATTAATTAAATTTAAAACAGAAATAGACAGTTTCCTAGAAGTAAAGGGCATTAAGGGTTACGGGGAGCGGGCAGGAATTTGGACATGAGTCTAGGTTCGGATCGGTCATGGCCCTGTGGGTAGTGGAGCGGGCCCAGGGACCGTGTAGCCTGATTCTGCTCCTATTTCGTGTGTGCAATTCTGTTAGATGCAGGAGATGGTTCTGTGATAGATAGTAGATTGGCGGTTAGGATCAGATCAGCCATGATCTTATTGAATGGCGGAGCAGGCTCGAGGGGCCGATTGGCCTACTCCTGCTCCTATTTCTTATGTTCTTATATGGGCCAAAGGCTGGTATATGGAGTTTGGGCGCAGATCAGCCATGATCTCATTGACTGGCAGAGCAGGCTCGAGGGGCTGAATGACCTACTCCTGTTCCTATGTTCCTAGCAGGAGTCATCCATACAGCCCCTCGAGCCTGCTCCGCCATTCAATAAGATCATGGCTGACCTTCAACATCAACTCCACTTTCCCGCCCAATCCCCAGATCCTTTGATTCTCCTAGACGCCAAAAATCTATCGATCTCAGCCTTGAATATACTCAACGATTCAGCATCTACAACCCTCTGGGATAGAGAATTCCAAAGATTCACAACCCTCCGAGTGAAGAAATTCCTCCTCATCTCAGTCCTAAATAGCGAACCCTTATCTTGAGACTATGCCCCCTAGTTCTAGACTCTCCAGCCAGGGGAAACAACCTCTCCGCATCTACCCTGTCAATCCCCCTCAGAATCTTATTTATTTCAATGAGATCACCTCTCATTCTTCTAAACTCCAGAGAGTATCGGCTCAATCTCTCCTCATAGGACAGCCCTCTCACCTCAGGAATCAAACAGCACTGATGAACTTTACATTCAGAAATGTAAGTGTGCAAGGAGTTTATAGTATTATAATTTAGACGGGGGTGGGGGGGTTCCATGATTTCTAATCCACTTGAAAAGGGATCCTTCAACCAAAAAAGTTTGAGAAAAGTTTATTCAGTCCTGCTCCAAGGAGCCACCTCCAATCCGCCATCAGTTACACAACTACGAGGAAAACCTGCGTCAAGGGGTCGGTAAAGTGTTTCAGTCGCGGTACAAGGCTATGGTCTTGGAGGCCGGGGCGGGGGGGGCGATCAGGCTATGGAGGCCTACTTTTCTCTGCCTGCTGAAACAACCCGAGACTCAAAACAGGGGAGGCCTTTCTTTAGCAACAGGCTGCCAGAGCCACACACGTTTGGAGAAGCTTTCAAATCTGTTGGGAGGCCGTCAGCTCATAGCACAGTAGCCTGAAACATGCCAGCAGAGAACTGAGGCTTGGAAGGGGAGAGTTGAAGAGACAGCGGCCTATAAAACGAAGGCTGGCCATTAAAGCCACAAAAAATGTGTGGAATGGAAAAAAAACAAGGTGGAACAAATTGATGACCTGAATAACCTCCTTGCTAACAGAGTCGGGCTGCAAGGAGTTACCCACCCATCATCTACCTAATACTACCTGCTCCATGCAGCTTGGTTGCTCACTCCAATTTTCTCTGTTCCTCTCCTCAGGGCACTGACACAAGCTGAGGTTTACTGGTTGCCAACCCTCCAGAATTGCCCAGGAATTGAAGATCAATCGCCTGGACACTGCTGCAAGCAAAATTCCCAGGAAATAAATATTTTTAAATGGTGTGTTTTTTATCATTTTCTTTGAACACTCTTGTTTGTTAGTTAGAAAAAATATTGGACATGGGGGGGGAACAAAAAAGGCCGTTAGTCTGGGCAAGGCGGTTGGAGGCGGGAGGTCAAGCAATGAAAGCCTCCAGGAATATTTCCAACCAGAGTTGGCACCATTAGCTGAGGTACTTTGCAGGACACCCTCCCTCCCCCCCACCCCTGCCCTGTCACCTTGTGGACATTCCTGTTTCAGCCCAGACAGACGGTCGTCAGGTGGGGGGGGACAGGGTGGGGTGGTCTCTCGGTCGGGAGCGCGCCTGATCGAGCGACTGGGCCGTCCCGGAGCGACAGCAGGGAGTCTCGTGCTAATTTTAACGGCTGGGCCTCGATGGCAGGCTGCCTCCTGACCGGAAGGGCCAGGGAGTTGGCAGGGAGCGCCTGCCTGGGTTGTTAAAATCGGAGGCGTCAGGGCAAACCCACGGGAACATCCCCCCCACCCCCTTCCCCTCCCATCGGCACAAGGTTAATCTTCAGGGGAGGCAAATCGTGGTCGGGGGAAGAGGTGGAAGCCCGGGGGCAGAGGAGACCCAAGGTTTCCTGGTGGAGCCTGACGAAGCTTTCCTTTATGCAGCTTGGTGTCAAATGTTGTTGGATTAATGCTCCTGTGAAGTGCCTTGGGATATTTTACTATGTTAAAAAGCGCTGTATAAATGCAAGTTGCCATTGTGGTTAAATAGCCTGCCACCACTCACTGAAAGACAGAACCTGGGCATAGGCTTCCAGTGTCTTGCGGAACCGTAACCCAGCAAGAGTCAGCAGCTTTTGAGACAGGAGGGTACGAACTGGAGTGGAGTACTGAAGAACGCTTGCCATCATCAGTATGTTTATTGCTTTATCTCAAGCGTGTTGATGGAGGCCTCTTTTTGCTGCAAGTAGGGTTGTTGCAGTTCTTTGCTCCCCGGTGGACCAGACCCCATAACCTTCAACAAGCTTGCTCCTTACTTGGTGTTCACTCCCTCCTGTGAGAGGTATTGTTTATTTTCTTCTTTCCTGAGCCACACGCTGTTCCTTGCCAGAGAGATGAACTCCTCTCCACTCAGTTGGTGCTGCTCTTAAACCAACTGCTTGGAGGCAAGAAAGGAGAGAGATGGAGTAAGAACTTGCTTCGATATTGTGCCTTTCCATGTCCCTCAGGATGTCCCAAAGCACTTTAAAGCCAATGAGTTACTTTTGAAGTGTAGTCACTGTTAGAAACAAATGCCAATTTGCACACAGCAAGATCCCACAAGCAACAAGTGAGTGAATAATCAGATATTCCATTTTTGGTGACATCGACTGAGGGAAGGAAGGTTGGCCAGGAAGACAGGGAGCCCCTTCAACTCGTGCAATGGGCTCCTTTACATTGCCAATCTTCAAATTTCTCCTGACCGACAGCCATTAACCTCGAACTGATCGAAGATTTTTACAGCAACTAGAACTTTGTGGCCGTCAAAGGACCGGCCACCTTAACACAGCTCCACCCTAGCACAGAATACTACACTGTGCATTATAGGGCACATTATTATAAAATAGTTCCTATTCGTATAAAACAGCATGCCATCCGACTCGTCATGCGCAATGCCATGGGAGATCTACTAGTATACATTTATAAAAGGTTGAGGCATCAATCCTATTCCGAGAGGCTTGCGGGTAAATGGCTTTGATGCAACTAAGGGGCTTGCTCAGCCACTTCAGGGGACAGTCACGTTGGTGTGGGACTGGAGTCTCACACAGGCCAGACCAGGTAAGGACGGCAGGTTTCCTTCCCTAAAAGGACATCACTGAGCAGTTGGGTTTTTACGACAATCCGACAGTTCCATGGTCGCTTTTAGCTTTTTCATTTCCCAGATTTTTAAAAACTGAATTCAAATTCATATAATCTCTGGATTACTAGTCCAGTAAAATAACCACTGCACTACCGTACCCACTACATCAGCGTTTGTCGGTTACAGAGAGCAGTGCACAGCCTCCACCTGGCAGTTCCTGAACTGCCCATTGGCAATGCCACGTGAAACTAAGAAAAAAGAAAGACTTGCATTTATATAGCGCCTTTCACAACCACCGGACGTCTCAAAGCACTTTACAGCCAATGAAGTACTTTTGGAGTGTAGTCACTGTTGTAATGTGGGAAACGCGTCAGCCAATTTGCGCACAGCAAGCTCCCACAAACAGCAATGTGATAATGACCAGATAATCTGTTTTAGTGGTGTTGATTGAGGGATAAATATTGGCCCAGGACTCCAGGGATAATTCCCCTGCTCTTGTTCGAATTAGTGCCATGGGATCTTTTACGTCCACCCGAGAGGGCAGACGGGGCCTCGGTTTAACGTCTCATCCAAAAGACAGCACTCCCTCAGCACTGCACTGGAGTGTCAGCCCAGATTTATATGCTCAAGTCCCTGGCTACGGGGAAAGGGCGGGGGAGTGGGACTAGCTGAAGTGCTCTTGCAGAGAGCTGGCAGGGGGCTCAATGGGCCAAATGGCCTCCTACTGTGCTGTAACCATTCTATGATTCTATCAACTGGTACCTGTAAGGAACCCTACAGTCCCTCTTATCAATCCTGATTCGTTTCAAAATGAGATTTGGCAGTTTCTAACCCAACATTCCAGAAGAAAAAAAAATGCCAAAGACCAAAACAACCAGTGCATCCATCCCGCGCGCATACTCATAAACCCAAACGTGACCCTCGCCCTCTCAGAGCTCCACGCACTCCCTATTGCGTTGCTGGCCTCACTCTCCCCCACATTCTCCACCCTACCAAACCACCTGCAAACCCAGAGCCCCATTAAACCTTGACCGCAGGTCCTCGACCTCTCACCATATTTCCACCCCGCCCCCAGCCTTGCACAATGTACGCTCAAATCTCTGACCGCTTGGCCTTGCGCGAATTAATGCTGCAGGAGATCCACCAGCCTCTAAAGAGAAAGTGTTTCTCTTGTATTTATTTAGCAGGCATGAATTAGATAGCATACAGCTTTTTCGTTTCTGTTATTCATGTGCACTTCCTTAACAGCATTGCTCACTCGCCTGGTATTAATGTAAATGGAATCAAGCGGCAGGGTAGATTTGGCGTCCGACTGGTCTGCTGGAAGTGATCAGGATAAAAATGTGGTTATTCCAGTTTAATACCACATAGCTCGTGCCTGATTATAGGCCTTTCTGCTGTTTAGTTGAGCCATTGTGTCAAAGGCCTTGAAATTATACGGTGGGATAACAGGCCGTCAATATTTGATGCGTTTGCATGACATTCTTCTCTGCTATTTTAGTGGAGGTGTTAACCTGTCTAAAACACAAGGGTTATTGCCTCCCCTAAAATAGTGGAGTGAGGAATGTCAGACGGACACGTCAGGTATTCTTATTCTTATTCCAGTGTTCCACAGTGTCACTTCAAGGCTAAGAGAGATGTTGCAAATTACATAGGAATATAGGAATAGGAGGAGGCCATTTAGCCCCCCGAGCCTGTTCTGTTATTCAATGAGATCATGGCTAATCTATATCCTAATTCCATATACCCACCTTTGCCCCATATCTCTCAATACAAAACAAAACCGGCGAAGCTATCCAACTTGCATTTACATAGAATCTTTAACACAGAAAGAATGTCTCGAGGCACTTCACAGAGGGAAAGGAGAAGATCTCAAGCCTTCTGTGAGAGTGGAGAGGTAACCCGACAGCTTAGTGGACAGGTTTGGTTTTGAGATAGTGCCATGGGATCTTTTATTGGCTGTACGGTGACAAAAAAAACTGATGGTATATTCAAACTGTGGTCACATCAATGCTTTCTACAGAACTAATGCCAAATGATCATTGGCCCCGAACTTCTGGCAAGACGTCAAGTCTGGATTATTGGCCTCGTTAATCGCTATCTCCCATTCCAGATACTTTCATTCGCCAACTGGAGCCCATTCTCGTCTCCGGAAGGCTGCTGTAGAATGGTTCCACAGGCACCGCTGGTACCTCGCCCAAGGGAAGCTGTTCTCCAGGCGCATGTCGGAAGCCTGTTCCCCCGTCAGCAATGTTCCCTTTAAGCTGCACGGCCGCGCAGCACCCTGGAGGTCCCGGCGCTTTTAAAAAGGGAAAAACCACGCATGCGCGGAATTTTGAATGGGCCGCGCTGCCCGAAAAAAGTTTGAGGGAACATTGCCCGTCAGGGCGACATGGTCTTATCCTCGCCCAATGTCGCTGCACGTACATTTTGCAGAATGAGTCACTAAACAGCCGACAGGAAGGGAAGCCCAAGCTGATTTCCTTCCCCCTCTCCGCCCCACCCCGCGATCGCCCTCTAATTACATCTGATGGAAAGTAAGCTCACGGGTGGACATCAGGCTCACACTCAGCTGTAAAGACTTCCATGGTCAAACCGCCCAATAGCACTCGCCGTCTAGGCTCACGGACACACCAATAATAGCCACACTGGGGCAAGGTAATGGAGGACAACCAGCGCCAATGGAACTGCACCGTGGCAACAGTCAGGAAGGGGAGAAAATTGAACGACAATAATAAAAAAAGAATGACTACTATACTTCAAACTACCCCTCAGCTGCTTAGCCAGATGCCAGTCAACGTTCCTTCTTCAAGAGTTCTACAAGCTTTCACCTTCAGTGCCAGCTTCTCGTGGGGTGTTGTGCGTCAACGTCAAGGTATCCAATATCTGCTGGATTACCCCCTCTAATAACTTAGCACATCCCTCAGGGGGACCAACAGTCCAATAAATGTGTATGGCACAATCTCCAGCTCATAAATCCATCCCAAGCTTCTCTTAATCACATTTTTTTTGATGGATAACCCCAGTCCGTGTTTGGTCTCTTGAACTGCCATAAACACTTTTTAAAAAAAAAATAAAGACGACCTGCAAAGACCATAGACGCAAACCCGTGCAAGGCCAGACGAGCAGTCGTCTGCAGACTCCGTTCTGTACTTTGCTCAGCATTTTTGATAAAGCTGCATTCGCATCGCCAAATTGACCTACTTAGAAGGCATTACTGTGTCTGAATGCAATACCGCTCCCCCCACCCCCCCGCAAACACAACCCCCCCTCCTCCTTGCAACCTTTGCTCAGTTCCTGTAGAGGATTTTCATTCAATCTATAAACATTTTTAAATTAAGTAACAGCAACATCGCAAATGCAGCTGTCTGATGAGAACGATCTGCCCATCTACAACACTGAATCATCTTACAGATCAGGGAAAGGGAGGGAATAAAACACAGCACTTAAAAAGCAAAGGAAAAGAGAGGCACAAAAGGTAAAGAAGTGTAATACAGTCAGGGAGCGTTTTTTTAAAAATGGTACACAAACAGGTGGAAAGGTACCGACAGGATGCATGCAAAGCGCGGGATTATTTTTGCATGTTGATGTGTTCATTGACAGCTCTTCCCTCTGGGCTGAGTATCGGGGTTGAAACGAGTCGATGGGTTAAATTTAGATCGGGCGGATAGCTGCATGTTTGCAACAGTGACAAACGCAGGATGTGTCGCACGGCAAGTTCTGTTGGAACACAAGACGGGGCAAAAAGGGCCGTTCAGCTCACTGAAGCTGAATCCTTGAGCGCGCCATCTCTCTCCAGCCCTCTCCCTCAAATCAATTTGCAACACCCCTGAAATAACGCTCAAGGACCATCAGACGGAGGGAACCCGTCCCCAAGTCATTCTGAGAATTCTGTGAGAAAGTAAGTTTGAGTACCACTTTAGGGAAATTTTACTTAATGTTTGCCCTGTGGGGTTTTTTTTTGCTATGGGGAATTCTAGTTTCTGATTCCCTGTATGTCGAATACTGCATTTTCAGTTGTTTAAAATCTTCGTGCCAAAATAAAGAAAGGACTTAGAGGCGAAATCACTAACATCTCATTTTCTCTTCCCCCTGTTTTCAAGGAGTGAAGAACCCACCTAAAGATGGAGACAGCCGGACGAGTGTGCGGGAGGCACCGCTGCTCGCGTCACATTTCTCCCAATTCACGGAACGCCCAACCCCAGTCCTTAACAAGTGGCCGGGAAAAACAAAAAAAAGCAAGTCCTGGCAGCAAACGGACTGGACGGATTCAGGTCAAGAATCGGCTAGGGTCCCATTGTGAGGAAGGGTCACAGCCCACGTCCTTCCCCCCACCACCCCACCTTCCCCCCCACAAATATTTCAATCTGGGAGTGTGTGACGTTTGCACAATTCTCAGACCAAAAAACCAAAAGAATGTTTTACATGTGGGATCATGGTCTCTAAATTGCCATTTACCCGGGCTGTTCAAGAAAATCACACTGTGTGTAGAGGAGCGGGGCGGAATGTGTGCTGACTAATTAACAACAGAGGAAAATGTCCTTTGTGTGCGGGATTGTGTAGCAAATATCATCAAGGCATTCTTGACAAAGGATTTCACTCCACACAGCGCACAGAAGAAATCTTTTGCTACCCCGCCCAACATAGGTGCTAGGAAATGGAGCAACAGCGCTTAACAATTTTGAGAAATATGAGAGTCTCTTTCAACCCAATCATTTCATTTTTTTGCTGCAGCATCGACAGATTCCCAAGGTCAATCGGTTAAGATGGCAAGTAAATCTCCCCCCTTCCAGTGCCCCACCAATTAATGCCAAGCTGCACAAAGCACTCTTCAGCTCTTGCCAGTCTGACTTTTTCATTCTCCACCCTACCTATCATTTCTCAGGGAGGCTAACAATTTAGCCCCAATTATAAGCAATTTAGTGCCATAGATTTGTAGTCATTAAGGGAACTGGGCCGTGCCTGCTCAAACGCGTGGCAATTAGGAGCTCTACAGCTGGTAAGTGGGAGTGGCCCTCCTGTCCCATCCCATCAGTGCGGGCAGCATTGGAGGTGCGACCGGGCAGCACTGCTTGGGCACTGATGGCCACCACCCTTCCTTCACCTGGTGCTTCGCTCCTGACGTTTCATTTTGTTTTAAAAAGTAAACTTTTTTTTAACAAAATGCCCAGCAGTATAAGGGTCCAACTTATTCCGTGGGTTGAAATGGCGCCGAATTATATTAGTGACAGATGATTCGATGCACCAGTATGAGATCTTGCCCTTTGACATTTTAACGAGGCTTTAACATGCCCATGGTGAAGTAACACCTTCTTCAAAATGGTGGACAGAAGGAATTTGGCACAAATGCCTTAACGCGAGTTACACAAGAATTTTACAGTGCAGAAACAGGCCATTCGGCCCAACTCGTCTATGCCGGGTGTTAATGCTCCACATGAGCCTCCTCCCACCCTACTTCATCTCACCCTATCTGCATATCCTTCTATTCCTTTCTCCCTCGTGTACTTATCCAGCTTCCCCTTGAATGCAGCTATACGATTCGTCTCAACCACTCCCTGTGGTAGCGAGTTCCACATTCTATCCACTCTCTGGGTGAAGAGGTTTCTCCTGAATTCCTTATTGGATTTATCAGTGACTAACTTATATTTATGGCCCCTAGTTTTGGACACCCCTACAAGTGGAAACATCTTCTCTACTTCAACCCTATCGAACCCTTTCGTAATTTTAAAGACCCCTGTTGGAGTTACTGATCCCGCATCACTAATTTTAGCCCCTTCATTTTAATTCCTGCCCCCTCCCCATCAACCCACAGATAAAGAGGAGCCAAAGATTACGGACTTTTCCTCCAGAAAGGAGCGTAGCCTCGTTACACAGGGAACAGGGATCTAATTCCAGTCCAAGAGGATACCTCACTTTCTGAAAAATCAGCAACCACAAAAAATACAAAGTAATAAAGGTTCAGGATACAAGAAAGACCACAAGATGCCACTGTTTACTGTTCAGTGTAGGAACAAGTTTTTAAAGGGTTAGTTACAGTGGCACGGTACAGGACAATTATCCCAAGTTAAAATATCTTCAGCATGGTCTCAGTGACATAAAAGACCGAGCAATAACATCATGCAAACGTTCAGAAGTAAAAAGAAATGCACAAGGACTGGAACGGAGCTGTAACTAACACGCCAACGCACACACATGTAATTCCCCTGCCTGCTATTTTCAACCACTGACCTGCTCATTTTAAATGGGTCACAGCACCTTCATTAAAAGCGAGGGAATGTAACACGAGCCGGCTAACACGTCCGTTACTAACATGGCCTGGCCAGGATTCTGCCCGGCCGCTGGCTGAATTCAAAGCGTCTTGCGTTACGGCCCCCATGAACCGAGAGTACCTGGCGCAAAGGCAGATTCATTTGACGTTGTGTGTGCTGGCTTTTAACCGTAGAGCATGGATGTAACCTGTAGCCCCCCACCCCCGGCCACCGTTTGGAGCACAGTTTCAAACCCAGCCCGGCCCGGCAAGTCTGTCCGCTAGAGTCTAAAGCTCCCAAGGCAACACTGAAGTGAATTTGGTCAAAAAACCGCTTTTGCGCCTCGCTACATTAGCCCACCCGCCAAGCAGCTAGTCAGAAGGGCCTTCGGTGAAATCTTTCTGAAGACAGCCTTTTAACAGCAAGTTGCTGGTGGGAGGCGTGCAGAACTCCCAACAGCCTTTCTAATCTAAAGCAGGCGCCTCTAATGAAGCCCAGGGCCTACATTTGGCTGGATTCCCCCCTCTATTGGAGGTGCGCGTGCAGGAAGAAGCGGAGAGAGACACTTTGGAGGTCTTGGAGCTCTGCTTAGGCGAGGCTGCCCTCGGAGCCCCGGCACAAGTGTGTTAAGAGTGACTAAAGTCAGATTGGTTTGAGGGCAGCTGCACTTAACAGGGAAATGAAGAGGGTAAAAGGCTGAATCCCTTGGTGTGGATTTTACCGTTAACATAATATAGGCCGAACAAGACTCAAGGAAAGCAATTGACAGACCAATGGGGGCCTATTTTGTTCAGCACAAGTTCTCTTGTCAAATAGTGATTAATGCCGCAGCTGGGTAGAGGCAGACACTACATCCGGGCTCAAACAGGACTAAAACTCACCCCCAGGACCACGGCCTGATTTAAACATCTCCATTCAGAGTGACATTTGTCCTCTGCTCCCATGCCGGCTCCCTCGAACATTCCTTAATGTTGACTTCATGACCCAGGCAAGGTCCATTGGTTCTGGCTTGTCATTTTCTCATCCCGTCGGCTGAACTGCCAGAATACACTGAGACACACACACACACTGTGGACACGCTGCACTCACACTGAGACACACACACTGTGGACACGGGGCACTCACACTGAGACACACACACTGTGGACACGGGGCACTCACACTGAGACACACACACTGTGGACACGGTGCACTCACACTGAGACACACACACTGTGGACACGGTGCACTCACACTGAGACACACACACACTGTGGACACGGTGCACTCACACTGAGACACACACACTGTGGACACGGGGCACTCACACTGAGACACTCACACACTGTGGACACGGGGTACTCACACTGAGACACACACACTGTGGACACGGTGCACTCACACTGAGACACACACTGTGGACACGGGGCACTCACACTGAGACACACACACACTGTGAACACGGGGCACTCACACTGACACACACACTGTGGACACGGGGCACTCACACTGAGACACACTGTGGACACGGGGCACTCACACTGAGACACACACACACTGTGAACACGGGGCACTCACACTGAGACACACACTGTGGACACGGGGCACTCACACTGACACACACACTGTGGACACGGGGCACTCACACTGAGACACACTGTGAACACGGGGCACTCACACTGACACACACACTGTGGACACGGGGCACTCACACTGAGACACACTGTGGACACGGGGCACTCACACTGAGACACACTGTGGACACGGGGCACTCACACTGACACACACACACTGTGGACACGGTGCACTCACACTGAGACACACACTCTGTGGACACGGGGCACTCACACTGAGACACACACTCTGTGGACACGGGGCACTCACACTGAGACACACACACTGTGGACACGGGGCACTCACACTGAGACACACACTGTGGACACGGGGCACTCACACTGAGCCACACACTGTGGACACGGGGCACTCACACTGAGACACACACACACTGTGGACACGGGGCACTCACACTGAGACACACACTGTGGACACGGGGCACTCACACTGAGACACACACTGTGGACACGGGGCACTCACACGGAGACACACACTCTGTGGACACGGTGCACTCACACTGAGACACACACACACTGTGGACACGGGGCACTCACACTGAGACACACACTGTGGACACGGGGCACTCACACTGACACACACACTGTGGACACGGGGCACTCACACTGACACACACACTGTGGACACGGGGCACTCACACTGAGACACACACACACTGGACACGCTGCACTCACAGTGACACACACACTGTGGACACGGGGCACTCACACTGAGACACACTGTGGACACGGGGCACTCACACTGAGACACACACTGTGGACACGGGGCACTCACACTGACACACACACTGTGGACACGGGGCACTCACACTGACACACACACTGTGGACAGGGGGCACTCACACTGAGACACACACACTGTGGACACGCTGCACTCACACTGAGACACACACACTGTGGACACGGTGCACTCACACTGAGACACACTGTGGACACGGGGCACTCACACTGAGACACACACACTGTGGACACGCTGCACTCACACTGAGACACACACACTGTGGACACGGTGCACTCACACTGAGACACACACTGTGGACACGGGGCACTCACACTGACACACACACACTGTGGACACGGGGCACTCACACTGACACACACTCACACACTGGACACGGGGCACTCACACTGAGACACACACTGTGGACACGGTGCACTCACACTGAGACACACTGTGGACACGGTGCACTCACACTGAGACACACACACACACTGTGGACACGGGGCACTCACACTGACACACACACTGTGGACACGGGGCACTCACACTGAGACACACACACACTGTGGACACGGGCCACTCACACTGACACACACTGTGGACACGGTGCACTCACACTGAGACACACTGTGGACACGGTGCACTCACACTGAGACACACACACACTGTGGACACGGGGCACTCACACTGAGACACACACTGTGGACACGGGTCACTCACACTGACACACACTGTGGACACGGGGCACTCACACTGACACACACACTGTGGACACGGGGCACTCACACTGACACACACACTGTGGGCTCGGTGCACTCACACTGACACACACACACTGTGGACACGGGGCACTCACACTGACACACACACTGTGGACACGGTGCACTCACACTGACACACACACACACTGTGGGCTCGGTGCACTGAAACGAGCAGTCTCTGCAGCAGGTGCAGCTCCAGTTGCCGTGAGGAGCTCAGAACCGGCCGTGAATCCAACTCGCAGATTACCCAATTAAAGGTAGCCCATCACTTCACGGGTTTTCTGGAGTGCATTGCAGGGCACCATTTCAACATGCTTTTAATTGTTTCAGTCAGTGCATTTTTTTTTCAAATGAGTCCTAAATGGCGCAGATTAACGCCTGCCAGTCTAACTCCAATACATACACATGGAGCTCTAAGTTGCCAGTCCCCCAGCTTATGTCATGCATCGTGCCATAGTTTTAATTCATTACCTCAAATTGCCAGTACAGTACTTCAACCTAGTGCTATTCAGGCCAAATGCTCTCTCTAAACAAGAGCCAAGTTTGAAAGGGTAAAATCCATAATTGTACTGCATTTTTTTTTGTTTTCCCACAGCGGAAGCAGACATAAAGCATGAGGATATATTTTATTATATTTTCTTTAATCAAAGACTGGTAAGAATGTGGAACTCACTGCCACATGGAGTATAGCATAGACGCATTTAAGGGGAAGCTAGATAAACACACGAGGGAGAAAGGAATAGAAGGATCTGCTGATAGGGTGAGATGAAGAGGGGTGGAAGGAGGGTCGTGAGGAGCATAAACGCCGGCATGGACCAGTTGGGCCGAATGGCCTGTTGCTGTGCTGTAGACTCGATGTTATTCTATGTAATATATGTATTGTGAGCCCATTACACATTACTGAAATCCTTGTGACGGCCCAATACCGGATAACTTTCCTCACTCACGTTGCACTGAATTCCTAAACTCAAGTATTAAACGTCGCCTAATTTTTATCACACCCGCCCAATCACCTCGCTGACAAACTCTACCTAAAAACACCAATGTATTCTGATTGAAAGATCCTGACAAAAGGTCATTGACCTGAACCATTAACTCTTGTTTCCTCTCTCTCAAAACAGATGCTGTCTGACCAGCCGAATGTTTCCAGCATTTTCTGATTTTATTTTTTATTTTGTATTTCCAGTATTTTTTTTTTTTTTAAGTATTTAAAAATATAATTTCTACTGTAAGACAAACCTTTCCCTCTTTGTTCTGCTTAGATTCATTTACCGGAACGAATGACAGAAAAGGTTTCCAAGTCGACTGGGGCCAGAATTCGCCCGCTCGTGATTCTGCTGCTGCATGTTGGGGAAATCATCCCCCCATTTCCAGTCTGCGTGACCCCTCCACAAAACCTGCTACTCGCTCACTGAGGTTCAACCACAGTTCTCCCTGTGACAGGCTGAAAGCGCGGTTGCTTTGCGGATGCAATGCTTCTAATTATACACGGAAAGCGGCCCAAGCTAACCCGTCAGCCAGCATTTCGCGCAAATAGCTGTGAATGGATAAAAATGCTTGCTGTTCGACCCAATTGACATTTTGGCTGGAGGCTGCAGTTTAACTGCAGGTGGCAAACCATTGTATTTCTTTCCTCTCTCGCTCTCAAACAGTCGAGGCGTTATTAGCGAGCATTTTGTCTTAAAAAAAAAATACCTTGCACTTTGTAAATAACAGGGTTGGGCAGATAATCTGCTCACAGACACATTTCGAAAGCCTTGACACAACTCGGAAGGGGGGGAGGGAGGAGGAGAAAATATATATGCAGAAGCAATTTTATTATTTTGCAAGACCCTCCGAATCGTGTAGTGAATTATTAATCACAGTCGGCAATGTGTTGAGCTTCAAGACATGATTGAAGATTATTATTTCTGAACAATATGCTACTGCAAGTAAATTATAAATTTCTTACAGGTTTATTAGCGGGTCGGCTCTGGGTGCCTGTCGCACGACAATTACTACAGAGCTTCTCTCTGGACGGACACAAGCACACACGAGCACAACTGGGCTCTGTTAAATCTTTGTCCAACAGCCCATGTAGAGTTGGCTGCACGATCAATTAATGGAAGGGCGAAGACTTTATAAATCCTCATTTCAGAACGGGCGAACGGCAAAACCCGCAAAAGTATTCACAGAGAAGCTCAGGAGCGAGGGGGAAAAAAATCAGTTCGAACATCAAGTTCGCAACGCTCAAGTGACGACAACAAAAGAAAACAGGATCATCATTGAGTTCCAATTGATTGCACTGCTTTCAGGAAACCACTCTAAATTATTTATAATTTGGAGTCTAAGCTACTAAAATATAAAGATTTGCAGTCGAGAATCATGTGCTGAAGTCAAAAAAGATTTGCCAAACTGTTAAGCTGCTAGTGGCTCACCATTTAAAAAAAATCCTAGCATGGTTAACCTCTTGTTTATCTTGATTTTTTTCCCTACCCACTGCCAGTTTGCTAGGCGCCTATTTTGCGCTGGGTTACGTTACCCGCGGTAACCGAACCGCCACACGTACCTCGACAGTGAGCGTTCATCTCCTTGTCGATCGATGTTGTCCTCAGACTGTCATTTTATTTTCCTGGCTACGCTCTCTCTCTCTCTCTCTCTCTCTGGCGTTCACCGCCTTTCCAGCATTCGATAGCGGCACGCGAGCACCTTCAGCCTTTCCGCGCGCCTCGTCCAAAGTGGCCGCTCCTCACAACTCGCGAGCCACCGCGGGGTTGGCTACTCCGTCATGGAGTGCGTCGCAGCTGTGCCCGAAGCTTTTCTCAGTTTGCAGCAGGGCAGGTGATCAGGAGCAGGAACCACACCCCCGCCCACCGCCCCTCCCCCCCCCACAACCCCGGCTGATTTTCCTCGCCCTAATCTAGGGGCGTTCGAGGCCGACTGTGGCGCACCTGCTGCTGGTTGAGTTGCGATCAGCTAGCTCAGCCCTTACCGAGAAGGGGTGGGACGTGGGGCTTTCCTGGTCTGTTCAGCTGAGCGGGTGGCTAAATTCACCGAGCCAGCAGAGGAGCAAAATGATTATTACACTTTAAAACAACAACAACAACAAAAATGTGCATTTAAATAGCGCCTTCCATGGAGTGAAAACGTCCCAAGGCACTTCACAGGAGCGTTACCAGACAAAATCTGCCACCAAGCCACATAAGGAGATAATCAGGACGGGTAACCAAAAGCTTTGGTCAAAGAGGTAGGATTTAAGGAGCGTCTTAATGGAGGAGAGGCGGAGAAAATAAAATTAAAAATAAAACAGACAATAAAAGGACATCTATACTGCTGGAGTGGCTTGCATAGTTATGTGGTCAAAATACAACTCTTTTTCATGGACTGATAATGCAAAGCCTCTGCCTTGTATGGCTAATTATCACTCGGACATTTGTGCGACAGATTAACAATAAAGTACTTCATTTAAACCTCGAGCTCAGGCAACACTGCTCCTGTCGCAGCTTCAGAAAAGGAGCGCAGGAAACTCGGGCGGCAGTTAAAAGGGGTGTGGGGGCACCATAGTGCTAAATAAATCTCGGGGAATGGATGGAAACAAATATTTAATGAGCGCTTCTCCTCCTTTGCACTTCAGTCCTCAGTTACACCCAAAAAAATAAGCTCTAAATGCATTCAGTTTGACCAGCGAAGGTTAAAATTGCAGCCATAAAAACAAAGTGGGACTTTTAAGAGCAAAGTAGGCTTTCTTTCATACCAAGTAAGTTGTGCACCGGGGATATATAACTTTTACGCTTTGCTCCTACCGCATTGCCAGTCTTGTTTACTTGCTTTCATCTAATCATTAACAGGTGGAAAAGCCAAAAAGTCAAGTCAGCGGCAAAAGTCTTAATTGAGTTTCGCTGGTCAAAGACAAAAAAAAAATAAGTGACCTGCTTTGTACTCGTCTGCCCACCTGATTCAATATCCTACTGGATGCCTTGCTACTTGACGAGCAAATTTGTCTGTTTCCTGTCCCCGGCACAAAGTAATCCCAGAGATCGAAAACAACAGCTGAAAGGCCACGGTAGCAGGACAATATTACCCCCCACCCCCACCCCAAGTTGAATTATGACGATGGCTCAGCTTTATTACAACATTGTCCTGCATCTTCAAGTCATTTAGCAGCACTTTGCTGCTACGCGGGTCTGTACTGAGCAACACTTTCAAGGAGTAATCTGTAGATTATCGCTATTAACAAGTAGTTCAAATGCTCCCTTCACAATAAGCCGCACTCGCAGTACAATTGTTTGCTGGTCACCCCCAAGTGTGAAAGCGGCAATAAACATTTGAAGTAGAGCATGGGATCACGTTGATAACACACGGTTGCGTTACGAAATTAAAACATAGTGTTACGAAATTAAAACACAGCCGGAGCGTGAACTGGAACGGACTAGACTTCTTATTAAGGGCAAGGTGAGGCTTGTTTGACGAATTAACGGCATTGATTTTTGTCGTCTGTCTCGCCAGACGCGCAAACAGCAATGGATCATCCGACAGATCTCACTCCGTCCTAACCCCTTTCAAAGCGCTTTGGTGTGCGAATTAAAGCAAACCAAATCAAACTCTCAGTTGTTCGCACCATCACGACTGTACCTTGCAAGTACACGGCGATGCGAAAAATTTTCTATTTTTTATTATTTTGGGAGGGGGGGGGAGCGGGCGTCTGGCGCACGGTCATCGGCTGTTTTACGGCGGGCTTGAGAACCGCGGAGTGAATCCAGCCCGTACGGTCTGCGGCGCTCAATTCAAAAACAGACACCACATCCAACAACAACAAAAATAAGAATTAAAAAAAATGTTTTAATCCCTTTTCGATTTTACCGAATGCTGCCGCACATTGTGCCCATGTCGATACTGGCCCCCGCGCTTTCTACGTTCACAGGCCGCTGATGTAATTCAGGGGCAAGACACAAAGAGAGTGGCAATGAGAAAAAAGAGCTCTGGCCACAGACAGAAGAAACTATGTAACTCTCCCTCGTCAAGGCAGGTCATCGGGTTTTTTTTCTCCTCTCTTTTTCTCTCAACACCAAACCATTAATCACCAACAAATAATAGTCTGAGCACTTGCAAAGGGAGCTAGCTTGCAGCAAACACACCGTGTTTTTCTTTTAAAAAATTCACATAATTACTAAAACAGTAAAAGTGCAGGAACACACACGCCTCCCCATTTTGCCCATTCACAACTGCTCCCCCCCCCACCCCCCCGCCACAATAATGCCCTTTAGGCCTGAAAAGTTCACAGCAAACTGGAGGAGCTCAGCTGAAGTTTTTCTCTCTCAATTGAAGCGATGCTGTGAAAAGCTTTGATATGTTAATTCCCCTTCAAACAGTTCAGAATCCCGCACCGGTATTAATTCCGACAATTTGGTGGGGAATGATGTGAAATGGCAACTCCTTTTTTTTGGGTTGGGGGGGGGTGGGTGGGGGGCAGCGTAGGGGATAGAAAGCAGAACAAAAGGAAAGAATCGCAGAAGCATCAGAGGAAAGCAAACAACAGATCATTTGTTCGATTGAACACTCTCAGATGCTTCTCACTCCCCTGGAATACAGATTTTTTTTTTCTCTCAAATCAAACCATCTCCTTCAGGAGATCCCATCCGCATACACTTTAAGACACGTCCATTCCAACAGCCACGGAACTGACACAAGGAAAAAACCGTCTTTCCAAAGCAAAGCTGCACAAAGAAAAATACCTTCAACGTAAGGCTCGGTTGGGGTTTTTGCTGTTGGCGTTTGTTGCCTTACCTTCCGACAAGATCCCAAGCCTTTCAATCAGAGCAAATGGGGGGAGATTTTGAACAAGCAGCCTGCCCAGTCTTTCACAAACCATACAGTGCCAGTGAGTAAAACACAATTCAAGCTGTGTACAGGCACATTTAAAAAAACAACAACTGCTGAAGCTACTGCAATGGCAAACTTTCTTTTCTCAATTAAAAAAAAGACGCAGTGACTTTTAATTAAATGATCCTGAACTGATTTTTTTGGGAGCAGATGAAAGCTATCCGTTTGCTTGTATAATTGCTTCCATTCATTCAGACACACACACATACACAGACACACATACACTAACACTCTAACTCACACTAACACGAACATTCTCTAACACACACACACTAACACTAACATTCTCTAACACACACACACACATACACTAACATTCTCTAACACACACACACTAACATTCTCTAACACACTAACATTCTCTAACACACACACACATACACTAACACTAACACTAACACACACACATTCTCTAACATACACATACACTAACACTAACACACACATTCTCTAACACACACACATACACTAACACACATACACTAACATTCTCTAACACACACACACATACACCAACACTAACACACACACACTAACATTCTCTAACACACACATACATTCTCTAACACACACATACATTCTCTAACACACACATACATTCTCTAACACACACACTAACATTCTCTAACACACACACTAACATTCTCTAACACACACACAAACACACACACAAACACTAAAACACACACACAGACACACTAACACTCTCTAACTAACACTAACACTAACACACACGCACACTAACACTCACTAACACACACACACACACTAATACACACAAATACAATCACACAAAAATAACCCCAGCTCATCTGGTTCCATTCCTGATCCCCACCCCCAACAAACACACAAGTCTCACACATGAATTCGAAGATCAAAGCTGGTGCTTACCTCTCTATCAAGTCAAAAAGTGGGACATGCTGCCAGATCTTTTTCTGGCGCCTTGAGTTGGAGGAGGAGGTTGTGGTGGGGTGGGGGGATTGCGGGGTTGGAGGAGGCTGTGCTGGGTGGGTGGGTGGTGGGAGGACGGGGGTGGGGGGGCGGTGGGGGTTCGCAGCCTTCAATCCGGCAGGCTGGCGGCGAGAGGAGCCGGCTGCAGGTCGGCAAACACCAGGCAGTCGCAGGCTGAATCGGCGCGGCTCGGATACATGCTCCGGTTAGCAGAGACAGATGAAGCCTTTCGTCATCAGGCTGTGGTGTGGTGTGGTGGGGTGGGGGGGGGATAGCAGAGGGTCTCTGGTTAAGTCCAAGCAGTTTGAAATGCCTGATGCCTGGGGAAACTGTGCAAACTAAAGCTTCCTAGTCTGGCTTTGCACGTAGAGGGAGAGGGAGAGAGCAGCAGCAGCAGCAAGCAGCAGGGCTGAAATGAAAACCTTCTCTCTGGCTGCTGAGGTAGACTTCATTTGCATCTCCCTGGATGACACTTGGCCCTCAGGCGGGATGCAAGTACCAGCCCCCTTTTTTTTTACATTTCAGATGCTCCTTCCATTGTGTGTTTAAGGAATGGGGGCTGGTGGTTGCTCCTGAGGAAGAGCCGAGCTGCCTGTAAACACTGCATGAAAAAAAAAGCCCAGCAGAAATGAATGCAAGCTCCTTTTGATGGGCTTGCCTGCCTGTTGTATGGGGAGGGGAGGAGGAAGGGGGGGGGGGGGTGGGGGAGAGGCAAGTTCTGACACAGAGTTTACAGAAGTCCTGAACTGGAGTTACCAGATGTTGAGAGAGAGAGAGAGAGAATGGATCATATAAAAGGTATTACAGACACAGCACTGGCAATGCTAGCCTGGGAGTACCACGGCAATAAAGCTCACAGAGCCCAGGTCAAAACCCGCAGCAGGCTTTGGCCATTTTCTCCGCTCCACCTGAACTCTTTATGTGCCCTGGTTTCGGGCCGAAGCATCACCCACCAACCCACCTCGTCGTGGGCAGTCCGAAGCCCGGCCAATGGCAAAGGGCCCTATTCGCGGTGTATGGTTAGATAGCTATATATACACACACACACACACACACACACACACACTAGGAGAAAGCACGTTCCTCTCCTGCACTGCTGGGCTACAGACGGACGAAGTACCCGCAGCAATGTCGAGTGAAAATCGAGACGGCACAGGGGAATCCAACGGCTGAGACAGCGCTGAGCTGATCAATGTGCCATCGCCGATTCCGTCCACAGTTTTACAGATCATAAGAAATAGGTGCAGGAATAGGCCACTTGGCCCCTCGGGCTGCCAAAGGTGGTGCACAGGGGGAGGGGGCAAGCAGGAACTTGGGTGAAAGTTCACTGGATGGAGGGGTGAGGGAGCAGGGTGCGGAATACAGGTCAATTTGGAGGACTACAATTTTGATATTCCAGCGTTACGCTTCCTTAAACAAAAACCCAAAAGGAATCCGTCTTTCGGATGGGACCGGTCTGCTCCGTCTGCTCTCTCAAGTGGAGGTAAAAGATCGCATGGTAACTATTTTCGAAGAAGAGCAGGGGAGTTCTCCCCGGTTTCCTGGGCCAATATTTATCCCTCAACCAACATCAATAAAACAGGTTATCTGATCATTATCACATCGCTGTTTGTGGGAGCTTGCTGTGCGCAAATTGGTTGTCGTGTTTCCTACATTACAACAGTCACTACACTCCAAAAGTACTTCATTGGCTGTAAAAAGTGCTTTAGGGCGTCCTAAGGTTGTGAAAGGTGCTATATAAATGCAATCCTTTCTTCTTTCAATAGCCGTGTAATAATTAGCATTGCTCAACCCCTCGCCAATGGCCCCAGCTATGGTAAGCTGATGCTTCTTTCCAAAAAGGGCGACGTTTTGTGCGTGAGGGAAGGAAAAGCTGGCGAGTGTCAATAATCCGGCCCGGGTCTTTTTTATTTCCCCCCCCCACCACCCCCCCATCAAATTTCTGTTGCTGCCCATCGAGCCTGAAGGCGCCAACTCCCTTATTTGGGCATGGTTCCCCTAGAGACAAGGGCCGCCACTACCTCGCTCAACTGACCAGCTAACCGCACGGGAGCCCAGGCACCAGAGGCCCCACGCGGGCTATGCGACCGTGGGAGACATCTCCGCCGAGCCGGGGTTCTGTCCTTGTCCAGCGTCCGCACGCATGCCCGCACTTTCCAGGAGGGGGCACTATATAACAACGAGGAGTGGCGAATCTTTCTCCTTTCCCAACTCCGAGGCACCCTCAGGACCCCCCTCGAGCTGCACTGACCGAGACCACCCAACTCAGTCATTCCATGCTCTTTAATATAACTTTAAATCCAGATCAACTTCCCCACTGCAACCTTTAGATCATAGAATCATAGAATGATACAGCGTAGAAGGAGGCCATTCAGCCCATCGGGCCTGTGCCGGCTCTTTGAAAGAGCTATGCAATTACTTCCACTCCCCCATCTCTTTTCCGATAGCCCTGAAAAAAATTTCCCCTTCAGGCATTTATCTAATTCTCTTTTTAAAGTTATTATTGAATCTGCTTCCAACACCTTTTCAGGCAGTGCGTTCCAGATCATAACAACTCGGCGAGTAAAAAATATTCTCCTCACGTCGCCTCCTGTTCTTTTGCCAATTACCTTAAAATTACCTTCTGGTCTTTATTTTAGAGCTTAACTCAACTTTTCTCTCTCTTTTCTCTCCAAGCTTCAATTCAAATGCACCGTCCTAACTACATCTTTACTGCGTGTTGAAATCAAGACTTGTCACATTGTCTTCTATTCATTCTTTCCCAGCACCTCAAAAACTGTGGAACTCCTTACCTCCCTCCTCCCACCCGCACCCCCCCCCCCTCAGCCTTTCCTTCTCTTGCAATCTCAAAACCCTTCAAAATTCAAACTTGCCATCACCTAATCATTTACTTCTTGATTTGCCTGCTCTTTTCTATTAACTTTATTCCAACCTTTGCTGCTTCCTGCACTATGGACCTTTGCCTTGGGGAGTGAGTACAAGCGTGTAATCTAATCACAAGGGTTGCAGATAATGGTTATAAACCACTCATCCTTCATCTTTACCATTCATGACATTATCTGAATCCCTCGATTAGATAAGAGTTTTCTGAGGCCACAGGCATGGTAATGGCAGACAAAATGTTGGTCCTCCAATGAACCATAAAATGTCGGAGGCCATTCAGCCCTTCGTGCCTGTGTTAAGCTCTCCAACAGGAGCTACCCCTGCCAATCTTAATGCCACTGGCCTTATATCTTTCCTTTTCAAATAATTATCCAGTTCCTTTTAAACGATGTTAGTCTCTCCCTCGATAGCCACTTGTGGTGAAGTATTCCATGTTCTATTGAGCCTCTGTGTGGAAAGAAATCTTCTAATTTTCCCCTTTGTTCCAGTGATAATCCCAATTCTATGTCCCCTTTTTACTGATTCGCCAGCCAGTAGAAATAATCTTTCACTATTTATCCTCTCAAAGCCTTGCATCATTTTGAACACCTCAATTAGATTTCCCCCTTTAATCTTCTCTGTTCCAGTGAAAAAGGCCTCAAGTTTGATTTGGGCCTTTCTGCTGAACTTTAACCTCACTGCCCAGTATCATTCTGGCGAATCTTCCCTGTATCCTTTCCGAGGCTCGAATGTCCTTCCAGAGCTACATGCAATACTCCAACTGTGTCCCAGCCAATGTCTTGTAAAAATTCAACACCACTTACAATCAATCCCTGTCGATCATTCACATTAAAAATGGCGCGTGCCCTGAGGATTCTACACCAGTAGGTGGCGCACTCAATGTAGCATTACCAGAGAAGTAGCAGGGTGCCACCTGATGTCATGTGATAGCCACCCAAATGGTACCTTGAATAAGCAGCCTCCTGCACTTGCCTTTCAAAGTAAGTAGCAGTTGTGGACCCCCAAGAACCATTCTGAGCAGGTAGTACTGGCATTCATCACGTGTGATATTAGTTTTGAAATTTTTAAAAAGCCCGAACAATTTTCGAAAATAACGAGCAGAGAATGCCGCACAGACAATTATAGAATTGAAACAGAAAACACAGCAGAAAGCAGAGCCAACGTCTAAAATCTGCGAAAACCGAGGGACGAAAGCAAAAGAAACCCAAAAGTCAGAGGCCTCCTCTCGATCTCTCTCTCTCTCTACTGTTCTATCTCCCCCTCCCCTCGACCTCTTCCTCTGTCTTTGTCCTCTTCCTCTCCGTCCCTCCGCCCCCTCTCCCCCCACCTGCTCTTCTTTCCACCCTCTCCTTCTCCCTCTGCCACTCCACCTCTCGGCCCTCCACCTCCCTGGTCCAATTCAATTATCCCGTGCCCTCTAACCCTTGCTTGACCTGAATTCTGCTATTCACCCTGACTATCTTTGTGCAACATCACCGGAAATTGACCAGTGCATAAAAACACCCAAACTCCATTTGCTTTTTGATGGTTTTTACTACCTACATTCCCAACTGTAAAGATCTAGATATCTGTGCCTCAGATCTCTCTAAGAGATCCACTCTGCTCTGAGTCTTTCAGGAGATTTTACCGGGTTTCCATTCAGGCACACTGGATTGCCTGGACACATTGAATAGTGGAAAATGGGGAGGCTTGAAGCACACACCTGTAAATGAACCCACCCGATTTTCCAACACTCACTGTACCAAGTCGATCCAGAATGCCGAGACCCAGATCAAGTTAAATCTCCCCTTTACCATTTAGGGTATAATTCCTTTCACTGTTCTTTTTCACAAAACGATCTACTTCACATGTCACTGCATCTTCCACCTATCTGCCCATTCTGCTAACCAGCCTATATCCGCCCTTTAAATCTCTTGCATTCCTTTAAATTTGCCACGCTGCCCTCCCCTCCACTCCTTGCTACATTGGCAAACTTCAAGATCAATCCTCCTGTAAAAAATGTCCAAATCATTTACTTCAATCGAAAACTGAAGAGAGAGCCCGGCATAGATCCCTGGGGCACACCATTGCCCATAACCCACCAATCCAGAATGCCTGCTCTTCTCTTTCTGTCTCCGAATCATCCCACTATTGTCTTTAAGATTATGGGGTAGATTTTTATTTTCACTGGCTAGGCAGTGATCTGGCAGAGCAGAAAGCCCGCTGTTTCTAGAACTCATCCATGCCAGATAACCACCCAGCTGGTAAAGATGAAAATGTACCCCCTATGCCTTAACTTCGTAACTAGACTCTTATGTGGCACCTTATCCTGACCTTGTGTCCTGGCCAATATTTATCCCTCAATCAACATAACAAAAAAAAAAGATTTTCTGGTCATTATCACAATGCTGTTTGTGGGAGCTTGCTGTGCGCAAATTGGCTGCCATGTTTCCTAATTACCACAGTGACTACACTTCAAAAAAGTACTTCATTGGCTGTAAAGCGCTTTGGGATGTCCTGAGGTTATGAAAGGCGCTATATAAATGCAAGTCTTCCTTTTTTTCTTTCTTATCAAATGCCTTCTCTAAGTTCATATCTATGTCTGTTGCACTCTCTCTTATCAATACATTGATACTTCCTCAAAAGAAAATCAATTAAATTAGTCAAGCACAGATTGCCCTTTACAAATCCAAGTGTTGACTATCCCTGATTGGTCTATACCTTTCTAAAGGTCCACCAATTTCATCCTGTATTATGCACTCTATCCACATTTGGCTAATTGGCTGATAGTTTCCTGATGTGTTCTTTCCCCCTTTCTCGAATGGGGGGGTGGGTAACACTTGCCACTTTCCAGCCCCCGTCGCAGGCCTTTGGAGAACCACGGCTGACCTCTCTGCTATCTCCTCCCCAACCTCCTTCGGTATTCTGGCCTGCGTTCTATGTGGGCCTGGTGATTTTTCTACCTATGGTTCCGTTAACTTTCCTTCCTTCTCGATAGAGTGCTGAACTACCTGTTTCATGTGTGCTGTAGTGGGGAGGGGGGGTGGGGGAAAAATTGGACCCAACTTTGCCTGAGGAGCTGGTGACGCTTCAAAGTGACTGGTTTAGGACGATGTCAACAGTAGCATGGCTTGATAGGGTGGATGCTGGGAGAATGTTTCCCTTGGCTGGGGAGTCTAGAACCAGAGGCCACATCCTCAGGATAAAGGGTAGGCCATTCAGGACTGAGATGAGAAGAAATTTCTTCACACAGAGGGTGGTGAATCTTTGGAATTCTCTACCTCAGAGGGCTGTGGAGGCTCAGTCATTGGGTATATTCAAAACAGAAGTCAACAGATTTCTGACTAGTAAGGGCATCAAGGGATATGGGAATAGGGCCGGTGAATGGAATTGAGGCAGAAGATCAGCCATGATCTCATTGAATGGCGGAGCAGGCTCGAAGGGCCGAATGGCCTACTCCTGCTCCTATTTCTTATGTATTTATGTTCTTAGCAGGGTTGGAACGCCTCGGTCGTAGGGACCTGTGGGCCATGAAGACCAAATAGACTGAGAAAATAAAATAAAAAGAGATACCACAGCTTTGCAGTTCCCCACAAGCATCCATTATTCCCTCTGTACTTCGCAAGATGCTCAGTAAATTAATAACTCGCTGCAGACACCAATCCTGTTGCACTGCAATGTCTCTGGACTAGGAATCGCGATCGACTTGAACACACGAAAGGCCAGGTCCAGCGCCACTACCCTCGGTTTAAAGGTTACACCAACCATTTAGAAATACAAAACAAACATTCAGGATACTAACTGGGTTTTTTTTAGGCAAATCTAAACATTTGTTGATTGAATCAAGAGTTGGTTCAGAGATATTGGGGGTAATTTTAACCTAAATCATCGGGTGGGAAACCCAACGGATTGGTCCACCTCGCACAACATTACTCTCCGTTGACTTTGGTCGAGTTCACCCATCACCCCTGTGCTCGCTGACCTACATTGGCTCCCGGTTAAGCAATGCCTCGATTTTAAAATCCTCATCCTTGTTTTCAAATCCCTCCATGGTCTCGCCCCTTCCTATCTCTGTAATCTCCTCCAGCCCTACAACCGCCCCCCCCACCGCCGAGATATCTGCACTCCTCCAGTTCTGGCCTCTCGCGTATCCCCAATTTTAATCGCTCCACCTTGGCGGCCGTGCCTTCAACTGCCGAGGCCCTAAGCTCTAGAATTCCCTCCCTAAACCTTTCTGCCTCTCTCTCTTCCTTTTTGACCCATCTGTCCTAATATCTCCTTATGTGGCTCGGTGTCAAATTTTGTTTGATAACCGCTCCTGTGAAGCGCCTTGGGACGTTTTACTACGTTAAAGGTGCTACATAAATACAAGTTGTTGTTGTAGTTGTTGAGTGTAAAATCAGGCGGGATGTAAAACCAGCGGAGAATCCGATCCCGTCAGTTTCCCGACATGCGGATTTGGTTAAAAGTGCCCCCTCTTGTTGCAGTTTTCCCACCCTTATCTCTAACGCTTTTGTTTGTGCGTCGATAGATGTTCCTTTACATCAATACGTGTCCTGTTTTGGCCAACGATGGGTGGCATCAAGACAAAGATCATATCCACCAGATGTGCTACAAAGCACCCTTCCAAAGGGCAGGCACTCTTACTGAAAAATGCTCCAAACTTGCATTAAATGTCAGCAACTAAGTTGACAACAGGTTAAATTTGGATTTTACTTCACTGAAGTGCCGTGTTTCTGTGCAGGCCAGTAACTGGTGGGATGTCACCAGAACTATAAGCCCCAACCTCATTTAAAGAGACAAAGCAGCCATTTGTACCAACTGTGTCAGCTGTGACTCAGTGAGTAGCACACTCGCCTCTAAGTCAGAAGGTTGTGGGTTCAAGTCCCACGCCAGGGACTTGAGCACAAAAATCTAGGCTGACACTTCAGTTCAGTGCCGAGGGAGTGCTGCACTGTCGGAGGTGCCGTATTTCGGATGAGATCGTTAAACCGAGGCCCCGTCTACCCTCTCAGGTGAAAGTAAAAGATCCCATGGCACTATTTTGAAGAAGAGCAGGGGAGTTATCCCCGGTGTCCTGGCCAATACATAACCAAAAAAAACCCATATTATTTGGTCATTATCACATTGCTGTTTGTGGGAGCTTGCTGTGCACAAATTGGCTGCCACGTTTCCCACATTACAACAGTGACTCCATTTCAAAAAAGTACTTCATTGGTTGTAAAGCGCTTTGAGACGTCCGGTGGTCGTGAAAGGTGCTATATAAATGCAAGTTTTTCTTTCTTTAAAGGCGACCTTTCAAATGACAATTGCCAGATATTTGGGTAGACAGTGCCTTTAATTTCCCTGAGCTCCCCACCTGTCACAGAACATTAGTGAGTCTGCTGTTTGATTCAGGCCGGTAAGTGATAAATGCTCAGCGTCACCAAAACAACTTCAAGCAAGCCATTTTTCAGAGCAGTTTGAGTATGCAGTTTAGACACATTCCCTTAACAATCCGCATCTGACAATGCATCAATTAGCTGACCAGTTGGAGGCAGCCTGACCTAACCAGAGAGGTGGGAATTTGGTTAACAGAGGCAGAGTGTTCCTGTATGTAATATTGTTTAGTCAAATTTGGATAATAGAGAAACAAGCGCATGACTGTCTCCTACGGATGGTGTCATCTCTTCTGAGCTGTGAAGGCACCTGAAGCCCTGAGCAACCTCACCCCACGCAACACACAGGACTGGATCAATGAATGGCGGAGTGTTATTTAACCATGAAGGCATTGTCACCACGTTCATATCCTGCGTAGTGTTCACACATCCACACATTCCATCAGGAGTCACCAGATAAAGGGTAGGAGCAGGAACCCTGGCTGATTTTTCCCCTTCCCTAATCCGGGGGGGTGCTGAGGCCAACTGTCGGCCCAACTGCTGCCTGAGTAGCTAACTCTGCACAGGCCAACTTTCAACCCTGCCAACAGCACCAAGTCTCGAATACTGAAAAATTACAAAGCACCCAAAAGGTAACACTGAGGGGATGTAATAAGGCACACAGGCAAATGATGCAAATTCAGGCAAATCAACCTTTCAGGAGTTTTGAATACGTTCAGATATTTGTTACAAGTGGTTGCCTCCACTTTCTCTGTATGTGTGTGTCTCTCTCTCTCTCGCTCTGGCTCGGTGCTGCACTGGGCAGTGACTTTACCCACTGGGCTACGAGAAGATATTGCTTCATGTGTGCAGATTTGCAAAGCTGCAGCTTCACACCTTGACAACATTCAAAGTCTGAAGAAGCTTATACATGCAGCAAGGAAAAACATTCTCCCCCCCACGCACAGCAACAGTCAAAATGAGCTCTAAAACCTCGCCATGCCTGTACACATCTAGTCCCAATGGCTGTACAGGCACTGAATCCTGGCTTAACCTGTCTGTACCTAGTCCTAAAGACAGAGGACACGGGTGACCCTGGCAAACTTTGCTCTCATGGTTTAGTGCGTCATTTGAACCTCCCCATTGTATTACAGTCTGATAGCGGTATCTATGGCACCCATTATTAATCTGCAGGCTCATGACCGGCTTAGGCCAGGTCTGAAACCACCTGGAGATGCTGTGGGTCAGAGAGAATTCGGACAATCCAGACAATGAAAGTTAAATAATATCCTCAACCAAAACATCCTTTCCCCACCCCACAACAAAAAGAAATGAACAGTTTCGAGCTGATGACCAATATTTATTCGAGACTTCAATCAAGTCTTTTATATTTAGAATTTTCCCTGCAAATTGTCTCCCTTCCACTGTATTCTGGGTTGGGAGCCCCCTGCTGCCTTGCCCCAGTGGCCATTGTGCAGGCGTCCAAGCTTTGACAAGTGAGTATATTCCACTCTGGAAGGCATCACCCCCAAGGCTGATCTTGTCCTCGCTCGATGGGGTCGGTAAATGGCGATGGGAGCATTGCTAAAACACTCCGACCGTTTAACATTTTGCGATTCGTTGGGATTGAAGGGAGGCGGAGAGATTCCAGCCCAATGAATCAGGCACTTTAAAACAAGCAGAGCAAATTCAGTGCTGACGTCAGTAGGAGGAACTATGATTCATTTCCCTCACCCTCACTCTCTAATCAAGGATGAAGGCAATAGGAACAACACCCCCAACCTCCGCCCCTCTGAAAATCATCAACTCCGCACAGGCCAGGGTATAAAATCGGGGGACCATTCTGACCGGCTAGGCTCAGCTACCCAGTGCATAAAGTTAGCCGGATCATCAGGGGGGTTTTACCCTTGCATATGCCTTTCTGCTGCAAAAGAAAAGCCAGTTATTCCATGCTAGTCTCTTCTAAACTGGAAGAATTTACAAGCATTTCTTTTCCACCTTCGAAATTTTCCATTCAGCAGCAGTTAAGCTTTCATAGACCTCAGGATTTAAAGCGATGAGACCCTGTGTCCTTGAAGGAGCGGGGCAGCTTAAACACTGCTCCCAATTCAGCAGCAGAATAATAGCATGCATGGCTAGCGTCATTGAAGACAAGCGCATCGTCCGACTTAACTCGAGAGCAACGCCACGGGAGGTCAGCTAGCACTTAAAGGAAAGGGGAAACCCTCGCCTTAGTTATTCACAATTAAATAGTGCGTGAGGTCTTTGCAAACTTTTACAAGGGATGAAGTAACAACAGAAATAATGCGACAAGTGAAAGGGATACACATGACAAAAGCATTTTACCTCATGATCCGTGATTGATGGATTAATAGAATTATCCCATTAAATATACTTTGAAGGCAAGATATATTAAGACAGAACATTGGTAGACTGTGCTTGTTTATATCCTAGTCAAATTGATCATTTAAAAAAAAAATTCTGCTATTGCTGCTGTTTGGCATCCAGCTAGTGTGGGTGTTTCGAATGATATGCGTGTGATGGGTTTTCATCCAAGGGGTCTAGCATGTGTCCCTCATAGAGGGGAGGGCACAAGATCACAATACAGGTTCGCATTATGAAGGCCCTCTGGGCCATTTGATCTGAGCTTTCCGAAATATCAACCCGACCATCTACAGCGTCAAGCTGTTTCTTAAAAGAGTGTCCTGGAATTAGCTGCTCTTCCCGGCAACCCAATCTTAACTGGCCATCATCCCCGTCGCCAGACTTACCTCATGGACATCAGTACCCTGAGTGACTATCAGATACTTCACTTTGGGCCCGTCTGACGCTTGCCTGAGGCCTACCATCTTTATGGCACGTTGAAGCCTTCCATTTAAATCTAGAAGGTATACAACAACTCACATTTATATCGGGCCTTTCATGTAGGAAAACATCCCAAGGCGCTTCACAGAAGCGCTATCAGACTAAACTTGACACCGATTCACATGAAGAGATATTAGGGCAGGTGACCAAAAGCTTGGTCAGAGAGGTAGGTTTTAAGGAGCCTCTTAAAGGAGGAGAGAGATGCGGAGACGTTTAGGGAGGGAATTCCAGAGCTTAGGGCCCGGGCAGCTGAAAGCACGGTCGCCAATGGGGGAGCGATTAAAATCGGGGATGCACAAGAGGCCAGAATTGGAGGAGCGCAGAGATCTTGGAGGGCTGCATGGAAGTGACAACTTGTGAGGTGGGTATGTGTACTGGCATTCCAGATTTCCAAAGTTTCCGGTTGCAACACATACTCCGTGAGCATGCTGGGGTGGGTGGGAGTGATCGAGCTGTTCCTGACACGAATAGGGCCACTTTAGAAGTCAACTTTCCCTGTGTTTTCCATTCGAAGTGCAGGGGTCAGCTGTGGCTCAGTGGGTAGCACGACTCACCTCTGAGTCAGAATGTTGTGGGTTCAAGTCCCACGCCAGGAGACTTGAGCACAAAATCTAGGCTGGCACACTCCAGTGCAATACTGAGAGAGCCTCTGCTGCACTGTTGGAGGTGCCGTCTTTCAGATGAAATATTAAATGGAGGCCCTGTCTGCCCTCTCAGGTTGATGTCAATAATTCCACGGCACAATTTCGAAGAAGAGCAGGGGAGTTCTCCCCGGTGTCCTGGCTAATATTTACCCCTACACCAAAAAAGCAGATTATTATCACCTTGCTGTGTGCAAATTGGTTGCTGCATTTCTTACATTACAACAATGACAAGACTTCAGAAATGTACTTCACTGGCTGTAAAGCACTTTGGGATATCCTAAGGTTGTGGAAGGTGCTATATAAATGCAACTTCTTTCTTTTTTTCAAAACCCCATGTTTTGATTATGCATATGAATGTGCCACCTTGCTTAGATTGTAGGTTCAAAGCCAATAGAGGAGCTTGTGTCGGCAGCGACACAGATACACTTTTGTAAATAGAGGATACAGATCATGAAAAGGTCACATCATATCTATTTCTCCAAGGTTGACCATATAATTCATGACTGAGTATGTTGCAAGTAACAACCACCACGGCTGAGTGGCTCTTGAAACTATCCATTCAGCAGTTGTGCTGTTAAACCAAAGCCACTCTTCCTGTTCAAGTGGATGTTATAGATCCCATGACCTGGCAGAGATACTTCTCTTTACCAACCAAACAAGACGAATTGGTCATTCATCTCATTACTGTTTTGTGGGCTTGTTCCCTGTGCAAACATGTCTGCTGCGTTTCCCTACATTGAATTATTATGAAGTGCAGTGACTGTTACTAAGTATTTCTGAGGATGGAAGGATGGAGAGGAAGAAAGAAAGGAGAATTTTTGCGAGTTTTGCGCCCAGATTCCAGTGCAATCGGCCAAAGTGCAATAAAAGAAAATCGGGGACTTTTAAACGTAAGTGAGGCTTTTTTTTTTTATTCGTTCTCGGGATGTGGGTATCGCCGGCAGGGCCAGCATTTATTGGCCATCCCTAGTTGCCCTTGAGAAGGTGGTGGTGAGCCGCCTTCTTGAACCGCTGCAGTCCGTGTGGTGGAGGTACTCCCGCAGTCCAGGGTTTTGACCCAGTGACGATGAAGGATCGGCGATATATTTCTAAGTCAGGATGGTGTGTGACTTGGAGGTGGTGGTGTTCCCATGCGCCTGCTGCCCTTGTTCTTCTGGGTGGAAGAGGTCGCGGGTTTGGGAGGTGCTGTCGAAGAAGCCTTGGCGAGTTGCTGCAGTGCATCTTGTAGATGGTATACACTGCAGCCACGGTGCACCGGTAGTGGAGGGAGTGAATGTTTAAGGTGGTGGATGGGGTGCCAATCAAGCGGGCTGCTTTGTCCTGGAGGGTGTCGAGCTTCTTGAGTGTTGTTGGAGCTGCACTCATCCAGGCAAGTGGAGAGTATTCCATCACACTCCTTACTTGTGCCTTGTAGATGGTGGAAAGGCTTTGGGGAGTCAGGAGATGAGACACTCGCCGCAGAATACCCAGCCTGACCTGCTCATAAAGGTAAGTGAGTTGCGTACCAAAATAGTTACGGTCATGTTTTCTGCCGGTTCAAGATTTAATTCACCCGGATCAGGCCCCGCCCACGCTCCCAGGTCGAAATTGCGAGATTCTGCCGATTGCACTGGCTCGGAAAGACTCTTCGACTTGGTCTCATTTTCTGAGGCCCATGGGCACTTATCGGCACGTTTTAAAAATGTTATCAGATCAAAAAAATATTTATTTTACTAAGAAACTGACGAGTGTACACCGATGAAACGAATATATGGTTCCGTGTATTTTTTTTTTTTAAAGTCACTTGCGGTGATTTGAAATCAGGTTTCTCACAGGTGGAGGACTGAACACCTTTATTAAAAATACTTATTTTTGGTGATATACTCATTTTCAGCTGCATTAATAAATCTGCACCAGGTTACCGCTCTTAAATACGTCAAGGAATAGGTTCCATTACACTGCTCGATTGCGCTGGTTCAGGGAAGAATTTGCGTTTGTGATTATGCAAATGAATTTTAGCGGACACTTGAACTGAAACCTGGCCTGACAATTTCGAGCGCATAACGGGCGCAATTTCCCCCGATTGTGTCCATTGTGGAAACAATAAGCAGAAGAAGGAAAGAAAGAAAACAAGAAGAAAAGAAGGATTATGCACTCAAGTGCCGGACTGGAATTTATGCCCATAACCTTGTGACCCAGAGGCGGGAGTGCTACCAACTGAGCCAAGCTGACACTTTTGGCTTTTAATGATCATCACCGTTATAATTGGGCCTCCTTCCAGCTGAAATGCTTCACCCTTTCGCCTACATTAAAAAGTCAGTGCATTCCAAGAATAATTCATTGTGTGTTGCGCCACAATAGGGCCGCACTTAACTGAATAAACTAAATACATGTGAAAGTGCCGCTACGTCATGCTGCAAAATCACAATTAGATCATTGACCAGTTTCGGGCCCAGAAGGGTTTACACCACAGCAGTGCCAAGAGGACAGCTGTTTCAAGGCAAGGAACGGATTTATATTGGCTTCGAGCCAGTATCCCAGGATTACAAGGGTTTATTCTGCAAGTTTAACCCTAATGCAGTTGAAATACCACTCTCACAAAGGTTAGAATGTAGCTCCCACAGTGGCTTAATTGGTAAATGCAGCACTCAGTGTGACATTGAGCCGTGCAGACTGAGAAGGTCCCTGGTTCAATGCAAGCTTCGGACCAAGTAGATCGATCTCAGCCGAAGCAGCAGTTAGGGTGCTGCAATCCACTTCAGTGCCTCTGAGGCAGGGGAGGGGCAAACTTAAAAAATAAATAAATAATCACCAGAGTTCCTGCTCATGTTATTATCCAGCAACATCTGCTCGAAAAGAATGACGCATTGTGGTTGGGTGGGGACTGAACCGGGCTCACCTATGATGTCAGACACCAATGGGACGGTATTATTAACCAGTTACTAAATCACCCTTTGCTAACAGCACAGCCTGCCAAACACACAGAACAATGTAAAACCATTAAGGTTACAGCCTGCAATACAGGCAAAAGATTCCACATGAGGGTTTCTGGTTCAATTCCTGGGCAGCGGTTGATGTCCTACATTTGGCCTCGGAAAGTCTCAGGTTCAATTTGTGAGTGAAAGTAGCCACTCTCAGTTGCAGTGTCAGCAGACCATTACAGGGACTTGAGCACATCAATCTAGGCTGACACTCCAGGGCAGTGCTGAGGGAGTGCTGCACTGTCGGAGGTGCCGTCTTTCGGATAAGATGTTAAACCGAGGCCCCCATCTGCTCTCTCAGGTGGACGTAAAAGATCCCACGGCCACTATTTCGAAGAAGAGCAAGGGAGTTCTCCCCGGTGTCCGGGCCAATACCTCTCCCTCAACCAACATAACCAAAACAGATTACCTGGTCATTATCACATTGCTGTTTGTGGGAGCTTGCTGTGCGCAAATTGGCTGCCGCGTTTCCCACATTACAACAGTGACTCTATTTCAAAAGTACTTCATTGGCTATAAAGCGCTTTGAGATGTCCGGTGGTCGTGAAAGGTGCTACATAAATGCAAGTCTTTCTTTACAGTAGACTTCAGTGACAAGGATGGGGTAAATTGGCCAGGATTGGAAACTTTGCATGTGTGTGCCTCTGTGTGTAAAGGACAGGATTGGGCTCAGGTGTCTGGGATCACACGTGGACACTGGGCATGTGAGTGGGGCACTGTATTGTTGCAACTGCGCCCCAGCAGGAGCCAACATCCTGAGGTGAGCAGCGGAGGAAATTGTGTGGATGGGGGTGAGGGCCTGGGAGTTTTCACATGTGACCAGCAATTATATTAAAGAGCAGACAACGTCCATGGGAAGAAGAATTTACCCGTGATTTGGGTAAACAGCGCGACTAAAGGCTGTAAAGATTTAATCTTCGTTGGGTGTAGCTCCCGACTTGAACAGACAATGACATCCTCCCTGTTCCTGGGGCATTTAACTTAATAACGTGCTCTACCGTGCATTCTTCAAGTACCTATCTTTAAACACTGGACCTCAAATATTGACCTTTTTTTTTTAAAGAGGCACCTGGCATATCAAAGTGTCACAATAAATCTTATCGGCGGAATGACATTTCGAAGCTCTCGGTTTTATTATCGCCCAGCAATAAATGTCTAATAAAAGCCAATTTGCTCTTTAATAAACTAAGAGTTTTCAAGCAGGAGGGCAACGTTGTCCTGGGATGGATACGAAAAGAAACCCTAAAAACATTACAACGGATTACCTTACGAATTAGACTGGGAGCAAGCGTCAGCTATTCCCCCTTTGCTACCTGTTGCAACGGTTTTTCAGCAATGTATCCGTATTAATCATTCTAATAGCCACTGGGCTGCTTCGCTGATCACACTGAAACGTGATCACATAGAGTCGAGACAGGTAAGCAAGCGCTGCTGTCTGCTGTATAATAAATTACATCCCACTCCCAAAAAACTACACGGCAGCAGATAAAAAGGGCTGAAAGAGCCCATTTGCAAACCCATTCAAGTGTTGTCAGTAGGAATTCAGCAAAACCTAATGGTGGGTGCCTGAAGTTTTCATACTGCGTCCAATTCAACCGTGAAAAGTACCCAGCAGCACACTTCTAGATTGGTCTGTGGGTGGTTCACAGGTCTGTCACCACAGGGAGTAGGAACGGTGGGGAGCAATTTGAAAGAAAGACTTTCATTTATATAGCGACTTTCATGGCCTCAGGATGTCCCAAAGTGCTCTGCAGCCAATGAAGTACTTTTACAGTGTGGTCACTGTTGTGATGTAGGAAAACGCAGCGGCGCAATTTGCGCACAGCAAGATCCCACAAACAGCAATGAGATAATGACCAGATAATCTGTTTTTTTTTTAGTGATGTTGGTTGAGGGATAAATATTGGCCAGAACACTGGGGAGAACTCCCCTGCTCTACTTTGAAACAGTGCCGCGGGATCTTTTACGCTGAGAGAGCAGACGGGGCCTCGGTTTAACGTCTGATCAGAAAGACAGTACCTCTGACAGTGCAGCACTCCCCCAGGTGAATTTTACAGTGCTACTGCCACCAGGTTCCCCGAATGCAAGTCGTGCCAGACTGATTACTCCTGGCACCCTCTCTCAGCGAGTCCCAGCAGTTTTCGATTTGGCTTGTAAGAGGCTGCACCAGACCCATGCTCCAGTCACACACCATCCTGGCTCGGACATACATCGCTGTTCCTTCATCGTCGCGGGGTCAAAACCCTCGCTCTCTCCACCTAACAGCACTGTGGGAATACCTTCACCACACGGACTGCAGCGGTTCAAGGTGGCGGCTCACCACCACTTTCTCAAGGGCGACTAGGGATGGGCAATAAATGCTGGCCTTGCCAGGGATGCCCACATCCTGAGAATGAATTTTTTTTTGAAAACAGAGAGGTTAAGGGGAAATTTAATAGAGGTGCTCAAAATTATGAGGGGTTTTGAAAGAGTAAATAGGGATAAACTGTTTTCACGGGTAGGAAGATCAATAACCAGAGGGCACAGATTTAAGGTAATTGGTAAAAACTCCAGAGGGGAAAATGAGGAGACATTTGTTTTACTCAGTGAGTTATTATGGTCTGGAATGCACTGCCTGGAAGGGTGGTGGAAGCAGCTTCAATAATAGCTTTCAAATTGGGAATTGGATCTTTACATGAAAGGGAAAAATTTGCAGGGCTGAAGGGAATGAGCAGGGGGGAGTGGGACTAATTGGATAGCTCTTTCAGAGAGCCGGCACAGGCACGATGGGCCGAAGGGCTGTGCTGCAAGATTCGACAATATGGCAGAAACGGCGTCAAAAATTAAAACGGACTCGCGGCAAAAAAAAAAGGTGTCAAGAAGCATTGGCGCTAAAACCAAGTCCCTTGCATCATCAATGAAGCAGGCTTGTCCTTGCTGCCCAAGCGTCTGTGGAAATTTAGAAGCCGGTGCCCTTTCCGTGACACAAGTCACCGGGGCTTGCGTTTGACTGCCGCGCCATCAGACTCGGCATCGCACGGAATCCTCGTGTCGCCGCGGGCCACGAGAGTGAGCAGCAGCAGCAGCAGCAGCTGGTAACTGCTGCCCTGCAACCAAACCTCGCCGTCAGGAGTGCGGTGTAATAAATGTAATAATCACTGGAAAAAAATTAACTTAAAAAATCAATAACTATTTGCTCAGCAGTTTCAAAACAAATTGAGATAAGAAGGCGGCAGTGATTTCATCCGCTAGCACAAGGAAACTAGGTCAGGTTCTTTTTTTTAACCCATTCAGCGCTGAACATTTTCGTCACGTGCCGAGGAACAGGAGTAGGCCATTCGGCCCTCTCGCGCCTGTTCCGCTACCATTCAATTAGATCACGAATAATCCAGATTTCCACTCTCCCTTTGTGTGAATAAGTGCTTCCTGACATCACCCCTGAACGGCCTAGCTCTAATTTAAAGGTAATGCCCCGTTGATATCTGCGCTCCTCTAATTCTGGCCTCTTGAGCATTCCTGATTTTAATCGCTCCACCGTTGGCGGCCCGTGCCTTCAACTGCCTGGACCCTAAGCTCTGGAATTCCCTGCCTAAACCTCTCCCGCCTCTCTACTTCTCTATCTTCCTTTAAGACGCTCCTTAAAACCTACCTCTTTGACCAAACTTTTGGCCATTTGCCCTAATTTCTCCTTATGCGGCTCAGTGTCAAATTTTGTACAACACTCCTGTGCAGCGCCTTGGGACGTTTTACTATGTTAAAGGTGCTATATAAATACAAGTTGTTGTTATTGTTGTTGTTGTTGTTGCCTCCCCTCCCCCACCCCCGAGGAAATAGTTTCTCTCTAGCGACCCTATCAACTAATTTAATCAGCTTAAGCATCTCAATTAGATCACCCTTAATCTGCTATACTTGAGGAAATACAAGCCTAGTCCATGCAAACTGTCCTCATGATTTAACCCTTTTAGCCCCTGTATCATTCTGAACAGTACCATTCTATTTTCACTGAAATGGTTCACTGTTCGTTCAGTGAATATAGACGAGATTTTCATAAATCACACGCGCTCACACAGCTGTCACAAAGGACGGAGGGAATGCTGCATGGGCAGAGCTGCTGCCTTATGGATGAGATGTTAAACCGAGGCCCCGCCAAATGAGCGTAAAAGACCCCATGACACCATTTCGAAGAAGAGCAGGAGAGTTCTCCCTGATGTCCTGGCCAATATTTATCCCTCGACCAACATCATTAAAAAATATAGATTAACTGGTCCTTCACTCATTTGCGGTTTGTGGGATCTTGCTGTGCACACCTTGCAGCTGCGTTTGCCCACAAAACAACAGTGACTACACTTCAAAAGTGACTCTATGGATGTGCAGCATTTTGGGATGGCCTGAGGTCACGATAAACTGCCATCCACCGCTCAGTGGTAGCACTCCTGCTTCTGAGTCAGATAGAAAGACGTGCATTTATATCGCGCTTTTCATGACCATCGGACGTCTCAAAGCGCTTGACAGCCAATGAAGCATTTTTGAAGTGGAGTCACTGTTGTAATGCGGGAAAAGATGCTCGAGGGTTCAAATCCCACTCCAGAGACTTGAGTTCTGAATCCAGGCTGACACTCCAGTGCAGTACTGAGGGAGTGCTGCACTGTTGGAGGTGCCGTCTTTCCAATGAGATGTTAAACCGAGGACCGGTGATGCTGTTCGAAGAAGAGCAGGGAAGTTCTCCTCCGTGTCCTGGCCAATACTTATTCCTCAACCAACATCCCTTAAAAAATTCTCTGGTCGTTATCACATGGCTATTTGTGGGAGCTTGCTGTGCGCAAATTGGCTGCCGCGTTTCCTACATTAAACAGTGACTCCACTTCAAATGTACTTCACTGGCTGCAGAGCAT
Source organism: Squalus acanthias (assembly GCA_030390025.1). Taxonomy (NCBI): domain Eukaryota; kingdom Metazoa; phylum Chordata; class Chondrichthyes; order Squaliformes; family Squalidae; genus Squalus; species Squalus acanthias. The sequence goes on from CM059439.1 coordinate 6,343,126, forward strand.
GTTGGGACATCCTGAGGTCGTGAAAGTCGCTGTATAAATGCAAGTCTTTCTTTCTGCAACTACAGATCCAAGTTCTTTCCTTTCTTTAAGATGGTAGCATCTTGCATTTATATATCGCCTTTCACATCCTCAAGACATCCCAAAGCTCTTCACAGCCAATAAAGTACTTTTTGAAATGTAATCCCTGTTATTTTGTAGGCAAATGCAACAGCCAATCACATCTTTTTGTTTGGTATTATAGTCCCATTTAATTCAAGCACACTTGCTTGAAGAAAAAGCGACAATTTTTTTCCCCCTTTTCGCTGATCTTCTCTCCTGACTTGTTGCTGGGATACGGTCCCACAGCTGCCAACAGTCCTCCAGTAACTATGCCAAGTGGTCATTCTTTAACAGCTTTTATGCTGCTTAAATGCTGCCAGCTTCCCACACAGCCACCAGCAACACCAAAGTAAACTTGCTGGACTGCCTATGGCGAATGTACCCACAGCAAATCCAACAACTTGGTGTTGCCAATAGTCGGGTGAGTGAGGTCTATGCTCAGGAGCTGGTGCCTTAAACGCGGTGCTGATGTGCACGTCTAGACAGTGGCTGGTAGCGGGATGGTCAGGCACGGAGTACATCAAAGCCAAGCCTGTGTTTTGTGTTCCCACCCGATGTCCACAAGAGACCCAATGAAAACGACAGAAAGACCGCCCAGTCGGGATCAGCTAACTCAGCACCGAAATTGAGTTCAAATCCCACCTCGGCAGTTTGAGAATTTGACTTCAGTTTTTAGATAATCTGCAAATCTGCCATCAGTAAAGCCAACTGGTCCACTAATGTCCTTTAAGGAAGGAAACCTGCCTGCCAGCTGTGGCTCAGTGGGTAGCACTCTCACCTCGGAGTCAGAAGGATGTGGATTCACAGTCCCCACTCCAGAGACTTGAGCACAAAATCTAGGCTGACTGTGGGAGTGCTGCACTGTCAGAGGTGCTGTCTTTCAGCTGAGACGTTAAACCGAAGCCCCACCTGCCCTCTCGGGTGGACGTAAAACATCCCGTGGCGCGATTAGGAAGAAGAGCAGGGGGGGTTCTCCCCGGTGTCCTGGACAATATTTATCCCTCAATCAACAGATTATCTGGTCGTTCTCACATTTCCCACATTACAACAGCGACTGTACTTCATTGACTGTAAAGCGCTTTGGGACGTCCGGTGGTCATGAAAGGCGCTATAGAAATGCAAGTCTTTCTTTCTTTCTTTTATTGCCGTTTGTGGGAGCTTGCTGTGCGCAAATCAGCTGCCGCCTTTCCTACATTACAACAGTGACTACACTTCAAAAGTACTTCATTGACTGCAAAGCACTTTGGTATATAAATGCTAGTTCTTCCTATCTTTCTGTGACTCCGGTGGTTGACTTTTAACTGTCCTCTGAAGTGGCTTAGCTGTTGTATCAAACTGCTTGCAGCGGTTCAAGGAGGAGGCCCACCACCACCACCTTTTCAGGGCAACTAAGGCTGGACAATAAATGTCAGCGATGCCCACGTCCCGAGAATGAATTAAAAAAAAATATTCGAGGAGCATCTTGCGGGAATGTCTAAATTCCGGATTAAACCGAACATGTGTTGTGTGTCGAATGTCAGTGCAGAGATAGTGCCGCTGCCCTCAAAGGGTTCACTCACAGTCTCTGTATTCTCCCTAAGAAGTTCAAGACGGCAAATGTGAGCCTCCCCTAATTGTTCAGTTGCCAAAAGCAATGCACAATGGAGTCACAGACCAAAAGATCCCAGGCTCAACACTTGGTCGGTGCAGAATCAGCTGACCATTCGGTCGGAGCAGCAGTTGCAGGCTTCACAAACGATCTTAAGTCCCCCCGAATTAAGGAGGAGGAGGAAGAGGAGAAAATAAAAATCAGGCAAGATCCCCACTCACCGGGCAGGATTTTCCACTTTGGTGCTCCCGGTGCACGTCAGGAGATTCTGCAGCCCCAGCCCCTTTAATTGTGACAGGTGTAAAATTACAGCACCGACAGGCGCGGAACTTTCTGATATATGACCCTGGCGGGTGCCGAGGGGGAAATTCCCAATCTCTGTCCAGCCACTCCTGTTGGAAGGTGCGTGTACGTGGAACGTCAGCCGAAAACAGGGTCGGGCATGGCTGCGACGCACCCTCAGGTCGAATAACCTCTAAGCAGCGAGCGGTGAGACCAGCACGCAAAGAATGGCTACCTTCGGCGATGTGATGGAGCCGACTGGTGCCAGTGGAACGGTTCCCCGGCAAGGAGTGGACAAGAGAGAGAGAAAGAAGAGACGATGAGAGAAAAAAGAGGGGGAAAAAAAGAAAAGATAGAGTGGAGAGAAAGAAGAGAGAAAGAGGAAAAAATAGAAGAGAAGAGGGGAAAAAGAGCGAAGAGAGAGAGAGAAAAAGGAAGGAGTGAAGGAAGGAAGCAAGGAAGGAAGGAGCCTTTGTATAATGCCTTTCACAGCCTCAGAACATCTCAAATCACGTTACAGCCTTAATAAAGCCATCACAACTTGACCTAGTAGCAGCAAGATTTAAACATTAAACATATCACAGCATTTCAAAACTGATTGCTATTGTCTTCTTTGAAAAATTAAACTCCAGCATCTCACAAAACATACTTCAGTACATGGGGGACCTTGATGGATTTTTCCGAGTCTTATGCATTCCTCAGTTCATTTATATAGCCGTCATCAAGTGCAAAGAAAGAAAGAACTCGCATTTCTCCAGTCCCTTTCAGGACATTCCAAAGCGCTTTACAGCCGATGAGGTACTTTTTGAAGTGTAGTCGCTGTTGTAATGTAGATAACGCAACAGCCAATTTGTGCACAGCAAGGTCCCACAAACAGCAGTGTGATAATGACCAGATAATCTGTTTTTTTTTTAGTGATGTTGGTTGAGGGATAAATATTGGCCAGAACACAGGGGGGAGAACTCCCCTGCTCTTCTTCGAAATAACGCCACGGGATCTTTTACATCCACCTGAGAGGGCAGACGGGGCCTCAGTTTGACGTCTCATCCGACAGATGGAGAAAAGCAAAATAAACATGAATCTTTCTACATTTGATTTTGGAATTCAAATGTTACTGTGGCCTTTAGGGGGTTTAACGGTTAAATAAATGAAAAACATGTTCAAATTCCACCTCAAAGCCAGAAGAAAAACTGAAGCCATTTCAAACTGCTTCCTAAAGAATCTGAACTTGTTGATGTGTGCAGTCATAGAAAGTGAATCAATCTTCATTCATGGTTCAGAATAAACATACACAATGTGTAATCAATAGGCCAGTCAAAGTCCAGAGACAGTGACAACAGTTAGCAACCAAAAGACTAATGATGCAAGCCCTCAGAAAGCTGCACTGAAGAGGCAGTCTAGGACTGCAAGGGGGAAGAGTGCCTGCATCCTTACTAAGCCATCGATTCACATCCTGTCACCTGTTTGCCTCAGTTAGATGATTCTGCATCAGGTTATCAACCAGGCCTCAGGCTGGAGTGCCCTGCAGGAACAAGGCATCCAATCATAGTAACCAGAGGACCATTGACCTGGTTAGATTACAACCGCTGCTGGCTGATCACCAGGCATACCATTCACAGCAGACACGGTCAACCGTCTGAGCATGTCCCAGCCTCCAACTGGAGAAGGTACCAGTCTAGACATAGTCTGCTGTCTGAGCCTGTCCCAGCCCCCACCTAGAGAAGGATATAGTCCAGACATGGTCTACCATCTGAGCCTGTCCTAGCTCCCACCTAGGGAAGGTACCAGTCCAGATATGGTCTGCTGTCTGAGCCTGTCCCAGCCCCCACCTGTTGATGGGTGGGGGAGGTTTGTAGGCCTGGACCCTCCTTAAAACTCACCTACTATCTCCTTCTTTGCTGGGCCTTTTTTATTTCTTCCTTGCACCTTTGTGAAATGAGTGGGCTGTTTTTTTCTAGGTCTAAGGTGCTATAAGTGCCTGCGTGGCTCAGTGGGTCGCACTCTCGCCTCTAATTCAGAAGGTGGTGGGTTCAAGCCCCACTCGAGACTTGAGCACAAAATCCAGGCTGACACACCCAGTGCAGCACCGAGGGAGCACTGCACTGCCGGCGGTGCCGTCTTTCAGATGAGATATTAAACCGGGGCCCCCTCTAAGGCGGGCGCTAAAGATTCCACAGCCGCTATTTCGGAGAAGAGCAGGTGAGTTCTCCCTGGTGTCCTGACCAATATTGATCCCTCAAAACAGCATCGCTAAAAAAAACAGATTATCTGGCCATTATCTCATTTCTCTTTGTGGGACCTTGCTGTGCGCAAATCGGCTGCCGTGTTTCCTGCGTTACAACCGCGACCGACACTTTGAAAAAGTACTTCATTGGCTGTGAAGAGCTTTGGGACGTCCTGAGTTCCTTCTTTCTGTATAAAATGCCAGCTGTTAATACAAAAGGAACCGCGCTGATACTGCTGAGTGGACGTCGCTTATTCTCATTCGCTGCACTGTTCAGCAACGTGCTCTGGCCGAGCTTCACTTTGAACCTGCTCTGGTTATTGTAAACACTACAATACTTTGTCATCCTGAACACCATTCAGAGACTGCGGGCTCTTTGTTTGACGACTGTCCCTCTGGGGCTAATAAGCAAAGCAACACAACGTGTTGACTGTACATCGTTCCTGGCCTGTCACGTTCAAAATATAACCCCACATATACAGAAAAAAAATCGCACCATTTGAATGGCGAGTAACTAACTATTCCAGGGGAGGCACAGAGCGTCCTTTGTCAGCTAAAGGGCTCTCGCCCAGAAACAATGTTATTGTCACCGACAAGTCAAACTGGTTGTAGCAGAGCTGTAATTGCCTCTGAAAGCTTCTCGGGTGCTCTTGTAAATATCACACGCACCCAAATACTCCGTGTGTTCCACAGGGGAGTTGCACAAGTTTATTTTTACCCCCTGCACAGCCCGAGGTAAGTAGTGTTGCATTCTCATCAACTTGTTCCGTACAAGGGTTGCCGTTTTCAAAAGGCCGTGGAGCAGAGGAGGTCCTGACCTTGGGAGTGCTAAGAATTATTGTTCAGAAGCAAGTTTGAGGTGTTTTTTCCGCTTAATGAATGAAATCTGAGGGTCTATTAGCTCCAGTGTGTGTGTGTGTGTGTGTGCATCTGCGTTCAAAAATAGAAATGGTGACACTCAGGCTGGCACGGTGCCCAGCAGCCTTCTGGTGGCAGACTAAATGGGACGGCCACTCATCACCACACACACGCTACGCTACCCTGTCTCGAGAGGGTGCATGTCGAACAAGGAGGTTTACAGCACCGCAGACGGAGAACATTTTCCGCAAGTGCCCAATAAGATGGGAACTTTCCATTCATCAGGATAATCCAGTGCTGGTAATTAGTGCGCAGCAGACGAACTCCCTCTTGCGAAGGGCGAAAGCAGCCATCAATTGCTTTGCTAATTAAGATGACTATTAACCCTTCGCGAAATGAACCCAAAACTTGCATGACACCAAAACGCACCCCCTTCCCCACACCCCCCGCCGAGAGAGATCCACGATATTAAAGAATAATTGCTTTATGTTTTCGACCACGACAAGAATGCCTACCTTGCGTCTGAGAGGATCCATAACCTGCTCAGGCGTGGTCATCCACTCTCTATAGATGATTCTCTCTATCTAAATTATTATATATGCACATCTTTTTTATAAAACAGAGATCTGCAACTTACCACGTTTAGAAGTTGTGGGCCTCAGCATCCTGTTGGAATGTCTTACAGTCCTGCAAAGCAGAGAAGACAAATACGTATAAAAGGTTAATTTGAAGGACAGTCACCTTCAATATACAAAACCTTTGTGTGTGCGAATATATAAAGCACAACAACAGTTACATTTTGTACTGAGAGCTTTCCATTTACAAGTACAGTGACTTCTCTGGACAACACACTTTACAATCGATAATACATATTAACCGGTTACATCGAAACAAAAGCAATCCATTCAGCCCCTCGAGCCTGTTCTACCATTCATAGGGACAGGAGTGGGCCGTTCAGCCCCTCGAGTCTGTTCTACCATTCATAGGGACAGGAGTGGGCCGTTCAGCCCCTCGAGCCTGTTCCACCATTCATAGGGACAGGAGTGGGCCGTTCAGCCCCTCGAGCCTGTTCTACCATTCATAGGGACAGGAGTGGGCCGTTCAGCCCCTCGAGCCTGTTCTACCATTCATAGGGACAGGAGTGGGCCGTTCAGCCCCTCGAGCCTGTTCCACCATTCATAGGGACAGGAATGGGCCGTTCAGCCCCTCGAGTCTGTTCCACCATTCATAGGGACAGGAGTGGGCCGTTCAGCCCCTCGAGCCTGTTCCACCATTCATAGGGACAGGAATGGGCCGTTCAGCCCCTCGAGCCTGTTCCACCATTCATAGGGACAGGAGTGGGCCGTTCAGCCCCTCGAGTCTGTTCCACCATTCATAGGGACAGGAATGGGCCGTTCAGCCCCTCGAGCCTGTTCCACCATTCATAGGGACAGGAATGGGCCATTCAGCCCCTCGAGCCTGTTCCACCATTCATAGGGACAGGAGTGGGCCGTTCAGCCCCTCGAGCCTGTTCCACCATTCAAAGGGACAGGAGTGGGCCGTTCAGCCCCTCGAGCCTGTTCCACCATTCATAGGGACAGGAGTGGGCCGTTCAGCCCCTCGAGCCTGTTCCGTCATTCAATTAGATCATGGCTGATCTCGATTTACCCAACTTGTTTCCATAACCCTTAACGCCCTGACCTAATGAAGATCATGTTACAATGCAATTTCAACAAACTGCACTTGTTTCCTTGTGGTGTTTGCAAGTGCACAGACAAGAGTGTTATTCTGTGCCAAGGTCTGAAGAGGGCAGTACGCTCTGTCGGTTCCTGCTGCTGCAGCAAGCCCCGATTGAACAACGCACAAGCAAACAGGACTGGAGAGCAGCAAGTGCCTTAGTCAGCTCTTCCCAGCGTAGGGAAACAAGAGGCGAAACATTTCTGTGCAGGCTAAAGGTCGCGTCAAGGATAAAGAGTGCAGTGTGGAACTCGTCCAGAAGCAACGTGACGCAAGGAAGAGGCTGAGAGACAATCGAGTTAACATTCGTTCCAAGAAGTGTTGTGCATTTTTTTTAAAATCAATATTATTGTGGATCGTATCTCTCTGTAGTAGTAAAATGAGTGTCACAAAACGAGCAAATGGGTTAGATTTAATTAACTCACTACTTGCACATTTCATCACTTATTGCTATGGTAACATTCAGTTGCTCAGCAGCCAGGCAGGCTTGAATCAGATAGTTGTTGTCCCCTTTCCTTGCTGCAGGAATGTGGTTGAATTTACAGCCAAGACTTGATCCCACTGATAACTCCCAGTAATTTAGTGCTGGCTCTTTTTAAACACAAAAAAATATCTATCTATACACAATCAAGGAGGCCTGACCACTAAAGGATATAGGCAGAGACCAGACACTCCTTATGTAATCATAAGGGACTCGTGGTCCATGGATACTCCAACAACAACAACTTGTATAATATTTGTCTAGCGCCTTTAACATCATAAAACCTCCCAGGGTGCTTCACAGGTTCGTTATCAGACAAAATTTGACACCGAGCCACAGAAGGAGCTATTGGGGCAGGTGACCAAAAGCTTGGCCAAAGAGGTAGGTTTTAAGGAGCGTCTTAAAAGGAGGAAAGAGAGAGGTGGAGAGGCGGAGAGGTTTAGGGAGGGAGTTCCAGAGTTTAGGCAGCTGAAGGCACGGTTTGGCACTGAGAATTTTACATTTTCATTTCTCGAAGCCCCTTTTGTCGCTCTTTTTCTCATCCAAACTGCGATAATTGGTTTTCGAGGTGGTTCCTGACACAGTGCAATAAAGCCATTCCCCCCACCCCTGCTAGACGACCGGCAAGTCAACACACCACGAGGAGGAATCCAGGCCTCTGCTTGCTTTTTTTTCCTTTTAAGCTCATATTCATACTTTCTCTTCACGAAAGAGACCCCTGCCATTTTGAGCTGCGCGTCTGCCCTCCCGAGCTACTTCCTAGAATTATTGGATTAGCAGAGGAGGCAGGTTTGCGCCGTGCACTTTACAGCTAAATGGAATGTTTTGTAAATTTCATGACAGTTCATGCTTCCTGAGATAATGAAAGGGATACAAAAGGTTTCCAGGCGAGAGAGAGAGAGTAAGAGAGAGGAAGGGGGAGGGCGTGGTGAGAAAGAACAGCGTTAAGCCGTTCTGATGCCCTAAGTAGGTCACTTTTTAAACATTTAGCCACAGAAGAATCTCTTGCATGGTGCTTCATTGTCGCCTCAAACAAGGATCCAGATTGTAACACGTTCTCTGGGAAGCGCAGCACAGCATGTCTGCTGGCAAACATTTTTGTACATGTGTTGGGGTGTGGGGGAGAATAAACTACACAGACCGCATCAGCAGCGAAGTTCAAAAGGAAGAGGGAGCACTTCGCAGAAACAACATCGCCAAAGAGATAGAGCTCGGAGATGCAAGCTGATAAGACAGCACTCGGGGAAACGTGCCGGCTAGGATAAAAGCCACTCATCGCCCACAAGGCAATGGCTTTCTTGTAGAAGTAAGGAGACTGCCGGGGCATTGGAGCAGGAGTACAAGAACTGTAAATGACTGGAGCAGGAACACAAGAACTGTAAATTACTGGACCAGATCCCTTGCCGTCTCTTTGGGTGGTCCCGAAATTTGAAAAATCCCATACGTTATGCCATCCCATTAAGAGAGTGGAGGGGGAGGACAGGAGAGATTTCTTCATCCAAAAGGAATGCCCCAGACACACACACAGACAATTGCCTCACTTCTGGAAAGAGTACATGTTGGAAACAGAGAAAGATTACGAGGCTCTCGGGCTCTGGGATCAGTTTCGGATTCGCTTTGGCAAAGAGCCAGCACAGACGCGATTGGGGCCGAACGGCCTCCTCCAGTGCTGTCAGTGTCTGTGCAACTCCTTCAAACAAAAGCAAGATACTGCGGATGCTGGAAATCTGAAATAAAAACAGAAAATGCTGGAAACACCCAGCAGGTCGGGCAGCATCTGTGGAGAGAGAAACAAGAGTTCACGTTTCAGGTCGATGACCTTTCCTCAGAACTGTAACGTTAACTCTGTTTCTGTCTCTCTCCACCGATGCTGCCTGACCTGCTGAGCATTTCCAGCATTTTCTGTGGTACTTTTCCCAAATCGCTACCCTGCTCCCTCTTGAATTTTCTGTTTCCGTCGTTTACCGAGGGCAGATTGCACCATAGGCTCCCTTTTGTAAACTAGTTAAATCTGCCTGTTCACTTGCCCTCTTATGAACTGGAGGCTGCGCTGCTTTGTAATTCAGTATAACTTGGACTGATCACTGTGTTGTCACCAGGCTTGGTTCTTGTACTAATGAACCATAGGAAAATGAATAAACTTGCGCTTTCATATTGGGGTCGCATGTTTGCCTCTAAAGCAAAAGGTCATTGGTTCAGGCTCAATTTCAGGGTTTCCACCAATAATGTAGGCCGATACCTCAGTGTGCAGTATTGAGGGAGTGCTGCACTGTCGGAGGTGCCGTCTTTCGGATGAGGTATTAAAACTGCCCTCTCAGGTGGACATAAAAGATCCCATGGCACTATTTTGAAGAAGAGCGCGGGAGTTCTCCCCGGTGTCCTGGCCAATATTTATCCCTCAATCAACATCAGTAAAACAGATTGCCTGGTCATTATCACATTGCTGTTTGTGGGAGCTTGCTGTGCGCAAATTGGCTGCCGCCTTTCCTACGTTACATCAGCGGCTACACTTCAAAAGTACTCCATTGGCTGTAAAGCGCTTTGGGGCGTCCTGCGGTCATGAGAGGCGCTATATAAATGCAAGTCTTTCTTTTTTTCTTGATCTGTTCAGAGGGATGTAAAAGATTCCATGGCATTTATTCGGAGAAGTGCAGGGAGTTCTCCCAGTGTCCTGGCCAATATTTTGACCTCAACCACCGCCACTAAAACGGATGAACTAGCCATCTACCTCACTGCTATTTGTGGGAATTGTTGCGTGCAAATTGGCTGCCGTGTTTGCCTACAAAGCAACAGTGACTACACTGCGGAAGTAACTCATTGGCTGCGAATTACTCTGGGATGCCCTGAGGATTTGAAGGGCATGATATTAATTCTTTATCTTGATGTGCTCTCTCCCGACACAACCCAAGTACAGAAAGAATCCGTATTTCAATTATAAGGTGCATTCTTATTCCTCCTCAACGCAATCCAACAAATCTTCCAACACATTCCAGCAAATTTTTTCAGAAATATATAACGTGGTGTGCTCGAATATCTCAAGCTGTATTTGAATACAATGCTACACACACACATTTTCAATCCCATTCTTCTGTGCCAACATCGTGGGACAACTCCACTTCACCAAAATTTACCACTTTTCCTATCTTTCGGTGAGACGTTAACCCGAGGCCCTGTCCCTCTCAGGTGGTCGTAAAAGATCCGATGGCACCATTTCTCCCCGGTGTCTTGGCCAATATTTATCCCTCAACCAACATCATTAAAAAAAAACCCAGATGATCTGGTCATTATCTCATATATGTTTGTGGGAGCTTGCTGTGCGCAAATTGGCTGCCGCGTCTCCTACATTACGACAGTGACTACGCTTCCAAAGTGGCTGTGAAGTGCTTTTGGGGTGTCCTGAGGTTGTGAAAGGCGCTATATAAAGGCAAGTTCTTTCTTTCTATCTTATCCAGATATGAAGAGCACTGGTTATCAAACTTTCCCGTGCGGGGACCCGGACGCCAATATTTCCGCCCCCATGCACCCGAGGACTTCCCGACAGCGTCAGCTCCGCAGTGGGGAACAGTGCGGCATCTGCAGAAATCAAGACCGTCGGTACACAGAGCGATAGAAAGAACTAGTTCTAAATAGTTGCTGGCAAGCCAGCAAACGAAGGGTAGAATCTAGAAGGCTGGAGACAGCGTGCTGGTGGGCCGCTGTATAGTTGGCCCCGATTTGGAGGGAAGGGAAACCTGATCTACCTTGTAGATCACCTTGGCAACACCCTTGTGGATTCCCCCCGCCGTCTTCCTAAACCGACAACATACGGAGTGGGGACAATTTAGTTCTCTTGCTGTTTATTGGATCTGGCTTCATAAAATCCGAAATCCTGTTGAGATTCCACTTGAAAAAGCAAAACACGTGAAAAAAACTTCACTCACAACTACGAATCGTGCCTCAATGCCCGAGCCACTTAATTCCATTGTAGTAATGAATAAGCGCAGCTATGGAAACAATCAGCTATTCAGAGTATACATGCCAACTCTCATGCTGAGTAATTATACATAGTGGCGGCATTCAAATTAATGAAGGTTGATTTCTTTGTGCCTCCACACACCGGTCACCTCCCCCAGTCTTGCTCTCGCATGAAGCCGTCACCGCAGATTCGAGATGACAGGGTTGCTCGCTAGCCCTCTCGGCAACGCAAACATTCCACCACACAGCAAATTAAGCAATCCTCCCTCGGAAAGACGCACGACAATAGATGCGTGTAATTTACTTCCCAACAAGATTCCTGCAACCAACCTAAAGCACGGGTAATTTGTAGGGTTCTTAACCTGCAATTATCTCCAATAATAATGTAAATAAACAAAAGTCGCTGATTTAACTGGCTGCCTCTAAACACTGGTTGATTAAAAGGTTAAACGCAACAACTGAGCAGATTATTTATGCTGATCTGCCCGTGCTCCAAGCTGTTAAAGCTGCTGCATATCCGCCACTCACTTTCTTCTTTAAAAAAAAACATGATCACTGTTAAATGCCAAGGAATGATGCTACTTGTGTCCGCTGGTACTTAAAGGGACAGCAATGCAGAAGAGAGTGCAATAGTGGCAATGCCACCATGCATTCATGCCACTGGTGGTGCTTGCCAGTATATTCTTCTCTCAGAGGGTCGTGAATCTTTGGAATTCTCTTCCCCAGAGAGCTGTGGAGGCTGGGTCATTGAATATATCTAAGGTGGAGATAGACAGGTTTTTGAATGGTAAGGGAGTCAAGGGTTATGGGGAGCGGGCAGGGAAGTGGAGTTGAGGCCAAGATCAGATCAGCCATGATCTTATTGAATGGTGGAGCAGGCTCGAGGGGCCAAATGACCTACTCCTGCTCCTACGTCTTATGTTCTTATAAATGTATTTAATTTTGGCCACTTTTCTGCTCTCCTCAGACCATGACTCTTTCTTGACGTGCAGGTCTAGACAGTCAATGTTATCAGGCTGTTCAAGGGGGAAGGGGGCATTATGGCATAGTCTGATCCTGTCTTCGTCTGATGTCCACACACTGCCTCTTGGTGTCAGCTGTGTGGGCTCAGTGGGTAACACTCTCTCTCTCGCCTCCCAGTCAGAAGTTTGAGGCTTCAAGTCCCAGAGAATTGAGCACATAATCCAGGCTGACATTCCCAGAGTAGTACTGAGGGAGCGCTGCACTGTCGGAGGTGGGGTCTTTCGGATGAGACGTTAAACCGAGGCCCCGTCTGCCCTCTCAGGTGGACGTAAAAGATCCCACAGCACTGTTTCGAGGAAGAGCAGGGGCCCTTGCTGTTTGTGGGAGCTTGCTGTGCGCAAATCGGCTGCAGCGTTTCCTACTTTACAACAGTGACTGCACTTCAAAAAGTTCTTCCTTGGCTGCAAAGCGCTTTGGGGGCGTCCTGAGGTCCTGAAAGGTGCTGTATAAATGCAAGTCTTTCTTTCTTTTGTGTGTAACAGTTTGGACTCTTCCCGTTCCACCAGAAAGTCAGGGGAGTGTTGTTAGTTTTTTTTTTGCATAAGTGCTTAATGACGCAGCAAGCCAGGAGAAAGGCAAAAAAAAAGGTGTTGACAATACAAAATTTAAAAAAAATAATGAAACAGCATTTTAATATTAATCATGAGTTGAATCGCTGTCTGTGGTCTGGGCGAATGCACCAAAGGAAAAAAAAACATTTCCTCAGGACTCAGTGACTGGGGGTGAAATGAAGAGACAAAGGGTTTGGCGTGACGAAGAATCACCCTCAATTCCGTCTATTTATAGACTTTTTTTCCCCAGTGAGCTCAGCGGAAAGGACAAGGAACTCCATTTTCACTGCGTTGAACAAAAAGGTACAAAACACTCGTAAAACGACCTTCAACGCTGCTACACCAATACGTATAATATTTTTTTTAAAACCCCGTTTTGAAACACAGCAGCGTTTGACCGGGCAGCAGGAAATGCTGTGAGTTTGGACAGATTTTAACACGAGCAATTTTCACGCGAGAAATTTCAGCAATCTTTCTCCTGATGCTGGATTTGGCAGCCAGTGGGTCGCCCGGAGGAACCGTACCCCAGAAAGAGTCTTCAGGAAGGGGAATTGGGGAGGGCGGTGCAATTTCAAAGTTCTAGGAGGTCTCAAATTTATCCAATGGGAGGTTGAACCGCAGAGATCATTAAGGTCCCAGGTTAGGAACACAAGAGCAGGCCATTCAGCCCCTCGAACCTGTACCACAACTTCATTTGCCCGCCCACGTTCCCATATCTCTGAATACCCGATGGTCGTAAATGGTGGGGTGAGGTGGCGGTGCCCATGGAGCTGTACCCCTGCATGAGTCACTGCTTTCTGAAGAAGAATTGTCCAGAAATAAAAAAGGACCAAACTTTGTTCTGGTTACTTGAGCAACAACTTGGGGCAGTGAAGAGATGCATATAGGCACAGCATATATAGTCAGAGAACACTTCACTTCACCTGAGGAAGGAGCAGCGCTCCGAAAGCTTGTGATTTCAAATAAAGCTGTTGGACTATAACCTGGTGTTCCTCTTTTTGGTTGGACAGAACCCAAATTTACTGTAAATCAATTAAAACTTTAAATGAAACTTAATAAATCAAATTAAAATTTGGAAGTCCGGGGTGACGATGCACTCCAGTCCCCGCGGCGCCCACCGGTCGCGGAAAAACTCAAGCGTGCCGGCGGACACCGCGTGCTCCATCTCCAGGGCCACCCGGGCGCGAACATGGCCGCGGAAGAGAGGCAGGCAATTGGGCCGAACGACCCCCTCGACCGCCCGCTGCCTGGACCAATTAATGGCTTTCTTGGCCAGGCCCAGGAGCAGTCCTACGAGGAGGTCCTCCGACCTACCCGCTCCCCTCCGCACCGGGTGACCGTAGATCAGGAGCGTGGGGCTGAAGTGCAACCAGAAATTGAGGAGCAGCCCCTTCAAATAATGAAAGAGGGGCTGCAACCTCTCACATTCGATATAAATGTGAAAGACGGACTCCTCCAGGCCGCAGAAATGGCAAGCAGCCTGGGAGTCCGTAAACCTATTTAAAATCCTATTGCACGGGACTGCTCCGTGCAACACCCTCCAGGCCAAGTCCCCAATAGAACAAGGGAAGACTCCCGCGTAGAGAGCCTTCCAATGGGGACCTTCGCCTCCGCCGGACGGCAGGATGGTACGCCAAGGCGTGTCCGGACGGCAGACGAAGATGGCAAAGTGGAGAGTGTGCAGGAGCAGCCCGTACAGGAAACGCCTCCGTGCGGATTGAAAGGGCACGGAGGGCATTTCTCCGAGAAGGCTCAAGTGGTGAGGCGGCGACTCCCGAGGGAGGATTCGGGGCCGGGCGCCGATAAGGAATTCCGTCCGAACGGGGGTCAGTTCGGATGGGATCGCCCCACGTGCTTGAGCCTCCTCGACACACCTAGTGGAGACGGGGCCCAGTGCCACTTTTAGCGACTCGATGGCTTTGACCGCGAGCCGGACGTTGACCCAGGACATGCGCCTCGCCAACTCCTCCGGCGCCATCCAGCCCGCTCCTCCACCATCGAGCAGGTCCCCGACTCTGGTCACCTTACCGGGCACAGCCCTGCCCTCCGCCAGCCAGCCGAACCCGCGGTCGTGGAGGTGCGGATTCCTGAACAGCGGCTCCCGAAGGACGGCCGCCGCTCCTGACGGGGGAGAACTGCGCTCGGAGGCGACGCTGTTCCAAACCCATAGCAGTTCCTGGTAGAAGACAGGCAGCTCCCACAGGCTGGCACGCGTGCCACCCACTCTCACAAACAGGAGCTGCGTGTCGTAATTGAGGCCGTGCAGCTGGCGGAAGAAATACGTCGCCAGTGCACGCCACCTAGGAGGATTCTCCACGTACAGGTATCTCTGCAGCGTCTGAAGACGGAAAGTCGCCGCCTGGGTGCGAAGGCACACCAGCGCCTGACCGCCCTCCCTAAGCGGGAGACTCAAAACCGCGGCAGAGACCCAGTGCTTCCTTTTGTCCCAGAAGAAGTCGACGAGCTTCTTCTGCATCTTGGCGACAAACGCAGGGGGAGGGATCAAAGTGACCAACCGGTACCACAACATGGCGGCCACCAGCTGGTTTATGACCAGCGCTCGACCCCTGTAGGACAACACTCGGAGCAGTCCTGTCCAGCGCCCTAGGCGAGCAGTGACTTTGGCCTCCAGCTCTTGCCAGTTCGCCGGCCAGGCGTCCTCGGCCGGGCTAAGGTAGACTCCCAGGTAGAGGAGGTGCGTGGTGCCTTTTTTTTTGCGACTTCTCACATTTGTCCACCTCAGTCCAACACCGGCATCTCCACATCATTTAGCTTCCTCAGGTCTCTTCTGGTCTTTACTTTACTTCTACGGAGTCTGGTTTTTGACTTTCACCCAGAACGTTGTGAATTGAAAACCAGGCAGCAGCGAAGGAAGATGTCCCTCCGTGAGTTACACGCAGCAAAGCAGAATCTCGTTTGTAACGAACGCCTTCAAGAAGTTTGCTCCACGATCCACAGGGGAAATCTTCTCTAACAAGTCTGGGTTTAAAAAAAATACAAGCCCTTTTTTTTTCTTTCTGCCTCATTTACTCCAGAGTCTCGTCCTGTGGGGCGTTAGTTATTAAGGCTTGCAAATGAATTTTCATCAGCAGCTCGGCAAACATCAAAAAGGCAAATTCCCAAAACCCCCGTCCCCTCCCGTTTGGCCAGGTGGTGTCTGGTAGCGGGATCGGCACCAAGGAGATACTGGTGCAGTCGGTCCCCTCACTACAAACCAGGCTGTCCCTGCTTAACTATACGCAGAGCATGCTCTAGTATCTCACCCAAGTGGCCATAGTCCACGTGTGAGGCAAGGCCTGGAGGGTGTCATTTTAACCCAACCCACCCAGCAGGAATGAGGCGGGTCTGGGTCGTGTACCCGCCCCCAATTGAGGTCAATGGAGCGCAAAAAATTGGGTGGGGTGCAAAACGGCTGTCCAACCCAAACCCATCCTGCTCACGCCTTTACCGGATAGGTTAAAATTAACCCCTCCCCCCCGGCCGAGTGTCTGCTGCCTATTCGGCCATGGGGAGCAACACACAGCTCAAGTCCTTGACCCGACCAACACTATTAACAGACAATAAAGCCTTTTCATTTCCCGCCAGTCTTCTTTCGAACTCGCCCTTTACGTTCCATCTCCGCCAAACCCCCTAGTTTGCTCCCCCTTTCCCAGTCATTTTCTAGTCAGCTCGGGTCTGCTGCCAAGATGGCCTGAAACACACGGGGTTCACTGACAGACACTTCCCTGGAGGCTCGAAGGGTCTTTTAACAGTTAAATCATTAAACGCAAACTGCGGTAAGGGTTTGATATCATTTTCACTTCCTTTCGAGATGCTCTTGCCATTTTTCGCAACAGCAGGAATATATCAGTACTTTGCTGTTGATAAGCGACTGAAAGAATTACAAACACACACATTAAGTACATGACAAATCTAAGCGGTTGAACTGCTGGCTAGCTACTAGTGGAGATACGATCTTACAGTAAGTACATTTGTTTTAAAATCTGTTCTGGTCGGGACCACCTGCTTGGTATAGTCGTATAGTCGTCCACTGACTGACCCGGGCACATAGGAAATATCAGGCCTGGTCAACAAAACCTCGTTCCTACGTGTGCGAGCTGCCTGAAAGACGCCAAGCTCTCTAGATTAACCACGAGGCTTAATGCATTCATATGCGATTTCTTCATAGAATCATAGAAGATTGGAGCAGGAGTAGGCCATTCGGCCCCTCTAGCCTGCTCCACCATTCAATGTGATCATGGCTGATCATCCAAATTCAGTACCCTGTCCCTGCTTTCTCCCCATATCCCTTGATCCCTTTAGTCTTAAGAAACATATCCAACTCCTTCTTGAATCTATTTAATGAATTGGCCTCTACTGCCTTCTGTGGCGGTGAATTCCACAGGTTCACCACTCTCTGGGTGAAGAAATTCCTCCTCATTTCTGTCCTAAATGGCTTACCCCTTATCCTTAGACTGTGACCCCTGGTTCTGGACTCCCCGACCATCGGGAACATCCTTCCTGCATCTAGTCTGTCCTGTCCTGTCAGTATTTTATAAGTTTCAATGAGATCCCCTCTCATTCTTCTAAACTCCAGCGAGTATAAGCCCAATCGACCCAATCTCTCTTCATACGTCATTCCTGCCATCCCAGGTATCAGCCTTGTGAATCTTCGCTGAACTCCTTCCATGGCAAGAACATCCTTCCTCAGATAAGGCGACCAGAACTGCACACAGTACTCAAGGTGTGGTCTCACCAAGGCCCTGTACAACTGCAGCAAGACCTCCTTGTTCCTGTACTCAAACCCTCTCACTATGAAGGCCAACATACCATTTGCTTCTTAACCGCCTGCTGCACCTGCATGCTTACCTTCAGCGACTGGTGCACAAGGACACCCAGGTCTCGTTGCACTTCCCCTTCTCCCCCCTATTTAACAGGGGGAATTAACCCATTTAATAAAGAATAAAGAACTTGCATTTCTTACATAGAATTAACAGTACAGAAACTGGTCAGACGGCCCAACTGGTCTTTGCCGGGGTTTATGCTCCACAGAGGGAGTGCGAGAGAGAGAATGTGAGAGAGAGAGCGAGAGAGAGTGCAAGAGAGTATGTGAGAGAGAGAGAGAGTGCATGAGAGAGAAAGTGTGTGAGAGAGAGAGAGTGCAAGAGAGTGTGTGTGAGAGAGAGAGTGCAAGAGAGTGTGTGAGAGAGAGTGCAAGAGAGTGTGTGAGAGAGAGAGAATGCATGAGAGAGAGAGTGCAAGAGAGTCTGTGAGAGAGAGCGCATGAGAGAGTGTGTGAGAGAGAGTGCAAGAGAGTGTGTGAGAGAGAGAGTGCAAGAGAGTGTGTGAGAGAGAGAGTGCATGAGAGAGAGAGAGAGTGAGAGAGAGTGCGAGAGTGTGTGAGAGAGAGAGAGTGCATGAGAGAGAGTGCAAGAGAGTGTGTGAGAGAGAGAGAGTGCAAGAGAGTGTGTGAGAGAGAGAGAGTGCAAGAGAGTGTGTGAGAGAGAGTGCATGAGAGAGAGATTGTGTGAGAGAGAGAGTGCAAGAGAGTGTGTGAGAGAGAGAGTGCATGAGAGAGAGAGTGTGTGAGAGAGAGAGTGCAAGAGAGTGTGAGAAAGAGACATAGGTAAAAATGCACTAAAACTACCTGAACGAGAGAGTGAGTGAGTGAGTGAGTTTTACTTTTAACCACGTTTGATTACTTCACTTATCAATGGAACTGTGTACATTATCCCTGGGGCAATGATGGACCTTCTCTGCTATTGAGGCATTGATCATTGGACATGGGCCAGACGGTATTTAAATGAGTCGTCAGTCCTCGATCAGTCTACAGCGACAGAGTTAATGGACTGACGGACCAGCTTTAGAGCGGATGCTTTGTTAACACTGCGGGGTTCCTTCACTCAAGACTGGGCAGCAGGCAGGATGAAGATGCAAGGCTCGTGCTCCGATCAGAGCAGTGATTTACATAGAATGCCATAGAATTTGAGCACAGAAACAGGCCATTCGGTCCAACTGGTCTGTGCCGGTGTTTATGCTCCACACAAGACTCCTCCCACCCTTCTTCATCTCACCCCATCAACATATCCTTCCATTCCTTTCTCCCTCATATACTTATCGAGCTTCCCCTTAAATGCATTTATGCTATTCGCATCAACCACTCCATGTGGTAGCGAGTTCCACACTCTCGCCACTCTCTGGGTAAAGAAGTTTCTCCTGAATTCCTTATTGGATTTATTAATGACTATCATATATTTATGGCCCCTAGTTTTGGACTCTACCGCGCCCCCCCTCCCCCCCCCCCTCGCAAGTGAAAACATCTTCTCTACATCTGCCCTATTGAACCTATTCATAATTTTAAATAGCTCAATAGGTCACCCTTCAGTCTTCTCTTTTCGAGAAAAAAAGAGCCCCACCCTGTTCAGCCTTTCTGCTGCTTATAATTTCTCAGATCTGGTATCATCCTTGATCTTCTCCAAACCACAACCCTTCCACATGCTGGCAATGCTGATACCACAATTCTCAATGTTCTTAAAATGCTGAAAGGATTTGGTTTGATAGGTGTGAAACTGGGCTGTGCACAGTTTGAGAAATAACTTTGCTGGCTCAACTCTCACTGGTCTTGGAATTGATTTCCTCTTCTGCTGCTTTTATTTAAAATAGACTAAAACAAGATTGGATGAAACACATCAGGGAGGGGGGGTCAGCCGTGGCTCAGTGGGTAGCACTCTCACCTCGGAGTCAGAAGGTTGCGGGTTCATAATCCCACTCCAGGGACTTGAGCACATAATCTAGAGCTGACACTCCCAGTGCAGTGCTGAGGGAGCGCCGCACTGTCAGAGGTGCCATCTTTCGGATGAGACGTTAAACCGAGGCCCCGTCTGCCCTCTCAGGTGGATGTAAAAAATCCCGTCGCACTCTTCAGAGCAGGGGAGTTATCCCCAGTGTCCTGGCCAATACTTATCCCTCAACCCACATCACTAAAACAGATTATCTGGTCATTAGCTGTTTTGCAGGACCTTGCTGTGCCCAAATCAGCTGTCACGTTTACAACAATGACTACATTTCATTGGCTATAAAGCGCTTCCAGCCGACCTGGAAAAATCTATATAAATGCAAGATCTTCCTTTCTTTGCACTTGATGACCGCTACATAAATGAACTTATAAATGCACAAGACTTGGAAAAATCCATCACGGTCCCTCCTGTACTGAAGTATGCTTTGTGAGATGCTGCTATTATCAAGGTCAAGTTGTGATGGTTTTATGAAGAATTTGAAATGAATTTATCTAGGTACAGACATGGTGCGAAACTCCCCGATGGCCTTGTGGGTAAAGGCACCACCAGCGAAAGCACTGGAGGGTCACATGGTTTGACCCGCGGCCCATGTCGAGTCAGCTGATCTCAGTCATGACTGGCCTCAGCTCGCCTAGGCTTAGGGAGGAGGGAAAAAAAAGAAATTAGCCAGGGTTCCTGCTCTCAATTGCTGTCTGGTGAGTGGTGACCTCTACTGGGCAATGCCCACGTGTGCACGTCGGGTAAGGACAGGGTCGGTCGGCTGTGATGCCCCTCAGGGTGCCCCTACACTTACTGTCTAGGCTTACACGCGTATAGCCACCTTGAGTAAAGCACAGCGGGGTAATAAGGTGCCGGGGGAACTATAGTCCACAGAGAAGATGCCGTCTAGAGAGAAGGGGAGAAAGTTTGTATTGACAAAATTTTTTTTTTTTTGATTAATGCTGAGGTAAGAAAAACAATTAACCTTAAACTCAACAGATCCCTACCACAGACACAGATCGCCATCCCCATGGTCTTTCAGTAACTATTAAAAATTATCAACAGGTCCATAGGTTAACTGTACCTCCCCGAGGCTCCGAGCCTGATTAAAATATAGGCCTTTTGATAAGCAAATCGAGGCCGGAAGGGAGCTCAAAACCTCTTCACTTTGGTAGCCGGTTTCCAAGCCCTCTCAGTGCAGGCTGTGCTGTCAAACGTTTTATCATCGGCTGGCAATTGGGTCGCCAAACAGATTAGGATGTTTACATCAGGCGCTCATTTGAGAGATAAATCTTTAACACCGCTGAAAGGACAAGGGGTCAGTCGGGACGCAGATGTCTGTCAGGCCTGCGCAAAAAAAAAATTAAATAAACAGGGAGAGAAAAAAAATGCCCGAAAGTGAAATCAAACAATGTGGTTTAATGATGTCCTTCAGCGGATGACAATTTTATCTAACTTACCAGTTCGTTAGTAAAGGTCAGACCGAGGTAGAGTTGTTGGACAGCATCCTCCACTAACAATCTGGTATCACAAGAGGGCACCCGTCATTCCTGAGGAGGGCCACATTTGGAATAATTAGATCTGTGTTTCTGTCTCGTTGGTACTGTGCATGCACCCAGCTGTCTTGTCTAATGCCCTGCTCCTACTGTGGCTGAATGTTCACACAGAAAGGAAACGCACACTTGCTTCAGGGTCTGAATGACATATCAGTCCCGTGGAGCAAACCAAAGCAGGCCTCTCTTTCCTCCGCCCCACCCCCCCGAATGAATGAACGTGGTTACCATGGTTAAAGTGTCAGCCGTGGCTCAGATGATAGCACTCTCGCCTTAGCGCCAGAAGAGACTTCGAGCACAAAAAATCTAGGCCGGCACTCCCAGTGCAGTGCTGAGGGGGTGCTGCACTGTCCAAGGTGCCGTCTTTCGGATGAGACGTTAAACCGAGGCCCCGCCTGCCCTCTCGGGTGGATGTAAAAGATTCCATGGCACCATTTCGAAAAAGAGCAGGGGAGGGAGTTCTCCCCGGTGTCCTGGGGCCAATATTTATCCCTCAACCAACATCACCAAAACAAACCATCTGGTCATTATCTCCTTGCCGTGTGCGGGATCTTGCTGTGCACAAACTGGCTGCCGCGTTTCCTTCATTACAACGGTGACTACACTTCAAAAAGTACTTCGCTGGCTGAAAGCGCTTTGGGGGTGCTGCGAGGACGCGATAGGCACGGTATGGATGCGAGTCCTTTCTTTTACGATGGGAGCGATTTAGCTCAGGCTGCTTCAAAGGGATTAATGCGAGATAGACTTCTCCAGATTGCAGCTGCAAATGAGAACGTCAGGACATGTGTGAGGTGAGTAATTTAACACCACCAGCTTGAACTGATGCAGGATTTTGCTCGATATAACTCGCCCTCCCCCCCCCTCCCAGCTCCTTGGAGGAACTCATTCAGGTCGGCTCATCCTGAATCAAAATGAACGTGACCATGCGGGAACAGGAATTAACCTTTGGAGCCAGACTCTGAAGTATTCTTGCCCTCAATTGCTAAAAATACAAATTTAATTAACTTATTGCAACTAATTTCTGTCAGGGTTATTGTTAAAGGTCACGGCAGGGTGAAAGGCAGTTTTAAACAAAGAAACTTTGACTACCTGGCCTGCTGAATGATGAACTCCTGCAGGAATCACCGCCGTGTCGGATCGCTCGGCAGGGCAGGGAAAGGGTGGCATTCCTTTTTAATTAATGCCCGCAACACCATAATCTCCGCAACGTCGGCGCGCATTTTGTAAAACTAGCAGATCCCCACCCCCCCCCCCCCCACAACCCGCCCTCTGGAGTTGCTCCTTGCTCTCTCGCTCTTGTTTTATTTCTGTCCTTTTGACCCTTTACAGTAAAAGATGTCTGAAGCTCGTGCCTGAAAGGGCAGCGGAGCGGCGCGAGACATCAACCTATACGGGGCTGAAATTCCCCCCGAAGTTTTCATTGGTCGTCCACCGTAAAGCCGGTGAGACGCCCAGAGAAACAGCGGACTCCAGCCAGAGGCACAGCGAGAGACAGCTGGAAGCTAAGGACCTTCTGCCATATACGCATATATATATGTATATGTACAATATATAGATGGATTAGACCAATAAATATATAGGTATACGGATAGATATAAATATAGACACAGATTGTGTAGATTGGGCCTATACTCTCTGGAGTTTAGAAGAATGAGAGGTGATCTCATTAAAACATATAAGATTCTGAGGGGGATTGACAGGGTAGATTACTCCAATTATATAGGGCCTTGGTGAGACCACACCTGGAGTACTGTGTACAATTTTGGTCTCCTTACCTAAGGAAGGATATACTTGCCATAGAGGGAGTGCAACGAAGGTTCACGAGATTGATTCCTGGGATGGCGGGACTGTCGTATGAGAAGAGATTGAGTAAACTAGGCCTGTATTCTCTTGAATTCAGATGAATGAGAGGGGATCTCATTGAAGCATACAAAATTATTACAGGGCTTGATAGGATGGATGCTGGGAGTCCAGAACCAGGGGCCACAGCCTCAGGATAAAGGGTAGGCTATTCAGGACTGAGATGAGAAGAAATGTCTTCACACAGAGGGTGGTGAATCTTTGGAATTCTCTACCCCAGAGGGCTGTGGAGGCTCAGTCATTGGGTATATCCAAAACAGAAGTCGATAGATTTCTGACTAGTAAAGGCATCAAGGGTTATGGCGATAGGGCTGGTGAATGGAGTTGAGGCAGAAGATCAGCCATGATCTCATTGAATGGCGGAGCAGGCTCGAAGGGCCAAATAGAAACATAGAAACATAGAATCTAGGAGCAGGAGTAGGCCATTCGGCCCGTCGAGCCTGCACCACCATTCAATACGATCATGGCTGATCATTCAAATCCAGTACCCTGTCCCTGCTTTAATCCCCACAGTACACATATCCCACCCGACCCCCGTAACCCCACGTATTTAATTCCCCCTAACACTAAGGGTCAATTTATCATAGCCAAATCAACCTAACCCGCACATAAATGGCCTACTCCTGCTCCTATTTCTTACGTTCTTAGGTTAGGTTGTTTCCCCTGGCTGGAGAGTCTAGAACTAGGGAGCCAAGTCTCAGGACAAGGGGTCGGCCATTTAAGACTGAGATGAGGAGGAATTTCTTCACTCAAAGGGTTGTAAATCTTTGGAATTCACTGCCCCAGAGGACTGTGAATGCTGAGTCTTTGAGTATATTCAAGGCTGAGATAGATGGAATTTTGGACTTTAGGGGAATCAGGGGATATGGAGATTGGGCAGGAAAGTGGAGTTGAAGGTCGATGATCAGCCATGATTTTGTTGAGTGATGGAGTGGGCTCAAGGAGCCGTATGGCCTACTCCTGCCCTTATTTCTTATGTTCTTATGTTCAAACAGATATGCAGATAGAATCTTAGAATCATACAGCACAGAAGGAGACCAATCAGCCCATTCTGCCTGTGCCGGCTCTTTGAAAGAGCTCTCCAATTAGTTCCACTCCCCTGCTCTTTCCCCACGGACCTGCAATTATTTTTCCTTCAAGTATTTATCCAATTCTCTTTTGAAAGTTACTCTTGAAGCTGCTTCCACCGCCCTCTCAGGCAGTGCATTCCAGATCACATGGATACAAAATGACAGATCGACAGGTAGACAGATGAACGGAAGGACAAAGAGGGAATCGGAGGGAGAGATGGTCTCAATGCCATTCAACAAAGGTTATGGCACAATTTCCTCAAAGGCCTAATGGGTAAAGGAACTGCCCGGCACCGTACTAAACCACAGAGACCAGTAGGTCTCAAGATTCAATTCCCATTGGAGTTGGCCATTCTGTGCTGAGGCAATAGTTGGGTTCGTGCAACCTGCCCGTCCTCACTGGGCCAGGGAGAGCAAAATGAGCTGGACACTGTCCAGTGACTGCAGCTGTGGGTGTTGGGAGCGGAGAGTTTTGGGTTTGGACGCGGCTTAGTTTCCCTCTACCATCGAACGCATTGCTGCGCCTCACTGCCGAGCTTCACTCATGCAAAAGGGCCGCTTGGGTGAGATAATGGGAGTGGGGGGGGGGGGGGTGGGGGGGCTCCTATCAGCTGTGGAATTGTCCCCCACTTGCAGGGGAGGATGGCGAGGGGGGGCGGGGGGGGGGTTATTCGTTTATGGGATCTGGGCGTCGCTGGGCCGGCATTTATTGCCCATCCCTAATTTCCTTTGAGAAGGTGGTAGTGAGCCGCCTTCTTGAACCGCTGCAGTCCGTGTGATGAAGGTACTCCCACGGTGCTGTTAGGTAGGGAGCTCCAGGATTTTGACCCAGCGACGATGAAGGATCGGCCGATATACTTCTAAGTCAGGATGGTGTGTGACTTGGAGGGGAACTTGGAGGTGGTGGTGTTCCCATGCACCTGCTGCCCTTGTCCTTCTAGGTGGAAGAGGTCGCGGGCTTGGGAGGTGCTGCTGAAGAAGCCTTGGCGAATTGCTGCAGTGCATCTTGTAGATGGTACACACTGCAGCCACGGTATGCCGATGGTGGAGGAAGTGAATGTTTAAGGTGGTGGATGGGGTGCCGATCATACGGGCTGCTTTGTCCTGGATGGTGTCGAGCTTCTTGAGTGTCGTTGGAGCTGCACTCATCCAGGCAAGTGGAGAGTATTCCATCACACTCCTTACTTGTGCCTTACTTGCTTGGTTGGGAGGAAACTAAGACCATGGAGAGCTTTGACAAGAACTTGGGAGTCAACCTCCTAAATTTGAGAAGAGGAGCAGCTATTAGAATTATGGTGTCCTTTATATTCACCTTGCACCGACGTTCCCTCCAAACTGCGCGGCCGCGCAGCTCTCTGCCGGTCCCGCGCAGCCCGGGATCGGCTTTTCCAATATTAAATTTTGCGCATGCGCGAAACTGTAAATGGACCACGCAGCCAAAGAAAATTAGGGGGAACATTGCCTTGCACAAATGAATTCACCACATATTGTGGCTGAGGTGCAGCTTTGCTTCACCGGGCTGCTCCTTTTTAGACCAAATCCAAAATGTAATGGTTATAAATGGGCACATCCGAGATCAATTAGCAGTCAATTGCTATTGGTGGGGGCAACAACTGCGTGACCTTGCTGTAATCCCTTGAGTTGGAAGGAATCCTGGGATTTCCAGCACGGGAGGAGGCCGGCATGTGGATCACTCGCCTGTGCAGAGAGTTGGAGAGAGTCTGTGGAGCAGAGCCTCTCCTCGAGAGACATTTCTCGGTGGACTTTTCACAGACTAATTAGCCAATAATGAACTCAGGGACGCTACTTTGTCCCCCTGTCTGACTGCATCAATGATTGTTTCGCTGCTGAGTTTTAACCTCCTGCTGATACAATCACTGCTGAGGCCCAAGACAGACACCCTTTCAAGTTTAGGCCGGCCCCCGATAGCCATGACAACCGCTTTCAGCCAGTGTCAACCGTGCCTCAGTGGGAAGCACCCTCGTCTCTGAGTCAGAAGGTTGTGGGTTCAAGTCCCACTCCAGAGACTTGATTGAGCATATAATCCAGGCTGACACTCCAGTGCAGTGCTGAGGGAGTCTTTCGGATGAAACATTAAACTGAGGCCCCGTCTGCTCTCCCAGGTGGACATAAAAGATCCCATGGCACTGTTTCGAAGAAGTGCAGGGGCGTTCTCCCTGGTGTCCTGGCCAACATTCATCCTTCAACCAACATCACTAAAACAGATGATCTGGTCATTATCACATTGCTGTTTGTGGGAGCTTGCTGTGCGCAAACTGACTGCTGCGTTTCCTACATTACAACAGTGACTACGCTTCAAAAGTACTTAATTGGCTGTGAAGCGCTTTGGGACATCCTGAGGTTGTGAAAGGTGCCATTTAAATGCAAGTCTTTCTTTTATCTTATGGACCTCCTTTAAGCCGCCTACGATCCAGCCACAAAACCGAGATAGATGCCCCGATTTTAACTAGGGGTGGGAATCGGGCGGGTGGTGGCAGCAGCAAACTCTCCTCAATTCAGCAGCAGGAAGTCGAGGAGTTGTTAACTTCTGGGCATCATGATCTTGACCCCCACCCCCGATCAGCACAACACAAACACAGCCCCTCACAGAGAAGAACATCTGGTCCTCTATACAACATATTGAAAACTTCTATCAATACCATCATCAATATTTATCACCCTCGTAATAAATCAAAGGGAAAGATTAAAATACTTAAGGTCATGATAGACTTCCTACCATAAATAAATTCAATACTGAAATTAAATAAACGCAGGCTGAACTGGCTGGCACCCACTGTTTCTCTGAAAGGGCAGCCTAATTTTTAGTTTGGTTCACGTCAGTCATACAGGCTGCCCGCTGACAGCTCAGCTACTTGTTGGGTAAACTCACTGAAGGGACAGTTTTCAGCTCCACCGGAGGTTCTATAAAAGGCGGGCAGCGTGCTTCCCTCAGGCTATCGCGTCGGCGGCAAAGTTGAAAACTACCCTTCCCCCCCCCCGCCGTCCCCACCCATTATGTCACACCGACCAGGAGGTCCCAGCTTTCCATTCTTGGCCTGTGCTAAGTTAACAGTGGTGTGTGTGGTGGAGGGGGGGGGCGGGGGGGATTGTGGGAGGGAGCTACTTCTGGCATCAGATTCGGGAGAGGTAAATCGGCCCCGCCTCCCACTGCTGGAGGTGTGAACACGGGCTGGATGTACTCAATGTCCCCCACCCAGGCTGTGTCATTAAGTCCTGGAGTTAAAACCTCCCAGATTTTAACCAGCGCCCAAACATTTTAGCACTGGACCATTAAAGTTGAAGAGCGTGTCTGGTGGGGAGGGGAAGAAGCACAGTTGGTGTAAAGTGCCTTCTCCTCCCCAACTGCACAAGCTCTTGAATGAAAAGCAAACTAAACAGGATACTCTGTCGTTGAAGGTCTGCACTGAAAGGCACAGCCTCCTCCACTTGCCAACTAAATCACCTGGAACGGAGGAGGTGGGCCTGTGTGGGAGCGGCAGCGGGACCTGAGAGAAGGCGGGGCGGCCATAAAGGAGCGCTGCAGAGGAGCGCTGCGAGTTGGGAAAGAGTCCGAGAGTGGGAGCAGTCAAACAACAGCAACTGCGAAACTGCTAAAGTGACGTCACAGCCAGGGAAGGAGCTGATTGGTAAGTAGGACCTGGTGAGTATTTCTACAGTCCAGTCGTTAAAGTCAAAGGAAGGTCTCTAGTTTAGAGTAAGTAGTGTTTAAAGGGAAGTAAGGTCCCTAGTGTATTTAATATTCTTT
The DNA here is from genome assembly GCA_030390025.1 of Squalus acanthias. NCBI lineage: Eukaryota > Metazoa > Chordata > Chondrichthyes > Squaliformes > Squalidae > Squalus > Squalus acanthias. The sequence goes on from CM059439.1 coordinate 6,370,906, forward strand.
AATTTAAAGGAAGTAAAGGGGGTAAATTAAGGGTAGGACATGGCAGGGCAGCTCGGCTGCGTGGAGTGCTCCTCCTGTGCTATGTGAGAAGTCAGGGACACTTTCGGTGTCCAGGGCGAACACATGTGCAGGAAGTGTCTCCAGCTGCAGCTACTCGAAATCTGCGTTTCGGAGCTGGAGCTGCGGCTGGAATCACAGTGGAGCATCCGCGAAGCTGAGATCTTCGTGGATAGCACGTTTAACGAGATGGTCACACCGCAGGTAAAGAGTGCACAGGCAGACAGGGAATGGGTGACTGCCAGACAGAGTAAAAGAACTAGGAAGGTAGTGCAGGAGTCCCCTGGGTCCATCTCCCTCTCCAACAGATTTTCCGTTTTGGATACTGCTGGGGGAGATGATTTCTCAGGGGAATGCAGCAAGAGCCAAGTCCGTGGCACTACGAGTGGCTCAGCTGCACAGGAGGGGAGGAAAAAGAGTGGGAGAGCAATAGTGATAGGGGATTCTATTGTAAGGGGAACAGATAGACATTTCTGTGGCCGCAGACATGACTCCAGGATGGTATGTTGCCTCCCTGGTGCCAGGGTCAAGGATGTCAAATATGTGGGGTTACAGGGATAGGATGGGATATGTTAGGGGGAATTAAATACGTGGGGTTACGGGGATAGGGTGGGATATGTGTCGGTGCAGGCTCGATGGGGATTCTGTGTGAGGGGGCAGGGACAGGGTACTGGATTTGGATGATCAGCCATGATCGTATTGAATGGTGGCGCAGGCTCGACGGGCCGAATGGCCTACTCCTGCTCCTTGTTTCTATGTTACTGAACGACTGCAGGGCATTCTGAAGGGGGAGGGCGAACAGTCAGAGGTCGTGGTTCACATTGGTACCAACGACATAGGTAGAAAGAGGGATGAGGTCCTGCAACAAGAATTTAGGGAGCTAGGTAGCAGATTAAAAAGCAGGACCTCAAAGGTTGTAATCTCTGGATTACTCCCGGTGCCACGTGCTAGTGAATATAGGAATAGGAGGATAGAGCAGATGAATGCGTGGCTAAAGAGTTGGTGCAGGAGGGAGGGCTTTAGTTTCCTGGATCACTGGGTCTGCTTCTGGGGAAGGTGGGGCCTGTACAAGTCGGACGGGTTGCACCTGAACCGGAATGGGACCAACATCCTTGTGGGGAGGTTTGCTAGTACTGTTGGGGGGGGTTTAAACTAACTTGGCAGGGGGATGGGATACGGAGTGGAGCATAGCCAAATATAGAGGAAAAAACAAGTCAGCCTGGAAGGCAGAGCAAATACATAACGGCACAAGGGAGTATGGGATTTATTTTAATGCAAGGAGTCTTGTGAGTAAGGTAGATGAATTGAAGGTGTTGATGAACACATGGGAGTATGATATTGTTGCTATCACAGAGACATGGTTGAGGGAGGGGCAGGACTGGCAGCTCAATATTCCGGGGTATAGAATCTTCAGGCGAGACAGAGGCGGGTGTAAACAAGGAGGGGGTGTCGCAATATTAAAATTGGAGTCAATTACTGCTGTAAGGAGAGATGATATCTTAGCAGGTTCCTCTAATGAGGCCATATGGGTAGAACTTAAAAACAAAAAGGGGGCAAGCACTTTGCTGGGAGTGTACTATAGGCCCCCAAACAGTCAGGGGGAGATAGAGGAACAGATATGTAGGCAAATCTCAGAGAAGTGTAGAAATAATAGGGTAATAATAGTAGGGGATTTCAACTTCCCCAATATTAACTGGGATAGTCAGAGTGTGAAAGGCTTAGAGGGTGCGGAAGTCTTAAAGTGCATCCAGGAGAGCTTTTTGAGCCAGCATGTAGAAAGTCCTACAAGAGAGGGGGGCGGTACTGGACCTAATTCTAGGGAATGTAGCTGGGCATGTGGTAGAAGTGTCAGTAGGAGAGCATTTTGGTGACAGTGACCATAATTCGGTGAGATTTAAGGTAGTCATGGAAAAGGACAAAGATGGACCGGAAATAAAGGTTCTAAATTGGGGGAAGGCCGATTTTAATATGACAAGGCATGATCTTGCCAAAGTGGATTGGGATAAGCTACTTGTAGGAAAATCCACATCAGAGCAGTGGGAGTCTTTCAGAAAGGAAATAGAGAGAGTACAACGCCAACATGTTCCCGTAAAGGTCAAGCGTGGGACCAAAAAGCCCAGGGAACCCTGGATGTCAAGGGATATACAAGAATGGATTAGGAAAAAAAGGGAGGCTTTTGGCAGAAACAAAGGACTAAAAACAGTGGAATCCCTAGAGGAGTATAGAAAGTGCAGGGGGGTACTTAAAAATGAAATTAGGAGAGCGAAGAGGGGGCATGAAAAAACACTGGCGGGCAAAATAAAGGAAAATCCCAAGGTGTTTTATAAGTACATTAAGGGCAAGAGGATAACCAGGGAAAGAGTAGGGCCCATTAGGGACCAAAGTGGCAATCTATGTGTAGAGCCGGAAGAAGTGGGTGAGGTTTTAAATGAATATTTTGCATCTGTGTTCACTATGGAGAAGGATGATGTAGGCATAGAAATCAGGCAGGGGGATTGTGATATACTTGAACAAATTAGTATTGAGAGGGAGGAGGTACTAGCGGTTTTAGCAGGCTTAAAAGTGGATAAATCCCCAGGCCCAGACGAGATGTATCCCAGGCTGCTGTGTGAGGCAAGGGAGGAGATTGCAGGGGCAGGCTGTGACATAAATTTTCAGAACCTCTCTGGCCACAGGGGAGGTGCCAGAGGATTGGAGGACAGCTATCGTAGTACCATTATTCAAGAAGGGTAGTAGGGATAAACCAGGGAATTACAGGCCAGTGAGCCTAACATCAGTGGTAGGGAAATTATTGGAAAAAATTCTGAGGGACACAATTAGTCTCCACTTGGAGAGGCAAGATT